>JASWHV010000002.1:86958742-88179334 GCA_030760725.1 Neostapfia colusana | reverse complement strand
GCACCCTCTCATACCCTTGGCATTGTATGATCCTCATCTTGCTCTTAATGGTCTTTAGCCAATCATCTGCCTCCATAGGTTCAGCAGCACTTGCAAACTTTGGAGGTTGAGTCCCTAGAAACTCACTCAACCTTGGTTGGCGGGGTGCAGCTTGTGGAGGTGGAGCTTGGTGCAAGTTGGCCACCACTTGAGTCCGGCTCTGGATGAGCTGATTCTGATTGTCAAGCATTTGGTGGATGGGATCAACTCCTTCATGGCGACCACCCCTGTCTTGTCCTCCAGAAATATGGGGGTTGCCGGCCTCATCGTTGTTGTTGGCGGGGTTGGCAGCACGACCCTTTCCTCTTCCGGCCATCTAGCATGATCAACCAAATGTCAATTTAAAGCATTATGTATTATCTTACTACTTTCACTTGTTTTTACATGGAAGTGTTGAGGCTTTGTTGTATTTATACTTTCTAAGGGTTCATGTCTCACACAAAAATAAATGCACTATTATTTCATGTGGGTTCACACACCAAAGCAAAACAACCTGAAGACGAGGCTGTGGACAATTGCTCATGGCTTCCACAACTCACGTCACACACCAACCATTAACACTAAATTAACTAGGGTAACGACTCGACTACTCGACATCCTGCTAAATTAAGGAAAGGACTCTACACTACTCGTATCACTGAGCTGGCTCCTCGGGATCTTCCTCATTACTGCGACTGCCTTCTGACTCTGCTTTGGGTGGGGAGGCTGCTGGTGGAGAAGTGCGACGACGCCTGATCGCCCGGCGATCTGGGGAGTCAGGAGTCCATGTATCATTTACGGTGACACACAGTTCATTCCCATCTCCACTTTCTCTCGCCCTCAAGCAAGCTCAAAGTAACGCCTCGATTTCCTTCAGGGTGTCACGAACATCCTGAAGCTCCTACTGACACTCCTGCAGTCGAGTGCTGAGCAAAGCAGCATCCTCCAAGCACAAGTCCATGTGCTCATGGGAAGTCCCCTGCTGCACTGGCGGGTACATGTACTCCGTGTACCACTCTCACGCTGGAGGACATACATGTACTCAGTCCTGTCCAGGTGGCAACGGTAGATGTGACTCTGGCAGGTGATGGCCTCCCAGGTGACATCCTTCTCCGCATCGACCTGTGTCGCTCGACAAGCCGGAGAGCGGTGGATCTTAAGCAGCTGATTTTCGTGGATAATCCTCATCTCTGAACTCCATTCTTCCCTCTTCTCACGGATGGTCCGGGTCGAGCTATAGTGTATGATTAGCTTGCCCGTATTGCCGGCGGCTTGGAGCATGTGTCGAAGACGGCGCAACAAGCCTCCTACTGCCAATCCGTAGGAAAGGTACGTCACCGGACGGCTCTCCTCTCTTTGGGCAAGGGCAACTACGGGAACTCTCCCTCCTATGGACTTGCGAGCGGTGCGAATCATGCGAACCATCTAAAACATAAAGCATTTAAACTTAAGTTAGATAAAATTTTAAACAAAAATCCTATTTTGAATAAAAGTTGGGGTAAGATGAAGAAAGTGACCAAATTAAATAACACTTTTCAACCCACACCTTGTAAAATAGTTTTTAAGAAAATAAGGTCCTTAAATACGTCCATTTCTACCTAGGTCCACGTTCCTACGGGCAACCTTGGCTCTGATACCACTTCTGTCACACCCGGTTTTTCCGAAGAACAACCAAGTGAATATCACATGTATGCCAGGATCATTTTCTCATACATGTGATGACAAATAGTGAAGCATCATTTATTACAAGCCAGGTGTCGAATATAAATAAGTCTTACATAGCATATGTCTTGATGGACAATAAAAAGTTCATAAAATAGCAGCGGAATAATTATTCTCGTGGGCTCTGTCACAGGCGTTGCCCGGGGGACTCCATGAACCTAGAAACCTTCTTCGGGTCCGAAGTCTTGATCATTAAACACCACATCATTCTCTTGACCTAAGCAGCAATATAAACCAACAAATATGCAAGTTTGAGTACCGATGGTACTCAGCAAGTGTGGGAAAGTTATGTCATGGCTAGAACAAGGAGAGGTTGAACTCATGGTTAAAGCACTACGCAATTAATACCTATCACCTTAGCTTATTAAGCACCTACATTACTACATAGGTGAAAAGGTCCAAAACTCCCAACCCATCATCATAATCAAATAACCCTAACATCATTTCCAATGTTAAGCTCCCTGCTTAACATCCTCAACTTCCAAAGCCATCCATCCTCTAATCATGAATAAGTCCAAGCCGCTCTTGACCGTGAGCACGGCTGTCATGACAGTTTTGACTCTGCAGAGTTTGCACCACTGTACCCACATGTAGTGATTTCATCCCTCGTTGCCGGGTGGACTAAAAGAACCTCCATTATGCCAGTGGCCACGAACCACATTCACACTTCCCAGGTGTGTAGCCAGGAGATCACTACGAAGCCTTTACAAAGGGATTCCCGACGAGCGTGGGGCCACTAAGGTTTCACCCCTAACAGCATACAAGAGGCTCCAACCCCGCTGCAGTGGCCCCCTCTTGAGCCTTGCGGTTCATATGGTAGTCCAGCTGACATCTATTCCCCGCACCATCCAACACACCCATACTACGCCGGGGATACACCTAATTAATTGGCCAAGCTGCCCCATCTCAGCATGTGGTTAGCACGGTAAAGCCAGGTTACATGCTCCATGAACAGGTCCTTAGGATCCAGGCAAGTACTAAACACAAACCCGAGTCTCGTGCACCCAGCACCAACCAAATCATTTAACTTGCCTTGATCCCTACCTCTACATAACTCATAACACCTCATTCAAGAGTATGGTAAATAAACTGATGATCTCATATCCCAATTATCCCATTCTAAGCATGGCTAAGCATAAGCATGTAAATGAATGATATGATAAAATAAATCCCAATCCCAAACTACAAGGAAACAAGATAATGCAATTCTAGGGAAACTTCCTAGCATGGGTTTCATATTTCAATTGACAATGCAAATAATTCTATCTACATATCCTAGCATAGGATCAAAGTGGTCAAGGACACTTGCCTTCTTCCTGCTGCTCTGGGAATGGAAAGTCTTGTTCTTGGAAGGGAAAAACTTGCTCTGGAGCAGGTTCTACTCATACCATCACACATAGCAAAGAAAACAACAATCCATAAGACATAGTTCACACTTCCACTTCATACAAACCACACATTCACATTTATGAAAACCATTCACATTTCTATGTGTTGTGGTTACTCTATGTGTGTTGATTGTGGGCTTACATGCACTTTTAAACATGTGCATATGATTTCTACTTTTGTATTCATATTTATGTTTGCATACCATATATGAATTTCCAATTTAAATAAATTCCTTATATTCAATTGATACACATTTTAGCTACCAAGTATGCATGGAAGGTATTTTCCTACTCCAAATGTGTTTTCAGACCTTCTACCAAATCCTAAACTGAAATCTTTGGATTTTGGTGATTTCATTTATCATTTTCTAGTTATGTATACCTATTTTCCTATATTTTAAGATTTACTTTCTATACCTAGTTGTGAACTTTATTATGAAAATAATAAGACACATCATCTAAACAGAATAGCTTCTGACCTAAAATATTTAATAATATATTTTTGAACTTCTCCTCTGATGTGAACTATTTGACATTTATTTTACCAATTTTCAGAATTATTTCCTAGCCTAAAAATGTGTTTCTATATCTAATAAACATGAACACACCCAAACAGATTTCATTTCAGCCTAAAATTTATTTTTAGCTCATTCTAAAGCTTCCCAATTGTTAGTAGAGTTTAAGCTTGAATTTACAATGTGTGTGCCTCACCCTTTTTAAATTTAAATCTTAATTACATAGTCAAATTCCTAAATTTAATATTATATAAGATTAAAAAGGCAAACTTACCCCATCAAAGGGTCTATTATATTATTTTATAAATTTCTAGGGGTCTAACTACACATAACAGAGGGTTATTGCTAATTTTTATTTAGTCCAGGGGGCTAAAACTGTTTTTAATTGAATTTACACAAATTTCTGAAGTTCCAGGGGCTAGATCAGAAGTTTCCGGGGCTAGCTTGTATTTTCCGAGAACCCCAGGGGGTATCGCGTAAGAATCCCGGTCTTTATAACGCGGGGCTGATGTGGACCGTCCGATTTAAAACAGACGGCTGAGATTATAACGCCGAACCGGTACGCGGGGATTTAAATTCTACCGTGCGATTTAAAATAGACGGCGCACAAGCGGCCACGTCGCTCTGATCGAGCGCGGTCGGCGCTGCCCGGCGGCGCGCGGCGGCGGAATGCGGCGATCTCGCCGGAGAGCTTCGGATCTTCGTCAATTCTTCCTAAAACTGGGATTTCATAGCTTAGATCGGTGGAGGGGAGGTCGGGGATCTCACCTCAGGGGTTTTCTTGAGCTCGGAGGTCCTGGAAAGCGGTCGGCGATGAGGTCCGAGGTGAATTCACGGCGAGGCTCGTCGGCGCTGTGTTTGAAGCGCAAACCACCGAGTTTTGTGCACCTGCGTGATTCCCCGGAGGCGGTGGATCGAGATCAGCGCGTTAGATCAGAAATCCCGAGCGAAGATCGAGCAAAATTGGCCGGAGAAACTCGGGTTCTCACCGGAAGGAAAAACAGCTGATCGTGGGTGAAAATCGGGAAGATGCCGATGTTTATATAGCCGGGGAAGGGCGGCGTTCGGTTGTGATCGAGTTTGCGTTGTCCAGAACCGAAATTCGGCTGGGATACGCGAGTATCCGGGGCGGTTTTGATTCGGAGGAGAGAACAGTCCCGGCCGGCCGAGCGCGGACGCGAGGAGGAAGAAGGATGGCGGGCCCCACACGTCAGCGAGAAAGGGAACGGGGCGCGCGGCTGCGGGCTGGCGCGGGGTGGGGTGGGCCGGCTGGTGGGTTCGTTTTTCTTTTTCTTTTTCCATTTCTTTTCTGGTTTGAATTTGAATTTGAATTCTAACTAAATTTGAATTTCTGCAGCCCATGCAATACGTCCAAAAATTTTTAAATTCCCCTCTTAACAGGATTTTGGGGTGTTACAATTTTGTTCTGGAGCTCTACAGAAAAGTTGTAGAGGACTTCTAAACCTTTCCAGAATGGTATCCCACACCTCCATTGGTTCAACCAATATTAAGTTATGCCCTGTTCAAGTTCAGCAAAATTTCTGCCGAAAACAGGGCAGATTATTCCTAAGCATTTTGAGATTGAACCTATACTCCCGATTGACTCTTAGTTCAATATAGGAGTTTACTAACCCCTAAATGAATTCCTATACTTCATTGTGACTCTTTTCTTTGAAAATAAACTTTTATGCCGTCGGTACTACGTTTCCTCACCAAAGAAAAATCCTAAACCGGTATTCCGGCATATACGTGTCACAGGGTGGAACTAAAGACGTCACTCACAAACGGTTTCTACACGTCATGTACTAACGTGGTTAATGTACCTGCAGAAGAACACGCAATAATGGTGCACAAAATGGTTTTTGGCATTTCAGGCAGTTCCATATTATAGTAAACACATACGGTCCGTATCATTGCCATACGGATCGTCCCTGAGTCAAGCCACGTCTCAAGGTACATGGTCGTGTTTTCACACCACACGACAAGGAACCCGAGTAGAGTGCGAACGGGTCGTCACGGTTGGGAATTTTATCAACCCAATGGATACCACCTACTGCCTCATGACCGTTGAGGCACGCCGATGGTGAACGCTGCGTATGGCCCTTTGAACATTGAACGTTCAAGAGTTGCATACTATCATGTTGCTTACCACACGATGGGGTATTCTCACTTTTGCCTAAAGCACACAGGAGAACAGCGTTTTCATATGCTCTCAGAACCATGGAAAAGGTTCAGAGACTCATATTGACTACCGTGCCAAGCCACGATATAACCTTCCATACTATTACTCGTATGGCGAGTTACCGCAATTGATCCGCCTGTGGTGGCGTACCTTACCTCTTACCTGACGTCGGAGCGTCGTTACAGAATGTATAACATATAAGTTATCTTTTCCACCATAATATCTACTACTATCATAGACCTTATGTGGGCTTAATGACTAATCCTCACTCGACTACTTCTAAGTTTTCAAAATAGGCTCTTTTCGAGCGTGCTATTCCCAATGCGGCTCTGATACCACGACTGTGGGGACCACCCCATGGTTCACCCACTCCAAGATCGCATAGGGTGGTGCCGTGCGATGCGGCACCCAACAGCACACACGAAAAGATTAAAGAACAACATACAAACTTTTATTTGACATAAAGCAGCGGAAGTCTTTTACAAAATATAACTATACAGCGGAAGTAATGTATATATACGGCCTCTCATCCTAGCTATGCAAAAGTGCAGCCGTCCAGCCCGGGGACGCTACACACTAGCAGCAAGTAATCGGAGATCACGGCAGTGTGCAGGGCTCCAGCTCGGCCGTGTACCCCGACGGGGGCATCGCCTCGTCCTCGGAACCTTCCTCATAACTCTCACCTGCACACAGCTCAAAATATTGCAACCGTGAGCACGATGGCTCAGCAAGTCTTAACCGTCAACCCTAGGCATGGAACTCTACGTGCAAGGATATGTAAGATGGGAAAAAGAATTTGCGACAAAGACACGCCTATAAGTTGATCCTTACTTTCAGTTTTATAGCAGCAGATTCATGTGCCTTAGGCAGCCCTCACATCGGAAGTCCACAATCAAACAAGAAACGCTTTCCTCCGATGTGGTGATGCCCAAAGTGGAATATAAGTTTAATTAGCTCTATATCTACAGCAATCAAGGTATTCAAGACATTACGAGTTCAATACAGCATTTTCAGTTGGCTTATTTCACTTCTTACTACGTCACAGCGCAGTGAACAAGTGGGTACTCAAATAACCGCAAGGGACGGTGATTGCAATCAAGACACACCCGGATAACACGTTACATACACCCACTTTCAGAAGCATGATTCCACACCCCTTCCTACTCTGTTGTATGCAACAACCTTTCAAAGGCAACCCAAATGCCGAACCGGTCCATCCGTAACGGGTAGGAGGTCCCCGCGTGGAGCGTGACTGTGCCCACCGGCAGATTTACACCTTGCTACCCTCAACCCACTCCTATTTACGGTTGGGTAAGCTTCGACACCCAGGTTAACCAATTACATCGGTTTCCTGGTTCCCATATGCCAGTATGCATCCGGTACTGTTCGATACTTGTCTAGCAGGGCCGCACACGGACGGTCCTCAACCGACACCAACAGGGCTACACACGTGAGACCTCTGCTCACTGCATCCTATCCCCCTGCTGGGTCTCATTTTTATAACTCAAGCCATTGTCTACCACTTTTCATTACGTGTAATAAGTACTATCTCGCGAGTAGCTTCCAACCACTCGACTTCTACCGAGAGCCTAGACATTAGCATGGCAGTCTCTACTCATCGAGTTTGTAAACTACCCAACCCTTTTTAGGATTTAAAAGGCTATGCAAGTGGGGTTTCAATCACCCTAACTCTAATGCATACATTTCAACCTAGACATAGTGATACAAATGAAAAGCTTTATCAAAGGTACTTAAGTGAAAACCGGGGCTTGCCTGGTGGCGAGTTAAAGGGGAAGTCAGCTTCTGGTGGGAGGACGTCCAACGGCTCCGGTGCGTCCTCAACTTCGGTCACTATTATGAAATGTAATAAAATATATGTGTAAGTATTAAGGATTTATAAAAATTGAACTTCTATTCATAGCTACTGCTATTTGGGATCCTTAATTGGTTTTGGGAATTTTACAGTGGATACTAGACTCTCTAAGGATGATTTGAGCGAAATTTGGAGACATGTCATTGCACAATGTAGTCTTTAAAATTCCTACAAGTACAATGCTTCTCTGAATTTTGAGCCCAATTCAGGAGCTTTGACATAGCTAATGGTGGAAGATCTGATTAGGGTAAGTCTCCATGGTTCTAACAAAATTTGTTTCACCATTTTTGGAGCTACCATCAGAGAGATATGAATTTTTGAAGTTGGGCCAGAGTTCTGAAAAAGCTTCTGTTTAAATTTGAATTTCCAAATAAAGGCTGAACTTGGGAAGGCAGTTTAGCCTAGCAAATGATCTCCAATGAAGCCCAAATTTTTACTGGAGATCATTAACTATGGAAAGGATTTTCTGTCCAAATTTGGGAATATTTCATAAAGAATTGCTCCTGTAATAAATCCCTAAAGGATTTACTAAAAACAATTCTACAGAAATTTCTGGGCATTTTCATAGCCTAAAATTGGTTTCTCTGTGAAGTACTCCTCATGAGGATTCCAACAAGATTGGTCTCACTCTTTTTGGAGTTTTCTACACAAAGTTATTGGCTTGTAAAGATCAACTAATTCCTGGAATTATTTCTCTAATTGAAACTTCAAATATTTGGGCTGGGCCCACGGTTTTAAATTGGACCAGTGAGATTTCGGCAACACTGGGGGCTATGGAGTTAACCCGCGCAGCCACAGCCGATCCCGAGCCGCATCCCGATCCGGCGCCTACCCAGTGCCACTGACAGGTGGGACAGGCCCCCACCTTCCTCTACCTCACGGCAACAGAGAAGTCCGCGGCGGTTGCTCCGGCGAGGTTGGCGGGAACAGCTCTCTCGGCCATCTCCCGGGTCTAAACTCGCCGCTCCCCCATATTTAACCGCGCTGAGCACTTTCGGTGGGTCGCTGGCAGCCGTAGTTCACCGGAAACCACCGCGCACCGGTGACAGCAATGTTTTGCACTCCGGTGAGATAGGGAGCCCTCATACCTCCACCAAATGGTCGGTTCTCGGGCTCTAGAGAACCAGTGGAGGGAGTAGAAGCTCGACATGGGGTTTAAATTGATCGAGGATCACTGGAACCCTATCGGCACCGTGCGCCCGAGGCGGTCTGGCGGTGCGCCATGATCAAGACGTGGAAATTCTCCCTCTACACCCCATGTCTAGGTCTAAAATCGAGGGAGTAAGTGCGCCAAGTAGTTAGGAAGCTTTGTGTACAGTTTTAATCAATGAGAACACGAATTAACGACGAATTTGGAAATTTCCTACCTCGGGGTCAGTTTGTACCGTCCGACAGAAAAACCCGGAATTCTTCTGCTGTGATCAACGTCCAGGGCTGAGCTTTGGGCTCGAGCAGCTGGGGTCGAGGACGCACAGAGGGGCTGACTTGTTTTTCTGTGATCTTGCTCGGTGTAAGCTGTCCATGGTGACCTCCCTCGGTTCTTCCACGTTCACCCGAGGATCAAGGCTAATTTGCCAATTTCCGGAGCAATCACGCTCGGGACAGGAAAGGAGAGGTGCTGGATGGCTAGAGCACTGGTGGGCGCAGCTCTCTGCTGTGGGGCGCTTGAGCAACCGAGCTCAGTAGCTGCGGCGTGATTGGGAGGAACGGCGGCGGCGTTCTGGGCGAAAGAAATGGCTGAGGCGCGAGTTATGGCTGGGGGAGAAGTGAAACAGCTCCGGCGCACCCTTTGCCGTGATCCAACCGAGCCACCGAGGCAGCAGCAGGTGGCGCGGGCTCTCCCTCGGGCGCGGGTTCAACCTGGCGCGCTCCCGCTGTTCGACCGCCGTCTGCTGAGGCGGTAACCCCAGTGGTTGGCTGACAATTGGGCCCCACCTCCCTCTTTTGTTTAGTCAAACTTTTCTGATATTTTTCCATCCAGCAACTCAACATTAAAGGCTTTACTTCATCCCAAAGTTAAGTTTGAATTTGCAGAATTCAAATGGTTTGAATTCTGCAGTAGAATTTGAATGGGGTTTGATCATTTGAATTTGAAAATGAGTTTGAATTCTCCACTTTGTATTGCCGCAAAAATATAGCAAACCAGCTCCAAAGTATCCAATTCTTGGCATGGCTGCTTATTAAAAGGTGGAGAACACATTAGTGAAACCCTATTTTCAAATTGAGGGTATTGGAATTTGAAACTGAATTTGAAATTCAGATTAGAGGGCTTCTCCTTTTAATCCGAAACAAATATGAAAACTCCTCCAAATGAGCTGAATTTTGGAAGGTTGAATATTTGGAATATGAAGATCCAAGCTGTGCATTTAGATCTCCATGTTTGGAAGTTTTGGGAAGTCTAAACCCTCACTTTGAACTTACACTATTATAATTCAAAGTTTTAATTCCCCTCATTTTTCATAAGTGTATATGAGCTGAATTTTCTTGCTACCACTTTTGGGGATTTTACAAAACACCTCTGGACCTCAACAGAAAAGTTGTAAAGCTCTTCCAAAGATTTACAGAAATGTATCATATGACCCTAACCTCGAAAAGACTCAACCTCTAACCTATGATTAACTTCAGCCTTATTTCAGCTGAAAACAGGGGACTCTGTCCTTAGTATCCTATAAGTTGAAAACTTGTTGACTTTGAATATCCTGATTAAGGGAAGGAGTTACATCAAAGTATTAGTGCTCTAGATTGAAACTTTTCAGTTTTACATTGAAGTTGCTGGTTTAGTGGGGTGTGACGTCGATGCGTCACCAGATCATGTCGGTACTACGACCTCACAAGGAAAAACCTATACCGGACATAGCCGGCTTCGTTAATTCAGTGGCACTAAGCGTCATTTGCACACGGATGCTACGCGTCTACCGTTTCATGGTTAGATTACCTGCAGATAACTCAAACAATCGTCAGACTCGGCTGCACACCGAGCCCGGTATCCATACAGTTCGTACACCCGGCCGTCATCACTCGCCCGGATGTTCTCAAGCCAAACACGCCTTGAGCTACATGTTCATGTTACTGACCACGTGATGAGGTCTCCCAAATTGCCCAAAGCACGCCAGGGACAGACGTTGCTCGAATACCCCAAACTACATAAAGAGTCGAGGAGGATATTAAAGCGGGTCGGGTCACCTGCCACCCGTGGGGCTCCACCCTTCAGCTGGTGCGCACTGGTGGATAGCGCTTACGTGCACCCTCCAAGACATAAAGCGTCCCGAGATGCACGATTTTCTGACATAAGCAAATAGGTTAGTATGCCACTTTCTATACACTAATAACATCCTTATATGGGCTACTAACTTGTTCCTCACTGGATTTTTGAAAAAGATGACCTTTGTAGTGTGTTAAACCTCAAGCGAGCTTTGATACCACACTGACACGGCCCCATCGGCCTTGTCGAGCCAGGATCGCGCTGAGGGGTACTGCATTGCACAGCACCAGATAACGCACATCAAAGATACAAAGCGGAAGCAAAGTTTTATTACATAAACCAGTTTATGAACAATTTTTACAATAAAATAGTTCAGTCCACACTCACGGGCGTAGGCTACACATCGAGTTCACGTTCAGCCGGTGAACGTGTCCCCGCAAGCACGCGCACACACTAACACGGCGGCGTGCACGACTCCCACTCGACGGGGTTCCCCTCCTGGGGTTCCGTCTCCTCGGGAGTCCCTTCCTCATAGACCCCGGCAAAAGCTTCAAACACAAGCAGTGAGCACGATGGCTCCGCAGGACTGACCCGTGTCTCATATACATGAAACTTGTACATGAATGGTTTTTGGGTACATGAGGTAAAATAAGTTGCAAAGGACTCACCTAATTAGTTGAACCTTACTTTCAATGTTTTAGCAGCAGGTGGTGGAGAACCTTACGCTAAGGAACATGAGAGAGCCACAATCAAACAAGAAATGCATTTCTCTCATGTACTTTGCCCAAAGTTGAAAAGAACTTTAATTAGCTCTAAACTACAAGAAGACATTAACAAGCAAGATATACCTTTCCAATCAGCAAACTTTTAACATGAATCTAGCCTGTTCTTTCTACGTCACGGTACAGTGAACAAGTGGTACTCACTGACCGTGAGGGACGGTGATTATAATCGATTTACACCTGCAGGGTTACCCGAATAACCTGTCACATACGCCCGTACTCGATGTTGCCTACAGCAACCATCACGGATGTCGTACGCAATCACCTTTCACCTGTCAGCCAAATGTTGAACCTGTCCAATCGTCCCGAGCAAGAGGTCTCTGCGCGTGCCTCCACAGTGCTGCCAGCCAATTTACACCTCGAGCTCTCAACCTACCCTCTGAACGACCAGCTATGCCTCAACACCCAGCTACCCGAGTTACATAGGTTTCCCGGTTCCCATATAGCCGGTAGGTCTTCGGTACTGTTCTAGCTTGTTCAACAGGCCCGCACACGGCTCGGTCCTCAATCGACACAAGCGGAGCTATAGCACCCAGACCCCAAAGTCCTGCTGCCCTTAGTCTCCGCTCGGTCTCATTTTTCTTGCCATGTGTTTCATTTGCTATCTTTACCCGAGTCGAGTGCCTCTAGCCTATCCTCGCGAGTAGTTCCAACTACTCGACTTGTACCGAATCCTACTCTATCTTAGCATTGCAGTAGCTAAACGGGGTTTTCAATGCTAATCCCAACCCATGGTTTTCTTGGCTATGCAATTGGGTTTCAATCAAGCCTCTAATGCAAGAAGTAAGTGGTGCTCAAAGTAAGTTCTTCAAAACAATAAAAATTTATAAAAAGGGTTAATGTAAACCGGAGCTTGCCCTTCTGCTCTTGGTCGTAGGCTAGCTGCTCTTCCGGAGTTACGAAGTCTAAGACTTCGGGTTCCTCCTCAACCTTAACGAATACATGAGATAACATGTATATGTATCAATTTAAATGCATTTGAATTGATTTTAAACTTGTGAAGAATGTAAGTCTTATTAGTCAGACCCAATGACTCTGAAATTTTTACTGTGGTATGGTTACAACCTAAACAGAGACTTGGCCAAGTTTCATTTGCAGCAAAGCTCATTTGAGCTCTCCACAAATAATTATGTACTTGACCTTAATTGGAGCTCTTAGGGTGTTCTAGGAATTTTCATGGAGCAACCCATGACTTTCTGAAAACTAGATTTTCATAGGTTTCTAATGGAGTTGGTCTCACTTAATTTTAAGGTTCCTAGCTAGAGATATGAGCTAAACAATTTCAGCGAAATTCTGAAAATGTTTCTGGACATTTTCTATTTTCTCTGGAACAGTTTTATTAATCACACCATTAGGGGGATCAAATGAGCTCAAATGGATCTGAAAATTTTATTGTAGCTCAGAGACATTTTGGTGAACATCTCAGACAAATTTCAGAGTTTTCCTCCAAGGGGTTCTCCAGTTAAAATTCTAAACAGTTTAAATTTTGAAGAATTAATTCTGGAGAAATAAGGATTTTCACAGGGTGAAACTTGATTTGATGAAAAGTACTCAGAGAGCTGAAGCCAACAATATTTGATTCACTCGATTTGGAGTTTCCTAGCCAAAGTTATGTGGGTTTGAAGTTTGAACTAAAACTGAAAATTGGGAAATGCTTAACACTGCACGTGGGTCCCACGCACAGTGCCTTCGTCTACCTCCCGCCAGCGCCCGAGCGCGCGATGTACAGCGCCGGTGGGGCGGTTCGTTCTCGGCCGCTACTGCCTAATTTTTGACGCCGTTTCTTCTTACGTGATCCTTGGAGCACGACGCACATGTCGGGCACCTTCTCGGACCTTGACATCGCCGGAAACCTGGTCGGCGACGGCGGAGGCGGAAGATGAGCTCAGGAACGATGGCGCTAGCTCGTCTCGGCGGTGAACACGATCAACTAATGGGTCGCAAAGCACCACTAGGGCACGAGGAAGCTATCCCTGCCCTTCTCTTGGCCGTAGATTGCCGGGAAAGTAGACTTCACCGGCGACCCGAGCCGTTTTCACAGGCGATGGCCAAATTCCGGTGCTCTGCTCACTGGGTTGATCATTACCACTAGGATTTGGCTGAGGTGACCGTGAGGTGCTACTCTAGCTTCAGCTCGACCAGGATCTCTGGTGATCAAGTGATCGAGGTGAATTTCGAGTTTTGGTTCTCGGTGTTCTTTCCGGCGATCATCGGGAAAGTTGAAATTCCGGCTAACCAGTGCTAAGAGGGACCTAGGGAGTTCGGGGAGAGCTACTAGACTTGGATGTTAACCTCAGAGACACGTTGGTCACGCTGGAGAAGTTTTGCGCTGCTCGGGCGACGGCGTCGAGTCGGTGGAGCTCTCGGGTTGACAAAGCACCGAAAGATCGGATCGGACAAGCTACACCAAAGATTATCACGAGCAGATGAGGGATGTAACACATCGAGCAAGGACCGGCAGTGCCGTTTGTAGCCTCAGCTCTGGGTGGAAGGGACTGTGCTGGCCGGTCGACGGCAAGGTGATGCGGCGGGGCTGTGCGGCGATCAGCTCAGTGTTTTCAGTGCTGGAAACGTCGAGACAGTGGGAAAGTGGGCTGCTGCCAGCGGCAGCTCGCAGCTAAATAGCTGGGGACGTCGGTTTGGGGAGGTGATCGGCGACCAGGAGGTGGCAGCGGTGGGAAAACACCGTGGTGCTCGCGTGGTCGCGCGCAGGAACCGAGCTGCGGTGACTTCAGTCAGTTTGAACACTGGTGAGGCTGACATTTGGGTCCCACTCCGGTTTTAACCTCTGAAATTGAATTTCCCCACTGCTCTAAACAGTAGAGACCCAAATAACCCTGGTCATTTGAATCATCTACCCTCTGGCCATTTGAATTGGATAGAATTCAAATTGGGGTTTGTTTGAATATAATTTCAGCACACATGCAGTTTGAAATTCAAATAAAGTTTGAATTTGCTAAACTTAGCTCATGACAAGATCAACTCCAAATGGAGTGAAAATTGGTGTGTGAGCTCACAAAAATGTGCTGAGTAAGAATATGCCTCCCACTTTCGAATTCATGGGATGGAAACAGTTTGAATTTGAATCTTAGTTCAAACCACCCTCTTTCTATTTAAACCAAAAAAGAATTCAAAAAGGTTTTGAATTTGGGTGAAATTTGGCATGGACATTCCTAGCAAGGTGTAGGAGTTTTTCATATGCCCAGCCCCTATATGATGCATGTGGGAAATGCCACTTTTGCATTTTGTGAGTTTATTCCCTAATGAGCATGTTGATGGTGTTTACTTGCTCTTCAAATGTATTCATCAAGTTTCTTCAAATGAAGTGTGGGTATGGTGATGAACACTTTGAATATGTGCCAAAAACTTAGGCACTTACAGTGGTGCCACCTCTGCAGAGTGTAAAACTATCATGATAGTCGTGCTTCGGGTCACAAGCACCTGGCCGTCTCACATGATTAGAAGGAAAACTTGGGATGGTTATTCGGTATGGTTATGGTAGGGTCATTGGGATTGGTTTTGGACTGTTTCGAGTCATGAAAATAAGTTTGGCTTCGGTTATACGAATATGAGATGGTTATGAATGTTTATGAGTATGATATGAACTTGATAAAGATTAATGGCTGGTTGAGACTTGATAAATGGTGAATTATTATGGAGAAATTGATGCTGAATTACTTGGTCATGTTGGGACTGGGTGTCACACTTGCTTAGCCATTGTGCTCATGGTTGCAATATTTGAGCTGTGTGCTGGTGAGATCTATGAGTAGGGGTCTGAGGACGAGGCGGTGCCCCCGTCGGGGTACACGGCCGAGCTGGAGCCCTGATCGCTGCCGTGATCTCCGGTTCCATGTTGCTAGTGTGTAGCGTCCCCGGGCTGGACGGCAACACTTTTGCTTAGTTAGGATGAGAGAGTAGTTATAAAGAATACTTCTGCTGTATAATTATGTTTTGTAAAAGACTTCCGCTGTTTTATATCAAATAAAAGTTTGTATGTTGTTCTTATTCTTTTCTTGTGTGCTGTTGGGTGCCGCAGCGCACGGCACCACCCTCTGCGATCCCGGAGCGGGTGAACCACGGGGTGGTCCCCACAAACGTGGTATTAGAGCCGCATTGGGAATAGCACGCTCGAAAAGAGCTTATGTTGAAAACTTAGAAGTAGTCTAGTGAGGATTAGTCACTATGCCCATATAAGGTCTATGATAGTAGTAGATATTATGGTGGAAATGCTAACATACTTGTTATACATTCTGTAACAATGCTCCGGCGTCAGGTAAGAGGTAAGGTATGCCACCGCAAGCGGATCAATTGCGGTAAGCTCGCCATACGAGCAATAGTATGGAATGGTATACCGTGGCTTGGCACAGTAGTTAATATGAGTCTCTGAACCTCTTCATGGTTCTGAGAGCATATGAAAACGCTGATCTCCATCGAGCTTTAGGCAAAAGTGAGAATACCCCATCGTGTGGTAAGCAACATGATAGTATGCAACTCTTAAACGTTCAATGTTCAAAGGGCCATACGCAGCGCTGGCCATCGGCGTGCCTCAATGGTCATGAGGCAGTAGGTGGTATCCGTTGGGTTGATAAAATTAACAACCGTGATGACCCATTCGCGCTCTACTCGGGTTCCCCGTCGTGTGGTGTGAAAACACGACCATGTACCTTGAGACATGGCTTGACTCAAGGACGATCCGTATGGCAATGATACGAACCATATGTTTTTACTATTATATGGAACTGACTGAAATGTCAAAAACCTTTGTGTGCACCATTATTGTGTGTTCTTCTGCAGGTACATTAACCACGTTACTGCATGACATTTAGAAACCGTTTGTGAATGACGTTCTTAGTTCCACCATTTGACACGTATATGCCGGAATACCGGCTTAGGATTTTTCTTTGGTGAGGAAACGTAGTACCGAGATGAGTATTAGTTGCATAAACATATATTTTTAAAGAAAAGAATTAAAATGAGGTTTAGGATTCCATTTAGGGGTTACTGAACTCTCATATTGAACTAAGAGTCAAGTGGGAGTGTAGATTCATTTTCAAAGACTTAGGAACGACCTCCCCTGTTTTCGGCAGAAATTTTGCTGAATTTAAACAGGGTATAAACTAGGATTGGTTGAACCAATGGAGGTATGGGATACCATTCTGGAAAGGTTTTGATGTCTTATACAACTTTTCTGTAGAACTCTAGAACAAAATCTCCCTCCAAATGGATGAAAATCTCAGATGAGTAGGCACTGTCCAGAAACAGGACAGACCAAAATGCTCTCTGGAATTTTCTGTATTTCGACCACAACTTTCTGTAGAAAAAAAATTCTAAGGGTCAAGTAAGACATCATTGGAAAGTATGAGAAATGTTCCACAACTTTGTAGTTCGGTGTTTTCCTATATTAAGGGCAGAATATGATGGAATTTTGTGAACAAAACAGCCACTTGCAAAGGAGGTTCTGTCAAAATTTCTGAGAAAATTCTGTCAACTTGTAAAAACCATAACTCTTAAACTAGGAAGGCTATGGAAGCAAATAAATACAATATGGATTCCTTTTTTAGTATACTACAACTTTTTTGTTGAAATATAGTCCAGATTTTGCCCCAAGGTGTCAAAAAACAGTTAAATTCTTCTAACTGGTCCGCTGAACCAGAAGCTGGACAGTGAACACCATGTTGAAGTGTTTCAACCAAAACACTTAGTTTCACGTTTCGATATCCGGCGGCTGTTGTAAAACAGCGAGTTGGAGTCGAAAAGTTTATGCATTTGACATATCACCACTTGCTAGGACATGTTTGGGTCCAGTACAATAGCGAGGATTACGCATGCTAACACACTTAACATCCCGTGGTGACCCACGATGGTCGAAATGAAGTTTTTATCATTCAAGTTCATTACTTTGGAACTCGATCGTGTGACATGGTCCAGGGATGTATATGTTTTATAAAGGTTATACTTTATCCATATGTGTGATTGTTATGCGTATTATTTATTCCATCCTCGCACTACTATTGTATAGACTGGATGAAATAAACCAACATGTGCTGATCGTTCGAATGATATGAATGCAGAATGGTGCGTACACGTTCAATGCAAGAGGAGGAAGATCCAAGTCAGGTTCGTGGTGATGAGTCTCCACCTCCAGAGCAAACCACGACGCAGCAGCAACCACCTCCTCCACCGCCAGAACTTCCAAGAAACCTTGCAGAGGTTCTCGCTGCAGTGCTCGGCTCGCGCGACGAGCAAACCGAGTTGCTGCAGATGCTACTGCAACAGAATGCATCCTGTCAGGGAGGGCGCCAAGACAATGGGCAACGCCAGCCCCAACAAATTTCATATTCAGATTTCCTGGTGACCGATCCACCGGTCATTACAGAGGCCGAAGAGCCTTTGGAGGCGGACAGCTTCATCCGCACTCTTGAGGCGAAGTTCGGTTTACATCGGTGCACCGAACACCAGAAGGCGCTGTACGCAGCGCAACAGCTTCAAGGGGAAGCCAGTACATGGTAGGCGAACTACACCGCCTCCTTACCGGATGGCCATGCCGTCACATGGATGGAGTTCCGGGAGGCGTTCCGTACATATCATATACCTCCCGGTGTTATGGAGATGAAGCTCCAGGAGTTCCTGGGGCTGAAAAAAGGCGAGAGGAGTGCTCATGAGTACTCCAGGTCATTCAACCGTCTGGCGAAGTATGCGCCAGGATTTGTGGGAACGGAGGAAGATAAGCGAAACACGTTATTCTGGGGCCTGAATTCCAAGATGAAGGTCCATCTCGGCCAAAGCAATCGTGGCACATTCAACGATCTTGTTAATGCCGCAATTTTACAAGAAAATGCTCAGCACGAGTGTGGTTCTGATAAGAGAAAATGCAGCACGCTGACGAGCAGCAGTGGTGGAGCGCCACAAAAATACCGCGTGGTGTATCGCTCACCATCCGGTCAAAGATGGCAGCCACCGGCGCGAATGCCCTAGTTTCACGGTCGACAATATAATGCGCCAAGCTTCCAACCATCGTATCCACCACAGCAACAGCAAAGGATGGTCCCGCGTGCGCCTCAGTTTCAACCGCATGCACCGGGATTCCGTCGTCAAGTCGGAGGGACCCCGACACCTTACACGTGCTTCACGTGTGGCCGCGTCGGGCATATTGCGAGGGACTGCCCCGAGCAGCGACAGGGCAGGGGTGCAGCACCGTTGTAACACCCCAAAATCCTGTTAAGAGGGGAATTTAAAAATTTTTGGACGTGTTGCATGTATTGCAAAAATTCAAATTCAAACGGGAATTCAAATTAAACTCAAAACAGAAAAGAAATAGAAAAAGAAAAAAGGAAAACAGAAAAAAAACCCGGCCAGTGGGCCGAAACCCACCAGCCGGCCCACCGATCCCGCGCCAGCCCGCAGCCACGCACGCCCCCTTCTTCCCACTGACATGCGGGGCCCGCCAGTCTTTCTTCTTCCTCGCGCTCGCACCCGCGCTCGGCCGGACTCTCTCACCCCGAATCAAATCCGACCCGGAATTCCTGCGTATCCCAGCCGAATTTCGTTCGTAGGCGACGCAAACTCAATCACAACCGAACGCCGCCCTTTCCCCGTCTATAAAAACCCCGGCATCGTCCCGTTTTCCCCACGATCTGCCGATTTTCTCTCCGGTGAGCCCGAGCCCCTCCGGCGAATTCTGGCCGATCTACGCTCGGGAATTCTGATCTAACTCGCTGGTCTTGATCCACCGCCTCCGGGGAACCTCGCAGGTGCAGAAAACGCGGTGGTTTGCAGTTCAAACACAGCGCCGACGAGCTTCGCCGTGAATTCACCTCGGACCTCGTCGCCGACCGCCCTCCAGGACCTCCGAGCTCAAGAAAACCCCCGAGGTGAGATCCCCGACCTCCCCTCTACCGATCTATGCCATAAAATCACAGTTCTAGGAAGAAATTTACGAAGATCCGAAACTCTCCGGCGAGATCGCCGCCTCCCGCCGCCGTGCGCCGCCGGGCAGCGCCGCCCGCGCTCGATCAGAGCGACGTGGCCGCTTGTGCGCCGTTTATTTTAAATCGCACGGGAGTTTAAATCCCCGCGTACCGGTTCGACGTTATAATCTCAGCCGTCTGTTTTAAATCGGACGGTCCACGTCAGCCCCGCGTTATAAAGACTGGAATTCTTACGTGCTACCCCCTGGGGTTCTCGGGAAATAAGAGCTAGCCCCAGAAACTTCTGATCTAGCCCCTGGAACTTCAGAAAATCATGTAAATTCATTTAAAAATCAGTTTTAGCCCCTGGACTTAATAAAAATTAGGAAAAACCCCTCTGTTATGTGTAGCTAGACCCCTGAAAATTCTTAAAATAATATTATAGACCCTGTAGTGGGGTGAGTTTACCTTTTTAACCCTATTTGATATTAAATTTAGGAAATTGAATATGTGGTTAGTATTTAAAATTTAAAAGGTGGGACAAACATATTGTCAAATTCAAATTAAAAACTTTCCCAGTACTTAGAAAACCTTGGAGTGAGATAAAAATAGATTTTTGGCTGAAATGAATCGGTTTAATTGATTAATCACATTTATTAGTTAGAGGGACACATTTTTAAGTAGAGAATAATTCTGAAAATTAGAAAAATAAATGAAAAATAGTTTACATCAGAGGAAAAGATCAAAAATATATTATTAACTATTTTGTATCAGAACCTATTCTGTTTAGATGATGTGTCTTACTATTTTCATAATAAAGTACACATTTAGGCATAGGAAGTAAATTTGAAAATATAGCAAGCTAGGTATAAATAATTAGAAAATGATAAATGAAGATTCCAAAATCCAAAGAATTCAGTTTAGGGTTGGTACAAGTTCTGAAGACACATATGGAGTAGGAAAATACCTTTCATGCATACTTGGTAGCTAAAAGGTGTAGTAATTGAATATAAGGAATTTTTTAAATTGGAAACTCATATATATAGTATGCAAGTATAAATGTGAATACAAAAGTAGGAATCATATACACATGATTAAATGTGCATGTAAGCCAAAGATCAACACACATAGAGTTTGTGAATGACTTTTATACATGTGAATGTGTGGTTTGTATGAAGTGGAAGTGTGAATTATGTCTTATGGATTGTTGTTTTTCTTTTGCTATATGTGATGGTATGATGTAGAACCTGCTCCAGAGCAAGTTCTTCCTTTCCAAGATCAGGACTACCCATTCCAAGAGCAGCAGGAAGGAGGCAAGTGTCCTTGACCACTTTGATCCTATGCTAGGATGTGTAGATAGAATTATTTGCATTGTCAAATGAAATATGAAACCCATGCTAGGAAGTTTCCCTAGAATTGCATTACCTTGTTTCCTTGTAGCTTGGGTTGGGATTTATTTTATCATGTCATTTATTATTATGCATATGCTTAGCCATGCTTAGAATTGGATATTTGGGATATGGGATCATCAGTTTATTTTACCATACTCTTGAATGAGAAATTATGAGTTATGTAGAGGTAGGGATCAAGGCAAGTTGGATGTTTTGGTTGGTGCTGGGTGCACGAGACTCGGGTTTGTGTTTAGTACTTGCCTGGATCCTAAGGACCGGTTCATGGAGCATGTAACCTGGCTTTACCGTACCAACCACATGCTGAGATGGGGCAGCTTGGCCAATTAATTAGGTGTATCCCCGGCGTAGTATGGGTGTGTTGGATGGTGCCGGGAATTGGTGTCAGATGGACTACCATATGAACCGCAAGGCTCAAGAGGGGGCCACTGCAGCGGGGTTGGAGCCTCTTGTATGCTGTTAGGGGTGAAACCTCAGTGGGCCCACGCTCATCGGGAATCCCTTTGTAAAGGCTTCGTAGTGATCTCCTGGCTATACACCTGAGAAGTGTGAATGTGGTTCGTAGCCACTGGCATAATGGAGGTTCTTTTAGTCCACCCGGCAACGGGGGATGAAATCACTACATGTGGGTACAGTGGTGCAAACTCTGCAGAGTCAAAACTGTCATGACAGCCGTGCTCACGGTCAAGAGCGGCTTGGACTTATTCATGATTAGAGGAGGATGGATTTGGAAGTTGTGGATGTTAAGCGGGGAGCTTAACATTGGAAATGATGTTATGGTTATTTGATTATGATGATGGGATGGGAAATTAGGACCATTTCACCTATGTAGTAATGTAGGTGCTTAATAAGCTAAGGTGATAGGTATTAATGGCGTAGTGCTTTAACCATGAGTTCAACCTCTCCTTGCTCTAGCCATGCATGACAAAATTTTCCCACACTTGCTGAGTACCATCGGTACTCAACCTTGCATATTTGTTGGTTTATATTGCTGCTCAGGTCAAGATAATGAAGTGGTGTTTAATGATCAAGATTTTGGACCCGAAGAAGGTTTCTAGGTTCATGGAGTCCCCCCGGGCAACAACTGTAATGGAGCCCACAAGAATAATATTCCGCTGCTAGTTTATTTATTTGTGATGAACTTATTATCGTCCATCGAGACATATGCTTTGTAAGACTTATTTATATTCGACACCTGGCTTGTAATAAATGATGCTTCACTATTTGTCATCACATGTATGAGAAAATGATCCTGGCATACATGTGATATTCACTCGGTTGTTCTTCGGAGAAACCGGGTGTGACAGAAGTGGTATCAGAGCCAAGGTTGCCCGTAGGAACGTGGACCTAGTTACAAATGGACGTATTTAAGGACCCTATTTTCTTAAAAACTATTTTCACAAAGGTGTGAGTTGAAAAGTGTTATTTAATGGGGTCACTTTATTCATCTTACCCAAATTTTATTCAAAATAGGATTTTTGTTTAAAATTTTTATCTAACTTATGTTTAAATGCTTTTTGTTTTAGATGGTTCGCATGATTCGCACCGCTCGCAAGTCCACAGGAGGGAGAGTTCCCGTAGTTGCCCTTGCCGAAAGAGAGGAGAGCCGTCCGGTGACGTACCTTTCCTACGGATTGGCAGTAGGAGGCTTGTTGCGCCGTCTTCGACGTATGCTGGAAGCCGCCGGCAATACGGGCAAGCTAATCATACACTATAGCTCCACTAGGACCATCCGGGAGAAGCGGGAAGAATGGAGTTCAGAAATGAGGATTATCCATGAAAATCAGCTGCGTAAAATCCACCGCTCTCCAGCTTGTCGAGCGACACAGGTCGATGCGGAGAAGGATGTCACCTGGGAGGCCATCACCTGCCAGAGTCACATCTATCGTCACCACCTGGACAAGACTGAGTACATGTATGTCGTCCAGCGTGAGAGTGGTACCACGGAGTACATGTACCCACCAGTGCAGCAAGGGACTTCCCATGAGCACATGGACTTGTGCTTGGAGGACGCTGCTATGCTCAGCACTCGACTGCAGGAGTGTCAGCAAGAGCTTCAGGATGTTCGGGACACCCTGAAGGAAACGGAGGCATTGCTGCAAGCCTGCTTGAGGGCGAGAGAAAGAGGAGATGGGAATGAACTGTGTGTCACCGTTAATGATACATGGACTCCTGACTCCCCAGATCGCCGGGCGATCAGGCGTCGTCGCACTTCTCCACCAGCAGCTTCCCCATCCAATGCAGAGTCAGAAGACAGCCGCAATGATGAGGAAGACCCTGAGGAGCCAGCTCAGTGAATACGAGTAGTGTAGAGTCCTTCCCTTAGTTTAGCAGGATGTTGAGTAGTCGAGTTGTTATCTTAGTTAATGGTGTGTTAATGATTGGTGTGTGACGTGAGTTGTGGAAGCCATGAGCAATTGTCCACAGCCTCGTCTTCAGATTGTTTTGCTTTGGTGTGTGAACCCACATGAAATAATATTGCATTTATTTTTGTGTGAGATATGAACCCTCAGAAAAGTATAACAAAGCCTCAACACTTCAAAGTACAAACAAGTGAAAGTAGTAAGATGATACGTAATGCTTTAAATTAACATTGGTTGATCATGCCAGATGGCCGGAAGAGGAAAGGGTCGTGCGGCCAACCCCGCCAACAACAACGATGAGGCCTGCAACCCTCATCTTTCTGGAGGCCAAGACAGGGGTGGACGCCGTGAAGAAGTGGATCCCCTCCACCAAATGCTTGAGAATCAAAATCAGCTCATCCAGAACTTGACTCAAGTGGTGGCCAACTTGCATCAAGTCCCACCTCCACAAGCTGCACCACGCCAACCAAGGTTGAGTGAGTTTCTAGTAACTCCACCTCCAAAGTTTGCAAGTGCTGCTGAACCTCTGGAGGCAGACGATTGGCTAAAGACCATTGAGAGTAAGATGAGGATCATACAGTGCCAAGGGTATGAGAGGGTTCTGTTTGCCTCTCATCAATTGCATGGACCTGCTGCTGATTGGTGGACCGCCTACGTGGCCGCCCATCATGACCCTGAGAACATCACTTGGGAAGAGTTCAAGCGTAGCTTCCGCAACCATTACATACCAAGGGGTGAACTCAAAAACAAGAGGAAAGAGTTATTGGGACTGCAGCAAGGTAACATCACTGTGAGGGAATACCTCACTAAATTTACCCAACTCTCCCGTTATGCCCCACGGGACATAGAGACTGATGAGCAGAAACAAGATTGTTTCGTGGAAGGGCTTACCGCAGAAATGCAGTGTGCAATGTCCTCAAATGAGTATGAAAGCTTCCAAAAGATGGTGGACAGAGCGTTTGTGGTAGAAAGGAAGCTGAAGGCCTTGGAAAATGAGAATAAGAGGAAGGCTGGCTGGTCACATCAAGCCTCAGGAAGCAACACCCGCCCACGTCTGATGCAGCAAACTGCAGGGCAGACGAACCATGCTGCGGTACCTTACTCAGCACCAAGAGGGTACAACCCGAACTTCAGGCCTCCGGCAGCGCTAGCACCACCACAACGTCAGTTTGTACAGCATCCTCGCCCTACATATCAACCTCGACCAGCAGTACAAGAACCCCCGAACCAACCCCAAGACAACAAAGTCCAGGCACCTAAGGTTGGGGTGCAATGTTTCAACTGTGGTGAAGTGGGGCACTACGCCCATAAGTGCCCAAAGAAGAAGCCCACGCAGCCACAACAGCAGAATGTAATAAGAGGACGGGTGAACCACGTCACCATGGAGGAAGCGCAAGAGGCACCGGACGTGGTAGTTGGTAAGTTTCCTGCCAATTTACACCTCGCAACCCTGTTGTTTGATTCTGGTGCTACCCACTCGTTCATTGCCCAAGGGTTTGTTAAGAAGCATGACCTAGCAACAACACAAATGAATCATATGCTAGCAGTGAACTCTCCAGGTGGAGAAATAAGGACAAGACAAGTGTGTCCCAAAGTGAACCTAGACATTAATGGGGTAGTATTTACTGCTAACCTCATAGTGATAGATTCACAAGGGATAGATATTATCTTGGGTATGGATTGGTTGACCAAACATAAAGGAATCATCCATTGTTCGACCAGAACGGTGGAACTAACGCACCCTAGTGGCACAAAAGTAAAGTTTATAACAATACAAGAGCCTAGGAGGGACGTTAAATTAAATCAAGTTGAGGTGAAAGTTGAGGAGATCAGGACCATCAGGGAATATCCAGATGTTTTTAGGAAGGAGTTGCCAGGTATGCCTCCCGATCGTGAAGTGAAATTCGCAATTGAGCTAGTGCCCGGAACCGCCCCGATATACAAGAGACCTTATCGGATGGACTCCAAGCAGCTGGGAGAACTCAAGGATCATTTGAGAGAATTGACGGAGAAGGGGTATATTCGTCCTAGTTCCTCACCTTGGGGAGCTCCGGTCATATTTGTGCCCAAGAAGGACTGAACCCAAAGGTTATGTGTGGATTACCGTGCCTTGAATGAGGTAACCATCAAGAACAAGTACCCATTACCCCACATTGAAGACTTGTTTGATCAGTTGAGGGGAGCTTGTGTGTTCTCGAAAATTGATCTCAGGTCGGGATACCCCTAACTCAAGATAAGGCAATCTGATATCCCCAAGACAGCTTTCGTATCTCGGTACGGACTGTATGAATACACTGTCATGCCTTTCGGGCTAACTAATGCCCCGGCATACTTCATGTATCTCATGAACAAGGTATTCATGGAATATCTGGACAAATTTGTGGTGGTTTTCATAGATGACATTCTCGTCTTCTCCAAAGATGAAGAAGAACATGAGAAACATCTAAGGTTGGTGTTGCAGAGGCTGAGAGAACACCAACTATATGCCAAGTTGAGCAAGTGTGAGTTTTTGCTGAAGAGAGTTCCCTTCTTAGGACATATAATCTCGGAGGGAGGAATCTCCGTGGATCCCTCCAAAATCGAGGATATACAGAAGTGGAGGACCACTGAAAATGTCGGGGAAGTTCGAAGCTTATTGGGATCGGCTGGATACTATCGACGGTTTATTGAGGGATTCTCTAAGATCTCGAGACCCCTTACCAAACTGTTGGAGAAGGGAATCACATTCACATGGACGCCACAGTGCGAGACGAGTTTTCAGGAGTTAAAGGAGAGATCGACAACAGCCCCTGTGCTAGTTATGCCAGATATGCAGAAGAACTTCATGGTGTACTGCGATGCCTCTGGAAACGGGTTGGGATGTGTTCTCATGCAAGAAGGGCATGTCGTGGCTTATGCATCCCGACAACTCCGAAAGCACGAGAAAAACTATCCTACACATGACCTAGAACTAGCCGCAGTGGTACACGCGTTGAAAATTTGGCGGCACTATTTGATGGGGAAGAGGACAAAGATATATACGGATCGTAAGAGTTTGAAGTACATTTTCACACAGCCAGATCTCATCCTCAGACAAAGGAGATGGTTGGATCTAATCAATGATTTTGATGTGGGCATCAACTATCATCCTGGGAAAGCAAATGTCGTGGCCGATGCTTTAAGTCGGAAAGTGCAGGTCAATAAGTTGAGCTTGAAGGACATGCCTGCAGAATTGAGGGACGAGGTTATAAGGCTCAATCTATGCCTTCTGAATAGTGGTGAAGCCATCGCCATGGAAGTGGACTCCACACTAGAGCAAGAAATACGCGAGGGTCAAAAGAATGACGAGAAGATACAAGAAATTAGGCAACTCATCAAGGAAAATAAAGCCCCTGGTTTCAGAGAGGATGAACAGGGAACGGTGTGGCACGGGAAAAGAATCTGTGTGCCAGAAGTAAAGAAGATTCGTGAATTGATTTTGAAGGAGGCTCACGATTCTGACTATTCCATTCATCCTGGGAGTACGAAGATGTACCAGGACCTCAAGAGCAGGTATTGGTGGTATGGCATGAAGCGAGATGTCGCGGAACATGTTGCCCTATGTGACACATGTCAGTTGGTGAAAGCAGAACATCAACGACCCGCGGGATTATTGCAACCACTCAAAGTTCCTGAATGGAAATGGGAAGAAATCGGTATGGATTTCATAGTGAGACTGCCTAGGACCCAATCAGGATATGATTCGATATGGGTCATCATCGACAGGCTAACCAAGGTAGCTCATTTCATCCCCGTGAAAGAAAGCTACAGCGGATCCAAATTGGCAGAATTGTACATGTCAAGGATCGTGTGTTACCATGGAGTGCCAAAGAAGATAGTGTCGGATCGAGGGACACAGTTCACCTCAAGGTTCTGGCAGAAGTTGCATGAAACCATGGGAACCCATCTAAACTTTAGTTCTGCCTATCATCCGCAAACTGATGGGCAGACGGAAAGAACCAATCAGATTCTTGAGGATATGCTGAGGGCATGTGCACTCAAAAACAATCGGAGTTGGAACAAGAACTTACCGTACGCGGAATTCTCCTATAACAACAGCTATCAAGCTAGTATGAAGATGTCATCGTTTGAAGCTTTGTACGGGAGGAAGTGCAGAACTCCCCTATTTTGGAACCAAACAGGGGAAAGTAAAGTGTTTGGTCCCGAAGTACTACAAGAAGCCGAGGCGAAGGTGAGGGAAATTCGCAACAACTTGAGGATAGCACAGACACGCCAAAAGAGCTATGCCGATGTACGAAGAAGAGAGCTCGTTCTAAACGTGGGAGACTATGTCTATCTCAAGGTGTCCCCTATCCGAGGACTTCGTCGGTTCAAGGTGAAAGGGAAGTTGTCACCTCGATACATCGGACCCTTTCAAGTTCTGGAGAGGAATGGCGAAGTGGCGTATCAACTAGAATTACCGGCTCGCCTACCGGATGTGCACGACGTATTCCATGTGCCACAACTCAAGAAATGCCTGAGGACGCCTGAAGAGGTGTTACCCATGAATGAAGTGGACGTAGCTGAGGAATTGTCCTATGCCGAGCAACCATCCAAGATTTTGGAGACAATGGAACGCCTCACTAGAAATAAAAGAATCCGGATGTGCAAGGTGCAGTGGAAGCATCACTCGGAAGAGGAAGCCACCTGGGAGCGAGAAGATGAGCTTAAGGCACAATTTCCGGAATTGTTTTCTTAGAACCACCAATCTCGAGGACGAGATTTCTTTTAAGGGGGGTAGAGCTGTAACACCCCAAAATCCTGTTAAGAGGGGAATTTAAAAATTTTTGGACGTGTTGCATGTATTGCAAAAATTCAAATTCAAACGGGAATTCAAATTAAACTCAAAAGAGAAAAGAAATAGAAAAAGAAAAAAGGAAAACAGAAAAAAAACCCGGCCAGTGGGCCGAAACCCACCAGCCGGCCCACCGATCCCGCGCCAGCCCACAGCCGCGCGCGCCCCCTTCTTCCCACTGACATGCGGGGCCCGCCAGTCTTTCTTCTTCCTCGCGCTCGCGCCCGTGCTCGGCCGGACTCTCTCACCCCGAATCAAAACCGACCCGGAATTCCTGCATATCCCAGCCGAATTTCGTTCGTGGGCGACGCAAACTCGATCACAACCGAACACCGCCCTTTCCCCGTCTATAAAAACCCCGACATCGTCCCGTTTTCCCCACGATCTGCCGATTTTCTCTCCGGTGAGAACCCGAGCCCCTCCGGCGAATTCTGGCCGATCTACGCTCGGGAATTCCGATCTAACTCACTGGTCTTGATCCACCGCCTCCGGGGAACCTCGCAGGTGCAGAAGACGCGGTGGTTTGCGGTTCAAACACAGCGCCGACGAGCCTCACCGTGAATTCACCTCGGACCTCGTCGCCGACCGCCCTCCAGGACCTCCGAGCTCAAGAAAACCCCCGAGGTGAGATCCCCGACCTCCCCTCTACCGATCTATGCCATAAAATCACAGTTCTAGGAAGAATTTACGAAGATCCGAAACTCTCCGGCGAGATCGCCGCCTCCCGCCGCCGTGCGCCGCCGGGCAGCGCCGCCCGCGCTCGATCAGAGCGACGTGGCCGCTTGTGCGCCGTTTATTTTAAATCGCACGGTAGAGTTTAAATCCCCGCGTACCGGTTCGACGTTATAATCTCAGCCGTCTGTTTTAAATCGGACGGTCCACGTCAGCCCCGCGTTATAAAGACTGGAATTCTTACGTGCTACCCCCTGGGGTTCTCGGGAAATAAGAGCTAGCCCCAGAAACTTCTGATCTAGCCCCTAGAACTTCAGAAAATCATGTAAATTCATTTAAAAATCAGTTTTAGCCCCTGGACTTAATAAAAATTAGGAAAAACCCCTCTGTTATGTGTAGCTAGACCCCTGAAAATTCTTAAAATAATATTATAGACCCTGTAGTGGGGTGAGTTTAACTTTTTAACCCTATTTGATATTAAATTTAGGAAATTGAATATGTGATTAGTATTTAAAATTTAAAAGGTCGGACAAACATATTGTCAAATTCAAATTAAAAACATTCCCAGTACTTAGAAAACCTTGGAGTGAGATAAAAATAGATTTTTGGCTGAAATGAATCGGTTTAATTGATTAATCACATTTATTAGTTAGAGGGACACATTTTTAAGTAGAGAATAATTCTGAAAATTAGAAAAATAAATGAAAAATAGTTTACATCAGAGGAAAAGATCAAAAATATATTATTAACTATTTTGGATCTAAACCTATTCTGTTTAGATGATGTGTCTTACTATTTTCATAATAAAGTACACATTTAGGCATAGGAAGTAAATTTGAAAATATAGCAAGCTAGGTATAAATAATAAGAAAATGATAAATGAAGATTCCAAAATCCAAAGAATTCAGTTTAGTGTTGGTAGAAGTTCTGAAGACACATATGGAGTAGGAAAATACCTTTCATGCATACTTGGTAGCTAAAAGGTGTAGTAATTGAATATAAGGAATTTATTTAAATTCGAAACTCATATATATAGTATGCAAGTATAAATGTGAATACAAAAGTAGGAATCATATACACATGATTAAATGTGCATGTAAGCCAAAGATCAACACACATAGAGTAACCACAACACATAGAATTTGTGAATGACTTTTATACATGTGAATGTGTGGTTTGTATGAAGTGGAAGTGTGAATTATGTCTTATGGATTGTTGTTTTTCTTTTGCTATGTGTGATGGTATGATGTAGAACCTGCTCCAGAGCAAGTTCTTCCTTTCCAAGATCAGGACTACCCATTCCAAGAGCAGCAAGAAGGAGGCAAGTGTCCTTGACCACTTTGATCGTATGCTAGGATGTGTAGATAGAATTATTTGCATTGACAAATGAAATATGAAACCCATGCTAGGAAGTTTCCCTAGAATTGCATTACCTTGTTTCCTTGTAGCTTGGGTTGGGATTTATTTTATCATGTCATTTATTATTATGCATATGCTTAGCCATGCTTAGAATGGGATATTTGGGATATGGGATCATCAGTTTATTTTACCATACTCTTGAATGAGATATTATGAGTTATATAGAGGTAGGGATCAAGGCAAGTTTGATGTTTTGGTTGGTGCTGGGTGCACGAGACTCGGGTTTGTGTTTAGTACTTGCCTAGATCCTAAGGACCGATTCATGGAGCATGTAACCTGGCTTTACCGTGCCAACCACATGCTGAGATGGGGCAGCTTGACCAATTAATTAGGTGTATCCCCGGCGTAGTATGGGTGTTTTGGATGGTGCGGGGAATAAGTGTCAGCTGGACTACCATATGAACCGCAAGGCTCAAGAGGGGGGCACTGCAGCGGGGTTGGATCCTCTTGCATGCTGTTAGGGGTGAAACCTCAGTGGGCCCACGCTCGTCGGGAATCCCTTTGTAAAGGCTTCGTAGTGATCTCCTGGCTACACACCTGAGAAGTGTGAATGTGGTTCGTAGCCACTGGCATAATGAAGGTTCTTTTAGTCCACCCGGCAACGGGGGATGAAATCACTACATGTGGGTACAGTGGTGCAAACTCTGCAGAGTCAAAACTGTCATGACAGTCGTGCTCACGGTCAAGAGCGGCTTGGACTTATTCATGATTAGAGGAGGATGGCTTTGGAAGTTGTGGATGTTAAGCGGGGAGCTTAACATTAGAAATGATGTTATGGTTATTTGATTATGATGATGGGATGGGAAATTGGGACCACTTCACCTATGTAGTAATGTAGGTGCTTAATAAGCTAAGGTGATAGGTATTAATGGCGTAGTGCTTTAACCATGAGTTCAACCTCTCCTTGCTCTAGCCATGCATGACAAAATTTTCTCACACTTGCTGAGTACCATCGGTACTCAACCTTGCATATTTGTTGGTTTATATTGCTGCTCAGGTCAAGATAATGAAGTGGTGTTTAATGATCAAGATTTTGTACCCGAAGAAGGTTTCTAGGTTCATGGAGTCCCCCCGGGCAACGCCTGTAATGGAGCCCACAAGAATAATATTCCGCTGCTAGTTTATTTATTTGTGATGAACTTATTATCGTCCATCGAGACATATGCTTTGTAAGACTTATTTATATTCGACACCTGGCTTGTAATAAATGATGTTTCACTATTTGTCATCACATGTATGAGAAAATGATCCTGGCATACATGTGATATTCACTCGGTTGTTCTTCGGAGAAACCGGGTGTGACAGAAGTGGTATCAGAGCCAAGATTGCCCGTAGGAACGTGGACCTAGTTAGAAATGGACGTATTTAAGGACCCTATTTTCTTAAAACTATTTTCACAAAGGTCTAAGTTGAAAAGTGTTATTTAATGGGGTCACTTTATTCATCTTACCCAACTTTTATTTAAAATAGGATTTTTGTTTAAAATTTTTATCTAACTTATGTTTAAATGCTTTTTGTTTTAGATGGTTCGCATGATTCGCACCGCTCGCAAGTCCACAGGAGGGAGAGTTCCCTTAGTTGCCCTTATTTTTGTGGAAAACGATATATTTTCGTGGGCCGGTGGCCCAAGAAAATAAGGAAAAAACCCACGAAAATAATTATTTTCGTGGGTTTTTTCCTTATTTTTGTGGGCCACCGGCCCACGAAAATAAATTTTATTTCGTCGGCGGCTCACAAAAATAAGTTTAATTTTGTCGGCCTTATAGGGCCCACGAAAATATTTATTTTCATGGGCTAAAAATAGCCCACGAAAATAAAGTACTGTTATTTTTGTGGGCCACCTTCTGGCCCACAAAAATATAATCTGCTATTTTCATGGGCCTCCTTGTGGCCCACGAAAATATAGTCCTGTTATTTTCGTGGGCCAGAGTACGACCCACGAAAATAAAGTCCTGTTATTTTCGTAGGCTAGAGTGTGGCCCACGAAAATACTGCCTGGTTATTTTCGTGGGCCTTCTTTTTGGGCCCACGAAAATAATGTTGCCATATTTTCGTGGGCCTTTCTGTGGCCCACGAAAATAATATTGCAATATTTTCGTGGGCCACTTCTGGCTCACGAAAATACATTTGAGACAGAAAAAATGTAACATATTATTTGTATCCATGCACATAAAATAGCAGACACATAAAATAACAAATCAAAAATACAGAACACAGAACACATAACACGTAATAACAAATGCAACAAACTCAACATTATGAAATGCATTACATCGTCGAAACAGTATTGTCCATTATTACATTGTACACATATAATATAGCATAAACGAACATATGTCACATTAGTCATACAACCATTTTGTCAAAGCAACTCATATCACATGGCCACATTTGCTTTCCAACAAACTAACAAAATTGCTCCGACACCATTTTGCTCGCCGTTTCGCCATTTTCCTGTATGAAAACAAAGTGAAGTATATGACTAATAGATTGAAATAAAAATCAACAACATATTTGATTATATCCCTTATTATACACGAGCTCCATTTAAAATTAAGATACATAATATATAATGCAGATGAAAACACAAAACTTACCTAATTGCTACCATCGGGTGCGAAGAATTGATCGACAAAGTCGTCCTGTCCACCCTGTCCTCCTAAAGAAGTTGCTCGTAAATTTGTAACGGGGGGACTTTGAAAGTTTTGTGCCCTTGAGGATGATTCCTAAATAAACAATAATACATGTTACAAGTATACTAACAGTTTATACAAATGAAAGAGAACATAACAATAATATGTACCTGTGTTCCAACGGGAAAAGGCCGTGGAAGACATAGGTAGCTGCGGAGGTTGCGGTAGCGGTGGCATAGCGACAGGCAACCCAATTTGAGAAAAGTATCCCTAAAATCATTTTGAAATATTTAGGTTCATTCTACTATAAATATGCATACATCTCTTGTTTAATAAAAATATTTGAACTATTATATTAATGTACCTGCATCGATTGTTGTCACACTGCCAGATTCGAGAAGTAGTCATTTTGTGCTTTTATAAACTCTTCTTGTCGTTTCAGACGGTCTTCCTGTAGTCTCAAGTGGTCTCTCAATGCAGCCTGCTCCTCCTCCATTTGTTTTAGCCTGGACTCATTTCCTGTATGAGTACGCCGAGAAGAACTTTGTCCGCTCTGTGTTGACCGTGACTGCGAGAGAACCACATCGGTGTTCATGACACCGTTGAACATCGAATACCTGCAATAGTGATATGTAGTAACTAGTGACACTTGGAAAATTTGAAGTATGTCAATATATGAATATGAGAGTGGTAAGTTTACCTCCCGTGACGCTTTCCTCCACCGGATTCATATAAAGCAACTACGTCGACGTCTTCCTTTCTCCAATTGTAATCATCTCCATGACGTCGAACCATCTCTTCACCATATTTCTCCTACATTAAAAGTAACTACAAAGCTACTATACAACAATTATACTGATTAATAATTACTTTTACTTATATGACATACCAAGTTCTGAGTGGCCGTTGGAGTGCACAATTGACTGTCATTTGTGCCCCTATGCCCTCTTATATAAGTATCAGTGAAAGAGGGTTCCTCACCACTTTGAGCAGCCTATATAGACATGTAACAAATATAGTTACGCAAAATCTTATATTATAACACTAAATTCTAAATATACAAAACTCACCATCCGTTTCGAGAGACGAATATGACCATCTCCACCGTAACGATGGAGAACTTCACCACCGGACTCACGGTTGATTCTCTTGGAGATAGATTTTTCTCGATATTCACTCGATCCCCAATAAGTACATAATGAATAATAAGCATCAGCACATTTAACCATCCAAGGAATCATTACCTAACGGTATTGATCATCCTCTAGATAGATTTTTGAAGCTCCCATTTTCTTGTTCATCATCTGTCCGAGTTTCTCCTTGTAGTACAGGCACACAGCTGTGATCCGAGCATTAGACATCATATCATTCACAACTTTATGTGCAGCTTTGTGAAAGACTTTGTGTGTTCTAGACTCAAGAGCAGCGTCATGATCATCGGGCAAACGATATCGTTCCTATAAAATTTGTAGAATTTGTATTACTAAAAATATAATGAACATAATTAAAGTGCAGTGTAGTGAAGACATACCTAAAAATCATGCGAGACTGCCCCTGGCACATTCTCATGCACAGCATGTGGAGCAATTCGATAGTGCTCCCAATGTATTGCAGGTTTCTCTTCACCTTTAACGTTCACAAGACCTGGATAATGATGGCGACATATAGCACCCAACACTGCATTAGGCTGTCTACGATGTTGTCGTCCATCCCAATCCAGATCATCCCATTGCCTACAAGTTAATTTAACAACATATATTATTTATATAAAACATTATATCTATAATTTAATAATGGATTTTATTTTTACTTACCAGTCACTGACAGGAGTGATCCGTAATCTCTGTTGTGGAGGCACAGCCAACGGGAGAGTGTTTGAAGACCGATACCTGAATGATTGGGGCAACTCTCCCGTATCGGTGCCATCCTCCTCGTCCTCATCGACTTCCTCCTCAGCTTCCTCATCAACATAGGCTCTTACCCCTTGTTGTTGTTCCTGCCCCGCAGAAAATTCTTCCCCTTGATCCTCTTGACACTCCTCCTGGATCTCCTGCTCCACCTGAAATTAGATAAATTAGGTTTCGTGATATGCGACATAGGTAAATATAATACAAATATAAGCTACTGAACCTGTTCATTAGCTTGTTCCATGCATCTTCTAAATGCCTCTCGTCTACTATTATTTGAGGCACTTCCTTGAAAAATAGAGTCTTGACTACGTGAGGAGTTAGCAGACTGGCTCCCACTCTTGTTTGAGGAGCCAAAGAGACCCTTAGCTATATTCTTAAGACCACGTGGCATCCTTTTGAAAATATGGTCAGAGATAAATATATAATGATATAAACAAAAGTAATGATAAAATGTAATATCAATCAATTACATGATTAAAATTCGTCATGATCTGATGTTCCTTCGGTAACATGTCGACCAACTTTCTTCTTGTGTCTCATATTAACTTTTTTAGAGCTACGTCTCTTTCTTTTAACCACTACATCCTCTTCTCCCTTGTTGTCTTCAACATCACCAACTAATGTATCAAGTCCTAAACCATTATCCATATTAAAAGATGGTAGAATATCATCCTCTTGGTACACTTCACCTTGTTCTTCTTGATAACCAGCATCACCAGGAGCATATAATCGTTCTCGTGGATTAACTTTATAGACAACCCACCAAGCACTTAAACCAACTCAACTTGATGAGCGAGAACATAATTATCGCATCCACGAAGTCTATTTTCATGTTTTACCTCTACTATACCAAATTCATCCTTTCGTGTTCCTCTGTTATTATCAAACCAGTCGTGGTGAAAAAAAGGTAACTCTAAGATCTTTGGAGCCACCAAATTTGAACTCCACAATGTTTTGAATAATTCCATAATAGTTAGTTTCATTCCCCTGTGCATCACATGCTCTAGTTACAACTCCACTGTTTGTCGTGGCTGCAAAGGGATGTTTTCCTTCAAATTTGATCAAACGAAATCGGAACCCATTTACGTCGTAATGACCAAAACTCCTTGCTGTTATGGTTCCTTGAGAAAGTTGTCATAGGTCTTCATGAACATTAGCATCGACCACGCACTACATATTAAAGAAAAATATTACTTTTACTAATCAGATTAACTTGGCAGTGATAAAAGTAACATGTAATAACAGAATGTTACATGCTTCCAAAACTAATTTACGAAGTTAGGACCCCCATGAAGGACATCACGACGCATTTTATCTAACTGTTTGCTTGTTGGTTGACGCGTATACTTCCAAAATTGTTTGTCGAACTCGCTACATAATGTAAATTATTAGTACATTAGAATATATTCTCATGTAGAATGTGAGAAATATTAGATGTTTCTTCGCGGTGATTAGTAGAAAAAAACACTTACACAAAATATTGAGTCATCTCTTTGATGTTTGTATACATATATAACATACATGAATTCCATTCTTCTTCTGAAACCACATGTCTACTGCTGCCACCAACCGTTTTTCCTTTCCACGAAAAAATACTTAAATTTCCCGCTGGAGTTTCATCATCTATGTGGTACCGTGTTGTAGGAGCATACACATTATGTTCCTCAGCAAAGAATGTACTTGAGAAGTATGCTACCTCTTTCAGAGCAAGTGCTTCTGCAATACACCCTTCTACTCTTGCTTTGTTCAAAACCATTGCTCGTAGTTTCTTTAGTGTCCTTTCAATATGGTACATCCATCGATATTGTACGGGGCCACAAACTTTAGCTTCGTAAGGTAAATGCACAAGTAGATGTTGCATCACATTCATAAATCCTGGCGGGAATATCTTTTCCATTTTGCAAATGAGTAGAGGTATTTCTTTCTCCAGTTTTTCCATCATTTGAACTGTAATTTCTTTAGCACATAGCTGTCTATAAAAGAAACTAAGTTCCGCAAGTACTCTCCACACATCATGATGCACATATCCACGGAACATTACTCCAAGAAGTCTTTCCATCATTATATTGTAATCGTGGCTTTTGAGATTATTTAATACCCAATTTTCAAGATTTGTCGTGCGCCTCAACCCAGCACAGTAACCGTCAGGAAACTTCAATTGTTGCAACCATTTTAGAATTTCTTTCTTTTCACTAACTTTAAGACAAAATGGAGCATGTGGCAATGTCTGTTTTCCACTACCATCCTATCTGACTTCTAGAGTCGGACGATTACAAATATCTGCTAAATCTTTTCGAGCCTTCAAATTATCTTTTGTCTTTTTAAAATTGAAACATGTGCTAATTATGCTTTCTGCTACATTGCGTTCCTGGTGCATCACATCAATGTTGTGTTGCAATAACAACGACTTAGCATAAGGAAGATCCCATAAGCCACATATATGAGTCTAATTGTGCTCCTGACCAAAACCAACAAACCCATCATCTGTAGGGATAAGTTGACTGAGCCATGCAGCAATCTAAGCACTGGCCAAACGTTTCGGCGGACCCTTTGTTACAATAGTATCCTTTCGAAATGTATTAACTTGCCTTCAAAATGGATGATTTGCTTGTAGAAATCGTCGGTGGCAATAAAAAAACACATTTTGCCCCCATGAGTAAGTCTAAAACAATAAGAGTCCGATCCACAAATAGGACAACAAAGTTTGTCGTGTGTGCTCCATCCTGAAAAAACACCGTATGCGGGAAAATCATGAATGGACCACAAGTATGCTGCTCGCAAGTTGAATTTTTGCTTTTTGTATGTATCATACGCTTCTACTTCGATCCACATTTCTTTTAACTCCTCCATCAATGGTTGAAGAAAAACCCCTAAACGTTTTCCTGGATGTTTTCGACCGGGAATGATTAAAGACAAGAAAATGTATTCATATTTCATACACATAGCGGGTGGAAGATTGTATGGTATAGCAAAAACTGGCCAACATGAGTACGAGGCAGAAGTTGTGTTGAATGGTGTGAAACCATCAGTGGCCAAACCAATACGAACATTTCTAGCATCTTCTGCAAAGTACTCATCAAAAGAATCTAATGCCTTCCAAGCCTAAGCATCAGATGGGTGTGTCATTACTCCCTTTGTTTCACGCACACCTTCCTTATGCCACCGCATGTGTCTTGCAGTTGATTTAGATAAAAACAACCATTTCAGTCTAGGTGCAAGGGGCATGTAACGAAGTTGTTTCACTACCACTTTCGTTTTCACCAATTGACCGTCCTCATTTGTGGCCTCAATGTATCGAGATTCTTTACAAACCGAGCATTGTGTCAGATTATCATTCTTCTTCCAGAAAAGCATACAATTGTTCCGACAACAATCAATTTTTTCATACTTCATACCAAGGCCTGACAACAATTTCTTTGACTGGTACATGTCTCTTGGCAACTTATGATTCATCGGAAGAATGTCTGCTATCAAATCCATAACATCATCATATCACTTGTTCGACAAATTGTACTTTGATTTTATAGACATGAGATGAGTAACGGTCGAAAGAACAGAAACTTTAGTGTGATCATGCAACTGTTCATGTGATGTCGAGAGAATTCTATAAAACTCTTGAACTTCAGGCCCAGGAATTTCTTCAGATGTTTGTGCACCACAATCAAGATTTAGTGCTTCAACCATATCTTCCATTCTGTCATCGTTATCACTATCTATATTGTCACCATCAATTACTATGGTATAACTCGCCATGCTCATACCATGTTTCATAACCAGGCATAAAACCAAATCGACAAAGGTCACGTTCCATGTCAAACTTTTCCTTGCATAAAAAGTTACGACACTTGTTGCACGGACATTTCACAAAACGGTTGGTTGATAAAGAGAAAGCCCGACTGATAAATGCCTTAGTATTGATGACCCATTCATCAGAAGGCGCAGCATTTTTACGCCAACCATCATACATCCGTCATCTATCATCACCCATGTTTTAAACTATAAAATATAAGAACATAAAACTTATAAATATATATGTTGTAACTAAAAATAAAAAGATAGAGAAATTATGTTCAATTTACATCTATTGGAAGGGATAGGTCCTAAACCCACCCAAGAGTGACCGAGCGGAGTGTGCTTATAACGAGACGCGGGGTCCAGATCCAGACGAAATTTCGGCAGCATAACCGCATTGTTCTCCAACTGCACGCCCGATAATGGTGCAGCAGAGCACATTAGGGTTACGCCGTCGAAATTTCGTCCGAATCCAGACCCCGCGTCTCATCATAAGCACGCTCCCTCAGTCACTCCCAGGCTGTCCAAAAAGGGACAATTCCGAACCTACACGACTCACATGCATAACGCATGTGATACGGGCCGGTCCGAAACGGGTGACGCATATTGTATATGTTTACTTTTCGAAGTGATTTACGAGAAAAAGGTAAGAACGAGAGAGAGTAGGAAAGAACGAAGAAAAGACAGTAAAGTGGGCACTTTGTTATGAGCTACTAGTCACTTTTCTTGCATAGATGGATATGGTTCATGCACGATCATAAAAGGCATTAAACAAAACCACAACACATAAAATAAAGCATGCACATTAATTAGAGTAATGAATAATAAAACGGTATTATAACATTATCTTCAAACGAGTAATTAAACTACTACGAATTAGGGTCATATGTTTTATATTGAGCTTATAAGTAATTTCATCGAAACCTAGACACACAGGGTGTAAGACATTCTACACATTCGGCTAAATGCAAATATCAAACCTAAATGCACGGGAAGAGGTTTCCCTGGGCTAGGTCGAAGCCGAGCGACGAAGGGCGGCGGCAAGCCACAATAAAATATCAAGCAAGTTTTCTTTACATGCCAGTAAATTGTCAATGAACTAACAATCTCTATCAAATAAAAATTTAACTACCTAATCAGCAACAATGTCATCTTTAGATATTACGTTAGCCAAAATGAAAGATTAAAGATGAACTTTTTATTATCTACGCTAAAACCAAATCAAAGTTAATTACCACACGGGTTGCATTCTATTTCCACAATCACAAAATTTGGATTAACCACTACATGTCATACGTACTTAGGAGCAATGGCTGAGACGAACTCGGAGTAGAGACGGCCGGTGCAGTCTTGCAGCAGTGGCGACGAAATCGGCGCGGCGCAGCAGCTTCGACGATGACGAGTGGGTACAGCACGGCAGGCAGCTAGGGCAGCCTCGCCCGGGCTGCGTGGCGGCCGCGCTGCAGCGCTGAATCAGGCAGCGCGACGCGAAGGCAAGGTGGCATGATCGGACGATGCGGTGGGGAGCCAGCGACACTGCCTGGCACGAGCAGCGCCTCAGCTACAGTTCACAGCGGCGTGGCTGCATTGCACGGCGAGAACACGGCAACAGAGGGCGGGCTGGGACTCACCTGCACGGCGAGAACACTTGCCTGCGGCGCCTGCGGCTCTGGACGGCGGCGCACTGGTCGACGGCGTGAGCGCGAGCAGTGGGGCGGCGCGAGTGCTGGCGGCGGCGGCGGCGCGTCACAATGAACACCGAATGCCTGTACGGTCTCGTTATAAGAGCTAATTTCGTGTGCCTAACCTAAACCCACGAAAATAATAGGGTTAATTTTGTGTGCTTTCACGAAACCCACGAAAATACTGTGTATTTTAGTGGGCAGAATGTTGGCCGACGAAAATAGCTCCGATTTAATTTTGTGGGCATCCACAAAACCCACGAAAATACTTCTTATTTTCGTGTGCCTAGTGTTGGCCGACGAAACTAGATCCACGTTATTTCGTGTGCCTGTCAGAGGCCCACGAAAATACAGCTTCTTTTTGTGTGCCTATCAGAATCTGGCCGGATATCCGGCTAATTTCGTGTGCCGCACTGAAGCCCATGAAATTAAGGCCCTGTAGCCACCGACAATCTCGTTTAATTTCATGTGCATGTCAGAAGCCCACGAAATTAAGACCTCGTTTCGTGTGACTGTCAGGAAATCCCGTGCTTATTTTCGTGCGCCGGTCCGAAGCCCACGAATTTATATCCTATGTTTTCGTGTGCCTACTGAAACCGACGACAATACTTTCTAATTTCGTGTGCCTGTCGGTAGCCCACGAATTTAAGGTCCTAATTTTGTGTGCCGTCCGAAAGCCGACGAAAATATTGTCCATTGTTTTCATGTGCTTCAAGAAACCCATGAAATTAGCTTCCAATTTCGTGTGCCTTGACTTAACCCACGAAATTTCTCTATATTTTCGTGTGCTCTACCTAAAGCCCACGAAATTAGGTCACATTTTCGTGAGCTAGGTTGTGGCTCACAAAATTAGACATATTTTTGTGAGGGCCGACGAAAATATATTTAGCCAACGAAGATCTCTTGAAATTTCTCCAAAATTCATCAAATTTAAATATTTGGGAATTAATTCCAGGAGATCCCTGATATGGAATTTCTTCAAATTCGGCCAGAAGACTCCCCATGATATTAGTGATATTCTGTTAAAATTTGAGCTTCATTGGAGTTTATTTGCTAGGCTAAAGTGCCTTCCAAAGTTCAGCCTTTATTTGAAAATTCAAATTCTAAACAGAAACTTTTCATAACTCCTACCCAACTTCAAAAATTCATATCTCTCTGTTGGTAGCTCCAAAAATGGTGAAATAAATTTTGTTAGAACCATGGAGACCTACCCTACTTAGATCTTCTACTGTTAGACATGTTAAATGACACGACCCCACGGTCTTGTCGAGCCAGGATCACGCTGAGGGTGCTGTGTTGCACAGCACCGGATAACACACGTCAAAGGTACAAAGCGGAAGCAAAATTTTATTACATAAACAAGTTTATGAACATGTTTACATCAAAATAGTTCCAGTCTACACTCACGGGCGTAGACTACGCATGAAGTCCACGTTCAGCCCTTGAACGTGTCCTTGCTAGCACACACGCACACTAACTCTGCGGCGTGCACGACTCCCACTCGACGGGGTTCCCCTCCTGGGGTTCCGCCTACTCTTCGGGAGTCCCTTCCTCATAGAACCCTGCAAAAGCTTCAAACACAAGCAGTGAGCACGAAGGCTCAGCAAGTCTGACCCGTCTCACCTATACATGGAACTTCTACATGAGGGGTGATGGGTACATGAGGTAAAATCATTTGCAAAGGACTCGCCTAATTAGTGGAACCTTATTTTCAAGTTTTAGCAGCAGGTTGTGGGAACCTTACGCTAAGGCACATGAGAGAGCCGCAATCAAACAAGAAACGCATTTCTCTCATGTACTTTGCCCAAAGTTGAAAAGAACTTTAGTTAGCTCTAAACTACAACAAGTCATTAGCAATCAAGTCCACCTTTCATTCAGCAACATTTTAACATGTAACTAGCCTGTTCTTTCTACGTCACGGTACAGTGAACAAGTGGTACTCACTGACCGCGAGGGACGGCGATTATAATCGATTTACACCTGCAGGGTTACCCGAATAACCCGTCATGTACGCCCGTACTCGATGTTGCCTACAACAATCATCACGGACGCTGTACGCAACCACCTTTCGTCCGTCAGCCAAATATTGAACCGGTCCCATCGTCCCGAGCAAGAGGTCTCTGCACGTGCATCTCCGTGCCGCCAGCCGATTTACACGTCGAGCTCTCAACCTACCCTCTGAACGACGGGCAATGCCTCAATACCCAGCTACCCGAGTTACATCGGTTTCCCGGTTCCCATATAGCCGGTAGGTCTTCGGTACTGTTCTAGCTTGTTCAACAGGCCCGCACACGGCTCGGTCCTCAATCGACACAAATGGAGCTACAGCACACAGGCCCCAAAGTCCTGCTGCCCTTACCCTCCGCTTGGTCTCATCTTTCTTGCCATGTGTATCATGTGCTATCTCTACCCGAGTCGAGTGCCCCTAGCCTATGCTCGCGAGTAGTTCCAACTACTCGACTTGTACCGAATTCTACACTATCTTAGCATTGCAGTAGCTAACGGGATTTGCAATCCTAAACCCAACCCATGGTTTTCTTGGCTATGCACTTGGGTTTCCAAACAAGACTCTAATGCAAGGATTAAAGTAATCAAGTATGTGCTCAAAACAATAAAAACTTGTAAAAAGGTTAATGCAAACCGGAGCTTGCCTTGCTGCTCTTGGTCGTAGGCTAGCTGCTCCACCAGAGTAACAAAGTCTAAGACTTCGGGTTCCTCCTCGACCTTAGCGACTACATGATAGAAGCAGTACATGTATTAATTTAGATGCATTTGTATTAACTTTTAACTTGTGAAGTCTATAACTCTTACTAGACAAGCCCAATGACTGTGAAACTTTTACTGTGGCTTTCTTACAACCTAAATAGAGACTTGGTCAAGTCTTAGTTGCAGTAAAGCTCATTTGAGCCCTCCACAATTAATTATGCACTTGACCTTAATTGAAGGCTTTTAGGGTGTTCTAAGGATTTTCATGAAACAAACTATGAATTTCTGAAAACTAGATTTTCAGAGGGTTCTAACGGAGTTGGTCTCACTAAATTGAAGGTTCCTAGCTAAAGATATGAGCTAAACAATTTCAGAGAAAATTCTGAAAATGTTTCTGAACATTTTCTATTTTCTCTGGAACAGTTTCACTAATCACATCATTAGGTGGATCAGATGAGCTCAAATGGGTCTGAAATTTTTACAGTAGTTCAGGGATATTTTGGTGAACATCCTAGCAAAATTTCGGGATTTTCCTCCAAAGGATTCTCCAGTTAAAAATTCCAAACAGTTTAAATTTGAGGAATTAATTCTGGAGAAATAAAGATTTTCATGAAGTACTCTTGATTTTCTGGAAAGTGCTCAGAGAGCTGAATCCAACAAAATTTGGTTCACTCGATTTGGAGCTTTGTAGCCAAAGTTATGAGGATTTGAAGTTTGGAAGAAATCTGAAAATCGGGGAAAAGTTTAAACTCGTGAGTGGGCCCCGGGGACACACGTCGCACGCCGAGGCGACCGCACACAGCGGCCCACATGGTCTTTGCGCACCAGCACACCCAATACCGGCCACACTCCGATCCCAATTTAAAATATCTGTCGCTGACAGCTGGGGTCCACCCCCTTCTTCAACCTCGCGACGCCGGCGCTCTGCCGCCGAGGAACTTCGCCGGAGAGCTCGCCGCCGGCTTCTGTAAAGCTCCAAACTTCATGATTTTGGCTGCCCCTGCCTACTTTCGCTCGGGGAACAGGATTCTGGGGTCGGCTCGTCATGACAACGACCGGTACATGGTCGGTGACGAGCCGTCGTCTCGGAACAACTTCGGCCGTGTCGGCTGACTCCCCTAGCGCCTCAACTACTCGAGGAACCGGTCGGGAAGCATCAGTGGACCTCAGGGAAGGTTGACACGATCTTGAGGCAGCTCGGGGAAGGCCCGAAGTAGGTCCTCACCGTGCGCCCGATGCCTCCCGTTTGTTCCGCCGTTGGTAAACTTCGAAATACGCCGGTTGCAGAGGTTCTCCGGACAAAGGTTGTGAAGGCAACTTGTGCGTTACCGTTTCTAGTTTATGTGAGAGCGGATTGAGGCCCTCTAATCCTTTCTAGAGTACGAATTCGACGGACCCGCACCCGAAGGTCGTTCTGCACACAGAAAGGGGAAAACTGGAAATTCGCCGCCGGTGAGCAACCACTCGGGCTGTGGCTCGGGGGTGAGCAGCACCGGTCACCAGCGCGTCCAAGGGTGCCTTGGCTCAGGCGTGACAACGCCCCGGTTGGGCTGTCCACGGGAGCCCGAGGTGTGGTGGTTTTAAGTCCCCGAAGTGATCTTTCGGCATAGCCGATATCAATCGGTTTCAGCTGAATTCTAACAGCGGGGAAGACGGAGGAAGGTTTCTAGTACCTTGCCGTGGTTCTGGAGGGGACGGAGAGGCGGTGATCAAGCTTCCCTGATCAGCTCCGAGTGATCGGCAGCGATGGCGCGGTTCTGATGCGAGGAGGCGGCAGAGTGGGCGGTGATCGCTCCGATCAGGGCGGTGGCGTAGATAAGGGGGCTGTGAGGCGGTTCAGCACGTCGGGGTGGCAAGCAGGTGGTGTCCCGGTCGCCTCTTCCCGTGGCGGCTGCTCAGTCCGGCGCAAGAACCCGAGCTGGGTTTCAGTCGATTTGAGTTGGAGTAGTGGCTGACATGTGGGTCCCACTTCCAATTTTAACCTCTGAAATTTACTCCTAATCACTGTTGTAAACAGTGAGCCCCAAAATACCCATGGTGATTCAAATTATTCACCCATGAGCCATTTGAATTGATCAAAGTTCAAATTGGGTTTGGTTTGAATGAATTTCAGCACAAGTTCAGTTTTGAATTCAAATAAAGTTTGAATTTGTCCCACTTAGCTCATGTCAAGATCAACTCCAAATGGAGTGAAAATTGGTGTGTGAGCTCACAAAAATGTGCTGAGTAAGAATATGCCTCCCACTTATAAATTCATGGGATAAAAACAGTTTGAATTTGAATATGGTTTCAAACTGCCCTCTTTCTAGCTATACCAAAATGACCTCAAAAAGGTTTTGAATTTGGGTGAAACTTGGCATGGACATCCTTAGCAATGTGTAGGAGTTTTCATATGTCCAGCCCTTTTACATCACATGTGGAAAATGCCACTTATGCAATATGTGAGTTTGTCCTCTAATGAGCATGTTGATGGTGGTTACTTGCTCTTCATTTGTGTTCATCATCTTTCCTCAAATGAGGTGTGTGTGTATGGTGATGAACACTTCAACCATGTGTTAAAACTGAGGCCCTTACATTCCTCCCCCCTTAAAAGAATCTCGTCCCGAGGTTATAAGGTGAAAATGAGAGAGAGGACGGTGGACAATTACCGGATATGCGCCATGAAAAAGTCGGGGTAGTTAGCGCGAAGAAATTCTTCGCTCTCCCATGTCGCTTCGTCCATGGAGTGATTACTCCATAGAACCTTGTTGAACCACAACGTACAGTTGCGTGTGGTTTGGGCCTTTTCATCAATAATCTGCACCGGTTCCTCCCGATAGGTGAGATCCGGTTGAAGTTCTTCAATATTTTCCAGCTGAATGGTAGTTGATAGCTTGAGACACTTACTCAGCTGGGAAATGTGAAAGACGTCGTGCACACCGGAAAGTGCTTCTGGTAATTTCAGCCGGTATGCCACTGATCCACATCTTTCGGTAATCTGGAATGGACTGATGAATCGGGGTGCCAACTTTCCTCTCACCCCAAATCTGTTGACGCCCTTCATTGGAGACACCCGTAGATATACGTGATCCCCAACTTCGAATTGTAATGGGCGCCTTCTCCGGACTGCATACTGTTTCTGTCGGGATTGAGCGGCTTTTAGGTTCACCTGAATCAGTCGAACCTTTTCTTCCGCGTTGTTGACGAGGTCAATCCCGAAGGTAACCCTTTCGCCAGACTCACACCAGTTCAATGGTGTGCGGCACTTCCTACCGTATAGCGCCTCGTAAGGTGCCATCTTGATGCTGGCTTGGTACCCATTATTGTACGAGAACTCGGCTAACGGCAAGTGATCATCCCAATTCTTGCCGTGGTTGATAGCGCAAGCTCGTAGCATGTCTTCTAAGATCTGATTTACCCACTCGGTTTGTCCATCCGTCTGTGGGTGGTATGCTGAACTACGGATCAGCTTCGTCCCCAAGGCAGCGTGCAGCTGCTCCCAAAAATGGGACACAAATAAAGTGCGTGATCTGATATGATGGTACGGGGTACGCCGTTCAAGCATAGGACCCGTGAGATGTACAGTTCAGCGTACTTCTTGGCATTGTAGTTGGTGTTGACTGGGATGAAATGGGCAACTTTGGTGAGTCGATCGACGATCACCCACACAGAATCATGCTTTTGAAGAGTGGTGGGTAAACCGACGATGAAGTCCATGCTCACGTCCTCCCACTTCTAGGCAGGAATGCCCAGTGGTTGCAGTAGTCCCGGTTTCCGCATATGGTCTGCCTTCACCCTTCGACATGTATCACACTCGGACACGTATTTTGCAATCTCACGCTTCATCCGTGTCCACCAAAACTTGCTTCTGAGTTCTTGATACATCTTGTTGCTGCCGGGGTGAATAGAGAACTTTGACAACTGAGCCTCATCAAATATTTTCTTTCGTAATTCCGGGTTACGGGGTACGACGATCCGGTCCTTGAACCATAGGACGCCGTCTCCGTCCTTCCGGAAACATTTCAGCTCCCCACTGTCTACACGTCAACGCAAATGTGACATGCCTTTGTCATTCTTCTGGGCTGCCGCTATCTCTTCACGGATGGTGGGGATCAAAGCTAGGTTGTAGAGAGCTCCATGTGGAATTACATGTAGTGGTGGTTCGCTCTCTTCCAACGGTGTGATGGTCAGATTGTTGACGTGTGACTTGCGGCTCACCGCTTCCGCCACTACATTTGCCTTGCCTGGATGATAATGGATCTCTATTTCGTAATCCTTTATCAACTCTAACCATCTTTGTTGCCTCATGTTCAGCTCCTTCTGAGTGAATATGTACTTGAGGCTTTTGTGGTCGGTATATAAATGTACGAGGTTACCGAGTAGGTAGTGCCTCCACATTTTGAGTGCGAATACCATGGCAGCGAGCTCCAAGTCGTGAGTTGGATAATTTTGCTCATGGTTTCTAAGCTGTCATGATCCATACGCGACCACTCTTCGGTCTTGCATCAGCACACATCCGAGCCCAATGCCGGATGCATCGCAGTACACATCGAACGGTTTTATTGTGTCTGGCTGCGCCAAAACCAGTGCTGATGTCAGGTGCTTGACTAAAGCCTTGAATGCTACTTCACATGCTGGACTCCAAACATATTTGGTAGCCTTCTTCAGCAGCTCTGTCATTGGCTTGGCAATCTTCGAGAAGTTCGGAATGAACCTCCGATAATATCCCGCGAGTCCGAGGAAACTCCGTACCTCGTGAACAGTTCTCGGGGATTTCCAATTCAGCACTTGAGTGATCTTGCTCGGGTCTACAGCGATACCCTCCACTGAGATGATATGCCCGAGAAAAGGCACTTGCGATATCCAGAATTCGCATTTGCTGAATTTCGCGTATAGCTTGTGATCCCGCAGCCGTTGCAAGACTATACGCAGATGCTTCTTGTGATCTTCTTCCGACTTGGAATATACCAGGATGTCATCGATGAAGACCACGACAAACTTGTCCAGCTCCGGCATGAATACCGAGTTCATCAAGTACATGAAGTGAGCTGGAGCATTGGTGAGGCCGAAGGACATGACCAGGTACTCATAAAGTCCGTACCTCATCGAGAAAGCTGTCTTTGGAATGTCCTCCGCCCTTATCTTAATCTGATGGTAGCCGGATCTTAAGTCCATCTTGGAAAAGATCTTTGCTTCGACCAACTGATCAAACAACATGTCAATCTGTGGCAACGGGTACTTGTTCTTGATAGTTACGGCATTTAATGGACGATAGTCCATGCAAAGCCGCAACGTCTCATCCTTCTTCTTCACGAATAATGCCGAACAGCCCCATGGCGAGGAGCTCAGCCTAATAAAATCCTTCTCCAGGAGGTCTGTGAGCTGAGTCTTCAGTTCAGCCAACTCCTTGGGCGCCATCTTGTACGGCCTTCGGGATATTAGCATGGTTCCCGGTGCAAGTTCAATCTTGAACTCCACCTGTCTATCTGGTGGCATCCCCGGCAAATCATCCGGGAACCCGTCAGGGAACTCTCGGACCACTGGAATATCTTCCAATCTGATGGTTGTGGCTTGATAGACACTTGGAAGCTTTATTTCTGGACTGTCCAGAAATAATGAGTGAGACCCGTGCACTTCTGAGTTTAAGTGCATGACTCGAAGGACGGTGTCTAAAACAGCGCCGTGGCGGGTTAACCACGACATCCCTAGGATGACATCGACCTTCTGTCCCTCTAAGATTATGAGAGACGTAGTGTAGACTCTACCCGCTAAGCATAATGGTGCTTTTGAAACCATTACGCTTGCTGAAATCTTCCCACCCGGTGAACAAATTAAATATGGACTATCGGTGGGTAGTATTGGCAAGCTGTGTTTAGCAATGAAAGCTTGGCTAATAAAATTATGCGTGGCGCATGAATCAAACAGTACTATAGCAGGATGCTGGTGGAGTTGGAACATACCCGCAAGGATTGGCTCGCCCTCCGGCACGTCCTCTATGGCAAGCTGGTGGACGGTGCCGGGCCTAGGGTTTGCCCGCCGCGCATTAGTAGGGTTCCGGGGTTGATTCCTCCCCGGGAACTGCGGTGCCACTCCGCCGCCTTGCCTCTCCGGGCAACTGCTCGCGAAGTGTCCTGGACGACCACACTTGTAGCATGTGGCCGCTGCTGGTGTAGTGCTCGGGGGATGAAAGCCCGGCATGCGCTGCTGAGGTGCATACACACGCGGCATCGCCCGCTGCTGCTGTTGTTGTTGCGGTGGTACTGGCAGTGCCGGCCTCAATGCCGGTGAAGAGTACGGCCGACTGCGGAACAGCATCGACCGCTGTGGTGGCTGCCAGCGTGGACCTGATGGTGGGCGATTCACCATCCGAAACTTCTGAGAAGGACCACCTCCTTCTCCGCTGCTCAGCGGCGCGCTTCGCTTTCTCTCCGCCGCCGCTAACACCTTGCCGGAGTCCTCCTGAACAATTGCAGCATCAATGATGTCGTTGAGGCTGCCGCGATTGAACATCGCCAACTTGTCCTTCAGGAGCGGGTTAAGCCCCTGATAAAAATGGTCCCGCCGCTTCTCGTCAGTATCTGCGTGATATGACGCATATAGCGCGAGATCGTTGAACGCTCTGGAGTATTCCAGCGCGTTCCTGCTCCCTTTTTGCAGATGTAGAAATTCCTGCGTCTTCCTTTTCATCAAACCTGGCGGTATATGATAGGCCCTGAAGGCCGTCCGAAACTCCGTCCAGGTCATCACTCGGTCGGCGGGCTGTGAAACACAGAAGTTGGCCCACCATGCGCTCGCGGATCCTTGGAGCTGCTGGACCGCGAATTGAGTCTTGCGCTGCTCGCTTATCTGGAGCAGCCCGAACTTCATCTCTATCGCGAGGAGCCAGTTGTCCGTGTCAAGAGGTTCATCCGCCCTTGAGAATACTGGGGGATGAGTCGCCAGGAAGTCGGAGTAGGAGCTCTGTTGACGCTCCTCACGGTCTTGACGTCTCTCCGGGCGAGACGTATTGGCGATGAGAGTCTGCAGCAACTCCTTGTGCTGCTGATGTGAACCCGCCATTGCCGCGACGATGTCGGCCAATGTAACCGTTGGCAGTGGTGGTGGTGGTGTTTGCTGTTGCTGTTGCTGCTGCTGTCCCAAGGAGTCCTCAGGAGGTGGTTGGAAGGTCTCTCCCCCTTGACTGGTACCCCCAACGTCCGGGTTGGCACGAGTACGCGTCATTCTGAAATTCAAAACAGCAGCAATTAGCACATGTCTTACTTAAAAATTTCCATATGCAACAGTAGGTATTGAAGTGACACATGAATAATCTGCACAAAATTCACATATATTGATAAAGCATAAACTTTATACAAGATACATTATTCTCGGGTCTCCGAGAAGTCGTGCTCATGTCGTCACTACCTATACATACGCTACTGTCTACACGACATGTCACCGATTACAAAAGTTGGGTTACGCTACCCTAGCTGCCCTACTTGGCAACTGTAACCCCTTACTCGGAGTAGAACTCGACCTCCTGTGGGTCGTCCTCCTCCGGTACCTCTACTGGTGGCTCTGGATCTACCACCTCTTCTCCCATCTCGGGTTCTCCCATTGCTGGAAGGCCCAAGACCACCGGTACGCCTAACACCGGAGGTACGAGGTCCTGCAATGCATGCACCTCGTCCATGGCTTGGTTGTAGTCCTCTTCCCAGCCTTGCCCTTCCTCAATAGCGTCGTCCTGCTCTTGAGTAAGTTCCTCGTTCTGCTGGGTCAGACTCTGTACCAGTTCTTGCAATGCCGCGATGTCAACACGGCTTTTCCTCTTTGCCTTCTTCAGACGATGCAACTGATTGTGCTGTTCATTCAGTCGCTTGATTGTCGGAAGGAGCACATTGCGGAGTGCGCTGTGAGCACTCTCGAAATGGTCTCCACGGCTCGTGCTCTCCTTGAGCTTGGTGGCGAGATGCTCCGTATGAACAGCTTGGCTGTCCATCACGGCGTTTCCCGCCCTCATCTGGAGGCTAAGGTTTGCCTCCGCGGGGTTGTAACTTGGGCAACTCGGGTCCGTTGCCTCCAGGTACCTCTCTTCCCACACATGCTGAGCCCGTCCCTCCACCGGAACGAGCGCGTATGGAGTTCCCTCCATAGCCTGCACGTGTAGTTGGCAGAAACGTGACATGGTGTCACGGGCTGCCACTTGCCACATCCCTTCCGGCTGTCTACCTCTCACCGTGACGGTGAACGGCACCCAACTAGGTGGTGTAGGTCCTGCAGGGACTTCGACATGCATCGTCCATGTCTTGTTCCCCTCTTCGCCTTCTTCCTTGGCGAAGTACTGCACCCGAAATATTGGAGCATTTGCCACAATGCTTCCGGGTAGCCGCTACGGTGAGAACAGTGGGACACCACCCACCCGTTCTCCAACTGCTTTTCTGCTGTCATCTGTAAAAATATATTTGAGAAATGTCAAATATTTATTTAAACAGTAAACTATGGAGTTATAACATAAGACATGTCATTGAACCCATAAAACTTGGAAACATAGTTCAAATTTTAAACAAATTTGACTGTTGATCTGCTGTTCCCATGACAGACCTGACCAGTTTCCATTTCAACCTGATTTAGGCCATGTTAAAGCAAAACCAATTATGGAGCTCAACATCAAAGTTAAAGTTAACTTCAATAGCTTTCCAGAAAGTATTTGCTTGGCCTAAGATCTGTCCTGGTTCAAAAGTTATGAGATGTCAAAGTTAACAGAATTTCTGGAAACAATTGGACAGCACCTCCCTGGTTTAGGTACTGATTTGATCCAAGAATTCCAGTTAATTCTGTTCCTAATCTGACAAAACTTTCTGTTACAAAGTTGTAACCCATCTCATGATCTTTCCAAAACTACCTCATTTTATATTTTTAGAATTTTATGCAGGAAGTTATGCTCAATTTACAGAGAGTTTACAGAGAGTCTTTACACTGTCCTGTTTTCTGGACAATTTCAACTGTACTGCATTTTTCGAGTGGTTAAGTGATGAAACACCTCTGGACCTCAACAGAAGAGTTGTAAAGCTCTTCCAAAGATTTCCAGAAATGTATCATACGACCCCAACCTCAGAAGAACTCAACCTCTAACCTCTGATCAAATTCAGCCCTAATCCAGCTGAAACCAGAGTACTCTGTCCTTAACAACCTATAAGTTGAAAACTTGTTAACTTTGAATATCCTGTTCAAGGGAAGGAGTTACCTCAAGTTTTACTACTTTGGATCAAAACCTTCAAGTTTTTACAATGAAGTTGTTCATTTAATGGGGTGCGACGTTGATGCGTCACCAGATTATGTCGGTACTACGTCCTCACAAAGAAAAACCTATACCGGACTTAGCCGGCTTCGTTATTTCAGTGGCACTAAACGTCACTCGCACACGGATGCTACACGTCTACCGTTTCGTGGTCAGGCTACCTGCAAAAACTCAAGCAATCGTCAGACTCGGCTGCACACCGAGCCCGGAATCCATACAGTTCGTACACCCGGCCGTCATCACTCGCCCGGATGTTCTCAAGCCAAACACGCCTTGAGTTACGTGTTCACGTTTCAGACCACGTGACGGGGTCTCCCAAGTTGCACCATGCACGCCAGGGACAGACGTTGCTCGTATACCCCAAACGACATGAAGAGTCGTAGAGGATATCAAAGCGGGTCGGGTTACCTGCCACCCGTGGGGCTCCACCCTTCAGCTTGTGCGCACTGGTGGACAGCGCTTACGTGCACCCCCTAAGACATACACGTCCCGAGATGCACGATTTTTCCGACATAATCAAATAGGTTAATATGCCACTTTCTATATGCTAATAACATCCTTATACGGGCTACTAACTCGTTCCTCACTGACTTTTTGAAAAAGATGACCTTTGTAGTGCGTTAAACCTCAAGCGAGCTCTGATACCACGCTGACACGACCCCACGGTCTTGTCGAGCCAGGATGGGGTGCTGCGTTGCACAGCACCGGATAACACACGTCAAAGGTACAAAGCGGAAGCGAAATTTTATTACATAAACAAGTTTATGAACATGTTTACATCAAAATAGTTCCAGTCTACACTCACGGGCGTAGACTACGCATCAAGTCCACGTTCAGCCCTTGAACGTGTCCTTGCTAGCACACACGCACACTAACTCTGCGGCGTGCACGACTCCCACTCGACGGGGTTCCCCTCCTGGGGTTCCGCCTCCTCTTCGGGAGTCCCTTCCTCATAGAACCCTGCAAAAGCTTCAAACACAAGCAGTGAGCATGAAAGCTCAGCAAGTCTGACCCGTCTCACCTATACATGGAACTTCTACATGAGGGGTGATGGGTACATGAGGTAAAATCATTTGCAAAGGACTCGCCTAATTAGTGGAACCTTATTTTCAGGTTTTAGCAGCAGGTTGTGGGAACCTTACGCTAAGGCACATGAGAGAGCCGCAATCAAACAAGAAACGCATTTCTCTCATGTACTTTGCCCAAAGTTGAAAAGAACTTTAGTTAGCTCTAAACTGCAACAAGTCATTAGCAATCAAGTCCACCTTTCATTCAGCAACATTTTAACATGTAACTAGCCTGTTGTTTCTATGTCACGGTACAGTGAACAAGTGGTACTCACTGACCGCGAGGGACGGTGATTATAATCGATTTACACCTGCAGGGTTACCCGAATAACCCGTCACGTACGCCCGTACTCGATGTTGCCTACAACACGGACGCCGTACGCAACCACCTTTCGCCCGTCAGCCAAATATTGAACCGGTCCCATCATCCCGAGCAAGAGGTCTCTGCACGCGCATCTCCGTGCCGCCAGCCGATTTACACCTCGAGCTCTCAACCTACCCTCTGAACGACGGGCAATGCCTCAATACCCAGCTACCCGAGATACATCGGTTTCCCGGTTCCCATATAGCCGGTAGGTCTTCGGTACTGTTCTAGCTTGTTCAACAGGCCCGCACACGGCTCGGTCCTCAATCGACACAAACGGAGCTACAACACACAGGCTCCAAAGTCCTGCTGCCCTTACCCTCCGCTCGGTCTCATCTTTCTTGCCATGTGTATCATGTGCTATCTCTACCCGAGTCGAGTGCCCCTAGCCTATGCTCGTGAGTAGTTCCAACTACTCGTCTTGTACCGAATCCTACACTATGTTAGCATTGCAGTAGCTAACGGGGTTTGCAATCCTAAACCCAACCCATGGTTTTCTTGGCTATGCACTTGGGTTTCCAAACAAGACTCTAATGCAAGGATTAAAGTAATCAAGTATGTGCTCAAAACAATAAAAACTTGTAAAAAGGTTAATGCAAACCGGAGCTTTCCTTGCTGCTCTTGGTTGTAGGCTAGCTGCTCCTCCGGAGTAAAGAAGTCTAGGACTTCGGGTTCCTCCTCGACCTTAGCGACTACATGATAGAAGCAGTACATGTATTAATTTAGATGCATTTGTATTATCTTTTGACTTGTGAAGTCTATAACTCTTACTAGACAAGCCTAATGACTGTGAAACTTTTACTGTGGCTTGGTTACAACCTAAATAGAGACTTGGTCAAGTCTTAGTTGCTGTAAAGCTCATTTGAGCCCTCCACAATTAATTATGCACTTGACCTTAATTCAAGGCTTTTAGGGTGTTCTAAGGATTTTCATGAAACAAACTATGACTTTCTGAAAACTAGATTTTCAGAGGGTTCTAATGGAGTTGGTCTCACTTAATTGAAGGTTCCTAGCTAAAGATATGAGCTAATCAATTTCAGAAAAAATTCTGAAAATGTTTCTAAACATTTTCTATTTTCTCTGGAACAGTTTCACTAATCACACCATTAGGTGGATCAAATGCGCTCAAATGGGTATGAAATTTTTATGGTAGTTCAGGGATATTTTGTTGAACATCCCAGCAAAATTTCAGGATTTTCCTCCAAAGGATTCTCCAGTTAAAAGTTCCAAACAGTTTAAACTTTTGAGGAATTAATTCTGGAGAAATAAGGATTTTCATGAAGTGAAACTTGATTTGCTGGAAAGTGCTCAGAGAGCTGAATCCAACAAAATTTGGTTCACTCGATTTGGAGCTTTCTAGCCAAAGTTATGAGGATTTGAAGTTTGGAAGAAATCTGAAAATTGGGGAAAAGTTTAAACTCGCGAGTGGGCCCCGGGGACACGCGTCGCACGCCGAGGCGACTGCACACTGCGGCCCACATGGTCTTTGCGCGCCAGCACACCCAATCCCGGCCACACTCCGATCCCTATTTAAAATATCTGTCGCTGACAGCTGGGGTCCACCCCCTTCTTCAACCTCGCGACGCCCGCGCTCTGCCGCCGGGGAACTTCGCCGGAGAGCTCGCCGCCGGCTTCTGTAAAGCTCCAAACTTCACGATTTTGGCCGCCCCTGCCTACTTTCACTCGGGGAACATGATTCTGGGGTCGGCTCGTCATGACAACGGCCGGTACATGGTCGGCGACGAGCCGCCGTCTCGGAACAACTTCGGCCGTGTCGGCTCACTCCCCTAGCACCTCAACTACTCGAGGAACCGGTCGAGAAGCATCAGTGGACCTCAGGGAAGGTCGACACGAGCTTGAGGCAGCTCGGGGAAGGTCCGAAGTAGGTCCTCACCGTGCGCCCGATGCCTCCCGTTTGTTCCGCCGTTGGTAAACTTTGAAATACGTCGGTTGCAGAGGTTCTCCGGCCAGAGGTTGTGAAGGCAACTTGTGCGTTACCGTGTCTAGTTTATGTGAGAGCTTATTGAGGCCCTCTAATCCTTTCTAGAGTATGAATTCGACGGACCCTCACCCGAAGGTCGTTCGGCACACAGAAAGGGGAAAACTGGAAATTCGCCGCCGGTGAGCAACCACTCGGGCTGTGGCTCGGGGGTGAGCAGCACCGGTCACCAGCGCGTCCAAGGGTGCCTTGGCTCGGGCGTGACAACACCCCGGTTGGGCTGTCCACGGGAGCCCGAGGTGCGGTGGTTTTAAGTCCCCGAAGTGATCTTTCGGCATAGCCGATATCAATCGGTTTCAGCTGAATTCTAACAGCGGTGAAGACGGAGGAAGGTTTCTAGTACCTTGCCGTGGCTCTGGAGGGGACGGAGATGCGGTGATCAAGCTTCCCTGATCAGCTCCGAGTGATCGGCAGCGATGGCGCGGTTCTGATGCAAGGAGGCAGCAGAGTGGGCGGTGATCGCTCCGATCAGGGCGGTGGCGTAGATAAGGGGGCTGTGAGGCGGTTCAGCATGTCGGGGTGGCAAGCAGGTGGTGTGCCGGTCGCCTCTTCGCCGTGGCGGCTGCTCAGTCCGGCGCAAGAACCCGAGCTAGGTTTCAGTCGGTTTGAGTTGGAGTAGTGGCTGACATGTGGGTCCCACTTCCAATTTTAACCTCTGAAATTTACTCCTAATCACTGTTGTAAACAGTGAGCCCCAAAATACCCATGGTGATTCAAATTATTCACCCATGAGCCATTTGAATTGATCAAAGTTCAAATTGGGTTTGGTTTGAATGAATTTCAGCACAAGTTCAATTTTGAATTCAAATAAGGTTGGAATTTGTCCCACTTAGCTCATGTCAAGATCAACTCCAAATGGAGTGAAAATTGGTGTGTGAGCTCACAAAAATGTGCTGAGTAAGAATATGCCTCCCGCTTTTTCATGGGATAAAAACAGTTTGAATTTGAATATGGTTTCAAACTGCCCTCTTTCTAGCTATACCCAAAATGACCTCAAAAAGGTTTTGAATTTGGGTGAAACTTGGCATGGACATCCATAGCAATGTGTAGGAGTTTTCATATGTCCAGCCCTTCTACATCACATGTGGAAAATGCCACTTTTGCAATATGTGAGTTTGTCCTCTAATGAGCATGTTGATGGTGGTTACTTGCTCTTCATTTGTGTTCATCATCCTTCCTCAAATGAGGTGTGTGTGTATGGTGATGAACACTTCAACCATGTGTTAAAACTGAGGCCCTTACATTAAAACTCCAGATTTGGGCTCAAAATTCAGAGAAGCCTTGTACTTGTGGGAATTATGGAGACCGCAAGGTGCAATGAAATTTCTCCAAGTTTTGCTCAGATCATCCTTAGAGAGTCTAGTATCCACTGTAAAAATTCCAAAGCCAATTAAGAAACATAAATGACAGTAACTATGAATAGAATTAATTCGTATCTTTCATTAGCATTTATACATATATTTTGCTACATTTCATATATAGTGACCGAAGTTGAGGACACACCGGAGCCGTTGGACGTCCTCCCACCCGACGCTAACTTCTCCTTTGACTCACAACCAGGCAAGCCCCGGTTTGCATTTAAGTACCTTTTACAAAGTTTTTCATTTGTACACTTATGTCTTGGTTGAAATGGTTGCATTAGAGTTATGATGTTTGAAACCCCACTTGCATGAATTTAAATCCTATGAAGGGTTGAGTAGTTTACAGACTCGACGAGTAGAGAATGCCGTCCTAATCGCTTAGGATCTCGGTAGAAGTCGAGTAGTTGGAATCTACTCGCGAGGTAAGGTTTTATCACACGGTATGGCAAGAGTAGAAAATAGCTTAAGAGTGGTGAAAATGAGACCCAGCAGGGAGGATAGGATGCAGTGAGTGGAGGTCTCACGTGCGTAGCCCTGTTGGTGTCGATTGAGGACCGAGTCGTGTGCGGGCCTGATGAACAAGTATCGAACAGTACCTGGTGGCATACTGACATAAGAATGAAACCGATGTAATTGGTTAACCTGGGTGCCGAGGCTTACCCAACCGTTTTATAGGAGTGGGTTGAGGATATCAAGGTGTAAATCTGCCGGTGGGCACAGTCACGCTCCACACGGGGACCTCCTGCCCGTTACGGATGGACTGATTCGGCATTTGGGTTTCCTTTGAAAGGTGGTTGCATACAACAGAGTAGGAAGGGGTGTGGCATCACACTTCTGAAAGTGGGTGTATGTGACGTGTAGTCCGGGTGTCTCCTGATTGCAATCACCGTCCCTCGTGGTTATTTGAGTACCGCTTGTTCACTGTTCTGTGACGTAATAAGAAGTGAAATATGCCCGATGAATGATAATATGCTGTGTTGAACTATTAATGTTTTGAAAACATGTCTGCTGTAGATGTCGAGATCATTATGTTTATTTTCCACTTTGGGCATCACCATATTGGAGGAAAGCGTTTCTTGTTTGATTGTGGACTTCCGATGTGAGGGTTGCCTAAGGCTCATTAAACTGCTGCTATAAAACTGAAAGTAAGGATTAACATGTAGGTGTGTCTTTATTGTATGTTGTTCTTATTCTTTTCTTGTGTGCTGTTGGGTGTCGCATCGCACGGCACCACCCTCTGTGATCCCGGAGTGGGTGAACCACGGGGTGGTCCCCACAAGCAGCAACAAGGCTTGCCCCGGTTTGCATATAACAAGTTTTATGAAGTTTTGCTTTGTATCCACTTAATTTGAAGTATGTATGTGCATTAGGTGCAGGGTGATTGAAACTCCAAATGCATAACCAGATTATTCCAAAGAGAGTGAGGGTAGTGTCTAAGTCCTGAAGTAGATAATGCTTTGCTTAATGTTTATAGACTTTGGTACAAGTCAAGTAGATGGAATCTACTCGCGAGTATAGGGTTCATCACACACGGGATTTGTTAGAGATGTGAGACAACATTAGCAAGAAAAATGATACTAGGAAGGGGCTAGGACGCAGCAAGAGGAAGTCTTGTGTGCGTAGCCCTGTCTGTATCAATTGAGGACAGATCCGTGTGTGGCCCATGCTGATCAAGTTTGAATGTACTGAAGACATATCGGATATATGGGGTCCGATAAACTGATGCAACCTATACCTCCGGATGTCGAGGCATAACACACCGATTTATAGGTGTAAGTTGAGGGCAGCAAGGTGGAAATTCCCTAACGGGCATAGAGAGATGCTCCATGTAGGGAACCTCCTGTCCGTTTGGGTGCGACCGGTTCGATGTTTGGGCTGTTTGGTGAAAGGTTGTTCCTGTACGACATCGAGTGAGCGTGCTGTGCTGCTCTCCGGATGGGCATACGTGACGTGCTCTTCGGGTATCCCTGCAGGTGTATATCGAGTCGATTCGCCATCCCTCACGGTAATGAGTACCACTTGGTCACTGAGTCATGACATAGGTTAACATATGGAATGTTGTGATTCAATACTGCTGATGTGAATAACTTATATTGCTACATGTGTGCACCAAATATTGCTCACTAAATTTCAGATTAATGAACCGTTAACTTGTGGCTAAAAGATGAATTAAGGATGAAATTGTAGGTGAGTCCTTTGTAGCAAATTGCCATCCTACCTTTGTTATGACTTGCATGTAGAGTTTCATGTGTAGGAGCGTCGGTTAAGACTTGCTGAGCCATCGTGCTCACGGTTGCTGCTATAAGTGTTTGCAGGTGAGGAGTACCTCACGAACTCGGAGTACGAGTCCACCGGAAAGGGCTACCCTCCATCGGGGACTATGGCTGACTGGGAGCCGTACATGCCGCGTTGAGGCTGAGTGGAGCTAGGGTGGGTTGTCCGTAGGGCCGGACAACCAACTTTGCTAGTTAGGTGGGCATGAGTTGTATAAATACCTTTCGCTGTAGTAGACTCTGTATAGAAGTTGTAACTGAAGAGTGTACTACTTTTGTGCAAATTCAGTAAGTTTCAATGTAATACTATGTTTCTTATCGTGTGTGCTGTCGGGTGTCACATCGTGCGGCACCACCCTCTAAGATCCTGGGATGTACGGATTTTGGTCCATCACAACTTCTGGCCCAAATACTTTGCTTTCTCCCATTTGATTCCAAAACAAAGGAGTTCTACACCTTCTCCCATACAATGTCTCAAACAGGGACATCTTCATGCTGGACTGGTAACTTTTGTTATAGGAGAACTAAGCATACGGTAAGTTCTTGTCCCAACTCCTGCTGTTATTGAGTGCACAAGCTCTTAACATATCCTCGAGGATCTGGTTAGTTCTTCCAGTCTGCCTGTCGGTCTGTGGATGATATGCAGAACTGAAATTCAGATGAGTCCCCATGGTTTCATGTAACTTCTGCCAGAACCGTGAGGTAAACTGTGTTCCTCGATCTGACACTATCTTCTTTGGCACCCCATGAAAAGACACAATTCTGTACATGCACAATTCTTCCAATTTGGAACTGCTGTAATGTTCTTTCACAGGGATGAAATGAGCTACCTTAGTCAGTCGATCGACTATGACCCATATCAGATCATATCCGGATTGGGTTCTAGGCAGTCCCACTATGAATTCCATGCTTATTTCCTCCCATTTCCATTTGGGTACTTTGAGTGGTTGTAACAATCCCGCAGGTCGTTGATATTCTGCTTTCACCAATTGACACGTGCCACATAAAGAAACGTGTTCTGCAACATCTCGTTTCATGCCATACCACCAGTACCTACTCTTAAGATCCTGATACATCTTTGTACTCCCAGGATGAATGGAGTAGTCAGAATCTTGAGCTTCTCTCAGGATCAATTCGCCGATCTCCTTTACTCAGACACGCATATCCTTTTCCCATGCCATATCGTGCCTTGTTCAATCTCCCTAAAGCCAGGAGCTTTATTCTCTTTGATGAGTCTTTTGATCTTCTGGATTTTCTCATCATTCTTCTGACCGTTGCGCATGTCCTGCTCTAGTGTGGAGTCCACTTCCATTGCGATGGCGTCACCATGTAAAAGTCCCAAAACTCGTAAATAGAAAACTTGAGCTATGAATAAAGTTGAGTTTATATACAAGAAATGGGACTTACAAAAACTTTTGTGTTACTCATGAAAGTGTTGGCATGTGCAATAAAACTTTGAATTCAGTTTGAATTAAGAGGTGCACTTCAAAAAGAAGGAGGGCATGTTCAAAAGAGAAAATTCAAACTGTTGTTTGAAAAAGTGTATTTGCAATAGCCAACTCAAAGATCAGAGGACATATTTGAATTCCCCAGATCCAAATTATGAGGGAGCCAAGTTTTGAGCAAATTTGGAGAGGCTTTGATATGAATATCAAAGGAACTTGTGAAATTCATCTAAATTTGAATTTAAACTTGAAACTGCGGCACAAATTGTCAAATGTCAAAATGGATTTTGGATTTGGATCCTGCATAGATGAATTTACAATGTGTCAAAAATTTGGAGATATTTTGGGGCAGAGGGGAGCTGTGGGCCCCACTGGTCATTGAGAGGAGGGGGCCTAACTTACTGCCGAAGTCACTCTGTTCTCGGTTCACACACGCGAGCACACCCGAGCGTTACCCTTCTCCCGCGAGCTGCCACGCGCTACCAACCGAGGACCGGAAGCACCTCCCGAGCTGTTTCAACGTCGGTTCCACGCGCCCTTATCGGTCTCCCACCGGGTGCACCCTCACAGCGCCGAGAACCCGTCCTTACCACGTGCCTCTCGTCGAGTTCTTGCCGCACGGAGAGAAGTCCTCGGAGCACCGCCGCCCAGACGCCTCGGCAGCTTCCGCGCCGAGCTAAGCCGCCCTACAGCCCCGCCGGACCTCCCTCGACGTGGCTGAAGCGATAACCAGGCTCTGGCTCCGCAGAAACTCCGGCGTCGAGCTCGGTTCTCCACCACAGCACCGAAGAGAGCCGCCGCGACAAGAACTCGTCGCCCGGCCGCCACAGGGCTTCTCCCACCAGGCTGCAAAAGAAAAAAGGTGTGCCTGTAAACCTTCTCGCTTCACAACAACGCCGGCAGCGTGTCATGCACCGTGCTCGCCGGAATTTCAGTTTTGCCGACGACATACGATAATGGCTGAGAGGAGGAACTCGGCGAATTCGTTTCACACGTCGAACCACTCCCCACACGACATAGCCTACACCTTCTATACCTCCGTGCGCGTTCATAGGGCCATGAACCACCGAGAACCATTGAGCAGAGCCGCTGTTCATTGAGTTTTTCGATTTTCGCCGGATTTTGACCTAGCCCGACGGTGAGGTCATACTTCTGGCGAGTTCCAGTGAGATCGGCGGTTGGGTCCGTGTTCTCCTCGGTGCGGTGGTGCTGTACGCGCAAACGGCTACGTGTTTGGTGTAGTATAACGCCCTAGCGACATCGCCAGAGTGGCCATCGCCGCTGTCGCCGTTGCACATAGGTTTCCGGCCACCTTCGATCGGAGGTAAGGCCGGCAACGTGTTCCTCCCGCAAAAACATGCAGTGGCGGCGAAAATCAACAAGTTCCGAGGGCCGGAACCCCTTCCCGGCGAGGTCTCCGGCGAGCCCGGCGGCGGGGTCGCGCGGGAGCCAGAGGAAGACGAAGATGGGGGCTGGCCGACGCGTCAGTCTCTGTTGTGAGGGAGTGGGATTTTCTGTGGCCTCGGATCGGTCTGTGACAACGCGGGGACGGGTCTGTGGCCCCGTGTGGCTTGTATTCAGCAGCTGACACGTGGGGATGGGGCCACTGTCAGAGTTTGAACATTTCCCGAATTAATTTGAATTCCAGATTTAGTTCAAACTTTAGAACCTCACAACTATTGCTAGGAGGCTCCAAATTTAGTGATTCAAATTGGGTTGGATTCAGGATAAAAACTCTATCCAAATATGCAACCAAATTTGCATGAAAACCAATAGCAAATTCCGGAGAATTCTTTAAAACTTTTCAGCAAAAGAATTTTAGAGGGAGTTTGGTTCATCTAAAATTCACCAAATTTTGCCAGACTATTCTTTAGGACATTAGGAGACTCCTGTAAAAGTTTCAGATCATTTGGAGTTGAATTAGTTAGGGTAATTCTAATTTAAGTTTCTTTATTCAAATGAATACAGAAACAATTTCAGAAAATTCCCAAAACTTGGAAATTCAGTTCTGGCCATTCCTTAGCTCCAAAAATCCTAGGAAAATTCATGCATACTCCCTGAGCTAGGTATGAAATTTAGTTTACTTGAGTTTGCATGGAAGTGCAAATTTATTCAGAATTAATTCCTCTTTGCCTAAATGCTTAGGGAATTGTTCTGGGTGATCGACTTAGTGAAAAATTCTGAATTTTGGTCCAGAGGACTTTCTTGTGACAAGGAACTCGCGAAAAAATTTCCAGCTCCATTGGAGCCCCGGATCATTATGTCCTGTTCAACTCATTAGTTGATCCCCACCCAAGTGATGAAACCCCACTCATCATTTGATCCTAGTATTTAAACACAAACCCAAACCACTAGCACCAGTTTCATTTTAAATTCTTAAACAGGGTTCCAGTTTTAAAACTTGTCTTTAGCACTTGTTAGCAAGAACGTTACAATTAAACATGTATGCATATTCATAACGTGTAGTGATTAAACGTGGAAAGTGAAAAAGGAGGAGGTGAACTTGGATCAAGGAACAAGAAGGGCAGGAGTGAACTTCAAGACATCAGAAACTGACTTTCTCTCAACTGACTTTAGTCACCTGCAAAACCAAGGCAAGCCCCGGTTTGCATTTAAGTTGTTTTCTAAAGTTTTTCATTTGTTCACTACTATGGGTCAAAGTTTGTATGTGCATTAGGTCAAGGATGTTTTATACTCCACTTGCATAACCAAACATGAACCCTGAGGTCAAGGGTAGCATTGTGTCATCGCTGTAGAATAAGGCCATGCTAAATAGACTAGGGCATCCGGTAGAAGATGAGTAGTTGGAATCTACTCGTGAGCTATAGTTTAGAATATCATAAGTATGGTTGGGAAAGGAAGCAAACTAAAGTTTACATTTCTAAAGATGAGACCGGGCAGAGGGGTTAGGCAGCGACAAGACGAGGTCTTGGCCGAGTAGCTCTGCCTGTGTCGGTTAAGGACCGATGCGTGTGCCGCGTCCAGGAGCAAGTATTGAGTTGTGTACCGGATGCTTACTGATATATGGGAACCAGGAAACCGATGTACCAGGTTCACTAGATTGTAGATGCATACCACATCGTCTCGTTAGACCTATGAGCCCGAGACGGTGCAACCGGTTCTACAGTTTAGTGTCCTGAGAAAGGTTGCCACATACGACGTAATGAACGACGCCAGAGTTGGGTCTTTAGAGGCGGGTGTATGTGTCGAGTTTATCCGGGTAGTGTTTGATTCGAATCACCGTCCCTCGTGGTTATCGAGAACCGCTTGCTCCCATGTTGTGGCGTAGTAATCAACTTGTGTGGAAACAGTTTGCAAAAGTATAATTGCTGTTATGATTATGTTAAGTTGCATGAAAACCCTGTTTGAAGTAGAGATAGAGCAAACTAAAGTTATTTTTCCACCTTGGGACAAGTAACATTGGAATGAAGCGTTTCTTGTTTGATTGTGGAGTTCCAATGTTGCTAGGCGCAAGGTCACTACTATTATGGCTAATATCTGAAAGTTAAGGGTGAACTCGTAGGCGAGTCTTTTCGCAAATGACCGGTTAAGTCTTAGGTTACTTTCATGTAGGGTTTCATGTCTTAGGAGAGACGGTTAAGTCTTGGTGAGCCTTTATGCTCACTCTTGCTATATAAGTGGTTTTGCAGGTAAACCTCGATGCTATAAAGAAGGTTGTTCGGTGAGACTCGGGAACTTACGAGTCATGTCACACGTGGAGAACCTAGCCGCTGCCATGTCTTCGTGTTGCTAGCGAGAGGAGTCCACGGGCTGGACCTCTTCTCGAGTGCTTCTCAGATATTCGACGTGAGATGTCATAGACTTCTGCTGTAGCTATTTTATGTAAATTATTTACAAAGAACAATTTGTAAGCTTCCGCTTTTGATTTATGTAATACCTTGTTCCTTATATGTGTGCTGTTCGGTGCCGCATAACACGGCACCACCCAATGCGATCCCCGGGCGAGGAGGCACGGCCCCGTGATCGAGGTCGGGCCCTCTCAGCGTGGTATCAGAGCCGCATTGGTATTAGCGCACGTAATAAGGATGGTATTACGACAAAAACTTAGGATACGGTGAGGAAACGATATTAGTCCCACATAAGGACTATAGTAGTATAGTTATTTAAAGTGGAAAGACTAACATATCTGTTTTAATTCTGAATTTTGATTATGTAATGACGCACCTACGCTCTGGTAAGCATGGTAAGGAACGCCACTGAAAGCGGTTCAATTTCGGTTAGCTCCCCTGACGAGGAAAGTGGTTCAGGGCTAGATCTCACAGCTTGGTGTGAGATGTTAATATGAAACTCTTGGACTCTTCATGTTCCTGAGTTCATATGAAACGCTGATCCCTATCATGCATTAGGCAAGTAAGTGGAGACCCCATCGCGTGGTCAGTAACGCGAGAGTGTGTTTGTCTGGAAATAGCCCAGGAGGACATACGCAGCGCTTGCCATCGGCGTGCCCTGCAGGGCAGTAGGTGGTATCTGTTGGGTTGATAACATTCCCAACCGTGACGACCCGTTCATGGCATACTCGGGTTCCCCGTCGTGTGGTGTTGAAACATGATCACGTACCTTGAGACGTGACTTAACTCAAGAACGGCCGTATGACAATGATACAGGCATTTGTATTTACTTTCAAATATGGAACTGCCTGAAATGAAACAACCTTTGAGTGCACCACTATTGAGTGTTCTTCTGCAGGTACTAACCACGTACGTATCCCGTGTAGTACACGTGTGCAAGAGACCGTCTTAGTGCCACTGATAATACGTATATGCCGGTGCAATCCGGTTAGGATTTTTCTTTTGGTGAGGGAACGTAGTACCGGCATGTTTCTTACGGTGCATCGACACCGTACTACACATATAATCCTATTCCCTACGGAGAAATGAGTCATGAACTAACTTTCAACTAAAAAATGGAAGTTTGAAACAAGTATTAGTTACTGAACTCTTATTTTGAGCTAAGATTCAAATGAGAGTACAACTAGGTGTCAAAGTTTTCAAAAACAGAGTGCTCTGTTTCCGGCAGAAATTCTTGCTGGACTTTAACAGAGCATAACTCTGAGTAAATTTAACCAATTAAGGTGTATGATACAGTTCTGGAAAGATTTTCAAGTGCTCTACAACTTCTTTGTAGACCTCCAGAGCAGGATCACATTTAAGTTGGTGAAAAGTCCAGTTGAAGGCAAACTGTTCAAAACCAGGACAGTAGCAAAAACCTCTCTGGACCTTTCTGTTTTTAAGCCATAACTTCCTGTAGAAAAATCCTTAAGGAGCACATAAGTACTTGTTGGAAAGCTACTGAAGTTTACTAAAACTTTGGTATTGAACTCAAGGCAAGAATCTGTTGATAACTTGAGTAAAATTTGGAGTTTGTGTGAACTGGTTAGGGTAGTCCCGCTGATTAGTTAAGCGTACTTAAGATTTGTTTAAACATGAATGTGGTTATGCTTTCATAAAGTTCATGACATGTTCATGTTTTGCTTATCTTTATTTACTACTGAGATAGAATTTTGATTGACTCAAAATTTTGTTTCATGCAGTATGGTACGCACACATTCTCAAATGGAGATTGGAGGTTCAAGTCGAGGTGGGAATGACTCGACTTCATCACAAGAGCCATCACCAACCGGATTGGCGGAAATTATGGCCAAAATGAATGAAACTCTCCAAACTCTAGTTCAGCAAGGCATAGATCGAGAAGCTCAACGTCACATGCCAACCCAGAGCACGTATCTGGATTTCTTGGCGACACAACCGCCGGTATTCTCTGAGGCGGCTGACCATTGTGAAGCAAACCACTGGTTACGTGTCATGGAGTCCAAGTTTGGGTTGATCCGATGTGATGAATTCTCGAAGACTCTATATGCCACTCAGCAGCTTCACGGCTTTGCTGGAGCATGGTGGGCAGACTACCTTGCTGTCCAACCAGCAGGGCATCGTGTCACATGGGCGGAGTTCCAGGCTGCATTTCTTGCTCGTTTCATCCCTGTGGGCATAATGCAAACCAGTCTGGATGAGTTCTGGAGTCTGAAGCAAGGGGACATGAGTGTTATTGAGTATGCGAAGGAATTCAATCGCTTAGCTCAATATGTCCCTGACTATGTGAAATCACCATCCATGAGGGGTTATCATTTTTATCGCGGGCTGACTGCTAGGCTGCGATGTGAATTGGCTCAAGTTAGCCAAGAGAATTTTGATGAGTTTGTGAGCTGTGCTCTCGCTCAAGAATATTATTCCAACCTCTACCTCAAAGAAAATAGGGAGAGGGACTCATCACAGGATGAAGACAATCGTCTGCCTCAGAAGTATCGGTTGGTAATCCGTTCACCTTCCGGTCGAGAGATTCCACAAGAGGTGCAATCATTCTGGGAGTGTGACGACTCTTCTACTCCACAGAGGTCTTATTCACCTCCACCGCAGCAGAAACTTATTTCTTATGCACCTCAGTATCAACAAGGTGCACCAGAATACTTTTCCCTCAAGGGATTGAAGATGATCAAGGTGATTTCCCAGCTGAACCGAGTGCTGTCCCACTTCCTATTGACAATGAACTCAATGTCAATGAAGCAACTGAACCGAGCAGCAACCTTATGGCTGCGGGTCCAGTTCCCAGGAGTGATCTTGGACAGCCAAGAAGAGCTATGTACAAAGTGGGGACGGTTAATTATGTGTCAGTCGATGATCTGCCAAAGGGAGGACCTGTTCTTGCCGGCAGGTTCACCTTAAATGACAAGCCGGCTGTCATTTTGTTTGATTCTGGTGCAACACATAACTTCATTAGCAGGGCAACGGTGATCCGGGACCAGATATCCACCACTATCACCAAAGGTTCGTACCTTATTCATTCGCCAGATGGAGACATATCCACAAATGAAGTCGTCTCTCGAGCACCACTTTGCTTGGGTGGAAAAATTTATCCTACCACCCTCATCATTCTCGAAGACCAGGGAATCAATGCCATATTGGGAATATCATGGTTGACCTTCCATGAGGCTGTTCTGGACATCGAGAACAGGAGTGTTCACTTGGACTCTCCACTTCACGGACGTCAAACATTGTATCTCGGCGAAGCGGTTCCCAAAGACCCGGAAGTAGGTAATGCCGAGGCGTGCAAGTTAGAAGACATTCCGGTAGTCCGTGAATATCCGGACATGTTTCCCGAAGATCTTCCAGGACTACCACATGAGCGCGCAGTGGATTCAAAATAGAGTTGATACCAGGAACCACGCCGATCTCTCAGAGACCATACAAAATGGCTCCGAGTGAGTTAGCAGAATTGAAGGAGCAACTCAAAGATCTAATGGACAAGGGGTTTATTCATCCAAGTTCATCACCATGGGGTTGCTCAGCTTTGTTTGTGAAAAAGAAGGATGAGACGCTGAGGCTATGCGTCGATTATCGTCCTTTAAATGCTGTGACAATAAAGAACAAGTATCCACTACCTAGAATTGATATTCTCTTCGATCAACTAGTGGGTGCTAAAGTCTTCTCCAAGATGGACTTAAGGTCGGGATATCATCAAATTAAGATCCGAGCAGAAGATGTCACGAAAACAGCATTGTCGACAAGATATGGACTCTATGAGTATCTTGTCATGTCATTTGGGTTGACCAATGCTCCGGCTCACTTTATGTACCTTATGAACTCGGTGTTCATGCCGGAGCTGGATCAGTTCATCGTGGTATTCATTGATGACATCTTGGTCTATTCCAAATCTGAAGAGGAACATGCTAAACATTTGCATATTGTGCTTCAACGCTTGAGAGATCACAAGCTCTATGCAAAGTTTAGTAAATGTGAATTCTGGATCAACCAAGTGCCATTTCTTGGGCATATTATTTCAGCGGAAGGCATTGCTGTTGATACAAGCAAGATTGAGCAAGTACTGAAGTGGAAATCTCCAACATCAGTCCATGAAGTTCGTAGCTTCTTGGGTTTGGCGGGATATTACCGGAGGTTCATCCCGAGCTTCTCAAAAATCTCTAAACCTATGACCGAGCTACTGAAGAAGGACATCAAATACGATTGGAGCAAGCCATGTGAGGAAGCTTTTCAAGCGTTGGTGAAACAGCTCACAACAGCGCCGGTTCTAGCTTAACCGGATACAACCAAGCCTTTTGATGTTTATTGTGATGCATCCGGCATCGGGCTTGGTTGTGTACTCATGCAAGGACGTGTGGTCGCATATGGACCACGGCAATTACGGAATCATGATCAACATTATCCAACTCATGATTTCGAGCTTGCTGCCGTGGTACTAGCTTTGAAGATGTGGAGACATTACCTATTGGGAAATCTGGTCCATCTCTACACCGACCACAAAAGCTTGAAGTACATATTCACTCAGAAAGAGTTGAATATGCGGCAACGGCAATGGTTGGAGCTGATCAAGGACTATGAGATTGAAATTCATTATCATCCGGGAAAGGCAAATGTGGTTGCTGATGCACTCAGCCGGAAGTCTCATATTCATAACCTAACCATTGCGCCAATAGAAGAGGAAGAACCAAGTCTCTACTTGGTTCCATATGGAGCTTTACATAATCTGGCTCTCATACCTACAATAAGAGAGGAGGTCATAGAAGCTCAAAAGAAAGACAAGGGCATGGCTCATATCAGAAGGAGGTTAAAGGACGGGGAGATGAAATGTTCCGGTTGGATGATGAAGATACCTTGTGGTTCAAGGACCGGATAGTCGTACCCCGTGATATGAGGCTGCGGAAGAAAATTCTGGATGAGACTCACTTATCCAAATTTTCTATTCATCCTGGCAGCAATAAAATGTACTAAGACCTTCGGAAGAAGTTTTGGTGGACACGTATGAAACGTGAAGTTGCAAAATACGTTTCAGAATGTGATACGTGTCGAAGAGTTAAGGCCGACCATGTGAAGAAGTCGGGCCTGCTGCAACCTCTACAAATACCGGCATGGAAGTGGGAAGACTTGAGTATGGATTTCATCGTTGGGTTGCCGATGAGCTCCCACCACCATGATTCGATTTGGGTAATCGTTGACCGATTAACCAAATCGGCACGTTTCAATCCGGTGCATACCAACTACAGCGCCAAGCAGTATGCGGAGTTATACATAGCACGAATCTTATGCTTGCATGGAGTTCCCCGTACCATTGTCTCCGACAGAGGATTTCTGTTCGTATCCCATTTCTGGGAACAACTGCACGCATCCTTGGGAACTAAACTGATTCGAAGCTCCGCGTATCACCCTCAAACCGATGGGCAAACTGAGAGAGTGAATCAAATCCTTGAAGATATGCTAAGGGCGTGTGCCATCCACCACGGTAAGAGTTGGGATGATCACTTACCGTTGGCGGAGTTCTCGTATAACAATGGTTATCAAACGAGCATAAAAATGGCACCTTATGAAGCTCTCTACCACTGGAAGTGCCGCACACCCTTGAAGTGGTGTGAATCTGGCGAGAGAGTGATTTACGGGGTTGATCTCGTAAATGAAGCTGAAGAGCGGGTAAGGCTTATTCAAGCAAATCTGAAAGCCGCTCAGTCCAGACAAAAGAGCTATGCGGATAAGAGTCGTCGTCCTCTAGACTTCCATGTTGGGGACCACATATACCTCCGCGTATCTCCTATGAAGGGCATTCACCGATTCGGAGTGAAAGGAAAATTAGCTCCTCGCTTTATCGGTCCCTTCGTCATCATTGAAAGATGTGGACCCGTGGCATACCGTTTGGAGCTGCTGGCAGCCTTAGCCGGAGTGCATAACGTCTTCCACATATCCCAGTTGCGGAAGTGTTTGAAAGTTCCAACGGAGATTCTCACGGGAGACATAGCAGATTTGAATCCGGACCTTACGTATGTTGAGCATCCAACCCGGATAATTGATGAAAAGACTCGTGAAACCAGAAATCGGATGCTGCAATTTTTCAAGGTGCTATGGGAAAATCACACGTCCGACGAAGCTACATGGGAAAGCGAGGAGTATTTGCAACGCGATCATCCGGAGTTGTTAGAGGCGTATGTTGAGTAACTGTCCTCTCCACATTGTCCTTAATCATGAATCTCGGGACGAGATTCTTTTTAAGGGGGGAGGAATGTAAAAGTCCCAAAACTCGTAAATAGAAAACTTGAGCTATGAATAAAGTTGAATTTATATACAAGAAATGGGACTTACAAAAACTTTTGTGTTACTCATGAAAGTGTTGGCATGTGCAATAAAACTTTGAATTCAGTTTGAATTAAGAGGTGCACTTCAAAAAGAAGGAGGGCATGTTCAAAAGAGAAAATTCAAACTGTTGTTTGAAAAAGTGTATTTGCAATAGACAACTCAAAGATCAGAGGACATATTTGAATTCCTAAGATCCAAATTATGAGGGAGCCAAGTTTTGAGCAAATTTGGAGAGGCTTTGATATGAATATCAAAGGAACTTGTGAAATTCATCTAAATTTGAATTTAAACTTGAAACTGTGGCACAAATTGTCAAATGTCAAAATGGCTTTTGGATTTGGATCCTGCATAGATGAATTTACAATGTGTCAAAAATTTGGAGATATTTTGGGGCAGAGGGGAGCTGTGGGCCCCACTGGTCATTGAGAGGAGGGGGCCTAACTTACTGCCGAAGTCACTCTGTTCTCGGTTCACACACGCGAGCACACCCAAGCGTTACCCTTCTCCCGCGAGCTGCCACGCGCTACCGACCGAGGACCGGAAGCACCTCCCGAGCTGTTTCAATGTCGGTTCCACGCGCCCTTATCGGTCTCCCACCGGGTGCACCCTCACAGCGCCGAGAACCCGACCTTACCACGCGCCTCTCGTCGAGTTCTTGCCGCACGGAGAGAAGTCCTCGGAGCACCGGCGCCCGGATGCCTCAGCAGCTTCCGCACCGAGCTAAACCGCCCTACAGCCCCGCCGGACCTCCCTCGACGTGGCCGAAGCGATAAGCAGGCTCCGGCTCCGCAGAAAGTCCGGCGTCGAGCTCGGTTCTCCACCACAGAACTGAAGGGAGCCGCCGCGATGAGAACTCGTCGCCCGGCCGCCACAGGGCTTCTCCCACCCAGCTGCAAAAGCAAAAAGGTGCGCCTGTAAACCTTCTCGCTTCACAACAACGCCGGCAGCGTGTCATGCACCGTGCTCGCCAGAATTTCAGTTTTGCCGACGACATACGATAATGGCTGAGAGGAGGAACTCGGCGAATTCGTTTCACACGTCGAACCACTCCCCACACGACATAGCCTACACCTTCTATACCCCCGTGCGCGTTCATAGGGCCAAGAACCATCGAGCAGAGCCGCTGTTCAATGAGTTTTTTGATTTTCGCCGGATTTTGACCTAGCCCGACAGTGAGGTCATACTTCCGGCGAGTTCCAGCTAGATCGGCGGTTGGGTCTGTGTTCTCCTCGGTGCGGTGGTGCTGTACGCGCAAACGGCTACGTGTTTGGTGTAGTATAACGCCCTAGCGACATCGCCGGAGTGGCCACCGCCGCTGTCGCCGTTGCACTTAGGTTTCCGGCCACCTTCGATCAGAGGTAAGGCCGGCAACGTGTTCCTCCCGCAAAAACATGCAGTGGCGGCGAAAATCAACAAGTTCCGAGGGCCGGAACCCCTTCCCGGCGAGGTCTCCGGCGAGCCCGGCAGCGGGGTCGCGCGGGAGCCGGAGGAAGACGAAGATGGGGGCTGGCCCACGCGTCATTCTCTGTTGCGAGGGAGTGGGATTTTCTGTGGCCTCAGATCGGTCTGTGACAACACGGGGACGGGTCTGTGGCGCCGTGTGGCTTGAATTCATCATCTGACACGTGGGGATGGGGCCACTGTCAGAGTTTGAACATTTCCCGAATTAATTTGAATTCCAGATTTAGTTCAAACTTTAGAACCTCGCAACTATTGCTAGGAGGCTCCAAATTTAGTGATTCAAATTGGGTTGGATTCAGGATGAATAACTCTATCCAAATATGCAACCCAATTTGCATGGAAAACAATAGAAAATTCTGGAGAATTCTTTAAAGCTTTTCAGCAAAGGAACTTTAGAGGGAGTTTGGTTTATCCACAATTCACCAAATTTTGCCAGAATATTCTGTAGAATATTAGGAGACTCCTGTAAAAGTTTCAGCTCATTTGGAGTTGATTTACTTAGGGTAATTCTAATTTCAAATTTTTCTAGGAAATTTCTAAAACTTGGAAATTCAGTTCTGGCCATTCCTTAGCTCCACAAATCCTAGGAAAATTCATGCATACTCCCTGAGATAGGTATGAAATTATAGTTCACTTGAGTTTGCATGAAAGTGCAAATTTATTCAGAATTAATTCCTCTTTGCCTAAATGCTTAGGGAATTGTTCTGGGTGATCCACTTAGTGAAAAATTCTGAATTTTGGTCCAGACAACTTTCTTGTGACAAGGAACTCACAGAAAAATTTCCAGCTCCATTGGAGCCCCGGATCATTATGTCCTGTTCAACTCATTAGTTGATCCCCACCCAAGTGATGAAACCCCACTCATCACTTGATCCTAGTATTTAAACACAAACCCAAACCACTAGCACCAGTTTCATTTTAAATTCTTTAACAGGGTTCCAGTTTTAAAACTTGTCTTTAGCACTTGTTAGCAAGAACTTTACAATTAAACATGTATGCATATTCATAACGTGTAGTGATTAAACGTGGAAAGTGAAAAAGGAGGAGGTCAACTTGGATCAAGGAACAAGAAGGGCAGGAGTGAACTTCAAGACATCAGAAACTGACTTTCTCTCAACTTACTTTAGTCACCTGCAAAACCAAGGCAAGCCCCGGTTTGCATTTAAGTTGTTTTCTAAAGTTTTTCATTTGTTCACTACTATGGGTCAAAGTTTGTATGTGCATTAGGTCAAGGATGTTTTATACTCCACTTGCATAATCAAACATGAACCCTGAGGTCAAGGGTAGCATTGTGTCATCGCTGTAGAATAAGGCCATGCTAAATAGACTAGGGCATCCGGTAGAAGACGAGTAGTTGGAATCTACTCGCGAGGTATAGTTTAGAATATCATAAGTGTGGTTGCGAAAGGAAGCAAACTAAAGTTTATATTTCTAAAGATGAGACCGGGCAGAGGGGTTAGGCAACGACAATATGAGGTCTTGGTCGAGTAGCTCTGCCTGTGTCGGTTAAGGACCGATGTGTGTGCCGCGTCCAGGAGCAAGTATTGAGTTGTGTACCGGATGGTTACTGATATATGGGAACCAGAAAACTGATGTACCAGGTTCACTGGATTGTAGAGGCATACCACATCGTCTCGTTAGACCTATGAGCCCGAGACGGCGCAACCGGTTCTACAGTTTAGTGTCCTTAGAAAGGTTGCCACATACGACGTAATGAAGGACGCTAGAGTTGGGTCTTCAGAGGCGGGCGTATGTGTTGAGTTATCCGGGTAGTGTTTGATTCGAATCACCGTCCCTCGCGGTTATTGAGTACTGCTTGCTCCCATGTTGTGACGTAGTAATCAACTTGTGTGGAAACAGTTTGCAAAAGTATAATTGCTGTTATGATTATGTTAAGTTGCATGAAAACCCTGTTTGAAGTAGAGAGAGAGCAAACTAAAGTTATTTTTCCACCTTGGGACAAGTAACATTGGAATGAAGCGTTTCTTGTTTGATTGTGGAGTTCCAATGTTGCTAGGCGCAAGGTCACTACTATTATGGCTAAGATCTGAAAGTTAAGGGTGAACTCGTAGGCGAGTCTTTTCGCAAATGACCGGTTAAGTCTTAGGTTACTTTCATGTAGAGTTTCATGTCTTAGGAGATACGGTTAAGTCTTGCTGAGCCTTTGTGCTCACTCTTGCTATATAAGTGGTTTTGCAGGTAAACCTCGATGCTATAAAGAAGGTTGTCCGGTGAGACTCGGGAACTTCCGAGTCATGTCACACGTGGAGAACCTAGCGGCTGCCATGTCTTCGTGTTGCCAGCGAGAGGAGTCCACGGGCTGGACCTCTTCTCGAGTGCTTCTCAGATATTCGACGTGAGATGTCATAGACTTCCGCTGTAGCTATTTTATGTAAATTATTTACAAAGAACAATTTGTAAGCTTCCGCTTTTGATTTATGTAATACCTTGTTCCTTATATGTGTGCTGTTCGGTGCCGCATAACACGGCACCACCCAATGCGATCCCCGGGCGAGGAGGCACGGCCCCGTGATCGAAGTCGGGCCCTCTCACACCATTATTCACAAGACATAAATTGAGTCTTGCAAATTCCTCACATAATCCCGAAGGTGTGTCATTTAATCTCAACATGTTGACATGTATCTTTCAGCTTAAGGCATCCGTCACGATTTTTTCCTTTCTCGGATGCTAGTTGATACCCACATCAAAGTAGTTGATCAACTCTAACCATCGCCTTTGTCTGAGATTGTGTAAAAATGTACTTCAAACTTTTATGATCAGTATATATCTCTGTCCTCTTTCCAATTAAATAGTGCATCCAAAGTTTCAACGCATGGACCACTGCGGCTAGCTCTAGGTCATGCGTATGATAGTTCTTCTCATGTTTCCGAAGTTGCCTGGAAGCATATGCTACGACATGTCCATCTTGCATGAGGACAAATCCCAATCCGTGTCCAGAAGCATCACAATATACTGAAAAAAATTTCTGCATATCTGGCATTACTAGCACTTGGGCTTTTGTCAATCTTTTCCTTAATTCCCGGAAACTTGCCTCACACTCCGGTGTCCATGTGAATGTGATTCACTTCTCTAACATCTTGGTGAGAGGCCTTGAGATCTTGGAGAACCCCTCAATAAATCGTCGGTAGTATCCGACTAAGCCTAAGAAGCTCCGGATTTCCCCGAAATTCTCAGGAGTCTTCCACTTTTGCACATACACGATCTTAGAAGGATCCACAGATATCCCTCCCTCTGAGATTATATGTCCAAGGAAGTGAACTCGCTTCATCCAAAACTCACATTTACTAACTCACATTTACTCAGCTTGGCATAGAGTTGGTGTTCTCGCAATTTTGACAACACCAATCTTAAGTGCTTCTCGTCTTCCTCTTCGTATTTAGAGAAGATTAAGATGTCATCAAAAAAACCACCACAAACTTGTCTAGATATTCCATAAATACTTTGTTCATGAGATACATGAAGTATGCTAGGGCATTGGTTAACGCGAACGGCATGACCGTGTATTCATACAGCTCGTACTGAGAGACGAAAACTGTCTTGGGAATATCGGATGGCCTTATCTTCAGTTGGTGATATCCCGATCTAAGATCAATCATGGAGAACACACATGCCCCTCTGAACTGGTCCAACAAGTCTTCAATGCAAGGCAACAGGTACTTGTTTTTGGTGGCCAACTCATTAAGTGTGCGGTAGTCAACGCACAACCTTTGGGTTCCATCCTTCTTGGGCACAAATAGCACTTGAGCTCCCCAAGGTGAGGAACTAGGATGAATGTACGCTTTTTTCGTCAACTCCCGGATATGTTCTTTGAGTTCTTCTAGCTGTCCATTCGGTAGGGCCTCATATATATAGGGGTTGTTCCAGGCATCAGTTCGATCGCGAATTACACTTCTTGATCTGGGGGCATACCTGGTAACTCCTCAGGAAAGACATTTGGATACTCCTTTATCACACTTATCTCCTCAAGCTTCACCTCCACTTGATTGAGTCTTATGTCCTTCCTAGGTTCTTGGACGGCTATGAACTTAATTTTGGTGCCACTAGTATGAGTTAACTCCACCATTCTAGTCGAACAATGGATAATGCCCTTATGTTTGGTCAGGCAGTCTATTCCCAAAATAATATCTATCCCTTGTGAGTTTATTACTATGAGGTTTGCTGAAAATACTACCCCATTGATGTCTAAACTCACCCTAGGGCATACATGTCTTGTTCTTATTTCTCCCTTAGAGAATTCACAGCTAGCATATGGTTCATTTGTGTTGTTGCTAGATCATTCTTCTTAACAAATTCTTGAGCAATGAACGAATGGGTAGAACTAGAATCAAACAAAATGGTTGCAATATGGGAATTTGCTTGAAACTTACCAATCTTGCTTCTGCTCATCTTTTTCAATGTCCCTTGGTGCATAGCGAGACAGCTGGGTCAACTTGGTGAGGTATTCCCTCACTGTCACATTGCTTTGTTTGAGCCCGAGGAACTCCTTCCTCTTATTCTTGATTTCCCCCGCTGGAACATAGTGGTTGCGGAAGCTGCGCTTGAACTCCTCCCAAGATATGTTCTCGGGGTCATCGCGGGCTGCTACGTAGGCAGTCCACCTGTCAGCCGCGGGTCCATGCAGCTGGTGAGAGGCAAACAGCACCCTCTCATGCCCTTGACATTGTATAATCTTCATCTTGTGCTCAATGGTTTTTAACCAGTCATCTGCCTCAAGAGGTTTAGCAGCACTGACAAACTTTGGGGCTTGAGTTCCCAGAAACTCACTCAACCTTGGCTGACGTGGTGCAGCCTATGGGTATGGAGCTTGATGCAGGTTAGCCACCACTTGAGTCAAGTTCTGGATGAGCTGATTCTTGTAGTTAAGCATTTGGTGGATTAGGTCAGCCCCTCCTCGATGACCACCCCTGCCCTGCCATCCAGGAATGGGAGGGTTGGCAGCCTCATTGTTGTTGTTGCGGTTGGCACCACGGCCTCTTCCTCTTCCGGCCATCTATCATGATTAACCAAATACCAATTTAATCATTACATATTGAATTCCTATGTAGCTTGCATGAATTTAAATTTTTGGGACATTACAGATTTAGACAACTCAGAAAATTCAGACAAACTTCCAATCCACTAATCATCACAATGTCTCATACGAAAGCAAATGCAAACATAAAGACGAGGTTGTGGACAAGTGCCCATGGATTCCACAACTCACGTCATGCACCAATCATTAATAAGAAAAATAATAAATGAGTTCACGATGGGACTACTCGAGGAAATGCTAAATTAAAGGAAATAACTCTAAACGACTCGCATCACTGTGATGGCTCCTCGGGGTCTTCATATTCATTGCAGCTGCCCCCGGACTCAGCTCTAGGTGGGGAAGCGGCTGGTGGAGATGTGCGACGACGCTTGTTCGCCCTGCGATCTGGGGAATTAGGCATCCAGGAGTCATTCTCTGCCACATAGATCTCGTTCTAATCTCCTCTTTCCCTCACCCTCAAGCAGGTGCGAAGTGTAGCCCTAGTCTCCCTCAGGGTGTCATGTACATCCTGAAGCTCTCACTGACACTCCTGTAGTCTAGTGCTGAGCATAGCTGCATCCTCCAAGCACATATCCATATGGTCATGGGTACTTCCCTCCTGGACCGGTAGGTACTTGTACTCCGCTGTGCCCCTCTCGCGCTGAAGAATGTACATGTACTCGGTCCTATCCAGGTGGCCACGGTTGATGTAACTCTGACAGGTGATGGCCTCCTAGGTGAATCCTTCTCAGCATCGGCCTGTGTCGCTCGACAAGCTGGTGAGTGGTGGATATTTAGAAACCTATTGTCGTGGTAGATCCTCATCTCTAAGCTCCACTCTTCGCGCTCTGCGCGAATGGTCTTGGTAGAGCTGTAGTGTACTATCAGCTTGCCGCTGTTGCCAGCGGTGTGGAGTATACGTCAAAGACGATGCAGCAAACTCCCTACACCTACACCGTGAGAGTGGTACGTCACAGGGTGGTTCTCTTCCCTCAAGGCAGGTGCAGCTGTAGGAACTCTTCCTCCGGTGGTCTTGCGAGCGGTGTGGATCATGCGAACCATCTAAAAAATAAACATTTAAAAATCATGTGAGATAATAAGCAAATAAATACTCTATTTTAAACAATAGTCAAGATGAGGTGAATAAATAGAGGAACAATATTAAATAACACGTTTACGCCACACATTTTGTAAAATAGTTTGTAAGAACATAATGTCCTTAAAGGCATCCAAGCCACTCTTGACCGTGAGCACGGTTGTCATGAAAGTTTGGACTCTGCATAGTTTGCACCACTTTACCCATGTGTAGTGATTTCATCTCCCGTTGCCAGGTGGACTAAGAACCCCCATTATGCATGTGGTCGCGAAACACATTCACACTTCCCAGGTGTGTAGCCAGAAGATCACTACGAGGACTTTACAAAGGGATTCCCGATGAGCGTGAGCCCACTGAGTTTTCACCCCTAACACCATGCAGGAGGCTCCAACCCCCGCTGCAGTGGCCCCCTCTTGAGCCTTGCGGTTCCTATAGTAGTCCAGCTGACACCTATTCCCTGCACCATCCAAACATCCACACTAGTCAGAAATACACCTAATGAATTGGTCATGCTTCCCCATCTTAGCATGTGGTTGGCACGTTAAAGCCAGATTACATGCTACATGAACCGGTCCTTAGAACTAAGGCAAGTACTAAACACGAACCTGAGTCTCGTGCACGCAGCACAAACCAAAACATCCAGCTTGCCTAGATTCCTATCTCTATCATAATTCATCATATTCCATTCAAAGGTAAATAATCAAGGTTGTGAATCTCATATCCCAATTTTCCCACTCTAAGCATGGCTAAGCATAAATAATATAAATAAATAACATAATAAGAAATTCGCAACCTAGGCTACAAGGTATAAGGCATGAAAAATTAGGGAAACATCCTAGCATGGGTTTCATAATTCATAACTCAATGCATTTAATTCTAACTAAGCATCCTAGCTTAGGATCAATGTGGTCAAGGACAGTTGCCTTCTTCCTGCTACTCCGGGAATGGAAAGTCCTGGTCTTGGAAGTTGAGAACCGGCTCTAGGGCTGGTTCTACTCATGCGGTCATACACATAGCGAAAGAAAATAACACTCCATAAGCAGTCATCCACATATACACTCATGCAAGTCACACATACATACACATTGCTTCTCTTTATTAATTTTTCTTAAAATTATCAAGGTCTACCTATATATATGATCCTCTTGGGTGTCTCATGGTGAAATTATCAATTTTAACTTCATATGATGTTCCCATCAATTTTTGGGGTGTAGGTGTGCATATATATTACATTTAAACTTCTCTTTTAGCCAAATTTTAAACTATATGAGTTGTTTCTATGCATAACTACACTTTTTGAACATATATATTGTTTCTAAATTTGATATTTCATATTTTAAATGCACACCTAAAATGAATTGTCAACTTAAACCTATTTCTACATACCACATCCTTTTAGCTACAAACTTGCATAAAAGTGTATTTTAAGCCCTAAAACAGAGTTTCACATATTTTATCAATTTCTAAAAATTAATTTCCCTATTCAAAAGTATATATTAACATTTCTTAAAGTTTTTATTACTTTTTCCTATATTCAGATTTATTTTTCTGCTTATGATTAAATTTTCAGCAATAAAAGGAATTTAAATCGTGTTTCCAGAATTTATTTTCATCTAAACAAATTTTCAGATTGTGCTAAAAGGTTTCTAGGTGCTATTTCAATTAAATATGAATTTTATATAATGGTTTGCACTTCTAATGAATTCAAACTGAATTTAAATGACCAATTGCATAATTGAATTATTGTGCAGGGTCTAATCCTTAAATATTCACTACTGCATGTCCAAAATCTTATTTTCCTGAAATTCAGGGGTCTAAACATGTAAAACAGAATGTTTCTCCTAATTTTCTAGTTTTCCAGGGGCTAAATCAGCTTTTCTTAGCATTTTTCTTAATTCTAGAGAACCTCAGTGGGTAGCTTAGAAGAATCTGGGGTTAGATTAAAATTCCCTATCGCGCCAGGGGGTGGTCCAAAAGTTTCCCGGCTGGAATCGGTGGATTGATTTTGGGCCGTACGATTTCAAGTGGTCGATCCCGATTAGATCACCGAAGGGGTACGCAGGGTTCTGTTCTCGGCCGTCCGATTTAAAATGGACGCTCCGCAGAGGCCCACGTCGCCTCTCTGCCTGTTAGAAGTGGTGACCGGCGGCGCACAGCGGCGGAGGCGGTGAGCTCACCAGCGAAGCTTCGGAATTTCCTCTACAAACGCTAAAACTTGGACTTCTCGGCATAATTCGGCAGAGGGGAGGTAGGGGATCTCACCTTGAAGGTTTTCTTGATCCCTATGTAGCCGGAAATTGCTCGGCGAAAGTGTTCGACGGTGAAGCTCATCGATGAACGTCGGGAAGACGTTCGGTTCCAGTTTTCTTCAAGTCTTTGGGTCGTAGAGCTTCACTGTGGTCCGTAGAGGAAGCACCGAGGGTTAGTTTGGATCAAAACCACGAAATTTGGGGCTTCAATGATGACCGGTGGCTAGACCTTACCGGGACTCGGCGGCTTCGGGTTTCTGGGCGACAACTCTTTGCAACGTGGGCGCTGAAGAATCATTGATGCTCCTGCGGTGCACGATGGCGTGTTAGCTCGATAGAACCGGCACTAGGTGCGGCGGATTTCGAGGGCGGCAGTGGCACTCAGCTTCGGGGTGCAGTTGCAGGCGAGGAGAAATAGGAGGGGGGTTGCAAGGTTTTAAAACCAGAGGAAAGGAGGTCGGGGGAGGTTGAGATCATGCTGGACGGCGCGCAAAGAATTCGGACGCGTGGGACGTGGGCGCAGAATTTGGTTGCTGGGCGGCGCGGCGATCGGGACCAGGAGAAAAATGGGAGCGGTTAGAGGGGGACGAAGGAGCTGACAGGTGGGTCCAGTGCGGCAGTGAGAGGAGAGGGGGGAGCAGCTGCCGCTGGCTGGCTGTTTCTGGGCTCCTCACGAGGAATTCGGCCCACTGCCGGTTTTCCTTTTCTTTTCCTTTTTCCTTTTCTGTTTCTTCTTTGAATTCAAATTCTAGTTTGAATTTTCAATCTTTTTCAACATGCAGAACGGCCACTTGCTTGGAATTCGACTTTACGAATTTTTGGGACGTTACACATCATGGCTGGGAAACTTGGAGCCCATATACAGCTGCCAAGTTTGTTTCTAAAATGGTAGAAGATGTATTGCAGATCCATCAAGAAGGGGAGAAAATCAAACGAGTATCTGCAAGATGGAAACCACCTGATGGGGACTGGTTCAAAGTTAACACAGATGGTGCTTTTGATGGTGATATCTGCAATGGGGGCAGTAGAGCAGTTCTCCGAAACTGTAGGGGATATATGATGGTGGCTAGTGCTAGATGGTATGATCATTTGGAAGATGCCTTATATACAGAGGCGTTGGCTGTGCATGATGACATGATCATGGCAAGTAACTTTGGTGCTGCAAAGTTGTGAAAACTAATTGGTTGTGAAAATGATGAGCTTGTATGAAGGGCATGATGCACAGGAGCTTAGGAGAAATTTTACTCCCATTTCCTTTTCTTTTATTAATCAAGATGCTAATAGGGCGCGACACTGTTGTGCAAAGTTTGTTGATCCTTTGAATAATTTTTGTAATTGGACAAGCGATGCTCCAAACTTCTTAGTGGGTGCGCTTGCAAAATCCAGTGATTTGCCCTAAAAAAAAAGAAGTTGAACAAAGCTGAGCTAGGATGCTCCACTTGTGGAGAGCTCGACCATTTCTCCAAGCACTGTCCTGATCGGGCATATACCATATGGCATAAGTGTCTCAAGTCCATAAACACTATGACTACTAGCAATACTGGTGGGTGCAATGATTAATTTACCGTTTTCTTAGTGTGTCAATCTCCATCTTAATGGATTTATATGGGTGTTAACAGTCGTTGATGTGCTGACATGTATATGCTCATTTTCTTACTAGTTAGCTTGAGATCATTTTTTAATAATGGGGAATGGGTCAATGAGTCTATTCGTAATGTTAGAATGGTAGATTTGAAGTTCACTACAGAAAAGATCGTGCAACCAAGTAACATGCAACATGGTCTTCTAAGAACAAGAATTTTATGAGTGACTCACTTCTATGTAGAGTCTAATAAATTGATTGTTTTAAAGCATGGATAATTCATTGGTAAAGACTATGAATGTAGAGACTTTTTCCCTTTTTTCTCTTTTAATATTTTTGCAATAAGTTTGTAAACTATATTTGTTGTAATATTAACAATGATGCAAGTGTTTTACACTGTTGTTTATGTCATATTAATTTTAGTTTAATATCCCAACTGTCTAGTTTGAACTAATTTTAAACTTCATCGCATCAAAGGTTCTAAGTTTAATAGTTATGTGCAATCAAAGTAACCTCGAAAGCCTAATACGATAACTGAGGAGATGAATTTGACACCTCTAAAACTCATATATTCTGATCTACACAAGATAAACGGTGTGTTAACAAAAAGTAAAAAAAATATTTCATGATGTTCATTATTAATGATTCTAATAGACTCTTTATGTTTATCTGTCATAAACTAAAGATGAAGTTTTATATTAATTTAAAATCTATAAGGCTAAACTTAAAAGTCAATTAGATAGAAAGGTCACATGTATTTGGTCAGATCATTGTGGTGAGTATTTTTCTAAATTATTTGATAAATTATATGTGGAACATGATATTATTCATTTAAGGACACCTCACTATTCACCTTAGTCAAATGTGGTTGTTGAGAGAAAAATCCGCAAATTGATTGATATGCTAATTGTCATGTTAGACACTAATAATTACTCTAAGGCATGGTGAGAGAGGCTTTAGTGACTTCATGTCATGTTCTGACTTGTGCAATAATGAGGAATGAACTAGCAGAAAATCATCACTTTTTTACTTGCGCACTTGGTGATGCTTGACAAAGCTCAACATACTACTGTCAAAGAAATGCAAGCCTTGACCAAAGACACTGGACTGTATGTTTAGCAGAGCATTGACTATAGATTTCTAGTGGTTAAATCTAACGTACCTAATATGCGTGTTATTACTATAATAGAATATTGTAATGTGATATTTTTCTAGAATATTTAGTTACGGAAGATAAGCATAACACTTTTAAAAATTCACCTAAAATAATTTTTGACTCTAGTACATAAAGTAAGTATTTTAAACGACCACCAAGGATGTCATTTAAAAGCAGCACAATGAAATTCCTGAGAGTAGTAAGAGATAGAGGATTGTGAAATCCTTTGGGAATGACTTCATTATGTAAACGACACTCACACACCGATTATAGAGGCATATACATCTCCAAATGCAAATGGTTGGAAAAAAAGCTATTACTAGTGAGATGAACTCCATTCTTTCTAATAGAACCTATAAACTAATTAAATGAATCTAAGGTTATAAACCTGTGGGCTGTAATTGGGTGCTCAAAAATAAGTATAGATATGATGGTACTATTAAAAAGTATAAGGCACGACTAATGGCCAAAGGGTCATGTCAAGCACATGTATTGATCATTAGCTTGAAAGGGTCATGCGCTACTTCAAGGGATACACTATTTAGGGCATCTTGCAATGTCTGAAGGATATAGTGACTCAAATTGGATCATAGATGTTGATGACTCAAATTAAGACCAAAAATTAATTTTCTAAATAAATCTCAAAGCCCATGTATGAAAAGAGGTTCATGCTAAATTTTAGTCTAACATGGAGAGTTGGAGAGAATCATACCTACTCTTATGTTGGAGTGTTTTACAAATCTCGAATTGATTAAGAAAAGGAGTGGCACACATGCCCTCCTGCTCTCCCTACTCACAGTTCATGCCATATTTCGTTAATGGAGCCAGTCAACCTTTATTTTTGGTATTCAGAAAATTGAGCCGATGACACAAACGTGTCATAAACAGCGGAGTTGGTTTAGGTTGCTGCTAAAATTTTGGCTGTTATAACGGACTCAAACATGTGACGTGGAAATGGAGTACATGTTGTATACAAAAATGATTCTTGATCTATTATATATAAGGGGGCGTGTGATGTACGTCAAAAAATAATATAAAAATTGGTATTGGTTTTTCCTCTTGCTGCTTGCGCCATCATTGTAGTCTACTTCGGAACCACTTGTGGCGGACCGAAATCCGTACATTCCAGGATCACAGATGGTGGTGTCGCACGATGCGACACCCGACAGCACACACGATAAGGAAACATAGTATTACATTAAAAACATGCTGAATTTGTACAAAAGTAGTATAATCTTCAGTTACAACTACTGTACAGAGTCTACTGTAGCAGAAAGTATTTGTACAACTCACGCCAACACCTAACTAGCAAAAGTTGGTTGTCCGGCCCTATGGACAACCCACATTAGCTCCACTTAGCCTCAACGCGGCGTGTACGGCTCCCACACAGCCGTAGTCCCCAACGGAGGGTATCCCTCGCCGGTGTTCTCGTACTCCGAGTCCATGGGGTACTCCTCACCTGCAAACACTCATAGCAGCAACCGTGAGCACGATGGCTCAACAATTCTTAACCGACTCTCCTACACATGAAACTCTACATGCAAGTCATAACAAAGGTAGGATGGCAATTTGCAGCAAAGGACACGCCTACAAGTTCATCCTTAATTCATCTTTTAGCCACAAGTTAACGGTTCATGAATCTGAAATTTAGTGAGCAATATTTGATGGCATACATGTAGCAAGACAAGTTATTCATATCAGCACTATTGTATCACAACTTTCCATATTTTTATCTACGCCACGACACAGTGAACAAGCAGTACTCATAACTGCGAGGGACGGCGAATCGACTTGTTATACACCTGCAGGGATACCCGAATAGCACGTCACGTACGCCCATCCTCGGAGCTGCAATGGCACACTCTGTGGGGGACCACAGGACCTCGTCGGGTGGTGCCGTGTTATGCAGCACCCAATAGCACACGGGTCGATGAACACACATCATATTACATAAATAGTTTAGCGGAAGCGTACAAGAATGTTTTACAAATAGTTATATCAGAGTAAACTACAGCGGAAGTGTCACACCCGGTTTATCCGAAGAACAACCGAGTGAATATCACATGTATGCCAGGATCATTTTCTCATACATGTGATGACAAATAGTGAAGCATCATTTATTACAAGCCAGGTGTCGAATATAAATAAGTCTTACATAGCAAATGTCTCAATGGACAATAATAAGTTCATCACAAGTAAATAAACTAGCAGCAGAATATTATTTCTTGAGGGCTCCGTCACAGGCGTTGCCCGTGGGTCTCCATGAACCTAGAAACCTTTTTCGGGTCCAAAGTCTTGGTCATTATACACCACCTCATTATATTGACCTGAGCAGCAATATAAACCAACAAATATGCAAGGTTGAGTACCGATGGTACTCAGCAAGTGTGGGAAAGTTATGTCATGCATGGCTAGAACAAGAGAAGGTTGAACTCATGGTTAAAGCACTATGCAAGTAATACCTATCACCTTAGCTTATTAAGCACCTACATTACTACACAGGTGAAATGGTCCCAAACTCCCATCCCATCATCATAATCAAATAACCATAACATCATTTCCAATGTTAAGCTCCCTGCTTAACATTCTCACTTCCAAAACCATCACTCCTCTAATCATGAATAAGTCCAAGCCGCTCTTGACCATGAGCACGGCTGTCATGACAGTTTTGACTCTGCAGAGTTTGCACCACTGTACCCACATGTAGTGATTTCATCCCCCGTTGCCGGGTGGACTAAAAGAACCTCCATTATGCCAGTGGCTATGAACCACATTCACACTTCCCAGGTGTGTAGCCAGGAGATCACTACGAAGCCTTTACAAAGGGATTCCCGACGAGCATGGGCCCACTGAGGTTTCACTCCTAACAGCATACAAGAGGCTCCAACCCCGCTGCAGTGGCCCCCTCTTGAGCCTTGCGGTTCATATGGTAGTCCAGCTGACACCTATTCCCCGCACCATCCAACACACCCATACTACGCCGGGAATACACCTAATTAATTGGCCAAGCTGCCCCATCTCAGCATGTGGTTGGCACGGTAAAGCCAGGTTACATGATCCATGAACCGGTCCTTAGGATCCAGGCAAGTACTAAACACAAACCCGAGTCTCGTGCACCCAGCACACAACCAAAACATCCAACTTGCCTTCATCCCTACCTCTACATAACTCACAATATTTCATTCAAGAGTATGGTAAAATAAACTGATGATCTCATATCCCAAATATCCCATTCTAAGCATGGTTAAGCATATGCATAATAATAAATGACATGATAAAATAAATCCCAACCCAAGCTACAAGGAAACAAGGTGATGCAATTCTAGGGAAACTTCCTAGCATGGGTTTCATATTTAACTTGACAATGCAATAATTCTATCTAAACATCCTAGTATAGGATCAAAGTGGTCAAGGACACTTGCCTCCTTCCTGCTGCTCTTGAAATGGGTAGTCCTGATCTTGGAAAGGAATAACTTGCTCTTGAGCAGGTTCTACATCATACCATCACACATAGCAAAAGAAAAACAACAATCCATAAGACATAGTTCACACTTCCACTTCATACAAACCACACATTCACATGTAACAAAGCCATTCACAACTTCTATGTGTTGTGTTTACTCTATGTGTGTTGACCTTTGGCTTACATGCACTTTTAATCATGTGTATATGATTCCTACTTTTGTATTCACATTTATGCTTGCATACTTTATATATGAGTCTCCAATTTAAATAAATTCCTTATATTCAATTACTACACCTTTTAGCTACCAAGTATGCATGAAAGGTATTTTCCTTCTCCATATGTGTCTTCAGAATTTCTACCAACCCTAAACTGAATTCTTTGGATTTTAGAAACTCCATTTATCATTTACTAGTTGCTATATTTTCAGATTTATTTCCTATGCCTAAATGTGAACTTTATTATGAAAATAACAAGACACATCATCTAAACAGAATAGGTTCTGATCTAAAATATTTAATAACCTATTTTTGACCTTTTCCTCTGATGTAAACTATTTTACATTTATTTTCCTAATTTTCAGAACTATTCTTCACTTAAAAATGTGCCCCTATAACTAATAAATGTGAATAATAAATTAAACAGATTCATTTCAGCCAAAAATCTATTTTTATCTCACTCCAAAGTTTTCTAAGTACTGAGAAAGTTTTTTAATTTAATTTTGACAATATGTTTGTCCCACTTTTTAAATTTTAAATACTAGCCACATATTCAATTTCCTAAATTTAATATCAAACAGGGTTAAAAAGGTAAACTCACCCCACTACAGGGTCTATAATATTATTTTAACAATTTTCAGGGGTCTAGCTACACATAACAGAGGAGTTTTTCCTAATTTTTATTAATTCCAGGGGCTAAAACTGATTTTAAATGAATTTACAAGATTTTCTGAAGTTCCAGGGGCTAGATCAGAAGTTTCCGGGGCTAGCTCTTATTTCCCGAGAACCCCAGGGGGTAGCACGTAAGATTTCCAGTCTTTATAACGCGGGGCTGACGTGGACTGTCCGATTTAAAACAGACGGCTGAGCATATAACGTTGAACCGGTACGCGGGGATTTAAAGTCTACCGTGCGATTTAAAATAGACGGCGCACAAGCGGCCACGTCGCTCTGATCGAGCGCGGGCGGCGCTGCCCGGCGGCGGGAAGCGGCGATCTCGCCGGAGATTTTCAGATCTTCGAGAATTCTTTCTAGAACTGTGATTTTATGGCATAGATCGGTGGAGGGGAGGTCGGGGATCTCACCTCGGGGGTTTTCTTGAGCTCGGAGGTCCTTGAAAGCGGTCGGCGACGAGGTCCGAGATGAATTCACGGCGAGGCTCGTCGGCGCTGTGTTTGAACCGCAAGTCACCGAGTTTTCTGCACCTGCAAGGTTCCCCGGAGGCGGTGGATCAAGACCAGCGAGTTAGATCGGAATTTCCGAGCGTAGATCGGCCAGAATTCGCCGGAGAAGGCTCGGGTTCTCACCGGAGTAAAAACAGCAGATCGCGTGAGTAAAACGGGACGAGGTTGGGGTTTTTATAGACGGGGGAAGGGCGGTGTTCGGTAGTGATCGAGTTTGCGTCGCCCACGAGCAAAATTCGGCTGGGATACGCAGAAATCCGGGTCGGTTTGGATTCGGGGTGAGAGAGAGTCCGGCCGATCGCGGCGCGGGCGCGAGGAAGAAGAAGGCTGGCGGGCCCCGCATGTCAGTGAGAAGAAGGGGGCGCACGCGGCTGCGGGCTGGCGCGGGTGCTGGTTGAGCCGGCTGGTGGGTTTCGGCCCACTAGCCGGTTTTTTTCTGTTTTCTTTTTTTGTTTTTCTATTTCTTTTCTGTTTTGAGTTTAAATTGAATTCCAGTTTGAATTTAAATTGTTGCAAAACATGCAACACGTCCAAAAAATTTTAAATTCCCCTCTTAACAGGATTTAGGGTCTTAAAAAGATTTTGGGGTGTTACAGGAAGACTATCACTCTCACGACTCATATCTAAACTAGCAACAAAGAAACAGTCCAGCCCGCAGACGTTTCTTACTAGCAACACGAAGACAATCTGCAGCGGCGACGATGCTCTTTGAGTAAGCACTCGGAGGTTCCCGAGTCTCATCGGCATCCCTTCTCATAAGCATCGAGTCAAATACCTGCAAAACAACTCGGATAGAATCCTTGAGCATAACGCTCAGCAAGACTTAACCGTCACCCTAAACATGAAACTCTATGTGAGCTTATGAACCTACAGTAGGATGGCATAAGCATAATTAAACTAGCCTAAAAGTGAATCCTTACTTTCAGTATTAATTGCAGTATTTTAAGTAACCCTGGGCACGCCACATCGGGAGTCCACAATCAAACAAGAAACGCTTTCCCCCGATGTAAATTCCTCATGGCATAAAAGAATCGAGTTTGCACTAGCCTATTCATCAAGATCCAATACAACGCTAGTATAATACTTCGCATCAATATGATTAGTTCCTTTCTCATGCAAGTTCTTACTACGTCACGACTGTGAGAACAAGTATGCTCGGTCCATTCCACGAGCGACGGTGATTCGTATCAATAACACCCGGACTACACGACACGTACGCCCGTACTCGACGTTGCCTACAACAACCATGACTGATGTCGTACGTGGCAGCCTTTCCCCCGTTTCACCTCCGCTGAATCGATCAAGTCACCCCGTACAGTAGCTACTCTCATGGTGCACCTTCCGACGTGAGATGTCATGAGAATATTACCCACATACTGCACACCGGCCGTCCACCTGAGGCGACCCGAAAAGTCCCAACGACAGCTTCCCGAGGTACATCGGTTTACTGGGTCCCATATAGCCAGCATGAGTCCGGTACACAACTAAAACTTGTTCAACAAGGCCGCATACGGATCGGTCCTTGACCGACACGGACAGGTCTACAGCACCCAGGCCCCTATGTCCAGCTACCCCTACAACCTTCCGGTCTCAACTTTAACTTGCTAATTCATTCATGAACCAATCCCGTATGCCCCTGTTTTTCCTGAAACTGCGAGTAGCATCTCACCACTCGACATCTACCGAACCGTACTTAAGCATGGCAGTTCTACACGGTGAAAGACATCTACCCAATACTCCATGGGTCATTTGGTTATGCAAGAGGAGTATCAAACACTAGACCTAATGCATAATTCATACCCTGACCGAAAGTGAATACAAAACAAAAACTTAACAGTTGTTAAATGCAAACCGGAGCTTGCCTATTTTGCAGGGTAGTCGTATATAATCAGTTAGTGTCCTTGCTGATCCACCCTTGATTCTCCGGAGCTTGATCCACTTCGATGAATCGCTCCTTTGAATCCCCTTCATTGGGGTTCCTATTGAAATGCATATGCACAGGTTTTATAGAATGTAACGGAAAGAAGTTATAGAAGTACTTTCTTAGGAACAGAGGTTGTGTGGAAAAGCCAAGAATGGCTTGGTTTGCCTCTGTTGTGCAAAGAAACAAAAATAAACTAAATTGAACTCAAGGCCTTAGCTATACACTAATCATTTTCCCTACTGAACATAATAGATAAGCTGAAAAGATTTGAGTGCAACTGAAGAACAAGAACTCCAATGGCCTCAAAACTTTGACAGCAGGTTCTATACTACCTAAGGATTTAGATTGCCAAATTGCAGCTAATGTGGATTCATACTGTGTCCTCCCTAATTCTCACAATATCTCTTATGTATTGCCACATATACACAAGTATGGAGAATAAGAACAGAGAGTTCAAAGACTCATCTTGGGCTGATAATTTACATATGAGTTCTTGATCACATGAGAGTAACCTGGTCCAAAATTCAGCCATTTTACTTGAGTAGTTCTCCCAGAACAATTCTTTAAGCATTTGTACTCAAAAGAATTAATTCTGTAGTAATGTGCATTTTCATGCCCAATTAAGGGAACTACAATTCCAAGTATGTCTCAGAGAGCATGCCTAAATTTTCCTATGATTTTTGGAGCTATTTATTGCTCAGAACATATTTTTGAAGTGGGAAAGATTTTCTGAAAATGTTTCTGGACTTTTTTGAACACAGTAGTTTGCATTTACAAATTCTTACTCAAATGATCTTCCAATGAGCTGAAAATTTGCTAGAAGCTCAATACTATGCTAAAGAATATTCTGGCAAAATTTGGGGATTTTGGATAAACCAAACTCCCTCAATAATTCTTTTTCAGAAAATCTTCCAAGAATTTTCCAGAATATAATATTAAATTTCATACAAATCTGAGTTCATATTTGGATAGAACTCAGAGATATGAATCCAACCCAAGTGGAATCACTCAAATTAGAGGTTTCTACCAGGAGCTATGAATTTCTAAAGATTGAGCCAACTCTGGAATTGTTTTCCTACTGAAAATTCGGCTGGACCCACTGTTTTGAATCCCAGCCAATAGAAACGAAGCCACACCGGGGCCACAGCTTCTCAGCGCGCCAACACACGGGATCCCGGCCACACCCGATCCCGGGTTTAAAATTTCTGCTGCTGACAGAAGGGGCCCACGCCTCGTCTTCTTCCTCCGGCTCCTCGCTCGCGCCCGCGCGCTCCCCCTCGCCGGAGTAACCGGAAGCTCGCCGGACCGGCCTTCCCGGCCACCGCCTGAGCTACAACTCGCCGCCAGGGGTTTTGGGTATCGATGAACACGGCTGAGGGGTTTGCTTGGGCTGCCGACGACCGGAAAATGGCCGGCGACGTGTGACTGCCTCTGTGGTAGTTCGGCAGCATCGCCCGAGGCCTCCAGCCCTCAAAAACTTGTGCCGACGAGCCCTACAGCACCAGCGTACCTCTAGGAAGATCGACACGACCACAAACTAGCTCAGAAATGGCTGGAACTAGGTTGTCATCGTGCGACCGAACGGGTCCGCCGTGAATAACCCAAGAAAAGCTCGAAATTCGTAGGTCTAAGGCGTTTTCATGCGCTGGATGCAAAAGGGAAAACGATCGCCGGCTAGTCTAGCTTCACTGTGCCAAATTTGATGACTTAAGGAGAATCAGAGGGCAAGAACTTGAAGGAATTGTACCGGAAGCTCGGAATGGGGTCGCCGGAGCAAAACCTCGAAATTCGCCGTCGATAGCTCGCGGCACGGCCTGAGCTTGGGCTGAGAGCAGTACCACACCCGTGCGCATCCGTAGCTGTGATTGCTCGGCCATGAAACCCCCTGTGGAGGGCTGTCCACGAGGGCCCGATCATGTTTTTGAGCTAGGTCGCCGCGGCGGCGTTTGTTCTCAGGCAACGGAGGCCGAAGCTCGCTTGGTTTCAGGTCAGGGAGGTGGAGGCCGAGCTCGCGGCGATGTTTAGTAGCTCAGGGGAGGAAGGACGCGACGCTTTTTTCGGTTTCCCGATCGACCGAGAGGGCGGAGGGGAGGAGCTCGGGTTGCTCGGTGTTCTCTTGAGGGAGAAAGGCAAATGCGCTTTTGTTCGGTCTGAGCGCCTGTGATCATGATGAGGACGGGGTCAGGACCGACCCCGGGGCGCCAGCGCGTGGAGACCGGCAGCAGGAGCTGGCGCCAGCAAGCTGCTCGGTGGCGCCCGTGAGCTTCTCGGGAAAAGTTCCCACCGAGAGTAAAACTTAGTGAGTAAGGCAGCCTCTTCATCTCTATGACATGTGGGTCCCACTCCACATTTCTTCCCCAAATATCTTCTCAAGCTGATCCTCTCAATCCCCAGAATGCTAAGTTTAAAAAGGGTGGCTAGAATTTGAATTCCTCAAATTCAGTTTGAATTTGCAAGACTAAATATGAATTTGGTTTATAATTTGCAATTTCTTCTCTTTAACTCTCTTTTGAGCCCATCCTACAAAGAGAAAGTTGGTGATCAAACTCCTCCCTATAATTCCATCTATATGGCTGCATTTTTAATCAAAGTCCTTGACCACCCCATGTGTGAACATTGAATTTCAAATCTGAATTTTAAACTTACATGCAAAGAGGTATTTAATTCCTTATTGGTTCAACACTTTTAAATAAAAATGTGAGCCTTATTTTGGATGGTCATCCATGTATTACTTTGCATGAAGAAAAGTTTTAGCAAGTCCCATTTTTCATGTCTTTGCCACACATATGAACTCAAACCTTGGTTTTTATTCATACACATTTTTGGGACTTTTACATCCCTCCCCCTTAAAAGAATCTCGTCCCGAGATTACAAAAGAGAAACGAGACGGGAGAGGTAATTACAAACTGTACAAAGATAAAAGTTCCGGGTAGTTGGTGTGGAGGTAATCTTCATTTTCCCACGTCGCCTCTTCCGCGGTATGATTACTCCACAGCACCTTGAAGAATCTGATCGTCCGGTTCCGGGTTACCCGGTCCTTTTCATCCAAAATCTGAATCGGTCGCTCGGTGTAGGTCAGGTCCGGTTTCAATTCGTCGATGTCCTCAGTGCGAACAGCAGCGGTGAATTTGAGGCACTTCCGCAGCTGTGAAACATGAAATACATCATGAATACCCGCTAGACTTGCCGGTAACTCCAGCTGGTAGGCTACGGGACCGCACTTTTCTGTGATAGCAAAAGGACCAATAAAACAGGGAGCGAGTTTCCCCTTTACACCGAACCGGTGAATTCCCTTCATCGGAGATACACAAAGATAAATGTGTTCTCCGACGTCAAAATGTAATGGCCTACGCCTTTGATCAGCGTAGCTCTTCTGTCGTGATTGTGCAGCCTTTAAGTTCTCTTGTATCAACCGAACTCGGTCTTCGGCTTCGTTGACAAGATCAATCCCAAACAGAACTCTTTCCCCGGACTCACACCAATTCAGTGGTGTGCGACACTTCTGGCCGTAGAGAGCTTCATACGGTGCCATTTTAATACTCGCTTGATAACCGTTGTTGTATGAAAACTCCGCCAACGGTAAGTGATCATCCCAGTTCTTACCGTGGTGGATGGAACACGCCCTCAACATATCTTCCAGCACCTGGTTCACCCTCTCGGTTTGTCCATCGGTTTGAGGGTGATACGCGGAGCTCCTAATCAGCTTGGTGCCCAACGAGGCGTGCAGCTGCTCCCAAAACCGAGCAACGAACAGCGCACCTCGATCTGAAATGATGGTCTTCGGGACACCATGTGAGCAAATAATTCTGGAGACGAATATCTCCGCATATTGCCTTGCTCGATAATGAGTGTTCACCGGTATGAAATGAGCTGATTTCGTCAACCGGTTGACGATCACCCATATCGAGTCATGCTTCTTGGATGTGAGTGGTAATCCGACGATGAAGTCCACACTCACATCCTCCCATTTCCACGCCGGTATCTTCAAAGGTTGTAGCGGTCCGGCTTTCCGCATATGATCAGCCTTGACCCTTCTACACGTATCGCATTCGGATACGTATTTAGCAATTTCCCTCTTCATCCTCGTCCACCAAAATTTCTGTTTCAAATCTTGGTACATCTTGTTACTTCCAGATGAATGGAAAACTTAGACAGGTGGGCTTCATCCAAGATCTTCTTCCGGAGTTTCATATTGCGCGGTACCACTATACGGTCATTAAACCATATCGTACCGTTCTCATCCTTCCGGAAACATTTCACCTCTCCGTTGTCTAGTCTTCTCCATATGTGAGACATACCTCTGTCTCTTCTTTGAGCCTCAACAATCTCTTAACGGATTGTTGGAATAAGAGCGAGATTATAAAGCGTGCCATACGGAATGACACGGAGGCTTGGCTCTTCATCTTCCAACTCAGCAGCCGCTAAGTTGTGAACGTGGGCTTTCCGACTAAGCACGTCGGAAACCACGTTTGCTTTTCCCGGATGATAGTGGATCTCAATTTCATAATCTTTGATGAGCTCCAACCATCTCCGTTGTCTCATATTCAGCTCCTTCTGCGTGAAGATATACTTCAGGCTTTTATGGTCGGTGTAGAGGTGAACAAGATTACCCAGTAGGTAATGCCTCCACATCTTTAACGCCAACACCACAGCAGCAAGCTCGAGATCGTGAGTTGGATAATGCTGCTCGTGGTTTCGCAGTTGACGAGACCCATAGGCGACTACACGCCCTTCTTGCATCAGAACACAGCCGAGACCGATGCCGGATGCATCACAGTATACATCGAATGGCTTCATCGTGTCCGGCTGAGCAAGAACTGGAGCTGTGGTGAGATGTTAAACCAAAGTTTTGAATGCGGCTTCACACGCTGCATTCCACACGTATTTAGTGCCCTTCTTCAGCAGCTCCGTCATTGGTTTAGCAATTTTTGAGAAGCTCGGAATGAACCTCCGATAATACCCTGCTAAACCTAGGAAACTTCGGACCTCGTGGACTGATTTGGGAGATTCCCACTTCAGCACTTGTTCAATCTTGATGGGGTCCACGGCAATACCTTCTGCTTAAATAATATGGCCTAGGAAAGGCACTTGATCAATCCAAAATTCGCACTTGCTGAACTTGGCATATAATTGGTCTCTCGCAACCGTTGTAGCATGATACGCAGATGTTCAGCGTGCTCTTCTTCCGATTTGGAGTAAACCAATATGTCGTCGATGAATACCACGACGAACTTGTCTAACTCCGGCATGAACACAGAATTCGTCAAGTACATGAAGTGTGCCGGAGCGTTGGTTAGCCCAAATGACATGACGAGGTACTCATAGAGTCCGTATCTCGTCGAGAAAGCTGTCTTCGGTATGTCCTCCGGTCGGATCTTGATTTGATGATACCCTGACCGAAGATCCATCTTCGAAAATACCTTTGCACCCACAAGTTGATCGAACAGGATGTCGATGCGGGGCAAAGGATACTTGTTCTTTATCGTGACAGCATTTAGAGGACGATAATCAACACATAGCCATAGTGTTTCGTCCTTCTTCTAAACGAACAGCGCTGAGCAACCCAAAGGTGAAGAACTTGGTCGTATGAAACCCTTGCTCATAAGTTCATTCAGTTGCTCTTTCAACTCCGCTAGCTCGTTAGGTGCCATCTTGTAAGGCCTTCGTGAGATAGGCGTCGTTCCCGTCGCCAGTTCAATCTTGAACTCGACGTCCCGTTCGGGTGGCATGCCCGGTAAGTCATCGGGAAATACGTCGGGATAATCACGTACCATCGGAATATCTTCAAGTTTAAGTGCTTCCATGTGGTAAGCCTCTACCATATCTGGGTCTTCGCTGTCTAGAAACAGCATGTGCTGTTCGTGAATCGGCGAGTCAATCTGAACAGTCCGGTTACCGATATTGAGAACGGCACCGTGACGATTTAACCAAGACATCCCCAATATAATGTCTATCTTCTGCCTATCCAACATAATCAGCGATGTTGGGTATATTTTTCCGCACTAACACAAAGCTGCTCGGGACAAATCTGATTGGCAGAGATATTTCCTCCTGGTGATCGTATGAGAAAACTCGTTGTGGGAGTATTGGTGGATAATTGGTGCTGATCCACGCATGTTTCGCTGATAAAATTGTGGGTTGCACCGGAATCAAAAAGTATGAGCACAAGCACGTCTTTGAGAGTAAACATGCCCGCTAACACCGGTGCTCCCTCCGGGACATCCTCAATAGCAAGATGTTGACTGGAGCAGGTGGTGGCATACCACCTGATGATGATGGCTGTCTGGTGTTCACCAACTTCTCCCGGCATTCTTGCCTAAAATTCCCTGAACGGTGGCAATAAGAACACAGAGGTTTCCCCGGTTCTTTGTTGACTTGTAGTTGAGAAGTTGATGTACTTGGTTGCAGCAATGATGCCACAGGTGTCATTCATTGCTGCGGCAATGGTGTTGCTTCAAGACATGATTCTTGAGCAGGAAATCTGTATGGAGTTGATCTCACTGGTACTTGCCATCTTTCATCGGATGGTGTGTGATACACCACCCGGTATTTGCGAGGAACGACTGGTGTGTCTTCTTGCACATCCTCCCAGTCCCTCTTCTCTGCTTGACACTCAAGTGTCGCTTGTTCTTGTAGCAGAGCAGCACTGATCAACTCGGTGTAACTGCCTTGATTGAACAAAGGTAGCTTCTCTTTTAGTATGGCACTCAATCCATAGAAAAAGTAGTCACACATTGCAGCTTCGCTCGTCGCATAAGAAGGAGCATATTGTGCCAGAAGGTTGAATCGTCTGGCATAATCGAGGACACTCATGTCCCCCTGCTTCAATTTTCTGAATTCTTGCTGTTGGGCCTTAATAAAACCCATAGGAATGTGACGAGCACGGAATGCTTCACGAAATTCCGTCCATTCCACTTGATGGCCTTCCGGAACGGTGGCGAGATAAGCAAACCACCAATTTCCGGAGGCTCCATGGAGCTGTTGAGCTGCAAATAATGTCTTCTGATATTCGTCGCACTCAAACACTCCAAACTTGGACTCTATAACTTAAAGCCACTGATCAGCTTCCACTGGTTCAATGGCTTCCGTGAAAATTGGCGGTTGTGTCGCCAAGAAGTCCAAATAGGCGTTTCGAGGCGGAACGTCCTGTTGTGCACGTTGGAGTAAGCCCTGTTGTACCAAGGCTTGGAGTAGTCTTGTGTTCTCTTGACTTGACTCGACCATCTGAGCCATGATATCCGCCCATACCGTTGATGGCGGTGCCCGTGGTTGAGTCGAGTCATCATCGTCTCGGCGAGAACCTTCAGCCCTACTCGGAGAATGAGTAGGCACCATACTGCAAGGCATAATTTTTGAGGGGGTCAAAACTTGATCTAGCAGTATGTGAAAGTACGTCAAACATGAGCATGCTAAAACTTTATAAAAGCATAACAAAATTTCATGTTTACACATCTTTCTAAAGCCAAAATTAGAACACTCCCTCTATTTTGTACAGAATCGACCTTTCTGTACTTAACCCAGATTTTGATCCGGTTAGAAACATTTTCATAACTCCGGTTGAATACCAAAGTTAAAGTTAACTTCAGTATCTTTCCATCGAGTACTCACATGCCTCTGGATCATCCCTTAATCAGAAGTTATGCTCGTTCAAGTTGACAGAATTTTATGGATAAAATATGCCAGCATCTCCTTTGTATGTGGCTGTTTTCATCACAGTTTTACATACAAATGAAGTACAATTCTGAACACACTATGAACTACAAAATTGTTGCAAATTTCCTAACCTTTCCAATGGTGTATCATATGACCCTTATAAATTTTTCTACAGACTGTGACGGCTAATTTACAGCAACATCCAGAGAAGTTTGCAGCTGCTCTGTTTTCTGAACAGTTTGCATTCATCTGGACATTCAACCAAGTTGGTGTCGGATTTGGCTCTGGAGTTCTACAGAAAAGTTGTAGAGCACTTAATAACATTTCCAGAACTGTATCGAACACCTCAATTGGGTCAAACTAATCAGAGTTACGCTCTGTTAAAGCCCAGAAAAATTTCTGTCTGAACAGAGCACTCTGTCTTTGAGATCAAAAGAAGCCTAACAAGTCTCTTCTTTGAAACTTAGTTCAAATAAAGAGCTCAGTAACTAATATGTGCTTTATCACCTCCATTTTTAGTTTGGAAGTTAGTCATGAATGATTTCTTCATAGGTAAGAATACTATCCAGTGTAGTACGGTGACGATGCACCGTAAGACATATGACGGTACTACGTTGCCTCACCAAAGAAAAACCTAACCGGATTACACCGGCATATACGTATCATTAGGTGGCACTAAAATGGTCACTCACAAACGTGTTCTACACGCACTAAGGTTTTCATGGTTAGTACCTACATAAGCCACACTCAATCATCGGGCCCGGCTGCAGACCGAACCCGGTATCCACCTACAGTTCGTACACCCGGCCGTCATCACTCGCCCAGGTGTTCTCAAGCCAAACACGCCGTGAGCTACGTGTTCGCGTTACTGACCACGTGACGGGGTCTCCCAAATTGCACCACGCACGTCAGGGACAGACGTTGCTTGAATACCCCAAACGACATGAAGAGTCGTAGAGGATACTAAAGCGGGTCGGGTTACCTGCCACCCGTGAGGCTCCACCCTTCAGCTTGTGCGCACTGGTGGACAGTGCATACGTGCACCCCCCAAGACATAGATGTCCCGAGATGTATGATTTTCTGACATAACAAATAGGTTAGCTTGCCACCTTCATAATAGGCTAATAATAGTCCTTATGTGGGCCTAGTACCGTTATCTCACCGTATCCTAAGTTTTTGACATAATATGATGCTCAATCCGTGCTCTGTTCCCAACGCAGCTCTGATACCACGCTGTGGGGGACCACAGGACCTCGTCGGGTGGTGCCGTGTTATGCGGCACCCAACAGCACACGGGTCGATGAACACACATCATATTACATAAATAGTTTAGCAGAAGCGTACAAGAATGTTTTACAAATAGTTATATCAGAGTAAACTACAGCGGAAGACAATCACTCTCACGACTCATATCTAAACTAGCAACAAAGAAACAGGCCAGCCCGCGGACGTTTCTTACTAGCAACACGAAGACAATCTGCAGCGGCGAGGATGCTCTTTGAGTAAGCACTCGGAGGTTCCCGAGTCTCATCGGCATCCCTTCTCATAAGCATCGAGTCAAATACCTGCAAAACAACTCAGATATCATCCATGAGCATAACGCTAAGCAAAACTTAACCGTCACCCTAAACATGAAACTCTATGTGAGGTTATGAACCTACAGTAGGATGGCATAAGCATAATTGTACTCGTCTAAAAGTGAATCCTTACTTTCAGTATTAATTGCAGTATTTTAAGTAACCCTGGGCACGTCACATCGGGAGTCCACAATCAAACAAGAAACGCTTTCCCCTGATGTAAATTGCTCATGGCATAAAAGAATCGAGTTTGCACTAGCCTATTCATCAAGATCCAATACAACACTAGTATAATACTTCACATCAATATGATTAGTTCCTTTCTCATGCAAGTTCTTACTACGTCATGACTGTGAGAACAAGTATGCTCGGTCCATTCCGCGAGCGACGGTGATTCGAATCAATAACACCCGGACCACACGACACGTACGCCCGTACTCGACGTTGCCTACAACAACCATCACTGACGTCGTATGTGGCAGCCTTTCCCCCGTTTCACCCCCACTGAATCGATCAAGTCGCCCCGTACAGTAGCTACTCTCATGGTGCACCTTCCGACGTGAGATGTCATGAGAATATTCTCCACATACTGCACACCGGCCGTCTGCCTGAGGCGACCCGAAAAGTCCCAACGACAGCTTCCCGAGGTACATCGGTTTACTGGGTCCCATATAGCCAGCATGAGTCCGGTACACAACTCAAACTTGTTTAACAGGGCCGCATACAGATCGGTCCTTGACCAACATGGACAGGTCTACAGCACCCAGGCCCCTAAGTCCTGCTGCCCCTACAACCTTCCAGTCTCAACTTTAACTTGCTAATTCATTCATGAACCAATCCTGTATGCTCCTGTTGTTCCTGAAACTGCGAGTAGCATCTCACCACTCGACTTCTACTGAACTGTACTTAAGCATGGCAGTTCTACACGGTGAAAGACATCTACCCAATACTCCATGGGTCATTTGGTTATGCAAGAGGAGTATCAAACACTAGACCTAATGCATAATTCATATACTGACCGAAAGTGAATACAAAACAAAAACTTAACAGTTGTTAAATGCAAACCGGAGCTTGCCTGTTTTGCAGGGTAGTCGTATATAATCAGTTAGTGTCCTTGCTGATCCACCCTTGATTCTCCGGAGCTTGATCCACTTCGATGAATCGCTCCTTTGAATCCCCTTCGTTGGGGTTCCTATTGAAATGCATATGCACAGGTTTTATAGAATGTGATGGAAAGAAGTTATAGAATTACTTTCTTAGGAACAGAGGTTGTGTGTAATAGCCAAGAATGGCATGGTTTGCCTCTGTTGTGCAAAGAAACAAAAATAAACTAAATTGAACTCAAGGCCTTAGCTATACACTAATCATTTTCCCTACTGAACATAATAGATAAGCTGAAAAGATTTCAGTGCAACTGAATAACAAGAACTCCAATGGCCTCAAAACTTTTACAGCAGGTTCTATACTACCTAAGGATTTAGCTTGCCAAATTGCAGCTAATGTGGAGTCATACTGTGTCCTCCCTAATTCTCACAATATCTCTTATGTATTCCCACATATACACAAGTATGGAGAATAAGAACAGGGAGTTCAAAGATTCATCTTGGGCTGATAATTTACATATGAGTTCTTTATCACATGAGAGTAACCTGGTCCAAAATTCAGCCCTTTTACTTGAGTAGTTCTCCCAGAACAATTCTTTAAGCATTTGTACTCAAAAGAATTAATTCTGTAGTAATGTGCATTTTCATGCCCAATTAAGGGAACTACAATTCCAAGTATGTCTCAGAGAGCTTGCCTAAATTTTCCTATGATTTTTGGAGCTACGTATTGCTCAGAACAGATTTTTGAAGTGGGAAACATTTTCTGAAAATGTTTCTCACTACAGGAAACAGGGCAACATACGACAGCCAGTATAACATACGACGGCTAGCTGTCGTATATAAACTTACATATGACGGTCAGCCGAAGCTGTCGTATATAAGTATATGGCTGTCGTATATAGTTCTTATATACGACAGCCAACCCTAGGCTGTCGTATATAGCTGTTATATACGACAGCCAACCCTAGGCTGTCGTATATAGCAGTTATATACGACAGCCACACCGAGGCTGTCGTAAATAAGCCTTATTTACGACGGCCCATGTTGTGGCCGTCGTTAATAAGGCTTATATACCCGCGGGGGCTCGGGTCGGCGCGGGCATTCACGCCCGCGCCGACCCGAGCCCGAGCCTCCCGCCGCCACCCGCCCGCCGCCGCCGGTCGCCGCCCGCCCGCGCCCGGCCGCCGCCCGCCCACCGCCGCCCCAACCGCCCCCCCCCCCCCCCCCGGCCGCCGCCCCGGCCTGCCACCTGGCCGCCGCCCGCCAGGCGCCGCCCGGCCACCCCCCCGGCCGCCACCCGGCCACAGCCAGCCAGGCGCCGCCCGGCCGCCCCAGCGGCCGCAGCCCCGGCCGCTGCCCCGGCCACCCCCGCCAGCCGGCGCCCCAGCGGCCGAAGCACCGGCCGCCCCCCGCCCGCCAGCTGGCGCCCCGGCCGCCACCCGCCGCCGCCCCGGCCACCCACGACAGCCGGCGCCCCGGCCGCCACCCGCCCGACAGGTGGATAATTTCTTAGCTTTAGATGAATTGATATGCTTAGGTTTAATTATTGCCCATGTTTATTTGAATTGCTAGCTAGGTGTTTTTTTAATTGCTTAGAATTGATAAGTTTGTTAACTACGGTAATTATGTTTGTTTAGATGATTTGTTAATTGCTTAGATGATTAATGCATATGAGTTAATAGTTTAATTGATTATTGTTTCGATTGTTTGAGTGTTTAAAAGTACTATATGTACATAAATGGGCTTAGGGCCCGATATGACCCATTTAGTGGTAACGTATACGTCTACAAAAGGACGATGTGAACAACCTAGGCCGCCTCGCCCTACCCCCCCTCCCCCCCCCCCCGCGGCGTTCGGCCTCCGATCCCCCATCCCCCTCCCCCCTGCGGCTTAGCCAGCGCTCGGCCGTCGCCCGCCCGCCGCCGCCCCGGCCGCCCCCGCAAGCCGGCGCCCCGGCCGCCCCCCCGGCCGCCCCCCGTCCGCCACCCGGTCGCCCGGCCGCCGCCCCGGCCGCCCCAGCAGCCGCAGCCCCGGCCACCGCCCCTGCCGCCCCCCGCCCGCCAGCCGGCGCCCCGGCCGCCACCCGCCGCCCGCCCGCCGCCGCCAGCCGGCGCCCCGGCCGCCCCCGACAGCCGGCGCCCCGGCCGCCACCCGCCCGACAGGTGGATAATTTCTTAGCTTTAGATGAATTGATATGCTTAGGTTTAATTATTGCCCATCTTTATTTGAATTGCTAGCTAGGTGTTTTTTAATTGCTTAGAATTGATAAGTTTGTTAACTACGGTAATTATGTTTGTTTAGATGAGTTGTTAATTACTTAGATGATTAATGCATATGAGTTAATAGTTTAATTGATTATTGTTTCGATTGTTTGAGTGTTTAAAAGTACTATATGTACATAAATGGGCTTAGGGCCCGATACAACCCATTTAGTGGTAACGTATAAGTCTACAAAAGCACGATGTGAACAACCTAGTCCGCCTCGCCCTACCCCCCCCCCCCCGCGGCGTTTGGCCTCCGATCTCCCATCCCCCCCCCACCCCCCGCGGCTTAGCCAGCGCTCGGCCGTCGCCCGCCCGCCGCGGCCCCGGCCGCCCCCCCCCCCCGGCCGCCGCTCCGGCCTCCTCCGCCACGGGACTGACGATCTGCCGGCACTCGTCGGCCTCCATTGACCGGCTGTCGCGGATCTGCCGGCGCTCAACCTCATACGAACGCAAGATCCTGTGCGCGGGCGCCGCCGCCGCCTCCCTTGTGTGCAAGCGCCGCCGCCGTATTCACCTGCCTTACGCCGGGATCTAAGGCGATGGGACGCCTTACGATCCCCAGGCGTCTTACCGCTTAAGCGATGCCTTAACAACTATGGTTCTTTCCTTCTCTCTATTGTTCTTTCCTCTCTCTCTTTGAAATCACGCAAAAATGAAAGATTGACGTAAACCTTTACAATATGCGTCACCCGTTTCGAACCAGCCCGTCTCACACGTGTTACGCATGTGAGGCGTGTAGGTTCGGAATTGTCCCTTTTTGGACAGCCTAGGAGTGACCGAGAGGGCGTGCTTATAATGAGACGCGGGGCTTAGATTTGGACATAGTTTCGACAGCGTCACCCTAATGTTCTCCGCTGCTCCATTTTTGGACGTGCAGTTGGAGAATAGCGGGGTTATGCTGCCAAAATTTCGTCTGAATCTAGACCTCGTGTCTTGTTATAAGCATGTTCGTCTCGGTCACTTTTGGGTGGGTTTAGGACCTATCCTTTCCAATAGATATAGGTTCATAATATAAATAAATAATAAACTAACTATAAATTCTTTGACTTAAAACTGCAGAGTTCAACATGAGTGAAGACCAGAGTTAAACAGAGTTACACATGAGATGGCACAAAGAAGGTGTGCGTGAGAACAAAGATGTGTTGACTCATCCGTCGGACGGTGATGCATGGAAGTCTTTGGACTCTTTTGATCCTGATTTTGCTAGTGATGCGAGAAATGTTCGCATCGGGTTAGCGACGGATGGTTTTTCACCTTTCAGTACAAATGCCACACCATACTCCTGTTGGCCCGTCTTTGTTATTCCGTACAACCTACCACCTTCTCTTTGTATGAAGTACGAGTTTATGTTTCTTAGCCTCATTATACCAGGACCAGATCATCCGGGATCACGTATCAATGTGATGTTGAAACCATTGATTGAAAAATTGAAAACGTTGTGGATTGGAGTTGAAGCGTATGACTGTTACAAGAAGCAGAAATTTAACCTTCGAGCTGCTTATTTGTGGTATGTCCATGATTTCCCTGCGTACGGCATGTTTTCTGGATGGAGCACGCATGGTCGTTTGTCGTGTCCCATATGTGCGTCTGACACAGAGTGTTTTCGACTTACATACGGTGGCAAGATAAGCTACTTTGATTGTCATAGGCGTTGGCTTCCTCGAAACCACCCATTCAGGCAACAGAGGAATGTCTTCAGAAAAGATACTGTTGTCACTAAGGAACCACCTAAACGCCTAAGCGGGTGTGAAGTATCCGATGTGTTATACTCACTAGTCCCTGATGAAGCTCGCCCTAGATTCTTTGTAGGTTACGGAAATGTTCACAACGGGACTCATGTATGTGGAGTTTGGGAGCTACCATATGTGAAGTCATTGATACTGATGCATAATATTGATGTAATGCATCAGGAGTGTAACATGGCCGAATGTATCATAAGCACGTGCATGGATATCACGGGCAAAACGAAAGACAACTTAAAGGCTCGAAAGGATTTGGACGAGATTTGTAATGGACCTACTCTTGAGCTCTCTGAAAGCGGTGGTAAGCCACGTGCTTCTTTCATGCTTCGACCTAATGAAAAGAAACAAGTTATGGAATGGTTGAAAACTTTGAAATTCCCAGATGGTTATGCTGCTAGTCTGAGACGAGCCGTGAATGTTAAAACGGGAAAGCTCACTGGGTTGAAGAGTCATGACTATCATATAATAATGGAAAGACTCTTACCTGTTATGTTTCGGGGATACCTGGATGATGCGGTGTGGAAGGTGTTAGCTGAGCTATCATTATTCTATAGGCAGTTATGTGCTAAAGAAATAACGAAAGACATGATGGAGAAGTTAGAGAAGGAGATATCTGTACTTTTATGTAAGATGGAAAAAATATTTCCTCCTGGTTTCTTCAATCCAATGCAGCATCTTCTTATACATCTTCCATTCGAAGCAAAAGTTGGTGGTCCTGTGCAATATAGATGGATGTACCATATTGAAAGAGCTTTGAGATATTTGAAAACTATGGTTGGCAACAGAGCAAGGGTTGAAGGGTGCATTGCCGAAGCATTTACTCTAAAGGAAGTAGGTTACTTTTCTAGTTTCTACTTTGCAGAGGAAAACAATGTCAATACTTCGGCAATGCGATACAATGTAGATGACGAACCACCAGTTAGTGATCTCTCTATTTTTGAATCGAGGGGAACTACTGTTGGCAGCAGCACATCATACGATTTTACTGAAGGAGAAATGACTGCTGCTTTACTCTACATGTATGCTAATATCGATGGCATGGAGAAATATTTCGAGTAAGTGTTTCTCTTACATTTATGATAATTATTGTATTTACCAATACATGTATGCTAATGTCGATGGCATGTGTTTTGTATGTACAGTGAGTTCCACAACCAAAACTGGAAACATAAGCATCAACCAACGAGAAAGCAAGTAGAAACGATGCGATGGGCTGGAATTAATGGAGGGCCAAATTTCTTATCCTGGTTTCGAGCTTATGTATTAGCGAACACAGACATCCATCAAGATTTACGACAACTATCTTATGGATTAGTGAAAGTTAGAAGCTATTGTCGATATGACGTAAATGGCTTTCGATTCCGTACAACTCAATTTGAAACTCTTCGTCCTCTCGCAGCAACATCAAATTGCGGAGTTGTGACGAGAGCAATCGACTCACAAGGGAAAGAAACCAATTACTATGGAATCATTAACAAAATTCTGGAATTTACTTTCGCTGGCAATAAAGAACTTCGAGTGGTATTCTTTGATTGTGATTGGTTTGATAACAATCATGGAACTCGAGAAAATCAATTTGGCATGGTGGAAGTGAATCACAACGAACGCTTACGAGGTTTAGATACATACGTTCTTGCACATCAAGTGGAACAAGTGTATTATCTACCTTATCCATGTAAGAAGCTTAGCACTTGGTGGGTGGTATATAAAGTGAATCCTCGTGAGCGCTTGTATACTCCTGGAGATGATGGTTATCATGATAGTGGAGACATTGAAGAAGTTTACCAAGACGAAGAGTTGCTAGACTCTTTTATCGTCGAGTCTGGTGCAGGACTCGATAACTTAGTAGGAGACGTTGCAGATGTAGAGACATCTACAATGCGAAAGCGGAAACGTAAACAGCTCAAGACGACAGATCGCGATGTTGATGATCATGATGTTGATGAATTTTGAAACTGATTACGAGTAATGTTCTTTTAAATGAAAGTGACATTAATTATTGCTTACATTACTTTTGAAACTGATTAGGAGTAATTACTTTTTAAACTGATTAGGATGTCGTCAAGCAAGGGTTCAAAGGGTTCAAAGGGGAAGAAGGCGCCGAGTGTGAGGGGTTTCCTCCCCTCGCAGGAGAGGGACGACTACTTCTACGGTTCCACTTACAGCGGGAGCAGACGCACTCAGCTATTAAGTGCGTGTCCAGAGTTGCGGGACAGGGTTGTCAGTTTGCAGTGTACAGAGGTAAATTTTTCTACAATGCACAAAATTATTAAAATCACTTTTTCAATTTAGCTTACTTACTTTACCATTGTAGTCTGATTCGGACTATGAGTCCGAGGCCAGAGCGGCACCTCAGGAGACGGGTACACAGCGCAGCGTGCCCTCGGGCAGCGAGCCCTCTGGTAGCCAGCCCTCCGACAGCCACCCCCAGGGTAGTCTGCCCAGCGAGCCCGAGGGCACCCAGCCTGAGGACACGTCCGGTGACCAGCCTTCTGGGTCACCAGACGTGGTGCCGCAGCGGAGGAGACGCACGAGGAGGAGTAACTTTGTTGGTCCTCCACCTATTCCTAGAGAGTCGGTAATTATTCGTCCGGTTGGAGACAGGTAACACATTACTAAAGTATTCATTTCTATTTGTTCTCAAAGACTATGATCTTACTTAATGACTTAACAAACAACTTTTTAGTTCTTGGGAGGACCTCTCGTACGACGGGCATAAACACCACAGGACGGTGAACGGTTGCATCGGGAACTTAGTGCGTCTGCACTACCCCGGTGCGATTGATGGACGTGCAGCTACGTCGTGGGACGACTACGCGCGCGTTCCTCACCCGGAGAACGACAACCTACAGGGAGTCGTGTGGGAAGATTTTTGGGTAAGTAACTTTCATAAATATTTGAAGTTTCAATTCTTTATGTTCCTTCAAATATTAACTTGCGTATATGTCGAACTGTGTTGGCTTCCTACAGCTCAGGTACCGCCTTGAGGACCCGGCTGAGCAGATGGATCACGCCCGCTCCGTGTTCGAAGTAAATGCTCGGAAGCTTGTTATGCAAATGCTTTCGAACGCTCGGAGTCAAGTAGTTAACGACTACTTAAAGCTCCACGACCACGAGGTTGGGTCGTTCAGAGACGCCTCCGACACGTACTTGACGGAGGAGCAATACGCAGAGGTAGGTTGCGTAATCTTTAAATTGTTCATATTAATATTGCTAAGTAACACCTAATGAACTACGCATGTGTGCAGGTTAGTGTCCCTTGGTTACAGGGACGAACTGAAGATTACCGAGCCCTTTGCAGGTATTGGGCTAGCGATGAGTTCATCGCTAAGTCCAAGAAGGCTCGAGATGCCAGAGGGAGCTCAAGGAAGCACGGTATGGGCGTCCAAGGTTTTGTACGAATGGCTAAACGGATGGTAAGTTTGTTGGTAGTTTTTATTATATTCATAATGTAGTATTGTTCGTACTAACATATGTTCACAGGAAAAGGAGACCGGCGTGCGACCGAGTGCTACTGCGGTCTATAGGAGAGGTCACGCTGACCCTTCTCAGCCGGAGCAGTGTAGTCAGTACGCAGCGGAGCGCCTGGTAAGTTTCATGACCTCTGAAATTATTTGACACTATATATGTTGTTGAACTTACACAATTTCATTATTTTTTCAGACTAGGTATGGGCAAGAGGCTGTGAGGATACACGGCGAAGGATTCGACTGGGAAAACTCCCCGAACATCGACCCTCAAGCCGTTTATGCAAGCGGAGGTGGAAAAGCACACGGAAGGTGAATTCATTTACTTTCATTGTTTTCAATTCAAGATTATTTAATTTTACCTTGAATTGATTCGTTTTTTTAGACTTGCCATATTCTCTGGAGTCGTCAATTCTAGGGAGGCACGACCTGCGAGAGGCAGCTCCTCGCAGTCTTCGGCTGCAGGCTCCTCCAGCCGCCGTGTCACCGAGAGAGATCTCGAAGTCATGGCGCTTCGGGAGAGCTTGGCTCGGCAGGAGGAGGCCTTGGCGAGAGAGCGAGAGAACAACAGGGCTGCCATGGCGTACCATGCGTCCTATATGGCACAGATGCAAGCGGCAATGGAAGTAAGAAACATACAATTATAGTTTAATTACATTGCATTTCAATTAGTTTTGTAAATTGTAATGTTTGAAATGGCAGGCGCTAGCTCGACAACAAGGGCAGCAAATCCAGATACCGTTGTGGCAGCCACCTCCGTTCGTGCTGGAGCCGTCGCCACCACAGGAGCAGTTTCCTGGAGTACAGGTATAAAAAGAAAGTTACATTAAGTGGAAGCCCCAACCGCTAAGAATCCTAATGAAACTAGAAAAACAATTGTAAACTTGTACATGTCACTTTGTTTCGCAGGGATCAGGGACGGAGGCTCAGACTCCATCGCCACAGCTAAGGGCGCCAGGTTCGCCGCGGCAGGATGACTTCTTCGCTCCCGGAGGTAGTGGAGGGGCTAGTAATCAATAGATTTGTGATTTTATTTTCATTTGTGTCAGACTTTGTGATTGTCGATGTGTACTATTGCACTTTGTTGTGAATTTATATATCAAACTGTTTTTTTGTTGTCTTTGTATGTGTAGCTGGCCATCGAGCCAGGTTAGCCGTTTTCTATTTTTTAAAAAAAAATGGAAAAGCTTATATACGACGGCCTGTATAATTTATATACAACGGCTGCTATACAGGGCCGTCGTATATAAGCCTAAATTATATACGACGGCGGGGCCAGGCTGTCGTATATAAGACCTTATATACGACAGCCAGGGCCCAGCGGCTGTCGTATATAAGACCTTATATACGACAGCCGCTGGGCCCAGCCGTCGTATATAAAGGCCCTGGTCCACTGGGCCAAGTCCACGAAACCGGCCGTTGTATATAAGCGGCCGTCGTATATATACTGTTATATACGACGGACCATCGTATATAACTATATATACGACAAATTATATACGACGGCCGCAAACCGTCGTATATAAACAACTGCCGTCGTATATAAACTATATACGACGGCTTCGGCTTTATATACGACGGTTTTAGCCGTCGTATGTTGACAGGAATCCTGTAGTGTCTGGACTCTTTTGAACACAGTAGTTTGCGTTTAGCCAATTCCTACTCAAATGATCTTCAAATGAGCTGAACATTTGCTAGAAGGTCAATACTATGCTAAAGAATATTCTGGAATAATTTGGGGATTTTTGGATAACCCAAACTCCCTCAACAATTCTTTTTCAGAAAACCTTCCAAGAATTCTCCAGAATATAATATTAATTTTCATACAAATCTGAGTTCATATTTGGATAGAACTCAGAGAGTTGAATCCAACCCAAGTGGAATCACTCAAATTGGAGGTTTCTACCAGGAGCTATGAATTTCTAAAGATTGAGCCAACTCTGGAATTGTTTTCCTACTGAAAATTCGGCTGGACCCACTGTTTTGAATCCCAGCCAATAGAAACGAAGACACACCGGGGCCACAGCTTCTCAGTGCGCCAACAGAAGGGATCCCGGCAACACCCGATCCCGGGTTTAAATTTTCTGCTACTGACAGACGGGGCCCACGCCTCGTCTTCTTCCTCCGGCTCCTCGCTCGCGCCCATGCGCTCCCCCTTGCCGGAGTAACCGGAAGCTCGCCGGACCGGCCTTCCCGGCCACCGCCTGAGCTACAACTCGCCGCCAGGGGGTTTTGGGTATCGAGGAACACGGCTGAGGGGTTTGCTTGGGCTGCCGACGACCGAAAAATGGCCGGCGACGTGTGACTGCCTCTGTGGTAGTTCGGCAGCGTCGCCCGAGGCCTCCAGCACTCAAAAACTTGTGCCGACGAGCCCTACAGCACCAGCGCACCTCTAGGAAGATCGACACGACCTCAAACTAGCTCGGAAATGGCTGGAACTAGGTTGTCATCATGCGACCGAACGGGTCCGCCGTGAATAACCCAAGAAAAGCTCGAAATTCGTTGGTCTGAGGCGTTTTCATGCGCTGGATGCAAAAGGGAAAACGATCGCCGGCTAGTCTAGCTTCACTGTGCCAAATTTGATGACTTAAGGAGAATCAGAGGGCAAGAATTCGAAGGAATCGTACCGGAAGCTCGGAATGGGGTCGCCGGAGCAAAACCTCGAAATTCGCCGTCGATAGCTCGCGGCACGGCCTGAGCTTGCGCTGAGAGCAGTACCGCACCCGTGCGCGTCCGTAGCTGTGATCGCTCGGCCGTGAAACCCCCTGTGGAGGGCTGTACACGAGCGCCCGATCATGTTTTTGAGCTAGGTCGCCACGGCGGCGTTTGTTCTCGGGCAACGGAGGCTGAAGCTCGCTTGGTTTCAGGTCAGGGAGGTGGAGGCCGAGCTCGCGGCGATGTTTAGCAGCTCAGGGGAGGAAGGACACGACGCTTTCTTCGGTTTCCCGATCGACCGAGAGGGCGGAGGGGAGGAGCTCGGGTTGCTCGGTGTTCTTGCGAGGGAGGAAGGCAAATGCGCTTTTGTTCGGTCTGAGGGCCTGTGATCACGATGAGGACGCGGTCAGGACCGACCCCGGGGCGCCAGCGCGTGGAGACCGGCAGCAGGAGCTGGCGCCGGCAAGCTGCTCGGTGGCGCCCGTGAGCCGCTCGGGAAAAGTTCCCACCGAGAGTAAAACTTAGTGAGTAAGGCAGCCTCTTCATCTCTATGACATTTGGATCACACTCCACATTTCTTCCCCCAAATATCTTCTCAAGCTCATCCTCTCAATCCCCAGAATGCTAAGTTTAAAAAGGGTGGCTAGAATTTGAATTCCTCAAATTCAGTTTGAATTTGCAAGACTAAATCTGAATTTGGTTTAGAATTTGCAATTTCTTCTCTTTAACTCTCTTTTGAGCCCACCCTACAAATAGAAAGTTGGTGATCAAACTCCTCCCTATAATTCCATCTATATGGCTGCATTTTTAATCAAAGTCCTTGACCACCCCATGTGTGAACTTTGAATTTCAAATCTGAATTTTAAACTTACATGCAAAGAGGTATTTAACTCCTTATTGGTTCAACACTTTTAAATAAAAATGTGAGCCTTATTTTGGATGGTCATCCATGTATTACTTTGCATGAAGAAAAGTTTTAGCATGTCCCATTTTTCATGTCTTTGCCACACATGTGAACTCGAACCTTGGTTTTTATTCATACACATTTTTGGGACTTTTACACACTCAACCGATGTCGTATGGGACAACCTTTCACCCAACAGCCCAAACGTCTAACCGGTCGCACCGAAACGAGCAGGAGGTTCCCTAAACGGAGCATCTCTCTATGCCCGTTAGCGGATTTCCACCTGGCTGTCCTCAACCTACAAATATTAATCGGTGTGCTATGCCTCGACGCCCATAGGTTTAGGTTACATCAGTTTATAGGACCCCATATATCCGATATGCCTTCGGTACATTCAAATTTGTTCAGCGGGGCCGCGCACGGATCGGTCCTCAATCGACACGGACAGGGCTACGCACACAAGACTTCCTCTTGCTGCGTCCTAGCCCCTGCCTAGTCTCATTTTTTTTCTAAAGTTGTCTCACATCTCGAACCAATCCCGTATGTGGTGAATCCTATACTCGCGAGTAGATTTCAACTACTCGGCTTGTACCAAAGTCTATAATATTAAGCAAAGCATGATCTACTCGAGGACTTAGATGCTACCCTCACTCTCTTTTGAATAATATGGTTATGCAAGTTGAGTTTCATCCATCCTAAACTTAATGCACATACATACCTCAAACTAAGTGAGTATAAAGTGAAATTTGATAAAACTTGTTAAATGCAAACTGGGGCTTGACTTGTTGCTTCTGGTATGGGGTTAGTGTCTCCTTCATAGGTATGTAGTCCAGTATCTCCGAGGTTTCCTCGCGTTCAGCGACTACACGTAATCAAATTAACGATATGTGTCAAATTAAATGCAAACGTGTTGAACATATCATATAAAGACCATAACTCTAGCTAGACATCCCTTTTGGCTCTGAAATTTTTCTACTGTGGCTTGGTAATAACCTAACTACAGACTAGGCCAAATTTCATTTGAAACAAAGCTCATTTGAGCTCTACACAAAAGAAAGTCTAAATGGTCATTACTTGAGCTTCTAAGGATTTCCAGGGATTTTCATGGATCAAACAATTACGTTCGGGGAACTAGAGTTGGAGATGGTTCTAATGGAGTTGGTTTCATGTAATTTGAATAATACTAGAGAAATTATGCCCTAATCAAGATTTGAGAAAGTTGTGAAAAATTTTATGTACATTTTTCTATTTTCTCAGGACAGTTCACTTAATCACACCATTAGGGGAACTAAATGAACTTGTATGGATCTGATAATTTTCATATGACTCAAGGATTTTCAAATTAACATCTTAGCCAAAATTCAGAATTTTCCATAGAGGAAATCTCCAGATAAAATTCCCAACAGTTTAAACATTTAGGGAATTAATTCTGGAAAATAATAAGTTTCATAAACTGAAACTTGTTTTGCTGGAAAGTTCTCGGAGAGATGAATCCAACCAAATTCGGTTCACTAATTTTGGGTACTTTTACACAAAGTTGTGGCCTTCCAAAGTTTGGGGGAAATTCTGGAAAATCAAATCTAAATTCAAATGGTTTAAACCGGGCTGGTGGGCCTCAGGGCTACGTGTCAGCCCGACAATGAAGCCACACGTGGGTCCGCTTAATTTCCCACGTAGCCGCATGGAATCCCGGCGCCACAGCAGATCCCGGGCCCGGTTTCCACTCACTGCCACACGGGCCCGCACCCTTTCTTCTACCTCGCGCCACCCGCGACAATCGCGGCGGTGCCTCGCCGGAAAGCTCGCCGCCGGTCGTTCTACTGCATGACTTTCGACGAAACTCGCCGCCTGTGCACAACTTTGCCCGAGGAACATGTTGGTGCACTCACCGGAGCTAGGCGATTGCCGTAACAGTGCTCGTGGAGGTGACAGCAGCCGAGAGCTCATCGGTGACGTCGAACTCGGTGTTCACTACAACTTTTTCAACATGGTTTCTTCGGAGAGCTCCGCTGAGACTTGCTGATTACGAATATGAGCACTGATCCTCGTGAAAACTGCTGCAACTAGGACCTCAACGGTGAGGTGCCCTGTTTTCATCGGCCGGCACGAAAATCTCGTGGAACTAGGGTCCTAATGCATGGAACTGGTTGCTACTTGATCGAGGAGGTCCGGTAGGTGTTCTAGAGCATGTCTAGTGTACAGCTCGAGCGGCGATTGCCTCTATGCAACTAATTTCACCGTCGACCGAGTTCTAACCCTAACACACTCCGAGGAAAGAAACTAAAAATTCTCGCTCTACACCGCATGGAATTGAGCACGGCTTTCTCCTACAGCTTCAGCACAAGCAATCACACCTTTTCTTCTCTTACGGCGGTGCGTGAATCAGCCGGTATCGGCCGGTCGTTGGTGTAAAGAGAGCGGCGAAGAGTTCGTGCACCGAAGCCGGAGAACAGCGCGTGACATGCTCGGTTTCGCTCGGAAATTGAGAGAAGGGTGAAGCAGCTTGGTGTGCTGGACTTTGAGCTGAAGTTTTCACCGTGAGGTGGAGCTACCCCAGCGTGCTGGCGGCCTCTGCGATCAGTCGTCGGTCGCCCGCTAGCTGCTCTCAGTTTGAGTCGGTTTCCTACGTTTTCAGTCACTGACATGTGGGTCCACTTCTCCCCTCTAATTCTTTTCCATTCTTTGCTGTAAATATCTCAGATACTCACAATTAAATGGTAGACTTAGCCACAAATTCATGGAATGAATTTGAATTCTTCAAATTGGAGTTTGTTTGGCCACATTTGATTCACATTTGACTTTGAATTTCAAATTCAGTTTTGAATTACTTCAAATGTAGTTCCTGACAAGATGAACTCCAATGAGGATGAAAATTGGTGGACTAACTCATAAAAATGTACTGAGTTTGAATATAATGTCAACTTTTGAATCAAAGTGAAAGTAACTGAAATTTGAATTTGCATTCATATTAGCCATTTTTGCAATTGTATCCAAAAGTGCCTCAAAAGAATTTAAACTTGCATGAAACATGGCATGAGCACTCCTAAGAATTTTTAGGGTCTAATGGTGAGCTCAACCTCTCATGTTTATATGTGTGGGATTCTACTTTTGGATTTGTGAGTTCTTCCTCTAGTCAACCTCTTGATGGTGGTTACTTGCTCTTGACATGTGTTCATGAGTTATCCACAAAATGAACTGATTTGTGGTGATGTGATGAACACTCTAGCAAGTAAAATCTTCTGCTTTTACATCCCTCGCCCCTTAAAAGAATCTCATCCCGAGATTACAAAAGAAGAGACGAAGATGTAATAGGAATTACCCGTGATGAGACGCCATGAAATCCGGGTAGTTTGAGCGAAGGAAATCTTCACTCTCCCACATCGCTTCCTCAGCGGTGTGGTTGCTCCATAAGATCTTGTACCACCGCGTTCGGTTACGCGTGGTCCAAGCCTTCTCATCAATAATTTCCACCGGATATTCAGTGTAGGTTAAATACGGTTGCAACTCGCCAATGTCTTCAGTGGGAACAGCAGCTGTATACTTTAGACATTTCCGGAGTTGTGAAACATGGAACACGTCATGAAGACCAGCAAGAGATGCCGGGAGTTCTAGTCTATACGACACTGGTCCGCACTTCTCGGTGATAGCATAGGGTCCAATAAATCGGGAGCGAGTTTTCCCTTTACGTCGAATCGGTGGACGCCTTTCATTGGAGACAAACAGAGGTAAACGTGTTCTCCGACGTCAAAGTGCAACGGCCTACGCCTCTTATCAGCATAACTTTTCTGTCGGGATTGAGCGGCTTTCAAGTTTGCTTGAATCACCTGAACTCGCTCTTCAGCGTTGTTCACTAGATCAATCCCAAACGTGACCCTTTCAGCGGATTCGCACCAATTCAATGGGGCGCGGCATTTTCAACCGTAGAGAGCCTCATAGGGTGCCATATTGATACACGCTTAATAGCCGTTGTTATACGAGAATTCCACCAACGGTAGATGATCATCCCTGTAAGGGCCCAGTTTTTGCATATACAAGAAGTGTTCATCACACCACACTCACCTCATTTGAGGAACTCATATGAACACATTTGAAGAGCAAGTAAACACCATCATGAAAATCATTAGGAGATAAACTCACAAAATGGAAAAGTGGTATTTCCCACATGCATCATATAGGGGCTGAGCATATGAAAAACTCCTAAACTTTGCTAGGAACGCTCATGCCAAATTTCACCCAAATCCAAAACCTTTTGAGGTATTTTTGGGTATAATTAGAAAGAGGCTAGTTTGAACTTAATTCAAACTCCTTTCACCCCACGAATTCAAAAGTGGGATTCATATTCACACTCAGCACATTTTTGTGAGCTCACACACCAATTTTCACTTTATTTGGAGTTGATCTTGATATGAGGTATTTTGAGAAAATTCAAACTGAATTTAAAATTCAGTTTGCCATCTGAATCGAAATACAATCAAACCAGTTCACAATTTGAGTTCTACAAATTTCAAATGGGCATTTGGTGGATTACTCAAATTGCAAAGGGTATTAGGGTCCCCAAATTAAGAGCAGTAGAGAAATTCAAGTTTTTAGGACAAAAGGGGGCAGTGGGACCCAATGTCAGTGTCACAACCGAGATGAACCGAGTTTCAACCGATGCTCTGTTCTTCGGGCCAAAGCTACGGACGCCACGGCGTGAAGGCAATCGACACCAGCTGCTTCCGAGCCCCCACGCTGGCACGTTCGCCCCACTTCTTATCCCCATGCCCGGGTGCCACAATCGAACTTCTCCACCGTCTCAACGCCGCTCACATCGCTTGGTTGCCTGGCTCACGCGAAAAACACCTGACACCGCCACTCTCGGTTACTTCCAATTGGCCACGCTAGCCAAGCATCGGTTGATCGAGCCTTCCACATGAAAAAGCATCGCCATCTCGTGCTCTAGCGTGCTACCACTTCGCACCAAGGTTTCCTTGCTGTGGTTGGCGGCAAATTGAGGATTTCCACCTAGCTCCCGAGTGCACCAGTGGAATTCCACTTCGGGTCGCCGTGGACAGAGTGCCACAGCCGTCATCGTCTTCCACGTGCTGCACAAGAAAGGTTGAAAGTTGCCTAAAGGGGGTGAATAGGCTAAACTACCTGAAATGACTTAATTAAACGAGATTAGAACACAGGGGCCGGACTAGTCTGGCTCAGGGGCGGACTAGTCCGGTCAGACTGCTGGAAAAGCCTAAAAACTTGATTTTTATGGGTTGTTCTTCAGATTTTAGTTTGACGAAATGCAGATAAACTATCTAGCAATATAATATGACAAGTTTGACATGATATAGCAGTGAATTGCAAAATTGTAACGAGGAATACTATAAGAGCAAAATGATCGAAACGAACCCTAAGAAATTTAATGATCAATGAAATGTAAATGCAAAAGTGATATGAATATTTTTGTCGGAGGTTCGATTCCACTCAGGAATCTACGTCCCCGTTGAGGAGCCCACAAAGGACCGGGTTTAACAACCCTTTCCTCACCAAGTCGCCACTAAGGCCAACCCAGTTCTTCCACTATCTCAAGGGTGAACTTAGAAGATTTTGAGGCTGCTCTCAAATCTGAGGCTCCCACTTAAACACGTCCACAAAACTTCACGAATCTTATAATCCACGGATCACAAAGACTCACACCAAGTGCACGAGATCACTCCAAGAGCTAAAACAGGAAGTTCTTCCTTCTCTTCTCACACACCCAAATCCACTCAAGAATTGGTTCTAGAGGGTGAGTAGGAAAAAGAGAAGGCTTAGAGAGGCTCTATGATGGCTGTGGCGGCGCTAAGGTTCCAGGGGTCTTCAAATGAAGTCGGGGCATCTCCTTTTATAGAAATCCCGACAACCAACCATTGCCACCAACTAAAGTCCGGACTAGCCCGGTCAGGACCCCGGACTAGTCCGGTCTGCAGGGACCACTGACGTCACAGAGCCACCTACTCCCCAACGTTCCAATTTCAAACGTTCATAAATCTTCGGACTAGTCCGCCTCACAACGGACTAGTCCGATCTCACACAGGAACTCTTTGTCTGGGTTAGAACAGACAAGTCTGGAGGACCCGGACTAGTCCGGCCACTAAGGCGGGCAAGTCCGGTCCACCAAGACTTAGCCGTGGGAGCTCTCATCTCACAACCATACAGACTAGTCCGCCTCAGAATGGACTAGCCCGAACTCACATAGGAACTCTTTGTCCGGGTGAAAATGGACAAGTCTGGCTAGCCCGGACTAGTCCGACAACTAAGGCAGACAAGCCCGGTCTACCAGGACTTAGTCCCGAAACCACTACAGGAAAGAGGTCAACATACGACAGCCAATGTAACATACGATGGCCAGCCGTCGTATATAAACTTATACACTCTCACCAAGAGAGAACCGGATTAGTCCTTCCCAAAACAGACAAGTCCGAACTCAGTTAGGAACTCTTAGTCTACCCCAAAATGGACTAAGCCGTAGGACTCCGGACTAGTCCGGCCTATGGCCCGGACAAGTCCAACCTACTCGAGTTTACCTCACTAGCATTCTCCACTAAGGATTCGACACTTCTAACGCTTTGAGCTCTCCTCTATGATCTCAATGCACTTGACACACAAACTTTCACTCTAACACAGCTAGCCTACTAAAGACTCAAATGAAACCCTAATTTCTACTCTTCAAGTCTTCGATGCCGTTCTTCATCCTTTTCCTTTTTGAGAGTTTAGATGTCCACCTTGGAAATATCTTGTGCTTATGATCATCTCAGCTCATTAGTTTCTTAATCATCGTCATCAATCATCCAAAACCCACGGGGATACCTAGATACACGTACAATCTCCCCCTTTTTGGTGATTGATGACAACACATTAAGTTTCAACATAAGAGGTAAATATTTGATTTATATAACAAGTGTGTGTATGCATAACTCCCCCTGGATGTATGCAACAGTAAAATAGGGGAGTTGACATACATCCACATGTTATGGTAGGTGACACGACCCCACTGGTCCTGTCGAGCCAGGATCACGCTGAGGGGTGCTGCGTTGCACAGCACCGTATAACACACGTCAAAGGTGCAAAGCGGAAGCGGAAGTTTTATTACATAAACAAGTTTATGAACATGTTTACATCAAAATAAGTTTAGTCCACACTCACGGGCGTAGACTAAGCATCAAGTGCACGTTCAGCCCTTGAACGTGTCCTTGCTAGCACACACGCACACTAACTCTGCGGCGTGCACGACTCCCACTCGACGGGGTTCCCCTCCTGGGGTTCCGTCTCCTCTTCGGGAGTCCCTTCCTCATAGAACCCTGCAAAAGCTTCAAACACAAGCAGTGAGCACGAAGGCTCAGCAAGTCTGACCCGTCTCACCTAAACATGGAACTTCTACATGAGGGTAATGGGTTACATGAGGTAAAATCATTTGCAAGGACTCGCCTAATTAGTAGAACCTTACTTTCCAGTTTTAGCAGCAGGTTGTGGAGAACCTTACGCGAAGGCACATGAGAGAGCCGCAATCAAACAAGAAACGCATTTCTCTCATGTACTTTGCCCAAAGTTGAAAAGAACTTTAGTTAGCACTAAGCTACAGCATATCATTAACAATCAATGTCCAGCTTTCAATCAGCAACATTTTAACATGTAACTAGCCTGTTCTTTCTACGTCACGGTACAGTGAACAAGTGGTACTCACTGACCGCGAGGGACGGCGATTATAATCGATTTACACCTGCAGGGTTACCCGAACAACCCGTCACGTACGCCCGTACTCGATGTTGCCTACAACAACCATCACGGACGCCGTACGCGACTACCTTTCACCCGTTAGCCAAATATTGAACCGGTCCCATCGTCCCGAGCAAGAGGTCCCTGCACGCGCATCTCTGTGCCGCCAGCTGATTTACACCTCGAGCTCTCAACCTACCCTCTGAACGACGGGCAATGCCTCAATACCCAGCTACCCGAGTTACATCAGTTTCCCGGTTCCCATATAGCCGGTAGGTCTTCGGTACTGTTCTAGCTTGTTCAACAGGCCCGCACACGGCTCGGTCCTCAATCGACACAAGCGGAGCTACATCACACAGGCCCCAAAGTCCTGCTGCCCTTACTCTCCGCTCGGTCTCATTTTCTTGCCATGTGTATCATGTGCTATCTCTACCCGAGCAATGTGCCTCTAGCCTATTCTCGCGAGTAGTTCCAACTACTCGACTTGTACCGAATCCTACCCTATCCTAGCAAAGCAGTGGCTAACGAGGTTTTCAATCCTAAACCCAACCCATGGTTTTCTTGGCTGTGCAGTTGGGTTTCCAATCAAGACTCTAATGCAAAGAACAATATTCAAAGATGTGCTCAAAACAATAAACATTTGTAAAAAGGTTAATGCAAACCGGGGCTTGCCTTGCTGCTCTTGGTCGTAGGCTAGCTGTTCCTCCGGAGTAACGAAGTCTAGGACTTCGGGTTCCTCCTCGACCTTAGCGACTACATGATAAGAGCAATGTATGTATTAATTTAAATACATTTGTATAAGCTTTGAAGTTGTGAAGTCTATAACCTTTGCTAGACAGACCTAATGACTGTGAAACTTTTACTGTGGCTTGGTTACAACCTAAAGAGGGACTTGGTCAAGTTTTAGTTGCAGCAAAGCTCAATTGAGCCCTCCACAAATAATTATGTCCTTGACCTTAATTGGAACTCTTAGGGTGTTCTAGGAATTTTCATGAGACAAACTATGACTTTCTGAAAACTAGATTTTCAGAGGGTTCTAAAGGAGTTGGTCTCACTTAATTTGGAAGTCTCTAACTAAAGATATGAGCTAAATAATTTCAGAGAAAATTCTGAAAATGTTTCTGAACATTTTCTATTTTCTCTGGAACAGTTTCACTAATCACACCATTAGGTGGATTAAATGAGCTCAAATGGATCTGAAATTTTTATGGTAGTTCAAGGATATTTTGGGGAACATCTCAGCAAAATTTCAGGATTTTCCTCCAAAGGATTCTCCAGTTAAAATTCCTAACAGTTTAAATTTAAGGAATTAATTCTGGAGAATTAAGGAATTTCATGAAGTGAAACTTGATTTTCTGGAAAGTACTCAGAGAGCTGAATCCAGCAAAATTTGGTTCACTCAATTTGGAGCCTTCTAGCCAAAGTTATAAGGATTTGAAGTTTAAAGGAAATCTGAAAATCGGGGAAAAGTTTAAACTCGCGCGTGGGCCCAGGGGACACGCGTCGCACGCCGAAGCGACAGCACACCGCGGCCCACAAGGATTTTGCGCGCCAGCACACCCGATACCGGCCGCAGCCGGATCCCGATTCAAAATATCGGCCGCTGACAGCTGGGGTCCACCCCTTCTTCAACCTCGCGACACCCGCGCCCCGCCGCCGAGGGACCTCGCCGGAGAGCTCGCTGCTGGCTGCTGTACAGCTCCAAACTTCTTGATTCTGGCCGCCCCTGCCTACTTTTACTTGGGGAACCTGACCCGAGGGCCAGCTGCTCATGACAACGGCCGGAGCATGGTCGGCGACGAGCCGCCATATCGGAACGACTTCGGCCATGTCGGCTGACTCTCCTAGTACCTCAGCTACTTGGGAAATCGGTCGGGGAGCATCAGTGGACCTCAGAGAAGGTCGACATGAGATCGAGGCAGCTCGGGGAAGGCCCAAAATAGGTCCTCACCGTGCGCCCGACACCCCCCGTTCGTTCCGCCATTAGTAGACCTTGAATTACGCCGGGCACAGAGGTTCTCCGGCCCAGAGTTGTGAAGGCAACTTGTGCGTTACCGTGTCTAGCTCGTGTGGGAGTGGCCTGAGGCCCTCTAATCCTTTCTAGAGCACGAATTAAACAGAATCGTACCCGAAGGTCGTTATGCACACAGAAAGGGGAAAAGTGGAAATTCGCCGCCGGTGAGCAACCACTCGAGTTGTGGCTCGGGGATGAGCAGTACCGGTCACCTGCGCGTCCAAGGGTGCCTTGGTTCGGGCGTGACAACGCCCTGGTTGGGCTGTCCACGAGAGCCCGAGGTGCGGCGGTTTCCAGTTCCGAGTTTGATCTTTCGGCACAGCCGATATCACTCGGTTTCAATCGACTTCTAGCAATGGGGAGGATGGAGGAAGGTCTCTAGTACCTTGCTGGGACCCTGGAGTGGAAGGAGGGAGCTGCGATCGGCTTGATCAAGCGGGAGCTCGAGCGGCGGCGATGGCAGTGGAAAATAAGTCGTGTACGTCGGCAGCTCGGGGAATGGCGACTGAAGCACGCCGGGGAGGAAATAAATAGCCCGGCGGCTGGCCTCCGGCTTGGGGCGCGCAGCAGGAGCTGGCGCCGGCTGCCCCCCTTCGGTGGCGCGTGCACACAGCAGCCGGGAACCGACTGAACTGTGTTTCAGTCGGTTTGCTTTGAGGCAGAGGCTCACATGTGGGTCCCACCCCTCTTTTAACCTCTGAAATTTACTCCTAACAGCTGTGGTAAACAGTGAACCCTATTCTACCCTTGGCAATTCAAATTATTCACCCAAGAACCATTTGAATTGATCAAAGTCCAAATGAAGTTTGGTTTGAATGAATTTCAGCACAAGTGCAGTTTGAAATTCAAATAAAGTTTGAATTTCTCCCCCTTAGCTCATGTCAAGATCAACTCCAAATGGAGTGAAAATTGGTGTGTGAGCTCACAAAAATGTGCTGAGTAAGAATATGCCTTCCACTTTTAAATTCATGGAATAAAAACAGTTTGAATTTGAATATGGTTTCAAACTGCCCTCTTCCTATCTATACCCAAAATGACCTCAAAAAGGTTTTGAATTTGGGTGAAACTTGGCATGGACATCCTTAGCAAAGTGTAGGAGTTTTTATATGTCCAGCCCATCTATATCACATGTGTGAAATACCACTTTTGCAATGTGTGAGTTTGTTCTCTAATGAGCATGTTGATAATTGTTACTTGCTCTTCATTTGTGTTCATCATTCTTGCTCAAATGAGGTGTGTGGTGTGGTGATGAACACTTCAAATGGTTGTTAAAACTGAGGCCCTTACATTCCTCCCCCCTTAAAAGAATCTCGTCCCAAGATTATAAGGTGAAAATGAGAGAGAGGACGGTGGAAAATTACCGGATATGCGACGTGAAAAAGTCGGGGTAATTAGTGCGAAGGAATTCTTCGCTCTCCCATGTCGCTTCGTCCATGGAGTGATTATTCCATAGAACCTTGTAGAACCACAACGTACGGTTGCGTGTGGTTCGGGCCTTTTCATCAATAATCTGCACCGGTTCCTCCCGATAGGTGAAATCCGGTTGCAGTTCTTCAATGTCTTCCAGCTGAACGGTAGTTGATAGCTTGAGACACTTCCTCAGGTGGGAAATGTGAAAGACGTTGTGCACACCGGAAAGTGCTTCTGGTAATTTCAGCCGGTATGCTACTGATCCACATCTTTCGGTAATCTGGAATGGACCGATGAATCGGGGTGCTAACTTTCCCCTCACCCCAAATCTGTTTACGCCCTTCATTGGGGACACCCGCAGATATACGTGATCCCCAACTTCGAATTGTAATGGGCGTCTTCTCCGGTACGCATACTGTTTTTGACGGGATTGAGCGGCTTTTAAGTTCGCTTGAATCAGTCGAACCTTTTCTTCCGCGTTGTTGACAAGGTCAATCCCGAAGGTAACCCTCTCGCCAGACTCACACCAGTTCAGTGGTGTGCGGCATTTCCTGCCGTATAGCGCCTCGTAGGGCGCCATCTTGATGCTGGCTTGGTACCCATTGTTGTACGAGAACTCGGCTAACGGCAAGTGATCATCCCAATTCTTGCCGTGGTCGATAGCGCAAGCTCGTAGCATGTCTTCTAGGATTTGATTTACCCGCTCAGTTTGCCCATCTGTCTGCGGGTGGTAGGCTGAACTACGGATCAGCTTCGTCCCCAAGGCAGTGTGTAGCTGCTCCCAAAAACGGGACACAAATAAAGTGCCCCGGTCCGATATGATGGTACGGGGTACGCCGTATAAGCATAGGATCCGTGAGATGTACAGTTCAGCGTACTTCTTGGCGTTGTAGTTGGTGTTGACCGGGATGAAATGGGCAACTTTGGTGAGCCGATCGACGATCACCCACACAGAATCATGTTTCTGTAAGGTGGTGGGTAAACCGACGACGAAATCCATGCTCACGTCTTCCCACTTCCAGGCAGGAATGCCCAGCGGTTGCAGCAGTCCCGGCTTCCGCATATGATCTGCCTTCACCCTTCGACATGTATCACACTCGGACACGTATTTTGCAGTCTCACGCTTCATCCGTGTCCACCAAAACTTTCTTCTGAGTTCTTGATACATTTTGTTGCTGCCGGGGTGAATAGAAAACTTTGATAAGTGAGCCTCATCAAAGATTTTCTTCCGTAACTCCGGGTTTCGGGGTACGACGATTCGGTCCCTGAACCATAGGACGCCGTCTCCGTCCTTCCGGAAACATTTCAACTCCCCACTGTCTACACGTCTCCGTAAATGTGACATGCCCTTGTCATTCTTCTGGGCTGCCGCTATCTCTTCACGGATGGTGGGGATCAAAGCTAAGTTGTAGAGAGCTCCGTGTGGAATCACATGTAGTGGTGGTTCGCTCTCTTCCAACGGTGTGATGGTCAGATTATTAACGTGTGACTTGCGGCTCAGCGCATCTGCCACGACGTTTGCCTTGCCCGGATGATAATGGATCTCTATTTCGTAATCCTTTATCAGTTCTAACCATCTTCGTTGCCTCATGTTCAACTCCTTCTGAGTGAATATGTACTTGAGGCTTTTGTGGTCGGTATATAAATGTACAAGGTTACCGAGTAGGTAGTGCCTCCACATCTTCAGTGCAAGTACCACGGCAGCGAGCTCCAAATCGTGAGTTGGATAATTTTGCTCATGGTCCCTAAGCTGCCGTGATCCATACGCGACCACTCTTCGGTCTTGCATCAGCACACATCCGAGCCCAATGCCGGATGCATCGCAGTACACATCGAACGGTTTTGTTGTGTCTGGCTGCGCCAAAACCGGTGCTGATGTCAGGTGCTTGACTAAAGCCTTGAATGCTGCTTCACATGCTAGACTCCAAACATATTTGGTAGCCTTCTTCAGCAGCTCTGTCATTGGCTTGGCAATCTTCGAGAAGTTTGGAATGAACCTCCGATAATATCCCGCGAGTCCGAGGAAACTCCGTACCTCATGAACAGTTCTCGGGGATTTCCAATTCAGCACTTGCGTGATCTTGCTCGGGTCCACAGCGATACCCTCTGCTGAGATGATATGCCCGAGGAAAGGCACTTGCGATATCCAAAACTCGCATTTGCTGAACTTTGCGTATAACTTGTGATCCCGCAGCCGTTGCAAGACTATACGCAGATGTTTCTTGTGATCTTCCTCCGACTTGGAGTATACTAGGATGTCGTCGATGAAGACCACCACAAACTTGTCCAGCTCCGGCATGAACACCGAGTTCATTAAGTACATGAAGTGAGCTGGAGCATTGGTGAGGCCGAAGGACATGACCAGGTACTCATAAAGTCCGTACCTTGTTGAGAAAGCTGTCTTCGGAATGTCCTCCGCCCTTATCTTAATCTGATGGTACCCGGATCTTAAATCCATCTTGGAAAAGATCTTTGCTTCGACCAACTGATCAAACAACATGTCGATCCGTGGCAACGGGTACTTGTTCTTGATGGTTACGGCATTTAATGGACGGTAGTACACGCAAAGCCGCAACGTTTCATCCTTCTTTTTGACAAATAATGCCGAACAGCCCCATGGCGAGGAGCTCGGCCTAATAAAACCCTTCTCCAGGAGGTCCGTGAGCTGAGTCTTCAGTTCAGCCAACTCCTTGGGCGCCATCTTGTACGGCCTTCGGGATATTGGCATGGTTCCCGGTGCAAGTTCAATCTTGAACTCCACCTCTCTATCGGGTGGCATCCCCGGCAAATCATCCGGGAATACATCCGGGAACTCTCGGACCACTGGAATGTCTTCCAATCTGATGGTTGTAGCTTGATAGACACTTGGAAGTTTTATTTCTGGACTGTCCAGAAATAATGAGTGAGAACCGTGCACCTCTGAGTTTAATTGCACGACTCGAAGGACGGTGTCTAAAACAGCGCCGTGGCGGGTTAACCACGACATCCCTAGGATGACATCGACCTTCTGCCCCTCTAAGATAATGAGAGACGTGGGGTACACTCTACCCGCTAAGCATAATGGTGCTTTGGAGACCATTACGCTTGCTGAAATCTTCCCACCCGGTGAACAAATTAGATATGGACTATCGGTGGGTAGTATTGGCAAGCTGTGTTTAGCAATGAAAGCTTGGCTAATAAAATTATGCGTGGCGCCTGAATCAAATAGTACTATAGCGGGATGCTGGTGGAGTTGAAACATACCCGCAAGGATTGGCTCGCCCTCCGGCACGTCCTCAATGGCAAGCTGGTGGACAGTACCGGGCCTAGGGTTTGCCCGCCGCGCATTAGTAGGGTTCCGGGGTTGATTCCTCCAAGGAAACTGTGGTGCCACTCCGCCGCCTTGCCTCTCCGGGCAACTGCTCGCGAAGTGTCCTGGACGACCACACTTGTAACATGTGGCCGCTGCTGGTGGAGTACTCGGGGAACGAAAGCCCGGCATGCGTTGCGGAGGTGCAAACGCACGCGGCATCGCCCGCTGCTGCTGTTGTTGTTGCGGTGGTGCTGGCAGTGCCGGCCGGAATGCCGGTGAAGAGTACGGCCGACTGCGGAACGGCATCGACCGCTGTGGTGGCTGCCAGCGTGGACCTGATGGTGGGCGATTCACCATCCGAAACTTCTGAGAAGGACCGCCTCCTACTCCGCTGCTCTGCGGCGCGCTTCGCTTTCGCTCTGCCGCCGCCAACTCCTTGCCGGAGTCTTCCTGAACAATCGCAGCATCAATGATGTCGTTGAGGCTGCCGCGATTGAACATCGCCAGCTTGTCCTTCAGGAGCGGGTTAAGCCCCTGGTAAAAATGGTCCCGCCGCTTCTCGTCCGTATCTGCGTGATACGACGCGTAGAGCGCGAGATCGTTGAACGCCCTGGAGTATTCCAGCGCGTTCCGGCTCCCTTGTTGCAGGTGTAGGAACTCCTGCGTCTTCCTCTTCATCAAACGGGGCGGTATATGATAGGCCCTGAAGGCCATCCGGAACTCCGCCCAGGTCATCGCTCGGTCGGTGGGCTGTGAAGCACAGAAGTTGGCCCACCACGCGCTCGCGGATCCTTGGAGCTGCTGGACCGCGAACTGAGTCTTGCGCTGCTCGCTGATTTGGAGCAGCCCGAATTTCATTTCTATGGCGCGGAGCCAGTTGTCCGCGTCAAGTGGTTCATCCGCCCTTGAGAATACAGGGGGATGAGTCGCCAGGAAGTCAGAGTAGGAGCTCTGTTGGCGCTCCTCACGATCTTGACGTCTCTCTGGGCGAGACGTATTCGCAATTAACGTTTGCAGCAGCTCTGTGTGCTGCTGATGTGAACCCGCCATTGCCGCGACAATGTCGGCCAATGTAACCGTTGGCAGTGGCGGTGGCGGTGTTTGTTGTTGCTGTTGCTGCTGCTGTCCCGAGGAGTCCTCGGGAGGTGGTTGGGAGATCTCTCCCCCTTGACTGGTACCCCCAACGTCAGGGTTGGCACGAGTACGCGTCATTCTGAAATTCAAAACAGCAGCAATTAGCACATGTCTTACTCAAAATTCCATAAACAGCAGTAGGTATGGAAGCGGCACATGATTAACTTGCACAACATTCACATATATTGATAAAGCATAAACTTTACACAAGATACATTATTCTCGGATCTCCGAGAAGTCGTGCTCATGTCGTCACCACCTATACATACGCTACTGTCTATACGACATGTCACCGATTACAAAAGTTGGGTTACGCTACCCTAGCTGCCCTACTTGGCAACCGTAACCCCCTACTCGGAGTAGAACTCGACCTCCTGTGGGTCGTCCTCCTCCGGTACCTCGGCTGGTGGCTCGGGGTCTACCACCTCTTCTCCCATTCCAGGTTCTCCCATGGCTGGAAGACCCAAGACTACCGGTACGCCCAATACCGGGGGCACGAGGTCCTGCAATGCATGCACCTCGTCCATAGCCTGGTTGTAGTCCTCTTCCCAGCCTTGTCCTTCCTCAATAGCGTCGTCCCGTTCTTGAGCAAGGTCCTCATTCTGCTGGGTTAGGGTCTGCACCAGCTCTTGCAACGCCGCAATGTCAACACGGCTCTTCTTCTTTGCCTTCTTCAGACGACGCAACTGATTGTGTTGTTCATTCAGTCGCTTGATCGTCGGAAGGAGCACATTGCGGAGTGCACTGTGAGCACTCTCAAAATGATCTCCACGGCTTGTGCTCTCCTTGAGCTTGGTGGCGAGATGCTCCGTATGAACAGCTTGGCTGTCCATCACAGCGTTTCCTGCCCTCATTTGGAGGCTGAGGTTGGCCTCCGCGAGGTTGTACCTTGGGCAAGTCGGGTCTGTTGCCTCCAGGTACCTCTCTTCCCACACATGCTGAGCTCGCCCCTCCACCGGAACGAGTGCGTATGGTGTGCTCTCCATAGCCTGCACGTGTAGTTGGCAGAAGCGTGACATGGTGTCACGGGCTGCCACTTGCCACATCCCTTCCGGTTGTCTTCCTCTCACCGTGACGGTGAATGGCACCCAACCGGGTGGCGTAGGCCCTGCAGGAACCTCGACATGGATCGTCCACGTCTTGTTCCCCTCTTCGCCTTCTTCCTTGGCGAAGTATTGCGGCATCTGGTTATACCCGAAATATTGGAGCATTTGCCACAATGCTTCCGGGTAGCCGCTTCGGTCAGAACAGTGGGAAACTACCCACCCGTTCTCCAACCGTTTATCTGCTGCCATATGTAAAAATATATTTGAGAAATGTCAAATATTTATTTAAACAGTAAACCCTTGAGTTATAACATAAGATATGTCATTGAACCCATAACACTTGGAAACATAGTTCAAATTTTTAAACAAATTTGACGGCTGATCTGCTGTTACCATGACAGCCCTGACCAGTTTCCATATCAATCTGATTTAGGCCAGGTTAAAGCAAAACCAGTCCTGGAGCTCAACATCAAAGTTAAAGTTAACTTCAATAGCTTTCCAGAAAGTATTTGGTTGGCCTAAGATCTGTCCTGGTTCAAAAGTTATGAGATGTCAAAGTTAACAGAATTTCTGGAAACAATTGGACAGCACCTCCCTGCTTTAGGTACTGATTTGATCCAAGAATCCCAGTTAATTCTTTTCCTAATCTGACAAAACTTTCTGTTACAAAGTTGTAACCCATCTCATAAGCTTTCCAGAACTACCTCATTTCCTATTTTTGGATTTTTAAGCAGGAAGTTATGCTTAATTTACAGAGAGTTTACAGAGAGTCTTTGCTCCGTCCTGTTTTCTGGACAGTTTCAACTCTGCTGCATTTTTCGAGTGGTTAAGGGATGAAACACCTCTGGACCTCAACAGAAAAGTTGTAAAGCTCCTCCAAAGCTTTCCAGAAATGTATCATACGACCCCAACCTCGAAAGAACTCAACCTATAACCTCTGATTAACTCCAGCCTTGATTCAGCTGAAAACAGAGTGCTCTGTCTTTAACATCCTATAAGTTGAAAGCTTGTTAACTTTGAATATCCTGTATAAGGGAAGGAGTTACATCAAGTTTTACTACTTTGGATCAAACCTTCAAGTTTTTAAATGAAGTTGTTCATTTAATTGGATGTGACGTCGAGGCGTCACCAGATTATGTCGGTACTACGCCCTCACAAAGGAAAAACCTATACCGGACTTAGCCGGCTTCGTTAGTTCAGTGGCACTACTCGTCACTCGCACACGGATGCTATACGTCTACCGTTTCGTGGTAAGGCTACCTGCAGAAATTCAACCAATCATCAGACTCGGCTGCACACCGAGCCCGGAATCCATACAGTTGGTACACCCGGCCGTCATCACTCGCCCGGATGTTCTCAAGCCAAACACGCCTTGAGTTACGTGTTCACGTTTCAGACCACGTGACGGGGTCTCCCATGTTGCACCACGCACGCCAGGGACAGACGTTGCTCGAATACCCCAAACGACATGAAGAGTCGTAGAGGATACTAAAGCGGGTCGGGTTACCTGCCACCCGTGGGGCTCCACCCTTCAGCTTGTGCGCACTGGTGGACAGCGCTTACGTGCACCCCCCAAGACATGAACGTCCCGAAATGCACGATTATCCAACATAACAAATAGGTTAACAAGCCACTTTCTATATACTAATAACATCCTTATACGGGCTACTAACTCGTTCCTCACTGGATTTTTGAAAAAGAAGACCTTTGTACTGTGTTAAACCTCAAGCGAGCTCTGATACCACGCTGACACGACCCCACTGGTCCTGTCGAGCCAGGATCACGCTGAGGGGTGCTGCGTTGCACAGCACCGTATAACACACGTCAAAGGTGCAAAGCGGAAGCGGAAGTTTTATTACATAAACAAGTTTATGAACATGTTTACATCAAAATAAGTTTAGTCCACACTCGCGGGCGTAGACTAAGCATCAAGTGCACGTTCAGCCCTTGAACGTGTCCTTGCTAGCACACACGCACACTAACTCTGCGGCGTGCACGACTCCCACTCGACGGGGTTCCCCTCCTGGGGTTCCGTCTCCTCTTCGGGAGTCCCTTCCTCATAGAACCCTGCAAAAGCTTCAAACACAAGCAGTGAGCACGAAGGCTCAGCAAGTCTGACCCGTCTCACCTAAACATGGAACTTCTACATGAGGGTAATGGGTTACATGAGGTAAAATCATTTGCAAGGACTCGCCTAATTAGTAGAACCTTACTTTCCAGTTTTAGCAGCAGGTTGTGGAGAACCTTACGCGAAGGCACATGAGAGAGCCGCAATCAAACAAGAAACGCATTTCTCTCATGTACTTTGCCCAAAGTTGAAAAGAACTTTAGTTAGCACTAAGCTACAGCATATCATTAACAATCAATGTCCAGCTTTCAATCAGCAACATTTTAACATGTAACTAGCCTGTTCTTTCTACGTCACGGTACAGTGAACAAGTGGTACTCACTGACCGCGAGGGACGGCGATTATAATCGATTTACACCTGCAGGGTTACCCGAACAACCCGTCACGTACGCCCGTACTCGATGTTGCCTACAATAACCATCACGGACGCCGTACGCGACTACCTTTCACCCGTTAGCCAAATATTGAACCGGTCCCATCGTCCCGAGCAAGAGGTCCCTGCACGCGCATCTCTGTGCCGCCAGCTGATTTACACCTCGAGCTCTCAACCTACCCTCTGAACGACGGGCAATGCCTCAATACCCAGCTACCCGAGTTACATCAGTTTCCCGGTTCCCATATAGCCGGTAGGTCTTCGGTACTGTTCTAGCTTGTTCAACAGGCCCGCACACGGCTCAGTCCTCAATCGACACAAGCGGAGCTACAGCACACAGGCCCCAAAGTCCTGCTGCCCTTACTCTCCGCTCGGTCTCATTTTCTTGCCATGTGTATCATGTGCTATCTCTACCCGAGCAATGTGCCTCTAGCCTATTCTCGCGAGTAGTTCCAACTACTCGACTTGTACCGAATCCTACCCTATCCTAGCAAAGCAGTGGCTAACGAGGTTTTCAATCCTAAACCCAACCCATGGTTTTCTTGGCTGTGCAGTTGGGTTTCCAATCAAGACTCTAATGCAAAGAACAATATTCAAAGATGTGCTCAAAACAATAAACATTTGTAAAAAGGTTAATGCAAACTGGGGCTTGCCTTGCTGCTCTTGGTCGTAGGCTAGCTGTTCCTCCGGAGTAACGAAGTCTAGGACTTCGGGTTCCTCCTCGACCTTAGCGACTACATGATAAGAGCAATGTATGTATTAATTTAAATACATTTGTATAAGCTTTGAAGTTGTGAAGTCTATAACCTTTGCTAGACAGACCTAATGACTGTGAAACTTTTACTGTGGCTTGGTTACAACCTAAAGAGGGACTTGGTCAAGTTTTAGTTGCAGCAAAGCTCAATTGAGCCCTCCACAAATAATTATGTCCTTGACCTTAATTGGAACTCTTAGGGTGTTCTAGGAATTTTCATGAGACAAACTATGACTTTCTGAAAACTAGATTTTCAGAGGGTTCTAAAGGAGTTGGTCTCACTTAATTTGGAAGTCTCTAACTAAAGATATGAGCTAAATAATTTCAGAGAAAATTCTGAAAATGTTTCTGAACATTTTCTATTTTCTCTGGAACAGTTTCACTAATCACACCATTAGGTGGATTAAATGAGCTCAAATGGATCTGAAATTTTTATGGTAGTTCAGGGATATTTTGGGGAACATCTCAGCAAAATTTCAGGATTTTCCTCCAAAGGATTCTCCAGTTAAAATTCCTAACAGTTTAAACTTTAAGGAATTAATTCTGGAGAATTAAGGAATTTCATGAAGTGAAACTTGATTTTCTGGAAAGTACTCAGAGAGCTGAATCCAGCAAAATTTGGTTCACTCAATTTGGAGCCTTCTAGCCAAAGTTATAAGGATTTGAAGTTTAAAGGAAATCTGAAAATCAGGGAAAAGTTTAAACTCGCGCGTGGGCCCAGGGGACACGCGTCGCACGCCGAAGCGACAGCACACCGCGGCCCACAAGGATTTTGCGCGCCAGCACACCCGATCCCGGCCACAGCCGGATCCCGATTCAAAATATCGGCCGCTGACAGCTGGGGTCCACCCCTTCTTCAACCTCGCGACACCCGCGCCCCGCCGCCGAGGGACCTCGCCGGAGAGCTCGCCGCTGGCTGCTGTACAGCTCCAAACTTCTTGATTCTGGCCGCCCCTGCCTACTTTTACTTGGGGAACCTGACCCGATGGCCAGCTGCTCATGACAACGGCCGGAGCATGGTCGGCGACGAGCCGCCATATCGGAACGACTTCGGCCATGTCGGCTGACTCTCCTAGTACCTCAGCTACTTGGGAAATCGGTCGGGGAGCATCAGTGGACCTCAGAGAAGGTCGACATGAGATCGAGGCAGCTCGGGGAAGGCCCGAAATAGGTCCTCACCGTGCGCCCGACACCCCCCGTTCGTTCCGCCATTAGTAGACCTTGAATTACGCCGGGCACAGAGGTTCTCCGGCCCAGAGTTGTGAAGGCAACTTGTGCGTTACCGTGTCTAGCTCGTGTGGGAGTGGCCTGAGGCCCTCTAATCCTTTCTAGAGCACAAATTAAACAGAATCGTACCCGAAGGTCGTTCTGCACACAGAAAGGGGAAAAGTGGAAATTCGCCGCCGGTGAGCAACCACTCGAGTTGTGGCTCGGGGATGAGCAGTACCGGTCACCTGCGCGTCCAAGGGTGCCTTGGCTCGGGCGTGACAACGCCCTCGTTGGGCTGTCCACGAGAGCCCGAGGTGCGGCGGTTTCCAGTTCCGAGTTTGATCTTTCGGCACAGCCGATATCACTCGGTTTCAATCGACTTCTAGCAATGGGGAGGATGGAGGAAGGTCTCTAGTACCTTGCTGGGACCCTGGAGTGGAAGGAGGGAGCTGCGATCGGCTTGATCAAGCGGGAGCTCGAGCGGCGGCGATGGCAGTGGAAAATAAGTCGTGTACGTCGGCAGCTCGGGGAATGGCGACTGAAGAACGCCGGGGAGGAAATAAATAGCCCGGCGGCTGGCCTCCGGCTTGGGGCGCGCAGCAGGAGCTGGCGCCGGCTGCCCCCCTTCGGTGGCGCGCGCACACAGCAGCCGGGAACCGACTGAACTGTGTTTCAGTCGGTTTGCTTTGAGGCAGAGGCTCACATGTGGGTCCCACCCCTCTTTTAACCTCTGAAATTTACTCCTAACAGCTGTGGTAAACAGTGAACCCTATTCTACCCTTGGCAATTCAAATTATTCACCCAAGAACCATTTGAATTGATCAAAGTCCAAATGAAGTTTGGTTTGAATGAATTTCAGCACAAGTGCAGTTTGAAATTCAAATAAAGTTTGAATTTCTCCCCCTTAGCTCATGTCAAGATCAACTCCAAATGGAGTGAAAATTGGTGTGTGAGCTCACAAAAATGTGCTGAGTAAGAATATGCCTTCCACTTTTAAATTCATGGAATAAAAACAGTTTGAATTTGAATATGGTTTCAAACTGCCCTCTTCCTATCTATACCCAAAATGACCTCAAAAAGGTTTTGAATTTGGGTGAAACTTGGCATGGACATCCTTAGCAAAGTGTAGGAGTTTTTATATGTCCAGCCCATCTATATCACATGTGGGAAATACCACTTTTGCAATGTGTGAGTTTGTTCTCTAATGAGCATGTTGATAATTGTTACTTGCTCTTCATTTGTGTTCATCATTCTTGCTCAAATGAGGTGTGTGGTGTGGTGATGAACACTTCAAATGGTTGTTAAAACTGAGGCCCTTACAGTAGGGTGCCTACGTGTTGTGCTCATAAAATGTGCTAAGACAATGAAACATAGCAAAGGGCAACAATGATCAAATATAAGTCATACGATCAAATATAAGCTATAAGATCCACACATAGTCTTACACAAAAGATACACAATGCATAAAACATAGATAATCATATCCAAGGATTTATACAAGACTAGAAGATGATAAAAAAGACATCCTCTTCCATCTCTCCCCTTTTGGCATCAAGGCACCGAAAAGGAAAAAGGAAGAAGAGACGCCTAACTCTACTCGTCATCTTCATAGTCTTCTTATTAAAATTCGCTCTCCGTGGCCTCCGTATCATCTTCCTCGTCGTCGGTGGCGGTGGATGGAGGCACGACCTTGGAAGAGCTTCCATCTTCCGTGAACTGGGCGAGCTCATCAGTAGTGAACTCTGGATAAGAAGTGAGCTCTCCATCACTCTCCTCGGGAGGAGACATAGGCACCTCAAGCTTGTCGCACATAGCCTTGAGGTACTTCTCCTAATGTCTCTCCATGCGTCGAGTCTGGACCTCCAGATGCCGACAAGAGGCGAAGAGCGCGTTGAAGCACTTGAAGAATCCGCTCATCGACTGCAAAGGAGGAGGTGATGAAGGAGCCACTGAGCTAGGAGGAGCCACTGAGCTAGAAGGAGGTTGAGCATTCTTCCTTCTAGAGGGTTCTGGCACAATTGGGGGCAGCTAGGGACGGAGCGATCAATGAGTCACATCCTTTACAAAGACAGGCACCGATACCTTCTCAATTAAGCACATGATATATGGTGTATACCCACATGAGCGGTTGGGAGTGTGAGAGATGTTGAAGATGTTGTCATAGATGTGCTCAACGAGGTTGAACTTCTCTTCACCATTAATCAACAGGAGGAGATTCCTTAAGTTTCGTTGAATCACCCTTGCATCTCCATCCTTAGGGGCAATGGTTCTCCTCAAAATCCGGTTGAGGATGCTATAAAATGGCTTGATGTTCCTAGCAAGCCCAGCCATCATAGGGAACATGACTAGGATACATGTAGTCGAGCTGATCCCTATCCACTGCCATGAGGTTGGAAATGATGATCTCATGGTCCAGGTGCTCCTCAAGGCCAAGTATTCGAGGAAACTCCTCATATGTGGCTGAGTACTGCTCTCCATGAGTCATCCAAGTGATTTTCCGGTCACCGTAGGTGGAGAAGTACACGGTGGTGTAAAACTGCACAATCACTTCAATGTTCCAATCATACTTGAAACCCATTATTTTCTTGATTCTATGGCGCTCTACGGCTTCAATCACGGCATTAAAAGCTTTATGCTTCCTTTTGGCCATGTAGTCCCAATCCATCCATTGAGCTTGAGCGACTGGAGTCTTCATTTTCAAGTATACTAGGCGGTAGTAGTCACAATGGAAGTCACACCAAAACCTAGGGTCGGCTATGTGCTTCTCGTAATCATAGACTTTATCCATTCTCAGCCTTCTCCCCTTCTCAGCACCCTTTCCTTTCAACACATATGCTGGATTGTTGGGCTGCCGGTTTGGATCTCTAGCAGGGGCAGCCATCTTTAAGGGACCGATGGGCTTCGGTTGACCCTTCTCCCTGATTACAATGCCTCCTGCCCTCTTTGTCGGTGCCTTGGCAGTTGCCTTTTTGATCTTGGGCTCCTCAGGAAATGGAGCCTTGCCTTTCTTCGGGTCACGGAGAACCCTACCCTTGGGTTCTTTCTCCTTCTCTTTGCCCCACTCTTTCTCTCCCAAAGTGACTAGTTTCTTCCTCTTGGGCTCTATGGAACTAGCAGACTGGGAGTTATGGGCTTCACGTTCGGCCCTTTTCTTCTTCCGTTGATCTGCCAAGGATTCTTCAACGGCTTTGGCAATCTGTGCCTGATCTTCGAGATCATGTCTCTTCTTTGTTCTTGCTTCTCGAATGACGGCATCCTTAGCCCCTTGAGCCTCCTTTGCCGCCAATGGAGGGCTTGTCGAGCCTCCTCGGCCGCAGGACTTGCAAGAGGGGAGCTTTGGTCAGAGTCCGACATATTGCCTGAGAAACAAGAGATAAGAGGTCAAGGAAGTGGAATATTGCAGAAGAATTCACTAAAATGGCTAAAGTTGGGGTTTGTTCTGTGTAAACCGGACTTGTCCGTTAAGGAGCCGGACTAGTCCGCCCGAGAACGGACTTGTCCGCCCATAAACCGGACTAGTCCAGGTTGCACAGGAAGAACCCTAACCCTAACAATTTTTCACAAATACATCGAATCAAGTAGCAATACTCCTAGGCTATGATCACAGTGACTTGAGGAACAACATTTGTGAAGAGGTTTCTAGCAAAAACTTAAGAATGAAGAAAAGGAGAGATTTTTGGGTAGGACAATAATACCTCTTTAAATCTCCAAATGTGATGAAATCGGAGGTGAAACTTGCGCAACGAAACACGGGGAAGGATTTCTGCACTCCTTAGGGCTCCAATCCGTGGATTGGACGAGATTTTTGGTGGGGAAAAGCAAAAATCGCCAATAGAGGGGCGGTTCCCGCTTGAGAGTGAGAGAGAGAGAGTTGGGTGTAAAGAGAGAGAGGTGGTCTGGCCGCCCCTGGGAGGTGAAGTCCCCAGGGGCCGGACTAGTCCGTCCTGATGGACAGACAAGTCCGGTGACGGACCAGAGCCGGACTTCTCCGGTGCCGGACTTGTCCGGCCTCCCAGGCGGTCTAGTCCAATTTGGACTTGTCCGCTGAGAAGTCTGACCTAGACAAACCGGACTTGTCCGGCCCATGGGCGGACTAGTCCGGCTATAATCTGAAGTTTCATATGATTTGAATTTTAGCTCAAGAATATGATCCTTTTTTGGACAAGTTTTTGCAAATATCTTTGACAAACATGGTCAGTAAGCATACATCAACCAAACAATGACCATATTTGACAAAGAATCCTTTTGAATATAGTTTTCATAGAGTAAGAGAGATTAGGGTAGAATTTTGAAAGCATGCGATTTTTGAAGTTTATATACATGTAACAAACAAGTGTGCACGAATCAGGCAGCGTTTCAAAAATCTAGGATATTTATTTCACTCCTTAGGTCACAAAAATATTTCTCATCAAGGGGTTTGGTGAAGATGTCCACCAGTTGCTCCTCACTCCTAACATGAGAGATAACGATATCTCCCTTGATAGAGTGATCTCGCAGGAAGTGGTGACGGATATCAATGTGTTTGGTTCTAGAATGCTCCACGAGATTGTGAGCAATCTTGATGGCACTCTCATTGTCACATAGGAGTGGAATATGGCTCAAAGTGTAACCGTAGTCCCTAAGAGTTTGTCGCATCCATAGGAGTTGTGCACAACAACTCCAGGCTGTGACGTACTCCGCTTCGGCCGTGGATAAGGCAATGGAGTTTTGTTTCTTTGAAGACCACGAAACCAAGGACCTACCAAGGAATTGGCAAGTCCCGTACGTGCTCTTCGTATCTACCTTACAACCGGCATAATCAGCATCGGAGTATCCGATGAGATTGAACTTGGATCCCTTGGATACCAAAGTCCTAGGTTAGGAGTATGAACTAAATATCTAAGAATCCTCTTAACGGCTTTCAAGTGACACTCCTTAGGAGCGGCTTGGAACTGTGCACACATACACACACTAAGCATTATGTCAGGCCTAGATGTACAAAGGTAAAGCAAGGGACCTATCATGGAACGAAATACCTTTTGGTCCACACTCGTGCCATCTTCATTGAGGTCAAGGTGTCCGTTGGTTCCCATTGGAGTCTTGATGGGTTTGTCTTTGTCCATGTCGAACCTCTTGAGTATGTCTTGAGTATACTTGGTTTGACTTATGAATGTTCCTTCCTTGAGTTGTTTGACTTGAAATCCTAGGAAGAACTTCAATTCCCCCATCATTGACATCTTGAACCTTTCAGTCATTATCTTTGAAAACTTATCACAAAAAGCTTTGTTAGTAGAACCAAATATAATGTCATCGACATATATTTGGCACACAAATAAATCATCGTTAAAATGCTTAGTGAAGAGTGTATAGTCAACGTTCCCTATCCTAAAACTATTTTTAATGAGAAAGTCTCTAAGACACTCATACCAAGCTCTAGGAGCTTGTTTGAGGCCATAGAGGGCTTTCCGAAGTTTAAAGACATGGTTAGGATACTTATCGTCCTCAAATCCGGGTGGTTGCTCCATGTACACTTCCTCTTTGATTGGACCGTTGAGGAACGTGCTTTTCACATCCATTTGGTATAGCATGAAATCATGGTGAGTAGCAAAGGCAAGCAAGATACGAATTGATTCAAGCCTATCTACGGGAGCAAAAGTTTCATCGAAATCCAAACCTTCAACTTGTCAATATCCCTTTGCAACAAGTTTTGCCTTGTTTCTTGTTACAACCCCATACTCGTCTTGCTTGTTGCGGAACACCCACTTGGTTCCCACAACATTTGTGTTGGGTCGCTTCACGAGTTCCTATACTTGATTTCTTTCAAAATTGTTGAGTTCCTCTTGCATGGCCACCACCCAATCCAAATCTTGTAGTGCTTCTTCTACCTTGCGAGGCTCCAAAGAGGAAACAAAAGAGTAATGATCAAGCTCATGATGAGCAAGGCTCCAAAGATGTCTCCTAGTATGTTGTCGATGGGATGATCCCGTTGAACACTTTGGTGCACTCTTGGATGAGGTGGTTGGACTCTTTGATCTTCATCTTCATCGTCATTCTTTTCTTCATCTCCCCCTTGATCCAATCCTCCTTCTTGACTTTGATGGTTTGATCTTGTTGAGGTTGGCCTTGCTCATCATGAGCTTGATCATGGGAAGGAGATGTATCTTCGTTTGTTGGATGATGATTTGAGTCTTAAGGATGTTCTTGAGGGAAAATGTCTCCAAGTGCCATCCTTTTAAGTGCTTCTTATGGAGCCTCTTCTCTATCTAGCACACTTTGATCAACTTGCTCCACTTGGGAGCCATTAGTCTCATCAAACACTACGTCTCTCACAATTTCAACAATTCCGGAAGATTTGTTGAAAACACGATAGGCGTAGGTGTTTGAGCCATAACCAAGAAAGAAACCTTCATCGGACTTTGAAGCAAACTTCGAAGTCCTAGGCTTCTTGTTGAGAATATAACACTTGCTCTCAAAGACACGAAAATAAGAGATGTTGGGTTTGTTACCGGTTAGAAGTTTGTAAGATGTCTTCTTCAAAAGTCGATGAAGATACAACCGTCTTATGGCATGGCAAGCGGTGTTAACCGCTTCCGCCCGAAACCGGTCTGACGTCTTGTACTCATCAAGCATGGTTCTTGCCATCTCAATGAGAGTCATATTCTTCCTTTCAGCCACCCCGTTTTGTTGAGGGGAGTAGGGGGATGAAAACTCATGCTTGATGCCTTCTTCATCCAAGTATTCTTCCACTTGAGTGTTCTTGAACTCGGTGCCATTATCGCTCCTTATGTTCTTGATTCTTAAGGAGAACTCGTTTTGAGCTCTCCTCAAGAATTTCTTGAGCACACCTTGAGTTTTGCCTTTGTCATGCAAAAAGAACACCCAAGTGAAGCGAGAATAATCATCTACATCTACAAGACCATATTTGTTACCTCCGATGCTTATGTAGGCGATTGGACCGGAGAGGTCCAGGTGAAGTAGCTCCAAAGGTCTTGTAGTCGTCATGATATTTTTGGATGGATGTTGAGCTCAAACTTGCTTTCCGGCTTGACAAGCACTACATTGCCTGTCCTTATCAAAAACAACATTTTTCAAGACTTGAATGTGTTCTCCCTTAAAAGTTTTTTCAAATTTCTCATCCCAACATGGGCTAGCTGTGTATGCGAAAGGCATCCCATGTTGGTCTTCGCCATTAAGCACGTGTCAAGTTGGGCTTTATCCGTGGTGAAATCCACAAGGTAAAGCTTTCCCTTGAACACGCCCTTAAAGACAATTGAGTCATTGCTTCTTCTTAATACAGTCACACCCTCGTTAGTGAAAACACAGTTATAACCTTTATCACATAGTTGGGATATGGATAGAAGGATATAATCAAGAGAGTCAACATGCAAAACATTGGAAAGAGTATGATGGGGAGAAATAGCAATTTTACCGGTGCCAAGGATTTTCCCTTGGCTATTGTCCCCAAAGTATATTCCTTCATTTGGATCTTCATTTTCCTCATACTCCACAAACATCCTTCTCTCTCCGGTCATATGGTTTGTGCATCCACTGTCGAGCACCCATTTTGATCCACCGGAGGAGTATGCCTACAAAATAGAGTTATGCCTTACCTTTAGGTACCCAAATGGAGTTGGGTCCTTTCATGTTAGTCAAGAGGCACTTGGGCACCCACGCGCAAGGTTTTGGACTCTTACGAAGTGGCCCAACATACCTAACATAGGTATTTCCAAATTTGTTCCTCAATAAAACATATGAAGCATCAAAATAATGGAACAAGAGATGAGGTTCAATTTTAGGCATGTTAGATGAGATTGCAATGTTCTTTCCATTATCTTTTTTGGATGAACCCTCCTTGACAAAGTAATCAAGTCTTTCCCATTCTTGGGAGTTTTAGCATGTTGCTTCCACTCCCAAGAATAGCAAATACAATCTTTGACATGTGGAGGTCTTACATTGGTATATGCACTTTGTGCATATGCCAATTTTTCCTTGTCAAGGATCCCACCTTTCGGTGATTGCTTGTTTTGTGCCAACTTGAGTTCATCCTTAAGTTTTAAGATTAAGTTTGAGCACTTGCATGTTTGAGTTGCTTCGGAAGATTTTCTTTGAGGAGGGTGGAATCATAGAGGAAGAAGGTGCATTGATCTTGAGAGACTCAACTTGTGTTTCAAGGATCTTGTTAAATTTTGTCAAGTTAACAATTTCATCCTTGAGCACAATTGTTGTGTCCTCAAGATTTGAGCAAGTTTCCTTGCTCAAAGCTAGTTCACGCTCAAGTGCCTTGCTTCTTTCCCTTTCAACCGCAAGGAGCTCTTCAAGCTCATGACATCTCTCCTTTTCAAGGATGAGCATGTCTTCTTGACGGTTGATGAGTTCCCCCTTCTCAAATATTTCCTCTGACAACAAGCTCATATTTTTCAAGGTGCTCCTACTTAGATCCTTAAGCATGGATTCATTTTCACTACTACTATCAAAGCTATCAAGTGAAGAAGTAGAAGAGGATGATTTAGATTTAACCTTTCTTCTTCCCTCCTTAGCCATGAGACATGTAGACTTGAAGTCTTGAAGATTTGGGAAGAGATTGCTCCTTCCAATGGCAAGTGTTGCCACTTTCTCTTCATCCTCGAAGGATGAGTCTTCATTTGTGTCCCATTCCTTCCCAATGTGAGCATGTCCCGATGGCTTCTTCTTCTTGAAGAACTTCTTCTCTTGGGACTTGCCATCTCTCTTCTTCTTGCTCTCTTCATATGGACAATCTACAATGAAGTGTCCATATTCACCACATTTGTAGCATGCTCTTTTCGTCTTGGGCTTGGACCTTTCCTTGTTCTTGTTCTCATAGTGATTGCTCCCCTTCCTCCTTCTCATTATCCTCTTGAATTTGTTGATGAAGAGCGCCTCTTCTTCATCGGTGTCAAGACTCTCATCATCACTTGCTTCGAAGTCTTGTGATGAGGATGTTGCTTTGAAAGCAACATCTTTCTTCTTGGAGGAGGTGAGCCTTTGTAGGTCATTGTAGAACATGGCTTCCTTCTCCATCATCTCGTTGTTGATGATTCTTCCAAGCACTTCTTCCGGGGTCATTTGTGCATATCCCAGACTCTCACGGATCAAGGAGCAAAGAGCAATGTTTCGAGGCATGAATGCCCGAATCATCCTCTTCACCACCTAATGATCTGTCCACCAGGTTGTAGGGGACCGCCCACCGAACGATGGATGCCCCGCCAGGACCTCGTCGGGTAGTGCCGTGATATGCGGCACCCAATAGCACACGAGTCGAGGAAACACCATCACATTACATAAATCATTTGCGGAAGTGTACAAGAGTATTTTACAAAATACTTATTTCAAAATAAGCTACAACGGAAGACTATAACTCTCACGACTCATTTCTTAATTAGCAACAAAGAAACAGTCCAACCCGTGGACGTTTCTTACTAGCAACACAAAGATCAAACCGCAGCGGCGAGGATGCTCTTGAGTAATCACTCGGAGGTTTCCGAGTCTCATCGACATCCCTTCTCATAAGCATGAAGTCAATCCTGCAAAACAACTCGGATAGCATCCGTAAGCATAACGCTCAGCAAGGCTTAACCGACACCCTAGTCATGGAAATCTACATGCAGGGATGTGTAAGATAGGATAAAGGACGTTGCAATAAAGACACGCCTACAAGTTGATCCTTACTTCCAGTTTTATAGCAACAGTATAATGATCCTTAGGCAGCCCTCACATCGGAAGTCCACAATCAAACAAGAAACGCTTTCCTCCGATGTGGTGATGCCCAAAGTGGAATATAAACTTGATTAGCTCTACGACTACAGCATACAAGGGTTCAAGACATTAATAATTCAATGCAGCATATTCAGTTCGCTTATTTCACTTCTTACTACGTCACAGAATAGTGAACAAGCGGTACTCAAATAACCGCGAGGGACGGTGATTGCAATCAGAAGACACCCGGACAACACGTTGCATACACCCACTTTCACAAGTGTGATTCCACACCCCTTCCTACTCTGTTGTATGCAACAACCTTTCAAAGGAAAACCAAATGCCAAACCAGTCCATCCGTAACGGGCAGGAGGTCCCCGCGTGGAGCGTGACTGTGCCTACCAGCAGATTTACACCTTGCTACCCTCAACCCACTCATATTTACGGTTGGGCAAGCCTCGGCACCCAGGTTAACCAATTACATCGGTTTCCTGCTTATGTCAGTATGCCATCCGGTACTGTTCGATACTTGTTCAGCAGGCCCGCACACGACTAGGTCCTCAATCGACACCAACAGGGCTACGCACGCTCCGCTCACTGCTTCCTATCCCCCCTGATGGGTCTCATTTTCACCACTCTTAAGCCATTTTCTATTTTGACCAAACCGTGTGATAAAACCTTACCTCGTGAGTAGATTCCAACTACTCGACTCCTACTGAGATCCTAAGCATATTATCACGGCATTCTCTACTCGTCGAGTATGTAAACTACCAGACCCTCCATAGAATTTAAAAGGTTATGCAAGTGGGGTTTCAATCACCCTAACTCTAATGCAAGCATTCACCCTAGACATGAGTGATACAAATAAAGAATTTGCAAAAGTACTTAAATGCAAACCGGGGCTTGCTTGTTTTGCAGGGTAGTCATATATAAGCAGTTAGTGATCCCTTCTGATCAACCCTTGATTCTCCGGAGTCTGATCCACTTCAATGAATCGCTCCTTCGAATCCCCTTCATCGTGATTCCTATTGAATTGCATATGCACAAGTTTTATGGAATGTAATGGAAAGAAGTTAAGACTTGATTTCTTGGGAACAGAGGTTGTGTAGAAAAGCCAAGAATGGCTTGGTTTGCCTCTGTTGTGCATAAAAACAGGAATAAACTCACTTGCCCTTAGTGTCTTAGCTATACACTATCTAATTTTCCCTAATGATTATAAAAGATGAGCTGAAAGGATTTGATTGCAACTGAAGAACAAGAACTTCAATGGCTTCAAAACTTTTACAGCAGGTTCTATACTACCTAGGGATTTAGCTTGCCAAATTGGAGCTAATGTGGAGTCAAATGATGTCCTCCATAATTCTTACAATGTCTTATGTAATTTTCCCACATACATAAGTATGGAGAACAAGAACATGGAGTTCTTCTGCTCAAATTGAGCTGATAATTTACATGTGAGTTCCTGGTCGGACGAAAGTTATTTGGTCCAAAATTCAGACCTTTTACTTGAGTAGTCCTCCCAGAATAATTCCTTAAGCATTTCTATTCAAAAGAATTAATTCTGAAGTAATGTTCATTTTCATGCTCAATTAAGTGAACCACAATTTCAAATATGTTTCAGAGAGCTTGTATAAATTTCCCTATGATTTTTGGAGCTATAACTTGCCTCGAATGGATTTTATAAGTGGGAAACATTTTCTGAAAATGTTTCTGGACTCTTATGAACACAGTATTTTGTATTTAGCAAATTACTACGCAAATTACCTTCAAATGCGCTGAAAATTTGCTAGAATGTAAACAATATGATAAAGAACATTCTGGCAACATTTGAGGATTTTTGGAAAAACCAAACTCCCTCAAATATTCTTTTTCATAAAACCTTCAAAGAATTTTCCAGAATTTAATATTGAATTTCTTACAAATCTGAGTTCATATTTGGATAGAACTCGGAGAGATGAATCCAACCCAATTGGAATCACTAAAATTAGAGATTTCTACACAGAGAAATTATTTTCCAAAGTTTGAACCATCGCTGGAAATATTTTACTACGGAAAATCAGCTGGGTCCACGTATTTAAACCTCAGCCAGTAGAAATGAAGCAACACCGGGTAACACAGTTCCCAGCGTGCTAGCACAGAAGATCCGGGCCACAGCTGATCCCCCATTTAAATTCCACAGCTGCTGACAACCGGGTCCCATGCCCCCTTCTTCTACCTCCTGCTGTTTTCCCTCGCCCGCGCGCTCAGCTCGCCGGATCGCCGCTGCCGGCGACCGCCCGAGCTGAAACTCGCCACCAGGGTGTTATTTACGTTGAGGAACACCGCTGCAGGGTTATCTAGGGCTGCTGGTGACTGGAAGATGGTCGGCGACGTGCGGCGGCCTCGGATGCCCTTCGGCGCCATCGGTCGTGGGTCCTAGCCCGCCGAAACGTCGACCAAAACGCTCTACAGCACCAATAGTTGCTCACCATGCTCGGCATGGCCTCCAAATGGCTCTGGAACAGCCGTAAGCCGGTCGTCACCGTGCGCCCGATTGGGTCCGCCGTGATCATGCTCGGTAGAGCTCAAAATCCGTCGTTCCCAGTTGGTTTCATGCAACAGATTCTAAAGAGAATATGATTGCCGGCTAGTCCAGCACCTATGTGCTATGTTTGACGACCTTTGGAGGATTAGAGAGTGGAAATTTGAAGAACTCATACCGGATGCTCGGGTTGAAGCCGCCGGAGCAAAAACTTCAAATTCGCCGGCTATGCTCCATGGTCTGCTCCAAGCTCTGGGTGAGAGCAGCACCACATCAGCACGCTCCCGTTGCCGTGCTTGATCGGCCGTGAAAGCTCCTGTGGAGAGCTGTCCACGAGCGCCCGATCACTGTTCTTCTTTAGGTCGCCGCTGAGTGAGGTGTTTTAGAGCTCGGGAATGCCGGAACTCGGTAGTTTGGATGTCGGGGAGGTGGGAACTAGGCTTGCGGTTCCGTTCAGCAGCTCGGGGAGGAGAGGGGCAAGTTTTTCTGCCGATTCCCGATTGTATCCAAGGCTCGGCGGCAAGAGAGCTCTGTGGCCGTGTTTCTCGCGAGGAGGAGAAGACAGAGGCGCTTTGCTATGTCTGAGAGGAGTAGATCACGTTGAACGCACGAGGGAACCGCCTCTGGGCGCCAGCACATGGGAGAAGGGGAGCAGGAGGTGGCGCAGCAACCTCCTCGGTGGCGCCCGGTAGAACTTCTCGGCTGAGTTGAAAACAGAGCAATGCTTAGTGGGTAAGGCACACATTTCAGCTCAATGACATGTGGGTCCCACCCCACAATTTCCTCCCAAAATATCTTCTCATGTTGATCTCTCAAAATTCCACAGTTTTGGAAGTTTAAATATGGGCTAGCTTTTGAATTCTCCAAATTCAGTTTGAATTTGCATAGCAAATTTGAATTTAGTTGGAATTTAAAAATGCCTCTATTTGACTCCTTGTTGAGCCCACCCTAAAAATGAAAAGTTTGTCATCAAACTTTTTCCACAGTTTCCAACTATATGGCTGCATGAGCATTCAAAGTTTTTGGTCGCACTTTTGGTGAACATTGAATTTGAAATCTGAATTTTAAACTTTCATGCAAAGAGGTATTTAAATCCTTATTGGTTCAACACCTTCAAATAAAAATGTGAGCCTCACTTTGGATGATCATCCATGTATCGCTTTGCATGAAGAAAAGTTTTTGCAAGTCCAATTTTTCATGACTTTGTCACACATATGAATTCAAGCCACAGTTTATTCATATGCATTTTTTGGGACTTTTACACGGGTGCATCCATAAAATCAGATCTTGTTGATGAGAGCCTTGAGACGGTTGTACATGTCTTGAGGGTATTCACCATCCATGATGGTTAACCTCCCAAGCTCTCCTTCGATCATCTCGATCTTGGCCTCCATAATGACTCGGTTGCCTTCATGCGCCGTCTTGAGTGTGTCCCATATGTCTTTGGCCACCTCCAATCCATTGACTCGGTTGAACTCATCTCGAGTCAAGGATGAGGTGATGATCCCAACTGCTTGAGCATTACGATGAAGTAGGATGGCTTTCTCAGGGGTGACGTCTTCTTCATTCCTTGGAAGATGGACACCTGTTAGAAAAATTTGCCACAAGCTAGGGTTTAAGGAGATGAGATACATCTTCATATTATGCTTCCACATGGAGTAATGATTTCCATCGAATTGAGGAGGTTTGCCAAGAGGAATAAACAAGTAATGGTTGTTAGAGGTTAATCGCTCATAGTTGAAAGCATATTGGGAGTAGTCCGGTTGACCACATCTTTCTTGATCCTTCGTCTTCTTCTTCTCCTCTTTACTTGAGTAACCTAGCTTCTCGCGAAGTCGCGCCTTAAGTTGGCGAACTTCTTCATCATCACTTGAATAGTCTTGCAGCACATCCGCATTCTTCTTCTTGTCATGTGTGTTGTCGCCTTGCGATATCGGCGGAATCTCGTATCCCTCCACTCCGGCCATCTTCTCTCCGAGTGGTTAGACTCTTGATGGAGAGACCTGCTCTGATACCAATTGAAAGTTGCCTAGAGGAGGGGTGAATATGCTAAACTACCTGAAATGACTTAATTAAACGAGATTAGAACATAGGGGCCGGACTAGTCTGGCTCACGGGCGGACTCGTCCCGTCAGACTGCTAGAGAAGCCTAAAAACTTGATTTTTATGGGTTTTTATTCAGATTTTAGTTTGACAAAATGCAGATAAACTATCTAGCAATCTAATATGACAAGTTTGACAAGATATAGCAGTGAATTGCAAAATTGTAACAAGGAATACTATAAGAGCAAAATGATCGAAACGAACACTAAGCAATTTAATGATCAATGAAATGTAAATGCAAAAGTGACATGAATATTTTTGCCCGAAGTTCAATTCCACTCAGGAATCTACATCCCCATTGAGGTGTCCACAAAGGACCGGATTTAACAACCCTTTCCTCACCAAGTCGCCACTAAGTCCAACCCGCTTCTTCCACTATCTAAGGGTGAACTTACAAGAATTTGGGGCTGCTCACAGTCTAAGGCTCCCACTTTAACACGTCCACAAAACTTCATGAATCTTACAAGCCACGGATCACAAAGACTCACACCAAGTGCCCGAGATCACTCTAAGAGCCAAAACACGAAGTTCTTCCTTCTCCTCTCCTCACACACCCAAATCCACTCAAGAATTGGTTCTAGAGGGTGAGTAGGCAAAAGAGAAGGCTTAGAGAGGCTCTAGGATGGTTGTGGTGGCGCTAGGGTTCCAGGGGTCTTCAAATGAAGTCAGGGCATCTCCTCTTATAGAAGTCCCGACATGCCACCAACTAAAGTCCGGATTATTCCGGTCAGGACCCCGGACTAGTCCGGTCTGTGGGGACCACTGACATCACAGAGCCACCTACTCCCCAACGTTCAAATTTCAAACGTTCACAAATCTCCAGACATGTCCGCCTCACAACGGACCAGTCCGATCTGACACAGGAACTCTTTGTCTGGGTGAGAAAGGACAAGTCTGGAGGACCCGGACTAGTCCGGCCACTAAGGCGGACAAGTCCGGTCCACCAAGAATTAGCCGTGGGAGCTCTCATCTCACAACCATACGGACTAGTCCGCCTCAGAACGGACTAGCCCGAACTCACACAGGAACTCTTTGTCCGGGTGAAAAAGGACAAGTCTGGCTAACCCGGACTTGTCCGGCAACTGAGGCGGACAAGTCCGGTCTACCAGGACTTAGTACGAAAACACTTTCACCAAGAGAGAACCGGACTTGTCTGTCCCCAAACGGACAAGTCCGAACTCAGTCAGGAACTCTTAGTCTGCCCCAAAACAGACTAAGCCGTAGGACTCCGGACTAGTTCGGCCTATGGCCCGGATAAGTCTGGCGTACTTGAGTTTACCTCACTAGCACTCTCCACTAAGGATTCGACACTTCTAACGCTTTGAGCTCTCTTCTATGATCTCAATGCAATTGAAACACACACTCTCACTCTAACACGGCTAGCCTACTAAAGACTCAAATGAAACCCTAATTTCTACTCTTCGAGTGTTCGACGTCGTTCTTCATCCTTTTCCTTTTTGAGAGTTTAGGTGTCCACCTTGGAAATATCATGTGCTTACGATCATCTCAGCTCATTAGTATCTTAATCGTCGTCATCAATCATCCAAAACCCATGGAGAACAGACAAGTCTGGAGGACCCGGACTAGTCCGGCCACTAAGGCGGACAAGTCCGGTCCACCAAGAATTAGCCGTGGGAGCTCTCATCTCACAACCATACAGACTAGTCCGCCTCAGAATGGACTAGCCCGAACTCACACAGGAACTCTTTGTCCGGGTGAAAATGGACAAGTCTGGCTAGCCCGGACTAGTCCGCCAACTAAGGCGGACAAGCCCGGTCTACCAGGACTTAGTCCCGAAACCACTATAGGAAAGAGGTCAACATACGACAGCCAATGTAACATACGACGGCCAGCCGTCGTATATAAACTTATACACTCTCACCAAGAGAGAACCGGATTAGTCCTTCCCAAAACAGACAAGTCCGAACTCAGTTAGGAACTCTTAGTCTGCCCCAAAATGGACTAAGCTGTAGGACTCCGGACTAGTCTGGCCTATGGCCCGGACAAGTCCAACCTACTCGAGTTTACCTCACTAGCATTCTCCACTAAGGATTCGACACTTCTAACGCTTTAAGCTCTCCTCTATGATCTCAATGCACTTGACACACAAAATTTCACTCTAACACAGATAGCCTACTAAAGACTCAAATGAAACCCTAATTTCTACTCTTCGAGTCTTCGATGCCATTCTTCATCCTTTTCCTTTTTGAGAGTTTAGGTGTCCACCTTGGAAATATCGTGTGCTTATGATCATCTCAGCTCATTAGTATCTTAATCGTCGTCATCAATCATCCAAAACCCATGGGGATACCTAGATGCACTTAAAAAGGTGCGCTATACTCCCTAGATTATGTAGCTGCAAACCTTGTAACAAATGATCAACCGTGTGTGGAGAATTTCCAGGATTTCCGAAACCTAGGGAAAACTAGCCGAGCTCGATCTAAACCCAAATTCGAGTTTACACGATCCCCCAACGCTCGAGCGGCTTGCATGTCGCTTGTACACGTCCTAGCGCTCCTTCTCGAAGAAGAACCGAACAAAACCATCCATAATCGACCGAGTTCTATCTGTTTTTCATGCCGACATGGAAAAAGCGCCTCGGGTCATCGGTGAGGTTGGTGTTGCGGCCGTTTCCACCGTCAGTTAAGCTCATATCCTTGATTCCCGAGTTCTCCCGGTGCTGTAGGAGAAAACAGTGGAGCATTTGGGGTTTTCCCGAGCTCATACACGTCGCCGGAGTTGCTCTGCCTCTGTGTACCGTCGGGAGCTATTTTCCGCTCACCGGCGATCACCTCCGACCTCACCAGCGTGTTCCTCACGTCGGACTTGGCCCTGGCGGCAAGTATCGGGAAGCTTGGCGCAAGGAATCGGCAGGCGGCGAGCTTCGCCGGAGTGCGCCGCCGCGGGACAGTCGGGGATTGGGAGGAAGACGAAGCCGGTGGGTCACAGCGGTCAGCCGCTGTCCGAAGCGCGCGCGCGCCGCGTTTAAATTAAAAGTGGCAGGCCCTGCTGTCAGTGGCTCAGTCAGCGCGGGAACAGATTTCCTGTTGGAAAATAATTCTGAATTCAGTTCCAAATTTATAAATTCATAACTTTGGCTAGGAAGCTCCAATTTTGGTGAACCAAATTTTGTTGGATTCAGCTCTCTGAGTACTTTCCAACTAATCAAGTTTCACTGTATTAAAATCTTTATTTCTCCAGAATTAATTCTTCAAATTTTAAACTGTTTAGAATTTTAACTAGAGAGCCCTTTGGGGAAAATTATGAAATTTGGCCAGGGTGTTAATAATAATATTTGTGGCAGATCGGAATCCGCTCATCCAGGATCGCAGAGGGTGGTGCCGCACGATGCGACACCCGACGGCACACGTCATAAAAACACGATATATTGCATGGGAAAAACAAACTGACTGTACAAAAAGGTACAATTTCAGTTACAAACTAGTATTTATTTTACACAGCGGAAGTCTACTCTGTACAACTCACGCCCGCCTATCTAGCAAAAGTTGGTTGCCCAGCACTAGGGCAACAAACACTGGCTGCACTCCTCAGCTCAGCGCGGCGTGTATTGCTCCCACTCAGCCGTGGTCCCCGACGGAGGGTAACCCTTGCCGGTGGACTCGTACTCCGAGTCCTTGGGTGGCTCCTCACCTGAAAAACACCTAAGCAGCAACCGTGAGCATGATGGCTCAACAAGACTTAACCGACTCACCTAGGCATGAAACTCTACATGAGGTGTACAATGACATGGGATAGTAATATTGCAGCAAATGGACACGCATACAAGTTCATCCTTAGTTCACCTTTTAGCAGCAAGTTAACGGTTCATGAATCTGAAATTTAGTAAGCAATATTTGGTGGCACACATGTAGCAATACAATTATATCATAACAGCAATATTGAATCATAGCATTCCATAAATTATCTATGTTACGATGCATTGAACAAGCGGTACTCGTCACCGCGAGGGACGGCGAATCGACTCGATATACACCTGCAGGGAAACCCAAAGAGCACGTCATGTATGCCCACCCGTGGAGCTGCACAGAATGCTCACTCGATGTCGTACAGGACAACCTTTCACCCAACAGCCCAAACGTCGAACCGGTCGCACCGAAACGAGCAGGAGGTTCCCCACATGGAGCATCTCTCTATGCCCATTGGCAGATTTCCACCTTGCTGCCCTCAGCCTACACCTATAAATCGGTGCGTTATGCCTCGACGCCCGGAGGTTTAGGCTACATCGGTTTATCGGGGCCCATATATCCGAAATGCCTTCGGTACGTTCAATACTTGTTCAGCAGGGCCGCACACGGATCGGTCCTCAATCGACACGGACAGGGCTGCACACACAAGACTTCCTCTTGCTGCGCCCTAGCCCCTGCCTAGTCTCATTTTCATTACTAAAGTGATCTCACATCACTCAACCGAACCCGTGTGTCCCAAGCCTATCTCGCGAGTAGATTCCAACTACTCGACTTGTACCAAAGTCCTATGAAACATTAAGCATAGCCTGTCTACTCGAGGTCTTAGAACCTACCCTCACTCTTATCGAAAATTCCAGGTCATGCAAGTGGGGTTTTCATCCATCCTACACCTAATGCACATACACCCTTCACTCTACGTATGTAAACAAAGTAAAAACTTTATAAAAGGCTTAATGCAAACCGGGGCTTGCCTTGTTTCTGCTGGTCAGTAGTTAGTTCTTCTTCTGGAAGGAGGAAGTCAAGCACTTCCAGAGTCTCCTCGCCTTCAGCGACTACACGTTAATGAAAATACTACATGTCAATGGATATGCACATAAGTTTATTGTAATGCTTCTGCTATTAGTTATAATAACCAGTTTCTACAACTGGAACTCTGCTCAAGAATTTAAAATAGAACTGGGGCTAGTGGTTTGGTTTTGGACCAAGGCATATAGTTAAGTGCTAAGTGGTTATCCCCCTCTTCTCCATTGATCACCTCAAGTGGTTAAAGAGAGCAGGGGTGATCCATAGCTCCAATGGAGCTGAGAATTTCTGTGTGAGTTCCTTGTCACAAGAAAACCCTCTGAACCAAAATTTAGCACTTTTCATTGAGTGGTTTGTTCAGAATAATTTTCTTAGCAATTAAGCAAAGAAGAATTAATTCTGAGGTAACACCCCTGTTCATGCCCAACTTAGTGACTACTATTTCAATTATAGCTCATATTGTTTGCATGAATTTTCCTAGCATTTTTTGAGCTAAGTTTTGTCCAGAACTGAATTTCCAAGTTTTGGAAATTCTCTGAAAATGTTTCTGTATTCAAATGAACACAGCACCTTCAAATTTGAATTGTTCTGATCAAATCAACTCCTAATGGTCTGAAACCTTTACAGGGGTTCACTAACATCCTAAAGAACGTTATGGAAAAATTTGGGGATTTTTGGATGAACCAAACTCCCTCTAAAATTCTTTTGCTGAAAAGCTTTAAAGAATTTTCCAGAATTAAATACTAGGTTTCATACAAATTGAGTTGCATATTTGGATAGAGCTAAGCAAGATGAATCCAATCCAATTGGAATCACTAAATTTGGAGCTTCCTAGCAAAAGTTATTGGGTTCTAAAGTTTGAACTAAATCTGGAAATTCCAAAAAATGTTTAAATCCTGCGGGTGGGTCCATCGCACACGTGTCGACCGCTGGAGCCGAGCCACACGGGGCCACATACTCCATCCCGCGCAGCCACAATGGATCCTGTACCACAGCAAATTCCGCACGTTACTTCCAGCCGCTGACGAGTGGGGCCTCCCCCCCTTCATTTTCCTCCAGCCACCCTCGTGACCCCGCCGCCGAGCTCGCCGTAGCTCTCGCCGGAGAGGGGTTCCGGCCCTCGGAACTTGCTGACTGCCTGTGCCTATCTCGGCTTGGGGAACACGGTGTTTCCCTCACAAGAGCGTGACAACGGCCGGAACAGTGCTCCCGCCGGTAACAGCGGCCGGGAGCTCACCGGCGATGTCGAACTCAGCATCCCCTGCACCTTTTTCGATGCGGTTTGCTCGGGGAGCTCCGCTGGCACCTGCTGGTCACGGACATGGGCACCGATCCCCGTGAAAACGGCTGCGACTACGACCTCACCGGCGACCTAGGCCGGATATCAGCTGTGCTCAGAAAACTTCGAAGAACCGTAACCCTAGCCCATGGTTCTTGCTGGTTTTTGATCCTGGGTGGTCGTGTTAGGGTGCAGATCGTGTGTTTAGCTAGGTATGCCCGGTGATAAGCCAACCCCCGCGAATTTTGAGATTTGGTGGTGGCTCGGTCTTAGGACCACCGAAACTTCCCCAGCGAAATCCTCCCCCGACAGCCCACGAAATGAAGAACGGTTGGGACCAGAAGGATCAGCACCTCAAGGCGGTTCTTTCTTGTGTTGCTCGTCGTGCACGAAAGCACCTCGGTTGCTCGGACGCCGGCGACCAGAGAGCGACGATGAAAAAGTTTGCGCGCGGAGGCGATTGTGGATGGGGGAACGCTGGGGCAGCCAGGCACCGTGAAAACAGCCGAGTGAGCGTCGCGCTGGCGTGTTGACTCCGCTCTTTCACCGTGCAGTGGCCGCATTGGGATGGGGTCGACCCCGTGCGCTGTCGCCCGTAGGGGTGTTCGACCGCGTGCCTGAGTCGGTTTGATCCCTGGGTGGCTGACCAGTGGGCCCTCTTCTCCCCTCTAATTCTTTCTCCCCCTTCTGCTGTAAATATCCCCAGCTACTAAACATTGAATGAGAGACTTAGCCCCCAAGTCTTGGTTTGAATTTGAGCTCTCAAATTTAAACTTTGTTTGGCTAAAATTGCTTCATGTTTGAACTGAAAATCAAATTCAGATTTGAATTCTTGCAAATTTAGCTCCCGACAAGATGAACTCCAATGGGGATGAAAATTGGTGGGCTAACTAAGAAAAATGTGCTGAGTTTGAATATGAAGCTAACTTTTGAATTTGAGTGATGAAAGTTGATGCAATTTGAATTTACATTCAAATTGGCCTCTTTTTCAAATACCTCCAAAAGTGCCGCAAAAAGTGTTGGATTTACATGAAACTTGGACTGAACCTTCCCAAGACTTTTTAAGTTCTAGGGGTGAGCTCAACCTCTCATGTTCATGTGTAGAAATCCTACTTTGTGAAAGTGAAGGCTTTCCCCTCTAATCAATCTTTTGATGGAGGTTACTTGCTCTTCACAATATTTCCTAAGATATCCACAACAAAAACTGTGGTGTTGTGAGGTGAAGAAAAGTTTTTGCAAGTCCCTTTTCTTGGGCTTTTACATCCCTCCCCCCTTAAAAGAATCTCGTCCCGAGATTATAAAAGAAGACATTGCAATGTAATAGGGACTTACCCGTGCTGAGATGCCATGAACTCCGGGTAATTTGAGCGAAGGAATTCCTCGCTCTCCCACGTCGCTTCTTCGGCGGTGTGTTTTCTCCAGATTATTTTGTAGAACCACAGTGTTCGGCTACGCGTGGTTCGTGCTTTCTCATCAATAATTGCCACCGGATATTCATCATATGTCAAATCCGGTTTCAGCTTGCCGATGTCTTCAGTAGAAACAGCAGCGGTATGTTTCAGACATTTTCTCAGCTGGGAGACATGGAAAATGTCATGGACACCAGCAAGAGGTGCCGGTAGCTCCAGTCTATATGCCGCTGGTCCACACTTCTCGGTGATAGCATAGGGTCAAATGAAACGGGGAGCGAGCTTCCCCTTCACACCGAACCGGTGCACACCCTTCATCGGGGACACGCAGAGGTACACGTGTTCACCGACGTCAAAGTGCAACGGTCTACGCCTCTTATAAGCATAGCTCTTCTGCCGGGATTGAGCAGCTTTCAAATTAGCTTGGATCGTCCGAACGCGCTTTTCGGCGTCGTTCACCACATCAACCCCGAATGTGACCCTTTCACCGGACTCGCACCAGTTTAATGCGGTGCGGCATTTACGACCGTAGAGAGCTTCGTAGGGTGCCATCTTGATACTCGCCTGATAGCCATTGTTGTACAAGAATTCCGCCAATGGTAGGTGATCATCCCAGTTCCTACCATGGTGGATGGCACATGCTCTCAACATGTCCTCCAAAACCTGATTCACCCTCTCTGTTTGCCCATCTGATTGAGGGTGATAGGCGGAGCTCCTGATCAGCTTAGTACCCAATGCAGCATGTAGCTGCTCCCAAAAGCGAGATATAAATAATGCACCTTGATCCGAGACAATGGTCTTGGGTACCCCGTATAAGCACAAAATATTTGCTATGTACAGCTTCGCATATTTGCCGGCATTGTAACGTGTATTCACCGGAATGAAGTGAGCCGTCTTGGTTAACCGATCAACGATTACCCAAATGGAATCATGTTTGTTCGAAGTAAGGGGCAATCCCACAATGAAATCCATGCTCACATCTTCCCATTTCCATGCCGGGATCTTCAGGGGTTGCAACAGCCCTGATTTCTTCATGTGATCAGCTTTCACTCGTCGGCTATCGCACTCGGATACGTACTTCGCTACCTCCCGCTTCATCCGTGTCCACCAAAATTTCGTTTTCAAATCTTGGTACATTTTGTTGCTGCCAGGATGAATGGAGTATTTAGACAAGTGAGCTTCATCGAGGATCTTTCTCCTCAGTTCCATATCCTGGGGTACGACTATGCGGTCATTGAACCATAGTGTCCCCTCACCATCCTTCCGGAAACATTTGATCTCCCTGTTTTCTATCCGTCTCCGGAGATGTGTCATGCCTTTATCATCTTTATGAGCTGCAATGATGTCCTCCCTAATAGTAGGGATGAGGGCAAGGTTGTAAAGCGACCCATAAGGAACCAAGTATAAACTCGGCTCTTCCTCCTCCACCGGTGTAATGGTGAGGTGATGGACATGTGATTTCCGACTCAGCGCGTCGGCAACCACATTCACCTTGCCGGGTGGTAATGAATCTCAATTTCATAATCTTTGATCAGTTCTAACAACCTCCTTTGCCTCATGTTCAGCTCCTTCTGGGTGAAAATGTATTTCAAGCTCTTGTGATCGGTGTAGAGATGCACCAGATTCCACAGGAGATAGTGCCTCCACATTTTTAGCGCCAAAACCACTGCAGCAAGCTCAAGGTCATGAGTCGGATAGTGCTGCTCATGGTTCCGAAGTTGGCGTGAGCCATAGGCGACCACACGTCCTTCCTGCATCAACACGCAGCCGAGCCCAATACCAGACGCGTCACAATACACATCGAAGGGCTTTGTTGTATCCGGCTGAGCTAAGACCGGGGCTGTGGTGAGATGTTTTACCAATGCTCGGAACGCTCCTTCACACGCCGTGTTCCAAACATATTTTGTTCCCTTCTTCAGCAATTCTGTCATCGGCTTAGAGAGCTTGGAGAATCTTGGAATGAATCTCCGGTAGTATCCTGCTAACCCGAGGAAACTTCTGACTTCATGGACTGAAGTGGGAGCTTTCCATTTCAGCACTTGCTCTATTTTGCTTGGGTCAACCGCAATGCCTTCTGCTGAGATGATATGTCCCAAGAATGGCACTTGGCTGATCCAGAACTCGCATTTGCTGAACTTGGCGTATAGCTTGTGGTCTCGCAATCGTTGAAGAACGATCCTCAAGTGTTCGGCATGTTCGGCTTCTGTCTTGGAGTAAACCAAGATATCATCGATGAACACTACCACGAACTTGTCCAGCTCCGGCATGAACACTGAGTTCATGAGATACATGAAATGGGCTGGAGCATTTGTGAGACCAAAGGACATGACGAGATATTCATATAATCCGTATCTCGTCGAGAAGGCCGTCTTCGGAGTATCCTCCGCCCGTATCTTGATCTGGTGATATCCAGAGCGAAGGTCCATCTCTGAGAACACACTTGCCCCCACAAGTTGATCAAACAAAATGTCAATACGAGGCAGTGGGTACTTATTCTTGACGGTGACGGCGTTGAGCGGCCGGTAATCCACACATAGCCTCAGGGTTTCATCCTTCTTCTTTACAAAGCACCGAGCATCCCCAAGGCGAGGAACTCGGCCTAATGAAACCTTGCTCAACAGATCATTGAGCTGTTCTTTCAGTTCAGCCAGCTCATTTGGAGCCATTTTGTATGGCCTCCGTGATATGGGCGTAGTCCCGGGTGCAAGTTCAATCTTGAACTCGACATCCCGCTCAGGTGGCATGCCCAGAAGATCATCCGGGAACACGTCGGGGTACTCCCGGACTATGGGGATGTCCTCTAATTTGAGAGCTTCAGTATTGTTGATCGCTGAAACCTCCCAGACTGGATTATCTAATAGGAGGGACTGCGGACGGTGTAATGGGGAGTTGAGGTGAACCGTCCGTGCTAGAGTTTCCAGGACAGCGCCATGGTAGCTTAGCCATGACATTCCCAAGATTGCATCAATCTTCTGCCCCTCAAGGATAATCATAGTGGTGGGATATATCTTCCCACCTAAGCACAGTGGTGCTTTCGGAACCATCATCATTGCTGAAATCTTTCCTCCCGGTGAGCAGATCATATAAGAACACTCGGTTGGAAAGGCTTCCAGCTGATGCTTAACCACATATAATGCACTTATGAAGTTGTGGGTTGCACCAGAATCAAACAGTATGATGATGGCTTGATTGTTGAGAGTAAACGTACCCGCCAGCACGTTGTCTCCCTCTGGGGCGTCCTCATTGTCGAGGTTGCGAACGCCCCCAGTCCGCTGACCAACCTTCTTGACCGGAGGTCGGCCTCGAGCACCGCCCTGGAACTGGGCCTGCCCGCTGCTCTGCTGCCCCTGGGGACAGTCCTTCGCGAAGTGGCCCGCCTGGCTACACGTGAAGCAGGTGAAACGGGGCGGTCCCCCGCTGATCGGTGGACGGAAACCCGGGGCGCGTTGTGGTGGTGGAAAAGCCCAGGGTGCCGTTTGCTGCTACTGCTGCTGTCTTAGTGGTGGCATCGGCGGACGGAACGGAGGTGACTGAAAAGGATGTCCCCCGAACCGTTGAGGTCGCGTCGGTGGGTGCCACTGCTGCCCAGATGGTGTCCGATACACCATGCGGTACTTCTGGGAAGCGCCACCCCCACTGCTACGTGGAGCGCTGTGCTTCCTCTGCTCAGCTGCCAACTCCCGCTGAGAGTCCTCTTGCATAATCACGGCATTTACTAGGTCGTTGAAGGTGCCGAGATTCCACTGAACGAGATGTGTCTTCATTTCGGGGTGTAACCCCCGATAGAAATGTTCCCGCTTCTTCTCTTCAGTGGATATGTAGTCTGACGCATATTGCGCCAGATGGTTGAAGGCACGGGAGTAGTCATGGGCACTCCTCCCGCCCTGCTTCAGTTCCAAAAATTCTTGGAACTTCCTCTTCATGATCCCGGGAGGGATATGATAGGCGCGGAACGCCTCCCGGAATTCCTCCAACTCCACGGCATGGCCAGCCGGACGTGAGGCGACATAGTTCGCCCACCACGCACCAGCGGCACCGTGAAGTTGCTGCGCTGCGAACAAAGCCTTTTGTCGCTCCGTGCATTGGAGCAGCCCCAACTTGGACTCGATGGTCCGCAGCCAGTTGTCAGCCTCCAGTGGTTCTTCAACTTCGGTGAATACTGGAGGATGCGTACCCATGAAATCCGAGTACGACACCACACGGGGCTCATGAGGCCCTCTGTCTTGACGCCCCCCCCCCCCCCCCCCCCCGCCTGGGACGTATTCTGCACGATCGTGCGGAGCAGGTCAGTCTGCTCCTCACGACCACCCACCAGTGCCTCTATCACATCCGCTAGAGTAAGCAGAGGCGGCGGTGGTGGCTGCTGCTGCGGGGTGCTGTCGTGGGCCGGTGGCTGGGAGTCATCGCCTCCCTGTTGGCTAGAGCCACCAACCTCGTGCGTGATCCTAGTGCAAACCATCTGCAACCATACGACAACAAACATCGTCTCTAGTAAAAGAAACTTGAGCGAGACCTATGCTCAAATTTTTCACTAGTTGAAGATAACCTCTCATGAGTATGTTCTACCCCGTTGGAAGTATTCAAACCCCCCTCTAGGGTACAACAATCTCTCTAATGAGTTCAACTGTCATTCCTCTGTCAGAATGACCAGTTTCTACATATCCGAGATTTTGATCTAGTTCTGGGCATTTTCATGGCTCAAGTTGAATACGAAAGTTAAAGTTAACTTCAGTATCTTCCCAAAGAGTATTTACTTGCCCTCAGATCAGTTCTGGTTAAAAGGTTATGGTAATTCAAAGTCAGCAGAATTTCTGGAAGAATTTCAACAGGACCTCCCTTGGAATGTTGCTGTTTTCAACTCTGGTTTCCACTGAAATCTGTGCTGGAAACTCAGAAACTTTGAATTGCAAAGATGTAACACATCCTCTACCATTTCTAAGGATGTATCATATGACAATTTTAGATTTTTCTATTGGGGGTTATGTTTGAAAAACAGAATAGTCCAGAGAGTGTTTAACTCTGTCCTGATTCTGGACAGTTTACATTTCTCCGGGATTTAAGCCATCTTAAATATGTTTCAGCTCTGGAAGTCTACAACAAAGTTGTAGAGTACTCAAATACATTTCCAGAACTATATACCACACCTCCCTGGGCTAAAAGACCCGTGAGTCATGCTCTGTTAAAGTTCAGCAAACTTGCTGCCTAAAACAGAGCACTCTGTTTTTCAGTCTTTTGGAACTACACTCCTTACCCTCCAATCTACCCAACCAGGCCCTAAATGTTGAACCTAGTGATTTTAGTTCCTTGTTATCATTATTTTTCATGCATATACCTATGATATCGTGGTACTACGTTCCTCACAAAAGAAAATCCAAACCGGATTATACCGGCATATACGTCTCAACTGTGGCACTAAACGGTCTCTCGCACACGTTTACTACACGGATACATACGTGGTTAGTACCTGCAGAAGACCACACAATAATGATGCACACAAGGGTTTTTCATTTCAGGCAGGACCATATTTAAAATTAAATACAAACGCCAGTATCATTGCCATACGGCCGTCCTTGAGTTAGGTCACGTCTCAAGGTACGCGATCGTGTTTCAACACCACACGATGGGGAACCCGAGTATGTCATGAACGGGTCGTCACGGTTGGGAATGTTATCAACCCAACAGATACCACCTACTGCCCGGTAGGGCACGCCGATGGCAAGCGCTGTGTATGTCCTCCTGGGCTATTTCCAGATGAACACACTCTCGCGTTACTGACCACGCGATGGGGTCTCCACTTACTTGCCTAATGCACGCTAGGGATCAGCGTTTCATATGAACTCAGGAACATGAAGAGTCCAAGATTTTCATATTGACGTCTCACACCAAGCTGTGAGACCCATCCCTGAACCACGTTTCTCGTCAGGGAGAGCTAACCGAAATTGAACTGCTTTTGGTGGCGTTCCTTACCATTCTTACCAAAGCGTAGGTGCGTCGTTACATAATTGAAATTCAGAATTATAACACATAAGTTAGTCTTGCCACTTAAAGTAACTATGCTAATATAGTCCTTACTTGGGCAAACTACCGATTCCTCACCGTAATCCTAGGTTTTCCCATAATACAGTCCTTAAGTATTGTGCTATCCCCACTGCAGCTCTGATACCAGGCTGTGGCGGACCGGAATCTGCTCATCCAGGATCGCAGAGGATGGTGCCGCACGATGCGACACCCGACAGCACACGTCATAAGAACACGATATATTACGTGGGAAAAACAAACTGACTGTACAAAAAGGTACAACTTCAGTTACAAAATAGTATTTATTTTACACAGCGGAAGTCTACTCTGTACAACTCACGCCCGCCTATCTAGCAAAAGTTGGTTGACCAGCCCTAGGGCAACCAACACTGGCTGCACTCCTCAGCTCAGCGCGGCGTGTACAGCTCCCACTCAGCCGTGGTCCCCGACGGAGGGTAACCCTCGCCGGTGGACTCGTACTCCGAGTCCGTGGGTGGCTCCTCACCTGAAAAACACTTAAGCAGCAACCGTGAGCACGATGGCTCAACAAGACTTAACTGACTCACCTAGGCATAAAACTCTACATGAGGTGTACAATGACATAGGATAGTAATATTGCAGCAAATGGACACGCCTACAAGTTCATCCTTAGTTCACCTTTCAGCAGCAAGTTAATGGTTCATGAATCTGAAATTTAGTAAGCAATATTTGGTGGCACACATGTAGCAATACAATTATATCATAACAGCTATATTGAATCATAGCATTCCATAAATTATCTACGTTACGACGCAGTGAACAAGCGGTACTCGTCACCGCGAGGGATGGCGAATCGACTCGATATACACCTGCAGGGAAACCCAAAGAGCACGTCACGTACGCCCACCCGTGGAGCTGCACAACACGCTCACTCGATGTCGTACGGGACAACCTTTCACCCAACAGCCCAAATGTCGAACCGGTCACACCGAAACGAGCAGGAGGTTCCCCACACGGAGCATCTCTCTATGCCCGTTGGTAGATTTCCACCTTGATGCCCTCAGCCTACACCTATAAATCGGTGCGTTATGCCTCGACGCCCGGAGGTTTAGGCTACATCGGTTTATCGGGGCCCATATATCCGATATGACTTCGGTACGTTCAATACTTGTTCAGCAGGGCCGCACACGGATCGGTCTTCAATCGACACGGACAGGGCTGCGCACACAAGACTTCCTCTTGCTGCGCCCTAGCCCCTGCCTAGTATCATTTTCATTACTAAAGTGATCTCACATCACTCAACCGAACCCGTGTGTCCCAAGCCTATCTCGCGAGTAGATTCCAACTACTCGACTTGTACCGAAGTCCTATGAAACATTAAGCATAGCCTGTCTACTCGAGGTCTTAGAACCTACCCTCACTCTTATGGAAAATTTCAGGTCATGCAAGTGGGGTTTTCATCCATCCTACACCTAATGCACATACACCCGTCACTCTACGTATGTGAACAAAGTAAAAACTTCATAAAAGGCTTAATGCAAACCGGGGCTTGCCTTGTTGCTGCTGGTCAGTAGTTAGTTCTTCTTCCGGAAGGAGGAAGTCGAGCACTTCCGGAGTCTCCTCGCCTTCAGCGACTACACGTTAATGAAAATACTACATGTCAATGGATATGCACATAAGTTTATTGTAATGCTTCTGCTATTAGTTCTAATAACCAGTTTATACAACTGGAACTCTGTTCAAGAATTTAAAATGGAACTGGGTCTAGTGGTTTGGGTTTGGACTAAGGCATATAGTTAAGTGATAAGTGGTTATCCCCCTCTTCTCCATTGATCACCTCAAGTGGTTAAACTGAGCAGGGGTTATCCAGAGCTCCAATGGATCTGAGAATTTTTGTGTGAGTTCCTTGTCACCAGAAAACCCTCTGGACCAAAATTTAGCACTTTTCATTGAGTGGTTTGTTCAGAATAATTTTCTTAGCAATTAAGCAAAGAAGAATTAATTCTGAGGTAACACCCCTGTTCGTGCCCAACTTAGTGAACTAAAATTTCAATTATAGCTCATAGAGTTTGCATGAATTTTCCTAGCATTTGTGGAGCTAAGTTTTGTCCAGAACTGAATTTCCAAGTTTTGGAAATTCTCTGAAAATGTTTTTGTATTCAAATGAACACAGCACCTTCAAATTTGAATTGTTCTGATCAAATCAACTCCAAATGGTCTGAAACTTTTACAGGGGTTCACTAACATCCTAAAGAACATTCTGGCAAAATTTGGGGATTTTTGGATGAACCAAACTCCCTCTAAAATTCTTTTGCTGAAAAGTTTAAAGAATTTTCCAGACTTAAATAACAGGTTTCATACAAGTTGAGTTGCATATTTGGATAGAGCTATGCAAGATGAATCCAACCCAATTTGAATCACTAAATTTGGAGCTTCCTAGCAAAAGTTATAGGGTTCTAAAGTTTGAACTAAATCTGAAAATTCGAAAAAATGTTTAAATCCTGCGGGTGGGTCCATCGCACACGTGTCGACCGCTGGAGCCGAGCCACACGGGGCCACAGACTCCTTCCCGCGCAGCCACACTGGATCCTGGACCACAGAAAATCCCACACGTTACTTCCAGCCGCTGACGAGTGGGGCCTCCCCCCTTCGTCTTCCTCCAGCCACCCGCGTGACCCCGCCGCCGAGCTCGCCGGAGCTCTCGCCGGAGAGGGGTTCCGGCCCACGGAACTTGCTGATTCTCGCCGCCTGTGCCTATCTCGGCCTGGGGAACACGGTGTTGCCCTCACCAGAGCGTGACAACGGCCGGAACAGTGCTCCCGCCGGTAACAGCGGTCGGGAGCTCACCGGCGATGTCGAACTAGGCATCCCCTGCACCTTTTTCGATGCGGTTTGCTCGGGGAGCTCTGCTGGCACCTGCTGGTCACGGACATGGGCACCGATCCCCGTGAAAACGGCTGCAACTACGACCTCACCGGCGATCTAGGCCGGATATCGGCTGTGCTCAGAAAACTTCGAAGAACCGTAACCCTAGCCCATGGTTCTTGCTGGTTTTTATCCTGGGTGGTCGTGATAGGGAGCAGATCATGTGTTTAGCTCGGTATGCCCGGTGATAAGCCAACCCCCGCGAATTTTGAGGATTGGTAATGGCTCGGTCTTAGGACCACCGAAACTTCCCCGGCGAAATCCTCCCCCGACAGGCCACGAAATGAAGAACGGTTGGGACCAGAAGGATCAGCACCTCAAGGCGGTTCTTTCTTCTGTTGCTCGTCGGGCACGAAAGCACCTGGGTTGCTCGGACGCCGGCGACCAGAGAGCGACGATGAAAAAGATTGCACGCGGAGGCGATTGTGGATGGGGGAACGCTGGGGCAGCCGGGCACCGTGAAAACAGCCGAGTGAGCGTCGCGCTGGCGTGTTGACTCTGCTCTTTCACCGTGCGTTGGCCGCATTGGGACGGGGTTGACCCCGTGCGCTGTCGCCCGTTGGGGTGTTCGACCGTGTGCCTTAGTCGGTTTGATCCCTGGGTGGCTGACCAGTGGGCCCTCTTCTCCCCTCTAATTCTTTCTCCCCCTTCTGCTGTAAATATCCCCAGCTACTAAACATTGAATGAGAGACTTAGCACCAAGTCTTGGGTTGAATTTGAGTTCTCAAATTTAAACTTTGTTTGGCTAAATTTGCTTCATGTTTGAACTGAAATTCAAATTCAGTTTTGAATTCTTGCAAATTTAGCTCCCGACAAGATGAACTCCAATGGGGATGAAAATTGGTGGGCTAACTCAAAAAAATGTGCTGAGTTTGAATATGAAGCTAACTTTTGAATTTGAGTGATGAAAGTTGCTGCAATTTGAATTTACATTTAAATTGGCCTCTTTTTCAAATACCTCCAAAAGTGTTGGATTTACATGAAACATGGACTGAACCTTCCCAAGACTTTTTAAGTTCTAGGGGTGAGCTCAACCTCTCATGTTCATGTGTAGAAATCCTACTTTGTGAAAGTGAAGGCTTTCCCCTCTAATCACTCTTTTGATGGAGGTTACTTGCTCTTCACAATATTTCCTAAGATATCCACAACAAAAACTGTCGTGTTGTGAGGTGAAGAAAAGTTTTTGCAAGTCCCTTTTCTTGGGCTTTTTACAATATTCCTGAGCTACCATAAAAATTTCAGATCCATTTGAGCTCATTTGATCAACCTAATGGTGTAATTAATGAAACTGTTCTAGAGAAAATGAAAAATGTCCAGAAACAATTTTCAGATTTTCTCTGAACTTCTTTAGCTCATATCTTTGGTTAGGAATCTTCAAATTAGGTGAAACCAATTCCATTAGAACCCTCTGGAAATCTAGTTTTCCAGAAAGTCATGGCTTGCTCCATGAAAATCCTTAGAACACCCTAAGCGCTTCAAGTAAGGCCAAACACACATTTATTTGTGCAGGGCACAAATGAGCTTTGCTTTAGATGAAATTTGGCCAAGTATCTGTTTAGTTTGTATACAAACCATAGTAAAAATTTCACAATCATTAGGCCTGTCTAGCAGTACTTTTAGTCTTAACAATACCAACTTCAAATTCAAATGCATTTAAATTGACACGCATACATGTTTATATTGTGTAGTCGCTAAGGTTGAAGAGGAGCCGGAGGTGTTGGATTTCATCACCCCGGAGGAACAGCTAGCATATGACCAGCAGCAAGGCAAGCTCCAGTTTGCATTAGCCATTTTATAAATTTGATTGTTTTGAGAACTTACTTTGAGTATCCACTTCGTTTATGCATTAGCATCTTGTTTGAAAACCCAAATGCATAGCCAAGAAAACCCTAGTTTTGGGCTTAGGTTTTAAACCTCGAGTAGGCACTGCAATGCTAAACTAGGGTAGGATTCGGTACAAGTCGAGTAGTTGAAACTGCTCGCAAGAATAGGCTAGAGGCACACCACTCGGTTAGAGATAGCAAATGGAACACGTGATATGGCAAGAAAAATGAGACCGAGCAGAGAGTAAGGGCAACAGGACTTTGGGGCCCTGGGTGCCATAGCTCCGCTTGTGTCGATTGAGGACCGAGCCGTGTGCGGGCCTGTTGAAAAAGCTAGAACAGTACCGAAGACCTACCCGATATATGGGAACCGGGAAACTGATGTAATTCGGGTAGCTATTTGTTGAGGCATTGCTAGTCGTCCAAAGGGTAGGTTGAGAGCTTGAGGTATAGATCGGCTGGTGGCACTGCGGATGTGCGTGCAGAGACCTCTTTCTCAGGACGATAGGACCGGTTCAACATTTGGCTGACGGATGAAAGGTGGTTCAAATTCAAGTGTGATTCGAATTTAGCTAACCCAGCTCAAATTTGAGGATTTCAAATTTAACTAATGACTTGGTGATGAAGTATACACTTTAATTGTGAGTAGCTGGGATATTTGCAGCAAAGAAATGTAAAAGAATTAGAGGGGAGGAGTGGGCCCACATGTCAGTCAAACCCACTGAGTGAAGCACCTCACACACGCGCTCTGTTCTTCGGGCCACTGCAGCAGACGCCACCGAGCCGATCCGATTGCCACCTCTCAGTTTGCCGTCATGCTGGTGACCAGCTTCGGCACCTCCTTGCTCACGAAGGATCCCCAGCGCTGCACACACACAACCACCGTGCTCTGAATTCACCCGCTTGACAGAAAACCCAGCCCGCACGGCCGCGCCTATGTCTCACTCGGCGATCACCCACTCCGGTGGTTTTCACGCTATGCCAAGCTGCTTAGAGGTTGCGCCCACCATCCTTGACGTTCCCGAAATGAGAAATCGGAGGTATCTGCCCTAGAACATGGTAGCGAGCTCGATTTGCTTCTTCAACGCCGTGAGTCGCCGCCGCTACAAAAACTCATCACCCGGCCATGATCGTCCTTCTTCTTCAGAGTTTAGCACACCAAAAGGTTCGCCTAGGAGCACAATTCCTTTCCCGCAATCCCGGCCGCATGCCACAGAGTGTGCTCCTCGGAGTTTCAGTTCTTGCCGAAAGCATGTGATATAGACTGTGGCCATGTAACTCAAATATTTGTGCTAACCGGTCAAGCAAACTTTCCCCAACTTAGACAACCATCCGGAAATGTCTGTGCGAATCCATACGATCAAGAACCATAGGAAACCTTCGAGAAACCACTGAGTTCTTTGGGTTTTTCATTCTTCATCAAATTTAGACCTATGGCACATGGTGAAGTCCTATTTGCTGTCACCTTTAGCCAGATCAGGGTCATGATCGTTGCTCCTTAGGTCGTGGCGGTGCTGTAGGAGGCAACAGCAGAGGTTTTGAGGCACTACAGCACCATAGCGACCTTGCCGAACTTGCCATGGAGGCTGTCGCCGTCGCACAACCATTTCTGGTGATCACTGGGCGGCGACAAGGTCAGCAACATATTCTCCGAGCAATTTTAGGTGGAGGCGGCGAGTTTGGTTGAGTTCCGGGCATGGGAACCCTCTTCCGGCGAGTGCTCCGGCGAGGGGGGCGGCGGTTGGCCGCGGGAGCGCCAGAAAGAAGAAGACTCGCGTGCCCCATGTAAGGGCCTAAGTTTTTGCACACACTCAAAGTGTTCATCACACCACAGACACCTTATTTGAGGAAAGATTATGAACACATTTGCAGAGCAAGTAAACACCATCAACATGGTCATTAGATGATAAACTCACAAAAAGCAAAAGTGGCATTTCCCACATGCATCATATAGGGGCGTGAGGAAGAAGAAGACTCATGGGCCCCACGAGTCAGTCTCTGTTAAAACCGCGCCGGATCGTCTGTGGCTACGTGAGATAATCCCTGTGGCCCCCTGTGTCCAACTATCTGGTGGCGCCACGTCATCCCGGGACTCAGCTGTCAGAATTTGAACATTTCCCGGATTATTTGAATTCCAGTTTTTCCTAAATATTTAGAAGCCCATAACTTTTGCTAGGATGGTCCAAATTTGGTGAACCAAATTTCGTTGGATTCTGCTCTCCGAGTGCTATACAGAAAAACAAGTTCCAGTTCATGAAACCTATTAGTTTTCCATAATTAATTCTCTAAACTTTAAACTGTTGGGAATTTTATCTGGAGAATTCCTTTATGGAAAATTCTGAAATTTGGCTAGGATGTTCATTTGAAAATCCTTGAGCCACATGAAAAATTTCAGATCCATTTGATGTAAGGGCCTAAGTTTCTGGCACATAGTCAAAGTGTTCATCACCACACACACACTTCATTTGAAGAAACTTGATGAACACATTTGAAGAGCAAGTAAATACCATCAACATGATCATTAGAGAATAAACTCACAAAATGCAAAAGTGGTATTTCCCACATGCATCATACAGGGGCTGAGATTGTGAAAAACTCCAACACCTTTCTAGGGATGCTCATGCCAAATTTCGCCCAAATTCAAACCTTTTTGAAGTCTTTTTGGGTATAACTGGAGAGAGGGTGGTTTGAACTTAAATTCAAATTCAAACTGTTTCTATCTCATGAATTCAAAAGTGGGAGGCATATTCTTACTCAGCACCTTTTTGTGAGCTCACACACCAATTTTCACACCATTTGGAGTTGAGCTTGACATGAGCCATTTGGCCAAATTCAAATCAGATTTGAATTTTAAACTAAACCTTTGCTGAAAATTGATCAAATTGAATTCCAATTTGAATTATTCAAAGTGCAGTAGACATTTGGAAATTTGATCAAACTACCAAGGTTATTTGAGTCTCTACTGTTTAGAGCAGTGGGAAAAATTAAAGTTTGGAGGTTAAAATGAGAGGTGGGACCCACATGTCAGTCTCTATAGCAAATTCAACCCACTGAAGACTCAACACTCGGTTCTCGGGTTGCAGCCGAGCGCGCCACCGAGGGGCTGACCAACACCAGCTCCTGCTGTGCTTCCCCGCGCGGTAGCCCAGCTGCCCGGCTCCTTATCCCTCCCCGGCATGATCCTGTTGCCTATTAACTGAGCCCACGGCGAGTTCGATCATTTCACACCACGCTCCACCAAAAACCAGTCGCATCTCGGTTCCGCTCGTGATCAGGCCAATCACACGCAAACACAAACCCCCCAGTAGCAAGACGGAATCGCGAGCTCATGAGCGACGTCCTAGACATCGTGTTGTCCAGTGAGCAGGCGCCCTCGAGCTCAGCTGGGTGTTTTTCCTGGCGAATCGAACGTTACCGCCATTCGGGCTCTCGTGGACAGCTCGGCACAGCCATTGTCGCATCTACTTCTCTACACAAGAAAGGTGCGTCACTGCACGTAGATGGTGTAGCCAAAAGCCGTTTGGCATATGATCAACCATCGGTTGAGAATTTCCAAGTTTACCAAAAGCCAGTTCATATGAGCCGAGCTCACCTCCGATTGAAATTTGGACTCCACACACTATTGTTGGTCAAGCCGGTTGTCCAGTAAGTTCTATACATGCTAGCGCACACGCTCGAGAAGGAAGGAAGGAAAACCGTTGAAGATCGGCCATGATATGGCAATTTTCCTCGCCGCCGTTGCAAAAGTACCTCATCTCACCGTCGAGGGTATGGTTGCCGGCGTTTCTAGCTTCCACAAAGCCTTGGTTCATGTTCCTCGTACTCCACTGATTCTCTCCGAGCAATTTCCGATCGATTTGGTGCACGGTGGTGCAAAACCGACCTCGCCGAAACCCTAGCGGGTGCTGTCACCGGTACGCGCGGGTTTCCGGCCATCGCCAGTGGCCGGCGAGCCCACAGCTGAGTTCAGGAGGTCGGAAAAGGGGGAGGCGGCAAGTTTCAGGCCGGGAGGTGGCCGGGAACTCGGTTCCGGTGAGTCTCGCCGGAGACCGCCGCCACAGGGTATTTGGCACGAGGAGGAAGACGAAGCACTGTGTGTGGGACCCACAGGCAGAAGTTTAAACTTTTCTTCGATTTTCAGTTTTAGTTCAAACTGCAAACTCACATAACTTTGGCTAGGCAACTCCAAATTGAGTGAACCAAATTTTGTTGGATTCAGCTCTCTGAGTACTTTCCAGCAAATCAAGTTTAACTTCATGAAAATCCTTAGTTCTCCTGAATTAATTCTTTAAAGTTAAAATGTTTAGAATTTTAACTGGAGGATCCCTTGGAGGAAAATTCTGAAATTTTGCTGGGATGTTCACCAAAATATCCCTGAGCTACCACAAAATTTTCAGATCCATTTGAGCTCATTTGATCCACCTAATGGTGTGATTAATAAAACTGTTCCAGAGAAAATAGAAAATGTCCAGAAACATTTCCAGAATTTCTCTGAAATTGTTTAGCTCATATCTCTAGCTAGGAACCTTAAAATTAAGTGAGACCAATTCCATTAGAAACCTATGAAAATCTAGTTTTCAGAAAGTCATGGCTTGCTCCATGAAAATCCCTAGAACACCCTAGGAGCTCCAATTAAGGTCCAGTACATAATTATTTGTGGAGAGCTCAAATGAGCTTTTATGCAAATGAAACTTGGCCAAGTCAGTTTTCAGGTAGTAACAAAACCACAGTAAAAATTTCAGAGTCATTGGGTCTGTCTAGTAAGACTTATAGTCTTCACAAGTTTAAATTCAATTCAAAGGCATTTAAATTGATACATATACTTGTTATCTCATGTAGTCGCTAAGGTTGAGGAGGAACCCGAAGTCTTAGACTTTGTCACTCCGGAAGAGCAGCTAGCCTACGACCAAGAGCAGCAAGGCAAGCTCCGGTTTGCATTAACCCGTTTTACAAATTTTTACTGTTTTGAGAACTTACTTTGAGCACCCACTTACTTCTTGCATTAGAGTCTTGTTTGAAACCCAAATGCATAGCCAAGAAAACCATGGGTTGGGATTAGGATTGAAAACCCCGATTAGCTACTGCAATGCTAAGATAGTGTAGGACTCGGTACAAGTCGAGTAGTTGGAACTACTCGCGAGGATAGTCTAGAGGCACTCTACTCGGGTAAAGATAGCAAATTAAACACATGGCAAGAAAAATGAGACCGAGCGTAGAGTAAGGGCAGCCGGACTTTGGGGCCTGGGTGCTATAGCTCCGCTTGTGTCGATTGAGGACCGAGCCGTGTGCGGGCCTGTTGAACAAGCTAGAACAGTATCAAAGACCTACCGGCTATATGGGAACCGGGAAACCGATGTAACTCGGGTAGCTGGGTATTGAGGCATTGCCTGTCGTTCAGAGGGTAGGTTGAGAGCTCGAGGTGTAAATTGGCTGGCGGCACTGTGGATGCACGCGCAAAGACCTCTTGCTCGGAACAATAGGACCGGTTCAATATTTGGCTGACGGGTGAAGGGTGGTTGCGTACGACGTCCGTGATGGTTGCTGTAGGCAACATCGAGTACGGGCATATGTGACGGGTTATTCGGGAAACCCTGCAGGTGTAAATCAATTATAATCGCCGTCCCTCATGGTCAGTGAGTACCACTTGTTTACTGTACCATGACGTAGAAAGAACAGGCTAGAATCATGTTAAAAGTTTGCTGATTTGAAAGATATACCTTGCTTGTTAATGTCTTGTTGTAGTTTAGAGCTAATTAAAGTTCTTTTCAACTTTGGGCAAAGTACATGAGAGCGAGAAATGCGTTTCTTGTTTGATTGCGGCTCTCTATTGTGCCTTAGCGTAAGGTTCTCCAAAACCTGCTGTTAAAACATTGAATGTAATGTTCATATAATTAGGCGAGTCCTTTGCAAATTATTTACCTGATGTACCTTGTACCCATCATGTAGAAGTTCCATGTATAGGAGAGACAGGTCAGTCTTGCTGAGCCATCATGCTCACTGCTTGTGTTTGAAGCTTTTGCAGGGGTCTATGAGGAAGGGACTCCCGAGGAGGAGACGGAACCCCACGAGGGGAACCCCGTCGAGTGGGAGACATGCACACCGCCGTGTTAGTGTGTGTGCGTGCTAGCAGGGACACGTTCACGGGCTGAACGTGAACTCGATGCATAGTCTACGCCCGTGAGTGTGGACTGGACTTTTTTTTGTAAAAATGTTGATAAACTGGTTTATGTAATAAAACTTTGCTTCTGCATTGTATCTTTGACGTGCGTTATCTGGTGCTGTGCAATGCAGAACCCCTCAGCGTGATCCTGTCTCGACAAGGCCGATGGGGTCGTGTCATTTGAGTTCATTTATTTCCCCTAATGGTGTGATTAAGTGAACTGCCCTGAGAAAATAGAAAAATGTACAGAAACATTTTTCAGATTTTTCTCAAACCTTGATTAGGTCATAACTTTCTCTAGGATTCTTCAAATTACATGAAACCAACTCCATTTGAACCATCGCAAACTCTAGTTTCCATAAAGTAATGGTTTGATCCATGAAAATCTCTGGAAATCCTTAGAATCTCTAGTAATGACCATTTATACTTTTATTTGTGCAGATCCCAAATGAGCTTTGTTTCAAATAAAATTTGGTCAAGTATCTGGTTTGGTTCTTACCAAGCCACAGTAAAAATTTCAGAGCTAAAAGGGATTTCTATCTGGAGTTATGGTCTTTACATACACAATTCAACACGTTTGCATTTAAGTTGACATATCGTTAAATTGCTTACGTGTAGTCGCTGAACGCGAGGAGACCCCAGAGATACTGGACTTCATACCTCCGGAGGAAACACTAATCGCTGACCAGCAGCAACAAGGCAAGCCCCGGTTTGCGTATAACAAGTTTTATGAAGTTTTGCTTTGTATCCACTTAATTTGAAGTATGTATGTGCATTAGGTGTAGGATGATTGAAACCCCAGATGCATAACCAGATTATTCTAAAGAGAGTGAGGGTAGTGTCTAAGTCCTTGAAGTAGATAATGCTTTGCTTAAAGTTTATAGACTTCGGTACAAGTCAAGTAGTTGGAATCTACTCGCGAGTATAGGGTTCGTCACACACGGGATTGGTTAGAGATGTGAGACAAGTTTAGCAAGAAAAATGAGACTAGGCAGGGGCTAGGACGCAGAAAGAGGAAGTCTTGTGTGCGTAGCCCTGTCCGTGTCAATTGAGGACAGATCCGTGTGTGGCCCACGCTGATTAAGTTTGAATGTACCGAAGGCATATCGGATATATGGGGTCCGATAAACTGATGCAACCTATACCTCCGTGCGTCGAGGCATAACACACCGATTCATAGGTGTAGGTTGAGGGAAGCAAGGTGGAAATCTGCTAACGGGCATAGAGATATGCACCGTGTAGGGAACCTCCTGTCAATTTGGGTGTGACCGGTTTGACGTTTGGGATGTTTGGTGAAAGGTTGTTCCGTACGACATTGAGTGAGCGTGCTGTGCAGCTCCCCGGATGGGTGTACGTGACGTGCTCTTCGGGTATCCCTGCAGGTGTATCTCGAGTCAATTTGCCGTCCCTCACGGTAATGAGAACCACTTGTGATGCGGCCCCGCGGCCTCGTCGAGCCAGGATCACGCTGAGGGGTGCTGCGTTGCACAGCACCGGATAACACACATATAAGGTACAAAGCGGAAGCAAATTTTTATTACATAAATGAGTTTATGAACATTTCTACAAAAAAAATATGTTGAGTCTACACTCACGGGCGTAGACTATGCACCGAGTTCATGTTCAGCCCATGAACGTGTCCCCGCTAGCACACACGCACACTAAGATGGTGGCGTGCACGACTCCCACTTGACGGGGTTTCCATCTCGGGGTTTCGTCTCCTCCTCGGAGTCCCTTCCTCATAACACCCTGCAAAAGCTTCAAACACAAGCAGTGAGCACGATGGCTCAGCAAGTCGGACCCATCTTTCCTATACATGAAACTTCTGCATGCTGGATACAGGATAGATGGAAAAATAAGTTGCAAGGGACTCGCCTAAATAGTTGAACCTTACTTTCATGTTTTAGCAGCAAGATGTGGAGAACCTCACGCTAAGGCACATTAGAGAGCCACAATCAAACGAGAAACGCATTTCTCTCATTTACTTTGCCCAAGGTCGAAAAGAACTTTAATGAGCTCTAAACTATAGCACTTCATTAGCAATCAAGGTCCATCCTTCAAATCAGCAAACTTTTAACATGTATCTAGCCTGTTCTTTCTACGTCACGGTACAGTGAACAAGTGGTACTCACTGACCGTGAGGGACGGCGATTATAATCGATTTACACCTGCAGGGTTACCCGAATAACTCGTCACGTACGCCGTACTCGATGTTGCCTACAGCAACCATCACGGACGTCGTACGCAACCACCTTTCACCCGTCAGCCAAATGTTACATCGGTTTACACCTCAGGCTCTCAACCTATCCTCTGAACGCCAGTCGATTTACACCTCAATCTCTCAACCTACCCTCTGAACGACCGGCTATGCCTCAATACCCAGCTACCCGAATTACATCGGTTTCCCGGTTCCCATATATCCGGTAGGTTTTCGGTACTGTTCTAGCTTGTTCAACAGGGCCGCACATGGCTCTGTCCTCAATCGACACAACCGGAGCTATGGCACCCAGGCCCCAACGTCCTGCTGCCCTTACTCTCCGCTCGGTCTCATTTTTCTTGCCATGTGTTTCATTTGCTACCTTTACCCGAGTAGTGTGCCTCTAGCCTATTCTCGCGAGCAGTTCCATCTACTCGACTTGTATCGAATCCTACACTATCTTAGCATTGCAGTAGCTAATTGAGGTTTAAAAACCTAAGCCCAACACAGGGTTTTCTTGGATATGCATTTGGGTTTTCAAACAAGACTCTAATGCATAATTGAAGTGGGTGCTCAAAGTAAGTTTTCAAAACAGTAAAATTTATAAAAAGCTAATGCAAACCGGAGCTTTCCTTGCTGCTGTTGGTCGTAGGCTAGCTGTTCCTCTGGACTGATGAAGTCTAAGACTTCGGGCTCCTCCTCAACCTTAGCGACTACATGAGACAAATACATGTATGTATCAACTTGAATGCATTTGAATTTGAAGTTGAATTTGTTAAGACTATCAGTATTGCTAGATTGACCCAATAACTCTGACATTTTTACTGTGGTTTGGATACAACCTAAACAAAGACTTGGCCAAGTTTCATTTGCAGCAAAGCTCATTTGAGCCCTCCACAAATAATTTTGTATTTGGCCTTAATTGGAGCTCTTAGGGTGTTCTAGGGACTTTCATGGAGCAAGCTATGACTTTCTGAAAACTAGATTTTCAGAAGATTCTAATGGAGTTGGTTTCACATAATTTGAACACTCCTAACCAAAGATATAAGCTAAACAATTTCAGAGAAATTCTGAAAATGTTTCTGAACATTTTCCATTTTCTCTGGAATAGTTTTATTAATCACACCATTAGGTGGATCAGATAAGCTCAAATGGATCTGAAACTTTTATGGTAGCTCAGGGACATTTTGGTGAATATCCTAGCCAAATTTCAGAATTTTCCACAAAAGGGTCTCCAGTTAAAATTCTAAACAGTTTAAATTTTGAAGATTAATTCTTGAGAAATAAAGATTTTATAAAGTGAAACTTGATTAGTTGGAAACTACTAAGAGAGCTGAATCCAAAAAAATTTGGTTCACTTGATTTGGAGCTTTCTAGCCAAACTTATGTGGGTTTGAAGTTTGAAAAAAAAACTGAAAATCGGAGAAAAGTTTAAACGGCTGACCGCTGGGCCCACCACAGAGCAAGGATTGGCTCCCCTTCCGGCACGTCCTCTGTGGCGAGTAGGTGGACGGTGCCGGGCTTAGGATTTGCCCACCACACATTAATGGGGTTCCATGGCTGATTCCTCCCCGGAAACTGTGGTGCCACTCCGCCGCTTTGCCTCTCAGGACAGTTGTTGGCGAAGTGTCCTGGGCGACCGCATTTGAAGCATGCGGTTGACGACTGGCCCGTGCTTGGGGGACGAAAGCCCAGCATGTGCTGCTGAGGTGGAAACGCATGCGGCATCGCCCGCTGCTGCTGTTGTTGTTGCAAAGGTGGTGCTGGTAATGCCAGCCTGAACGCCTGTGGAGAATATGGCCGACTGCGGAACGGCATCGGCCTCTGTGGGTGCTGCTAGTGTTGACCCGATGGTGAGCGATACACCATCCGGTATTTTTGAGAAGGACCACCTCCCTCTCCGCTGCTCTGCGGCGCGCTTCGCTTCTTCTCCGCCGCCGGTAACTCCTTGCTGGAGTCCTCCTGAACAACCGCAGCATCAATAATATCGTTGAGGCTGCCGCGATTGAACATTGCCAGCTTGTCCTTCAGGAGCGGGTTAAGCCCCTGGTAAAAATGGTCCCACCGCTTCTCGTCAGTATCGGCGTCATATGACGCGTAGAGCGTGATCTCATTGAACACCCTGGAGTATTCCAGCGCGTTCCTGCTTCCTTGCTGCAGGCGAAGGAACTCCTGCGTCTTCCTCTTCATAAGAGCCAGCGATATGTGATAGGCCCTGAAGGCCATCCGTAACTCCGCCCACGTCATAACTCGCTCGGTGGGTTACGCGGCACAAAAGTTCGCCCACCAAGTGCTTGCAGACCCTTGAAGCTGTTGAACCGCGAACTGAGTCTTGCACTGCTCACTCACTTGGAGCAGCCTGAATTTCATCTCCATCGTGTGGAGCCTGTTGTCCGCATCGAGGGGTTCATCCGTCCTTGAGAATATCGGGGGATGAGTAGCCAGAAAGTCAGAGTAGGAGCTTTGTTGTTGCTCCTCACGATATTGACGCCTCTCTGGTAGACATATTTGCAATTAAGGTCTGCAGCAACTCCATGTGCTGCTGATGAGAACCCGCCATAGCTGCAACGATGTCGGCCAATGTAACCGTTGGTGGTGGTGGTGGCGGTTGTTGCTGTTGCTGTTGCTGTCCCGAGAAATCCTCGGGAGGCTGCTGGGAGGCATCTCCCCCCTGACTAGAATCCCCAACGTCTGGGTTGGCACGAGTGCGAGTCATTCTGAAATTCAAAACAGCAGCGATCAGCACATGTCATTCCTAAAGTTCCATATAAAACAGTAGTTATTGGAGTGACACATGAATAAACTTGCACAACATTCACATATATTGATAAAGCATAAACTTTATACAAGATACATTATTCTCGGGTCTCCAAGAAGTCGTGCTCATGTCGTCACTACCTATACATATCCTACTGTCTACACGACATGTCACCGATTACAAAAGTTTTTGTACCCCACCCTCGCTGCCCTACTTGGCAATGGTAATTCAATACTCGGAGTAGAACTCGACCTCCTGTGGGTCGTCCTCCTCCGCTACCTCTACTGGTGGCTCCGAGTCCATGACCTCCTCTTCCGGTTCAGGTTCCCCCATCGCCAGGATACTCAAAACCACGGGTATGGCACCTACCATCGGTAGGCCCACTACCGGAGGCACGAGGTCTTGCAACGCATGCACCTCGTGCATAGCCTGATTGTAGTCCTCTTCCCAGTCTTGTCTCTCCTCGATAGCGTCATCACGCTCTTGAGTGAGAACCTCATTTTGCTGGGTAAAGGCCTGCACTTGCTGTTGTAAAGCCGTGATATCGACGCGGCTTTTCTTTTTGCCTTCTTCAGACGATGCAACTGATTATGTTGTCCGTTCAGTCGCTTTATCGTCGGAAGGAGAATATTACGGAGTGCGCTGTCAGCGCTCTCAAAATGGTCTCCATGGCTGGTGCTCTCCTTGAGCTTTATGGCAAGACAATCCGTATGGACAGCTTGGCTGTCCATCACGGCCTTTGCTGCCCTCAACTGGAGGCTGAGGTTCGCCTCCGCCGGGTTGTACCTTGGGCAACCAGGATCTGTTGCCTCCAAGTATCTTTCCCTCCACACATGATTAGCTTGTCCCTCCACCGGAACGAGCACGTATGGAGTGCCCTCCATAGCTCTCACGTGTAGTTGGCAGAAGCGCGACATGGTGTCGCGGGCTGCCACTTGCCACATTTTCCCCGGCTGTCTACCTCTCACCGTGACGGTGAACGGTGCCCAACCGGGCGGCGTAGGTCCTGCAGGAACTTCGACATGGATGGTCCACGTCTTGTTCCCCTCCTTGCCTTCTTCCTTGGTGAGGTACTGCGACATTTCCACGTACCCGAAATATTGAAGCATTTGCTTCAACACTTCCGGATAGCCGCTGCATTGAGAACAGTGGCAGACCACCCACCCGTTCTCCAGTTTTTTATCCACTGTCATCTGTAGAAACATATTTTAAAAAAGGTCAAATACTCATTTAAACATTAAATCATTGAGTTATAACATTAAAACATGTCATTAAACTCATAAAACTTGGAAACACAATTCAAACTTAGATAAATTTGGCTGCTGGTCTGCTGCCCAAACTGACAGCCCTGACCAGTTTCCATTTCAACCTGATTTAGACCATGCTAAAGGCAAAACCAATTCTGGAGCTAAACATCAAAGTTAAATCTAACTTCAATAGCTTTCCAGAAAGTATTTACTTTGCCTAAGATCTGTCCTGGTTCAATTGTTATGAGATGTCAAATTTGACAGAATTTCTGGAGAAAATTGGACAGCACCTCCCTGCTTGAGGTACTGATTTGATCCAAGAATTCCAGTTAATCCTACACCAAATTTGACAAAATTTTCTGTAACAAAGTTGTAACCCATTTCATGAACATTTCAGAACTACCTCATTTTCTATTTTTAGATTTTTTGTGCAGGAAGTTATGCTCAATTTACAGAGAGTGTTTGCTCTACCCTGTTTTCTGGACAGTTTCAACTCTACTGCATTTTTCGACTGGTTAAGTGATGAAACACCTCTGGACATCCACAGAAAAGTTGTAAAGCATTCCAAAATATTTCCAGAAATGTATCATACGACCCCAACCTCGAAATAACTCAACCTCTAACCTCTGTTCAACTTCAGCATTATTTTAGCTGAAAACAGAGGACTCTGTCCTTAGTATCCTATAAGTTGAAAATTGATTTACTTTGAACATCCTGGTTAAGGAGAGAAGTTACATCAAAGTTTTAGTGCTCTAGATAAAAATCTTCAAGTTTTACAATGATGTAGAACATTTAGTGGGGTGTGACGTCGAAGCGTCACCAGTTCATATCGGTACTACGTTCCTCACAAAGAAAAAACCTATACCGGACTTAGCCGGCTTCGTTAGTTCAGTGACACTAAATGTCTCTCGCACGCGGATGCTACTCGTCTACCGATTCATGGTCAGACTACCTGCAAATAAACCACTCGATCGTCAGGCTTGGCTGCACACCGAGCCCGGTGCCAATACAGTTCATACAACCATCCGTCATCACTCGCATGGTTGTTCTCAAGCCAATCATGCCTTGAGCTACGTGTTCATGTTACTAACCACGTGATGGGGTCTCCCAAACTTGGCCGTAGCACGCCAGGGAAGGGCGTTGCTCGAATACCCCAAACGACACGAAGAGTCGTAGAGGATATTAAAGCGGGCCAGGTTACCTGCGACCCATGAGGCTCCACCCTTCAGCTTGTGCGCACTGGTGGACAGCGCTTACATGCACCACCCAAGACATATGACGTCCCGAGATGCATGATTTTCCGACATAAGCAAATAGGTTAGTATTGCAACTTTCTATATACTAATAACATCCTTATATGGGCTACTAACTCGTTCCTCACCGAGTTTTTGAAAAAGATGACCTTCTTAGTGCGTTAAACCTCAAGCGAGCTCTAATACCACGCTGACGGGGCCCCGCGGCCTCGTCGAGCCAGGATCACGCTCACGAGTGCTGCATTGCACAGCACCTGATAACACACATAAAAGGTACAAAGCTTGAAGCAAAGTTTTATTACATAAATGAGTTTATGAACATTTTTACAACAAAATATGTTCAGTCTACACTCACGGGCATAGACTACGCACCAGGTTCATGTTCAGCCCGTGAATGTGTCCCCGCTAGCACACACGCACACTAACACGGCAGCGTGCATGACTCCCACTCGACGGGATTTCCCTCTCGGGGTTCCGTCTCCTCCTCGGGAATCTCTTCCTCATAACACCCTGCAAAAGCTTCAAACACAAGCAGTGAGCACGATGGCTCAGCATGTCTCACCCGTCTTTCCTATACATGAAACTTCTACATGCTGGATACAGGGTAGATGGAAAAATAAGTTGCAAAGGACTCGCCTAAATAGTTGAACCTTACTTTCAAGTTTTAGCAGAAAGTTGTGTAGAACCTCACGCTAAGGAACATGAGAGAGCCGCAATCAAACGGGAAACGCATTTCCCTCATGTACTTTGCCCAAGGTCGGAAAGAACTTTAATGAGCTCTAAACTATAGCACTTCATTAGCAATCAAGGTCCATCCTTCAAATCAGCAAACATTTAACATGTATCTAGCCTGTTCTTTCTACGTCACGGTACAGTGAGCAATGGTACTCACTGACCATGAGGGACGGTGATTATAATCGATTTACACCTGCAGGTTTACCCGAATAACCCGTCACGTACGCCTGTACTCGATGTTGCCTACAGCAACCATCATGGACGTCGTACACAACCACCTTTCACCCGTCAGCCAAATGTTGAGCCGGTCCAATCATCCCGAGCAAGAGGTCTCTGCGCGCGCATCCGCAGTGCCGCCAGCCGATTTACACCTCAAGCTCTCAACCTATCCGTCTGAACGACCAGCTATGCCTCAACACCCAGCTACCCGAATTACATCGGTTTCCCGGTTCCCATATATCCGGTAGGTCTTCGGTACTGTTCTAGCTTGTTCAACAGGCCCGCACATGGCTCGGTCCTCAATCGACACAAGCGGAGCTATGGCACCCAGGCCCCAACGTCCTGCTGCCCTTACTCTCCACTCGGTCTCATTTTTCTTGCCATGTGTTTCATTTGCTACCTTTATCCGAGTAGTGTGCCTCTAGCCTATTCTCGCGAGCAGTTCCAACTACTCGACTTGTACCGAATCCTACACTATCTTAGCATTGCAGTATCTAATCGAGGTTTAAAAACCTAAGCCCAACCCAGGATTTTCTTGGCTATGTATTAGGGTTTTCAAACAAGACTCTAATGCATAACTGAAGTGGGTGCTCAAAGTAAGTTTTCAAAACAGTAAAATTTATAAAAGGGTAATGCAAACCGGAGCTTGCCTTGTTGCTGTTGGTCATAGGCTAGCTGTTCCTCCGGAGTGATGAAGTCTAAGACTTCTGGCGGCTCCTCAACCTTAGCGACTACATGACATAAATACATGTACGTATCAATTTGAATGCATTTGAATTTGAAGTTGAATTTGTTAAGACTATAAGTATTGCTAGATAGGCCCAATAACTCTGAAATTTTAACTGTGGCTTGTATACAACCTAAACAAATAGTTGGCTAAGTTTCATTTACAGAAAAGCTCATTTTGGCCCTCCACAAATAATTGTGTATTTGGCCTTAATTGGAGCTCTTAGGATGTTCTATGGACTTTCATGGAGCAAGCTATGACTTTCTGAAAACAAGATTTTCAGAAGATTCTAATGGAGTTGGTTTTCTTAATTTGAAGACTCCTAACCAAAGATATGAGCTAAACAATTTCAGAGAAATTCTGAAAATGTTTCTGGACATTTTCCATTTTCTCTGGAACAGTTTTATTAATCACACCATTAGGTGGATCAGATGAGCTCAAATGGATCTGAAATTTTGTGGTAGCTCAGGGATATTTTGGTGAATATCCTAGCCAAATTTCAGAAATTTCCACAAAAGGTTCTCCAGTTAAAATTCTAAACACTTTAAACTTTGAAGAATTAATTCTGGAGAAATAAAGATTTTCATAAAGTGAAACTTGATTTGTTGGAAAGTACTCAGAGATCTGAATCCAACAAAATTTGGTTCACTCGATTTGGAGCTTCCTAGCCAAGCTTATGTGGGTTTGAAGTTTGAACTAAAAACTGAAAATCTGAGAAAAGTTTAAATGGCTGATAGCTGGGCCCACCACACAGCATCGTGCGCGCGACAAACAGAGGCTGTGGTGCGGTCCGTCCTCTGGCTATGGTGGACCATTTCCATTGATCTTTCGCACTACACGCTACTCAGACCAAGCCCTAGCGGCCGGACAAGGTCGTGCAGTATGCCATCGCCGGAAAACCGGTCGGCATCGACGGCGCCGATCGGTGGTGCGGCGCCGACGATGACGAACGAGTCTCATGCCTATCTCAATGCCCGAAGCGGCCGTAAAGCACCACTGGAGCTCGAGGAAGCTGTTGGTGCACTCAAACTGCGCGGAAAACGACCGGAGATATGAGCTCAACGGTGACCCAAGCCAGTTCGGCCGGCGGCGGCGAGTTTGCGTTGCTCAGCCCATTGGATGGATGTCTCTTAGTGGTTTTTGGTCTGGATGGTCGTGAGGGACCCGAGTTGCTCTAGCTCGACCAGCTTTGGGCATGATCAACCATGCGAGATGAATTTTGATTTCTTGTGGACTTCGGCTATATCCGGCTATCCTCGGAAAACCTAAAATTCCGGCGATCCGGCGCTAAGAGGGAGCTAGGGAGTGCGGGGGAAGCTACTAGACCTCGATGCTAACCTCAGAGACCAGTTGGTTGCGCCGGAGAATCTTGGAGCTGTCCGGGCGACGGTGTCAAGTCGTAGGTGCGTCGGGATGAGCAGGTCAGTGGAAATCGGCTCGGAAAAGCTCAAGGGGAGCTGATCATGAGCAGCTGAGGGCTGGAGCACGTCGAGCGAGGGTCGGCGGTGCCGTTTATGGCCTCAGATCGCGGTGGAAGGGACAGGTTTGGCCGTTCGACGGCGAGGTGGTGGTTTCGGGTGTGCGGCGGCTCTCTTTGGGTTTTCAGCGCGAGGAGGTGTCAGAACAGAGGCGAGAAGACTTTGTGGCGCCCGGGACCGGATGATAACAAGCTGGGGACGTCGGTTGGTGTAACACCCTCAATTTCGTAATCATGCATGCATTCATATTTCATGTAGAGAAACATTTTAAAATAAGTAGAAATAGAGAAGGAATCAGAAAGATAGCTAAAAAGAGTCAGTTCCAGTTCGCCGAGGAGCGCTGTAGACACTTCCCATGGCCTGTTGGCCACGTGGCGTGTTTGGACCTCATCCCTGCGTAGTGGGGAGTGGTCCGGCACCACCAGACACGTGGCAGGCTCGGAGCTAGCCTTTGTGGAAGGGGTGAGGTCCGACCCGCTGGATGCATGTCGCCTCCGGGGCTTGCCTCTGCGGAGAAGCAAAGTCCAGCCCCGTAGGACACGTGTCGCCACCGGAGCTAGTCGCGGGGAAGTAAGGCCCAACCCGCTGGACACGTGTCGCTCTCGGAACTCACTTCTGAGAGGTCCGACACCGCGGAACACGTGTCGCTCTCGGAGCTAACCTCCGAGAGGTCCGGTCCTACTAGACACGTGTCACCTTCGGAGCTCGCCTCTGGGAGGTCCGACACTACCGAACATATGTGGCCTCCGGAGCTCACCTCTGGGAGGTCCGACACTGTTGGACACGTGTCGACCTCGAAGCTCACCTCCGGGAGGTCCGACGCTGATGGACACGTGTCGACCTCAGAGCTCGTCTCTGAGGAGATAGAAAAATTTGGCGCTGCTTGACACATGGCACTCTCGGAGCTCACCTCCGAAGAGAGGAGAGGTCCGGCACTGACACGTGGCGTATGCGGAACGCGCCTCTGTAGAGAGGGGAGGTCCCGACCCACCAGACACGTGGCGCATGCGGAGCTCGCCTCTGGAGAGAGGGAGGTCCCGCCCGCCAGACGCGTGGCGCACGCGGAGCTCGCCTCTGAGGAAGAGGGAGGTATCGCCCGTCTGACACGCGGCACAACAGGAGCCCGCCTCTGCGGAAAAGGGAGGCCCGGCCCCTGCTGGACACGTGGAGCCTCCAGAGCTCATCACCGCGGAGGTGACGAGATCTGAAGCGGCTTTTCTCCTGTACCCGCGGGAATACCCGGTGCTGAGGAAACCAACACGAATTCCACGTTGCTACCGCACCGAATCAATTGAAGATAAGTTATTAAGATTCAAAAACAATTTGAATAGGAATCTTACTTGAAATCGAATCAGAGTAGGACTCTTCGTTTTCCTCTTATAAATAGAAGTTGAAACAACCCCTTGGCTGTAACACGTTCTCAAGTCGACTACTTGGAAGCCCTAGCCTCCAACTCACCGAGTTAAGCCCCTTCGCCGGAGATCAGTCGCCGGAGACCGCCGACGAGCTCGCCGTTGCCGGAAGAGAGCCGACGATCTGTCTTGCTAGGAGAAAGACCCTGAGACCAAGGAGAAGTGAGGTAGGTCTTTGTTACCACCTTACAACCTCATCGCGGTTTTCTTCGCATCTGTTTCTTCGATCCCTTTGAAACAGAAGCTTTTTCGTGTGGACAGATCACGTGTTGATCGGTTTGATCTAGATCTTGAGACAAGATCATCACCACATCCACATTTGATTCCTACACCCTTGTTCATCGTAAAACCCATGCAAAGCCATTAAAACATGCAAGAACACGTACAAACTGATCTAATGAAACCAGCACCATAGGAATAGCATGCATATGCATCATTGCATCTTGAGTAAAGTTTGTGCATGATAATTGACTGTTGTGAACCTTGTATGTGTGTGATCATGAGTAGAAGGACAAGCTCAGGGAGCTATCTACGACGAACTACAACAACAAGACTTCGAGATCCGTGAGCAACCAAAGCCACAGGAACAAGGCAAGTGCCCCTTGACCATATTGAGTCAACTTGATGGGAAACCCTTTTATAGGAGTTTACTAGTTTTGTTAACCACCTTGACGCCAGGGAAGTTTATGAGTCGGGTATGGTCGGTTTTTGCTTTTTGCTTCGCTAATCTACAGGTTATGGGAAGCGACAGAATGTGTCTAGCTACTGCACTCATGAGAATAATGATAATGAGAACTTGATGTTAATGAACATGAATCAGGGGAGATCTAGGCAAGCTTCGTTCGTGGAAGTGGTAGAATGAGATGGTGGTTACTTGCCGTAGATCTAAGGACTGGTTCATGTGAGCACATGTCAGAATGACAGTGCCACCACAAGGCCAAATATGGGTGCGGCTTAGCTGACTAATTAGGTAAGTTGCTAGATTGCTATGGACCGTGGAAGGCGCAGGGAATGGGAGTCGAGTGAGGACTGCCCTGGGAACTGCATGGCACAAGAGGGGGCCCGTAGGTGGGAGAATGGTGATTTGAGCCTGCTGGTGAAACCTTAGTGAGTCCATACATCTAGTAACCCCTTTGTAAAGGCTATTTTGTGGTCTCTTGGCCATACACCGACGGTTGTGTACTGGTATAATGGAGGTTCTGAAGTTGCCTACGGGTGACGAAATCACAAACTTGTAGGTAAAGTGGTGCAACCTCTGCAGAGTGTAAAAGTATCATGATAGCCGTGCTTCCAGTCACAAGCGTCTGGCCAACTTCCATGATTAGAAGGGAGGATTTGGGATGGTTATATGGATGGTTTTGTTTTGGTTATTGGTTTGGTTATGGTCTGGTCTATGGTATTGGTTTTCATGACTGTTGAGTCATGACAATGAGATTGGTTTCGGTTATGAGATGGAATTAAATATGAGATGAGATGGTAATGAATACGAGATGGTATTCATGAGCATGAGAAAAGTTGAGAAAGATGAATGTCTGGATGAGACATGGAAGGTGGTGAAACATGATGGAGGTATGTTGATGTTTTAATTGGATATATGTTGGGATTAAATTCACTTAAAGCTATGTGGCGGACTGGAATCCGCTCATCCAGGATCGCAGAGGGTGGTGCCGCACGATGCGACACCCGACAGCACACGTCATAAGGACACATTTTTATTACATAGAAAACCAACTGAAACTGTACAAACTAGTACAATATTCAGTTACAAAATAGTGTTTATATTACACAGTGGAAGTCTACTTTGTACAACTCACGCCCGCCTATCTAGCAAAAGTTGGTTGCCCAGCCCTAGGGCAACCCACACTAGCTGCACTCCTCAGCTCAGCGCGGTGTGTACGGCTCCCACTCAGCCATGGTCCCCGACAGAGGGTAACCCTCGCCGGTGGACTCGTAACCCGAGTCCGTGGGTGGCTCCTCACCTGAAAAACACTTAAGCAGCAAACATAAGCATGATGGCTCAACAAGACTTAACCGACTCACCTAGGCATGAAACTCTACATGAGGTGTACAATGAACATAGGATAGTATCATTGCAGCAAATGGACACGCCTACAAGTTCATCCTTAGTTCATCTTTTAGCCACAAGTTAACAGTTCAGGAATCTGAAATTTAGCAAGCAATATTTGGTGGCACACATGTAACAGTACAATTATATCATACAGCAGAATTGAATCATAACATTCCATAAATTATCTATGTTACGGCACAGTGAACAAGCGGTACTCGTCACCGAGGGACGGTGAATCGACTCGATATACACCTGCAGGGATACCCAAAGAGCACGTCACGTACGCCCACCCGTGGAGCTGCACAGCATGCTCACTCGATGTCGTATGGGACAACCTTTCACCCAACAGCCCAAACATCGAACCGGTCGCACCAAAACGAGCAGGAGGTTCCCTACACGGAGCATCTCTCTATGCCCATTAGCAGATTTCCACCTTGATGCCCTCAGCCTACACCTATAAATCGGTGCGTTATGCCTCGGCGCCCGGAGGTTTAGGTCACATCGGTTTATCGGGGCCCATATATCCAATATGCCTTCGGTACGTTCAATACTTGTTCAGCAGTGCCGCACACGGATCGGTCCTCAATCGACACGGACAGGGTTGCACACAAGACTTCCTCTTGCTGTGCCCTAGCCCCTGCCTAGTCTCATTTTCATTACTAAAGTGATCTCACATCACTCGAACCAATCCCGTGTGTCCCAAGCCTAAACTCGCGAGTAGATTCCAACTACTCGACTTGTAACAAAGTCCTATGAATCATTAAGCATATCCTGTCTACTCGAGGTCTTAGACACTACCCTCACTCTTATGGGCAAATTCTGATTATGCAAGTGGGGTTCCATCCATCCTACACCTAATGCACATTCATACGCCACACTAGACATGTAAATAAAGCAAAACTTTATAAAAAAGATAATGCAAACCGGGGCTTGCCTTGTTGCTTCTTGTCAGTTGTTAGATCTTCGTCCGGAAGGAGGAAGTCGAGCACTTCCGGAGTCTCCTCGCCTTCAGCGACTACACGTTAACGAGATACTACATGTCATTTCAAATGCAATGTGTAAACTTGGATAAGTAATTCCTATAACTCTAGCTAGCCCTCCCCTTTGGCTCTGAAATTTTTATGGTGGATTGATAGGGTCCTAACCAGAGTCTTGACCAAGTTTCATTTGAAACAATGTTAATTTGAGCCTTGTACAAATAAAAGCCTATTTGGTCAATATTTGAGCCTCTAAGTAATTCCAGGGGTTTTCATGGCTCCAACCATACTTTCTGGAAACTAGAATTTAAGATGGTTCTAGTGCAATTGGTTTCATGTAATTTGAAGAATCCTAGAGGAAGTTATGCCCTAAACAAGATTTGAGAAAATCTGAAAAATGTTTCTGTACATTTTTCTATTTTCTCAGGGCAGCTCTTAATCACCCCACTAGGGGGACTAAATTAACTTGGATGAGTCTGAAACTTTTACTGTGACTCAAGGCTTTTCCAATAAACCTCTCAGCTAAATTTCAGAATTTTTTTATGAAGTAATTCTCCAGATAAAATTCCCAACAGTTTAAACTTTAGGGATTTAATTCTAGAAATTTATTAAGTTTCATGAGCTGAAATTGGTATTGCTGGAAAGTACTCAAAATTATGAGTTCAGAAAAATTCGGTTCACTGAATTTGGAGCTTCCTACACAAAGTTATGAATTTCTAAAGTTTGAGCTGAAACTGGAATTGTTTTGCTATTGGAAAAGAACATGGGCCCACGCTTTAAATCCCAGCCAGTGAAAACCGAGAACAGACGGGCCACAGGGTTACCCCACACGCAGCCACACAGGATCCCGAGCCATATCCGATCCGGTTTTAAATTCCACTTACTGACCGGTGGGCCAGCCCCACCTTTCTTCTTCCTCCGAACTCTCCTTCCCGCGCGCGAGCTTACCTCGCCGGACCGAGGCGGCGCCTCGCCGGCTGAGTGTTCCCGGCCGTCTCCCGGACGGAGGCTCGCCGCCTGGGGGTTTATGGGGTCAGGAAGCTAGGTTGTGGGCTCGGTTCGGGCGCTAGGGGACCGGAACTGTGCCGGCGGCGTGCGGCGGCCTCGGGGGATGTTCGGCAACGTCGCACGGCGGTCCTAGCCCGCCAACAACCCAGCCAATCCATTCTAAAGCACCAGTGGGTGCTAGGGAGGCACGGCAAGTAAAGTCCGGCGCATGGCAACACCTCCAGAGGGGTTCTCACCGTGCGCCCGATCCATGCCGCACGGTTGAGCTTGGGACGACATGAAATACTTCGCACCGCGTCAGTTTTCTAGCCAGGGTTACGAAGGGAAATCGACCACTAGCCAGTCTAGTTCATGTGTGCACGGTTTGGTGGCCTAGAAACAAGAATCTCGATTGAATTTTTAGGATTTCTCACCCGGGGTCACCTTGCACGGGCCGAGAGAGAATCGCCAAATTCCTGCTCGACTGATCACGGCTTGTGTTGAGGTTCTGCGAGGAGCAGCAGGGGACTCCGACGCTCCTCTAAGTGTCCTAGCTCGGGCGTGAAAGCCCCGCGGTTGCGCTGTCACCGTGAGTCGAGCTACGGCCGTTTCCTCGGTTGTTGCTAAGAACCGCTGAGCTAGGGTTGGGAGGGCTGAACTTCGAACTTTTACGCGATGAGGAGGTAGAGGACGAGCGACCGGTGTGGTTTTTCTGCTCAGAAGGCGCTGTGGGAGGTGGTTTTGCTGGGTTCTTGATCGAGTGCAAGCGGCGGCGTGTACTCGGTCGTTTTTCGGGTGATAGGAGATGGCGCCTCGGTTTGGCGGTGTTTGTGCGTGGTGACCGAGTCGGAAGCAGCTAGCCAACGCGACGGAGGGAGCAGGAGGTGGCTATGTAGCCTCATGCGGTGGCGTCCGGGGGATCGTCTCGGTGGCGCGCCGGGAGCGATTGCTTCGGCGAGAAACTGAGCCCGGCTGGGAAACAGCTCCCCCACTGACCTGTGGATCCCTCTCCCCCCTAATCCCCTTTCCAATTTTTCATTTCTGTTTGTAATAAAATATCTCCAGCTACTCACAATTGAATGTGAGACTTAGCCCCCAAGTCTTGGTTTGAATTTGAGTCCTCAAATTTGAACTTTGTTCGGCTAAATTTGCTTCATGTTTGAACTGAAATTCAAATTCAGTTTTGAATTATTGCAAATTTAGCTCCCGACAAGATGAAGTCCAATGGGGATGAAAATTGGTGGACTAACTCAGAAAAATGTGCTGAGTTTGAATATGAAGCCAACTTTTGAATTTAAGTGATGAAAGTTGCTGCAATTTGAATTTACATTCAAATTGACCCCTTTTTCAAATGCCTCCAAAAGTGCCTCAAAAAGTGTTGGATTTGCATCAAACTTGGCCTGAACCTTCCCAAGACTTTTAAAGTTCTAGGGGTGAGCTCAACCTCTCATGTTCATGTGTAGGAATCCTACTTTGTGAAAGTTAGGGCTTTCCCTTCTAATCACCCTTTTGATGTAGGTTACTTGCTCTTCACAATTCTTCACAAGATATCCACAACAAAAACTGTGGTGTTGTGAGGTGATGAAAAGTTTTTGCAAGTCCCTTTTCTTGGGCTTTTACATCCCTCCCCCTTAAAAGAATCTCGTTCCGAGATTACAAAAGAAGAGACAGCGATGTAATAGGGACTCACCTGTGCTGAGACGCCATGAACTCCGGGTAATTTGAGCGAAGGAATTCCTCGCTCTCCCACGTCGCTTCTTCGGCGGTGTGGTTGCTCCAGATTATTTTGTAGAACCACAACGTTCGGCTATGTGTGGTCTGAGCTTTCTCATCAATAATCGCCACCGGATATTCATCATATGTCAAATCCGGTTGCAACTCGCCGATGTCTTCGGTAGGAACAGCAGCTGTATGCTTCAGACATTTTCGCAGTTGAGAAACATGTAAAACGTCATGAATACTAGCAAGAGATGCTGGTAGCTCCAGTCTATACGCCACTGGTCCCCATTTCTCATTGATAGCATAGGGTCTAATGAAACGGGGAGCGAGTTTCCCCTTCATGCTGAACCGGTGCACGCCTTTCATCGGAGACACATGGAGGTACACGTGCTCTCTGACATCAAAGTGCAGCGGTCTACGCCTCTTATCAGCGTAGCTCTTCTGCCGGGGTTGAGCGGCCTTCAAGTTGGCTTGAATCATCCAAACGCGCTCTTCGGCGTCATTCACCACATCAACTCCGAAGGTGACCCTTTCACCGGACTCGCACCAGTTCATTGGGGTGCGGCATTTGCGACCGTAGAGAGTTTCATATGGTGCCATCTTGATACTTGCCTGATATCCATTGTTGTACGAGAATTCCGCCAACTGTAGGTGATCATCCCAGTTCCTACCATGGTGGATGGCACATTCTCTCAACGTGTCTTCTAGTACTTGATTCACCCTCTCTTTTTGGCCATCTGTCTGAGGGTGATAGGTGGAGCTTCTAATCAGCTTAGTACCCAGAGCAGCGTGCAACTGCTCTCAAAAGCGAGATACAAATAATGCACCTCGGTCTGAGACTATGGTCTTGGGTACTCCATATAAACATAGAATCTTCACTATGTACAGCTCCGCATATTTGCCGGAATTCTAACGTGTATGCACTGGGATGAAGTGAGCCGTCTTGGTTAACCGATCAACGATTACCCAAATGGAATCATGCTTGTTCGAAGTCAAGGGTAATCTCACAATGAAATCCATGCTCACATCTTCTCATTTCCATACCGGGATTTTCAGGGGTTGCAGCAGCCCTGATTTCTTCATATGATCAGCTTTCACTCGTCTACACGTATCACACTCGGATACGTACTTCGCCACTTACCGCTTTATCCGTGTCCACCAAAATTTCTTTTTCAAATCTTGGTACATTTTGTTGCTGCCCGGATGAATGGAGTATTTAGACAAGTGAGCTTCATCAAGGATCTTTTTCCTCAGCTCCATATCCCAGGGTACGACTATGCGGTCATTGAACCATAGCGTCCCCCCATCATCTTTCTGGAAAAATTGATCTCCCCATTGCCTATCCGTCTCCAGAGATGTGCCATGCCCTTATCAACTTTCTGAGCTGCAATGATGTCCTCCCTAATAGTAGGGATGAGGTCAAGGTTGTACAGCGATCCATAAGGAACCAAGTATAAACTCGGCTCTTCCTCCACCACCGGGGTAAGGGTGAGGTTATGAACATGTGACTTCCGACTCAGCGCGTCGGAAACCACATTCGCCTTGCCGGGGTGGTAATGGATCTCAATCTCATAGTCTTTTATTAGTTCTGACCACCTCCTTTGCCTCATATTCAGCTCCTTCTGGGTGACGATGTACTTCAAGCTCTTGTGGTCGGTGTAGAGATACACCAAGTTCCCCAGGAGATAGTGCCTCCATATTTTCAAAGCCAACACAACAGCAGCAAGCTCAAGATCATGAGTCAGATAGTGCTGCTCATGGTTCCGAAGTTGGCGTGAGTCATATGCGACCACACGTCCTTCCTGCATCAACACGCAGCCGAGCCCAATACCGGATGCGTCACAATACACGTCGAAGGGCTTGGTTGTATCCGGTTGTGCTAAGACCGGGGCTGTTGTGAGATGCTTCACTAATGCTTGGAACGCTCCTTCACACACCGTGTTCCAAACATATTTTGTTCCCTTTTTCAGCAACTCTGTCATCGGCTTAGCAAGCTTGGAGAAGCTTGGAATGAATCTCTGATAGTATCCTGCTAAGCCGAGGAAGCTTTTGACTTCATGGACTGAAGTGGGAGCTTTCCATTTCAGCACTTGCTCTATTTTGCTTGGGTCAACCGCAATACCTTCTGCTGAGATGATATGTCCCAGAAATGGCACTTGGCTGATCCAAAACTCACATTTGCTGAACTTGGAGTAGAGTTTGTGGTCTCTTAGGCGTTGAAGAACAATCCTCAAGTGCTCGGCATGTTCTGCTTCTGTCTTGGAATAAACCAAGATATCATCAATGAACACCACCACGAACTTGTCCAGCTCCGGCATGAACACCGAGTTCATGAGATACATGAAATGTGCTGGAGCATTTGTGAGACCAAAATACATGACGAGATATTCGTATAAGCCATATCTCGTTGAGAAAGCCGTCTTCGGGATATCCTCCGCCCGGATTTTTATCTGATGATATCTAAAGCGAAGGTCCATCTTGGAGAACACACTTGCACCCACAAGCTGATCAAATAATATGTCAATGCAGGGCAGTGGATACTTATTCTTGATGGTGACGGCGTTGAGCAGCCGGTAGTCCACACACAGCCTCAAGGTTTCATCCTTCTTCTTCACGAACAACGCCGAGCATCCCCAAGGCGAGGAACTCGGCCTAATGAAACCCTTGCTCAACAGATCATTGATCTGTTCCTTCAGTTCAGCCAGCTCGTTCGGAGCCATTTTGTATGGTCTCCGGGAGATAGGGGTAGTCCCGGGTGCAAGTTTGATCTTGAACTCGTCATCCCGCTCAGGTGGCATGCCCGGAAGATCGTCCAGAAACACATCGGGGTACTCCCGGACTAAGGGGATGTCCTCTAACTTGAGAGCTTCAATATTATTGATTGCTGAAACCTCCCGGACTGGATGATCTAATTTGAGGGACTGCGGATGGTGTAGTGGGTAGTTGAGGTGAACCATCCGTGATAAAGTTTCCAGGACAGCGCCATGGAAGCTTAGCGATGACATTCCTAAGATTGCATCAATCTTCTGCCCCTCAAGAATAATCATAGTGGTGGGGTATACCTTCCCACCTAAGCACAGGGGTGCTTTCGGAATCATCATAGTTGCTGAAATCTTTCCTCCCGGTGAGCAGATCATATAAGAACACTCGGTTGGAAAGGCTTCCAGCTGATGCTTAACCACATATGATGCACTTATGAAGTTGTGGGTTGCACCAGAATCAAATAATATGATGATGGCTTGGTCATTGAGAGTGAACGTACCCGCCAGCACGTTGTCTCCGTCTGGGGTGTCCTCATTGTCGAGGTTGCGAATGCCCCCAGTCCGCTGACCAATCTTTTTGAACGGAGGTCGGCCTCGAGCACCGCCCTGGAACTGGGCTTGCCCGCTGCTCTGCTGCCCCTGGGGACAGTCCTTCGCGAAATGGCCCGCCTGGCCACACATGAAGCAAGTGAAGCGGGGCGGTCCTCCGCTGATCGGAGGACGAAAACCCGGGAAGCGTTGTGGCGGTGGGAACGCCCGGGGTGTCGTCTGCTGCTGCTGCTGCGGTCTCGGTGGTGGCATCGGTGGTCGGAACGGAGATGACTGAAAAGGACGACCCCCGAACCGCTGAGGTCGCGCCGGTGGATGCCACTGCTGTCCGGATGGTGTCCGATACACCATGCGGTACTTCTAGGGAGCGCCACCCCCACTGCTGGGTGGAGTGCTGCACTTCCGCTGCTCAGCCGCCAACTCCCGCTGAGCATCTTCTTGCATTATCTCGTCATTGACGAGGTCGTTGAAGGTGCCACGATTGCTTTGGGCGAGATGTGTCTTCATCTCGGGGTGTAACCCCCGATAGAAATGCTCCCGCTTCTTCTCCTCGGTGGAGACGTAATCCGACGCATATTGTGCCAGATGGTTGAAGGCACCAAAGTAGTCATGAGCACTCCTCCCGCCCTGCTTCAGATCCAAGAATTCTTGGAACTTCCTCTTCATTATCCCTGGAGGAATATGATAGGCGCGGAACGCCTCCCGGAGCTCTTCCCACTCCACGGCATGGCCAGCCGGACGTGAGGCGACATAATTCGCCCACCACGCACCAGCGGCACCGTGAAGCTACTGCACTGTGAACAGTGTCTTTTGCCGCTCCGTACATTGGAGCAGCCCGAACTTGGACTCGATTGTCCGCAGCCAGTTGTCAGCCTCCAGGGGTTCTTCGGCTTCTGCGAACACCGGAGGGTGCGTACTAATGAAGTCCGAGTACGTCACATCACGGGGCTCACAAGGGCCCCTCTCTTGACGCCTCCCCGCCTGGGACGCATTCTGTACAATCGTGCGGAGCAGGTCGGTCTGCTCCTCACGATTCCCCACCAGTGCCGCTATCACATCCGCTAGGGTAAGCGGAGGTGGCGGTGGTGGTTGTTGCTGCGGGATGCTGTCGTAGGCAGGTGGCTGGGAGTCATCGCCTCCCTGCTGGCTATTGCCACCAATCTCGTGCGTGGTCCGAGTGCGAACCATCTGCATCCATACGACAATAAACATCAGTCCTGCAACATATTGCATGCAGTCCAATAATATAGGCATAAAACATAATGACATTAAAAACATGCGATACATCTCGTATGCGGATAATGTAATAACTTTGCACAAGCTACACCATTACCAGACCAAATACAAGATAGTTAAATCCAACTTGATGAACCTCCTCTTTGGAAGCTCACCACCACTAGGTTTGGTCACTACGAGACGTTACTATCGCTTGGTCATCACGTATACCACCCTTTTATCTTCAATACGACACAACACATGGTCTCTAGCAAAAGAAACTTGAGTAAAGCATAAACTCAAGCTTTTACTGGTTGAAGATAACCACTCATGAGTATGTTCTACCCCATTGGACGTACTTAAACCCCCTAGGGTACAACAATCTCCCAAATGAGTTCAACTGTCATTCCTCTGTCAGAATGACCAGTTTCTGTAAATCCCATATTTGGATCTGGTTCTGGGCATCTTCATGACTCAAGTTGAATACCAAAGTTAAAGTTAACTTTAGTATCTTTCCAACGAATATTCATTTGCCCCTAGATCAGCTCTGGTTAAAAAGTTATGGTAATTCAAAGTCAACAGAATTTAGGGAAGAATTTCAACAGCACCTCCCTTGGAAGTTGCTATTTTCAACCCTGGTTTCCACTGAATTCCGTGCTGAAATACAGAAACTTTGAATTAAAAAGATGTAACACATCTCCTACCCTTTCCAAAGATGTATCATATGATAATTTCAGATTTTTCTACAGGAAGTTATGCTTGAAAAACAGAACAGTCCCGAGAGTGTTTTAAATCTGTCCTGGTTCTGGACAGTTTACACTCCTCTGGGATTTAAGCCACCTTAAGGTGTGATTCAGCCCTTGAAGTCTACAACAAAGTTGTAATGTGCTTAAACAGCCTTCCTGAAATATATCCCACACCTCCATTGGCTAATTTATCTGTGAGTTATGCTCTGTCAAAGTTCAGCAACTTGCTGCTCAAAACAGAGCACTCTGTTTTTCAATCCTTTGGAACTACACTAATGTACCAGGGTCCCAAATGTTGAAACTTAGTGATTTTAATTCCTTGTTATCATTATTTTCCATGCACATGCCTATAATATGTCGGTACTACGTTCCTCACAAAGGAAAATCCTAACCGGATTGCACCGGCATATACGTCTCAAGTGTGGCACTAAACAGTCTCTCGCACATGTTTACTACACGGATACATACGTGGCTAGTACCTGCAGAAGACCACACAATAATGATGCACTCAATAGTTGTTTCCATTTCAGGCAGGACCATATTTAAATGTAAATTCAAAAACGCCCGTATCATTGTCATACGGCCGTCCTTGAGTTAACTAACGTCTCAAGGTACGTGATCGTGTTTCAACACCACACGACGGGGAACCCGAGTAGATCATGAACGGGTCATCACGGTTGGGAATGTTATCATCCCAACAGATACCACCTACTGCCCTGCAGGGCACGCCGATGGCAAGCGCTGCGTATGTCCCCTGGGCTACTTCCAGACGAACACACTCTCGCGTTACTGACCACGCGATGGGGTCTCCACTTACTTGCCTAATGCACGCTAGGGATCAGCGTTTCATATGAACCCAGGAACATGAAGAGTCCAAGAGTTTCATATTGACGTCTCACACCAAGCTGTGAGACCTATCCCTAAACCACGTTCCTCGTCAGGGGAACTAACCGAAATTGCACCGCTTTCGGTGGCGTTCCTTACCATTCTTACCAGAGCGTAGGTGCGTCGTTACATAATTAAAATTCAGAATTATAACACATATGTTAGTCTTGCCACTTTAAGTAACTATACTAATATAGTCCTTACTTGGGCAAACTACCGAATCCTCACCGTAAATCTAAGTTTTCTCGTAATACAGTCCTTAAGTACTGTGCTATCCCCAATGCGGCTCTGATACCAGGCTGTGGCGGACCGGAATCTGCTCATCCAGGATCGAAGAGGGTGGTGCCGCACGATGCGATACCCGACAGCACATGTCATAAGGACACATTTTTATTACATAGAAAACCAACTGAAACTGTACAAACTAGTACAATACTCAGTTAAAAACTAGTGTTTATATTACACAGCGGAAGTCTACTTTGTACAACTCACGCCCGCCTATCTAGCAAAAGTTGGTTGCCCAGCCCTAGGGCAACCCACACTAGCTGCACTCAGCTCAGCCCGGCGCGTACGGCTCCCACTCAGCCATGGTCCCTGATGGAGGGTAACACTCGCCGGTGGACTCGTAACCCGAGTCCGTGGGTGGCTCCTCACCTAAAAAACACTTAAGCAGCAAACATGAGCATGATGGATCAACAAGACTTAACCGACTCACCTAGGCATGAAACTCTACATGAGGTGTACAATGAACATAGGATAGTAACATTGCAGCAAATGGACATGCCTACAAGTTCATCCTTAGTTCATCTTTTAGCCACAAGTTAACAGTTCCGGAATCTGAAATTTAGTAAACAATATTTGGTGGCACACATGTAACAGTACAATTATATCATACAGAAGAATAGAATCATAACATTCCATAAATTATCTACGTTACGACGCAGTGAACAAGCGGTACTCGTCACCGCGAGGGACGGCGAATCAACTCGATATACACCTGCAGGGATAGCCAAAGAGCACGTCACGTACGCCCACCCGTGGAGATGCACAGCATGCTCACTCGATGCCGTACGGAACAACCTTTCACCCAACAGCCCAAACGTCGAACCGGTCGCACCGAAACGAGCAGGAGGTTCCCTACACGGAGCATCTCCATTAGCAGATTTCCACCTTGCTGCCGTCAGCCTACACCTATAAATCGGTGTGTTATGCCTCGACGCCCGGAGGTTTAGGTTACATCGGTTTATCGGGGATCATATATCCGATATGCCTTCGGTACGTTCAATACTTGTTCAGCAGGGCCGCACACAGATCGGTCCTCAATCAACACGGACAGGGTTGCACACACAAGACATCCTCTTGCTGCGCCCTAGCCCCTGCCTAGTCTCATTTTCATTACTAAAGTTATCTCACATCACTCGAACCAATCCCGTGTGTCCCAAGCCTAAACTCGCGAGTAGATTCCAACTACTCGACTTGTACTGAAGTCCTATGAATCATTAAGCATAGCCTGTCTACTCGAGGCCTTAGACACTACCCTCACTCTTATGGGCAAATTCTGGTTACGCAAGTGGGGTTCCATCCATCCTACATCTAATGCACATTCATACGCCACACTAGACATGTAAACAAAGAAAAAATTTATAAAAAGTATAATGCAAACCGGGGCTTGCCTTGTTGCTGCTGGTCATTGGTTAGATCTTTGTGCATAAGGAGGAAGTCGAGCACTTCCGGAGTCTCCTCGCCTTCAGCGACTACACGTTAACGAGATACTACATGTCATTTCAAATACAATGTGTAAACTTGGATAAGTAATTCCTATAACACTAGCTAGCCCTCCCCTTTGGCTCTGAAATTTTTATGGTGGCTTGGTAGGGTCCTAACCAGAGTCTTGGCCAAGTTTCATTTGAAACAAAGTTCATTTGAGACATGTACAAATAAAAGCCTATTTGGTAAATATTTGAGCCTCTAAGTAATTCCAGGGGTTTTCATGGCTCCAACCATTACTTCTGGAAACTAGAATTTAATATGGTTCTAGTTGAATTGGTTTCATGTAATTTGAAGAATCCTAGAGGAAGTTATTCCCTAAACAAGATTTGAGAAAATCTAAAAAATGTTTCTGTACATTTTTCTATTTTCTCAGGGCAGTCCTATTAATCACCCCACTAGGGGGACTAAATGAACTTGGATGAGTCTGAAAATTTTATTGTGACTCAAGGGTATTCCAATGAAGCTCTCAGCAAAATTTCAGAATTTTTCATGAAGTAATTCTCCAGATAAAATTCCCAACAGTTTAAATTTTAGGGATTTAATTCTGGAAATTTATAAAGTTTCATGAGCTGAAATTGATATTGCTGACAAGTACTCAAAATTCTGAGTTCAGCAAAATTTAGTTCACTAAATTTGGAGCTTCCTACAGAAAGTTATGAATTTCTAAAGTTTGAGCTGAAAATGGAATTGTTTTGCTATTGGAAAAGAACCTGGGCCCACACTTTAAATCCCAGCCAGTGAAAACTGAGAACACACGGGCCACAGGGTTACCCCGCACGCAGCCACACGGGATCCCGAGCCATATCCGATCCGGTTTTAAAGTTCACTCAATGAACGGTGGGGCAGCTCCACCTTTCTTCTTCCTCCGAACTTTCCTTCCCCCGCGCGCGCTTACCTCGCCGGACCGAGGTGGTGCCTCGCCGGCTGAGTGTTCCCGGCCGTCTCCCGGACAGAGTCTCGCCGCCTGGGGATTTATGGGCTCGGGAAGCTTGGTTGTGGGCTCGGTTCGGGCGCTAGGGGACTGGAACTGTGCCCGCGGCGTGTGGCGGCCTCGGGGGATGTTCGGCACCGTCGCCCGGCGGTCCTAGCCCGCCAACTGTAACGGCCTCAGTTTTTGACACATGCTTGAAGTGTTCATCACCACACACACACACACCTCATTTAAAGCAAGTTGATGAACACATTTGAAGAGCAAGTAACCACCATCAACATGCTCATTAGATAACAAATTCACATATTGCAAAAGTGGTATTTCCCACATGTAATATAGGGGCTGGGCATATGAAAAACTCCTACACATTGCTAGGAATGTCCATGCCAAGTTTCACCCAAATTCAAAACCTTTTGAGGTCATTTTGGGTATAGCTAGAAAGAGGGCAGTTTGAAACTACATTCAAATTCAAACTGTTTTTATCCCATGAATTCAAAAGTGGGAGACATATTCTTACTCAGCACATTTTGTGAGCTTGCACACCAATTTTCACTCCATTTGGAGTTGATCTTGACATGAGCTAAGTGGGGCAAATTCAAACTTTATTTGAATGTCAAACTGAACATGTGCTAAAATTTATCCAAACCAAACATGTCGGTACCTGTGATATGGGGTACCCCCGCGCACAGGGGAAAATGCCTAAGGAACTCGCCCTTCTCCGCAGGGAGAGCTCCGAAGGCACCACGCGTCCGGCGGGGCCGGACCTCCCTCTCCTCAGAGGAGAGCTCCGGGCCTGCCACGTGGCATACAGAGGCCGGACCTCCCCCTCCGCGGGAGACAGGTCCGAAGGTGCCACGTATCCGGCGGGGCCGGACCTCCCTCTCCTCAGAGAGGAGCTCCAGGCCCGCCACGTGGACGACGGAAGCCGAACCTCCCCCTCCGCGGGGAGAGGTCCGAAGGCTCCACGTGCCCCACGGGGCCGGACCCTCCTCTCCTCTGAGAAGGGCTCCGAGCCCGCCACGTGGCCAGCAGAACGGCGCTGCCTGCCCCCGAGCGATAGGCAGCGGGCGTAAAGACGCCCCATACCTTGCCCGTACAAGGTATTCAAGGCCCGCGTCTTCCCAAGACGCGAAGACACGGAGCACGCCTCTGTCAGGTGCCGTTGCACCCAGTCGCCTGGTGCGCAGTGTCAGAGCCTGCCAGCCAATAAATGCAGCGACAAGACATCCCATGCCGCCCGCGCCGTCATCAACCACTACGACTAGCATGCGGCATGGGCAGGGCTGCAAGACGGAGACTCAGAAGCCTTCGCCAGAGACAACTACTGGCATAACTGCAGATACGGTATATGATAGACAATCTCCCCGGGACCACCTGTCGGGTCCCGGGCCCCCTTGTAAGCCACCCGAGTCTTGGACTATAAAAGGCTCGGGTAGGCGACGATAGCAGGGGTTCGCACCTCTGCAACTCATACGCTAGCCATTCACACCCAAGCTGTAACTCACCCCCAAGTTCAGGACTCCGGTTCTGAGCAGCAAGCAATACAGCGAGCTCCATAGCTCGCCGTGGACGTAGGGTTTTACGCTCCGGCGGCCTGAACCACGTAAAACTCACCGTGTCAAGCTCTTACTAACTCGTCCATCCGCGCAAGCTCTCCGCAAGGGACTAGCCCCACCGAAAAAAGAGCCTCCGCGGGCTGCCCAGTGCAGGCCCGGGGGAAGTGTCGACCGAACACTTCGACATTTGGCGCGCCAGGTAGGGGGCTTCTCCCCTTGCGCGACGAGTTTCCGCAGACGAAGATGACCAAGCTTCCCTCAGCGGCAAACTCTCCCCCTCCGCGTTCACGGCGAACCGTGACAAGTGGGGAGTACATGTCAACGCAGTCAGGACGGAGTGTGTCGGCACAAGCTGGTAGCCAGCAGCCGACTCCGGCAATGCAGGCTCCGACCAGTGTGAGATCTTCTGCAGCGCTGAGCGTACACCATGGGGGTGCGCTAGCTGCAGCAAGAGCACTGCTGCGAAACCCACCTGCTGGGGATGCGCCCCGTTCAGCGACCCAACAATGGGTCCGCGAGGTGGACCGCCTCGTCGTCGCTGCCACGAACCCTCGGTTTCGGCGAGGGCGACGCCTCGGTCAACCGGCTGTGTCGCTGACGCGCACGCCAATGGTTGACGGGCAAACGGCGGATTCCAGCTCCTCCAGGCTCCCGTCGACGGACCTGAGAAGGGAGCTGGAACGGTGCCACTTGGGCCAGGATGCCCGGGTGTACCTCGAGCAACATCGAGAAAGGCGTCGCAACCATGAGGCTGGCGACAGCATGACGTCGGCCTCGACACAACCTGGAGGGCAGATCTTCGCCACGCGAGTCCTGCCTCAGGCATACACCGCGCAGCATATGCCACAACCATATGCGCCGCAAGCAGCGCCCCCGGTCTATGGTACAGCCTTGCCCATGCCGGGGTACACGGTGCCAAGTGCGAACCAAGCGTTCGCAGCGCCAATACCTGCAGCAGCAGGTGCAGGATGTGCGGCCCTTGCACCCCACCTTCGCTTCGCGAGGTGGCCGCGCAAGTTTCTGCCGCACCTGCCCGAGAAGTACGACGGTAGCGTCAACCCGGCGGAGTTCCTCCAGATCTACTCCACCGCCGTACTTGCCGCAGGAGGGGATGAGGCTGTCATGGCCAACTACTTCCCCGTCGCCTTGACCGGCCCAGCTCGGTCTTGGCTCATGAATCTCCCTCAGGGATCCATAACCTCCTGGGGAGAGCTCTGCCGGCAGTTCGTCGCCAACTTCGGCAGCTCCTACACCCGTCCCGGCACGGAGCTTGACCTCCACGCCATCAAGCAGCAACCTGGGGAGTCGTTGTGCTCTTTCATCCAGCGGTTCTCCCAGGTACGCAACACCATCCCGCATATTCAAAGTGCTTCTGTGGTGGTGGCGTTCCGACAGGGTGTCCGGGACGAGAAAATGCTTGAGAAGCTCACGACCAGAGAGGTCCGCGACGTCTCTGAGCTCTTCAGCCTGGCGGACAAATGCGCCAGAGCAGCTGAAGGGCGGAACTGGCACTCTCTGCCAACTCCCGAGTCAGGAGGACAGCCCGGGTCCGGCGCTGCTGCCTATGGGGGTGGCAAGAAGCCCAAGAACCGGGGGAGTGGCAATATGAAGTCATCGTTCACGGCTCCCGTCGCCGCAGCAGCGACGACTAGTGGAGCACGGGGGCCACGCCCCGACAAAAGGCAGCGGCAGTCACCGGCCCCAGTTAGTGACCAGGGCAGGCTATGCCCCGTGCATGGCGCCGGCAACCATACTTCTGCCGAGTGCTGGGATATCCAGAGGCTCGCAGAGCGCTTCCGCAAAGGAAGACAGCAGAGAGCTGAAGCACCGCCCTACCCTCAGAGGGATGGCAAGCAGAAGGTCGATGCCCCAGTCACCGCCGCCCATCAGGTGGGGTTTCAGGAGCCTCAGCGTGTCATAAAGACAGTGCATAACGGTGAGGACCCCAGCTCCGACGGTGACGGGCCAGGGCGGTAGCCGACTGCGGCTGCCGTCCCGGGTCAGTGGAGGCTGCACTGCTGCGGCGTCAACCTTGGAGAAGCCCCAAGTAGTTGCAGCAGCCCAAGTACCGACCACAATGGTGCAAGGTCGGGCCAGCCTCACCCGAGAGCACGCCTCCGTGCCTCGGACATACCTCCCGGGGGCTGCCCAAGGTCTGTCAACCCCTTGAAGGCCTTGCCAGAAGGGGAAGACGCCTTAGGTCATCCAAGACGAGCCCGGGTCCACCTACCCCTTGAAGGCCTTAGCCAGAAGGGGAGAACTCCCTGGGGGCCCCCAGGAGAAGCCGCGCAGGACCTGATCCAGCGTGAAGATAACAACCTCGTCGACGGGACTCGGCTGCAGGTAACACCGCACAATGCAAGGTCTCGGCTGATGCTCTAAGCACTACTGCCAAAGAACCAAACGCGTCAGGGACCTGCAGAAGGGCAACCTGGTGTCGCGGCACGCTCTTTCCCGAGAAGGACCCATAAACTCTCCCCCAGCAGGGAAGGTCCCTTCCGAATCATGAAAGCTGCTGCCCCAGGTACACATGCCTTTCAACCGAGTGTGGGATCCGTTCCCAAAATCCTTGGCATGGAGCAACACTGTAAGTCCTCCTCCCCGAGCATCAGTAGAACAGGGTCGTTCCCTTCTATAATGAATCCCATAGAATCTAGGAACAGAGCTTGGGGCAGCTAAGTCTCAAGGGACGGTACAGGACTACGTCCAGTTTAGCCTGGTTCCGACCCTAAGCGCGTAGAGTCTTACTTCCCTTGTAGACGAGGCGGAATATTGCCTCCATGTACAGCCAGAATTCCACCTATGGGCATGAACTCAGAAACCTGTTCTACTTAGCTCTCTCTCATGCGCTCATTTAAATTATGCATTAATCTTTATGATCGCACTATCTATGTATGTTCATCGTACATCTAGCTCCCCCTCTCCCACGCTCATCCATAGTCAGCATTTGCTATCCTACCGAGGGCGGCCGCGCTTGAGGCACCTGCCGATGGCCGAGTGAGTCTCTCGGGCCTCCCCCAGTCAGGTGTTGCGGTGCCAGTTGGTCACCTCCAGGAAAGGCCTGCATTGTGCATGGGGGGTCCAGGGTGCGTATCCCGCTTAGCAGGCCATGAGCCCAAGGCATGCGCATCTTGCCCTCCGGAGGTACAGGGGAGTACAACCGCTTTGCCTGGTCATGAACCCAAAGCACGTGCACTCTGCTTCCCCAGCGCACGGCCCGGTACTAGGGATCGGACGACCGTACCCGGACCTCGGAGGGAGCCGGAGCTCCGGTGCCTCAAGCACAGAATTGCCCAAGCCCCGTATAACGGATCAGGATCGTAAGACGAATAAGACTAGGAGACGGGAGGGGAGGACCCCCCGAGGAGAATTACGTTTCCTCTGCCTATGTGCAGGACCTCCAGATTACGGCAACGGGGACTGCATGAAGCGGGGGGAAAGGAGCTATCAACTACTCCGGCCTAGGATTGGAAGGACCGGGTCCCACCCCTTCAGCAGGGGCGAGGCCCGAAGGCCCCATGTGTCCGGCGGGCCCGAAGCTCCCGCCTCCCCTGAGGGGGGGCTCCGGACTCGCCAAGTGGCAGGCGGAAACCAGATCCCCCCCCGGTGGGAGGGCTCCGAAAGCCCTATGTGTCCAGCAGGGCCAGAGCTCCCACCTCCTAAGGAGGGGCTCCGGACCCGCCACGTGGCAGGCAGATTTGGAGCTCCCCATAGGGCGAGATCCGGAGACCCCTGGGGGCCCCTAACACAGTTAGGATCCGGGGAAGGTGTCTGTGCAGAGCTCCGAGATTGGAGAAGGCCTCTGAGTACCTTGCGGAGCTAAGGATTCAGTCAGGCAAAGCCAAGAAGGAGAGAAAAGGCATCACAGACACAAATATCTAAAAGAGTCAAACTATGCGAGGCTCCATGAGCTGGGCTACAGACTCGATAAAAAAGGGAGAAACAAGTCCTAAGGATCTCCCGGCTCCCGCCAGAACCTTGCGGCTACAAGGGTGGCCACATCCTGGACTTCAGCCCTGGCAGCTTCCTCCCGCTCCGCGGCTGGGCCCTCTCTCGCTGGTTCCAGCGAGAAAGAGGGGTCGCGGCTCTTGAAGCATGCCAGCACATGTGAGGCGACCTCTAAGGCTAGGCCGCGTCCCTCGGCCTCAAGCTCGCTGGCGACCACCGAGTCTAGCCTGTCCAGCTTGGCGCCGATCGACTCCAGCGCGGGGATCACCTCCGCCACCTTCAACGCAGGAGCCGCTGCCCTCATCGGACTGAAGCCAAGAGGGATCAGGGCGGACCCCGCTCGATCAACGAAGCTTGAGACCCCAAGAGCCTCGGAGGACCGCAAGGCCGAGAGCTCCTCCACCTCGCGGCGGGCTGCCTGCAGGGCCTCTAGGTTTCTCTCGGAGAATTCCATCTCCTTGGCTGCCAGGGAACTCTCCCGAAGGTGGAGAGTCTTGGCGAGCCGCTGCAACTCAGAAGCCTTGAAGTCGGTGGCCAACTCCCGTTCCATGACCGCCCGGCGTTCGCGGGAGACCTGTTCCTCCCTCAGGTCGAGGTTTGCCTTCAGAATCTCTAGCTCCTCGATCCGAGCTCAAAGGTCATCCTCGCCCGCCGCCAGCTGCACGGCGACCCTCTCCGCCTCGGCTGCCGTGGAACGCTCCCGTTCCTCAACGGCGAGTTTACGGCGCTCCATCCGCTGCCATATCTCCTCAGAGGCAGAGAGGCTCTCCTCGGCCCGGGCGTGTGCCTCCAGGGCCTCCCTGTTGATCCGCCGCGATTCGGCGTCCATATGGTTGACAGCCCGCTTCAGCCGGTCGAGGAGCACTTCCCTGAAGTCGAGCAACTCCTGCCTGGAGTCGAGCTCGCTCTTGACCTTCGCGGTCCGCTCCCGCAAAAGGTTTCCCCAGGTGAGGAGGCGATCCCGTTCTACTGTATACTCCTCCCGCTCGTGACCTAGTGCAGCCAAGACCTGTCGGATGCTCGTCTCGGCAAGCGCGAAGGCATCTGCCAGGGGCAATGGAGCAACAGAGGCCGGGGCAGTTCCCCCGACCTCCTCCATCACCTCGTCCTCAAGAGGAGTCGATGCACCAGCAACCAAGACGAGACGCCGGTCAGGAGAAGCTGGCGCCGGGGCTCTGGCAGCCGGACCTGCCGGGCCCTCTCTAGCTTCTGGCTTCTTGACCTGTGGAGAGGGGCGAGCCGGGGAAGGCGGCGCTGGAATAAAGGCCGGGCCGCCTGGTGCAGGGTCGACCTGCGCTGGCTTGGGGGCCGCGGCGGCCGTCTCGGCAGGAAGAGATGATGCTGCTGCGGAGTCCGGGCACACCGGAACAGGAGAAGCTCGCGCTGGCTTGGGGGCCACGGCAGTTGTCCCGGGTTCCGAGCGCAACGGCACAGACTATCCGCTAGTCGGGGATAGCCGGGAAGCGCGGACACTCCAGCGGGCTCTGAACCCCGACTTCCGAGCCGGAGTAGGACTCCCAGAGCCCGGTGCCGTCACTGACGGCCGCTCCGCAGTCGCTTGAACTGGCGGAGCAGGGGACGCCCCAGAAGCTCCCCTCAACGCATCAGCCAGGGGCCTCTTTGAGTCGCCACCGGAAGGAGTGCCAGGCACCCCAGATTCCCGACTTGGCACAGACGCCGCTGCTGGAGGAGATCGAGCGCGCTTCTTCTCTGGTGGCGGGTTGGAGGCCATGGCGAGGGAGGACTCAAGGGCAAGAGGGCAAAAGCACAAGAGTCAAAGAAGAAACGTTGGGAGGTGCGAAGGGAAGCCGCAATGCGGGTAAGATCCCCTCTAAAAACCTTCCCAGATGCAATTCCAGGCGATTTGAAACTCTTCGAATACACCGCATCGGCAACCGCTTCGGCTCCTAGACCGAGCGCCGATGACAGGTAGACCCAAGCCGCCCGACTGAAGCGGTGGGTCAAGGAGTCAGTCTCCTAAGAAGACAGGCCGGCAAGGCACTTCGGCGGTTCCCGAAGAAAGCGCCGCAACGTGCAGAAGTGACAGTCTTGGGAACCGCCACAGTAAAAGCAACCATCAAGTGGGCACACGCTCCCACGATCCCGCGGTCGTTCGTGCTCCGGCAGCGGTCAATGCGGGACTTAGAGAAAGTGCGCGGATCAGAAGAGACGAAGGTCCCACCTCGGGCTCGCTATCTCCCCCGAGATGGGCTCGGGGGCCACTGTCGGTACCTGTGATATGGGGTACCCCCGCGCACAGGGGAAAATGCCTAAGGAACTCGCCCTTCTCCGCAGGGAGAGCTCCGAAGGCGCCACGCGTCCGGCGGGGCCAGACCTCCCTCTCCTCAGAGGAGAGCTCCGGGCCCACCATGTGGCATACAGAGGCCGGACCTCCCCCTCCGCGGGAGAGAGGTCCGAAGGTGCCACGTATCCGGCGGGGCCGGACCTCCCTCTCCTCTGAGAGGAGCTCCGGACCCGCCACGTGGCCGACGGAAGCCGAACCTCCCCCTCTGCGGGGAGAGGTCCGAAGGCTCCACGTGCCCCGCGGGGCCGGACCCTCCTCTCCTCTGAGAAGGGCTCCGAGCCCGCCACGTGGCCAGCAGAACGGCGCTGCCTGCCCCCGAGCGATAGGCAGCGGGCGTAAAGACGCCCCATACCTTGCCCGTACAAGGTATTCAAGGCCCGCGTCTTCCCAAGACGCGAAGACACGGAGCACGCCTCTGTCAGGTGCCGTTGCGCCCAGTCGCATCACAGACTGGCGCGCAGTGTCAGAGCCTGCCAGCCAATAAACGCAGCGACAAGACATCCCATGCCGCCCGCGCCGTCATCAACCACTACGACTAGCATGCGGCATGGGCAGGGCTGCAAGACGGAGACTCAGAAGCCTTCGCCAGAGACAACTACCGGCATAACTGCAGATACGGTAGATGATAGACAATCTCCTCAGGACCACCTGTCGGGTCCCGGGCCCCCTTGTAAGCCACCCGAGTCTTGGACTATAAAAGGCTCGGGTAGGCGACGATAGCAGGGGTTCGCACCTCTGCAACTCATACGCTAGCCATTCACACCGAAGCTGTAACTCACCCCCAAGCTCAGGACTCCGGTTCTGAGCAGCAAGCAATACAGCGAGCTCCATAGCTCGCCGTGGACGTAGGGTTTTACGCTCCGGCGGCCTGAACCACGTAAAACTCACCGTGTCAAGCTCTTACTAACTCGTCCATCCGTGCAAGCTCTCCGCAAGGGACTAGCCCCACCGAAAAAAGAACCTCCGCGGGCTGCCCAGTGCAGGCCCGGGGGAAGTGTCGACCGAGCACTTCGACAAAACCCAATTTGAATTCTAACCAATTCAAATGGCTCAAATGTAGATAATTTAAATCACCAGGGGCTTTGTGGGAACTATTGTTTACAACAGTGAATTTGAGTTAAGTTCAGAGGTTAAAATTGAGGGTGGGACCCACATGTCATAGAGCTAAGAGGGGTGACTTGCACACAAAGTCACAGCCTCGGTGGGAAATTCCACTGAGCAGCTGCCGGGTGTGCCACCGAGAAGGGATCGGTGCCACCAGCTGCTTCCTCCTTCGCGCGCTGGCGCCCAGGGCGGCCTTCTCGTGCTCCTACGCGACCCTCACCGCCTCAGCCGAGCGAAGACCCGGCTGCCTTCTTATCCTCGCGAGCGACGTCGGGCAGCGGCATTCCTTCTCCCCGAGCTCTCGGTCGATCGGAAGAACGGAGCAAACAGCCACGCCATCATCCCCCCGAGCTGCTAGGCAGCACCCTGAGCTCAAGCACCACTCTCCCGACGCCTGAACCACCGGGTTTCGGCTTCTGTTCCCGTGATCCACGACGACCGCCGCGACTTAGCTCAATAACGGTGATCGGTCTCACGTGGGCAGCACACCACAGCCACTTCCACGGCCGAACAAGGCCGGCAAAAGGAGCGCACGGACTCCATGCTGCTTCCACCTGAAGCTCAAGCAACGCCGTGAGCTCTCACCGGCGAATTCCAAGATTTTGCTCCGGCGACCTCAACCCGAGCTTCTGGTACAGTTTCTTAAAATTCTCCGTCTCTACTCCTCCTTAAGTCATCAAACTTTGCACGTGTATGCTGGATTAGCCGGTGATCAATTCTCCTTTAGCATCCATCGCATCGGAGCGGTGGGAATTAAGCTTTACTAGGAGTGTCCGCCGCAGACCCATTCGGTCGCACGGTGAAACCGTATTTGCGGTAACTCCCGAGCTACTCTGAGGTCATGCCGAGCTTCCCAGAGCTGCGCTGGTGATGTAGAGCCCATCGGCGCAAGTGATGGCGGGCTAGAGACCTCGGGCGACGTCGCCGAACCACAGCAGTAGCCGCCGCATGTCGCGGAGCTGGTTCCGGCCACCAGAAGCCCAAACAGAGCCCACCAACGTGTTCCTCGATGCCCTAAACCCTCTGGCGGCGAGTCTCTGGCTGGGCGGCGGCCGGGAACACCGGTCCGGCGGGCAGCCGTCTGCTCCGGCGAGGGGGAGGAGTGCGCGGCGCGAAGCAGAGGGCGGGAGGAAGAAGAAGACGCGGGGCCCGGCTGTCAGCGGCTTAAAATTCAAATCAGGATCGGGCTGCGGCTCGGATCCGGTGTGCTGGCGCGCAAATAACCTGTAGACCCCGGTGTGCTGACGCCTCAGCACGCAACACGTGTCCCAGTGGCCCACCGGCAGATTTAAACTTTTCCCCGATTTTCAGATTTCATTCAAACTTCAAATCCTCATAACTTGGGCTAGGAAACTCCAAATCAAGTGAACCAAATTTTGTTGGATTCATCTCTCTGAGCAATTTCCAGCAAATCAAGTTTCACTTCATGAAAATCCTTAATTCTCCAGAATTAATTCCTCAAAATTTAAACTGTTTGGAATTTTAACTGGAGAACCCCTTGGAGGAAAATTCTGAGATTTTGCTGGGATGTTCACCAAAATATCCCTGAAGTACCATAAAAATTTCAGATCCATTTGAGCTCATTTGATCCACCTGGTGATTAATAAAACTGTTCCAGAGAAAATAGAAAAAGTTCAGAAACATTTTCAGAATTTTCTCTGAAATTGTTTAGCTCATATCTTTAGCTAGGAACCTTCAAATTAAGTGAAACCAACTCCATTAGAACCCTCTGAAAATCTAGTTTTTATAAAGTCATGGCTTGCTCCATGAAAAAACCATAGAACACCCTAAAGCCTCCAATTAAGGTCAAGACCATAATTAATTGTGGAGGGCTCAAATGAGCTTTTCTGCAACTAAAACTTGATCAAGTCTCTGTTTAGGTTGTAACCAAGCCGCAGTAAAAATTTCAAGGTAATTGGGTCTGTCTAGTAAGAGTTATAAACTACACAAATTTAAATTCAACCAAATGCATTTAAATTAATACATGTACTTATATCTCATGTAGTCGCTAAGGTCGAGGAGGAACCCGAAGTCCTAGACTTTGTTACTCCGGAAAAGCAGCTATCCTAAGACCAAGAGCAGCAAGACAAGCTCCGGTTTGCATTCACCTTTTATAACGTTCTATTGTTTTGAGCACTTACATGAGTATCATTATTTCTTGCACTAGAGTCTTGTTTGAAAACCCAATTGCATAGCCAAGAAAGCCATGGGCTGGGATTAGGATTGAAAACCCCGTTAGCTACTGCAATGCTAAGATAGTGTAGGATTCGGTACAAGTCGAGTAGTTGGAACTACTCGCGAGCATAGGCTAGAAGCACTCGACTCGGGTAGAGATAGCACATGATACACATGGCAAGAAAAATAAGACCAAGCGGAGAGTAAGGGCAGCAGGGCTTTGGGGCCTGTGTGCTATAGCTCCGCTTGTGTCGATTGAGGACCGAGCCGTGTGCGGGCCTGTTGAACAAGCTAGAACAGTACCGAAGACCTACCGGATATATGGGAACCGGGAAACCGATGTAACTTGGGTAGCTGGGTGTTGAGGCATAGCTGGTCGTTCAGAGGGTAGGTTGAGAGCTCGAGGTGTAAATTGGCTGGCGGCACTGAGATGCGCGTGCAGAGACCTCTTGCTCGGGACGATTGGACCGGTTCAACATTTGGCTAACGGGTGAAAGGTGGTTGCGTACGGTGTCCGTGATGGTTGCTGTAGGCAACATCGAGTACGGGCGTACGTGACGGGTTGTTCGGGTAACCCTGCAGGTGTAAATCGATTATAATCGCCGTCCCTCACGGTCAGTGAGTACCACTTGTTCACTGTACCTTGACATAGAAAGAACAGGCTAGATACATGTTAAAATGTTGCTGGGTGAAAGATGGACTTTGATTGTTAATGATTTGTTGTAGTTTAGAGCTAACTAAAGTTATTTTCAACTTTGGGAAAAGTACATGAGAGAAATGCGTTTCTTGTTTGATTGCGGCTCTCTCATGGGCCTTAGCGTAAGGTTCTCCACAACCGGTTGCTAAAACTTGAAAGTAAGGCTCAACTAATTAGGCGAGTCCTTTGCAACTTGTTTTACCTCATGTACCCATCACCCCTCATGTAAAAGTTTCATGTTTAGGAGAGACGGGTCAGTCTTGCTGAGCCTTCGTGCTCACTGCTTGTGTTTGAAGCTTTTGCAGGGTTCTATGAGGAAGGGACTCCCGAAGAGGAGGCGGAACCTCAGGAGGGGAATCCCGTCGAGTGGGAGTCATGCACGCCGCCGTGTTAGTGTGCGTGCGTGCTAGCAAAGGACACATTCACGGGCTGAACGTGAACTTGATGCGTAGTCTATGCCTGTGAGTGTAGACTGGACCTATTTTGATATGAAAATGTTCATAAACCACTTTATGTAATAAAAGTTTTGCTTCCGCTTTGTACCTTTGATGCGTGTTATTCGGTGCTGTGCAACGCAGCACCCCTCAGCGTGATCCTGGCTCGACAAGATCGTGGGGTCGTGTCAGCGTTGGTATCAGAGCTCGCTTGAGGTTTAACGCACTAAAAAGGTCATATTTTTCAAAAATCCAGTGAGGAACGAGTTAGTAGCCCATATAAGGATGTTATTAGTGTATAGAAAGTGGCATACTAACCTAATTGCTTATGTCGGAAAAATAGTGCATCTCGGGACGTTTATGTCTTGAGGGGTGCACGTAAGCGCTGTCCACCAGTGCGCACAAGCTGAAGGGTGGAGCCCCACGGGTGGCAGGTAACCCGACCCGCTTTAATATCCTCTACGACTCTTCATGTCGTTTGGGGTATTCGAGCAACGTCTGTCCCTGGCGTGTGTGGTGCAATTTGGGAGACCCCGTCACGTGGTCAGTAACGTGAACACGTAACTCAAGGCGTGTTTGGCTTGAGAACATCCGGGCGAGTGATGACGGACGGGTGTACGAACTGTATGGATACCGGACTCGGTGTGCAGCCGAGTCTGACGATTGCTTGAGTTAATTGCAGGTAGTCTAACAACGAAACGGTAGACGTGTAGCATCCGTGTGCGAGAGACACTTATTGCCACTGAATTAACGAAGCCGGCTAAGTCCGGTATAGGTTTTTCTTTGTGAGAACGTAGTACCGACATGATCTGGTGACGCATCGATGTCACACCCCACTAAATGAACAACTTCATTGTAAAAATTGAAAATTTTAATCTAGAGCATTAAAACTTTGCTCTAACCTCTTCCCTTAAACAGGATATTCAAAGTTAACAAGTTTTCAACTTATAGGTTGTTAAGGACAGAGCACTCTGTTTTTAGCTGAATCAAGGCTGAAGTTAATCAGAGGTTAGAGGTTGAGTTCTTTCGAGGTTAGGGTCATATGATACATTTATGGAAATCTTTGGAAGAGTTTTACAACTTTTCTGTGGAGGTCCAGAGGTGTTTCATTCCTTAACCAATTGAAAAATGCAGTAGAGTTGAAACTGTCCAGAAAACAGGGCAGAGCAAAGACTCTCTGTAAACTCTCTGTAAATTGAGCATAACTTCCTGCATAAAAAAACCCAAAAAAAGAAAATGAGGTAGTTCTTGAAAGCTTATGATATGGGTTACAACTTTGTAACAGAAAGTTTTGTCATATTGGGAGCAGAATTAACTGGAATTCTTGGATCAAATCAGTACCTAAAGCAGGGAGGTGCTGTCCAATGTTCTCCAGAAATTCTGTTAACTTTAACATCTCATAACTTTTGAACCAGGATAGATCTTAGTTCAAGCAAACACTTTCTGGAAAGCTAGTGAAGTCAGCTTTAACTTTGATGTTGAGCTCCAGAATTGGTTTTGCCTTCAGCATGGTCTAAATCAGGTTCAAATGGAAACTGGTCAGGGCTGTCATGTTGGACAGCAGATCAGCAGTCAAATTTGTTTAAATTTGAACTAGGTTTCTAAGTTTATGAGTTCAATGACATGTTTTATGTTATAACTCAATGGTTTTATGTACAAATAAATGTTTGACATTTCTCAAATATATTTTTACAGATGACAGTGGATAAACAGTTCAAGAATGGGTGGGTGGAATCTCACTGTTCTCACCACAGCGGCTATCCGGAAGCATTGAGGCAGATGCTTCAATATTTCGGGTATGACACGATGCCGCAGTACTTCGCCAAGGGAGAAGGCGAGGAGGGGAACAAGACGTGGATGATCCATGTCGATGTTCCTGCAGGACCTACGCCACCCGGTTGGGTGCCGTTCACCGTCACGGTGAGAGGTAGACAACCAGAGGGAAGGTGGCAAGGGCAGCCCGTGACACCATGTCACGTTTCTGCCAGCTACACGTGAGTGCGATGGAGGGAACTCCATACGTGCTTGTTCCGGTGGAGGGACGGGCTCATCATGTGTGGGAAGGGAGGTACCGGGAGGCAGCCGATCCGGATTGCCCAAGGTACAGCCCCACGGAGGCAAACTTTAGCCTCCAGATGAGGGCGGGAAACGCCGTGATGGACAGCCAAGCTGTTTATACGGAGCATCTCGCCGCAAGGCTCAAGGAGAGCACAAGCCGTGGAGATCATTTCGAGAGTGCCCACAGCGCACTCCGCAATGTGCTCCTTTCGACGATCAAGCGACTAAACGAACAGCATAATCAGTTGCATCGTCTGAAGAAGGCGAAGAAGAAAAGCCGTGTCGACATCGCGGCGTTACAAGAGCTGGTGCAGACTCTAACCCAGCAGAATGAGGACCTTACTCAAGAGCGGGACGCCGCTATTGAGGAAGAGCAAGGCTGGGAAGAAGACTACAACCAAGCCATGGACGAGGTGCATGCATTGCAAGACCTCGTACCTCCGGTATTGGGCATACCGGTGATCTTGGGTCTTCCGGCTATGGGAGAGCCCGAGATGGGTGAAGAGGTTGTAGATCCAGCACCACCAGCAGAGGTACCGGAGGAGGACGACCCGCAGGAGGTCGAGTTCTACTCCGAGTAGGGGATTACAGTTGCCAAGTAGGGCAGCTAGAGTAGTGTAAACCAACTTTTGTAATCGGTGACATGTTGTGTAGGCAGTAGCGTATGTATAGGTAGTGCAGACATGAGCACGACTTCTAGGAGACCCGGGAATAATGTATCTTGTATAAAGTTTACGCTTTATCAATATATGTGAATGTTGTGCAAATTATTCATGTGTCACTTCAATACCTACAGTTGCATATGGAATTTTAAGTATGACATGTGCTAATTGCTGCTCTTTGAATTTCAGAATGACTCGTACTCGTGCCAACCCGGACGTTGGGGGTACTAGCCAAGGGGGAGAGACCTCCCAACAGCCTCCCGAGGACTCCTCGGGACAGCAGCAGCAACAGAAACAGCAAACACCGCCACCGCCACCGCCAACGGTTACATTGGCCGACATCATTGTGGCAATGGCAGGTTCTTATCAGCAGCACACGGAGTTGCTGCAAACTCTCATCGCCAATATGTCTCGCCCGGAGAGACGTAAAGATCATGAGGAGCGTCAACAGAGCTCCTACTCCGACTTCCTAGCGACTCATCCCCCGGTATTCTCAAGGGCGGATGAACCTCTCGACGCGGACAACTGGCTCCGCGCGATAGAGATGAAGTTTGGGCTGCTCCCAATAAGTGAGCAGCGCATGACTCAGTTCGCGGTCCAGCAGCTCCAAGGATCCGGGAGCGCGTGGTGGGCAAACTTCTGTGCTTCACAGCCCACCGACCGAGTTATGACCTGGGCGGAGTTCCGGACGGCCTTCAGGGTCTATCACATACCGCCAGGTCTGATGAAGAGGAAGATGCAGGAATTCCTACAGCTGCAGCAAGGGAGCTGGAACGCGTTGGAATACTCCAGGGCGTTCAACGATCTCGCACTCTATGCGTCATATCACACCGATACTGACGAGAAGCGGCGGGACCACTTCTACCAGGGGCTTAACCTGCTCCTGAAGGACAAGTTGGCGATGTTCAATCGCGGCAGCCTCAACGACATCATTGATGCTGCGATTGTCCAGGAGTACTCCGGCAAGGAGTTAGAGGCGGCGGAGAGAAAGCGAAGCGCGCCGCAAAGCAGCGGAGAAGGAGGCGGTCCTTCTCAGAAGTTTTGGATGGTGAATTGCCCACCATCAGGTCCACGCTGGCAGCCACCACAGAGGTCGATGCCATTCCGCAGTCGGCCGTATACTTCACCGGCATTCAGGCCGGCACTGCCAGCACCACCTCCACAACAACAACAGCAGCAGCGGGCGATGCCGCGTGCGTATGCACCTCAGCAGCGCATGCCGGGCTTTCGTCCCCCAAGCACCGGGCAAGCAGCGGTCACATGCTACAAATGTGGTCACCCAGGACACTTTGCCAGCAGTTGACCGGAGAGACAAGGCGGCGGAGTTGCACCGCAGTTCCCGGGGAGGAATCAACTCCGGAACCCTACTAATGCGCGGCGGGCAAACCCTAGGCCCGGCACTGTCCACCAGCTCGCCATAGAGGACGTGCCGGAGGGTGAGCTAATCCTTGCGGGTATGTTCCAACTCCACCAGCATCCCACTGTAGTATTATTTGATTCAGGCGCCACACATAGCTTCATTAGCCAAGCTTTCATTGATAGATATAGCTTGCAAATACTACCCACCGATAGTCCTTATGTAATCTGTTCACCGGGTGGAAAAATTTCAGCAAGCATGATGGTCCCGAAAGCACCACTGTCCTTAGAGGGTAGAGTATACCCTACGTCTCTCATAATTTTAGAGGGACAAAAGGTCGATGTCATCCTAGGGATGTCGTGGTTAACCCGCCACGGCGCTGTTTTAGACACCGTCCTCCGAGTTGTGCACTTAAACTCAGAAGTGCACGAATCTCATTCCTTATTTCTGGACAGTCCAGAAATAAAAACTTCTAAGTGTCTATCAATCCACAACCATCAGATTGGAAGATATTCCAGTGGTCCAAGAGTTCCCTGACGTGTTCCCAGATGATTTACCGGGGATGCCGCCCGATAGAGAGGTGGAGTTCAAGATTGAACTTGCACCGGGAACCATGCCAATATCCCGAAGGCCGTACAAGATGGCGCCCAAGGAGTTGGCTGAAATGAAGACTCAGCTTACGGACCTCCTGGAGAAGGGTTTTGTTAGGCCGAGCTCCTCACCATGGGGCTGTTCGGCATTATTTGTGAAGAAGAAGGATGAGACGTTGTGGCTTTGTGTGGACTATCGTCCATTAAATGCCGTGACCATCAAGAACAAGTACCCGTTGCCACGGATCGACATGTTGTTTGATCAGTTGGTCGAAGCAAAGATCTTTTCCAAGATGGACTTAAGATCCGGGTACCATCAGATTAAGATAAGGGCTGAGGATATTCCGAAGACGGCTTTCTCAACAAGGTACGGACTTTATGAGTACCTGGTCATGTCCTTTGTCCTCACCAATGCTCCACCTCATTTCATGTATTTGATGAACTCGGTATTCATGCCGGAGCTGGAAAAGTTTGTCGTGGTCTTCATCGACGACATACTGGTATATTCCAAGTCGGAGGAAGATCACAAGAAACATCTGCGTATAGTCTTGCAACGGCTGCGGGATCACAAGCTATACGCGAAATTCAGCAAGTGCGAATTCTGGATATCGCAAGTGCCTTTCCTCGGGCATATCATCTCAGCGGAGGATATCGCTGTAGACCCGAGCAAGATCACTCAAGTGCTGAATTGGAAATCCCTGAGAACTGTTCATGAGGTACGGAGTTTCCTCGGACTCGCGGGATATTATCGGAGGTTCATTCTGAACTTCTCGATGATTGCCAAGCCGATGACGGAGCTGCTGAAGAAGGCTACCAAATATGTTTGGAGTCCAGCGTGTGAAGCAGCATTCAAGGCTTTAGTTAAGCACCTAACATCAGCACCGGTTTTGGCGCAGCCAGACACAACAAAACCGTTCGATGTGAACTGCGATGCATCCGGCATTGGGCTCGGATGTGTGCTGATGCAAGACTGAAGAGTGGTCGCGTATGGGTCACGGCAGCTTAGAAACCATGAGCAAAATTATCCAACCCACGACTTGGAGCTCACTACCGTGGTACTCGCACTCAAGATGTGGAGGCACTACCTACTCGGTGACCTCGTACATTTATATACCGACCACAAGAGCCTCAAGTACATATTCACTCAGAAGGAGTTAAACATGAGGCAGCGAAGATGGTTAGAATTGATAAAGGATTACGAAATAGAGATCCATTATCATCCGGGCAAGGCAAACGTAGTGGCACATGCGCTGAGCCGCAAGTCACACGTCAATAATCTGACCATCACACCGTTGGAAGAGAGCGAACCACCACTACATGTGATTCCACACGGAGCTCTCTACAACCTAGCTTTGATCCCCACCATCCGTGAAGAGATAGCGGCAGCTCAGAAACATGACAAGGGCATGTCGCATTTGCGGAGACGTGTAGACAGTGGGGAGCTGAAATGTTTCAGGAAGGACGGAGACGGCGTCCTATGGTTCAAGGACCGGATCGTTGTACCCCGTAACCCGGAGTTACGGAAGAAAATTTTTGATGAGGCTCACTTATCGAAATTTTCTATTCACCCCGGCAGCAACAAAATGTATCAATAACTCAGAAGCAAGTTTTGGTGGACACGGATGAAGCGGGAGATCGCGAAGTATGTGTCCGAGTGTGATACATGTCGAAGGGTGAAGGCGGATCATATGCGGAAACCGGGACTGCTACAACCACTGGGCGTTCCTGCCTGGAAGTGGGAGGATGTGAGCATGAACTTCATCATCGGTTTACCCACCACCTTTCAGAAACATGATTCTCTGTGGGTGATCGTCGACCGGCTCACCAAAGTTGCCCATTTCATCCCGGTCAACACCAACTACAACGCCAAGAAGTACGCTGAACTGTACATCTCACGGATCCTATGCTTGTACGGCGTACCCCATACCATCATATCGGATCGGGGCACTTTATTTGTGTCCCGTTTTTGGGAGCAGATACACGCTGCATTGGGGACGAAGCTGATCCGTAGTTCAGCATACCACCCGCAGACCGATGGGCAAACCGAGCGGGTAAATCAGATCCTAGAAGACATGCTACGAGCTTGCGCTATCAACCACGGCAAGAATTGGGATGATCACTTGCCGTTAGCTGAGTTCTCGTACAACAATGGGTACCAAGCCAGCATCCAGATGGCGCTGTATGACGCGCTATACGGAAGAAAATGCCGCACACCATTGAATTGGTGTGAGTCTGGTGAAAGGGTTACCTTTGGGATTGACCTTGTCAACAAAGCGGAAAAAAAGGTTCGACTGATTCAAGCGAACCTAAAAGCCGCCCAATCCCGTCAGAAACAGTATGCGGACCGGAGGAGACACCCATTGCAGTTCGAAGTCGGGGATCACGTATACCTACGTGTGTCTCCAATGAAGGGCGTAAACAGATTTGGGGTGAGAGGAAAGTTGGCACCCCGATTCATCGGTCCATTGCAGATTACCGAAAGATGTGGATCAGTAGCATACTGGCTGAAATTACCAGAAGCACTTTCTGGTGTGCACAATGTCTTTCACATTTCCCAGCTGAGGAAGTGTCTTAAGCTATCAACTACCGTTCAGCTGGAGGACATTGAAGAACTGCAACCGGATCTCACCTATCGGGAGGAACCGGTTCAGATCATTGACGAAAAGGCCCGAACCATGTGCAACCGCACATTGTGGTTCTACAAAGTTCTATGGAGTAATCACTCCATGGACGAAGCGACATGGGAGAGCGAAGGATTTCTTCACGCTAACTACCCCGACTTTTTCACGTCGCATATCCGGTAAATTTTCCACCGTCCTCTCTCTCATTTTCACCTTGTAATCTCGGGACGAGATTCTTTTAAGGGGGGAGGGATGTAAGGGACTCAGTTTTTGACACATGCTTGAAGTGTTCATCACCACACACACACACACACACACACACCTCATTTGAAGCAAGTTGATGAACACATTTGAAGAGCAAGTAACCACCATCAACATGCTCATTAGAGAACAAACTCACATATTGCAAAAGTGGTATTTCCCACATGTAATATAGTGGCTGGGCATATGAAAAACTCCTACACATTGCTAGGAATGTCCATGCCAAGTTTCACCCAAATTCAAAACCTTTTGAGATCATTTTGGGTATAGCTAGAAAGAGGGAAGTTTGAAACTACATTCAAATTCAAACTGTTTTGATCCCATGAATTCAAAAGTGGGAGACATATTCTTACTCAGCACATTTTTGTGAGCTCACACACCAATTTTTACTTCATTTGGAGTTCATCTTGACATGAGCTAAGTGGGGCAAATTTAAACTTTATTTGAATGTCAAACTGAACATGTGCTGAAATTTATCCAAACCAAACCCAATTTGAATTCTAACAAATTCAAATGGCTCAAAGGTAGATAATTTAAATCACCAGTGGCTTTGTGGAAACTACTGTTTACAACAGTGAATTTGAGTTAAGTTCAGAGGTTAAAATTGAGGGTGGGACCCACATGTCATAGAGCTAAGAGGGGTGACTTGCACACAAAGTCACAGCCTCGGTGGGAAATTCCACCGAGCAGCTGCCGAGTGTGCCACCGAGAAGGAACCGGCGCCACCAGCTGCTTCCTCCTTCGCGCGCTGGTGCCCAGGGCGGCCTTCTCGTGCCCCCACGCGACCCTCACCGCCTCAGCCGAGCGAAGACCCGGCTGCCTTCTTATCCTCGCGGGCGACATCGGGCAGCGGCATTCCTTCTCCCTGAGCTCTCGGTCGATCGGAAGAACAGAGCAAACAGCCATGCCCTCGTCCCCCCGAGCTTCTAGGCAGCACCCTGAGCTCAAGCACCACTCTCCCGACGCCTGAACCACCGGGTTTCGGCTTCTGTTCCCGTGATCCACGACGACCGCCGCGACTTAGCTCAAGAACGGCGATCGGTCTCACGTGGGCAGCACACCACAGCCACTTCCACGGCTGAACAAGGGTGGCGAAAGGAGCGCACGGACTCCACGCTGCTTCCACCTGAAGCTCAAGCCACGCTGTGAGCTCTCGCCGGTGAATTCCGAGATTTTACTCCGGCGACCTCAACCCGAGCTTCCGGTACAGTTCCTTAAAATTCTCCGTCTCTACTCCTCCTTAAGTCATCAAACTTTGCACGTGTATGCTGGATTAGCCGGCGATCAATTCTCCTTTAGCATCCATCGCATGAAAACGCCTCGGAGCGGCGGGAATTAAGCTTTACTAGGAGTGTCCGCCGCAGACCCATTCGGTCGCACGGTGAAACCGTATTTGCGGTAACTCCCGAGTTACTCTGAGGTCATGCCGAGCTTCCCATAGCTGCGCTGGTGATGTAGAGACCATCGGCGCAAGTGATGGCGGGCTAGAGACCTCGGGCGACGGCGCCGAACCACAGCAGTAGCCGCCGCACGTCGCGGAGCTGGTTCCGGCCACCGGCAGCCCAAACAGAGCCCACCAATGTGTTCCTCGATGCCCTAAACCCTCTGGCGGCGAGTCTCTGGCTCGGCGGCGGCCGGGAACGCCGGTCCGGCGGGCAGCCGTCTGCTCCGGCGAGGGGGGGCGCGGCGCGAAGCAGAGGGCGGGAGAAAGAAGAAGACGCGGGGCCCGGCTGTCAGCGGCTTAAAATTCAAATCGGGATCGGTCTGCGGCTCGGATCCAGTGTGCTGGCGTGCAAATACCCCGTAGACTCCGGTGTGCCGACACCTCAGCGCGCAACACGTGTCCCCGTGGCCCACCGGCAGATTTAAACTTTTCCCCGATTTTCAGATTTCATTCAAACTTCAAATCCTCATAACTTGGGCTAGGAAACTCCAAATCGAGTGAACCAAATTTTGGTGGATTCAGCTCTTTGAGCACTTCCTAGCAAATCAAGTTTCACTTCATGAAAATCCTTAATTCTCCAGAATTAATTCCTCAAAATTTAAACTGTTTGGAATTTTAACTTGAGAACCCCTTGGAGGAAAATTCTGAAATTCTGCTGGGATGTTCATCAAAATATCCCTAAACTACCATAAAAATTTCAGATCCATTTGATCTCATTTGTTTCACCTAATGGGGTGATTAATGAAAATGTTCCAGAGAAAATAGAAAATGTTCAGAAACATTTTCAGAATTTTCTCTGAAATTGTTTAGCTCATATCTTTAGATAGGAACCTTAAATTAAGTGAAAGCAACTCCATTAGAACCCTCTGAAAATCTAGTTTTCAGAAAGTCATGGCTTGCTCCATGAAAAACCATAGAACACCCTAAAGCCTCCAATTAAGGTCAAGTCCATAATTAATTGTGGAGGGCTCAAATAAGATTTGCTGCAACTAAAACTTGATCAAGTCTCTGTTTAGGTTGTAACCAAGCCACAGTAAAAAATTTAAGAGTCATTGGGTCTGTCTAGTAAGAGTTATAAACTACACAAGTTTAAATTCAATCAAATGCATTTAAATTAATACATGTACTTATATCTCATGTAGTCGCTAAGATCGAGGAGGAACCCGAATTCCTAGACTTCGTTACTCCGGAAGAGCAGCTAGCCTATGACCAAAAGCAGCAAGGCAAGCTCCGGTTTGCATTCACCTTTTATAAAGTTCTATTGTTTTGAGCACTTACTTGAGTATCATTATTTCTTGCACTAGAGTCTTGTTTGAAAACCCAATTGCATAACCAAGAAAGCCATGGGCTGGGATTAGGATTGAAAACACCGTTAGCTACTGCAATGCTAAGATAGTGTAGGATTCGGTACAAGTCGAGTAGTTGGAACTACTCGCGAGCATAGGCTAGAAGCACTCGACTCGGGTAGAGATAGCACATGATACACATGGCAAGAAAAATAAGACCAAGCGGAGAGTAAGGGCAGCAGGACTTTGGGGCATGTGTGCTATAGCTCCGCTTGTGTCGATTGAGGACCGAGCCGTGTTCGGGCCTGTTGAACAAGCTAGAACAGTACCGAAGACCTACCGGATATATGGGAACCGGGAAACCGATGTAACTCGGGTAGCTGGGTGTTGAGGCATAGCTGGTCGTTCAGAGGGTAGGTTGAGAGCTCGAGGTGTAAATCGTCTGGCGGCACTGAGATGCGCGTGCAGAGACCTGTTGCTCGGGACGATTGGACCGGTTCAACATTTGACTAACGGGTGAAAGGTGGTTGCGTACGGCGTCCGTGATGGTTGCTGTAGGCAACATCGAGTACGGGCGTACGTGACGGGTTGTTCGGGTAACCCTGCAGGTGTAAATCGATTATAATCGCCGTCCCTCGTGGTTAGTGAGTACCACTTGTTCACTGTACCGTGACGTAGAAAGAACTGGCTAGATACATGTTAAAATGTTGCTGTGTGAAAGATGGACTTTGATTGTTAATGATTTGTTGTAGTTTAGAGCTAACTAAAGTTCTTTTCAACTTTGGGCAAAGTACATGAGAGAAATGTGTTTCTTGTTTGATTGCGGCTCTCTCATGGGCCTTAGCGTAAGGTTCTCCACAACCGGCTGCTAAAACTTGAAAGTAAGGCTCCACTAATTAGGCGAGTCCTTGGCAACTTGTTTTACCTCATGTACCCATCACCCCTCATGTAAAAGTTCCATGTTTAGTAGAGACGGGTCAGCCTTGCTGAGCCTTCGTGCTTACTGTTTGTGTTTCAAGCTTTTGCAGGGTTCTATGAGGAAGGGACTCCCGAAGAGGAGGCGGAATCCCAGGAGGGGAATCCCGTCGAGTGGGAGTCATGCACGCCGCCGTGTTAGTGTGCGTGCATGCTAGCAAGGACACGTTCACGGGCTGAACGTGAACTTGATGCGTAGTCTATGCCCGTGAGTGTAGACTGGACCTATTTTGATGTAAAAATGTTCATAAACCACTTTATGTAATAAAAGTTTTGCTTCCGCTTTGTACCTTTTGATGTGTGTGATTCGGTGCTGTGCAACGCAGCATCCCTCAGCGTGATCCTGGCTCGACAAGACCATGGGGTCGTGTCACCAACAACCCAGCCAATCTGTTCTAAAACGCCAGTGGGTGCTAGGGAGGCACGGCAAGTAAAGACCGACGCATGGCAACACCTCCAGAGGGGTTCTCACCGTGCGCCTGATCCATGTCGCACAGTTGAGCTTGGGATGACATGAAATACTTCGCACTGCGTCAGTTTTCTAGCTAGGGTTACGAAGGGAAATTGACTGCTAGCCAGTCTAGTTCATGTGTGCACGGTTTGGTGGCCTAGAAACAAGAATCTCGATTGAATTTTGAGGATTTCTCACCTGGGGTCACCTTGCACGTGCCGAGAGGGAATCGCCAAATTCCTCCTCGACTGATCACGGCTTGTGTTGAGGTTCTGCGAGGAGCAGCAGGGGGCTCTGACGCTCCTCTGAGTGTCCTAGCTCGGGCGTGAAAGCCCCGCGGTTGCGCTGTCACCGTGAGCCGAGCTACGGCCGTTTCCTCGGTTGTTGCTAAGAACCTCTGAGCTAGGGTTGGGAGGGCTGAACTTCAAACGTTTACGCGACGAGGAGGTAGAGGACGAGCGACCGGTGTGGTTTTGCTGCTCGGAAGGCACTGTGCATGGTGGTTTTGCTGGGTTCTTGATCGAGTGCAAGCGGCGGCGTGTACTCAGTCATTTTTCCGGCGATAGGAGACGGCGCCTCGGTTTGGCGGTGTTTGTGCGTGGTGACCGGGTCGGAAGCAGCTGGCCAGCACGAGGGAGGATGCAGGAGGTGGCTGTGTAGCCTCACGTGGTGGCGTCCGGGGGATCGTCTCGGTGGCGCGCCAGGAGCGATTGCTTCGGTGAAAAACTGAGCCCGGCTGGGAAACAGCTCCCCCACTGACCAGTGGGTGCCTCTCCCCCCTAATCCCCTTTCCAATTTTTCAATTCTGTTTGTACTAAAATATCCCCAGCTACTCACAATTGAATGTGAGACTTAGCCCCCAAGTCTTGGTTTGAATTTGAGTCCTCAAATTTGAACTTTGTTTGGCTAAATTTGCTTCATGTTTGAACTGAAATTCAAATTGAGTTTTGAATTATTGCAAATTTAGCTCCCGACAAGATGAAGTCCAATGGGGATGAAAATTGGTGTACTAACTCAGAAAAATATGCTGAGTTTGAATATGAAGCCAACTTTTGAATTTAAGTGATGAAAGTTGCTGCAATTTGAATTTACATTCAAATTGGCCCCTTTTTCAAATGCCTCAAAAAGTGTTGGATTTGCATGAAACTTGGCCTGAACCTTCCCAAGACTTTTTAAGTTCCAGGGGTGAGCTCAACCTCTCATGTTCATGTGTAGGAATCCTACTTTGTGAAAGTTAGGGCTTTCCCTTCTAATCAACCTTTTGATGGAGGTTACTTGCTCTTCACAATTCTTCACAAGATATCCACAACAAAAACTGTGGTGTTGTGAGGTGATGAAAAGTTTTTGCAATTTTAGAGCTAGTTGCTGTTTTTATCATGTTTGTGAAATAAACTTTGCTTTTCTGCAATGAGACTTTTTATTCCTACCTTGATGTAAGCTACATGTCATATTTCCCGCACTTGCTGAGTACAACATGTACTCACCCTTGCATTATCACACATCATCAGCAACAGGAGAGGAGTACTTTGAAGAGCATGTGGAGTACTAGGTGTGTGACCCACCGTCAACTTGCCTGTGGAGTAGGAGATGGAGCCGCTGCTGCTATGTTTAGTTGCATCCGCTTCCGTTAGAAGACTTCCGCTGCTAGAATAGATTAGAGACTTCCGCTGCAATAGAGATTAATGTAATAAATACTTGAACCCCATTATTCATGGTTATGATTCTGAATTCAGTTTGTGGATTACATGTAGTATGTGTGATGAATATCCTGGGCACACATATGCATCAGCTCGGTTCTGAGGTTTTCTCGGAACAGGGGCGCCACAGTTGGCAGTTGGACTCGCCGATCAGGAGGTGGCAGCGGCGAGCAGCGCAATGGCATCTGCGTGAGCGTGTACAAGACCCGAGCCCGAGTGTTTCAGTCGGTTTGCTCGCTTGTGGGGCTGACAAGAGGAGCCCACCCCTAGTATTAACCTCTGAAATTCAATTTTCCTACTGATCTAAACAGTAATGCCCCTAATACCCTTTGCAATTTGAATTATACACCAAATGCCCATTTGAAATTGGTAGAATTCAAATTGTGAAGTGTTTGACTATATTCACAGCACATATGCAGTTTGAAATTCAAATTGGATTTGAATTTGCTTCAATTGGCTCATGTCAAGATCAACTCCAAATGGAGTGAAAATTGGCATGTGAGCTCACAAAAAGGTGCTGAGTGTGAATATGAATCCCACTATTGAATTCATGGGGTAGAAGGAGTTTGAATTTTGAGTTTAAGTTCAAACTAGCCTCTTTCTAATTATACGCAAAAATACCTCAAAAGGTTTTGGATTTGGGTGAAACTTGGCATGAGCATTCCAAGCAAGGTGTAGGAGTTTTTCATATGCTCAGCCCCTATATGATGTATGTGGGAAACACCACTTTTGCATTTTGTGAGTTTATCCTCTAATGACCATGTTGATGGTGTTTACTTGCTCTTCAAATGTGTTCATAAGTTTTCCTCAAATGAGGTGGGTGTGGTCTGATGAACACTTTGATTGTGTGCAAAAACTTAGGCCCTTACAACTTGGTCACTGAGTCGTGACGTAGGTTAACATATGGAATGTTGTGATTCAGTACTGCTGATATGAATAACTTGTATTGCTACATGTGTGCCAGAAAATATTGCTCACTAAATTTTAGATTCATGAACTGTTAACTTGTGGCTAAAAGATTAATTAAGGATGAACTTGTAGGTGAGTCCTTTGTCGCAAATTGTCATCCTACCTTTGTTATGACTTGCATGTAGAGTTTCATGTGTAGGAGCGTCGGTTAAGACTTGCTGAGCCATCGTGCTCACGGTTGCTGCTATAAGTGTTTGCATGTGAGGAGTACCCCACGGACTTGGAGTACGAGTCCACCAGCGAGGGCTACCCTCCATCAGGGACTACAGCTGAGTGGGACCCGTACACGTTGCGTTGAGGCTGAGTGAAGCTAGGGTGGGTTGTTCGTAGGGCCGGACAACCAACTTTTGCTAGTTAGGTGGGTGTGAGTTGTGTAAATACCTTCCGTTTTAGTAGACTCTGTATAGGAGTTGTAACTGAAGAGTGTACTACTTTTGTACAAATTCAGTAAGTTTCAATGTAATACTATGTTTCTTATCGTGTGTGCTATCGGTTGTCGCATCGTGTGGCACCACCCTTTGAGATCCTGGGATGTACGGATTTCGGTCCGTCACAACTTCTGGCACAAATACTTTGCTTTCTCCCATTCGATTCCAAAACAAATGAGTTCTACACCTTCTCCCATACAACGTCTCAAACGGGGACATCTTCATGCTGGCCTGGTAACTGTTGTTATAGGATAACTCAGCATACGGTAAGTTCTTGTCCCAACTCCTGCTGTTCTTGAGTGCACAAGCTCTTAACATATCCTCGAGGATCTGGTTAGTTCTTCCTGTCTGCGCGTCGGTCTGTAGATGATATGCAGAACTGAAATTCAGATGAGCCCTCATGGTTTCATGTAACTTCTGTGAGAACCTTGAGGTAAACTGTGTTCCTTGATCTGACACTATCTTCTTTGGCACCCCAAGAAAACACACACTTCTGGACATGTACAATTCTGCCAATTTGGAACCGCAGTAATGTTCTTTCACATGGATGAAATGAGCTATCTTAGTCAGTCGATCGACTATGACCCATATTGAATCATATCCCGATTGGGTTTAGGCAGTCCCACTATGAATTCCATGCTTATTTCCCCCCATTTCCATTCGGTTACTTTGAGTGGTTGTAACAATCCCGCGGGTCGTTGATATTCTGCTTTCACCAATTGACACGTGTCACATAAGGAAACATGTTCTGCGACATCTCGTTTCATGCCATACCACTAGTACCTACTCTTAAGATCTTGATACATCTTTGTACTCCCAGTATGAATGGAGTAGTCAGAATCATGAGCTTCTCTCAGGATCAATTCACGGATCTCCTTTATCTTAGGCACGCATATCCTTTTCCCATGCTATATCGTGCCTTGTTCATCCTCCCTAAAGCCAGGAGCTTTACTCTCTTTGATGAATCTTTTGATCTCCTGGATTTTCTCATCATTCTTCTAACCGTTGCACATGTCCTGCTCCAGTGTGGAGTCCACTTCCATTGCGATGGCCTTACCATTATTCATGAGACATAAATTGAGTCTTGCGAATTCCTCACATAATCCCAAAGGTGTGTCATTTAATCTCAACATGTTGACATGTATCTTTCGGCTTAAGGCATCCGTCACAACGTTTGTCTTTCCCGGATGATAGTTGATATCCACATATCGTTGATCAACTCTAACCATCACCTTTGTCTGAGGTTGAGATCTGGTTATGTGAAAATGTACTTCAAACTTTTATGATCAGTATATATCTCCGTCCTCTTTCCCATTAAATAGTGCCTCCAAAGTTTCAACGCATGGACCACTGCGGCTAGCTCTAGGTCGTGCGTAGGATAGTTCTTCTCATGTTTTCGAAGTTGCCTGGAAGCATATGCCACGACATGTCCATCTGAGGACACATCCCAATCCGTGTCCAGAAGCATCACAATGTACTGAAAAAATTTTCTGCATATCTGGCATTACTAGCACTTCGGCTGTTGTCAATCTTTTCTTTAATTCCTGGAAACTTGCCTCACACTCCGATGTCCATGTGAATGTTATTACCTTCTCTAACATCTTGGTGAGAGTTCTTGAGATCTTGGAGAACCCCTCAATAAATCGTCGGTAGTATCCTACTAAGCCTAAGAAGCTCCAGATTTCCCCGACATTCTAGGGAGTCTTCCACTTTTGCACATCCGCGATCTTAGCAGGATCCACGGATGTCCCTCCCTCGGAAATTATATGTCCTATGAAGGGAACTCGCTTGAGCCAAAACTCACATTTACTAACTCAAATTTACTCAGCTTGGCATAGAGTTGGTGTTCTCGAAATTTTTGCAACACCAATCTTAAGTGCTTCTCGTCTACCTCTTCGTATTTAGAGAAGATTAACATGTCATCAATAAAAACCACCACAAACTTGTCCATATATTCCATGAATACTTTGTTCATGAGATACATGAAGTATGCCGGGGCATTGGTTAACCCGAAAGGCATGACCGTGTATTCATGCAGTCCGTACCGAGAGACGAAAGCTGTCTTGGGAATACCGGATGGCCTTATCTTCAGTTGGTGATATCCTGATCTAAGATCAATCTTGGAGAACACACATGCCCCTCTCAACTGGTCGAACAAGTCTTCAATGCGAGCCAACATGGACTTGTTTTTGATGGTCAACTCATTAAGTGTGCGGTAGTCTACGCACAACCTTTGAGTTCCATCCTTCTTGGGCACAAATATCACTGTAGATCCCCAAGGTGAGGAACTAGGATGAATGTAACGCTTTTTCCGTCAGCTTCCAGATATGTTCTTTGAGCTCTTCTAGCTGCTTGGAGTCCATCCGGTAGGGCCTCTTATATATTGGGGCTGTTCCAGGCATCAGTTTGATCACGAATTCCACTTCTCGATCTGGGGACATACCTGGTCACTCCTCAAGAAATACATTTGGATACTCCTTTATCACCCTTATCTCCTCAAGCTTCACTTCCACTTGATTGAGTCTTATGTCCTTCCTAGGTTCTTGGACGGCTATGAACTTAATTTTGGTGCCACTAGTATGAGTTAACTCCACCGTTCTAGTAGAACAATGGATAACACTCTTATGTTTGGTCAGCCAGTCCATTCCTAAAATAATATCTATCCCTTGTGAGTTTATTACTATGAGGTTTGCTGAAAATACTACGCCATTGATGTCTAAACTCACCCTAGGGCCTACCTGTCTTGTTCTTATTTCTCCCCTGGAGAATTCACAGCTAGCATATGGTTCATTTGTGTTTGTGGCGGACCGGAATCCACTCATCTAGGATCGCAGAGGGTGGTGCCGCGCGATGCGACACCCGACAGCACACGTCATAAGGACACATTATATTACATGGGAAAAACAACTGAACTGTACAAACAGGTACAAACTTCAGTTACAAACTGTTGTTTATATTACACAGCGGAAGTTCATTTTATACAACTCACGCCTGCCTATCTAGCAAAAGTTGGTTGCCCAGCCCTAGGGCAATCCACACTAGCTGCACTCCTCAGCTCAACGCGGCGTGTACGGCTCCCACTCAGCCATAGTCCCGGACGGAGGGTAACCCTCGCCGGTGGACTCGTAACCCGAGTCCGTGGGTGGCTCCTCACCTGAAAAACACTTAAGCAGCAACCGTGAGCATGAGGGCTCAACAAGACTTAACCGACTCACCTAAGCATGAAACTCTACATGAGGTGTACAAGGAACATAGGATAGTAACATTGCAACAAATGGACACGCCTAAGAGTTCATCCTTAGTTCATCTTTTAGCCACAAGTTTAACAGTTCAGGAATCTGAAATTTAGTAAGCAATATTTGGTGGCACACATGTAACAATACAATTATATCACACAGCAGAATTGAATCATAACATTCCATAAATTATCTACGTTACGATGCAGTGAACAAGCGGTACTCATCACCGCGAGGGACGGCGAATCGACTCGATATACACCTGCAGGGAAAACCCAAAGAGCACGTCACGTACGCCAACCCTTGGAGCTGCACAGCACGCTCACTTGATGTCGTACGGGACAACCTTTCACCCAACAGCCCAAACATCGAACCGGTCGCACCAAAACGGACAGGAGGTTCCCTACACGGAGCATCTCTCTATGCCCGTTAGCAGATTTCCACCTTGCTGCCCTCAACCTACACCTATAAATCGGTGTGCTATGCCTCGACGCCCGGAGGTTTAGGCTACATCGGTTTATCAGGGCCCATATATCCGATATGCCTTCGGTACGTTCAATACTTGTTCAGCAGGGCCGCACACGGATCGGTCCTCAATCGACACGGACAGGGCTGCGCACACAAGACTTCCTCTTTCTGCGCCCTAGCCCCTGCCTAGTCTTATTTTTATTACTAAAGTGATCTCACATCACTCAACCGAACCCGTGTGTCCCAAGCCTAAACTCACGACTAGATTCCAACTACTGGACTTGTACCGAAGTCCTAGGAATCATTAAGCATAGCCTGTCTACTCGAGGTTTTAGACACTACCCTCACTCTTATAGGAACTTTTGGTTATGCAAGTGGGGTGTCATCCATCCTACACCTATAATGCGCATTTATACTTCACCCTAGATATGTAAACAAAACAAAACTTTATAAAAGGGTTAATGCAAACTGGGGCTTACCTTGTTGCTGCTGGTCAGGGGTTAAGTCATCGTCCGGAAGGAGGAAGTCAAGTACTTCCGGAGTCTCCTCGCCTTCAGCGACTACACGTTAATGAAATACTACATGTCAATTTAAATGCAATGTGTAACTTAAATACATAATTACTAATAACTCTAGCTAACCCTCCCCTTTGGTTCTAAAATTTTTTTATGGTGGCTTGGTAGGGTCCTAACCAGAGTCTTGACCAAGTTTCATTTGAAACAAAGTTCATTTGAGCTTTGTACAAATAAAAGCCTATTGGTCAATATTAGAGCCTCTAAGTAATTCCAGGGGTTTTCATGGCTCCAACCATTACTTTCTGGGAACTAGAATTTAAGAAGGTTCTAATGGAATTGGTTTCATGTCAGTTGAAGAATTCTACTGAAGGTTATGCCCTAATTAAGATTTGAGAAAATCTGAAAAATGTTTCTGTACATTTTTCTATTTTCTCAGGGCAGTTCTCTTAATCACCCCATTAGGGGCACTAAATGAACTTGGATGAGTCTGAAAATTTTACTGTGACTCAAGGATTTTCCAATGAACCTCTCAGCCAAATTTCAGCATTTTTCATAAAGTAATTCTCCAGATAAAATTCCCAACAGTTTAAATTTAGGGAATTAATTCTGGAAAACTATTAGGCTCATCAATGAAGCTGGTGCCCCAGTCTTGATGAAAGGGATACGGCAACGGTTTCATGAGCTGAAATTGGTATTGCTGAAAAGTACTCAGAATTCTGAGTTCAGAAAAATTTGGTTCATTGGATTTGGAGCTTCCTAGCAAAAGTTCTATTCATTTGAAGTTTGAACTAAAACTGGAATTTCCCAAAATGTTTAAATTCTGCGGGTGGGGCCCACTCATCAAGCCGGCCCACTCAGAATGCGGCCACATCGTGGCCCACGGGTTTTTACCCGCGCTGCCGCACCGAATCCCGGCAGCAACCAGATCCCCGCGCGAGACCAGGGGCTGACCGGTGGACCCGGCCCCCCCTTCGTCTACCTCGCGCCATCCCGCAGCTCTCGCGGCGGCGCTTCGCCGGAGCTCTCGCCGCCGGGCGTTCCGCCACCCGACCTGCGACGAAACTTGCCGCCTGTACCTAACTCGACTCGGAGAACACGCTGGTGCCCTCAACGAAGCTCGGCGATGGCCGGAACCATGCCCGCGATGGTGACAGTGGTTCTCTCTACTCCGGCGATGTCGCCCGGGCTACTCAGGGACTTATTCTTCAAACGGTTTGCTCCTACAGCTCCGCTGTGGCATGCTAAGCATGAATATGAGCTCGGATGGCCATGAAAATGGCCGGAACTAGGACCTCACCGTCGACCTAGGCCCGATATCGGCTGTTGCTCGAAAAACTCGGATAGCAGCGCAAAGACTCGACGGTTTTCGATGGTCTTGGATCCTAGATGGCCGTGGGACCATGTAGCACATGTGCTTGGCTGGGTTTACGCAGTGAAGGACCGATCGCCGCGAATTTCAGATTCTCTGCTCACCCATTTTGTTGAACACCGAGGACTAGACGGGGAAATACTCTCCCTACAGGGCATGAAAAAGGGTAGGGTCTTCACCGTGAGTTCGGGCAGTCCCCGGCACGTATCTTTGCTGTTGAGCTCCGGTCACGAGATCGCCTGGATCAACGGCGCGACGAGGAGCCGAGGGGAGCGGCTGGCGACGTTTTTTTTTGTTTCGGGTGAAAGCGGGCAGAGCGGAGGAGAAGAGGCCGGGCTCATGTGGGCTGGAGCTTTAACCGCGTCGTGCAACCGTGCGTTCGGTTGCCGAGCAGGAGGTGGCAGGGGTGAGGCGGTCGGACGCCGGTGCTGGCCGCAGCTGGCGCGCGGTCTCGGCCGAGAGAGGGAAAAATCACTGGGGAGACTTCTCTGTTAAGACTGCTGACAGGTGGGGCCTCCCCTCCAATTCCTTTTTCATTTTTTTCTCAATTCTGTTTGTGCCAAAATATCCCCAGCTACTCACAATTGAATGTGAGACTTAATCACCAAGTCTTGGTTTGAATTTGAGTTCTAAAATTTGAACTGTGTTTGGCTAAATTTGCTTCATGTTTAAACTGAAATTCAAATTCAGTTTTGAATTATTGCAAATTTAGCTCTTGACAACATGGACTCCAATGGGGATGAAAATTGGTGGGCTAACTCAGAAAAATGTGCCGAGTTTGAATATGAAGCTAACTTTTGAATTTGAGGGATGAAAGTTGCTGCAATTTGAATTTACATTCAAATTGGCCTCTTTTTCAAATGCCTCAAAAGTGCCTCCAAAAATGTTGGATTTGCATGAAATTTGGCCTGAACCTTCCCAAGACTTTTTAAGTTCTAGGGGTGAGCTCAACCTCTCATATTCATGTGTAGAAATCCTACTTTGTGAAGGTTAGGGATTTCTCCTCTAATCACTCTATTGATGGAGGTTACTTGCTCTTCACAATTTTTCACAAGCGATCCACAACAAAAACTGTGGTGTTGTGAGGTGATGAAAAGTTTTTTCAAGTCCCTTTTCTTGGGCTTTTACATCCCTCCCCCCTTAAAAGAATCTCATCCCGAGATTATAAAAGAAGAGATAGCGATGTAATAGGGACTTACCCGTGCTGAGATGCCATGAACTCCGGGTAGTTTGAGTGAAGGAATTCCTCGCTCTCCCACGTCGCTTCTTCGGCGGTGTGGTTGCTCCAGAGTATTTTGTAGAACCACAACGTTCGGCTACGCGTGGTTCGGGCTTTCTCATCAATAATTGCCACCGGATATTCATCATACGTCAAATCCGGTTGCAGCTCGCCGATGTCTTCGGTAGGAACAGCAGCGGTATGCTTCAGACATTTTCTCAGTTGTGAGACATGGAACACGTCATGGACACCAGCAAGAGATGCCAGTAGCTCCAGTCGATACGCCGCTGGTCCACACTTCTCGGTGATAGCATAGGGCCCAATGAAATGGGGAGCGAGCTTCCCCTTAACGCCGAACCGGTGCACACCCTTCATCGGAGACACACGGAGGTACACATGTTCACCGACGTCAAAGTGCAATGGTCTATGCCTCTTATCAGCGTAGTTCTTCTGCCGGGATTGAGCGGCCTTCAAGTTAGCTTGAATCGTCCGAACACGCTCTTCGGCGTCGTTCACCACATCAACCCCGAATGTGACCCTTTCACCGGACTCGTTCCATTTTAATGGGGTGCGGCATTTGCGACCGTAGAGAGCTTCGTAGGGTGCCATCTTGATACTCGCCTGATAGCTGTTGTTGTACGAGAATTCCGCCAACGGTAGGTGATCATCCTAGTTCCTACCGTGGTAGATGGCACATGCTCTCAACATGTCTTCCAGAACTTGATTCACCCTCTCTGTTTGGCCATCTGTCTGAGGGTGGTAAGCGGAGCTTCTAATCAGCTTAGTACCCAAAGCAGCGTGTAGCTGCTCCCAAAAGCGAGATACAAATAATGCACCTCGATCTGAGACGATGGTCTTGGGTACCCCATATAGGCATAGAATCTTTGCTATGTACAGCTCCGCATATTTGCCGGCATTGTAACGTGTATTCACCGGGATGAAGTGAGCCGTCTTGGTCAACCGATCAATGATTACCCAAATGGAATCATGCTTGTTGGAAGTTAGGGGCAATCCCACAATGAAATCCATGCTCACATCTTCCCATTTCCATGCCGGGATCTTCAGGGGTTGCAACAGCCCTGATTTTCTCATATGATCAGCCTTCACTCGTCTACACGTATCGCACTTGGATATGTACTTCGCTACCTCCCACTTCATCCGAGTCCACCAAAATTTCTTTTTCAAATCCTGGTACATTTTTTTGCTGCCCGGATGAATGGAGTACTTAGACAAGTGAGCTTCATCGAGGATCTTTTTCCTCAGTTCCATGTGCCGGGGCACGACTATGCGGTCATTGAACCATAGCGTCCCCTCTTCATCCTTCCGGAAACACTTGATCTCCCCGTTGTCTATCTGTCTCCGGAGATGTGCCATACCCTTATCAATCTTCTGAGCTGCAATGATGTCTTCCATAATGGTAGTGATGAGGGCAAGGTTATAAAGAGATCCATAAGGCACCAAGTATAGACTCGGCTCTTCCTCCTCCACCGGGGTAATGGTGAGGTTATGAACATGTGACTTCCGACTCAGCGCGTCGGTAACCACATTCGCCTTGCCGGGGTGGTAATGGATCTCAATCTCATAGTCTTTGATCAGTTCTAACCACCTCCTTTGCCTCATGTTCAGCTCCTTCTGGGTGAAAATGTATTTCAAGCTCTTGTGGTCGGTGTAGAGGTGCACCAAATTCCCCAGGAGATAGTGCCTCCACATTTTTAGCGCCAAAACCACTGCAGCAAGCTCAAGATCATGAGTCGGATAGTGCTGCTCATGGTTCCGAAGTTGGCGTGAGCCATATGCGACCACACGTCTTTCCTGCATCAACACGCAGCCGAGCCCAATACAGGACGTGTCACAATACACGTCGAAGGGCTTGGTTGTATCCGGTTGAGCTAAGACCAGGGATGTTGTGAGATGCTTCACCAACGCTTGGAACGCTCCTTCACACGCCGTGTTCCAAACATATTTCGTTCCCTTCTTCAGCAATTCTGTCATCGGCTTAGCGAGCTTGGAGAAGCTTGGAATGAATCTCCGATAGTATCCCGCTAACCCGAGGAAGCTTCTGACTTCATGAACTGAAGTGGGAGCTTTCCATTTCAGCACGTGCTCTATTTTGCTCGGGTCAACTGCAATGCCTTCAGCTGAGATGATATGTCCCAAGAATGGCACTTGGCTGATCCAAAACTCACATTTGCTGAACTTGGCGTAGAGCTTGTGGTCTTGCAATCATTGTAGAACGATCCTCAAGTGTTCAGCATGTTCGGCTTCTGTCTTGGAGTAAACCAAGATATCATCGATGAACACTACCACGAACATGTCCAGCTGCGGCATGAACACCGAGTTCATGAGATACATGAAATGGGCTGGAGCGTTTGTGAGACCAAAGGACATGACGAGATATTCATATAATCCATATCTCGTCGAGAAGGCCATCTTCGGGATATCCTCCGCCCGGATCTTTATTTGATAATCTCCAGAGCGAAGGTCCATCTTGGAGAACACACTTGCACCCACAAGTTGATGAAATAATATGTCTATGCGGGGCAGCGGGTACTTATTCTTGATGGTGACGGCGTTGAGCGGCCGGTAGTCCTCACACAGCCTCAAGGTTTCATCCTTCTTCTTCACAAATAGCGCCGAGCATCCCCAAGACGAGGAACTCGGCCTAATGAAACCTTTGCTCAACAGATCATTGAGCTGTTCTTTTAATTCAGCCAGCTTATTTGGAGCCATCTTGTATGGTCTCCGTGATTTGGGCGTAGTCCCGGGTGCAAGTTCAATCTTGAACTCGATATCCCACTCAGGTGGCATGCCCGGAAGATCATCCGGAAACACGTCGGGGTACTCCCGGACTACGGGGATGTCCTCTAACTTGAGAGCTTCAGCATTATTAATTTCTGAAACTTCCCGGACTGGAGTGTCTAACACCATGGAATGCGGACGGTGGAATGGAGAGTTCAAATGAACCGTCCGTGTCCGAGTCTCCAGGACAGCGCCATGATATTGTAGCCATGACATCCCTAAGATTGCATCAATCTTTTGCCCCGTAAGGATTATCAAGGTGGTTGGATATAGTTTCCCACCTAAGCACAGAGGTGCCTTTGGGATCATCATATTTGCTGAAATCTTCCCTCCCGGTGAGCAGATCATATAGGTGCAGTGGGTTGGGAAGACTTGCATTTGATGCTTAGCCACATAGGATGCACCTATAAAACTGTGGGTTGCACCCGAATCAAATAATATGATGATGGCTTGATTGTTGAGAGTGAACGTACCCACCAGCATGTTGTCTCCTTCCGGGGCGTCCTCATTGTCGAGGTTGCGGACGCCCCCAGTCCGCTGACCAACCTTCTTGACTGGAGGTTGGCCTCGAGCACCGTCCTGGAACTGGGCTTGCCCGCTGATCTGCTGCCCCTGGGGACAGTCCTTCACAAAGTGGCCCGCGTGGCCACACGTGAAGCAAGTGAAACGGCGCGGTCCCCCGCTGATCGGCGGACAGAAACCCGGGGCGCGCTGTGGCGGTGGAAACGCCTGGGGTGCCATTTGCTGCTGCTGCTGCTGTCTCGGTGGTGGCATCGGCGGTCGGAACGGGGGTGCTTGAAAAGAACGTCCCCCGAACTGCTGAGGTCGCGCCGGTGGACGCCACTGCTGTCCGGATGGTGTCCAATACACCATGTGGTACTTTTTAGGAGCGCCACCCCCACTGCTGGGTGGAGCGCTGCGCTTCCGCTGCTCAGCTGCTAACTCCCGCTGAGCGTCCTCTTGCATGATCGCGGCATTGACGAGGTCGTTGAAGGTGCCGCGATTCCACTGAACGAGATGCGTCTTCATTTCGGGGTGTAACCCCCGATAGAAGTGCTCCCGCTTCTTCTCCTCGGTGGAGATGTAGTCTGACGCATATTGCGCCAGGTGGCTGAAGGCACGGGAGTAGTCATGGGCACTTCTCCCGCCCTGCTTCAGTTCCAAAAATTCTTGGAACTTCCTCTTCATTATCCCGGGAGGAATATGATAGGCGCAGAACGCCTCCCGGAACTCATCCCATTCCACGGCATGGCCAGCCGGACGTGAGGCGACATAGTTCGCCCACCATGCACCAGCGGCACCGTGAAGTTGCTGCGCTGCGAACAGAGTCTTCTGCCGCTCCGTGTATTGGAGCATCCCGAACTTGGACTTGATGGTCCGCAGCCAGTTGTCGGCCTCCAGTGGTTCTTCAGCTTCTGTGAACACTGGAGGGTGCGTACTCATGAAGTACGAGTACGACACCTCACGGGGCTCCCTCTCTTGACGACCCCCGCCTGGGACGTATTCTGCACGATCGTGCGGAGCAGGTCGGTCTGCTCCTCACGACCTCCCACCAGTGCCGCTATCACGTCCGCTAGAGTAAGCGGAGGCGGCGGTGGTGGTTGCTGCTGTGGGGTGCTGTCGTAGGCAGGTGGCTGGGAGTCATCGCCTCCCTGCTGGCTAGAGCCACCAACCTCGTGCGTGGTCCTAGAGTGAACCATCTGCAACCATACGACAATAAACATCAGTCCCGCAACATATTGCATGCAGTCAAATAAAAATAGGCGTAAACATAATGACAGTAAAACATGTGATACATCTCGTATGTAGATAACGTAATAACTTTGCACAAGCTACACCATTACCAGACCAAATACAAGCTAGTTTAATCCAACTTGATGAACCTCCTCTTTGGAAGCTCACCACAACTAGGTTCGGTCGCTACGAGACGTTACTGTCGCGTTGTCATCACATAAACCACCCTCTTATCTTCAATACGACACAAACATGGTCTCTAGTAAAAGAAACTTGAGTGATACCTATACTAAAATATTTCACTAGTTGAAGATAACCTCTCATGAGTATGTTCTACCCCTTTGAAGTATTCAAACCCCCTCTAGGGTACAACAATCTCTCAAATGAGTTCAACTGTCATTCCTCTGTCAGAATGACTAGTTTCTACATATCCAAGATTTTGATATGGTTCTGGGCATTTTCATGACTCAAGCTGCATACCAAAGTTAAAGTTAACTTCAGTATGTTTCCAACGAGTATTTAATTGCCCTTAGATCAGCTCTGGTTAAAAATTTATGGTAATTCAAAGTCATCAGAATTTCTGGAAGAATTTTAACAGCACCTCCCTTGGGAAGTTGCTGTTTTCAACTCTGGTTTCCACTGAAATCTGTGCTGAAATTTCAGAATCTTGGAATTGCAAAGATGTAACACATCTTAGACCCTTTCTAAAGATGTATCATATGACAATTTTATATTTTTCTACTGGGAGTTATGTTTGAAAAACAGAACAGTCCAGAGAGTGTTTAACTCTGTCCTGATTCTGGACAGTTTACATTCCTCTGAGATTTAAGCCATCTTAAGGTGTGATTCAGCTTTGGAAGTCTACAACAAAGTTTCAGAGTACTTAAACACCTTTCCAGAACTGTATACCACACCTCCTGGGCTAAAAGACCTGGGAGTTATGCCCTGTTGAAGATCAGCAAACTTGCTGCCTAAAACAGAGCACTCTGTTTTTCAGTCTTTTGGCTATCCTACTCAACTATCACATTCCTCTATCCAACCAGGGTCCTAAATGTTGAAACTTAGTGATATTAGTTTCTTGTGATCATTATTTTTCATGCACATGCCTATGATATCTCGGTACTACATTCCTCACAAAAAGAAAATCCTAACCGGATTATACCGGCATATACGTCTCAAGTGTGGCACTAAACGGTCTCTCGCACACGTTGACTACACGGATACATACGTGGTTAGTACCTGCAGAAGACCACACAATGTTTATGCACTGAAGGGTTGTTCATTTCAGGCAGGACCATATTTAAAAATAAATATGAATGCCCGTATCATTGCCATACGGCCGTCCTTGAGTTAGGTCACGTCTCAAGGTACGTGATCGTGTTTCAACACTATACGACGGGGAACCCAAGTAGATCATGAACGGGTCGTCACGGTTGGGAATGTTATCAACCCAACGGATACCACCTACTGCCCCGCAGGGCATGCTGATGGCAAGCGTTGCGTATGTCCTCCTGGGCTATTTCCAGACGAACACACTCTCGCGTTACTGACCATGCGATGGGGTCTCCACTTACTTGCCTAATGCAGGCTAGGGATCAGCGTTTCATATAACTCAGGAACATGAAGAGTCCAAGAGTTTCATATTGACGTCTCACACCAAGCTGTGAGATCTATCCCTGAACCACGTTCCTCGTCAGGGGAGCTAACCGAAATTGAACCGCTTTCGGTGGCGTTCCTTACCATTCTTACCAGAGTGTAGGTGCGTCGTTACATAATTAAAATTCAGAATTATAACACATAGGTTAGTCTTACCACTTTAAGTAACTATGCTAATATAGTCCTTACTTGGGCAACTACCGAATCCTCACCGTAAACCTATGTTTTCCCATAATATAGTCCTTAAATATTGTGCTATCCCCAATGCAGCTCTGATACCAGGCTGTGGCGGACCGTAATCCGCTCATCCAGGATCGCAGAAGGTGGTGTCGCGCGATGCGACACCCGAAAGCACACGTCATAAGGACACATTATATTACATGGGAAAAACAACTGAACTGTACAAACAGGTACAAACTTCAGTTACAAACTATTGTTTATATTACACAGTGGAAGTTTCTTTTATACAACTCACGCCCGCCTATCTGGCAAAAGTCGGTTGCCCAGCCCTAGGGCAACCCACACTAGCTGCACTCCTCAGCTCAGCGCGGCATGTACGGCTCCCACTCAGCTGTAGTCCCCGACGTAGGGTATCCCTCGCCGGTGGACTCGTAACCCGAGTCCGCGGGTGGCTCCTCACCTGAAAAACACTTAAGAAGCAACCGTGAGCACGAGGGCTCAACAAGACTTAACCGACTCACCTAAGTATGAAACTCTACATGAGGTGTACAAGGAACATAGGATAGTAACATTGCAACAAATGGACACGCCTACGAGTTCATCCTTAGTTGATATTTTAGCCACAAGTTTAACAGTTCAGGAATCTGAAATTTAGTAAGCAATATTTGGTGGCACACATGTAACAATACAATTATATCACACAGCAGAATTGAATCATAACATTCCATAAATTATCTACGTTACGACGCAGTGAACAAGCGGTACTCGTCACCGCGAGGGGCGGCGAATCGACTCAATATACATCTACAGGGAAAACCCAAAGAGCACGTCACGTACGCTCACCCGTGGAGCTGCACAGCACGCTCACTCGATGTCGTACGGGACAACCTTTCACCCAACAGCGCAAACGTCGAACCGGTCGCACCGAAACGGACAGGAGGTTCCCTACACGGAGCATATCTCTATGCCCGTTAGCAGATTTCCACCTTGCTGCCCTCAATCTAAACCTATAAATCGGTGTGCTATGCCTCGACGCCCGGAGGTTTAGGCTACATTGGTTTATCGGGGCCCATATATCCAATATGCCTTCGGTACGTTCAATACTTGTTCAGCACGGCTGCACACGGATCGGTTCTCAATCGAAACGGGCAGGGCTGCGCACACAAGACTTCCTCTTGCTGCGCCCTAGCCCCTGCCTAGTCTTATTTTCATTACTAAAGTGATCTCACATCACTCAACCAAACCCATGTGTCCCAAGCCTAAACTCGCGAGTAGATTCCAACTACTCGACTTGTACCGAAGTCCTAGGAATCATTAAGCATAGCCTGTCTACTCGAGGTTTTAGACACTACCCTCACTCTTATAGGAACTTTTGGTTATGCAAGTGGGGTGTCATCCATCGTACACCTCTAATGCACATTCATACTTCACCCTAGATATGTAAACAAAACAAAACTTTATAAAAGGGTTAATGCAAACCGGGGCTTGCCTTGTTGCTGCTGGTCAGGGGTTAAGTCTTCATCCGGAAGGAGGAAGTCAAGTAATTCCCGAGTCTCCTCGCCTTCAGCGACTACACGTTAATGAAATACTACATGTCAATTTAAATGCAATGTGTAACTTAAATACATAATTACTAATAACTCTAGCTAACCCTCCCCTTTGGTTCTAAAATTTTTTTATGGTGGCTTGGTAGGGTCCTAACCAGAGTCTTGACCAAGTTTCATTTGAACCAAAGTTCATTTGAGCTTTGTACAAATAAAAGCCTATTTGGTCAATATTAGAGCCTCTAAGTAATTCCAGGGGTTTTCATGGCTCCAACCATTACTTTCTGGAAACTAGAATTTAAGAAGGTTCTAATGGAATTGGTTTCATGTCATTTGAAGAATTCTACTGAAAGTTATGCCTAATTAAGATTTGAGAAAATCTGAAAAATGTTTCTGTACATTTTTCTATTTTCTCAGGTCAGTTCTCTTATACACCCCATTAGGGGGAATAATGAACTTGGATGAGTCTGAAAACTTTACTGTGACTCAAGGATTTTCCAATGAACTTCTCAGCCAAATTTCAGCATTTTTCATAAAGTAATTCTCCAGATAAAATTCCCAACAGTTTAAAATTTAGGGAATTAATTCAGGAAAACTATTAGGTTTCATAAGCTGAAATTGGTATTTCTGAAAGTACTCAGAATTCTGAGTTCAGCAAAATTTGGTTCATTGGATTTGGAGTTTCCTAGCAAAAGTTCTATTCATTTGAAGTTTGAACTAAAACTGGAATTTCCCAAAATGTTTAAATTCTGTGGGTGGGGCCCACTCATCAAGCCGGCCCACTTAGAATGCGGCCACACCGCGGCCCACGGGTTTTTACCTGCGCTGCCGCACTGAATCCCGGCCGCAACCGGATCCCCGCGCGAGACCAGGGGCTGACCAGTGGACCCGGCCCCCCTTCGTCTACCTCGCGCCATCCCGCAGCTCTCGCGGCGGCGCTTCGCCGGAGCTCTCGCCTCCGGACGTTCCGCCACCCGACCTGCGATGAAACTTGCCGCCTGTGCCTAACTCGACTCAGAGAACACGCTGGTGCCCTCACCGAAGCTCGGCGATGGCCGGAACCATGCCTGCGACGGTGACAGTGGTTCTCTCTACTCCGGCAATGTCGCCCGGGCTACCCAGGGCCTTATTCTTCAAACGGTTTGCTCCTACAGCTTTGCTGTGGCATGCTAAGCACGAATATGAGCTCGGTTGGTCATGAAAATGGCCGGAACTAGGACCTCACCGTCGACCTAGGCCCGATATCGGCTGTTGCTCGAAAAACTCGGATAGCAGCGCAAAGAGTCAACGGTTTTCGATGGTCTTGGATCCTAGATGGCCGTGGGACCGTGTAGCACATGTGCTTGGCTGGGTTTACGCAGTGAAGGACCGATCGCCGCGAATTTCAGATTCTCTGCTCACCCGTTTTGTTGAACACCGAGGACTAGACGGGGAAATACTCTCCCTACAGGGCATGAAAAAGGGTAGGGTCTTCACCGTGAGTTCGAGTAGTCCCCGGCGCATATCTTTGCTGTTGAGCTCCGTTCGCGAGATAGCCTGGATCAACGGCGCGACGAGGAGCCGAGGGGAGCGGCTGGCGACGTTTTTTTTTGTTTCGGGTGAAAGCGGGCAGAGCGGAGGAGATAAGGCCGGGCTCACGTGGGCTGGGACTTTAACCGCGTCGTGCACCCGTGCGATTGGTCGCCGAGCAGGAGGTGGCAGGGGTGAGGCGGTCGGACGCCGGTGCTGGCCGCAGCTGGCGCGCGGTCTCGGCCGAGAGAGGGAAAAATCACTGGGGAGACTTCTCTGTTAAGACTGCTGACAGGTGGGGCCTCCCCTCCAATTCCTTTTTCATTTTTTCTCAATTCTGTTTGTGCCAAAATATCCCCAGCTACAAACAATTGAATGTGAGACATAATCACCAAGTCTTGGTTTGAATTTGAGTTCTAAAATTTGAACTGTGTTTGGCTAAATTTGCTTCATGTTTAAACTGAAATTCAAATTCAGTTTTGAATTATTGCAAATTTATCTCTTGACAACATGAACTCCAATGGGGATGAAAATTGGTGGGCTAACTCAGAAAAATGTGCCGAGTTTGAATATGAAGCTAACTTTTGAATTTGAGGGATGAAAGTTGCTGCAATTTGAATTTACATTCAAATTGGCCTCTTTTTCAAATGCCTCAAAAGTGCCTCCAAAAATGTTGGATTTGCATGAAATTTGGCCTGAACCTTCCCAAGACTTTTTAAGTTCTAGGGGTGAGCTCAACCTCTCATATTCATGTGTAGAAATTCTACTTTGTGAAGGTTAGGGCTTTCTCCTCTAATCACTCTTTTGATGGAGGTTACTTGCTCTTCACAATTTTTTACAAGCGATCCACAACAAAAACTGTGGTGTTGTGAGGTGATGAAAAGTTTTTGCAAGTCCCTTTTCTTGGGCTTTTACAGTGTTGTTGCTAGATCATGCTTCTTAACAAATTCTTGAGCAATGAACGAATGGGTAGCACTAGAATCAAACAAAATGGTTGCAATGTGGGAATTTGCTGGAAACTTACCAATCACCACTTTCGATGCCTCTTGTGCTTCCTCCATAATCATGTGGTTCACCCTTCCACGCACCAGGTTCTGCTGCTGTGGCTGCATAGGCTTCTTCTTCGGACACTTGTGGGCATATTGTCCCACTTCACCACAGTTGAAGCACTGCACCCCAACTTTAGGTGTCTGACCCTTGTTGTCCTGGTGTGGGTTTTGTGGCGCTTGTCCTGCCGGCCGAGGTGGAAAAGCAGGACATGGCTGCTGCAGAAGCTGGCGCTGCGGCTGTACCTGTGCTGAGGAAGGCCTGGAATTTGGGTTGTAACCCATCGGTGCTGGGTAGGGCATCAAAGCACGGCTCATCTGTCCTGCAGGCTGCGGTGCAAGACGTGGGCATGTGTTGCTGCTCGAAGCTTGACCTGGCCAGCTCATCTTTCTCTTGTGTTCATTCTCGAGGGCCTTCATCTTCTTTCCACAATTAATGCCTTGTCCACCATCTTCTAGAAGCTAGCATATTCATTGGAGGACATGGCACATTGCATATCCATAGTGAGCCCTTCCACAAAGCAGTCTTGCTTCTGCTCATCTTTTTCAGTGTCCCTTGGTGCATAGCGGGACGGCTGGGTCAACTTGGTGAGGTATTCCCTCACTGTCATGTTGCCTTGTTTGAGCCCGAGGAACTCCTTCCTCTTATTCTTGAGTTCTCCCACTGAAACATAGTGGTTGTGGAAGCTGCGCGTGAACTCCTCCCAAGATATGTTCTCGGGGTCATCGTGGGCTGCTACGTAGGCAGTCCACCAGTCAGCCGCGGGTCCGTACAGCTGGTGAGAGGAAAACAGCACCCTCTCATGCCCTTGACATTGTATGATCTGCATCTTGTTCTCAATGGTTCTTAACCAGTCATCTGCCTCCAGGGGCTCAGCAGCATTGGCAAACTTTGGGGGTTGAGTTCCCAGAAACTCACTCAACCTTGGCAGACGTGGTGTAGCCTGTGGGTGGTGGAGCTTGATGCAGGTTAGCCACCACTTGAGTCAAGTTCTGGATGAGCTGATTCTGGTTGTTGAGCAATTGGTGGATTGGGTCAGCCCCTCCTCGACGACCACCCCTGCCCTGCCATCCAGGAATGGGAGGGTTGGAGGCCTCATTGTTGTTGTTGTGGTTGGCACCACGTCCTCTTCATCTTCTGGCCATCTACCATGATTAACCAAGTACCAATTTAATCATTACATATTATCTTCCTATGTATCTTGCATGAATTTAAATTTTTGGGACATTAGAGATTTTGACAACTCAGAAAAATTCACATAAACTTCCAATCCACTAATAATCACAATGTCTCATACCAAAGCAAATGCAAACATAAAGACAAGGTTGTGGACAAGTGTCCATGGCTTCCACAACTCACGTCACACATCCATCATTAATAAGAAATTTAATAAATGAGTTCACGACGTGACTACTCGAGGAAATGCTAAATTGAGGGAAATAACTCTAAATGACTCGCATCACTGTGATGGATCCTCAGGGTCTTCATCTTCATTGCGGCTGCCCCCGGACTCAGCTCTAGGTGGGAAAGCGGCTGGTGGAGAAGTGCGGCGACGCTTGTTCGCCCTGCGATCTGGGGAATCAGGAATCCAGGTGTCATTCTCTGACACATAGAGCTCGTTCTGATCTCCTCTTTCCCTCGCCCTAAAGCAGGCGTGAAGTGTAGCCTTAGTCTCCCTCAGGGTGTCACGTACATCCTGAAGCTCCTGCTGATACTCCTGTAGTCTAGTGCTGAGTATAGCTGCATCCTCCAAGCACATATCCATATGGTCGTGGGTACTTCCCTCCTGGATCGGTGGGTACTTGTACTGCACTGTGCCACTCTCGCGCTGAAGAACGTACATGTACTCGGTCCTATCCAGGTGGCCACGGTTGATGTAACTCTGACAGGTGATGGCCTCCCAGGTGACATTCTTCTCAGCATCGTCATGTGTCACTCTACAAGCTGGTGAGTGGTGGATCTTGAGCAACCTGTTGTCGTGGTAGATCCTCATCTCTGAGCTCCACTCTTCGCACTCTGCGTGAATGGTCTTGGTAGAGCTGTAGTGTACTATCAGCTTGCCGGTGCTGCTAGCGGTGTGGAGTATACGTCAAAGACGACGCAGCAAACTCCCTACACCTACCCCGTGAGAGTGGTACGTCACAGGGTGGTTCTCTTCCCTCAAGGCAGGTGCAACTGTAGGAACTCTTCCTCCGGTGGTCTTGCGAGCAGTGCGGATCATGCGAACCATCTAAAATATAAACATTTAAAAATCATGTGAGATAATAAGCAAATAAGTACTCTATTTTGAACAATAGTCAAGATGAGGTGAATAAATAGAGGAACAATATTAAATAACACTTTTACCCCCACACATTTTGTAAAATAGTTTGTAAGAACATAATGTCCTTAAAGACGTCCGTCTCTACCTAGGTTCACGTTCCTACGGGCAACCTTGACTCTGATGCCACTTCTGTCACACCCGGTTTTTCCGAAGATCAACCAAGTGATATTCACATGTATGCCAAGATCATTTTCTCATACATGTGACGACAAATAGTGAAACATCATTAAAGTACAAGCCAGATGTTCGAATACATAAAAGTCTGACATAAAATCTCAAAGGACTAAAAAATGTTTGTAACATAACAACGAACAAAGCAGCGGAAATATGATCTTGTGGGCACCGTCATAGGCGTTGCTCGGGGGACTCCATGAATCTAGAACCCATCTTCAGGACCAAAGTCTTCGTTGTTGTACTCCACTTCATTACCTTGGCCTGAGCAGCAAGTAAAAGAACGAAAAGCAAGCTTGAGTACAATTGGTACTCAGCAAGTGTGGGAAATTAACGTCATGTAGGCTATAACAAGGAAAGGCTGAAATCATGGTGAATGCACTATTCAATTAGATCCTATCACCTTAGCTTGTTAAGCACCTATTTTACTACATGAGTGAAATTGACCCAATCCCATCACCCCTTCATCAATGTCAGGCTACCATAACTTCAGTTCCATTGTTTATCTCCCCGCTTAACATTCTTGACTTCTCAATTCATCATCCTCTAATCATGAATAAGTCCAAGCCGCTCTTGACCATGAGCACGGCTGTCATGAAAGTTTTGACTCTGCAGAGTATGCACCACTTTACCCACATGTAGTGATTTCATCCCCCGTTGTCGGGTGGACTAAGAACCTCCATTATGTGTGTGGCCGCGAAACACGTTCACACTTTCCAGGTGTGTAGCCAGGAGATCACTACGAGGCCTTTACAAAGGAATTCCCGACGAGCGTGAGCCCACTGAGTTTTCACCCCTAACACCATCCAGGAGGCTCCAACCCCCGCTGCAGCAGCCCCCTCTTGAGCCTTGCAGTTCCTATGGTAGTCCAATTGACACTTATTCCCCGCACAATCCAAACACCCACACTATGTCAGAAACACACCTAATTAATTGGTCAGGCTTCTCCCTCTCAGCATGTAGTTGGCACGGTAAAACCAGGTTACATGCTCCATGAACCGGTCCTTAGAACCAAGGCAATCACTAAACATGAACCCGAGTCCCATGCACGCAGCACCAACCAAAACATCCAGCTTGCCTAGATTCCTATCTCTATCATAATTCGTCATATTCCATTCAAAGGTAAATAATCAAGGTTGTGAATCTCATATCCCAATTATCCCACTCTAAGCATGGCTAAGCATAAATACAACAACAACAACCAAGCCTTTATCCCAAGCCTGTTGGGGTCGGCTAGACATGAAACCCAATATCAATGAAGTAAAAGAGAGGAAGAGTTATAAGAAACAAGGAAAAAAAGAAAAAAAAGAAAAAAAAAAGAAATCACCAACCTAGGCTACAAGGGCATGAAAAACTAGGGAAACATCCTAGCATGGGTTTCATATTTCATAACTCAATGCAATTAATTCTAACTAAGCATCCTAGCTTAGGATCAAAGTGGTCAAGGACACTTGCCTTCTTCCTGCTACTCCGGGAATGGAAAGTCCTGGTCTTAGAAGTTGAGAACCGGCTCTGAGGCTGGTTCTACTCATTCCATCATACACATAGCGAAAAAAAATAACACTCCATAAGCAGTCATCCACATATACACTCATGCAAGTCACACATACATACACATTGCTTCTCTTTATTAATTTAGCTTAAAATTATCAAGGTCTACCTATATATATGATCCTCTTGGGTGTCTCATGGTGAAATTCTCAATTTTAACTTCATATGATGTTCCCACCAATTGTTGGGGTGTAGGTGTGCATATATCTTACATTTAAACTTTTTTAGCCAAATTTCAAACTATATGAGTTGTTTCTATGCATAACTAAACTTTTTGAACATATATATTGTTCCTAAATTTGATATTTCAGATTTTAAATGCACACCTAAAACGAATTGTCAACTTAAACTTATTTCTACATACCACATCCTTTTAGCTACAAACTTGCATAAAAGTGTATTTTCAGCCCTAAAACAGAGTTTCACATATTTTATCAATTTTTAAAAATTAATTTCCCTATTCAAAAGCATATATTAACATTTCTTAAAGTTTTTATTACTTTTTCCTATATTCAGATTTATTTTTCTGCTTATGATTAAATTTTCAGCAATAAACAGAATTTAAATCATGTTTCCAGAACTTATTTTCCATCTAAACAAAATTTCAAATTGTGCTAAAAGGTTTTCTAGGTGCTATGTCAATTAAATATGAATTTCATATAATGGTTTGGACTTCTAATGAATTCAATCTGAATTTAAATGACCAATTGCATAATTGAATTATTGTGCAGGGTCTAATCCTTAATATTCACTACTGCATGTCCGGAATCTTATTTTCCTAAAGTTCAGGGGTCTAAACATGTAAAAAAGAAGGTTTCTCCTAATTTTCTAGTTTTCTAGGGGCTAAATCAGCTTTTATTAGCATTTTTCTTATTTCTAGAGAACCTCAGGGGGTAGCTCAGAAGAATCCGTGGTTAGATTAAAATTCCCTATCACGCCAGGGGGTAGTCCAAAAGTTTCCCGGCATGAATCGGTGGATTGATTTCGGGCCGTAGGATTCCAAATGGATGATCCCGATTAGATTACCGAAGAGGTACGCAGGGTTCTGTTCTCGGCCATCCGATTTAAAGTGGACGCTCCGCAGAGGGCCACGTCGCCTCTCTGCCTATTAGAAGTGGCGACCGGCGGCGCACGGTGGCGGAGGCGGCGAGCTCGCTAGTGAAGCTTCGGAATATTGCCTCTACAAACGCTAAAACTCGGACTTCTCGGCATAATTCAGCAGAGGGGAGGTGGGGGATCTCACCTCGAAGGTTTTCTTGATCCCTAAGTGGCCGGAAATTGCTCAGCGAAGGTGTACGACGGTGAAGATCATCGATGAACGTCGGGGAGACGTTCGGTTCCAGTTTTCTTCAAGTCTTTGGGTCGTAGAGCTTCACTGTGGTCTGTAGAGGAAGCACCGAGGGTTAGTTTGGATCAAAACCACGAAATTTGGGGCTTCAACGACGACCGGCAGCTAGACCTTACCGGGACTCGGCGGCTTCGGGTTTCTGGGTGACAACTCTTTGCAACGTGGGCGCTGAGGGATTGTTGATGCTCCTGCGGTGCATGATGGCATGTTAGCTCGATGGAACCGGCGCTGGGTGCGGCGGATTTCGACGGCGGTGGTGTCACACACCTTCGGGGTGCAGTTGCAGGCGAGGAGAAATCAGAGGGGGGTTGCAAGGTTTTAAAACCCAAGGAAAGGAGGTCGGGGGGGGGGGGGGGGGGGTTGAGATCATGCGGGACGACGCGCAAAGAATTCGGACGCGTGGGACGTGGGTGCGGAATTCGGTTGCTGGGCGGCGCAGCGATCGGGCGCGGGAGAAAAGCAGGAGCGGTTAGAGGGGACGAAGGAGCTTACATGTGGGTCCAGTGCGGCAGTGAGAGGAGAGGGGGGAGCAGCTGCCGCTGGCTGGCTGTTTCTGGGCTCCTCACGAGGAATTCGCCCCACTGCCGGTTTTCCTTTTCTTTTCCTTTTTCCTTTTCTGTTTCTTCTTCAAATTCAAATTCCAGATTGAATTTTCAATCTTTTTCAACATGCAGAACGTCCACTTGCTTGGAATTTGAGTTTACAAATTTTTGGGACGTTACACATCATGGTCGGGAAACTTGGAGCCCATATACAGCTGCCAAGTTTGTTTCTAAGATGGTAGAAGATGTATTGCAGATCCATCAAGAAGGGGAGAAAATCAAACGAGTATCTGCAAGATGGAAACCACCTGATGGGGACTGGTTTAAAGTTAACACAGATGGTGCTTTTGATGGTGATATCTGCAATGGGGCCACTAGAGCAGTTCTCAGAAACTGTAGGGGAGATATGATGGTGGCTAGTGTTAGATGGTATGATCATTTGGAAGATGCCTTATATACAGAGGCGTTGGCTGTGCATGATGACATGATCATGGCAAGTAACTTTGGTGCTGCAAAGTTGTGAAAACTAATTGGTTGTCAAAATGATGAGCTTGTATGAAGGGCAATCATCAATTTGGAGCATTTGGCATGATGCACAGGAGCTTAGGAAAAATTTTACTCCCATTTCCTTTTCTTTTATTAATCGAGATGCTAATAGGACGGCGCACTGTTGTGCAAAGTTTGATGATCCTTTGAATAATTTTTGTAACTGGGTAAGTGATGCTCCAAACTTCTTAGTGGGTGCGCTTGCAAACTCCAGTGATTTGCCCTAAAAAAAGAAGTTGAACAAAGCTGAGCTAGGATGCTCCACTTGTGGAGAGCTCGGCCATTTCTCCAAGCACTGTCCTGATCTGGCATATACCATATGCCATAAGTGCCTCAAGTCAATCAACACTATGACTACTAGAAATACTGGTGGGTGCAATGATTAATTTACCGTTTTCTTAGTGTGTCAATCTCCATCTTAATGGATTTATATGGGTGTTAACAGTCGTTAATGTGCTGACATGTATATGCTCATTTTCTTACTAGTTAGCTTGAGATCATTTTTTAATAATGGGGAATGGGTCAATGAGTCTATTCGTAATGTTAGAATGGTAGATCTGAAGTTCACTACAGGAAAGATCGTGCAACCAAGTAACATGCAACATGCTCCTCTAAGAACAAGAATTTTATGAGTGACTCACTTCTATGTAGAGTCTAATAAATTGATTGTTTTAAAGCATGGATAATTCACTGGTAAAGACTATGAATGTAGAGACCTTTTCCGTTTTTTCTCTTTTAAGATTTTTGCAATAAGTTTGTAAACTATATTTGTTGTAATATTAACGATGATGCAAGTGTTTTACACTGTTGTTTATGTCATATTAATTTTAGTTTAATATCCCAACTATCTAGTTTGAACTAATTTTAATTTCATCGCATCAAAGGTTCTAAGAGTAATAGTTATGTGCAATCAAAGTAACCTCGAAAGCCTAATATGATAACCGAGGAGATGAATTTGACACCTCTAAAACTCATACATTCTGATATACACAAGATAAATGGTGTGTTAACAAAAAGTGAAAAAGATATTTCATGATGTTCATTATTAATGATGCTAATAGATTCTTTATGTTTATCTGTCATGAAATAAAGATGAAGTTTTATACTAATTTAAAATCTATAAGGCTAAACTTAAAAGTCAATTAGATAGAAAGATCACATGTATTATGTCAGATCATTGTGGTGAGTATTTTTCTAAATTATTTGATAAATTATATGTGGAACTTGATATTATTCATTTAAGGACACCTCACTATTCACCTTAGTCAAATGTGGATGTTTAGAGGAAAATCCACAAATTGATTGATATGCTAAATGTCATGTTAGACACTAATAATTACTCTAAGGCATGGTGAGGGAGGCTTTAGTGACTTCATGTCATGTTCTGACTTGCGCAGTAATGAGGAGTGAACTGGCAGAAAATCATCAATTTTTTACTTGCGCACTTGGTGATGCATGACAAAGCTCAACATACTACTGTCAAAGAAATGCAAGCCTGGACCAAAGACACTGACTGTATGTTTAGCAGAGCATTGACTATAGATTTCTAATGGTTAAATCTAACGTACCTAATATGTGTGTTGTTACTATAATAGAATCTTGTAGTGCGATATTTTTCTAGAATATTTACTTATGGAAGATAAGCATAACACTTTTAAAAATTCACCTAAAATATTTTTTTGACTCTAGTACATAAAGTAAGTATTTTAAACGACCACCAAGGATGGCATTTAAAAGAAGCACAATGAAATTCCTGAGAGTAGTAAGAGATAGAGGATTGTGAAATCCTTTGGGAATGACTTCATTATGTAGATGACACTCACACACCAATTAGAGGCATATACATCTCCAAATGCAAATGGTTAGGAAAAAGCTATTACTAGTGAGATGAACTCCATTTTTTCTAATAGAACCTAGAAACTAACTAAATGATTCTAAGGTTATAAACCTGTGGGCTGTAATTGGGTGCTCAAAAATAAGTTTAGATATGATGGTACTATTAAAAAGTATAAGGAACGACTAATGGCCAAAGGGTCATGTCACGCACATGTATTGATCATTAGCTTGAAAGGGTCATGCGCTACTTGAAGAGGTACACTATTTAGAGCATCTTGCAATGTCTGAAGGATATAGTGACTCAAATTAGATCATAGATGTTGATGACTCAAATTGAAGCCCAAAAATTAAATTTCTAGATAAATCTCAAAGCCCATGTATGAAAAGAGGTGCGGCTAAATTTTAGTCTAACATGGAGTTGGAGAGATTGAGACCTACTCTTAAGTTGGAGTGTTTTACCAATCTCGAATTGATTAAGAAAAGGAGTGGCACACATGCCCTCCCGCTCTCCCTCCTCACAGTTCATTCCATATTTCGTTAATCGAGCCAGTCAACCTTTATTTTTGCTATTCAGGAAATTGAGCCGATGACACAAACGTGTCATAAACAGCGGAGTTGGTTTAGGTCACTGCTAAAATTTTGGCTGTATAACTGACTCAAACATGTGACGTGGAAATGGAGTACATGTTGTATAAAAAAATGATTCTTGATCTATCATATATAAAGGGGCATGTGATGTACGTCAAAAAATAATATAAAATTGGTATTAGTTTTTCCTCTTGCTGCTTGTGCCACCATTGTAATCTACTTCAGAACCACTTGTGACGGACCAAAATCCGTACATTCCAGGATCACAGAGGGTGGTGCCGCACGATGCGACATCCGACAGCACACACGATAAGGAAACATAGTATTTCATTGAAAACATGCTGAATTTGTACAAAAGTAGTACAATCTTCAGTTACAACTACTGTACAGAGTATAATGTAGCGGAAAGTATTTGTACAACTCACGCCAACACCTAACTAGCAAAAGTTGATTGTCTGGCCCTACGGACAACCCACACTAGCTCCACTCAGCCTCAACGCGGCGTGTACGGCTCCCACACAGCCGTAGTCCCCAACGGAGGGTAGCCCTTGCCGGTGGACTCGTACTCCGAGTCCATGGGGTACTCCTCACCTGCAAACACTCATAGCAGCAACCGTGAGCACGATGGCTCAACAAGTCTTAACCGACTCTCCTACACATGAAACTCTACATGCAAGTCATAACAAAGGTAGGATGGAAAATTGCAGCAAAGGGCACGCCTACAAGTTCATCCTTAATTCATCTTTTCGCCACAAGTTAAGGGTTCATGAATCTGAAATTTAGTGAGCAATATTTGGTGGCATACATGTAGCAAGAATTGTTATTCATATCAGCAGTATTGTATCACAACGTTCCATATTTTTACCTACGCCACGACACAGTGAACAAGCGGTACTCATAACTGCGAGGTACGGTGAATCGACTCATTATACACCAGCAGGGATACCTGAATAGCACGTCATGTACGCCCATCCTCGGAGCTGCAACGGCACACACAACCGATGTCGTACGGGACAACCTTTCACCCAACAGCCCAAACGTTGAACCGGTCGCACCGAAATGAGCAGGAGGTTCCCTACACGGAGCATCTCTCTATGCCCGTTAGCGAATTCCCACCTGACTGCCCTCAACCTACACCTATAAATCGGTGTGCTATGCCTCAATGCCCAGAGGTTTAGGTTACATCAGTTTATCAAACCCCATATATCCAATATGCCTTCGGTACATTCAAACTTGTTCAGCGGGGCCGCACACGGATCGGTCCTCAATCGACACGGACAGGCTACGCACACAAGACTTCCTCTTGCTGCGTCCTAGCCCCTGCCTAGTCTCATTTTTCTTTCTAAAGTTGTTTCACATCTCGAACCAATCCCGTATGTGGTGAATCCTATACTCACGAGTAGATTCCAACTACTCGACTTGTACCAAAGTCTATAAATATTAAGCAAAGCATGATCTCCTCGAGGACCTAGATGCTACCCTCTATCTCTTTGGAATAATCGGGTTATGCAAGTTGAGTTTCATCCATCCTAAACTCAATGCACATACATACCTCAAACTAAGTGAGTATAAAGCGAAATTTGATAAAACTTGTTAAATGCAAACTGGGGCTTGCCTTGTTGATGCTGGTCAGGGGTTAGTGTCTCCTCCAGAGGTATGAAGTCCAGTATCTCTGGGGTTTCCTCGCGTTCAGCGACTACATGTAATCAAATTAACGATATGTGTCAAATTAAATGCAAACGTGTTGAACTATAAAGACCATAACTCTAGCTAGACATCCCATTTGGCTCTGAAATTTTTCTACTGTGGCTTGGTAAGAACCTAACTAGAGACTTGGCCAAATTTCATTTGAAACAAAGCTCATTTGAGCTCTGCACAAAGAAAAGTCTAAATGGTCATTACTAGAGCTTCTAAGGATTTCCAGGGATTTTCATGGATCAAACCATTACTTTCTGGAAACTAGAGTTGGAGATGGTTCTAATAGAGTTGGTTTCATTTAATTTGAAGAATCCTACAGAAAGTTATGCCCTAATCAAGATTTGAGAAAATTTTGAGAAATGTTTATGTACATTTTTCTATTTTCTCAGGGCAGTTCACTTAATCACACTATTAGGGGAACTAAATGAACTCAAATGACTTGGATGGATCTGAAATTTTTCATGGACTCAAGGATTTTCTAATGAACATCCTAGCCAAATTTTAGAATTTTCCATAAAGGAAATCTCCAGATAAAATTCCCAACAGTTTAAATTTTTGGGAATTAATTATGGAAAAATAATAAGTTTCATGAACTGAAACTTGTTTTGCTGGAAAGTACTCGGAGAGCTGAATCCAACCAAATTTGGTTCACTAATTTTTGGTACTTCGACACAAAGTTGTGGCCTTCCAAAGTTTGGGAGAAATTCTGGAAAATCAAATCTAAATTAAAAAGGTTTAAGCCGGGCTGGTGGGCCCCAGGGCTACGTGTCAGCCTGACAACGAAGCCACACGTGGGTCCGTTTAATTTCCCGCGTAGCCGCACGGAATCCCGGCACCACAGCGGATCCCGGGCTCGGTTTCCTCTCACTGCCACGCGGGGCCTGCACCCTTTCTTCTACCTCGCGCCACCCGCAACAATCGCGGCGGTGCCTCGCCGGAGAGCTCGCCGCCGGTCGTTCTACTGCATGACCTTCGACGAAACTCACCGCCTGTTGACAACTTTGCCCAAGGAACATGTTGGTGCACTCACCGAAGCTCGGCGATGGCCGGAACAGTGCTCGCGGCGGTGACAGCGGCTGAGAGCTCATTGGCGTCGTCGAACTCGGTGTTCTCTACATCTTTTTCGACGCGGTTTCTTCAGAGAGATCCGCTGAGACTTGCTGATCACGAATATGAGCACTGATCATTGTGAAAATGGCCGCAACTAGGACCTCACCGGCAAGGTGCCCTGTTTTCGGCCGCCTGCACGAAAATCTCGCGGAACTAGGGTCTTAGTGCATGGAACTGGTTGCTACTTGATCGAGGAGGTGCGCTAGGTGTTCTAGAGCATGTCTAGTGTGCAGCTCGAGCGGCGGTTGCCTCTATGCAATGAATTTCGCCGTAGACCGAGTTCTAACCCTAACAAACTCCGAGGAAAGAAACTAAAAATTCTCGCTCTACATCGCATGAAATTGAGCATGGCTTTCTCCTACAGCTTCAGCACAAGCAAGCGTACCTTTTATTCTCTGGTGGCAGTGCGTGAATCAGCCGGGATCGGCCGGTCGTCGGTGGACAGAGAGAGTGGCGACAAGTTCGTGCGCGGAAGCCGGAGAACAGCGCGTGACGTGCTCGGTTTCGCTCGGAACTTGAGGGAAGGGTGAAGCAGCTCGGTGTGCTTGACTTTGAGCCAAAGTTTTCACTGTGAGGTGGAGCTACCCGAGCATGCTGGCGGCCTCTGCGATCAGTCGTCGGTCGCCCGCTAGCTGCTCTTGGTTTGAGTCGGTTTCCTACGTTTTCAGTCACTTACATGTGGGTCCACTTCTCCCCTCTAGTTCTTTTCCATTCTTTGCTGTAAATATCTCAGCTACTCACAATTAAATGGTAGACTTAGCCACAAAGTCATGGAATGAATTTGAATTCTTTAAATTGGAGTTTGTTTGGCCACATTAGATTTTGAATTTCAAATTCAGTTTTGAATTACTTCAAATGTAGCTCCCGACAAGATGAATTCCAATGAGGATGAAAATTGATGAACTAAATCAGAAAATTTCGCTGAGTTTGAATATGAAGTAAACTTTTGAATCCAAGTGATGAAAGTAACTGAAATTTGAATTTGAATTCAAATTAGCCCTTTTTGCAATTGTATCCAAAAGTGCCTCAAAAGAATTTAAACTTGCATGAAACTTGGCATGAGCACTCCTAATAATGTTTCGGGTCTAATGGTGAGCTCAGCCTCTCATGTGTATATATTTGGGATTCTACTTTTGGATTTGTGAGGTCTTCCTCAAGTCAACCTCTTGATGGTGGTTACTTGCTCTTCACATGTGTTCATGAGTTATCCACAAAATGAACTGATTTGTGGTGATGTGATGAACAATCTAGCAAGTAAAATCTTGGGCTTTTACATCCCTCTCCCTTATAAGAATCCCGTCCCGAGATTACAAAAGAAGCGACGAAGATGTAATAGGAATTACCCGTGATGAGACGCCATGAAATCCGGGTTATTTGAGCGAAGGAAATCTTCACTCTCCGACGTCGCTTCCTCAGCGGTGTGGTTGCTCCATAAGATTATGTAGAACCGCCGCGTTCGGTTACACATGGTCCGAGCCTTCTCACCGATAATTTCCACCAGATATTCAGCGTAGGTTAAATCCTGTTGCAACTCGCCAATGTCTTTAGTGGGAACAGCAGCTGTATACTTTAGACATTTCTGGAGTTGTGAAACATGGAACACGTCATGAACACCAGCAAGAGATGCCTGGAGTTCCAGTCTATACGCCACTGGTCCGCACTTCTCGGTGATGGCATAGGGTCCAATAAATCGGGGAGCGAGTTTTCCCTTTACGCCGAATTGGTGGACTCCTTTCATCAGTGACACACGGAGGTAAACATGTTCTCCGACATCGAAGTGCAACGGCCTACGCCTCTTATCAGCATAACTTTTCTGTTGGGATTGAGCGGCTTTCAAGTTTGCTTGAATCACCCGAACTCGCTCTTCAGCGTTGTTCACTAGATCAATCCCGAACGTGACCCTTTCACCGGATTTGCACCAATTCAATGGGGCGCGGCATTTTCGACTGTAGAGAGCCTCATAGGATGCCATCTTGCTACTCGCTTGATAGCCGTTGTTATACGAGAATCCGCCAACGGTAGATGATCATCCCTGTAAGGGCCAAGTTTTTGCATATACAAGAAGTGCTCATCACACCGCACTCACCTCATTTGAAGAACTCATATGAACATATTTGAAGAGCAAGTAAACACAATCAAGAAACTCATTAGGAGATAAACTCACAAAATGCAAAAGTGGTATTTCCCACATGCATCATGTAGGGGCTGAGCATATGAAAAACTTCTAAACTTTGCAAGGAATGCTCATGCAAAATTTCACCCAAATCCAAAACCTTTTGAGGTATTTTTGGGTATAATTAGAAAGAGGCTAGTTTGAATTTAAATTTAAATTGAAACTCCTTTCACCCCATGAATTCAAAAGTGGGATTCATATTCACACTCAGCACATTTTTGTGAGCTCACACTCTAATTTTCACTTCATTTGGTGTTGATCTTGACGTGAGGTATTTTAAGAAAATTCAAACTGAATTCAAAATTCAGTTTGCCATTTGAAACAAAATACAATCAAACCAGTTCACAATTCGAGTTCTACCAATTTCAAATGGGCATTTGTTGGATTACTCAAATTGCAAAGGGTATTAGGGTCCCCAAATTAAGAGCAGTAGAGAAATTCACGTTTTTACGACAAAAAGGGGGCAGTGGGACCCAATGTCAGTGTCACAACCGAGATGAACCGAGTTTCAACCGACGCTCTGTTCTTCGGGCCGAAGCTACGGACGCCACGGCGTGAAGGGGATCGACACCAGCTTCTTCTGAGACCCCGCGCTGGCACGCTCGCCCCGCTTCTTATCCCACGCACGGGCGCCACAATCGGACTTCTCAACCGTCTCAACGCCGCTCACGTCGCTCGGTTGCCTGGCTCCCGTGAAAAACACCCGACACCGCCACTCTTGGTTACTTCCGATCGGCCACGCTAGCCAAACATCGGTTGCCCGAGCCTTCCACACGAAAAAGCATCGCCATCTCGTGCTCTAGCGTGCTACCACTTCACACTGAGGTTTCCTTGCTGTGGTTTGCGGCGAATTGAGGATTTCCACCGAGATCCCGAAAGCACCGGCAAAATTCCATTTTGGGTCGCCGTGGACAGAGCGCCACAGCCATCGTCGACTTCCACTTGCTGCACAAGAAAGGTGCGCTATACTCCCAAGATTGTGTAGCTGCAATCCTTGTAGCAAATGATCAACCGTGTGTGGAGAATTTCCAAGATTTCTAAAACCTGGGGAAAACTAGCCAAACTCGTTCTAAACCCAAATTTGTGTTACACAATCCCCCAACGCTTGAGCCGGCTTGCACGTCGCTTGTACACGTCCTAGCGCTCCTCCTCGAAGAAGAACCGAACAAAACCATCCATAATTGACCGAGTTCTATTAGTTTTTCGTGCCTCCATGGAAAAAGCTCCTCGGGTCATCGGTGAGGTCGGTGTTGCGGCCGTTTCCACCGTCAGTTAAGCTCATATCCTTGATTCCCGAGTTCTCCCGGTGCTGTAGGAGAAAACAGTGGAGCATTTGGGGTTTTCCCGAGCTCAATACACGTCGCCGGAGTTGCTCTGCCTCGGTGTACCGTCGGGAGCTGTTTTCCGGTCACCGGCGATCACCGCCGACCTCACCAGCGTGTTCCTCGCGTCGGACATGGCCCTGGCGGCGAGTATCGGGAAGCTTGGCGCAAGGAATCGGCCGGCGGCGAGCTCCGCCGGAGTGCGCCACCGCGGGACAGTCGGGGGTTGGGAGGAAGACGAAGCCGGTGGGTCCCAGCGGTCAGCCGCTGTCCGAAGCGCGCGCACGCCGCGTTTAAATTAAAAAGTGGCGGGCCCTGCTGTCAGTGGCTCAGTCAGCGTGGGAAGGGATTTCCTGTTGGAAAATAATTCCAAATTCAGTTCCAAATTTATAAATTCATAACTTTGGCTAGGAAGCTCCAATTTGGGTGAACCCAATTTTGTTGGATTCAGCTCTCTGAGTACTTTCCAACAAATCAAGTTTCACTCTATGAAAATCTTTATTTCTCCAGAATTAATTCTTCAAATTTTAAACTGTTTAGTATTTTAACTGGCAACCCTTTGGGGAAAATTCTGAAATTTGGCCAGGATGTTCATCATAATATTCCTGAGCTACCATAAAAATTTCAGATCTCTTTGAGCTCATTTGATAAACCTAATGTTGTGCTTAATGAAACTGTTCCAGAGAAAATAAAAAATGTCCAGAAACATTTTTCAGATTTTCTCTGAACTTGTTTAGCTCATATCTTTGGTTAGGAATCTTCAAATTAAGTGAAACCAATTCCATTAAAATCCTACGAAAATCTAGTTTCCAGAAAGTCATGGCTTGCTCCATGAAAATCCTTAGAACACCCTAAGAGCTTCAAGTAAGATCAAATACTCATTTATTTGTGCAGGGCACAAATGAGCTTTGCTTCAGATGAAATTTGGCCAAGTCTCTGTTTAGGTTGTATCCAAACCACAGTAAGAAAATTACAGTCATTGGGCTGGTCTAGCAGTACTTATAGTCTTAACAATATCAACTTCAAATTCAAATGCATTTAAATTGACACACATACATGTTTATATTGTGTACTTGCTAAGGTTGAAGAGGAGCCAGAGGTGTTGGATTTCATCACCGTGGAGGAACAGCTAGCATACGACCAGCTGCAAGGCAAGCTCCGGTTTGCATTAGCCATTTTATAAATTTGATTGTTTTGAGAATATACTTTGAGTATCCACTTCGTTTATGCATTAGCGTCTTGTTTGAAAACCAAATGCATAGCCAGGAAAACCCTGGTTTTGAGCTTAGGTTTTAAACCTCGAGTAGCCACTGCAATGCTAAACTAGGGTAGGATTCGGTACAAGTCGAGTAGTTGGAACTGCTCGCGAGAATAGGCTATAGGCACACCACTCGGTTAGAGATAGCAAATGGAACACATGGCAAGAAAAATGAGACCGAACGGAGAGTAAGGGCAGCAGAACTTTGGGGGCCTGGGTGCCATAGCTCCGCTTGTGTCGATTAAGGACCGAGCAGTGTGTGGGCCTGTTGAACAAGATAGAACAGTAGCAAAGACCTACTGGATATATGGGAACCGAGAAACAGATGTAATTCGGGTAGCTATTTGTTGAGGCATTGCTTGTCGTCCAGAGGGTAGGTTGAGAGCTTGAGGTGTAAATCGGCTGGCGGCACTACGGATGTGCACGCAGAGACCTCTTGCTTGGGACGATAGGACTGGTTCAACATTTGGCTGACAGATGAAAGGTGGTTCCGTACGACGTCCGTGATGGTTTCTGTAGGCAACATCGAGTACGGGCGTACGTGACGGGTTATTCGGGTGACCCTGAAGGTGTAAATCGATTATAATCGCTGTCCCTCGTGGTCAGTGAGTACCACTTGTTCACTGTACCGTGACGTAGAAATAACAGGCTAGAGTCATGATAAAAAATTGCTGATTGAAAGATATACTTTGGTTGCTAATGATCTGGTGTAGTTTAGAGCAAATTAAAGTTATTTTAATCTTGGGCAGAGCACACGAGAGAAATGTGTTTCTTGTTTGATTCCGGCTCTCTTATGTGCCTTAGCACGAGGTTTTACCACAACTTGTGCTAAAAACTTGAAAGTAAGGTACAACTATTTAGGCGTGTCCTTTGCAACTTTCATTCCATTACACACTGCAAACCCAGCATGTAGAGTTTCATGTATAGGTAAGACAGGTGAGTCTTGCTGAGCCACTGTGCTCACTGCTTGTGTTTGAAGCGTTTGCAGGGTGCTATGAGGAGGAGATGGACCCCAAGAGGGCAACCCCGTCGAGTGGGAGTCATGCACGCCACCGTGTTAGTGTGTGTGCATGCTAGTGGGAACACGTTCACCGGGTAGACTCGACGTATTTTGATGTAAACATGTTCAGAAACAGTTTATTGTAATAAAACTTTTGCTTCCGCTTTGTACCTTTTTTGTGTTATCCGGTGCTGTACAACACAGCACCCCTCAGCGTGATCCAGGCTAGTCGAGGCCGTGTGGCCCTCGCAATCCCAATTGCTACTGTGGTGGATGGCACGCGCTCTCAGCATGTCCTCTAACACTTGATTCACCCTCTCAGTTTGTCCATCGGTCTGAGGGCGATATGCGGAGCTTCTATTCAGTTTGGTACCCAAAGAAGCGTGCAACTGCTCCCAGAAATGAGCCACAAACAGTGCACCTCGATCTGAGATTATGGTCTTGGGTACTCCATGCAGGCACAATATTTTTGCAATGTACAACTCCGCATACTTGCTAGCATGGTAATTTGTATGCATCGGAATGAATTGAGCCGACTTAGTTAACCGGTCAACAGTTACCCAAATGGAATCATGCTTGTTAAAAGTCATGGGTAATCCCACAATGAAATCCATGCTCACATCTTCCCATTTCCATGCTGGAATTTTCAGGGGTTGCAGTAGCTCTGACTTCCTCATATGATCTGCCTTCACTCGTCTACACGTATCATACTCGGATACGCATTTTGCAATTTCTCGCTTCATCTGTGTCCACCAAAATTTGCTCTTCAAATCTTGGTACGTTTTTATGCTGCCCGGATGAATATAAAACTTAGACAAGTGAGCTTCATCTAGGATCTTCTTTCTCAGCTTCATATTCTGGGGTACGACTATGCGGTCATCGAACCATAGCGTCCCCTCATCATCCTTCTGGAAACATTCGATATCACTGCTGTCTATCTGTTTCCGGAGATGTGTCATGCCTTTGTCAATCTTCTAGCTGCAATAATATCCTCCCTAATAGTAGGGATGAGAGCAAGGTTGTAAAGTGATCCATATGGAACCAAGTATAAACTCGGTTCTTCCTCTTCCATTGGTGTAGTGGTAAGGTTATGGACATGTCATTTCCGACTCAGCGCGTCAGCAACCACATTTGCGATACCGGGGTGGTATTGAATCTCAATCTCATAGTCTTTGCTTAATTCTAACCACCTCCTTTGTCTCATATTCAGCTTCTTTTGGGTGAAGATATACTTTAAGCTCTTGTGGTCGGTGTAGAGATGCACAATATTTCCAAGAAGATAGTACCTTCACATTTTCAGCGCCAATACCACAGAAGCGAGCTCAAGATCATGAGTCAGATAGTGCTGCTCGTGGTTTCGATGTTGGCGTGAGCCATATGCGACCACCCGTCCTTCTTGCAACAATACGCAGCCAAGCCCGATACCATACGCATCACAATATACATCGAAAGGCTTGGTCATATCCAGTTGAGCTAAGACCGGGTCTGTTGTAAGATGCTTCACCAATGCTTGGAACGCTCCTTCACAAGCTGAGTTCCAAACATATTTCGTCCGCTTCTTCAATAATTCAGTCATCGGCTTAGCAAGCTTGGAGAAGCTCGGGATGAACCTCCGGTAATATCCCGCTAAACCGAGGAAGCTTCTGACTTCATGGACAGAAGTGGAGGCTTTCCATTTCAGCACCTGTTCAATTTTGCTTGGGTCAACTGCAATGCCTTCCGCTGAGATGATATGTCCCAAAAATGGCACTTGGTTGATCCGAAACTCGCATTTGCTGAACTTGGTATAAAGCTTATGGTCCCGCAATCGTTGAAGGACGATATGTAAGTGTTTGGTGTGTTCTTCTTCCGTCTTGGAGTAAACCAAGATGTCATCTATGAACACCACCACGAACTTGTCCAACTCCGGCATGAATACCGAGTTCATGAGGTACATGAAATGTGCCGGGGCGTTGGTGAGACCAAAAGACATGATGAGATATCCATATATTCCATATATCATTGAGAATGCCGTCTTCAAGATATCCGCCGCTCGGATTTTTATTTGATGATACCCGGAGCGAAGGTCCATCTTTGAAAACACATTTGCACCCACAAGTTGATCAAATAGGAAATCAATGCGGGGCAGTGGATATTTGTTCTTGATGGTAACGGTGTTGAGCGGTCGGTAATCCACACACAACCTCAAGGTTTCATCTTTCTTCTTGACGAACAGCGCCGAGCATCACCATGGCGAGGAACTCGGTCTAATGAAACCCTTGCTCAACAAGTCATTGAGCCATTCCTTGAACTCAGCCAGCTCATTCGGAGCCATTTTATACGGTCTCCGCGATATTGGTGTAGTCCCGGGCGCAAGTTCAATCTTGAACTCAACATCCCGTTCAGGTGGCATTCCCGGGAGATCATCCGGGAACATATCGGGGTATTCTCGGACTACGGGGTGTCATCCAACTTGGGAGCTTCAGTATTATAGACTGCTGAAACTTCTGGGACAGGACTGTCTAATAAGAAGAATGTGGACGGTGGAATGGAGAATTCAAATGAACCGTCTATGATAGAGTTTCCAGGACAGCGCCATGGTAGCATAACCATGAAATTCCTAAGATTGCATCAATTTTTTGTCCCGTAAGGATAATCAAAGTAGTGGGATATATCTTCCCACCTAAGCACACTGGTGCTTTTGGAATCATCATATCCGCTGAAATCTTCCCTCCCGGTGAGCAAATCATATATGAATAATCGGTTGGGAAGACTTGCAGTTGATGCTTAGCCACATATGATGCACTTATGAAACTGTGGGTTGCACCCGAATCAAATAATATGATGATTGCGCGATCGTTGAGAGTGAACGTACCCGCAAGCACGTTCTCTCCTTCCAGGGCATCCTCATTGTCGAGGTAACGAACGCCCCCGGGTCGCTGACCTCCCTACTTAACCGATGGTCGGCCTCGAGCACCGCCCTGATATTGGGCTTGCCCGCTGCTTTGCTGCCCCTGTGGACAGTCCTTCGAGGAATGACCCGCCTGGCCACACATATAGCATGTGTAGTGAGGTGGTCCTCCGCTGACCGGCGGACGGAATCCTGGGGCGCTTTGTGGCAGTGGAATCGCCCGGGGTACCATCTGCTACTGTTGCGGTCGCGGTGGTAGCATCGGCGGTCGGAACGGGGCTGGTTGATAAGGACGACCCCCAAAATGTTGAGGTCGTGCCGGTGGATTCCACTGCTGACCGGATGGTGTCCGATACACTGTTCGGTATTTTTGAGGAGCTCCACCCCCGCTGCTCGGTGGAGCGCTGCGCTTCCGCTGCTCAGACGCAAATTCCCACTGAGCATCCTATTGCAGTATCGCGGCATTGACGAGGTCGTTGAAGGTGCCACGATTGCATTGCGCGAGGTGAGTCTTCATCTCGGGATTTAAACCCCCGATAGAACTGCTCGCGCTTCCTCTCCTCAGTGGAGATGTAGTCCGATGCATACTGCACCAGATGGTTGAACACGCGGGAGTAGTTATGGGCACTCCTTTCGCCTTGCTTTAGTTCCAAGAATTCTTGGAACTTCCTCTTCATCATCCCGGGTGGTATGTGATAGGTGCGGAACGCCTCTCGGAATTCTTGCCATTTGATGGCGTGGCCAGCAGGTAGTGAGGTGAGATAATTCGCCCACGACGCACTGGCGGCACCGTGAAGCTGCTGCACCGCGAACAGAGTCTTCTGCCGCTCCGTGCATTGGAGCAGCCCAAACTTGGACTCGATTGTCTGCTGCCAGTTGTCGGCCTGCAGTGGTTCCACCGCTTTGGTGAACACCGGAGGATGTGTACTCATAAAATCTGAGTACATAGTGATGTGGGGCTCATGAGGCCCCCTCTCTTGAGACGTCCCCGCCTGGGACGTATTCTACACAAACGTGAGGAGCAGGTCGGTCTGCTCCTCGCGAGAGCCCACCAGCGCCAAGATCACATCCGCTAGTGTAACCGGAGACAGCGGTGGTGGTTGTTGCTGCAGGATGTTGTCGTAGGCAGGTGGCCGGGAGTCATCAACCCTTGCTGACTCGAGCCCCGGGCCTCGTGCCTGGTCCGGGTATGAACCATCTGCAACCATAACAACAAAACATTAGCCCCATAGCTGTAAAAGCCCAAGAAAGCACTTGCTTTAGTGTTCATCATATCCCCACACCACAGCTCATTTTGTGGATAACTTATGAACACATGTGAAGAGCAAGTAAACACCATCAAGAGGTTAATTAGAGGAAAACCCATAACTCCAACAAATAGGAGCTCACACATATAAACTGTAAAATCCCCAAAAGTGGTAGCAAGAAAAGTCAGCTCATGTACACTTATGAAAAATGAGGGGAATTAAAACTTTGAATTTTAATGGTGTAAGTTCAAAGTGAGGGTTTAGACTGCCCAAAACTTCCAAACATGGGGATCTAAATGCACAGCTTGGATTTCTATAGTCCAAATATTTAACCTTCCAAATGTCAGCTCATTTGGAGGAGTTTTCATATTTGTTTGGGATTAAAAGGAAAAGTCCTCCAATCTGAATTTCAAATTCAGTTTCAAATGCCAATTCCCTCAATTTGAAAATTTGCGTTTCGCAAATGTGTTCTCCACCTTTTAATAAGCAGCCATGCCAAAAATTGGAAACTTTGGAGCTGGTTTGCTATATTTTTGAGGCAATATAAAGTGGAGAATTCAAACTACTTTTCAAATTCAATTGATCAAACCACATCCAAATTTGACACCAGAATTCAAACCATTTGAATTCAGTAAATTCAAACTTAACTTTGGTGTGAAGTAAAGTCTTTAATGTTGAGTAGCTGTGGAGAAATATCAGTGGAAAAATTTACTGAGAAATGAGGAGAGGGGGTCCACTGGTCAGTCACCATAGAGGCAAAAACTCTCTGTTTCACTCAGCTGTTCACGCGCGGGCGCCAGCTCCCGATCAAACCCGCCGGCCGACGCCACCGAGCTGCTTCCCCGCTGCCCCGACGTCGGTTCAGGCGCGTGGGTACTTAAAGCGACCACCGAGTGCAGTATCTGCCCTCATCCCCATTACCCTGTAGCCTCTCCACGCTCTGCTCGAGCCTCGCGAACTCAAACCCCCGCCCGGCGGAAGAACCGTTCGGCTCATCAACGCCTGGTGAGCTCGGCGTGCCTCTCACGTGGCTGAGCCACGGGAACGTTGCGCCAGGTATCTCTCCTGCTCCCCGAAGCCTCAAGTGAACACCAGCACCGGCGGTTGGCGCCTACGAGCTGGAATTTCCTTCGGAGCTCCGGTATTGATCGTCTCTACGCCACACCGTCGCCCGACGGATTTACGGCCTCTTCCGATCAAACAAAAGGTCCCTGAGGTGTGTGAGGAACCCTTCTTCATTCCCTCCCACCAGTTCCTGCCTTCTTAGCTCCGGCACCGAGTATTTTGAAGTTTGGCGCCGGCGGTTCTTTAGAAACCCGAGGACTCTTCGGAGAAATTCGTTGTGCTCGGGGTAGCTCCGTGCTAGATGAGCTTAGAGTAGCTCCAGCACATGCTTGCGCATATCTCCGAAGTCCTAGCAGCTCAAATGATCAGCCAATGATTTTTTTCCGTCTTTCATAATACGGTTAACCACCATGTTAACTAATCGATTACAAAAAATTGGATCGGATTTTGCAGTTCTTTTTTCTGCAGTACCTCGGCGTGACATGAGCGTGAAAGAGGTTCAAGAATCCGTTTTCTTTTTATAAGTAGAGAGACCGGATACCGAGTTTTTGTCGCCGCCGGCGTTTTGCGGGCTCGGGTCGCCGGTGAGCTCCCCTCTCCGGTGGTTTTCATGGAGAACGGGCTATGGGCCGATGCTCTCCAGGTGACACTGGTGCTTTTAGAGCAGACCCTAGCCCAAGAGACCCCCTGTTGAGGGAGAACGAGGTCGCCAATGTAAGGGCCGACATGGTCGCCGGTGCAAGCACCTTTCCGGCCGTTGTCATTGACTCCTGACCCCACCATCGTGTTCAGCACGGTGTAGAACTCACAGGCGGCGAGTTCGATGAAGTTTGGACCACGGGAACCCCGTCCTGGCGAGCCTCGCCGGCGTGCGCCGCCGCGGGAGGCGCGGGCAGCACGAGGAAGACGAAGGAGGGCCGGGTCCCACCGGTCAGCCTCCGTATACGCGCGGGGATCGGCCTGTGCGGCTCGGGATCAGCTGTGGCTGCGCGGGTTAACTCCGTAGCCCCCAGTGTTGCCGAAATCTCACTGGTCCGATTTAAAACAGTGGGCCCAGCCCAATTATTTGAAGTTTCTATTAGAGAAATAATTCCAGGAATTAGCTGATCTTTACAAGCCCATAACTTTGTGTAGAAAACTCCAAAAAGAGTGAGACCAATTTTGTTGGATTCCTCATGAGGAGTACTTCATAGAGAAACCAATTTTTGGCTATGAAAATGTCCAGGAATTTCTGTAGAATTGTTTTTATAAATCCGTTAGGGATTTATTACAGGAGCAATTCTTTATGAAATAGTCCCAAATTTGGGCAGAAATCCTTTCCATAGTTACTGATCTCCAGTAAAAATTTGGGCTTCATTGGAGATCATTTGCTAGGCTAAACTGCCTTCCCAAGTTCAGCCTTTATTTGGAAATTCAATTTAAACAGAAACTTTTCAGAACTCTTGTCCAACTTCAAAAATTCATATCTCTCCGATGGTAGCTCCAAAAATGGTGAAACAAATTTTGTTAGAACCATAGTGACTTACCCTAATCAGATCTTCCATTACTAGCTATGTCAAAGCTCCTAATTTGGGCTCACAATTCAGAGAAGCATTGTACTTGTAGGAATTTTAAAAGGCTACATTGTGCAATGACATGTCTCCAAATTTGGCTCAAATCATCCTTAGAGAGTGTAGTATCCACTGTAAAAATCCCAAAGCCAATTAAGGACTCTAAATAGCAGTAGCTATGAATAGAAGTTCAATTCTTATAACTCCTTAATACTTATACACATATTTTGCTACATTTCATTTAGTAACAGAAGTTGAGGACGCACCGGAGCCCTTGGACGTCCTTCCACCTAAAGCTAACTTCCCGTTTGACTCGCAACCAGGAAAGCCCCGGTTTGCACTTAAGTACCTTTTATAAAATTTTTCATTTGTATCACTTATGTCTAGGTTGAAATGTATGCATTAGAGTTAGGGTGATTGAAACCCCACTTGCATAGCCTTTTAAATCCTATAAAGGGTTGGGTAGTTTACAAACTCGATGAGTAGAGAATGTCATGCTAATGTTTAGGATCTCGGTAGAAGTCGAGTGGTTGGAAGCTACTCACGAGATAATACTTATCACACGGAATGAAAAGAGGTAGAAAATGGCTTGAGTTATAAAAATGAGACCCAGCAGGGGGGATAGGATGCAGTGAGCAGAGGTCTCACGTGCGTAGCCCTGTTGGTGTCGGTTGAGGACCGTCCGTGTGCGGCCCTGCTGGACAAGTATCGAACAGTACCGGATGCATACTGGCATATGGGAACCAGGAAACCGATGTAATTGGTTAACCTGGGTGCCGAGGCTTACCCAACCGTAAATAGGAGTGGGTTGAGGGTAGCAAGGTGTAAATCTGCCGGTGGGAACAGTCACGCTCCACGCGGGGACCTCCTGCCCGTTACGGATTGACCGGTTCGGCATTTGGGTTGCCTTTGAAAGGTTGTTGCATACAACAGAGTAGGAAGGGGTGTGGAATCATGCTTCTGAAAGTGGGTGTATGTGACGTGTTATCCGGGTGTGTCTTGATTGCAATCACCATCCCTCGCGGTTATTTGAGTACCCACTTGTTCACTGCGCTGTGACGTAGTAAGAAGTGAAATAAGCTAAATGAATATGCTGCAATGAATTACAAATGTCTTGAAACCTTGTAGGCTGTAGTTATAGAGCTAATTAAGTTTATATTCCACTTTGGGCATCACCACATCGGAGGGAAGCGTTTCTTGTTTGATTGTGGACTTCCGATGTGAGGGCTGCCTAAGGCATATGAGTCTGCTGCTTTAAAACTGAAAGTGAGGATCAACTTATAGGCGTGTATTTATCGCAAAGTCCTTTCCTACCTTACACATCCTTGCACATAGAGTTCCATGCTTAGGCTAGACGGTTAATCCTTGCTGAGCCATCGTGCTCACGGTTGCAATATTTGAGCTGTATGCAGGTGAGAGCTATATGGAGGGTTCGGAGGACGAGGCGATGCCCCCGTCAGGGTACGCGGCCGAGATGGAGCCCTGCACGCCGCCGTGATCTCCGGTTTCATGCTGCTAGTGTGTAGCGTTGCCGGGCTGGATGGCTGCACTTTTGCATAGCTAGGATGAGAGGCCGTATATGTATATTACTTCCGCTGTATGAATAGATTTTGTAAATAGACTTCCGCTGTTTTATATCAAATAAAAGGTTGTATGTTGTTCTTTAATTCTTTTCGTGTGTGCTGTTGGGTGCCGCATCGCACGGCACCACCCTATGCGATCCTGGAGTGGGTGAACCACGGGGTGGTCCCCACAGACGTGGTATCAGAGCCACATTGGGAATAGCACGCTCGAAAAGAGCCTAATTTGAAAACTTAGAAGTAGTCGAATGAGGATTAGTCTTTAAGCCCACATAAGGTCTATGATAGTACTAGTTATAATGGTGGAAAGCTAACATATTTGTTATACATTCTGTAACGACGCTCCGACGTCAGGTAAGAGGTATGGTACGCCACCGCGGGCGGATCAATTGCGGTAAGCTCGCCATACGAGCAATAGTATCGAATGATATACCGTCGCTTAGCACGGTAGTTAATATGAGTCTCCGAACCTCTCAATGGTTCTGAGAGCATATGAAAACGCTGATCTCCAGCGTGCTTTAGGCAAAAGTGAGAATACCCCATCGTGTGGTAAGCAACACGATAGTATGCAACTCTTGAACGTTCAATGTTCAAAGGGCCATACGCAGCGCTCACCATCGGCGTGCCTCAACGGTCATGAGGCAGTAGGTGGTATCCGTTGGGTTGATAAAATTCCCAACCGTGACGACCCGTTCGCGCTCTTCTCGGGTTCCCCGTCGTGTGTTGTGAAAACACGACCATGTACCTTGAGACGTGGCTTGACTCAAGGACGATCCATATGGCAATTATACGGACCGTATGTTTTTACTATGATATGGAACTGTCTGTAATGTTAAAACCTTTGTGTGCACCATTATTGTGTGTTCTGCTGCAGGTACATTAACCACGTTAGTGCATGACGTGTAGAAACCGTTTGTGAGTGACGTCCTTAGTTCCACCATTGGACACGTATATGCCGAAATACCGGTTTAGGATTTTTCTTTGGTGAGGAAACGTAGTACCGAGACTGCATAAAAGGTTGTTTTTCAAATAAAAGAGTTAAAATGAAGTTTAGGATTTTGTTTAGGGGTTAGTAAACTCCTATATTGAACTAAGAATCAATTGGGAGTATAGGTTCAATCTTAAAAACTTAGGAACAATCTCCCCTGTTTTCAGCAGAAATTTTTGCTGAACTTGAACAGGGCATAACTTAAGATTAGTTGAACCAATGGAGGTGTGGGATACCATTCTGGAAAGGTTTAGAAGTCCTCTACAACTTTTCTGTAGAGCTCCAGAACAAAATCTCCCTCCAAGGGGATGAAAAATCTCAGATGAGTAGGTACTGTCAAGAAACAGGGCAGACCAAAATGTTCTCTGGAATTTTTTTCTGTATTTCAACCAAAACATTTAGTTTCACCTTTCGATATCCAGCGGTTGTTGTAAAGCAACGAGTGGAGTCGAAAAGTTTATGCATTTGACATATGATTTCAAGTTAGGACATGTTTGGGTCTAGTACAATAGCGAGGAATTACGCATGCTAACACACTTAACATCCCGTGGTGACCCCGATGGTCGAAATGAACTTTGAACCCATAAAGTTCAATACTTTGGAACTCGATCGTGTGACACGGTCCAGGGATGTATATGTTGCATAAAGTTTATACTTTATCCATATGTGTGACTGTTGTGCGTACTGTTTATTCCATTCTCGCATTACTATTGTATAGACTGGATGAGCTAAACCAACATGTGCTGATCGTTTGAATGATGTGAATGCAGAATGGTGCGGACACGTTCAACGCAAGAGGAGGGAGGTCCGAGTCAAGTTCGTGGTGATGAGTCTCCACCTCCGGAGCAAACCACGACACAGCAGCAACCACCTCCTCCACCGCCAGAACTTTCAAGAAATCTTGCGGAGGTTCTCGCCGCAGTGCTCGGCTCACACGACGAGCAAACCGAGTTACTGTGGATGTTGGTGCAGCAGAATGTGTCCCATCAGGGAGGATGCCAAGACAATGAGCAACGCCAGCCCCAACAAAGTTCATATTCAGAATTCATGGCGACCCATCCACCGGTCTTCACGGAGGCCGAAGAACCTTTGGAGGCGGACAGCTTTATCCGCACTCTAGAGGCAAAGTTCGGGCTGCTGCGATGCACCGAACACCAGAAGGCGCTGTATGCAGCGCAACAGCTTCAAGGAGAAGCTGGTACCTGGTGGGCGAATTACACCGCCTCCTTACCGGCTGGCCATGCCGTCACATGGACGGAGTTCCGGGAGGCGTTCCGCGCCTATCACATACCTCCCGGTGTGATGGAAATGAAGCTCCAGGAGTTCCTGGCGCTACGGCAAGGCAAGAGGAGTGCTCATGAGTACTCCAGGTTATTCAACCGGCGGGCACAGTATGCGCCAGGATCTGTGGGAATGGAAGACAATAAGCGCAACGCTTTCTTCCGGGGCCTGAATTCAAAGATGAAGGTCCTTCTCACCCCAAGCAATCGCGGCACATTCAACGACCTCGTTAATGTCGTGATTCTACAAGAGAATGCTCAGCGCGAGCGCGGTTCTGATAAGAGGAAACGCAGCGTGCTGACGAGCAGCAGTGGGGGGGACGCCACAGAAATACCGCGTGGTGTATCGCTCACCATCCGGTCAGAGATGGCAGCCACCGGCGCGACTGCCTCAGTTCCGCAGTCGACAATATAATGCGCCGGGCTTCCGACCGACGTATCCACCACAGCAACAGCAACAGCAAAGGATAGTCCCGCGTGCGCCGCAGTTTCAGCAGCGTGCACCGGGATTCCGTCCTCAAGTCGGCGGGACCCCGACACCTTACACATGCTACATGTGTGGCCGTGTCAGGCACATTTCGAGGGACTGCCCCGAGCCGCGACTGGGTAGGGGTGCAGCACCGTATCAGGGTGCTAATCAGCCCAGCAACCAGCCCAAGAAACCAGCACCAAAACCCGGCAACGTCCACCACTTAGCTATCGAAGACGTGCCGGAAGGCGAACCCGTCCTTGCGGGTACGTTTTCTTACTTAGATCATCCCGTAGTCATACTTTTTGACTCCGGTGCCACCCATAATTTCATAAGTCAGTCTTATGTTATTAAATATAAACTGCCTAATTCCCACAAATAATTCATATTTGATATGTTCTCCGGGTGGGAAAATAACAGCTGATAGAATGGTCTATAGGGCACCATTACAGTTGGGTGGAAATCTATATCTGACTTCTCTAATCATGTTAGAGAGTCAAAAACTTGATGTCATTTTAGGTATGTCATGGCTACATCGCCATGGTGCTGTTCTTGACATCATTCCACGTGTGGTTCGTTTAAACTCTCCACTTCATGAACCACATGTTCTTATTCTTGACCGTTCGGTTCAAGAAGCTCCAGCCACATATAACACGGAAGCCATGAAACTTGAGGATATTCGTGTGGTCCGTGAATACCCGGATGTCTTTCCGAATGATCTTCCGGGCATGCCACCCGAAAGAAATGTCGAGTTCAAGATTGAACTTGTACCTGGGACGCCGCTGATATCACGGAGACCAGAGAAGATGGCTCCGAATGAGCTAGCTGAATTAAAGGAGCAGCTCAATGATTTAATGAAGAAGGGTTTCATTCGACCGAGTTCCTCGCCATGGGGATGATCGGCGCTGTTTGTGAAGAAGAAGGATGAAACCTTGAGGTTGTGTGTGGACTACCGACCTCTCAACACCGTCACCATCAAGAAAAAATATCCACTGCCCCGCATCGATATCTTATTCGATCAACTTGTGGGTGCGAGTATATTTTCGAAGATGGATCTTCGCTCCGGATATCATCAAATTAAGATCCGAGCGGAGGATATTCCGAAGACGGCCTTCTCGACGAGATATGGGTTATACGAATACCTCGTCATGTCCTTTGGTCTCACCAACGCCCCGGCACACTTCATGTATCTCATGAACTTAGTGTTCATGCCGGAGTTGGACAAGTTTGTGGTGGTGTTCATAGACGACATCTTGGTTTACTCCAAGTCTGAAGAGGAACACGCCAAGCACTTGCATATCGTGCTTCAACGATTAAGAGACCATAAGCTTTATGCTAAGTTCAGCAAGTGCGACTTTTGGATCAGCCAAGTGCCCTTCCTTGGTCATATCATTTCTGCAGAAGGCATTGCAGTTGATCCAAGCAAAATCGAACAAGTGCTGAAATGGAAGTCCCCCACATCAGACCACGAAGTCAGAAGTTTCCTCGGGTTAGCAGGATATTATCGGAGATTCATACCCAACTTCTCCAAGCTTGCTAAGCCGATGACTGAACTGTTGAAGAAGGGATCAAATATGTTTGGAGCTCAGCTTGTGAAGAAGCTTTCCAAGCATTAGTGAAGCATCTTACAACAGCCCCGGTGTTAGCAAAATCGGATACAACCAAGCCCTTCGACGTATATTGTGATGCGTCCGGTATTGGGCTTGGCTGTGTATTGATGCAATGAGGAAGAGTGGTTGCCTATGGCTCACGTCAACTTCGTAACCATGAGCAGCACTATCGGACTCATGATCTTGAGCTCGCTGCTGTGGTGTTGGCATTAAAAATGTGGAGGCACTATTTGCTTGGGAACTTAGTGCACCTCTACACCGACCACAAGAGTCTGAAGTATATATTCACTCAAAAGGAGTTGAATATGCGGCAACGGAGATGGCTAGAACTGATCAATGACTATGAGATCGATATTCACTACCATCCCGGTAAGGCAAACGTGGTTGCCGACGCCTTGAGCCGCAAATCTCATGTCAACAACCTGAAGAGGAGGAGCCGAGTCTGTACTTGCTTCCATATGGGGCATTATATTATCTTGCTCTCATCCCTACAATACGAGAGGAGATTATGGAAGCACAGAAGAAAGACATGGGAATGTCGCACATTCGGAGAAGGATGAAGAATGGCGAAATGAAATGCTTCCGGATAGATGAACACGACACTCTATGGTTTAGAGACCGTAGAGTGGTACCCCGTGACAAGAAGCTTCGGAAGAAAATCTTGGATGAAGCTCATTTGTCCAAGTATTCTTTTCATCCCGGCAGCAACAAGATGTACCAAGATCTGAAAACCAGGTTTTGGTGGACACGGATGAAAAGAGAAATCGAAAAGTACGTATCTGAATGTGATACGTGTCGGCGTGTGAAAGCCGACCATATGCGTAAAGCCGTACAGCTGCAACCATTGAACATTCCGGCGTGGAAGTGGTAGGATATCAGCATGGACTTTATTGTTGGTATACCTCTCACATCTCACAAACATGACTCAATTTGGGTGATAGTCGATCGACTAACCAAGTCGGCTCATTTTATCCCCGTACATACAAAGTACGTGGCCAAGCAATATGCGGAGCTGTACATTGCAAAGATCTTGTGTTTGCACTGTGTTCCCCGCTCCATCATTTCAGATCGCGGTGCGCTGTTCGTCTCTCGGTTCTGGGAACAGCTGCACGCATCACTGGGGACCAAACTGATCCGAAGCTCCGCGTATCACCCGCAGACAGAAGGTCAAACTGAACAGGTGAATCAAGTGCTTGAAGATATGCTAAGCGCGTGTGCCATCCACCACGGCAAGAATTGGGACGATCATTTGCCGTTGGCGGAGTTTTCTTACAACAATGGTTATCAAGCTAGCATCAAGATGGCGCTGTATGAAGCTCTCTACGGCTGGAAATGTCGCACACCTCTCAACTGGTGCGAGTCCGGCGAGCGAGTTATCTACGGCATTGAGCTTGTGAATGAGGCTGAAGATCGAGTGCGAGTAATACAAGACAACCTCAAGGCTGCTCAATCTCGTCAGAAAAGCTATGCGGATAAAAGACGCCGTCCTCTCCACTTCGACATCGGGGACCATGTTTATGTCCGTGTGTCTCCGATGAAGGGAGTTCACCGTTTCGGAGTGAAGGGTAAACTTGCGCCGCGATTCATTGGCCCCTTCGCCGTCATTGAAAGATGTGGACCCGCGACCTATCGCCTAGAGTTACCGGCATCACTCGCAGGCATTCACAACATCTTCCACATCTCTCAACTGCGGAAGTGCCTCAAGCCCTCTGCTGAAATCCGCACAGAAGACATAGAAGTTCTTCAACCGGACCTCACGCACACAGAATATCCGATCCAGATCATCGATGAAAAGACTCGTGTCACATGAAACCGGACCTTATGGTTCTACAAGGTCTTGTGGAGTAACCATACCGCTGATGAGGCGACATGGGAAAGCGAGGATTATCTACGAACGTATTATCCGGACTTGCTATCATCCTATACCCGGTAAAGTTTTTCCCCACTTTGATTTTCCTTTGGAATCTCGGGACGAGATTCTTGTAAGGGGGGAGGGATGTAAAATCCCCAAAATTGGTAGCAAGAAAAGTCAGCTCATGTACACTTATGAAAAATGAGGGGAATTAAAACTTTGAATTTTATAGGTGTAAGTTCAAAGTGAGGGTTTAGACTGCCCAAAACTTCCAAACATGGGGATCTAAATGCACAGCTTGGATTTCCATAGTACAAATATTTAACCTTCCAAATTTCAGCTCATTTCGAGGAGTTTTCATATTTGTTTGGGATTAAAAGGAAAAGCCCTCCAATCTGAATTTCAAATTCAGTTTCAAATGCCAATTCCCTCAATTTGAAAATTTGCGTTTCCCAAATGTGTTCTCCACCTTTTAATAAGCAGCCATGCCAAAAATTGGAAACTTTGGAGCTGGTTTGCTATATTTTTGAGGCAATATAAAGTGGAGAATTCAAACTCCTTTTCAAATTCAATTGATCAAACCACATCCAAATTTCACACCAGAATTCAAACCATTTGAATTCAGTAAATTCAAACTTAACTTTGGTGTGAAGTAAAGCCTTTAATGTTGAGTAGCTGTGGAGAAATATCAGTGGAAAAATTTACTGAGAAATGAGGAGAGGGTGGCCCACTGGTCAGTCACCATAGAGGCAAAAACTCTCTGTTTCACTCAGCTGTTCACGCGCGGGTGCCAGCTCCCGATCAAACCGCCGGCCGACGCCACCGAGCTGCTTCCCCGCCGCCCCGACGTCGGTTCAGGCGCATGGGTGCTTAAAGCGACCGCCGAGTGCAGTATCTGCCCTCATCCCCATTACCCCGTAGCCTCTCCATGCTCTGCTCGAGCCTCGCGAACTCAAACCCCAGCCCGGCGGAAGAACCGTTCGGCTCATCGATACCCAGCGAGCTTGGCGTGCCTCTCGCGCGGCTGAGCCATGGGAATGTTGCGCCAGGTCTCTCTCCTGCTCCCCGAAGCCTCAAGTGAACACCAGCACTGGCGGTTGGCGCCTACGAGCTGGAATTTCCTTCGGAGCTCCGGTATTGTTCGTCTCTACGCCACACCGTCGCCCGAAGGATTTACGGCCTCTTCCGATCAAACAAAAGGTCCCTGAGGTGCGTGAGGAACCCTTCTTCATTCCCTCCCACCAGTTCCTGTCTTCTTAGCTCCGGCACCGAGTATTTTGAAGTTTGGCGCCGGCGGTTCTTTAGAAACCCGAGGACTCTTCGGAGAAATTCGTTGTGCTCGGGGTAGCTCCGCGCTAGATGAGCTTAGAGTAGCTCCAGCACATGCTTGCGCATCTCTCCGAAGTCCTAGCAGCTCAAATGATCAAGTAGAGAGGCCGGATACCGAGTTTTTGTCGCCGCCGGCGTTTTGCGGGCTCGGGTCGCCGGTGAGGTCCCCTCTCCGGTGGTTTTCATGGAGAACGGGCAATGGGCCGATGCTCTCTAGGTGACACTGGTGCTTTTAGAGCAGACCCTAGCCCAAGAGACCCCCTGTTGAGGGAGAACGAGGTCGCCGAAGTAAGGGCCGACATGGTCGCCGGTGCAAGCACCTTTCCGGCCGTTGTCATCGACTCCCAACCCCACCATCGTGTTCAGCACGGTGTAGAACTCACAGGCGGCGAGTTCGATGAAGTTTGGACCACGGGAACCCCGTCCCGGCGAGCCTCGCCGGCGTGCGCCGCCGCGGGAGGCGCGGGCAGCGCGAGGAAGATGAAGGAGGGCCGGGTCCCACCGGTCAGCCTCCGTCTAAATAGCAGTAGCTATGAATAGAAGTTCAATTCTTATAACTCCTTAATACTTATACACATATTTTGCTACATTTCATTAAGTAACAGAAGTTGAGGACGCACCGGAGCCCTTGGACGTCCTTCCACCTAAAGCTAACTTCCCGTTTGACTCGCAACCAGGCAAGCCCCGGTTTGCACTTAAGTACCTTTTATAAAGTTTTTCATTTGTATCACTTATGTCTAGGTTGAAATGTATGCATTAGAGTTAGGGTGATTGAAACCCCACTTGCATAGCCTTTTAAATCCTATAAAGGGTTGGGTAGTTTACAAACTCGATGAGTAGAGAATGTCATGCTAATGTTTAGGATCTCGGTAGAAATCGAGTGGTTGGAAGCTACTCGCGAGATAATACTTATCACACGGAATGAAAAGAGGTAGAAAATGGCTTGAGTTATAAAAATGAGACCCAGCAGGGGGGATAGGATGCAGTGAGCAGAGGTCTCACGTGCGTAGCCCTGTTGGTGTCGGTTGAGGACCGTCCGTGTGCGGCCCTGCTGGACAAGTATCGAACAGTACCGGATGCATACTAGCATATGGGAACCAGGAAACCGATGTAATTGGTTAACCTGGGTGCCGAGGCTTACCCAACCGTAAATAGGAGTGGGTTGAGGGTAGCAAGGTGTAAATCTGCCGGTGGGAATAGTCACGCTCCACGCGGGGACCTCCTGCCCGTTACGGATTGACCGGTTCGGCATTTGGGTTGCCTTTGAAAGGTTGTTGCATACAACAGAGTAGGAAGGGGTGTGGAATCATGCTTCTGAAAGTGGGTGTATGTGACGTGTTATCCGGGTGTGTCTTGATTGCAATCACCATCCCTCGCGGTTATTTGAGTACCCACTTGTTCACTGCGCTGTGACGTAGTAAGAAGTGAAATAAGCTAAATGAATATGCTGCAATGAATTACAAATGTCTTGAAACCTTGTAGGCTGTAGTTATAGAGCTAATTAAGTTTATATTCCACTTTGGGCATCACCACATCGGAGGGAAGCGTTTCTTGTTTGATTGTGGACTTCCGATGTGAGGGCTGCCTAAGGCATATGAGTCTGCTGCTTTAAAACTGAAAGTGAGGATTAACTTATAGGTGTGTCTTTATCGCAAAGTCCTTTCCTACCTTACACATCCTTGCACATAGAGTTCCATGCTTAGGCTAGACGGTTAAGCCTTGCTGAGCCATCGTGCTCATGGTTGCAATATTTGAGCTGTATATCAAATAAAAGGTTGTACGTTGTTCTTTAATTCTTTTCGTGTGTGCTGTTGGGTGCCGCATCGCACGGCACCACTCTATGCGATCCTGGAGTGGGTGAACCACGGGGTGGTCCCCACATAAACATGAGAGGCTGAGCCCACACTTCAGCCCCAAATATTTTTAGGAGTGCTCATGTCAAATTTCATGAAAATCCAAACCCTTTTGTGCCACTTTTGGAAACATTTGCAAAAAGGGCTATTTGAATGCAAAATTCAAATTTCAGCAATTTTCATTACTTGGACTCAAAAGTTGATTTCATATTCAGACTCAGCACATTTTTCTGAGTTAGTCCACAAATTTTCATCTTCATTGGAGATCATCTTGTCGGGAGCTAAATTTGCATTAATTCGAAACTGAATTTGAATTTCAAATTCAAATGTGAAGCAAATTTAGCCAAACCAATTTCAAATTGAGAAAATCAAATTCAACTCATGACTTGGTGGCTAAGTGTATCATTGATGTGTGAGTAGCTGGGATATTTGCAGCAAACAAATGAAAAAGAGAGAAGGGGGAAAGAGGGCCCACAGGTCAGTCTGATCAACAGAGGGAACCGACTCTATGTCTTCGGGCTGCTGCCGAGGGAGCGCCAGCGCGAGCTGCAGCTCGACCCCTGAGAAGCAGTGGGAGCGCCACCTCGTGCTAGAACCGGGGAGGTGCCGTGTGAAGAGAGCAGCACACCTCTTGCCCACGTGAGCTGGCCCTCGATTGCTCCCGATCCCCTCATCGCTTGGTTTCCCCGTTTCACCGCCCCCGACACCCTCGGTTCCTTGGCGTCCGGGCGACACAAGCTCTCTCGTGCCCGATGAGCTACACGAAAAAGTACCGCCTTACTCCGCTCAAACTCAAGGTGAAGACCTCTCCTCGTTTCATCCACTGTGGGGAAAGAATTTTACTTTTTACCGCGTGAGCGTCCAGTGAACCGAGCCCCATAAGTTCCCAAAATTCATGGTGATTAGTCCACCACCGCGTATGCCGAGCTACCCACGCGTTCTACACATTCCCACAGCCACCTAGGACCAAAAATCATCAGAAACAGTCGAGTTTAGGCGCTGCTCTTTGAGTTTTTTTAGTCGCCACCGATATGTGACCTAACTCGACGGTGAGCTCCCATCTCGGGCCATTTTCATGGTGAACCAGCACCATGTCCATGCTTAGCATGACGCCACAGAGCTTTAGGGCCAAGAGTTGCTCGGAATGAGCCTCTGGAGGAGCCGGGTGACATCTCCGGAGTTGCTCCGTAGCCGCGGCTCGTCGCCGACCACTTTCTGGCCACCTAGAGCTTCGGCCGACCCCGGGGATGAGTTCCTTGTGCTCTGTTAGGCAGGGGCGGCGAGCTTTAGCCCTAGAGGACGCCGGGATGGCCCTTCCGGCGGACCTCGCCAGAGAGGGCCGCCACCCGAGCTTGGGCGCGCGCGAGGAAGAAGGGCACGGGTGGGGCCCACGTGCAGGGTTTAAACATTTCTAAGATTTTCAGATTTTGGTTCAAACTTCAAATGCCTATAACATTTGCTAGGAAGCTCCAAATTTAGTGAACCAAATTTTGTTGAATTCAGCTCTTCGAGTTCTATCCAGCAAAACAAGTTATGGAAAATTTGCTAGGAAGCTCCAAATTTAGTGAACCAAACTTGTTCTTTTTCCAAAATTAATTCCCTAAATTTTAAAATGTTGGGAATTTTAGCAAGAAAATTCTTTTATGGAAAATTCTGAAATTTTTCTAGGATGTTCATTTGAAAATCCTTGAGTCACAGCAAAATTTCAGATCCATCCAAGTTATTTTAGTCCCCCTAATGTGTGATTAAGTGAACTGCCCTGAGAAAATAGAAAAATGTACAGAAACATTTTTCAGATTCTAAAGGCCAAGAGACCCCTGTGGTTCTGGACTTTCTACTTCCAGAGGAAACACTAACACCTGACCAGCAGCAACAAGGCAAGCCCCGGTTTTCATTGAACAAGTTTTTAATGTTTTGCTTTATATACACTTAGTGTGAAGTATATGTGTTCATTAGGTGTAGGATGGTTGAAACCCCAAATGCATAACCAGATCATGCCAACAAGAGTGAGGGTAGTGTCTAAGCCCTCGAGTAGTTTATGCTCTGCTTAATGTGTATAGACTTCGGTACAAGTCGTGTAGTTGGAATCTACTCGCGAGTAGAGGATTCAGGACACACGGGATTGTTTCGAGTTGTGAGAAATTTTTTAGTAAGAATAAATGGAGACTATACAGGGGCTAGGACGCAGCAAGAGGAAGTCTTGTGTGCATAGCCCTGTCCATGTCGATTGAGTACCGACCCGTGTGCGGCCCCACTGAACAAGTTTAAATGTACCGAAGGCATATCGGATATATGGGCTCCGATAAACTGATGTAACCTATACCTCCAGGTGTCGAGGCATAACGCACCGATTTATAGGTGTAGGTTGAGGGCGGCAAGGTGGAAATCCGCTAATGGGCATAGAGAGATGCTTCGTGTAGGGAACCTCCTGTCCGTTTGGGTGCGACCGGTTCGACGTTTGAGCTGTTTGGTGAAAGGTTGTCCCGTACAACATCGAGTGAGCGAGCTGTGCAGCTCCACCGGTGGGTGTACGTAATGTGCTCTTCGGGTATCCCTGCAGGTGTATATCGAGTCGATTCACCGTCCCTCGCGGTTATGAGTACCGCTTGTTCACTTCGTCGTGACGTAGGTTAATATATGAAATGTTGTGATCCAATACTGCTGATATGAATAAGTTGTACTGCTACATGTATGCCACCAAATATTGCTCACTAAATTTCAGATTCATGAACCGTTAACAGGTGGCTAAAACATGAACTAAGGATGAACTTGTAGGCGTGTCCTCTGCTGCAATTTACCATCCTATATTTGTTAGGACCTGCATGTAGAGTTTCATGTATCGGGAGTCGGTTAAGACTTGCTGATCCATCGTGCTCACGGTTGCTGCTACGAGTGTTTGCAGCTGAGGACTACCCCACGGACTCGGTGTACGAGTCCACCGGTGAGGGCTACCCTCCGTCTGAGACTACGGCTGAGTAGGAGCTGTGATATCCTAGCTCCCGGGTTAATAGGATTGATAGAGTACTCATACCACCAAGGTATACCTTCTTTTCCGGAAGCCCACCTGCAAAGAGCTCCGGGGTTAAGCGTGCTTGGCCCGGAGGAATTTGGAGATGGGTGACAAGGATACGGTAACGTACGGGTCAGGGACGCAGGTACGTACGCATGACGCGTGGGTCCTCTGTGTGGGACACGGTATGGTACGTATGCTGCTAACCAGACATACGGTATGCGTATGCCAGTACTGAACGTGCGGACGTGGCTAAGAGGGGACGTTCTTGTCTTGGCGTTGACTGACGAGGACGTCGGTCTTCTAAGAGGGGTGGATTGTGTGATATCCTAGCTCCCGGGTTAATAGGATTGATAGAGTACTCATGCCACCAAGGTATACCTTCTTTTCCGGAAGCCCACCTGCAAAAAGCTCCGGGGTTAAGCGTGCTTGGCCCGGAAGAATTTGGGGATGGGTGACCGACCGGGAAGTTTTGCCGGGTGCGCACGAGTGAGGACAAAGTGCGCAGAAAAGACGAGTGGCGGTATGTGGGGACAGTCTATGATCCTAGAGAGCTGTTAGAACCCTTTCCTCTTCCGGCCATCTATCATGATCAACCAAATGTCAATTTAAAGCATTACGTGTTAACTTCCCAATTTGCTTGTTTAAACTTAAAATTCATGGGGTCTTATTATATTAACATTTTCTGAGGGTTTCACGTCTTACGCGAAAATAAATGCACTCTTAATTCATAGGGGTTCACACATCAAAGCAAAACAACCTGAAGATGAGGTTGTGGACAATTGCTCATGGCTTCCACAACTCACGTCACACACCAACATTAACACACCATTAACTAAGGTATTGACTCGCCTACTCGATAACCTGGTGAACTATGGGAAAGGACTCTACACGACTCGTATCACTGAGCTGGCTCCTCGGGATCTTCCTCATTATTGCGGCTGCCCTCTGACTCCGCTTTGGGTGGGGAGGCTGCTGGTGGAGAAGTGCGGCGACGCCTACTTGCCCGGCGATCTGGGGAGTCAGGAGTCCATGTGTCATTCACGGTGACACACAGTTCATTCCCATCTCCTCTTTCTCTCGCCCTCAAGCTGGCTCGAAGCAACGCCTCAGTCTCCTTCAGGGTGTCACGAACATCCTGAAGCTCCTGTTGGCACTCCTGCAGTCGAGTACTGAGCTTAGCAGCATCCTCCAAGCACAGGTCCATGTGCTCATGGGAAGTCCCCTGCTGCACTGGCGGGTACTTGTACTCCGTTGTACCACTCTCACGCTGGAGGACATACATGTACTCTGTCCTGTCCAGGTGGTGACGGTAGATGTGACTCTAGCAGGTGCGGATCATGCGAACCATCTAAAACATAAAGCATTTAAAATTAAGTTAGATAAGATTTTAAACAAAAATCCTATTTTGAATAAAAGTTGGGGTAAGATGAATAAAGTGACCCCATTAAATAACACTTTTCAACCCACACCTTTGTAAAATAGTTTTTAAGAAAATAGGGTCCTTAAATACGTCCATTTCTACCTAGGTCCACGTTCCTACGGGCAACCTTGGCTCTGATACCACTTCTGTCACACCCGGTTTCTCCGAAGAACAACCGAGTGAATATCACATGTATGCCAGTATCATTTTCTCATACATGTGATAATAAATAGTGAAGCATCATTTATTACAAGCCAGGTGTCGAATATAAATATGTCTTACAAAGCATACGTCTCGATGGACGATAATAAGTTCATAACATGTAAATAAACTAGCAGCGGAATATTATTCTTGTAGGCTCCGTCACAGGCGTTGCCCGGAGGACTCCATGAACCTAGAATCCTTCTTCGGGTCCGAAGTCTTGATCATTAAACACCACATCATGCCCTTGACCTGAGCAGCAATTTAAACCAACAAATATGCAAGTTTGAGTACCGTGGGTACTCAGCAAGTGTGGGAAAGTTATGTCATGCATGGCTAGAGCAAGGAGAGGTTGAACTCATGGTTAAAGCACTACGCAATTATTACCTACCACCTTAGCTTATTAAGCACCTACATTACTACACAGTTGAAATGGTCCCAATCTCCCAACCCATCATCATAATCAAATAACCATAACATCATTTCCAATGTTAAGCTCCCCTCTTAACATCCACAACTTCCAAAGTCATCATCTTCTAATCATGAATAAGTCCAAGCCGCTATTGACCGTGAGCACGGCTGTCATGACAGTTTTAACTCTGCAGAGTTTGTACCACTGTACCCACATGTAGTGATTTCATCCCCCGTTGCCGGGTGGACTAAAAGAACCTCCATTATGCCAGTGGCCACGAACCACATTCACACTTCCCAGGTGTGTAGCCAAGAGATCACTATGAAGCCTTTACAAAGGGATTCCCGACGAGCGTGGGCCCACTAAGGTTTCACCCCTAACAGCATACAAGAGGCTCTAACCCCGCTGCAGTGGCCCCCTCTTGAGCCTTGCGGTTCATATGGTAGTCCAGCTGACACCTATTCCCCGCACCATCCAACACACCCATACTACGCTGGGGATACACCTAATTAATTGGCCAAGCTGCCCCATCTCAGCATGTGGTTGGCACGGTAAAGCCAGGTTACATGCTCCATGAACCGGTCCTTAGGATCCAGGCAAGTACTAAACACAAACCCGATTCTCGTGCACCCAGCACCAACCAAATCATCCAACTTGCATCGATCCCTACCTCTACATAACTCATAATATCTCATTCAAGAGTAAGGTAAATAAATTGATGATCTCATATCCCAATTATCCCATTCTAAGCACGGCTAAGCATAAATAAATGACATGATAAAATAATTTCCAACCCAAGCTACAAGGAAACAAGGTAATGCAATTCTAGGGAAACTTCCTAGCATATAAATAATTCTATCTACACATCCTAGTATAGGATCAAAGTGGTCAAGGACACTTGCCTTCTTCCTGCTGCTCTTGGAATGGATAGTCCTGATCTTGGAAGGGAAGAACTTGCTCTGGGGCAGGTTCTACTCATGCCAACACACATAGCAAAAGAAAACAACAATCCATAAGACATAGTTCACACTTTCACTCCATACATACATACATATGATAGTCATTCACATTTCTAAGTGTTGTGTTTACTCTAGTTGTGTTGATTTTTAGCCTTCATGCACTTTTAGACATATGTATATGATTTCTAACTTTTGTATTTCAGATTTCTGTTTGCACACTATATATGAATTTTCAATTTGAATTAATATACTTCTGAACTACCAAGTTTGCATGGAAGGTATTTTCCTACTCCAAATGGGTTTTCAGATCTTCTACCAAATCCTAAACTGAAATCTTTGGATTTGGAAACTTCATTTATCATTTTCTAGTTATGCATACCTATTTTCCTATATTTTTTTGATTTATTTTCTATGCCTAAATGTGAACTTTATTATGAAAATAGTAAGACACATCATCTAAACAGAATAGGTTCTGATCTAAAATATTAAATAATATATTTTTGAACTTCTCCTCTGATGTGACTAATATAAATTTATTTTACCAATTTTCAGAACGATTTCCTAACCTAAAAATATGTCCCTATAACTAATAAATGTGAGCAATCAATTAGACAGATTCATTTCAGCTTAAAATCTACTTTTAACTCATTCTAAAGTTTTCCAAGTGCTAGGAGGGTTTAAATTTGAATTTACAATGTGTTTGCCTCACCTTTTTAAATTTAAATCCTAATCACGTATTAAATTTTCTGAATTTAATATCATATAGGGTCAAAAAGGTAAATCCACCCTACTACAAGGTCTAATTTATTATTTCATAAATTTTCAGGGGTCTAGCTACACATAACAGAGGAGGTTTCCTAATTTTTATTAAGTCCAGGGGCTAAAACTGATTTTTAATTGAATTTACACGAATTTCTAAAGTTCCAGGGGCTAGATCAAAAATTTCCGAGGCTAGCTCGTGTTTTCCGAGATCCCCAGGGGGTAGCGCATAAGAATCCCGGCCTTTATAATGCGGGGCTGATGTGGACCGTCCGATTTAAAATAGACAGCTGAGATTATATAGCCGAACCGATACGCGGGGGTTTTATTTCTACCGTGCGATTTAAAATAGACGGCGCACAAGCAGCCACGTCGCCCTAACCGTGCGCGGGCGGCGCTGCCCGGCGGCGCGCGGCAGCGGGAGGCGGCGATCTCGCGGGAAAACTTCGGATCTTCGTCTATACTTCCTAAAACTGGGATTTCATGGCATAGAACGGTAGAGGGGAGGTCGGGGATCTCACCTCGGGGTTCTTCTTGAGCTCGGAGGCCCTGGAAGGCGGTTGGCATCGAGGTCCGAGGTGGAACCACTGCATTGCTCGTCGGAGCTATGCCTAGAGCGCAAACCACCGAGTTTTCTGCACCTGCGTGACTCCCCGGAGGCGCTGGGACACGATCGACGCGTTAGATCAGAAAACCCGAGCAAAGATCGAGAGAAAATGGCCGGAGAAGCTCTGGTTCTCACCGGGAGGAAAAACAGCCGATCGGGGGAGAAAAACAGGGCGATGCCGGCGTTTATATAGATGGTTGAGGGCCGCGTGTCTGTTGGGATCGAGCCGGAGTCGTCCGGGACCAGAATTCGGCTGGGGGACGCGATTTTCCGGGGGTAGTTTTGATTCGGGAGAGAGAGAGGTGTCCCGGGGTCGGCCGATCGCGCGTGAGGAAGAAGATGACGGCGGGCCCCGCGTGTCAGTGAGAGGAAAAAGTGGCGCGCGGCTGTGGGCTGACGCGGGGACGGGTGGGCCGGCTGGTGGGTTTTCGGCCCACTGGCCGGGGGCTTTTCTTTTTCTTTTTACTCTTCTTTTCTGGTTTGATTTAAATTTGAATTCCAATTTGAATTTGAATTTCTGCACCACATGCAATACGTCCAAAAAGTTTTAAATTCCCCTCTTAACAGGTTTTTGGGGTGTTACATGACCTGATTCTGATTTTCAAGCATTTGGTGGATAGGATCAGCTCCTTCACAGCGACCACCCCTGTCTTGTCCTCCAGAAAGATGAGGGTTGCCGGCCTCATCGTTGTTGTTGGTGGGGTTGGCACCACGACCCTTTCCTCTTCCAGCCATCTATCATCATTAACCAAATGTTAACTTTAAGCATTATGTATTAACTTCCCAATTTGCTTGTTTAAACTTAAACTTTTGAGGCCTTAATATTTTAGACATTTTCTGAGGGTTTCACGTAGATTTTTGGGAGTCACATCTCACGCGAAAATAAATGCACTCTTAATTCATAGGGGTTCACACATCAAAGCAAAGCAACCTAGAGACGAGGTTGTGGACAAATGTCATGGCTTCCACAACTCACGTCACACACCAAACATTAACACACAAATAACTAAGGTATTGACTCGACTACTCGATAACCTTCTAAGATAAGGGAAAGGACTCTAAACGACTCGTATCACTGAGCTGGCTCTTTGGGGTCTTCCTAATTATTGCTGCTGCCCTCTGATTCCGCTTTGGGTGGGGAAGCTGCTGGTGGAGAAGTGCGGTGACGTCTGCTCATCCGGCGGTCTGGGGAGTCAGGAGTGCACGTGTCATTCACGGTGACACACAGTTCATTCCCATCTCCTTTTTCTCTCGCCCTCAAGCTGGCCCGAAGCAACGTCTCAGTCTCCTTCAGGGTGTCACGAACATCCTGAAGCTCCTGCTGACACTCTTGCAGTCGAGTGCTGAGCATAGCAGCATCCTCCAAGCATAGGTCCATGTGCTCATGGGAGGTCCCCTGCTGCACTGGCGGGTACTTGTACTCCGCGGTGCCACTCTCACGCTAGAGGACATACATGTACTCCATCCTATCCAGGTGGCGACGGTTGATGTAACTCTGGCAGGTGATGGCCTCCCAGGTGACATCCTTCTCAGCATCGTCCTGAGTCGCCCGACAAGCTGGAGAGCGGTGGATCTTGAGCAGCTGATTTTCATGGATAATCCTCATTTCTGAACTCCATTCTTCCCGCTTCTCACGGATGGTCCGGGTGAAGCTGTAGTGTATGATTAGCTTGCCGTATTGCCGGCGGCGTGGAGCATACGCCAAAGACGGTGCAACAAGCCTCCTACTGCCAATCCGTAGGAGTGGTACGTCACCGGATGGTTCTCCTCTCTCAAGGCAAGGGCAACTACTGGAACTCTCCCTCCGGTGGACTTGCGGGCGGTGCGGATCATGCGAACCATCTAAAAGATAAAGCATTTAAAATTAAGTTAGATAAGAGTTAAACAAAGAATGTATTTTGAATAAAAGTTGGGGCAAGATGAATAAAGTGACCCCCATTAAATAACACTTTCAACCCACACCTTTGTAAAATAGTTTTTAAGAAAATAGGGTCCTTAAATACGTCCATTTCTACCTAGGTCCACGTTCCTACGGGCAACCTTGGCTCTGGTACCACTTCTGTCATACCCGGTTTCTCCGAAGAACAGCCAAGTGAATATCACATGTATGCCAGGATCATTTTCTCATACATGTGACGACAAATAGTGAAGCATCATCATATTACAAGCCAGGTGTCAAATATAAATAAGTCTTACATAGCATACGTCTCGATGGACGATAATAAGTTCATAATAGGTAAATAAAACAGCAGCGGAATATAAATCTTGTGGACTCCGTTACAGGCGTTGCCCGGGGACTCCATGAACCTAGAATCCTTCTTCGGGTCTGAAGTCTTGGTCATTGAAACACCACATCATCCCTTTGACCTGAGCAGCAATTTAAACCAACAGAAATGCAAATTTGAGTACCGTTGGTACTCAGCAAGTGTGGGAAAGTTATGTCATGCATGGCTAGAGCAAGGAGAGGTTGAACTCGTGGTTAAAGCACTACGCAATTAATACCTATCACTTTAGCTTATTAAGCACCTATATTACTACACAGGTGAAATGGTCCCAATCTCCCAACCCATCATCAATATCAAGTACACATAGTCTCAACTCCAATGTTAAGCTTCCCGCTTAACATCCTCAATTTCCCAATCCATCATCCTCTAATCATGAATAAGTACAAGCCGCTGTTGACCGTGAGCATGGCTGTCATGACAGTTTTCACTCTGCAGAGTTTGCACCACTGTACCCACATGTAGTGATTTCATCCCCCGTTGCCAGGTGGACTAAAAGAACCTCCATTGTGCCAGTGGCCGCGAACCATATTCACACTTCCCAGGTGTGTAGCCAGGAGATCACTACGAAGCCATTACAAAGGGATTCCTGACGAGCGTGTGCCCACTTAGGTTTCACCCCTCACAGCATACAAGAGGCTCCAACCCCGCTGCAGTGGCCCCCTCGTGAGCCTTGCGGTTCATATGGTAGTCCAGATGACACCTATTCCCCGCACCATCCAAAACATCCATACTACGCCGGGGATACACCTAATTAATTGGCCAAGCTGCCCCATCTCAGCATGTGGTTGGCACGGTAAAGCCAGATTACATGCTCCAAGAACCGGTCCTTAGGATCCAGGCAAGTACTAAACACAAACTCGAGTCTCGTCACACAGCACCAACCAAATCATCCAACTTGTCTCGATCCCTACCTCTACATAACTCATAATATCTCATTCAAGAGTAAGGTAAATAAGTTGATGATCTCATATCCCACTTATCCCATTCTAAGCATGGCTAAGCATAAGTAATATGAGTGAATGACATAATAAAACAAATCCCAACCCAAGCTACAAGGAAACAAGATAATGCAATTCTATGGAAACTTCCTAGCATGGGTTTCATATTTCAATTGACAATGCAAATAATTCTATCTACACATCCTAGCATAGGATCAAAGTGGTCAAGGACACTTGCCTTCTTCCTGTTGCTCTGGGAATTGAAAGTCTTGGTCTTGGAAGGGGAGAACTTGCTCTGGAGCAGGTTCTACTCATGCCAATACACATAGCAAAAGAAAACAACAATCCATAAGCCATAGTTCACACTTTCACTCATGCAAACCATACATACATACATATGAAAGTCATTCACATTTCTAAGTGTTGTGGTTACCCTACATGTGTTGATTTTTGGCCTACATGCACTTTTAAACATATGTATATTATTTCTAACTTTTGTATTCAGATTTCTATTTGCACACTATATATGAATTTCCAATTTGAACAAATTCTTTATATTTAATTAATACACTTCTTAGCTACCAAGTTTGCATGAAAGATAATTTTCTACTCCAAATAGGATTTCATATCTTCTACAAAATCCTAAATTGAAGTTTTTTGGATTTGGAGATCTCATTTATCATTTTTCTAATTATGCATACTTATTTTCCTATATTTTAGATTTATTTTCTATGCCTAAAATTGAACTTTACTATGAAAATAGTAAGACATATCATCTAAACAGAATAGGTTCTGATCTAAAATGTTCAATAATATATTTTTGAACTTCCTCTCTGATGTGGAACAAATTAAATTTATTTTACTAGTTTTTAGAATTATTTCTAAGCCTAAAATGTGTCTCTAGAGAAAATAAAAAAATGAGCAACACTTAGGCAGATTTCATTTCAGCCTAAAATCTATTTTTAACTCATTCTAAAGTTTTCCAAGTGCTAGGAGAATTTAAATTTGAATTTGCACATGTGTTTGCCTTACCTTTTAAATTTAAATCCTAGTCACATATTCAAATTTCTGAAATTAATATCCTATGGGGTTAAAAAGGCAAATCCATCCTACTGCAGGGTCTAATTTACTATTTCCTAAATTTTCAGGGGTCTAACTACACATAACAGAGGGGTTTCCCTAATTTTTATTAAGTCCAGGGGCTAAAAATGATTTTTTAAATGAATTTACACGAATTTCTGAAGGTCCAGGGGCCAGATCAGAAGTTTCCGGGGCTAGCTCGTGTTTTTCGAAATCCCCAGGGGGTAGCACGTAAGAATCCTGGCCTTTATAATGCGGGGCTGAGGTGGACCGTCCGATTTAAAACAGACGGCTCAGATTAGATCACCGAACCGGTACGCGTCGGTTTTATTTCTACCGTGTGATTTAAAATAGACGGCCCCCAAGGGGCCACGTTGCCCTGGCTAGAGCCAGCCCGCGCGCGCGGCGGCAGGGGTGGCGATCTCGCCGGCGCAGCCTCGGTTTTTGCCGCTGTGCGTTAGAACTCGCATCTTTATGCACAGATAGACCGCGGAGGGGTAGGGGATGCTCACCGAGGAGTTTTCCTGCACTCGGAGGCCCTGAAAGTCGGTCGGCGACGAGCTTCAACGGCGATGGTCTTCGGTGCACGTCGGAGTGGTAGTTGGGGCGCAAGACACGTTGTTTCCTTCACCTGCAGGGCTCCCCGGCGGCGGTGGGACGTGATCAGCATGCTAGATCAAGAAATTTGAGCAAGGATAGGAGGAAATCGGCGGTAGAGGCTTCGGTTCTCAACGGAGAGAAAGATGGAGCGGCGTTGGGGAATTCGGCGAGTTTCCTTGCGTGGATTTCACGAGGAGAGGCAGCGAAGGATCGGTTTGGATAAGTAGCAGCGTCCGGGGCCGAAGATCGGGCTAGGGGCGCGGGTTTCCGGAGGTCGGTTTTGATTCGGTGCGAGAGAGGGCCGGGGTCGGTTGGGGCGTGCGGGAGGAGAGGGATGACACGCGGGCCCCACGTGTCAGTGAGAGGGAGAGGGAGGGGGGGCGGGTTTGGGCTGGCGCGGGGGGTCTTGGGCCGGCAGAGCAGGTTTCGGCCCACTGGCCATTTTCTTTTTCCTTTTCCTTTTCTTTTTCTGTTTTGATTTGAATTTGAATTCCAGTTTGAATTTGAATTGCTTCATCACATGCATTACGTCAAAAAAATTTTAAATTCCCCTCTTTAGCAGATTTTGGGGTGTTACAATACGGGAAGTTGAATTAAAACATATTTAGCTATTGCATTCATATGAATAATGATGATGAGAACTTGATGATGTTAACGAGCATGGAATCGGGGATATCTAGGCAAGCTTGGTTCATGGATGTTACTGAATGAGATGGTGGTTTACTTGTCGTAGATCTAAGGACCGGTTCATGCCAGCACATGCCAGGAAAACAGTGCCACCACAAGGCCAAATATGGGTGCGGCTTAGCTGATTAATTAGGTGTGTTGCTAGCTTGTTATGGACCGTGGACGGCGCGGTGAATGGAGTCGAGAGGGACTGCCCTGGGAATTGCATGGCACAAGAGGGGGTCCGTGGGTGGGAGTGGTGATTCGAGCCTGCCGGTGAAATTTTGATGAGTCCATACATCTAGTAGCCCCTTTGTAAAGGCTATTTTGTGATCTCTTGGTCATACACCGACGGTTGTGTACTGGTATAATGGAGGTTCTGCAGTCGCCGACGGGTGACGAAATCACGAACTTGTGGGTAAAGTGGTGCCACCTCTGCAGAGTGTAAAACTATCATGATAGTCGTGCTTTCGGTCACAAGCACCTGGCCAACTCACATGATTAGAAGGAAAACTTGGGATGGATATTCGATATGGTTATGATATGGTCATTGGGATTGGTTTTGGAACTGTTTTAAGTCATGAAAATGAGTTTGGCTTCAGTTTTATGAATATGAGATGGTTATGAATATTTATGAGTATGAGATGAACTTGAGAAAGATTATTGGCTGGTTGAGACTTGATAAATGGTGAATTATGATGAAAGAATGTTGCTGATTACTTGGTTATATCGGGATTTAATTCACCTAGACTTAGTTGTTGTTTCTACCATGTTTGTGAAATAAAATTTGCTTGCTGCAATGAGCCTTTTTATTCCATACCTTATTGAAAGCTACATGTCATACTTTTTCCGCACTTACTGAGTACGACATGTACTCACCCTTGCATTACCACATAAACATCAGCTACAGGAGATGAGTACTTCGAGGACTATATGGAGTACTAGACGTGCGAACTACCGTCAACATGCATGTGAAGTTGAAGATGGAGCCTGCTGCTGTTTAGTTGTTTCCGCTTTCGTTTAGAGACTTCCGCTACAAGAATAAGTTAGAGATTCATGAGTGAGACATTGAGTCATTGTAATAAAGTACTTAAACACTATTTATTCATGGTTATATTCTGAATTCAGTTTGTGGATTACATGTGTATATATGATGAACATCCTGGACACACATATTCATTCACTTGATTCTATTTTCAGAACCGGGTGTCAGAAATGGCAGTAGCGAAGAATTTTTCTATGGAAAATTTTGGTAGGACAGATCGTTGGGATTGTTCTCCGGTGACGGCGGGGCTCGCCAGCGACCAAACTCCGGCAGGGAGGGTGGCCAACTCAGGGGGGGGGCATGGGCTCCAAGTCAGCGACTTGGAGGGGGAGGCTGCAGCCAAAAGGGGGGGGGGGGCTGGGGTTGTATTTATAAGGGGGAGAAGGGAGGAGTCCTACTCCAATTAGAACTCAACCAAGAGTCCTACTCAATTTGGAACTCAACCAACTTATCCCTTTAATGAGAGGAAAATTCCCCTTTTGTGGAATTGGGGATTTTGGAAAATTTGGGGAAAATTTGGGGAAATTTAGGAATAGCTCATTTCAGCTATCTTTTCTCATTCCTCACTATTTCTATGTCACTTGTTCCATTTCTATATTCCCCTCTCCATTTCTATGTCCCATTCTCCATTTCTACATTCCCCTCTCTATTTCTATGCCCCGTTCTCCATTTTTATATTTCCCTTCTCCATTTCTATGCCCCATTCTTTATTTCTATATTCCCTTCTTCATTTTTATGATTTTTCCTCTATTTCTATGGTTCCTTCCTCCATTTCTATGGTTCTTTCTCCATTTCTATGGTTCTTTCTCCATTTCTATAGTTCTTTCTCCATTTCTACTTCTTTTATAATGCTTCTCTACATGAAAAATATATGCAATGCATGGTATGAATTTGAGGATGTTACAGTAGGTTTGTTGATCACCTCTAATATCTTCTTTCTTCTAATATGACCATCCACTGGGCGTCCAAAAAGTGTTCAGTAAACCTATTTGGCTCTATATTGTGCTACATTTAAAACTAATACCATTCCACTGAGTCTCTCTCATATATTTGCAAATCATGTTTCATTAATATACTTATACTGGCTAATGTTTGAGTGCTTGATAAGAAGGGCATTTATCTATATCTTTGCCACTTCCATATAAACGTAAGACTATGGGTTCGTTTGATTTAGCTATATGGAGCAGATTTAGTGTCAATAATCTAAATAAATTTTCTTGCGAAACAGATTTTTAAAAGTCTGTAGATTTTTATAGTACAAAATAGAATCTTCTCCCATTCTGAATTTTCCAGATTTGTAATCTAACTATTGAAAAAATTACCCACTCGCCATTGGTTACAGATCTAAATCCTTTTTTACCAGCTCATAACAGTTTTTTCACACCTCGCAGATAAAATCAGATTTTTAATAACCCACACCTGAACTAAACATTTTAAGCGAGAGCCCGTACGTAAACCTGCTCCACCGACCTGTGTACACGGCGGCGGAAATTAAGCTTGGGAGCCAAAGGCGTGGTCATCCACTGCCTGCGATCGAACGTGTAGCTTTCCGACCTGACCGACAAAGTACGGCGTTCTCGCGCTGGAAAGCCGCGGCGACGAAACCAAGATTTTCACGCAGTGCGCGCGTCCTGCAGGAACAGTGTGGCCGGTGGTCGCCCTTAGCTGCCACCGTACATATACAGATAGGCTGTTGGCGTCGCTGACCACACGCTGCTAACCTTTTCTTCGGGGTCCTTATCAACGGAGCAGCACACGTGTCTCACGCTGCCGAGGCTCTAGCACGTTTCTGTACCAAGTTGCTATCCCAGATGGCAAACCTAGCAGTCCCCAAAAGGGAATGAAGAAAATAGCGAATCTAAGCTAAGATCGCTGACAAGTTCAGCTGCCCTACATAACGTAACGTGCTCAGGGCCGGCCTGGGACAGTGCCCAAGGGGCGACCGCCCCCGCGCCCCTGAAAATTAGGAGCCCTATTTGGATTGATCCTATATATCATGTCGCATAACTATTACAAATGAACGTGATAACTAACAAAAAATTAATTAGCTATAAATAAAAATCACTAGAAAAATGAATTTAGAGTTAGCACAATCTAACTTAAAATCAGGGGTTCCTAAAAATACCATAGCCATATAGAGGCAGAGCAGCTTATTTGCCGGTTGCAGGAATTGTGAACCGATCTCGTATTTTTGTCTCCCATGACACCACTCGAGTGTTTGTATTCTTGTATTCTCAAAACTCTAGGTTTGTACACCAACAATCCAATGCTCGGTCCCTCGTGCCTTCTGAATGCTAGTTTTAAGCCGCTAATCTTTATGCAATGATCAAGATTAATCTAAATATATTTCTAGACTAACTGATTGTCTTATTTTTTCTCATCTAAGTGCGTACTAATTAACCAAACTTAGTTGAGTGATAGTTCAAAATCTTTGACGTATTTTTTATATTATTAGACAAGTTTCAAACATTAACAATTTCTTTTGAATTAATAAATTAGTAGTAATGAGGTTTTATAACATAATTACATTTAATATATTATCTTTGTTACATTTATAGTTAACGAGGACACTTATTTTTTATTCGCCACGGGTCACATAAAAGTCAGGACCGGCCCTGAACCTGCTGGTCATAGCATTAGCTGCATGCACCGAGCTGCTGTGAGTGCTGAGATTTGATTCCGTTTCCGTACGTGTGAGTCGCTGGTGAAGCCATGTCGTCGCATGTTTGTGGCAGCTGGAAAACTGAAGATTTTGTTGACCGTCACCTTTCCCTACCCTTGTCGCTGTAAGTACAGAGTCAACAAGATCGAACCGGAAATCCCTGTGGTTTGGCCTGATGATGGGTGCCCTCCCGTCTCGATGGATGTTCTCTGCGTCGGGCGTCCACACGCGCCGGCTTTGCTCCGGCAGTTGACGCATGGCTTCGTCGGTGGGCTTGGGGTTTGGTTTGTTGTTTAAAATGCGGCAGCGGTGAGCCGGTGCAAGTGGTGCTTCCGTTCGATCCCCGCGCGCGCCTAAACTTGTAATGTGCCTCGGTCCATGGTGCCTTTTATAATTTATTTTATTCGTTATTAAATTTTAGTTTAAAATAAATATAAATTTATTCTGATTCTAATCCGATCTGACCCATCTTTATTACATCTGGCCGGGCGGCCGATCGGTACATCAAACCTTGAAAGCATCAGCAGCTGCATGTGTGTGTCCGAGAAAAAGAACCCCCAATCCAGCTTTCCCATTATGGATCGAAGAATATTAGATTGTTAAAAGTCGAGGCCTAAAGATGTGACATCTTGTTTTGTTGGATCGTGAGTGTATTGAATTGCTTGTTGTAACTAGTTTCATGTTAGTTTGGTAAAATTGCAATGTGGAAGCTGGTAGATGATGATCTAGAGTAGATTGTTGATTTGTGCAATATAGGTGTAAATTATAGATTTTTTCTTAAAGGTTGGGTATTTATATCAACTTAGGGTTGTAAAAACTATAATTCACAATAATGCTAACTCAAACAAAAGATTGTCACATCGGTTTTATCTACCTTTGCCTTAAAAATTGCCATAAAATTAGGTATAATTAACTAGCAATCTAATCTACCCACAGTTCCTGCAAACAAATGGGGCTCAACTTTTACACCCTCAACTTTGCACAATTCAATGATAACAGTCTCTACCTTGAATCTAACTTTTTAAAACTCTAGTTGAAAAACTACAGGAAATATGATGATAAAGAACATTCTATTTTGATTGTACACCACCTATTCTTGGTCACTAAACCGAGCTCGGTTAAAGACGCTTGATTAAAGTCCATTGTTTATAGATTTTGCTCACTAAAATGATGATTACTATAAATCCGTGATAACTAGAAGCCACCGTTGATTGCTATAAAGCTGCAGGAGGGAATCCTCATCAGCCGGAGGGGGCTAGGTCAAAGCCTGGCTACGGGAGAAGAAAGCAGGTGGGGGTGGGGGTGTGGGGGGGGGGCGGGGGGGGGGGGGGGGGGGGGGGGGGCAGCAGAAGAAAGCGAGCTGTGAGCTGGGCTGCGTGTGGAGTAAGCGGGTGCTGGAATAGAGAGTTGGACCATGGTGGTGTGTAGGAGAGAGGGAAAGAGAGAGGAGAGTGAAAGTGTGTAGGAGAGAGGGAAAGAGAGAGGAGAGTGAACGTGCATCGTAGAAAATTAGCGCAACACAACAGAAATATGATATACTTCTGTATTTTTAAAAAATTTAAAATTTACCACTATTATAAAATAGTGTGTTGTCTAAGAACACGTAGCTACGCGTAGGCTCTAGGCGGGGATGACCGTCTGCCTAGCGTCTTTTAGAACATTGGTTATGACTATCTAATTGAGATGATAACACAATAGAAAAAGACATTAAATTCAGCACAAAGACATGATACGTGCTGATACAGTTGTGACGATTTTTCAAGCCACTTATTGGCTCAATTATTTATTAGATCATGCCAATTCTTAGGACATTTTTATTTTTTTGTTATAAATTATTATCATGTCCAAATAAGCCTACTTGTAAGTTTAATTCTTATTAGGCATGACCAATTTTGTGGCTCATGTTTGATTCGGCATGAATCACCATATTGTCCAAATCTTCATTTGTAGGCCCATTTCTTGTTGGGCCTAGTCAATTAGCAGCTTATGGTACTGTTTGGTTTCGCGTATGATCAGATTATTGGTAAAATTAAGTAAAAATCTCACTCAAACAGTCTGCTTAATATTAGATTATCTACTGAGCCGCTTATCTGAAAAGTCCAAAAACAACAGGAATCACGATTTTGTGGGTAGCGGCCCATTCTTTGCGTTGTACATAAGTGAGGCGCGCTTCCTTCGATATCCTTGCACTGCTGGTGGCGCCACCGCCGGATCCTCGTGCTGTAGCACTGGCGCCTCCCCGTACCACTTCCTCCTCCCGCGTCGTGGTTTGCACCCTCTCCTGCTCTGCCGTCGCCGGCTCGCACCGCCTGTGATCGTTCTCCGCCGGGTCCCCCTACAGCAGGCTCCCAGCAGTCGCCGGCGATTCCTCCTGTCCCGCCGCTGATTCCTCGTCAGTCGCCGGCGATTCCTCCAGTGCTTCCGCCGATTCCTTCAGTGCTGCCGCCGATTCCTCCAGCGCAGTGCCCTACACGCAGCAACTATTCCCTGTCTTGATCCGCAGCAGATCATCCACCGGCGTCCTCCATCCCCTCGACTCGATTTGCAGCAGATTGCGGAGGGATCCGGGTGGTTGATTCCAGATGGATTTAGTGGAGGAGGTTCATCCACGAGGCCACGGGAGGACGATCCATCCAATATGTTATTCTATTTGAAAAAGTAATGCACTTTACTTTATGCCCTAAACCCAACAGCACCAAAAAATAACATCCCATGCAACATACTATATTAATGGTGAAGATTACCAACTATCAAGGTTAATAATCATTTTGTGTTCCTCTGTCCGTAGGAATTAACATCATATCTTGATCTTTGTGTTCCTCTGTTCCTAGAAATTAACATCCAATAATATTCATTATTCCTCCTTGGCCTTGGGCTTAGGTTCAAGTCGTTGGAAAACAGTCCTGAAGATCCATATTTTAGTTTTTTTTTGTTTTTGTATCATATAAGTCCAAATGAATAGAAGTTATAAAATTTTTCTTTGCTAATTATGTATTGATTATTAACATCTTGTGTGCATTAACATATAAATACCAAGTATATAATATTTAAATAAAATATCTGTCATTACTATTGTAACTACTAGAATGGACACAATTAACTAATAAAATTGAGCTATCATGAGCCTCAGAGGCACAATAGCTATTTTGCAAATAAAACAAAAAGAATCCATTAAAATAATCCGGTTTACCAAACACCTAGATTATCTCGTAAGCAGATTATCCAGAACGTGACTTATCAGAAAATCTTGTTTCTCAGATAAGTGAGTCTCTAAAAAGCGGAACCAAACAGGGCCTATGTTTCGTTGGTTATAATCAATCACTTATCTAAGTATGTCTAATTATAATTCTGAGAATATTAAACTTGCTAAATTTATGGGTCATATTAATTCGTCATAGATTGTCATCTACTCCAATATATAGAAACGTTTGTAGGTCCAACATACTTTTGTAACCAAATTATATATGCCACAATTAAATGTTAATTCATCTTGTGTTACATATTGAATGAATAGATTTCAGCCCATCAATATTCAAATTAATCTCGAACACAGACATGTCATAGTTTACAAAATAGCAGTTCAGAAAACATATTCACACTGGAGCTACAATGTTCATGACCAAACCAGTAAGATCATGGCCTAATCTATAGCCAATACACGAGAAGAACATAGCATATTTTAGATTTTAAACATTTATTATTTACCTAAGATCGATAGAAAGTTTAGAACTTTGTTTGTGGGACATCCAAAAATTGTGATTTTATCTATTAAAGACCGTAACTCAATTGTACATTATAATTTATTTTATCTCAATACACAAAATACGTTTCAACTTAAAATTTGGCACGAAGATAGATTGTTGCATTGTATATGCATGTGTTTTTTAATGATTTTTTCTTTGTTTGCATAGTTTGATTTTAAAAAATAAATATTATCCTAGTAAAAAAGTATGCAGACATCAGCAAAGAATCTTTAAAAAAGCACATGAATAGTGAATGCAACAATGTATGTTTATGCCAAAATTCAAGTTGTAATGTATTTGATATATTGAGACAAAAAAAGTTGATAGTACTCATGTTTTTGTTATAATGTCTCGCAGACAAAATTAGTTTTTTTTAGTGTCCGAGTGATAAAATAACAAGTTAAGGTGTCCCATAGACAAAAGAAGATTTTTTAGTGTCCTGTAGACAGAAACAAATACTAGAAAGTTAAACTCTCAATCTCGTATCACTTATTTTTTCAAAATTGCTTCTTCTGTTATGTCTTCTTTTTAAAGGTTTTCCGACGCTTGCTTCTGCTTAACAACTTTTTGTCCTCTACACCTTTTTCTAGATCCTTTTCTCCTACGGATAGCATATGTATCATTTGTTTAGTTTCTAGTGAAAAACATGAAGATCAGAAACACATAACGCAACAACGACTCGATCACGGTTGAAAACAGATTGGATATATTCCGATCCATCCGCTACCGTTTCGGAAATGTCCGATCCATATCTATTTTTTCAAATATTTTTCGGATTCGGATTCAGATATTTGAATTTGGATATCGGATCAGAAATGGCTTCATCACATATCCGTCCGTTTTGTCGAATATCCGTTTCTTTTCGGATACATCCGAATTTATTTAAATCGGATATGTAACCCTTGTTGGACCTTAGCCCGTTTTCTATGTAGAAAACCCTAAGTGCCCTATTCCCTAACCCGCAGCCGCAGCTGGTGCCCGCCCCGACCGAGTATGAGACGCTACCGCCGCCCGCCGCCCCTCTCAGCTCCGCTTCCCTCTGCCAGCCGGTCGCCGCCTGCCGCTCGTCGGCTATCCGCTGGCCGCTGTTGCGCCTGCCCGTGCCCGCCCTTCGCCTGACGCCCACACCCGAGATGAGACGCGCCGGCCGCTGCCCGCCGCCCGCACGCCCCCAAGGCCTCGAGGCCCGAGCCTCGAGCCCCCGATGCGCCGGCCACCGCCACCTAGGCCCCGAGACCCCGACGCGCCGGATCGCCACCCTCGAGGCCCCGACACCGGACGCCGCCCCCGAGGCCCGAGGCCTCAAGCCCCTAACGCGATGGGTCGCCAGCTGCCGCCATCGAGGCGCCACCCTCCGCCCTCACCCGTCCACGCTATGATTGCCGCCCCTCCTTCACATCTCATCATCGGTAAGAAGCCTCTCCTCTCTCTCTCTCCGCCATTAAACAATTTGCAGTAACGATGTATATGCTTGAATGACTTGTTTGATAATTTGATCCGTCAATTAGCAGTCGAATGATTTATAGATGGTCTCTAATGCACCTACTGAAGAGAATGAGATACCCAACAATGCCTCAGCTCCAAAATCAGCTCCCACACCGCGTCTCTTTTTAGAGCCCCCACCACCTCCACCGTCCGTGAATTGCCGAACAGCAAGTAAAATCTTAGATATTTCATGTTTGATGAGTGACATAATAGATAATTTGAAGATTAGCTATATATTCACATGTTGCTATACTATTGCTTGGTCATGTGCAAGAATCTCTATTGGAAGTAGCAATGTACCGGTATCTTCTTCAAGTATAAATGTAGCGGTACCGACTAGCAATAGCAATGATCAAGTTATTCTTAGTGATGATGATGAAAAAGATGCAAAGAGGCCTAAGAAGAGCACATCACAAGTGTGGCAATATTTTACCAAGGAGGATAAGACTATAATGATTGAGGGCAAGGAGTATAAAGAGAAATGGGTGTCTTGCAACTTTCTAAAGTGCAAGGCAAAGTATAGATGTGAGAGCACCATGGGAACAACTAGATTTTGGACACATCTAAAAAATGCACATAGTGTTGTGAAAGGTCAACAACAGTTAGCAACTGGAAATGATTGTGAAAAGGACATGCATTATGTTGAACCATACAGGTATGATCCAGAAGTCAGCATCAAGAAGTTTAATTTGGTAATTATCATGCATGAGTATCCGTTTAATATAGTTGAGCATGAGTTTCTTGTAGACTTCCTCAAATATTTGCGTCCTAACTTACCAATCAAATCTCGCATAATTGTTAGAAAAGAAATCATGGATATATACTTTGATGAAAAGAGCAAATTATATGCACACATTAAGACTTTTAAGTATAGATTCAGTACAACAATGGATATGTGGACTTGAAACCAAAACAAAGAATACATGTGTGTCACTGAAAGTGCATCTAGGTAATCTCCGTGGATTTTGGATGATTGATGACGACAATTAAGATACTAATGAATTCTACTGAGTATGAGCACATGTGCTTATCAAAAGGAATAGATGTGGAGTCTCTCAAGAAGCAAAAAGGAAAAGAAGAAGAATTGAAAGAGTAGAAAATAGAATTTTTCTATTGAGTTTCAATTTTCTAGATTGTGTACGGGGTCTTATCTTTTAGAGTGCTTGAGAATCATTAGAGAGCTCAAACTAAAATTAGAAAGTTAAAATCATGAGAAAAGTAGTCATAGGTATGGCTGAAAAAGGAAAGACCGGACTTGTCTGGACTACGGGCCGGACTAGTCCGTTCCAACACAGACTAGTCCATTTTAGACTGGACAAGAAGTCTCTGAGTGAGTTTGGAGTTGACCGTTTTAGGCTGGACTAATCCGTTGTCGAGTGAGTCTGAGCCTTTATGAGACTAAGCCTCGGAAGGCCGGACTAGTCCGTTAAGCGGACTAAGCCGTTTGGTCCGGAGAAGAAGTCTCTGAGTGACTTCGGACTAGTCCGCTCCATAGGCCGGACTAGTCCGGTCCCTTCATACTAGTCCGGTTTAGGACGGAACAAAAGTTTCTGTGTGAGCTCGGACTAGTCTGAAGTTGGTTGGAGTAGTCCGCATCCCTAGATTAGAGAGTTTTTTAGACTAAGTCTGGTAAGACCGTACTAGTCCGCCCTTGGGGCCGGACTAGTCCGCCCTCACCAGACTAGTCCGTTCTCATACGGAACAAAGGTTCCTGATTGAGATCGGACTAGTCCGCTCTTGGCCGGACTAGTCCGGGGTTTTATGACCGTTTGAATCCAACGGTCAGTAGACTTTAGTTGGTAGCCTTGTGACGTGGGTGGTCTCTTAAGAACGGACTAGTCCGGGATTTGGACCGGACTAGTCCGGACTTTAGTAGGTAACGGCTACATGCCGGGATTTCTATAAAAAGGAGACCCCCCGGCTGAGAATAAAGAAGAGAACAACCCTAGCACTGAAAACTCATTCCTAGAGCTCTTCTAAGCCTCTTTCCTCACCCTGTTAACCCCTAAGATTGGATCTTAAGGGGTTTGTGAACTTGTGAGAGGAGAGACGTGGTGATCGACGTTTGAGCTCTCGGTCTGACTCTCTTGCACTCTGATTATTAATTTGAGTTCTTGATTGTTGTATTTTGATTCCTAGAACTGCTAGGTTGTTGTAGGGAGCCTCAAGTTGTGAGTAGCCCCTAAGAGCATTATATTCACATTTGATTAATAGTGAAAGAGTCCGGGCTTGATCTTGGTGATCGCTCGGTGAGGGAAGGGTTGGAAAAGACCCGTTACTTTGTGGACTCCTCAACGAGGACGTAGATTCCTGTGTGGAATCGCACCTCGGGATAAATCGTGTCTCTTGGTTCCTTTACCTTCTCGCTCGCTCACTAGAATTACTTGTTAAGCTTTTGTCTTATAAACACTTGTGAATTGTTCCGTTGACCTGCAATCTAGTCATTCACAACTTATAAGTGAGATTGTTTGACTACTATACATCTTACGCTTAAACGAATTTAAAAGGAAAACCTAAAACACATTTTATACCTAGACCGGACTAGTCTGCCCTCAGACCGGACTAGTCCGGCCTTCTTCAAGTTTAATCAGCTGTTTGCAATAGTTTCAGATTTTATTAGCCTATTCACCCCCTCTAGGAAACTTTCAGTCACGACACATTGGATAGATGATGATTGGCATATTCAGAAGAGGATTATTGATTTCTTTCATGTAGAAGGATGACACACAGAACAAAAGTTGTATGAATCTATTACTGAGTGCATGGTTAGGTGGAACCTTGAGAAGAAATTGCTTTCATCGACTTACAATGCATCAACAAATGAAGTAGCGGTGAAAGATATAATTAATGATTTGAAGACAAATGGAGGTGCTTCTTTTAGTGTGTGATGGTGCTTTTTTTCATATGAGATGTGCTAATCATATTTTAAAATTAATTGCTAGAGATGGTCTAAGAGTGATTTCTCGGACAATTGAAAATTTTAAGTTATTAGTCCTAGTTGTCAAGGGGTCTCCACAACAATGAGAGGAATTGATGAAGCATACAATTGAGTGTGGTTTGAAAACCGATAAGGGTATTTCACTTTATATCTCAACAAGGTGGAATTCAACTTTTTTGATGTTGAGGTATGCTTTACACTACAAGGTCAAATTATTATACTCTTATACTCGTCAATTTACTTGAATTATTACATCATTATATTTTTTAATTGTATGGTGTCTGTTTTGTAGGATGCTTTTATGAGGCTCAAGACAGCTGATCGACGTAGGTATGAACACATATGTCCGTCTAATGTGTAAGGGCCTCAGTTTTTGACACATATTTGAAGTGTTCATCACCACACCACACACCTCATTTGAGGAAAGTTGATGAACACAAATGAAGAGCAAGTAACCACCATCAACATGCTCATTCGAGAACAAATTCACATATTGCAAAGTGGTATTTCCCACATGTGATATAGGTGGGCTGGACATATGAAAACTCCTACACATTGCTAAGAATGTCCATGCCAAGTTTCACCCAAATTCAAAACCTTTTTTAGGTCATTTTGGGTATAGCTAGAAAGAGGGCAGTTTGAAACCATATTCAAATTCAAACTGTTTTTATCTCATGAATTTAAAAGTGGGAGGCATATACTTACTCAGCATATTTTTGTGAGCTCACACACCAAGTTTTCCATTTGGAGTTGATCTTGACATGAGCTAAGTGGGACAAATTCAAACTTTATTTGAATTCAAAACTGAACTTGTGCTGAAATTCACTCAAACCAAACCCAATTTGAATTCTACTCAATTCAAATGGCTCATGGGTGAATAATTTGAATTACCAGGGGTAGTATGGGGTTCACTGTTTACAACAGTGATTAGGAGTAAATTTCAGAGGTTAAAATGGGGAGTGGGACCCACTTGTCAGCCTCTACTTCAAATCAAACCGACTGAGACTTTCTCATTCGGTTAACCGCGCCGCCGTTGCGATCGCCACCGAGGGAAGCCGTCGCGCCAGCAGCTGCTTGGCCACGCGCGGGCGTGAGGCGGTGCAGAGCCTTATTAAGGGACCTTTTCCCCTCCTTGGCCGAAGCATCGCCCGGTTCTTCCCCCGCAAGAACTCAGCGCCGGCCGAAACTTTCCGCAGCTCAGAATCGATCGGAGAGCGCCGATCACAGCTTCCTCCGTCCCCTCCAGAGCCACGGCAAGGTACTAGAGACCTTCCTCCGTCTTCCCCGCTGCTAGAATTCAGTTGAAACCGATTGATATCGGTTGTGCCGAAAGATCAACTCGGTGACTTAGAACCGCCGCACCTCGGGCTACCGTGGACAGCCCAACCAGGGCGTTGTCACGCCTGAGCCAAGGCACCCTTGGACGCGCTGGTGACCGGTGCTGCTCACCCCCGAGCCACAGCTCGAGTGGTTGCTCACCGGCGGCGAATTTCTAGTTTTCCCCTTTCTGTGGGCAAAACGACCTTCGGGTGCGATTCCGGTGAATTCGTGCCCTAGAAAGGATTAGAGGGCCTCAATTCGCTCTCACACAAACTAGACACGGTAACACACAAGTTGCCTTCACAACCCTTGGCCGGAGAACCTCTGTACCCGGCGTAATCCGAGGTTTACCAATGGCGGAATAAATGGGAGGCATCGGGCGCACGGTGAGGACCTACTTCGGGCCTTCCCTGAGCTGCCTCAAGCTCATGTCGACCTTCCCTGAGGTCCACTGATGCTTCCCGACCGGTTCCCCGAGTAGTTGAGGTGCTAGGGAAGTCAGCCGACATGGCCGAAGTCTTTCCGAGGTGACGGCTCGTCGTGGACCCTGTACCGGCCATTGTCATGAGTAGCTGACCCTAGAATCCTGTTCCCCGAGTGAAAGTAGGCAGGGGCGGCCAGGATCGTGAAGTTTGGAGCTGTACAGAAGCCGGCGGCGAGCTCTCCGGCGAGGTCCCTCGGCGGCAGAGCGCGGGCGTCGCGAGGTTGAAGAAGGGGGTGGACCCCAGCTGTCAGCCACAGATATTTTAAATCGGGATCGGAGTGTGGCCGGGATCGGGTGTGCTGGCGCGCAAAATCCTTGTGGGCCGCGGTGTGCTGTCGCCTCGGCGTGCGACGCGTGTCCCCGGGGCCCACTCACGAGTTTAAACTTTTCCCCGATTTTTAGATTTCCTTCAAACTTCAAATTCTCATAACTTTGGCTAGAAAGCTCCAAATCAAGTGAACCAAATTTTGTTGGATTCAGCTCTCTGAGCACTTTCCAGCAAATCAAGTTTCACTTCATGAAAATCCTTAATTCTCCAAAATTAATTCCTCAAAGTTTAAACTGTTTGGAATTTAACTGGAGAATCCTGTGGAGGAAAATCCTGAAATTTTGCTGGAATGTTCACCAAAATATCCCTAAACTACCATAAAAATTTCAGATCCATTTGAGCTCATTTGATCCACCTAATGGTGTGATTAGTGGAACTGTTCCAAAGAAAATAGAAAATGTTCAGAAACATTTTCAGAATTTTCTCTGAAATTGTTTAGCTCATATCTTTAGCTAGGAACCTTCAACTTAAGTGAGACCAACTCCATTAGAACCCTCTAAAAATATAGTTTTCAGAAATTCATATTTTGTTTCATGAAAATCCTTAGAGCACCCTAAGAGTTCCAATTAAGGTCAAGGACATAATTAATTGTGGAGGGCTCAAATGAGCTTTGCTGCAACTAAAACTTGACCAAGTCTCTGTTTAGGTTGTAACCAAGCCACAGTAAAAGTTTCACAGTCATTGAGTCTGTCTAGTGGGACTTATAAGCTTCACAAGTTCAAACTTAATACAAATGCATTCAAATTAATACATGTACCTCTCTTATCATGTAGTCGCTAAGGTCGAGGAGGAACCCGAAATCCTAGACTTCGTTACTCCGGAGGAACAGCTAGCCTACCACCAAGAGCAGCAAGGCAAGCTCCGGTTTGCATTAACCCTTTTACAAGTTTTTATTGTTTTGAGCACATACTTGATTATTTTATTCTTTGCATTAGAGTCTTGTATGAAAACCCAATTGCATAACCAAGAAAACCTTGGGTTGGTTTAGGATTGCAAACCCCGTTAGCTACTGCAATGCTAAGTTAGTGTAGGATTCGGTACAAGTCGAGTAGTTGGAACTACTCGCGAGCATAGGCTAGAGACACTCGACTCGGGTAGTGATAGCACATGAAATACATGGCAAGAAAATGAGACCAAGCGGAGGGTAAGGGCAACAGGACTTTGGGGCCTATGTGTTGTAGCTCCGCTTGTGTCGATTGAGGACCGAGCCGTGTGCGGGCCTGTTGAACAAGTTAGAACAGTACCAAAGACCTACCGGCTATATGGGAATCGGGAAACTGATGTAACTCGGGTAGCTGGGTATTGAGGCATTGTTCAGAGGGTAGGTTGAGAGCTCGAGGTGTAAATCGGCTAGCGGCACTGAGATGCGCGTGCAGAGACCTCTTGCTCGGGACGATGGGACCGGTTCAATATTTGGCTGACGGGCGAAAGGTGGTTGCGTACGGCGTCCGTGATGGTTGTTGTAGGCAACATCGAGTACGGGCGTACATGACGGGTTGTTCGGGTAACCCTGCAGGTGTAAATCGATTATAATCGCCGTCCCTCGCGGTCAGTGACTACCACTTGTTCACTGTACCGTGACGTATAGAGAACAGGCTAGTTACATGTTAAAATGCTGCTGATTGAAAGATGGACTTTGCTTGTTAATGGTTTGTTGTAGTTTAGAGCTAATTAAAGTTCCTTTCAACTTTGGGCAAAGTACATGAGAGAAATGCGTTTCTTGTTTGATTGCGGCTCTCTCATGTGCCTTAGCGTAAGGTTCTCCACAACCGGCTGCTAAAACTTGAAAGTAAGGTTCCACTAATTAGGCGAGTCCTTTGCAAATGATTTTTACCTCATGTACCTATCACCCCTCATGTAGAAGTTCCATGTTTAGGTGAGACGGGTCAGACTTGCTGAGCCTTCGTGCTCACTGCTTGTGTTTGAAGCTTTTGCAGGGTTCTATGAGGAAGGGACTCCCGAAGAGGAGACGGAACCCCAGGAGGGGAACCCCGTCGAGTGGGAGTCGTGCACGCCGCAGAGTTAGTGTGCGTGCGTGCTAGCAAGGACACGTTCAAGGGCTGAACGTGCACTTGATGCTTAGTCTACGCCAGTGAGTGTAGACTGAACTTATTTTGATGTAAACATGTTCATAACCTGTTTATGTAATAAAACTTCGCTTCCGCTTTGTACCTTTGACGTGTTTTATACGGTGCTGTGCAACGCAGCACCCCTCAGCGTGATCCTGGCTCGACAAGACCGTGGGGTCGTGTCAGCGTTGGTATCAGAGCTCGCTTGAGGTCTAACGCACTACAAAGGTCATCTTTTTCAAAAATCCAGTGAGGAACGAGTTAGTAGCCCGTATAAGGATGTTATTAGTGTATAGAAAGTGGCATACTAAACTATTTGTCTATGTCGGAAAATTGTGTATCCCGAGACGTTTATGTCTTGGGGGTACACATTAGCGCTGTCCACTAGTGCGCACAAGCTGAAGGGTGGAGCCACACGGGTGGCAGGTAACCCGACCCGCTTTGATATCCTCTACGACTCTTCATATCGTTTGGGGTATTCGGACAACGTCTATCCCTGGCGTGCGTGGTGCAACTTGGAAGACCCCGTCACGTGGTCTGAAACGTGAACACGTAACTCAAGGCGTGTTTGGCTTGAGAACATCCGGGCGAGTGATGACGGCCGGGTGTACGAACTGTATGGATTCCGGGCTCGGTGTGCAGCCGAGTCTGACGATTGCTTGAGTTTCTGCAGGTAGCCTGACCAAGAAACGGTAGACGTGTAGCATCCGTGTGCGAGTGACGTTTAGTGCCACTGAAATAACGAAGCCGGCTAAGTCCGGTATAGGTTTTTCTTTGTGAGGACGTAGTACTGACATAATCTGGTGACGCATCAACGTCACACCCCACTAAATGAACAACATCATTTAAAAACTTGAAGGTTTTGATCTAAAATAGTAAAACTTGATGTAACTCCTTCCCTTGAACAGGATATTCAAAGTTAACAAGTTTTCAACTTATAGGTTGTTAAGGACAGAGCACTCTGTGTTCAGCTGAATCAAGGCTGAAGTTAATCAGAGGTTAGAGGTTTAGTTGTTTCGAGGTTGGGGTCATATGATACATTTATGGAAAGCTTTGTAAGAGCTTTACAACTTTTCTGTTGAGGTCCAGAGGTTTTTCATCCGTTAACCAATCGAAAAATGCAGTAGAGTTGAAACTGTCCAGAAAACAGGGCAGAGCAAACACTCTCTGTAAACTCTCTGTAAATTAAGCATAACTTCCTGCTTAAAAATCTAAAAATAGAAAATGAGGTAGTTCTGGAAAGATTATGAGATGGGTTACAACTTTGTAACAGAAAGTTTTGTCAGATTTAGAACAGAATTAACTGGAATTCTTGGATTTAATCAGTACCTAAAGCAGGGAGGTGCTGTCCAATTTTCTCCAGAATTTCTGTTAACTTTGACATCTCATAACTTTTGAACCAGGACAGATCTTAGGCCAAGCAAATACTTTCTAGAAAGCTATTGAAGTTATCTGTAACTTTGATGTTGAACTCCAGAACTGGTTTTGCGTTTAACATGGCCTAAATCAGGTTGAAATAGAATCTGGTCAGGGTTGTCATGGGAACAGCAGATCAGCAGTCAAATTTGTTTAAAATTTGAACTATGTTTCCAAGTTTTATGGGTTCAATGACATATCTTATGTTATAACTCAGAGGTCTACTGTTTAAATAAATATTTGATATTTCTCAAATATATTTTTACAGATGACAGCAGATAAGCAATTGGAGAACGGGTGGGTGGTGTCCCACTGTTCTCACCGTAGCGGCTACCCGGAAGCATTGTGACAAATGCTCCAATATTTCGGGTACAACCAGATGCCGCAGTACTTTGCCAAGGAAGAAGGCGAAGAGGGGAACAAGACGTGGATGATCCATGTTGAAGTCCCTGCAGGACCTACACCACCCGGTTGGGTGCCGTTCACCGTCACGGTGAGAGGGAGACAACCGGAAGGGATGTGGCAAGTGGCAGCCCGTGACACTATGTCACGTTTCTGCCATCTACACGTGCAGGCTATGGAGGGCACTCCATAGGCGCTCGTTCCGGTGGAGGGACGGGCTTAGCATGTGTGGGAAGAGAGGTACCGGGAGGCAACGGACCCAAGTTGCCCAAGGTACAACCCCGCGGAGGCAAACCTTAGCCTCCAGATAAGGGCGGGAAACACCGTGATGGACAGCCAAGCTGTTCAGACGGAGCATCTCACCACAAAGCTCAAGGAGTGCACAAGACGTGGAGACCATTTCGAGAGTGCTCACAGCGCACTCCGCAATGTGCTCCTTCCGACGATCAAGCGACTGAATGAACAACACAATCAGTTGCGTCGTCTGAAGAAGGCAAGGAAAAAGAGCCGTGTTGACATCGTGGCATTGCAAGAACTGGTACAGAATCTGACCCAGCAGAACGAGGACCTTGCTCAAGAGCGAGACGACGCTATTGAGGAAGGGCAAGGCTGGGAAGAAGATTACAACCAGGCTATGGACGAGGTGCATGCATTGCAGAACCTTGTACCTCCTGTATTGGGCATACCGGTGGTCTTGGGTCTTCCAGCAATGGGAGAACCCGGGATGGGAGAAGAGGTGGTAGATCCAGAGCCACCAGCAGAGGTACCGGAGGAGGACGACCCGCAGGAGGTCGAGTTCTACTCCGATGCCACACCCGGTTTTTCCGAAGAACAACCAAGTGAATATCACATGTATGTCAGGATTATTTTCTCATACATGTGATGACAAATAGTGAAGCATCATTTATTACAAGGCAGGTGTCGAATATAAATAAGTCTTACCTAGCAAATGTCTCGATGGACAATAATAAGTTTATCACAAGTAAATAAACTAGCAGCGGAATATTATTCTTGAGGGCTCCGTCACAGGCGTTGCCCGGGGGTCTCCATGAACCTAGAAACCTTCTTCGGGTCCAAAGTCTTGGTCATTATACACCACCTCATTATCTTGACCTGAGCAGCAATATAGACCAACAAATATGCAAGGTTGAGTACCGATGGTACTCAGCAAGTGTGGGAAAGTTATGTCATGCATGGCTAGAACACAGGAGAGGTTGAACTCATGGTTAAAGCACTACGCAATTAATACCTACCACCTTAGCTTATTAAGCACCTACATTACTACACAGGTGAAATAGTCCCAATCTCCCATCCCATCATCATAACCAAATAACCATAACATCATTTTCAATGTTAAGCTCCCCGCTTAACATCCAAAACTTCCAAAACCATCAATCCTCTAATCATGAATAAGTCCAAGCCGCTCTTGACCGTGAGCACGGCTGTCATGACAGTTTTGACTCTGCAGAGTTTGCACCACTGTACCCACATGTAGTGATTTCATCCCCCGTTGCCGGGTGGACTAAAAGAACCTCCATTATGCCAGTGGCTACGAACCACATTCACACTTCCCAGGTGTGTAGCCAGGAGATCACTACGAAGCCTTTACAAAGGGATTCCCGATGAGCGTGGGCCCACAGAGGTTTCACCCCTAACAGCATACAAGAGGCTCCAACCCCGCTGCAGTGGCCCCCTCTTGAGCCTTGCGGTTCATATGGTAGTCCAGCTGACACCTATTCCCCGCACCATTCAACACACCCATACTACGCCGGGGATACACCTAATTAATTGGCCAAGCCGCCTCATCTCAGCATGTGGTTGGCACTGTAAAGCCAGGTTACATGCTCCATGAACCGGTCCTTAGGATCCAGGCAAGTACTAAACACAAACCCAAGTCTCGTGCACCCAGCACACAACCAAAACATCCAACTTGCCTTGATCCCTACCTCTACATAACTCACAATATCTCATTCAAGAGTATGGTAAAATAAACTGATGATCTCATATCCCAAATATCCCATTGTAAGCATGGCTAAGCATATGCATAATAATAAATGACATGATAAAATAAATCCCAACCCAAGCTACAAGGAAACAAGGTAATGCAATTCTAGTGAAACGTCCTAGCATGGGTTTCATATTTTCAATTGACAATGCAAATATTTCTATCTACACATCCTAGTATAGGATCAAAGTGGTCAAGGACACTTGCCTCCTTCTTGCTGCTCTTGAAATGGGTAGTCCTGATCTTGGAAAGGAATAACTTGCTCTTGAGCAGGTTCTACTTCATACCATCACACATAGCAAAAGAAAAATAACAATCCATAAGACATAGTTCACACTTCCACTTCATACAAACCACACATTCATATCTATGTAAGTCATTCACCATTATATGTGTTGTGGTTACTCTATGTGTGTTGATTTGTGGCTTTCATGCACTTTTAATCATGTGTATATGATTCCTACTTTTGTGTTCACATTCATACTTATCTACTATATATATATGAGTTTCCAATTTAAATAAATTCCTTATATTCAACTACTACACCTTTTTACTACCAAGTATGTATGAAAGGTATTTTTCTTCTCCATATGTGCCTTCAGAATTTCTACCAACCCTAAACTGAATTCTTTGGATTTTAGAAACTCCATTTATTCATTTACTAGTTGCTATATTTTCAGATTTATTTCTTATGCCTAAATGTGAGCTTTATTATGAAAATAACAAAATACATCACCTAAACAGAATGGGTTCTGATCTAAAATATTTACTAATATATTTTTGACCTTTGTCTTTGATGTAAACTATTTTACCATTATTTTCCCTATTTTCCAGAACAATTATTTACTTAAAAATGTGTCCCTATAACTAATAAATGTGAATAATAAATTAAACAGATTCATTTCAGCCCAAAAATCTATTTTTATCTCACTCCAAAGTTTTCTAAGTACTGAGAAAGTTTTTAATTTAATTTTGACAATATGTTTGTCCGACTTTTTAAATTTTAAACACTAGCCACATATTCAATTTCCCAAATTAAATATTAAACATGGCTAAAAAGGTAAACTTACCTCACTACAGGGTCTATAATATTATTTTAAGAATTTTCAGGGGTCTAGCTACTCATAACAGAGGTGTTTTTCCTAATTTTTATTAAGTCCAGGGGCTAAAACTGATTTTTAAATGAATTTACATGATTTTCTGAAGTTCCAGGGGCTAGATCAGAAGTTTCCGGGGCTAGCTCTTATTTCCCGAGAACACCAGGGGGTAGCACGTAAGATTTCCAGTCTTTTATAACGCGGGGCTGACGTGGACCGTCCGATTTTAAACCGACGGCCGAGATTATAACATCGAACCGGTACGCGGGGATTTAAACCCCACTGTGCGATTTAAAATAAACGGCGCACAAGCGGCCACGTCGCTCTGATCGAGCGCGGGCGGCGCTGCCGGCGGCGCACGGCGGCGGGAGGCGGCGATCTCACCGGAAACTTTCGGATCTTCAAGAATTCTTCCTAGAACTGTAATTTTATGGCATAGATCGGTAGAGGGGAGGTCAGGGATCTCACCTCGGGGGTTTTCTTGAGCTCGGAGGTCCTGGAAAGTGATCGGCGACGAGGTCCGAGGTGAAACCACGGCGAGGGAAGAGCTCGGATTCTAACCTTGTGTCAGACCCGCGGGCCAAGGGACAGTCTCAGGTAGACAGTTTCTATGGGGCGTAGGCCTCCCAAAAGGTAACGGAGGCGTTTAATTGTTCCGGAGTCAATTTTTGAATAGTAGAAAGATAATCTTGTAGGTCGATTGCTTCTTTTGCTTCGGCCCGGTGTCTTTTAACACCCTCATCGCAGTAAAGAATCGTCAACAAGGGCGTTCTAGTGCGTTGTAGATTCTTATCCAAGACTTGTATCATTTGATGATGCCATGTGAATCGCTAGAAACATGTGAAGTGTATGGCTAACCCCCCGATTTGTCAAAGGGATTGGTGACTTACCCATTTCATATAGCAATCCCTGATCAAAGAGAGAACAATATCCATTTCAAAACATTTCTAACGGATTCCTTGGTTCGGACCGACGAAGTAATGGCCGTCGGCGCTGTGTTTACACCGCAAGTCACCGAGTTTTCTGCATCTGCAAGGTTCCCCAGAGGCGGTGGATCAAGACCAGCGAGTTAGATCGGAATTTCCGAGCTTAGATCGGCCAGAATTCGCCGGAGAAGTCTAGGTTCTCACCGGAGGAAAATCGGCCGATCGCGTGGGAAAAACAGAACGAGGCCGGGGTTTTTATAGATGGGGGAGGGCGGCGAGGTGGTTTAGATCGAGTTTGCGTCGCCCCCGAGCGGAATTCGGCTGGGATTCGCGGAAATCCCGGTCGGTTTTGATTTCGGGTGAGAGGGAGTCCTGCGCGGGCGCGAGGTAGAAGACGAGCTGGCGGGTCCCACCTGTCAGTGGAAGGAAACAGCGCGCGCGGCTGCGGGCTGGCGCGGTTGCTGGGTGGGCCGGCTGGTGGGTTTCGGCCCACTGGCCGGTTTTTTTCTGTTTTCTCTTTTTCTTTTTCTATTTCTTTTCGGATTTGAGTTTAATTTGAATTCCAGTTTGAATTTGAATTTTTGCAAAACATGCAACACGTCCAAAAAATTTTAAATTCCCCTCTTAACATGATTTAGGGTCTTAACAATATTTTTTGGGGTGTTACATCTGAGTAGGGGGTTACAGTTGCCATATAGGGCAGCCAGGGTAGTGTAACCCAACTTTTGTAATCAGCGACATGTCGTGTAGACAGTAGCGTATGTATAGGTAGTGACGACATGAGCACGACTTCTCGGAGACCCGAGAATAATGTATCTTGTATAAAGTTTATGCTTTATCAAAATATGTGAATGTTGTGCAAATTAATCATGTGTCACTTGAATACCTACTGTTGCATATGGAATTTTAAGTAAGACATGTGCTAATCGCTGCTGTTTGAATTTCAGAATGACGCGTACTCGTGCCAACCCGGACGTTGGAGGTACTAGTCAAGGGGGAGAGACCTCCCAACAACTTCCCGAGGACTCCTCGGGACAACAGCAGCAACAGCAACAGCGAAAACCGCCACTGCCAATGGTTACATTGGCCGACATCGTCGCGGCAATGGCGGGTTCACATCAGCAGCACACGGAGTTGCTGCAGACTCTCATCGCCAATACGTCTCGCCCAGAGAGACGTCAAGACCGTGAGGAGCGTCAACAGAGCTCCTACTCCGACTTCCTGGCGACTCATCCCCCACTATTCTCAAGGGCGGATGAACCTCTTGACGCGGACAACTGGCTCCACGCCATAGAGATGAAGTTCGGGCTGCTCCAGATAAGTGAGCAGCGCAAGACTCAGTTCCCGGTCCAGCAGCTCCAAGGATCCGCGAGCGTGTGGTGGGCCAACTTCTGTGCTTCACAGCCCACCGACCGAGTGATGACCTGGACGGAGTTCCGGACGGCCTTCAGGGCCTATCATATACCGCCAGGTTTGATGAAGAGGAAGACGCAGGAGTTCCTGCACCTGCAGCAAGGGAGCCGGAACGCGCTCGAATACTCCAGGGCGTTCAACGATCTCGCGCTCTACGCGTCATATCACACAGATACTGACGAGAAGCGGCGGGACCACTTTTACCAGGGGCTTAACCCGCTCCTGAAGGACAAGTTGGCGATGTTCAATCGCGGCAGCCTCAACGATATCATTGATGCTGCGATTGTTCAGGAGGACTCCGGCAAGGAGTTAGCGGCGGCGGAGCGAAAGCGAAGCGCGCCGCAAAGCAGCGGAGAAGGAGGCGGTCCTTCTCAGAAGTTTCGGATGGTGAATCGCCCACCATCAGGTCAACGCTGGCAACCACCACAGCGGTCGATGCCGTTCCGCAGTCGGCCGTACTCTTCACCGGCATTCCGGCCGGCACTCCCAGTACCACCGTAACAACAACAGCAGCAGCGGGCGATGCCGCGTGCGTTTGCACCTGAGCAACGCATGCCGGGCTTTGGTCCCCCGAGCACTACACCAGCAGCGGCCACATGTTACAAGTGTGGACATCCAGGACACTTCGCGAGCAGTTGCCCGGAGAGGCAAGGCGGCGGAGTGGTACCATAGTTTCCGGGGAGGAATCAACCCCGGAACCCTACGAATGCGCGGCGGGCAAACCCTAGGCCCGACACCGTCCACCAGCTTGCCCTTGAGGACGTGCCGGAGGGCGAGCCAATCCTTGCGGGTATGTTCCAACTCCACCAGCATCCCGCTATAGTACTATTTGATTCAGGCGCCACGCATAGCTTCATTAGCCAAGCTTTCATTGATAAACATAGCTTGCAAATACTACCCACCGATAGTCCTTATGTGATCTGTTCACCGGGTAGGATTTCAGCAAGCATGATGGTCCCAAAAGCGCCATTGTGCTTAGAGGGTAGAGTCTACCCTACGTCTCTCATAATCTTAGAGGGACAAAATGTCGATGTCATCTTAGGGATGTCGTGGTTAACCCGCCATGGCGCTGTTTTAGACACCGTCCTTCGAGTTGTGCACTTGAACTCAGAAGTGCACGAGTCTCACTCCTTATTTCTGGACAGTCCAGAAATAAAACTTCCAAGTGTCTATCAAGCCACAACCATCAGATTGGAAGATATTCCAGTGGTCCGAGAGTTCTCTGATGTATTCCCGGACGATTTGCTGGGGATGCCACCTGATAGAGAGGTGGAGTTCAAGATTGAACTTGCACCGGGAACCATGCCAATATCCCGAAGGCCGTACAAGATGGCGCCCAAGGAGTTGGCTGAACTGAAGACTCAGCTCACGGACCTCCTGGAGAAGGGTTTCATTTTGCCGAGCTCCTCGCCATGGGGCTGTTCGACATTATTTGTCAAGAAGAAGGATGAGACGTTGCGGCTTTGCATGGACTATCGTCCATTAAATGCCGTAACCATCAAGAACAAGTACCCGTTGCCACGGATCGACATGTTGTTTGATCAGTTGGTCGAAGGAAAGATCTTTTCCAAAATGGACTTAAGATCCAGGTACTATCAGATTAAGAGAAGGGCTGAGGACATTCTGAAGACGGCTTTCTCGATGAGGTACGGACTTTATGAGTACCTGGTCATGTCCTTCGGCCTCACCAATGCTCCAGCTCATTTCATGTACTTGATGAACTCGGTATTCATGCCGGAGCTGGACAAGTTTGTCGTGGTCTTCATCGACGACATCCTGGTATATTCCAAGTCAGAGGAAGATCACAAGAAACATCTGCGTATAGTCTTGCAACGGCTGCAGGACCACAAGTTATACGCGAAATTCAGCAAATGCGAGTTTTGGATATCGCAAGTGCCTTTTCTCAGGCATATCATCTCAGCGGAGGGTATCGTTGTGGACCCGAGCAAGATCACTCAAGTGCTGAATTGGAAATTCCCAAGAACTGTTCACGAGGTACGGAGTTTCCTCGGACTCGCGGGATATTATCGGAGGTTCATTCCGAACTTCTCGAAGATTGCCAAGCCTATGACAGAGCTTCTAAAGAAGGCTACTAAATATGTTTGGAGTCCAACATGTGAAGCAACATTCAAGGCCTTAGTCAAGCACCTGACATCAGCACCAGTTTTAGCGCAGCCAAACACAACAAAACCGTTCGATGTGTACTGCGATGCATCCGGCATTGGACTCGGATGTGTGCTGATGCAAGACCGAAGGGTGGTCGCGTATGGATCACGGCAGTTTAGAAACCATGAGCAAAATTATCCAACTCATGACTTGGAGCTCGCTGCCGTGGTACTTGCACTGAAAATGTGGAGGCACTACCTACTCGGTAACCTCGTACATTTATATACCGACCACAAAAGCCTCAAGTACATATTCACTCAGAAAGAGTTGAACATGAGGCAACGAAGATGGTTAGAACTGATAAAGGATTACGAAATATAGATCCATTATCATCCGGGCAAGGCAAACATAGTGGCAGATGCGCTGAGCCGCAAGTCACACGTCAACAACCTGACCATCACACCGTTGGAAGAGAGCGAACCACCACTACATGTGATTCCACACGGAGTTCTCTACAACCTAGCTTTGATCCCCACCATCCGTGAAGAGATAGCGGCAGCTCAGAAACATGACAAGGGCATGTCGCATTTGTGGAGACGTGTAGATAGTGGGGAGCTGAAATGTTTCCGGAAGGACGGAGACGGCGTCCTATGGTTCAAGGACCGAATCGTCGTACCTCGTAACCCGGAGCTACGGAAGAAAATCTTTGATGAGGCTCACTTGTCAAAGTTTTCTATTCACCCCGGCAGCAACAAGATGTATCAAGAACTCAGAAAGCAAGTTTTGGTGGACACGAATGAAGCGGGAGACTGCAAAATACGTGTCCGAGTGTGATACATGTCGAAGGGTGAAGGCAGACCATATGCGGAAACCGGGACTGCTGCAACCACTGGGCATTCCTGCCTGGAAGTGGGAGGATGTGAGCATGGACTTCATCGTCGGTTTACCCACAACTCTTCAAAAGCATGATTCTGTGTGGGTGATCGTCGATCGGCTCGCCAAAGTTGCCCATTTCATCCCGGTCAACACCAACTACAACGCCAAGAAGTACGCTGAACTATACATTTCACGGATCCTATGCTTGTACGGCGTACCCCGTACCATCATATCGGATCGGAGCACTTTATTTGTGTCCCATTTTTGGGAGCAGCTGCACGCTGCCTTGGGGACGAAGCTGATCCGTAGTTCAGCATACCACCCGCAGACGGATGGGCAGACGGAGCGGGTAAATCAGATCCTAGAAGACATGCTACGAGCTTGCGCTATCAACCACAACAAGAATTGGGATGATCACTTGCCGTTAGCCGAGTTCTCGTACAATAATGGGTACCAAGCCAGCATCAAGATGGTGCCTTATGAGGCGCTATACGGAAGAAAATGCCGCACACCATTGAACTGGTGTGAGTCTGGCGAAAGGGTTACCTTCAGGATTGACCTTGTCAACAACGCGGAAGAAAAGGTTTGACTGATTCAAGCGAACCTAAAAGCCGCTCAATCCCGTCAGAAACAGTATGCGGACCGGAGAAAGCGGCCATTACAATTCGAAGTTGGAGATCACGTATACCTACGGGTATCTCCAATGAAGGGCGTAAACAGATTTGGGGTGAGAGGAAAGTTGGCACCCCGATTTATCAGTCCATTCCAGATTACCGAAAGATGTGGATCTGTGGCATACCGGCTGAAAATTACCAGAACCACTTTCCGGTGTGCACGACGTCTTTCACATTGCCCAGCTGAGGAAGTGTCTTAAGCTATCAACTACCATTCAGCTGGAAGACATTGAAGAACTGCAACCGGATCTCACCTATCGAGAGGAACCGGTGCAGATTATTGAGGAAAAGGCCCGAACCACACGCAACCGTACGTTGTAGTTCTACAAGGTTCTATGGAGTAATCACTCCATGGACGAAGCGACATGGGAGAGCGAAGGATTTCTTCGCGCTAACTACCTCGACTTTTTCACGTCGCATATCCGGTAATTTTCCACCGTCCTCTCTCTCATTTTCACCTTATAATCTCGGGACGAGATTCTTTTAAGGGGGGAGGAATGTAAGGGCCTCAGTTTTTGACACATATTTGAAGTGTTCATCACCACACCACACACCTCATTTGAGGAAAGTTGATGAACACAAATGAAGAGCAAGTAACCACCATCAACATTCTCATTCGAGAACAAACTGACATATTGCAAAAGTGGTATTTCCCACATGTGATATAGGTGGGTTGGACATATGAAAACTCCTACACATTGCTAAGAATGTCCATGCGAAGTTTCACCCAAATACAAAACCTTTTTGAGGTCATTTTGGGTATAGCTAGAAAGAGGGCAGTTTGAAACCATATTCAAATTCAAACTGTTTTTATCCCACGAATTTAAAAGTGGGAGGCATATTCTTACTCAGCACATTTTTGTGAGCTCACACACCAAGTTTCACTCCATTTGGAGTTGATCTTGACATGAGCTAAGTGGGACAAATTCAAACTTTATTTGAATTCAAAACTGAACTTGTGCTGAAATTCACTCAAACCAAACCCAATTTGAATTCTACTCAATTCAAATGGCTCATGGGTGAATAATTTGAATTACCAGGGGTAGTATGGGGTTCACTGTTTACAACAGTGATTAGGAGTAAATTTTAGAGGTTAAAATGGGGAGTGGGACCCACTTGTCAGCCTCTACTTCAAATCAAACCGACTGAGACTTTCTCACTCGGTTAACCGCGCCGCCGCTGCGATCGCCACCGAGGGAAGCCGCCGCGCCAGCAGCTGCTTGGCCACGCGCGGGCGTGAGGCGGTGCAGAGCCTTCTTAAGGCACCTTTTCCCCTCCTCGGCCGAAGCATCGCCCGGTTCTTCCCCCGCAAGAACTCAGCGCCGGCCGAAACTTTCCGCAGCTCGGAATCGATCGGAGAGCGCCGATCACAGCTTCCTCCGTCCCTTCCAGAGCCACGGCAAGGTACTAGAGACCTTCCTCCGTCTTCCCCGCTGCTAGAATTCAGTTGAAACCGATTGATATCGGTTGTGCCGAAAGATCAATTCGGTGACTTAGAACCGCCGCACCTCGGGCTCCCGTGGACAGCCCAACCAGGGCGTTGTCATGCCTGAGCCAAGGCACCCTTGGACGCGCTGGTGACCGGTGCTGCTCACCCCCGAGCCACAGCTCGAGTGGTTGCTCACCGGTGGTGAATTTCCAGTTTTCCCCTTTCTGTGTGCAGAACGACCTTCGGGTGCGATTCCGGTGAATTTGTGCCCTAGAAAGGATTAGAGGGCCTCAATTCGCTTTCACACAAACTAGACACGGTAACACACAAGTTGCCTCCACAACCCTTGGCCGGAGAACCTCTGTACCCGGCGTAATCCGAGGTTTACCAATGGCGGAATAAACGGAGGCATCGGGCGCACGGTGAGGACCTACTTCGGGCCTTCCCCGAGCTGCCTCAAGCTCATGTCGACCTTTCCTGAGGTCCACTGATGCTTCTCGACCGGTTCCCCGAGTAGTTGAGGTGCTAGGGAAGTCAGCGGACATGGCCGAAGTCTTTCCGAGGTGGCGGCTCGTCGCCGACCATGTACCGGCCATTGTCATGAGTAGCTGACCCTAGAATCCTGTTCCCCGAGTGAAAGTAGGCAGGGGCGGCCAGGATCGTGAAGTTTGGAGCTGTACAGAAGCCGGCGGCGAGCTCTCCGGCGAGGTCCCTCGGCGGCAGAGCGCGGGCGTCGCGAGGTTGAAGAAGGGGGTGGACCCCAGCTGTCAGCCACAGATATTTTAAATCGGGATCGGAGTGTGGCCGGGATCGGGTGTGCTGGCGCGCAGAATCCTTGTGGGCCGCGGTGTGCTGTCGCCTCGGCGTGCGACTCGTGTCCCCGGGGCCCACTCACGAGTTTAAACTTTTCCCCGATTTTCAGATTTCTTTCAAACTTCAAATCCTCATAACTTTGGCTAGAAAGCTCCAAATCAAGTGAACCAAATTTTGTTGGATTCAGATCTCTGAGCACTTTCCAGCAAATCAAGTTTCACTTCATGAAAATCCTTAATTCTCCAGAATTAATTCCTCAAAGTTTAAATTGTTTAGAATTTTAACTGGAGAATCCTGTGGAGGAAAATCCTGAAATTTTGCTGTAACGTTCACCAAAATATCCCTGAACTACCATAAAAATTTCAGATCCATTTGAGATCATTTGATCCACCTAATTGTGTGATTAGTGGAACTGTTCCAAAGAAAATAGAAAATGTTCAGAAACATTTTCAGAATTTTCTCTGAAATTGTTTAGCTCATATCTTTAGCTAGGAACCTTAAAATTAAGTGAGACCAACTCCATTAGAACCCTCTGAAAATCTAGTTTTCAGAAAGTCATAGTTTGTTTCATCAAAATCCTTAGAGCACCCTAAGAGTTCCAATTAAGGTCAAGGACATAATTAATTGTGGAGGGCTCAAATGAGCTTTGCTGCAACTAAAACTTGACCAAGTCTCTGTTTAGGTTGTAACCAAGCTACAGTAAAAGTTTCACAGTCATTGAGTCTGTCTAGTGGGACTTATAAGCTTCACAAGTTCAAACTTAATACAAATGCATTCAAATTAATACATGTACCTCTCTTATCATGTAGTCGCTAAGGTCGAGGAGGAACCCGAAGTCCTAGACTTCGTTACTCCGGAGGTACAGCTAGCCTACGACCAAGAGCAGCAAGACAAGCTCCGGTTTGCATTAACCCTTTTACAAGTTTTTATTGTTTTGAGCACATACTTGATTAATTTATTCTTTGCATTAGAGTCTTGTATGAAAACCTAATTGCATAACCAAGAAAACCTTGGGTTGGTTTAGGATTGCAAACCCCGTTAGCTACTGCAATGCTAAGTTAGTGTAGGATTCGGTACAAGTCGAGTAGTTGGAACTACTCGCGAGCATAGGCTAGAGGCACTCGACTCGGGTAGTGATAGCACATGAAATACATGGCAAGAAAATGAGACCAAGCGAAGGGTAAGGGCAACAGGACTTTGGGGCCTGTGTGTTGTAGCTCCGCTTGTGTCGATTGAGGACCGAGCCGTGTGTGGGCCTGTTGAACAAGTTAGAACAGTACCGAAGACCTACCGGCTATATGGGAACCGGGAAACTGATGTAACTCGGGTAGCTGGGTATTGAGGCATTGCCCATCGTTCAGAGGGTAGGTTGAGAGCTCGAGGTGTAAATCGGCTGGCGGCACTGAGATGCGCGTGCAAAGACCTCTTGCTCGGGACGATGGGTCCGATTCAATATTTGGCTGACGGGCGAAAGGTGGTTGCGTACGACGTTCGTGATGGTTGTTGTAGGCAACATCGAGTACGAGCGTACGTGACGGGTTGTTCGGGTAACCCTGCAGGTGTAAATCGATTATAATCGCTGTCCCTCGCGGTCAGTGAGTACCAATTGTTCACTGTATCGTGACGTAGAGAGAACATGCTAGTTACATGTTAAAATGTTGCTGATTGAAAGATGGACTTTGCTTGTTAATGGTTTGTTGTAGTTTAGAGCTAATTAAAGTTCCTTTCAACTTTGGGCAAAGTACATGAGAGAAATACGTTTCTTGTTTGATTGCGGCTCTCTCATGTGCCTTAGCGTAAGGTTCTCCACAACCGGCTGCTAAAACTTGAAAGTAAGGTTCCACTAATTAGGCGAGTCCTTTGCAAATGATTTTTACCTCATGTACCTATCACCCCTCCTGTAGAAGTTCCATGTTTAGGTGAGACGGGTCACACTTGCTGAGCCTTCTTGCTCACTGCTTGTGTTTGATGCTTTTGTAGGGTTCTATGAGGAAGGGACTCCCGAAGAGGAGACGGAACCCCAGGAGGGGAACCCCGTCGAGTGGGAGTCGTGCACGCCGTAGAGTTAGTGTGCGTGTGTGCTAGCAAGGACACGTTCAAGGGCTGAACGTGCACTTGACGCTTAGTCTACGCCCGTGAGTGTAGACTGAACTTATTTTGATGTAAACATGTTCATAACCTGTTTATGTAATAAAATTTCGCTTCCGCTTTATACCTTTGACGTGTGTTATACGGTGCTGTGCAACGCAGCACCCCTCAGCGTGATCCTGGCTCGACAAGACCGTGGGGTCGTGTCATAATGCTGTGTGGATCAAAGCCAATATATTGTATTGTGCCTTAAAGAAATTTTATGATTTAACTAAGCTTCCTTCTGGCTTTATATCCAACCATGAACTTGTTTTACAAAAGCTTTTGTGAGATTAGAACTGTGTTTGCCGAGTGGACTACACATGAAGATGTCACTATTCGTGGTATGGCTATTCCTATGAGTAAAAAGTTTGAGAAATATTGGCAGAAATCAAATGTGACTCTTACAGTGGCAAGTTTTCTTGTTCCAAGGTATGTTACAATTCATCTTTTTATCGTAATATTAAATATTAGGCAGCAAACTGCTAGCTGAATTAAGATATATCTTCTTCTTTCAAAGTACAAGAAAAGACTCATAGAGTTTTACACGCGAAAGTTCTATGGTGATGTGCTATACCATGTTAGGGTTGAGGAATTTGTTAGCATATTGAGGCAAATGTATCAATTTTATGTTGCACACTCATTTGCAATTGCAAAGAAGACACCAGAAACTAAGTTATTTGATTTATTTATAGACACCGAAGATGAAGAGTTAACACAATTCCTATACGAGTCGTATTCTAATGATGTAGAATGCTCAAATGACATGGACAAATACATGGTTCAACCACTCTTTAAGCATAATGGACCGTCTGACATTTTAGCATGGTGGAAGAATCAAGGAAAGGAATATACAATTCTTTCACAAATGGCACATGATGTGCTAGCCATACAAGTATCAACAGTTGTTTCAGAATCTGCCTTTAGTGCCGATGGACGTGTGGTCGATTCATACCCTAATCGTCTTGACCATAAGATCGTACAAGCTTTTATTTGTACTAAAAATTAGGTTGCAGCAGCAAGAAAAAGGTGATATAAGTTCATTACTTAGTCTTTTGTATTCTTCGGGTTTTTTAATTGCTTAGCGTTTTGTTGTATGCATCTTTTTCAGATCATAAGAGTACTACTTTGATTTATCCGTTTTCGATATATCCGAACTATTCGATACCGAATCCGATTCTGATGATGCCGTTTCCGACTTCGATTCTGAAATAAAATATATATATATATATATATATGAAAACGATTTAGCTTTTATCGGACGTTTGAATCCTAAACTCGATAAGAAAAAGGAAAAGGAAAACGAAAGCACCATAGTCTGTTCCACTAGTTGGCCTGTGAGGTAGAGACGCCTTTCTCCCGATTTAGCTTTTATCGGACGTTTTAATCCAAAACTCGATAAGAAAAAGGAAAAGGAAAACGAAAGCACCATTGTCTGTTCCACTATTGGCCTGTGAGGTAGAGACGCCTTTCTCCCGTCTTCCTCTCATTGGCTTGATGGTTTCCTTGCTCCCTCGCGCCCCCTACCTCGCCTCACTCCCCAAGCCTGCCGCTGCCGCCGCCGCCGCCTCTCCCCCCCTGTGGCGCCCCGCCATGTTGTCTTCCTCTGCCACCCCTCATGCTCCTGTGGCCGCCGGGGCAGCAGCGGCGGCCCGTCCGAGAAAGCTGCCAGTGCTGCTGTTTGACGTCATGGACACCGTCGTCCGGGACCCCTTCTACCACCACATCCCGGCCTTCTTCCAGTTCCGTACACCGCTGCCCCCTCGGTCCTTTCATCTTTGTCTGCGAATTGCCGTGGTTTAGTTGCTACGGTTAGGTGTTCGACGAAATGCCCAAAAGGATCTTCCTGGAGGATGCTTTAGTTGCGGTCTCCGCTTCTTCGTTTTTATTACTGAAAGATGGTCTGTGATTGTTTAGGAATAAGATTTTCTGAAGTTTCTATTGAGGAGATATACAAAAAGTAGCAAACGAGCAGTGGGTGATCGTAATCAGTGTGTAAAGTTGCAGAATTCGAACTAGGTCCATGAATTGATTAATTAGTCTGACAATGCTTCGGTGGATAATCGAATACAAATTTTAAAGTGACCTTTCCGTAGTGGCTGCAACTCCAGTTTTACTGTTTTTGAGTACCGTTTTGTGCTTCAGTTGTACCTCAATTAATCGTGGTTAAATTGCTGATTCAATTATGTATGTTTTGGTGCCTATTAGAGGTTTTAAGGCGTTCCACTTGTTGGTTCCATCAGAAGTTTAGCTATGTTCTAATGTGGCAGGTTTTAAGACTGGAATTATTCTGAATGTTCACTAGTGCAAAATATCGTATTTTGCTGACTTGCAATTACAACTTACAAGTGACAAGATTCATTGGGTGTGAAGTTGCAGAATTTAAGTTCGATAATTATAGGATTAATTAGCAAGACATGCTCAGACTGTAGTAATGGTTCTTGAAATAGCGTAGTGCGATTAGGTTTCAGCAACTATCTAAACTGTGATTAAATTACTGCCTCGGTGAATTGTGATTAAATTACTACCTCATAGTTTGTACGTTGATGTTCATGATTCTTTCATTTTGTTGAGAGCTTACTGAGTACTCCCTCCGTTCACTTTTTCTTGACACAAGTGACTTTTTGAGTTGTGTTTGGCCATTCATCTTATTCAAAAAAATTTAGTAAGTATCATATTTTGTTATAATTTGTTTTACACTAAAAATATTTGAATCATAACTCATACTTTTGCATATTTGAACTAATCTTTTGAATAAGTCGGATGGTCAAAGATGGTGCTAAAAGTCACGGCGTCAAATAAAAGTGAACAGAGGGGGTACTATTTATTTCAATAATTTGTTCTCTTGTTTCTTTCATAGAATGTCCATGAAAGAACTCGTAGAAAGCAAGCATCCAACAGCATGGTCAGAATTCGAGATGGGGCTAATTAATGAGGTACTAGCTATAGAAGCTTGATTTATTGCTTGGTCATTGGATGCACAATGTCTATGGTAATGGTGGAAAGGGTTTTCAAAAGAAAACATAAAGTTTACATTTTTGAACTCCTTTATTTTTTCTAGAATATGCAGCAGGGCCTTGCCTCAGCAGTAAAGTTGTTGTCGTGTGACCATGAGGTCACGGGTTCGAGTCCTGGAAACAGTCTCTTGCAGAAATACAAGGAATGGCTGCATACAGAAGACCCAAGTGGGTCGGACCCTTCCCCGGACTCTGCATAAGCAGGAGCTAAATGCACCAGGCTGCCTTTTTTTACATAGGAGAGCTGCGTATCGTTATATTGAAAGAGTTTTAGGTCGATGACCTTTACAACGCACCCACTTTTTGACAGGCACCCAATAGTTTACATGTTGACAATTACATTGCGAGTAATGAAACTAATAGAAAGAAAAGTACCTAAACCTACTCTCGCGCTAATAGACAACCAAGGTTCTTAGCCCAAAGTCTTGCATCATCACCAGCCTTTAAAAGGCGTCGACTAGGCGCGTCCAGACGCTCCGGCCTGGACGCCATGGCCAGCTGCCTCGCCTGGCTGGCGGGCGCCACCGCCGTTGCGGTCACCGCCCCCTAATGGCGCCACCGCCGTGCCGCCCTTGTCGCCGCGGTGGCCGCCCCCGTCCCCGCCGTGGCCGACCCCGTTGCCACTGTGGCCGCCCTCGCTGCCGCCGCACCCTCGTGGCCACCTCTGCCCACCGCCGGTGGAGGGAGGGGGAGAGAGAGAGTGAAGAGGAAAGGAATTAGGGTTAGGAGTGAGGGGGTGGGTGTTATTTATATGGAACGATTTGAAATCAGGACCGTCAGATGAGATTCGACGGTCCACATTAATCGGGCCTGCCCGCCCGCTCGCCCGGGCGCCCGCCTGCGTCCGCCCGCTCGCTTGCCTGATAAAATAAGTATTGTACCGTTGGTGTTTGTGGCGTCAAATAGGACAACATCTTAGACTAAACATCTTCTAGTACAACATCTTAAGGACAACATCTTAAGGACACCATCTTAGACTAGCATCTTGGCATATGCTTGGTTGTCTTGAGCCAGCTATAAATATGTAACCCCAAACCTTTATTGGGTATGACATTGTGTGAGAAATAAACCAGAAAAAAATTGTCCCAACTCTTAGTGTCATCATCTTTCTCAATGAGAGTAAGAGTTCGGCTACTAATAAGAACTCCTAGTGTCATCCTCTTCCTCAATGAGAGTAAGAGTTCAACTACTAACAAGTGATATCAGAGCCGTTCTATCTTACAGCCTAAACATCTCTTTGCTAATCTCCTTCCCACGCCTCTCTCTGTCTTCAGCCGACAACAGGAACACCGGCTGTTCCAGCTCATATCTCCTCTTCTACACATACGAGCAACACCTTGTCTGAGGCAACATCTTTCCCACACAACAACCCTCCACTAGCGCGCCATGTCCAGAGGATAGTCTCAGCGCTCGGTCGCCTCGAGCGCTCGGCATCGGCAGGAGGCCGAGGTCGCCGCCGTAGAGGAACGGGAGCGAGTAGCGGCAAAGACTGCAGCGATGGCGGCAAGGCTGGCGGCGGCGGAACTGGTAGCAGCGAGGGCGAAAGTAGAAGCAACCGCGGCGGCGGATGCAGCGCGTGCAGCGACAGCAGAGCTCGACGCTCCGCACGGCAGTAGCACCAACAACTCTGTTTCTGCCGACAGCGGCACCAACGATGAGCTCAAGCTAGCGAGGGAGGCAACTCGAGCGCAGGAGGCGCAATGGGCAGCCGCTCATCCCCATGGGCGCGGCGGCGGCAGCCCTGACGGGCGCAGACGTGCCGGCAGAATTCCCGGCGGTGGTGGTTGGGTCGACGGAGATCGCGACCTTTATAGGCGGCGTGACCTCTCTCCCCGGACAGGTACCATGGCCACTGCGGGATTCAGGCCATTGTCAAGGACATTGGTCTCGGCGGTGGGTGGCCTACCCTCACCAAGACCAACTACGTCGAGTGGGCCGCGGTGATGAGGATACGGCTCCAGGTGCGACACATGTGGGAAGTAGTTCGGTACGGCGACGTCGACTACTACGAGGATCGACAGGCGTTGGATGCTCTCATTGCTACAGTCCTGCCCGAGATGCAATTCTCGCTTTCAAAGAAGCGGTCTGCCAAGGAAGCTTGGGACGCCAACGCTGCGGCACGCATCGGCAACGACCGCGCTCGCAAGACAACACTGCAGGCACTTCGCAAGGAGTGGGAGACCTGGCTGTCGGTACTTTGCAGACCGGGTACGCCTGCGTGGAGGCTTGAAGAGGCCCCAGACCCCGCCTCACTGCTGGGGCGGGCTCTGGCGCCAGCATGGCCCTAGACCTAGCCTCCCCGTTGACGCGAGGTCCGGCGCTGCCACGTGTCTCCGGGCCGGACCAACCCGTTGAGGAACGCTCCGGAGCTGCCACGTGTCCTTGGCCCCGAACCTTCACCGCTGCAACCCTAGCGCCATCCGCCTCGCGTGCTACCTTCAGCCTCCTCCTCCTCTTTGTTCAGCCGCCTCCTGCTCCTTCAGCGTTAGCAGCCGCCACAACACCTTCTCCTACCGACGCCTCCTGACCAAGCTCGACCGTCGCCCGTTGTCGCGCGGGCCCGATCCTGGCCGCGCTCGCGCCGCCCTTGCCGCGCGCGCCGCTAGCACCCGCCCGCTGGCCGTCACCAACCAGGCCACCTGCTGCGCGCTCCCGCCGACGCCGCCCTTGGAGCCCCTCGCCCTTGGAGCACGACCTCTTCGTTTGTCGCCGGATCTACGCCAGGATCCACTCCGACCCCAATGAGATCCGCCCTGCGAGCGCCCGATCCGAAGCTTTTGCTCCCCGGAATCGACCTCCTTGAGGTACGATCATTCCATCCTCGCGTTGTCTGCCCTTTGGCACCGCACCGACGACCACGACCACCGCCGCCTGAAGTTGCAGCCCTTCCAGAGAGCGCCACCCGGTCGCGAGCGCGATGCGGCTGCGTGCGCGCGCTTCACCTGCGCACGCACGATCTCCAAGCTGCCGCCGCGAGGGCCTCCTCCCCACAGGCCGTTGCCCACCCCGAGAGCACGTCCTCCAGGGGGCGGATCTAAAAACCCTAGCTCTGATGCCAAATGTTGGAAATCCGTGGATTAATTCCTCTAATCTTTTCTCTTGATATTATTCTCAATAGGGGGGCTGTATATATAGCCCCAAATTACAGATTCCTAATCTAATACTATCTAGACTCCTACTCGAATTAAAAATAGACTTAGGTTCTATTCTCTAACTCTTGACTTGGACTCTATCTACAACAACAACAACAACCAAGCCTTTATCCCAAGCCTGTTGGGGTCGGCTAGACATGAAACCCAATATCAATGAAGTAAAACCGAGGAAGAGATATGAGAACAAATAAAAAAGAAAAAAAAAGAGAAAAAAAGGAAAAAGAAAAAAAGGAAAAAAGAAAAAGGAAAAAGAGAAGAGACAAAAGAAATAAGAAAAAAGGAAAAGAAAAAGAGAAAAGAAAAAAAGAAAAAAACAAGACTACGATTATTTCTAACAGCCCAGACCACCCACATAGCGGGGAATCTTGGCGACAAATAGGAACTCGCGCTCATCACCTTCCTCCGGGCTAACGGCGACGTGTTTGCATGGCAACCGTCATAGATGCTCGTGATCCTCAGGGAGGTGATTGAGTACCATCTAAAAATCTACCCCGACGCCAAGCCGGTGCAACAGAAGCCTCAGAAGCAGTCAATTGAGCGGCAAAACTTCATTCGTGAAGAAATCAAAAAGCTGCTCGACGCCGGCTTCATCAGAGAGGTCCACCATCCACGGTGGCTGGCCAACACTGTTGTCGTCCCTAAGGCTGGCGGGAAGCTTCGGATGTGCATCGACTACACCACTCTCAATAAGGCATGCCCAGAGGATCATTTTCCTCTCCCCCGCATAGACCAAATAGTGGATTCTACATCCGGCTATGATCTACTGTGTTTCCTAGATGCTTACTCAGGTTTCCACCAAATACCTATGTCTAGGGAAGATGAAAAGCATACTGCCTTCATAACTTTTGGTCTTAAGAATGCTCTTCCCACTTTTGTATGTGCCATGCATAAAACATTTAGTAATCTCATTCATGACCTAGTAGAGGTGTACGTCGATGACATCGTTGTTAAGGTTAAGTCACATGCATCCTTGCTCGACAACCTAGCCTTAGTCTTTGACAGGTTGCGTTTGATAGGCACGAAGTTGAACCCAGACAAATGTGTCTTCAGGGTCTCTGTCGGAAAGCTACTCGGTTTCCTGGTCTCACACCGGGGAATCGAAACTAACCCAGAGAAGATTAAGGCAATCGAAGTGATGCGGGCACGTGCAGAAGCTCATGGGATGCTTAGCTATGCTCAGTCGGTTTATCTCTAGATTGGCTGAGCGGGCTCTCACGTTCTTCAAACTTCTACGCAGATCCGGACCCTTTGTCTGGACCGAGGAGGTGGACGAGGCGTTCCAGGAGCTGAAGTCTGAAGAAGTACCTCACTATGCTGCCGTCATGGTGGCTACGGAACAAGGCGAGCCTCTCCTCTTCTACATCACCGCCACAACAGAGGTCGTGAGTGGTCCTGGTCGCGGAGTGACCGGAACCACCTCGACCCCAAGTCCCAGACGAGGCTCCTGCCGCAAGTCCCGAGTCCTAGGACTCGGACCTCGCAGAGGAGCCAGGGGGCGAGGAGCTAGTCAGGTCCCGGTCCGCCGGACCTGACGACCAATGCACATCCGGGTCCTAGCTCCCGGAGTGCAGTCCCGGACCTGAGGGCCCCCGAGTCCCGGACCTCTGCAAGAAGACGCACCGGACCCCTTCGGGAGGGTTCGGACCGTCCAACGACCGGTCTACTACATCAGCGAGGTACTCCACGATGCCAAGACAAGATATCTGGAGGTGCACAAGCTGCTCTACGCGGTCCTCGTTGCATCAAGGAAGCTGCCACTCATCCCAAGCTCATAAGATTTCGGTGGTCACTTCATACCCACTAAAAGTCATATGCTCCACAGCCCCAACGCAACCGGCAACGTTGCAAAGTGGGCTACCGAGCTGGCGGAGTTCGAGCTCGACTTCTTACCGCGCCATGCGGTGAAGAGTCAGGCGCTGGCCGACTTCGTGGCTGAGTGGATGTCGCCACCATGTCACCCAGGGGGCCAAGACATCGATGAGGCCGAGCCCAGAGCTCTGGTCTTAACCGGGCCTCACTGGACGCTCTTCTTCGACGGCTCCTCGTGTAAGCAAGGCGTCGGAGCGGGGGTACTGCTCCTCACCCCGAGTGGGGAGCAATTCAAGTACATGGTGCGGCTTGGCTTCAAGACAACTAACAACAGGGCGGAGTATGAGGCTCTCATCTTTGGGTTGAAGACCGCGCTGTCCCTCGGCGTCCAGCACTCGTTGGCCAAGGGTGATTCCAAGCTGATCATCAAGCAAGTCAAGGGAGAGTGCTGCTGTAGTGATCCTCAGCTTGCAGCCTACCTCCTCCAAATGCAGAAGCTGGAAAAAGACTTCCAAGTTTTGGACCTGTGCCATGTTACTCGCGGCAACAACACAATCGCCGACGACCTGTCAATGAAGGCTTGCACCTGGGGTCTGGTGCCTGAGGGAGTCTTCGAAAGGAAGTTATCGCGACCTACGGCCCGGCCTGCCGATCCATGCGAAGGGGGCGAGGCCAGCATCTCGAAGCTGGCGGTCCCGACGGCCCTGCCACCATGGAGCCCGCCAAGGATCGTAAGCGTCACCGGGGACTTTGTGCAACCTGGCGCTCAAGATCCAGAAGCTCAAGTAGGTCCCGACGCATGGATCATGGAGGTCCGGGACTACTTGAAACACAATATCCTTCCCGATGAACATGCATCCGTTGAACGGATCGTTCGGTTGGCTAAGAGGTACTCGTGGCGCCAATGGTGTCCTATTGTGGTACATAACCCGGGAGGAGGCCTGCGACTTGCTCGCTGAGATCCATGTAGGCGAGTGTGGAACCATGCATCTTCCCGCACGCTGGTCGGTAAAGCCTTGCGGCATGGCTTTTACTGGCCGGCAGCTCTCCAGGATGTCGTCGAGCTGGTTAAGAGATGCAAGGCGTGCCAGTTCCACGTCAAGAAGATCCACACATCGGCGCAGACGCTGCAGATGATCCCAACCTATTGGCCTTTGCTGTGCGGGGGCTGGACATCCTGGGGCCATTCGCCATATCTGTCAACGGGTACCGGTACCTCTACGTCGCCGTAGACAAGTTCACCAAGTGGCCGGAAGTAGCCCTTGTAGTGACTATCAACAAGCAGTCAACAGTCAAGTTCATCAAGTCAATCATCTGCCGGTTCGGGGTCCCGAACAGAATCATCACGGACAACGGGACCCAGTTCACCAGTGCAGTGTTTCAAGAGTACTGAGAAGACCTCGGCATCCAAGTCTGCTACGCTTTTGTTGCTCATCCAGAGAGCAACGTACAAGTCGAGAGGGCTAATACTGAGATACTCGGGGGACTCAAGACGCGCACCTGCAACTGCTTGAAGAAGCATGGTGCTAATTAGGTAGATGAGCTTCTGTACGCACTATGGGCTAGCTGGATGTCCCTCAGTCGAGCGACAGGGGAAACACCCTTCTTCTTGGTGTATGGGACTGAGGCCGTCCTCCCCCTAGAGATCACCATGGGCTCCCCCCGATGTCCAGACATACGACGAAGCCACACAGGACCAGCTCCGGCGTGAAGATATCGACCTTGTCGATGAGCAAAGGTGGCAAACAGCTGCTCGAAACGCAAGATACCGCCAGGCACTCCGGCGCTATTACCAGCGGTTCGTGCGGAGTAGACAACTCGAGATGGACGACCTGGTGCTTCGGCGTATACTTTCTCGTGAAGGAGCGAACAAACTCTCCCCCTGCTGGGAGGGTCCCTTCCGAGTGACACAAGTATGCCGCCTCGGTGTGCGTACGCCTGGCCACGGAGGATAGGGTACCTCTACCCAATCCATGGAACATAGAGCACCTCCGTAAGTTCTATCCTTAGCGCAGCGGTAGGACTCTTTTTTCTCTGTTAGGGTGTCATAGAGTCTAGGAGTAGCGCTCAGTATAGCTAAGCTTCAGAGGAGTCCTGCTACTCTTGTCATCCGGAGCGGGTCGCCGCCTTCTTGTAAAACCTGTTTCCTCCTATGAATAAACTTGGTCCGAGAAAATTTATCTTACCTTGCTTGTTCCTACCCCCATTTCTTTACAGTTTATGCTTACTTTTGCATATGAACTGTCTCATGGCATGTCCAGGGTTCGTCCTACCTGCTTGTTCTGAGTCCCGTGGCGCTGGAAGGTCCCCTCGCTAAAAGGTACCCTAAGCCTGTCCGCTCTGCCTCCCTAGCGCTACAACTGAGTACTTGGGGGTTGGATGGCACACACTTACAGACAAGGGAGTAACCGGATCCCAGGCATCGCCTCTTTCATTTTCGTGCTTACACTCCATACCGCTCCGGCCGTATGACCAGTCACTTTTCCTCGTGCTTACCCATAGTAGGAGCTGTGCTATCCTTCTGCAGGCGGGTCCACTTGAGCTACCTGTGGTGTACCTGGGGACCTTCGGTTATTTCCTTGCTCGGAGACCTTATGGTGCCGAATAGCCCCTCCCCTGAAAAGCTAATATCAGCGGGGGGTCTAGGGTGTGTAGCCTGCTTAGCCTGGTTCCGTACCGTAAGCGTGCACACTCTGCCTCTCCAGCGCTGCGGCTAAGTACCGGGGAGCCGGACGGCTCATACCCCTGAGCAAAGTACTAACCATAACCCGGATGCTCTCACACCGAATTACACAAGCCTCGCAGCTCAGCTAAGGACCGTAAGCCACATCGAAACTAGGAGTAGGGAATTGTGACCAGTGAGCATGAATTACTCCTTTTCTTTGCCATGTTTGTGCAGGTCCGAACAGGTCCTAGCGTCCCGGGCCTCCTAGGGGGTTCGCCGCCGACGTCCTGCCTCAACCGTCTGCTTGGTAGGTGCGCCCCAACCTAAGGGCCACACCTACCAGGGGCCATCACGGTGAACTACGCGGGCAGGACGTCGAGACCGCCATGGCGACAAGCAAGGATTCGAAGCCTCGACTACAACAAGCCAACAACGTCGCAGGAACTTCTTCGGGTCCTTACGCTGCTAAGGACCCAAGGAGACGAGCTAACAACACCGCCGGAGCTTCTTTGGGTCCTTACGTTGCTATGGACCCGGGGAGACAAGCTCACGACATCGGCGAAGAACTAGCCTCCTCGGCCAAGTTATTCTGGGCCCTTGTGCTGCCAAGGACCCGAAGACATATATCAACAACACAAGAAATAAAGACTTCAACAAACAAGTTTTTATTCAACATAAAGACTGGCAGATACACAATGCGAGCAGGAGCCCTAGAAGCCTATTGGGCTGGAACCTAGCACCTACGAGCCTGGCGATGTCCTCAACAGAGGACCTGGCCGCCTCCATCGCCTCTGCAACAGGACTCTACACCACCGGCTCGAGGGAGACGTCGGGGTCCCCAGCTCCGGAAGCACGTGAGCATGTGCTCCGCCACCTGCTGAGACAGGGCCTTGCCCTCGGCCTCCAGCTCCTCGACGACGCCCTCCAACACCAGCAGCTTGGATCCCAGCGTAGGTAGCACATGGCTCACGTGGTGCACCGGACCGCCAGAGCACAAGGGACCGAAGCCGAAGGGCTCCAGCACCGTCTTCGCACGGCCGAGGAAGTCCCAGACCTTCTCTGCCTCCACGGCGCGAGAAGCACGGAGCTCCTCCACAGTCTTGGCAGTGGCCGCCAGCTCCCGGGCCAGGTCTCGGCTCACCAGCTCCTTCTCCTTGGCGGCCAACTCCTCCTCCTTTGCAGCCAGCTCCGCAGCTCGGCGGTCCAGGGAGGCCTCCTTGGATGCGGCGGCAAGCTCTCGCTCGCAGATGCCCTGGAGTTGCTTCTCCATGTGCTCCCGCTTCGCCTCCTGAGCTGCATCGTGGAAGTTGAGGTCCCTCCCTCTCCTGCAGCTCCTACTCCCACCGGACGAGGACCTCCCGTGCCTCCGAGAGAGCTTCGGCACGAGCGTAAGCTGTGGAATGGAGCTGTCTGGCTTCATCCAGGATGTCCCGAGCCGTCCTGTTGAGCCTTGCAATCGCGGCCCGCTCCAAGTCGAGGGTCTCCTGCATGACTTCTAGCCGCTCCTCTTGCGCCCTCGCCTTCTCCTTTGCGGACTGGGTCCGCTCCTTCAGCAGCTCGCCCCAGTCAAGGAGTGTCGACAACCACGACGCGGCCAGGCCCACGTCGCGTAGGTGGAGGAGGAACCGACCCTGCTTCTGGTCCATACAAGCATCGAGCTACCCCTAGAGGCATCTGCCGCAGCGGCTCTCCTCCACCTTGATGAGCCGAGAGCTCACACCTTTCTCGGTGACGGCTCCAACAACGACAAGATTGATGGGTGGTGCCTCGACACCGGCGCCACCCATCACATGACCGGTCGACGGGAGTTCTTCACTGAGTTTGACCCCAATGTCCGAGGCTCTGTCAAGTTTGGGGACGCCTCTGGCGTGGAGATCAAGGGCATCGTCTCCGTCATCTTCACTGCCGAGTCTGGTGAGCACCGACTGCTCATCAGTCTACTACATCCCCGCGTTGAGAACGGTTCGTGCGTGGAGATTAAGGATGGAGTCATGAGGATTTGGGATCGCTATCGTCGCCTTCTTGCCAAGGTAACCAGAGGCACCAATCAACTTTACGTCCTCAACGTGCAGGTAGCACAACCCATCTGCCTCGCTGCTCATCGAGACGACGAGGCGTGGCAGTGGCACGAGCGTTTCGGGCACCTTCACTTCGAGGCTCTGAAGCGGCTCAGTGTCAAGAAGATGGTACGAGGTCTGCCGTGCCTTGAGCATGTGAAGCAGTTCTGCGACGTCTATGTGTTGACGAAGCAGAGGCGGCTTCCTTTTCCGCAGCAGTCGAGTTTCCGAGCCACGGAGCGGCTCGAGCTCGTGCACGGGGACTTGTGTGGCCCGGTGACACCGGCTACACCGGGAGGACGACGCTACTTCCTGCTGCTCGTCGATGACCTCTCCCGCTACATGTGGGTTATGATCCTCCGCAGCAAGGGAGAGGCTACGAACGTCATCAGGCGCGCGCAGGCCATTGCGCAGGCGGAGTGCGGCCGCAAGATGCGCATGCTGCACACCGATAACGGTGGTGAATTCATGGCGGCCGAGCTCGCGTCATACTGCGCTGATGAGGGTGTTCAACGCCACTACTCCGCGTCGTACAACCCACAGCAGAACAGCATCGTCGAGCGGCGCAACCAGACGGTTTTGGGAATTGCTCGGGTCCTCCTCAAGTAGAGGGGAATGCCGATTGTCATCTAGGGAGAGGCGGTGGTGATGGCTGTCTACATTTTCAACTGCTCACCCACAAAGGCTCTCCACGGCAGGACGTCGTACGAGGCTTGGCATGGGCACAAGCCGACAGTCTCTCACCTACGGGTCTTCGGCTGCCTCGAGTTCGCCAAGGAGCTTGGCCACATTGGCAAGCTCGACGACAGGAGCACCTCGTGGGTGTTCATCGGCTACGCCGAGCATTGGTGGAACCGGTGGCGAAGCTAGGTGTAGGGGTGAAAACAGGTCAGAAACGGTCGGAAAATTTGTTAAATCATTTTCATTTTCATATATAATTTTTGGAAACGGAAACGGTATCATTGGAAATGAATATGATGTCGGAAATTTCGGAAATATCGGAAACGGATATATCGGGACGGAAACATGTCGATATCGGAACGGTTTCAATTTTTTCCGAAAACAACACCCTAAAGGTCAAAGTATTATTATCATTATTTAAAATGACATAAGAAAATAATAATAATAACTTCACACTAGCTGGCGTGTCGAACGCTGGGGCCTTGCCACCTCGGGGCCGGGGTGACCTGGTGATAGGGCTCAGGGCGGAGCGAGCGTGATGGGATTAGGGATTTAGGGTTCGCTGCCCCATTGCTTGGCTGACGACTTCTTCTCACCCTTGGACCTGTAACGCCTAATATAGGTCTGCTTCGGTTCGGGCTCTCGGCGTCTTGGACTGTTAACAATTGGGCCACACCCATTGGTATTTTGGAAATTGTTCGGAAATTTCCAAATAAATACGGAATTCTGAGTATTCGATCAAAAATCTACCCAAATCGTCTTCGTTCCGATTTCTAAATTCACTTTTAGTTTTCGGCCAATTTTCGGACAATTCCTTTAAAAACAGAAAATGGTTCAATAATTCTCAAAAACGGTATCGGATGATCCGGGATATTTTCATCCATATTTCACCCCTAGCTAGATGTAACTACCCTGGTGCACCTGTACCAGGGTAGATTAAAATTTTAATGTTAACCGCCCCGGGCGCGTGATGACCCACCGCCTAGAGCCTAGACGTGCCTAGGCGTTTTTTACTATAGCATATATTATAAAGATTTTAAAAACACAAAAGTATATTCATACCTAATTTTTGCTACAAGGCTGATTTTACCCAATTCTTGCCTTCATTTCATCAACCTCTTGTTCCTAAAAGTAACATAGAGATGACAGATATTAGTCAAATATTATTAACTTATGAATGACATAATAGACGAATAAAGAAATAAATGATACTAATAAGACAGAATTAATACTCATCTTAGTAATGCCATATGCTCTTGTAGTCTTGTTGTCTTCTTCTATAAGAGGTCTTTTTCTGATGTCACAAACATGGAGAGCTATGCAGATCCCAAACTACATTCAAAATTCATAAATGAAGGTCTTGCTTAGTTCAGAATTAAAAGATACATGAGAAGTGCACTAAAGAGTCCATTACACACATAAAAAGATAAAAACACATGAAGATTTGTTCAGCCCTCTCAATCCTCTTCCATGTCTTCATCTTGTACCTCAAAATCCTCTTCTTCGGAATCAAATTCCTCTTCTACATAAAGTTCTCTTATTCTTGCACTTCGACGTACCTCAAGTTGTTCATTCATTCCCATTGCTTCTCCAATAACAGACCAAGGGATATCTGTGCCAGGCTTGTTCATCATCTTCATCTCTATAAACAACTAAAGCACAATCATCACCACCCTCAAATAGAAACCCTTGAGTTTCACTTGTTTCACTAGATAGGAGGACATCTTTAACTGTCTTGATTTGATTTTTGCTCTCTTGCTCATCAATGTGGAATTGAATTGGATGAAGACAAGAGCGTTGAAGCGTTCAGTAGTTAGTTGAGGCGTTCAGTAGTTAGCATATTCCTTCTCTTTGAATGTATCTATAGATGATAGATCAATGAAGAAATTACAGATTATAAAATAATCTAGATTGCAGCTAACAGTTCACAATTCAATGACAGATATAAATTCAGCTCAGATGGTAGTGTAGGTGCAAACCATATCAAAGATGCTCAAATTTCCTTCTCATCCAGAAGAGCTTGAAGTTAATGAAATGATACGGACAACCATCTTTTGTAAAACATGTGTCCCACTTCCGTATAGCCTCCACCATGAAGCTAAAATGAATAAAAATAGTGAGTTAGTCTTCCGTATAACCTCTTTTGAACTAATAAAACTTGTTCCTTCAGCACAATTGGTTACAAGTTCATTATGCTTCTCTTATCTGACCACTCATCTGTCATGATAGAGCATCCATTCTTCATCTTTTCACCATCACGTTCTTTAAGTAAACTCTTGGTTCTTTCAAATTCCTCGTCTCGGTCAACAAAATTCCCCTTAGATGGTCTTGAGAAGGCGGCGCAAAACCAGCACCAAATTGACCGATTGCTTCACACATTTGTACAAACTCATCATTATTGATAGCATTGAATGTTATGGCTGCCAAAAAATACATATAAATACGTGTTAGCCAAAAACCAACAATAAAAGATTAATAAATAACAAACTATAAATCATAGCAACAATATTAGATTTTGACTTACCATGTGTGTACCTCCATCTTGCTACATATTTTTGCATATCATATGTTCTTTGCTTCTAAAGCTACTTGTTAAGCTTTTGTTGCTTCAAAGCTTCGGCCTGAGTTATAGTTGGATCAATTGACTTTGTTCACTTATCAATTGGTCCTAGCTTGTGAGGCTCCGAGCTGCCAACATATGTAACTTCATCCTCATCTCCTAACTCGAGACACATTCACATCTTCTCTAAGATTCAACTGACAAACAGTCCTTCGCTCCTCTTCCTTGTTGCCTCAAAGTGATTTCTTGCACTTGTCTTTTGCCTCAGCTGAGCTTTTATTGCACTTAGCTACAGCAGACCCAACATGTGCTATATGTTGCTTTAGACGGTTAATCCCTCCTGAGCTAACATGGTTACAAAACAAGCATTGAACCTTATCCTTGTTGTCAAGATCAACTAGGACCCCATACTCCTATCCTATATCATCTGACCTTCTCTTTAGCGCAGCCACATTCTCAGTTTCTGGTGCTGCTGTCATACTCACATCCGCAGATGTTGACATCCTACAATAATACATTTCAGATTATAAGTGCTGCATCACAGACAGACATTAACAATCAGATTTTATATTTGAGTGCTACAAGAATACATTTCAGATTATCAGACTATACATCACAGACATGCATCTAACAATCAGATTTTATAGTGTAAAGACCCCACTAATACTTGAATGACAATTCACAATATTCGATTTTGAATCACAATACAGAATATATTTGAGTGCTGCATCTAATAGAAGTAATGAAAGGATGAACAAATCTTGGCTACTGCAGTGTATTTACCTCACCTCAGTCCTCACTCCTCAACACTCAACAGGGAAGGCACTTCGAACAGGGGGCGGAGCAGGGCTGAGGGCCGAGGGCGGCGCAGGTCTCAGAACAGGGGGCACGAGGGAGGCAGCGTAAAGGGCGGCGGCAAGGAGCAGAGGGCGGCGGGGAGCAGAGGGCGGCGGCGGGCAGAAGAGGGTGGCGGCGGGGAGCAGAGGGAGGCGGCGGGGAGCAGAGATCCGGAGCACGCAGAGAGCGGGAGGCGGCGCGGCATTGGCTGACCGAGTGGAATCGGGTGCGTGAAGAAGCCGATGACTAGGCGGGGCGCGCGCGCGCGATGCGAAGCTCCCGCCAAAATATTTTTTCGCCTCTCCCGCCGCCTGCTCGCGCCTTCACCCGCCTAGGCGCACGCCGCCTAGCTGCTGCGCCCGCCTCTTCCCCGCCTCACCCCCTAGGCGCCGCGTTGGGGCCTCGCCCAGCGATTAGGCGTGCCTGGGCAAGCGCCTTTTGGAACCCTGAACCGCTCTATAAATTACTACAAAACGATATAAATCACCACTCTAAATTACTGTAGTGCTCCACCCACTAGCGAAGCTAAATGCCAAATGGCCGTAGGACCCCCCCCCCCTGGGCTGGGCTACAGCATGATTTAGAAGGTTGTTGAAGGCGTCCATCACTAGCACAAATAGCATCAGGGGCAGTGGGTCACCCTGCTGTAGTCCTCGTGCCAAGAGAAGTACATCGGTATTTGCTAATGAAAGAAACCATGTGAACTAGCCACAGAAGAACGAGCTAATTGAAAACGCTGATTTAGGCAAATTTGCCCTGGCTTTAAAATTTGATAGTGCGATAATATGTCATGAAATATGGATGGACAGAAGAACCAGTTGTTGATCTATTTGTGAGGCCTTTTATAGCAAAATATCTCTTTTAGTAAAACTGTTTAACCTATTTTCCTGCAATCATATTCTTCAGTACACCAGCATTATCAGTATTAAAGAAAAAAATTGTAAACTCCGAAACATCTTATAGCTTTTTTTCCTCCCCCGCTCTCGGTATGGATGGAATTGTTATCAAAGGACATGCAAATATGTTTGACATAGTTCATATTTTGTAAATTGTAAAATGTTTAACCTATTTTCCTGCAATCATATTCTTCAGTACACCAGCATCGTCAGTATTAAAGAAAAAATTGTAAACTCTGGAATATCTTATAGTTCTTATCCTCTGCTCTCTGTATGGAACTATGGATGGAATTGTTGTCAAATGACATGCAAATATGTTTGACATAGTTCATATTTTGTTCACATATTCTAGCATCATTTTCTGACCATGAAAGTGACAGTTTTATTATTCTATTTAATACTTTCAGAACGATTTGGCCAGAAAATTCTTCAATGATGGCAGATCTTTTGATTTGGAAGGTGAGACGGTTACTATAGAAGTCCAACAGAGGGTACATATTGTTCCCTTAACGACTGATGTGATAAATCACATTCTTCAAGTGCTTTTTGCACCTTTGATGTCTGCTCCTAGGAGATAGTTTTAACCTCTTAATATCTGTGCAATGTCAATCAATTTTCTGCATCTGTTTTTCTCCAAGAATAAATGTAAATAACACTTGTACCTCTTGATTCTCTTGCTGGCCTGATTGCTAACACGTACTAACATATAAGTTTTTTTCCTGAAACAGTGGTTAATATTCTTTTTATCTCTCTAGAACTAATTTTGTAGTTGTAATCCGGTTTAATGTCTTGCAGGTCTCAAAGAATGCATGGTGAGTGCATATGAGTACATGGATGGTGTTGAAGAGATTCTCTGCTGTTTGAAGCAAAATAACTATGAAATACATGCTTTTACAAATTATCCTGTTTGGTGAGCCCTAGCTTAATTTGGTACTTTTTTTATCATACTTAGTTCAACAACAACAACAACAACATCAACGCCTTTGTCTCAAGCACGTTGAGGTAGGCCAGATATGAAACCCAACTGGGTTTCATATCCATAGGAATGATTGGTTTTGATGTTGGCTCGCCAAGCCTATCACAACCCTCCTCTACCCGGGCTTGAGACCGGCTATACCTAATAAAGCATAGGCGTTGTTTTTATCATACTTGTTCCTAAGATATATTTTTGTAGGTATCAGTTAATTGAGGATAAGTTAAAGCTCTCAAAGTATTTGTCCTGGACATTCTGCTCGTGTCTAACTGGTAATTTTCCACCTCAAATTTATTTCTTTTACTTTATGATTTATAGAGTTGGTAGCTTCATATTCATTCCATGGTGAGTAATACTAGACTGAGCTGAACTTTCGTTTTCTAAGTCAAGAGTTTTATTTTTAAAATGTCAGAGCAAATCTTAAAATAGATAAGGTAGGCCCATCTGTTTTCCTACAACTTTATGATTTGTACTATGAAGTCTCACTTATGCTCAATTGTGCTAGCCGCACAACATTAACCTATTCATCAAAACGGCTCCATAACCTAATATAACCTATTTTGTAGTCCCTCCATTTCGAATTATTTGACGCACCAATGTCAAATAATTCAAAACGGAGGGAGTATTATTTAGCTAAATCATTTTTGTCCACAACAGAATAGAATCCCAAATTCACATCGGAGTGGTTCTCCACGATTGCATGTATGGATTTTACACTATTGTAGTAGATGCAATATGTTCATCCCCAAGTTCTTGTGATGGAGAATTTAATGAGCAAAATATGGAATAAAATGAGGCCTAAAATGACTATTATCATATCATCATAATATGGATAACTTAGGAAATAATCACTCAAGAAAATCATAAAGAAATTTATAATTAGGTGTATGAATAGTTGAATACAGGAACTGCCCTTTATCATCCTGAATGTGTTAAGGCCCATATTATCTTAGCCATGCGTGCCTATACTCTGCGTGTGTGCTTGTGTGCATGCGTGCGTGCGAGCGAGCGATAGGGTAGGGGTGGTACGGATTGATGAGAAGTTTGCGTGCGTGCTGCGATGGGGTAGGGGTGGCACCGATTGGAGAGAAGTTAGTACAACATCAACTAAGGTGGTTTGGACATATCCAGCGGAGATCTACAGAAGCACCGGTTAACAGTGAAATTTTAAGGGGTAGAAAAAATATTAGGAGTGGTAGAGGACGATCAAGGTTGAATTGGGAGGAGGCCGTAAAACGAGATTTGAGAGATTAGAATGTATCTAGAGACAGTTCATGATAGGACTGCATGAAAAGTAGCTATTGATGTGCTAGAAATATTTTTTTTGTTACTCTTATATCTCTTCCTCTTTTTTGGCCATATTGATAGTCTAACTCTGGTGCATTTTCTTGCAACCATTTCATCAGCTCAATAAGTGAAGTAAAAATTATTCGTTTATTTTAATGCTGCGATGGTTAGCATATATATGGGCATTGCCTGTAGGTGCGACCCACAGAATGTCCACTCGGTGTATGCAAGGAACTAGGCTATATGTGCTCTGTAGGTGTGCCACTTTAGGTCGACTCGCCGCATTGCTGAAAGTGGGTTTTCTGATGTTTCTTTCTATGCCATCTTACTGGTCCAGAAAATGGGACCCTTTTTATGTGCCTGTATCCAATTAATTTGAATTTAATGTGGAATGCTACTTAACAGTTAAATATGGCGATGAATAATGTGTTATGCTTAAATAGATTTTCTGTACATTGTACTTTTATTAGACCTTAGATATGGTTGTTGCCAGCTTATCAGTTAAGCAGTTGAGCAGTAAGGTACTAATTGTTACATTTCAAGCTAGACCAATATAACCTTGTTTGATGGCTGCTTCATGTGAATATGTCAAACGAAAAAGTATGCCTCTAATCTTTTGGAGTCTCTATATGATTACTTCATGCAGGAAAACGTAAGCCTTCGCCTGATTTTTATCTTGAAGCTGTGGACCATATCAATGTGGACCCGGCAAGCTGTATTTTTATTGATGACAGGTAACTGGTTATTTTGCAACTCTTGTAATGTCTGCCAATGCCGTGGGTTTAACAACATTTTTTTCCATTGCAGGATGGCAAACAGTGAAGCAGCTTTTAGTGCAGGAATGGTTGGGTTGCATTTTAAAAATGCTGAGGTTCTCAGGAAGGACTTGTGCTCTCTAGGAGTTGAACTGTCTCCTCTTGTTCATGAAGATGAAGCCCAAGTACAATAAGGTTGTGTCCTGTTAGTCTTATGCTAAGAAAATTACAGTTCACATGTGCATATATATGATCCATTTCTTTGTGACCTATGTCAATAAATCAATGTGCTCTGCTTCTCATTACAACAACAACAACCAAGCCTTTATCCCAAGCCTGTTGGGGTCGGCTAGACATGAAACCCAATATCAATGAAGTAAAAGAGAGGAAGAGTTATAAGAACAAGGAAAAAAGAGCTCTGCTTCTCATTGTAATTATCAAATACATGCACGATGTTGTACAAATTCTCACAGCGGTGAATACTTCTGTTAGCACTGAGTATAGCAAAGGCATGATGCCAAACGTCAATCAACAAAACTTTTGCTAACCACTTGATTCAGGATGGAAAGATCGATTTTGAACTGAATTTGTTGTAAATCCAATTAATTACATATATTGATATGAAGCTAAGCATGAGAAACTAGACCTCGCCTTGGTAAAGATCATGCAATTTTTCAAATTTAAATTCGAAACATGTATGTGATTTAGAAATTTGGACCAGCTGATTAAACCAGCGCAGTTTCAGGAAAAAAATCCTCAAATCCTGCACTGCATCAAACATCCGTATCCAGTTTATGTACATTTTTAGTATCCGAATTCAGACATAAACTGGGCAAGGAATAACCTTAGTTGGCTTGGTAATGTTTAGTTGGACCACACAAACAGCTAAACTCGTTCAAGATATTGAAAGCTTTTTTTGACGGAAATACTGGAAGCTTTATATCAAAGTGACCTCGTTCCCATTATAAAAAAGTGACCGAGTTTTTCAGCCTCGTGTAACTATTGACCCCTTCTCATTTCTTTAATTTTTGCAAATAGAATTAAAAAACCACTTCCCATTTCACTGTAGTTTTTTGAGCTAGCTGACCGTTTAAAAGTGAGATTCAAAAGGATAGGAAAAATATAGAAAATTGCTATTATAAAACTCCTTTCTTGTGGATTTGACAAAATAGAACTGTTACGATGGACTTCGAAAAAATAGCACTCTCAACATTGATACATCGTTAAAATTGGATTAGGGCCTATTAAATTGTTTTTATTTCTTTTCTTATATTCAGACCATATAGAATGACCGAATTGCCCTTTCCTTTGACCAAATTGCCCCTTTACAAACAAAACATCTTATGTTACTTGAAATAGCCTCAAGAATTCACATACAAGTATAACAACTTGTGTTACACTAAAACAGCTTGCATTACTCTGAAATTGATGCATTAATCATTTATTTTATCAATCTGCTCATTGTGAAGAGCGGCGGGGCCGGCAGCTACAGGAGCAAAGGCGGCGCCGTTGGGAGCACGAGGCCGCGGCGAGAGCAGGTGCCAGGGTTGGGAGCAGGTGGCGATGGGTGCAGACAGCGGTGGGGGCGATGGGAATCAAATAGAAAAAGGAAAATACTTGTTGTTAGGAGAGGAGGGTAATATGGCCATCTCAGTTGATATGAAAATAGAAAATGGATAAAAATGACTTTTATTAGGCTATAATCCTATTTTAATGGTGCGTCAATGTTAAGAGTCCTATTTTATCAAAATTGTCGAAGTGGTTCTACGACACTTCCCCGACACCGCTACTGGAGCAGCCCGTGGAAGTTCGTTTTTTGGAGGGGCTCAGTCCCTGGATCGATCGAGCTTGAAGAACATGAGGTGAACACCAAGATTTACGTGGTTTGGGCCGCTGGAGCGTAGTACCCTACGTACACGGAAGAATATGTTGTATTGCTTGTTTGTTTTTCCCGGCGCGTGTGCGTGTGTGTGTATGTGAATTGTCATAATGTACTCCCCACTCTCGGAGGCTGCCCGGTCCTTTTATATCTCAAGATCGGACAGTTACACTAAAACCCGGGCCCCGACAGGTGGCCCTGTAGTGGTTCATATCCTATACACGATCTAGGGTATTAATGGATACTTGTAGTATCCATTGTTGATGGAGTTAAGGCGCGCCGTCTGACAAGCCGAGTGTCCCAGGCCGAGTAGCGGTTGATGATGACGAGACAAGGCTCCATCTTGTCGCTGCAACCTACTAGGTCAGCTGCTCGACACTGTAATGTTGTTGCCGTTGTCACACCACACTGTCCTGTCTCATCATTGTAATGACTAGCAGATATGGGTGGAAGCGTTCGCTGCGCGCTGTGCTCCTGGGGAACGCGCGAGTCCTGAATGCGCGACTGGACTGGCCACGTCTAATTTGACTCATGAGGCCCACAATCCATGGCGGGTCGTGGGACACGTGGCAGCTTTGGAGCCCGCCTCGTGGGGAGGCCGGGCTCGAAGCCAGAGGACATGTTGCAGCTCCGGAGCTCGCCTCAGCAGGGAGGCCGGGTCTGGAGCCGAAGGACACGAGGCGGCACCGGACCTCGCCTCAGTGGAGAGGTGAGGTCCGGAGCTGGAGGTCACGTGGCAGCTCTAGAGCTCACATCAGTAGGGAGGCCGAGTACGGAGCTGAAGGACACGTGGCGGCATCGGACCTTGCCCCAGCGGGGAGGCCATGTCCGAAGCCAGTGGACACATGGCAACGCTAGAGCCTGCCTCAGTAGGGAGGCGGGTCCTGAGCCACTTATGCTTGTACGTGGGGGGGTACCCGGTCTGTAGGGTACCGACAGTGGCCCCCGGGCCCACCTTGGGGGAGGCGACGATCCTGCAGGTGAGCCCTCCAACTTTCTTTCCCGCGTGCCTACTCTGAACTTGTATCTTGGCAGTTGAAGCGGCAGCACGCCGGTGGTGTAGTGGACGTGTGGCCGTGCTTGATTGGAGGGTCTTGACGACGTGCTTACGACACGGTTCAGGGCATTGACTGCGATGGTTCCCGAGATGACCGCTGTAGTTCCGTAGTGCCGCTCTTCTCGGGGACTGTTCGAGTCTCCTTTTAAAGTCACCGTCGGCCTGGCCCCCGCTGTCTGGCAGGTGGACCTGGGCCCACTCATCATTGGCGACGCAGGTAGCGCTAGGCGGTGCTAGACTAGGCGCCACGCACAAAGTTTTCCAAGCGTCGCAGGAGTAGTAAAGGAAACTTTGCAGCCAAAGGCGACTGCTTCCTCATTTGCTTCCTTGCGCTTTGAGCCCTTTGTCTTCCACCTTTGCGCTTGAAACCTCCATGTTCGGCCAGATCTAGCCACCGCTTGCTCCAATGGCGACCAACCTTTGCACCTCCCGCCTTCAATCTGATGAGGATCTCGGGCGCGTGAGGCGGCTGCTCGGCTGGCATCGGCCAGTTACGACGGGAGGATTCGCTGCGGGGCAATCCCGCTCGCCGACCTGCTGCCGGGCGAGATCGTTCTCTTCAAGTCGTACGTGTTGGCCGGGTTCTCTCTCCTGGCTTTTTCGTTTCTGTTGATGACGCTGGAGGTGTACGGCCTTCAACTCCACCACATGACGCCGCACTCTCTCGCATTGGTGGCGGTCTTCGTCCACCTCTGCAAGATGTGTTTTGGCATGCGGCCGTCGATGCGGCTGTTCCGACTCTTCTTCGTCCCTTGGGCCTCCGGGAGAAGCTCAAGCCACCTAGTAGGAGCTTATACTTCCAGCACCGGGGCCAGAACTCCGCTCCGTACATCACACCCTTCTCCTACGGCAAGTGGGAGCACTAGAGGGAGGATTGGGTGATCATTCAGACCGACGTCCACGATCGTATGGACCCGCCGAGCGGCACCCTGGTCAGCGAGACCCCATCGGGGATAAGATCCCCAATATCCAGGGAGCCTACAAGCCTATGCCGGCGAGGATCAGATTCCTAGCACAACAAGGCCTGACTTCACAGATGGTCTTGGCTGACTTTCTGTCGCGCCGCATCGCTCCCCTTCAGTAGCACACCGCGCGGCCTGGTTGTATACTACGGAGAATGACCCCACCCGGCTGGAGCATGGCCCCGGAACAACCCCGGACAAGAAGATGCTAGAGGCCATGTTATCGAAGCTGTCTCCCGACCCGATCTCCGACGACCTCATCAACCCGCCGACAACTTGCTTGCCGATCTTTGTGGACCAGAAAGCAAGGACTACGTTGTTGAAGGATATGCCAACACTGGACGACGTCGCCGTGTGGTAGGTCGGGGACGCTTCCCAAGGCGTGCAGATCTCCGGGGGAGGCGGCACCAGCGGTCAGGGGAGGTCCGATCCATACCCGCTCCTCGACAAGGGGAAGGAGAAGGCGTCGGCTGGTGGGCCCGCACCTAAGGCGCGCTCCCACACACCGCCCAAGGACGGCAGAGCATCAAGCAAGCGACCCATTTCCCCCGCCAATAAGAGGAGGTTGGCTCGCGGGGACGGGAGCTCCGTCTCGAATCCCAGAGCGGAGGGGTCTCAGGGTGCGAGTGGCCCTGCATCGGACCCGGTGGGCGGCGCCGGCAGCAGCTCAGGCGGTGCCGTAGTTGGGTCAGTTTTAGCAGGTGCAGAGAAGAGACCTAACGTGCCTCCGGCTCTGAAGACGACAGGGGCAGGTGGCTCAGGCCCCTCGCGCATGAAGTTCCGCGCCTCCTGGAACTGCCAGGTGCCCAGGTATGATGTGAACCTAGGGTAGGCGGTATTGTTAACATTGTTCTGTTTGTATGATTGGTTTCGGCTTCTTCTTCCCAAAGCGTCGAAGCAGGACGCGACACGTTCCTTGCAGCAGCCCATGGGCCAGAGCCCTCTTGCCACTGGAGGTTCCGGTGGTCCAGCGCTAGAGCCAGCGCCGAAGCCAACGCCGGAGCTAGTGCCTGGATCAGCCCGGAACGCCGACTCTCCAGCGCTTGGGGCCAGCCTGCCGACGGACGCGTACATCCTTGGCGGCGGCGCAGCTGCTTCTTGCCAACCAGCAGGGTCGCCCCCTACTTCGCCGCAAGCGGGTGCGGTGGCAGCTCCGCCGGAAGACGTGAGCATGTAGCGGTTATAGGGTACCCCCGCCTGCAGAAACCAGAGGTAGTTCCTCTCCCCAATACCATGAAGGCGGCATTCTCCGGTCTGGAACAGGTGCAGGAGGTGCTTGGCGAGGAGTGGGACGAGCTGAAGGCGGAGCGGGAGCGCCTAAGGGTCTGGGGTGACTTGTTGAAGGAGCGGACCCTGGCCACCTAGCAGCGGGCGAGGAAGGAGCGAGAGCGGCTGGAGATCATGCGTGAGGCAATCAAGACGGAGCAGGTCACGGTTGAGAAACTTGACAATATGACCTGGGAGCTCCTGTTCTAAGCCAAAAGACTCCACGCCGATGTTGATGCTCGCATCGAAGCCAACTCAAAGGCGCAGGAGGACCTCACTCACCGAGTGGCTGCCGTTTCCCAGAGGGAGCAGGAGCTACAGGAGAAGGAGGGGGGTTTCTCACGCAAGCTTGAGCACGAGCGCGGCAAGCTGAAGTCTCGCTCTGATGACCTTGACGCCCGCGAAGCAGCCCTAAATGCGCAAGGTATGCGTAGCAGATCTGGATGTCGTGGTCTTCACAGTACTCTTGGAACACTGCACTTGTGAGCTCGGTCCTGTTGTCGGTGATGATTCTGTTAGGGACCCCGAACCGGCAGATGGTCGACTTGATGAACTTAACTGCTGACTGCTAGTTGATTGTGACTAGAGAGGTTGCTTTCGGCCACTTTGTGAACTTGTCTACGGCGACGTAGAGGTACTGGTACACTCTGACAGACCTAGGGAAGGGTCCCAGGTGTCCAACCCCCACACAACGAATGGCCATGAGTGCGGGATCATTTGCAGCGTCTGTGCCGGTGTGTGGATCTTCTTGGCGTGGAACTTGCACACCTTGCATCTCTTTACCAGCTCGACGACACCCTAGAGGGTTGTCAGCCAGTAGAAGCCATGCTAGAAGGCTTTACCGACCAGCGCGCGGGAAGATGCGTGGTTCCCACACTCACCTCTATGGATCTCTACGAGTAAGTCGCAACCCTCTTCTTGGGTTATGCACCGCAATAGGACCCCATTGGCGCTACGTCGAGAGAGATCTCCCTCTATCAACGTGTATCTTTGTAACACCCTCAAATTCATTTCCATGCATTGCATACATTTTTCAAATAGAGAAACATTATAAAAGAAGTAGAAATGGAGAAAAGAACCGTATAAATGGAGGAAGGAACCATAGAAATGGATAAAGAATCATAAAAGTGATGGGGAATGGGAAGAAGATAGCTGAAATGAGCCAATTCCAATCTGTCGAGGTGCGCGGTCGACACTTCCCCGGGCCCAGCGAGACACGTGGCGCTCTCGGAGCTCACCCCTGCGGAGGGGGTGAGGTCCGGCACTGCTGGCCACGTGGCGCCCTCGGCGCTCGCCTCTGAGGAGAAGGGAGGCCCGACCCCTCTGGACATGTGACGCCTTCGGAGCTCATCCCTGTGGAGGGGACGAGGTCCTTAGGCGAGTTTTTCCTCCTGTGCACGGGGGTACCCGGCACTGAGGGTACCGACACAATTTCCCCATATTTTCCCCACATTTGGGGGGATAAAATCCCCAAGGCTGCCGCACATAACTGAAAAGATAAGTTTGTTAAGATCCAAAACAAATTGAATAGGACTCTTATTTGAGCTCCAATTGGAGTAGGACTCTCCCCCCTTATAAATATAACCCAAAACCCCCCTTGTTAAGATCCGGTAGTTGACGCATGGCTTCGTCGGTGGGCTTGGGGTTTGGTTTGTTGTTTAAAATGCGGCAGCGGTGAGCCGGTGCAAGTGGTGCTTCCGTTCGATCCCCGCGTGCGCCTAAACTCGTAATGTGCCTCGGTCCATGGTGCCTTTTATAATTTATTTTATTCGTTATTAAATTTTAGTTTAAAATAAATATAAATTTATTCTGATTCTAATCCGATCTGACCCATCTTTATTACATCTGGCCGGGCGACCGATCGGTACATCAAACTTTGAAAGCATCAGCAGCTGCATGTGTGTGTCCGAGAAAAAGAACCCCCAATCCAGCTTTCCCATTATGGATCAAAGAATATTAGATTGTTAAAAGTCGTGGCCTAAAGATGTGACATCTTGTTTTGTTGGATCGTGAGTGTATTGAATTGCTTGTTGTAACTAGTTTCATGTTAGTTTGGTAAAATTGCAATGTGGAAGCTGGTAGATGATGATCTAGAGTAGATTGTTGATTTGTGCAATATAGGTGTAAATTATAGAATTTATCTTAAAGGTTGGGTATTTATATCAACTTCGGGTTGTAAAAACTACAATTCACAATAATGCTAACTCAAACAAAAGATTGTCACATCAGTTTTATCTACCTTTGCCTTGAAAATTGCCACAAAATTAGGTATAATTAACTAGCAATCTAATCTACCCACAGTTCATGCAAACAAATGGGGCTCAACTTTTACACCCTCAACTTTGCACAATTCAATGGTAACAGTCTCTACCTTGAATCTAACTTTTTAAAACTCTAGTTGGAAAACTACAGGAAATATGATGATAAAGAACATTCTATTTTGATTGTACACCACCTATTCTTGGTCACTAACCGAGCTCGGTTAAAGATGCTTGATTAAAGTCCATTGTTTATAGATTTTGCTCACTAAAATGATGATTACTATAAATCCGTGATAACTAGAAGCCACCTTTGATTGCTATGAAGCTGCGGGAGGGAATCCTCATTAGCCGGAGGGGGCTAGGTCAAAGCCTGGCTACGGGAGAAGAAAGCAGGTGGGGGTGGGGGGTGTGGGGGGGGCAGCGGAAGAAAGCGAGCTGTGAGCTGGGCTGCGTGTGGAGTAAGGGGGTGCTGGAATAGAGAGTTGGACCATGGTGGTGTGTAGGAGAGAGGGAAAGAGAGAGGAGAGTGAAAGTGTGTAGGAGAGAGGGAAAGAGAGAGGAGAGTGAACGTGCATCGTAGAAAATTAGTGCAACAGAACAGAAATATGATATACTTCTGTATTTTTAAAAAATTTAAAATTCACCACTATTATAAAATGGTGTGTTGTCTAAGAACACGTAGCTACGCATAGGCTCTAGGCGGGGATGACCGTCTGCCTAGCGTCTTTTAGAACATTGGTTATGACTATCTAATTGAGATGATAACACAATAGAAAAAGACATTAAATTCAGCACAAAGACATGATACGTGCTGATACAGTTGTGACGATTTTTCAAGCCACTTATTGGCTCAATTATTTATTGGATCATGCCAATTCTTAAGCCATTTTTATTTTTTTTGTTATAAATTATTATCATGTCCAAATAAGCCTACTTGTAAGTTTAATTCTTATTAGGCATGACCAATTTTTTGGCTCATTCACCATATTGTCCAAATCTTCATTTGTAGGCCCATTTCTTGTTGGGCCTAGTCAATTAGCAGCTTATGGCACTGTTTGGTTTCGCGTATGATCAGATTATTGGTAAAATTAAGTAAAAATCTCACTCAAACAGTCTGCTTAATATTAGATTATCTACTGAGCCGCTTATCTGAAAAGTCCAAAAACAACAGGAATCACGATTTTGTGGGTAGCGGCCCATTCTTTGCGTTGTACATAAGTGAGGCGCGCTTCCTTCGATATCCTTGCACTGCTGGTGGCGCCACCGCCGGATCCTCGTGCTGTAGCACTGGCGCCTCCCCGTACCACTTCCTCCTCCCGCGTCGTGGTTTGCACCCTCTCCTGCTCTGCCGTCGCCGGCTCGCACCGCCTGTGATCGTTCTCCGCCGGGTCCCCCTACAGCAGGCTCCCAGCAGTCGCCGGCGATTCCTCCTGTCCCGCCGCTGATTCCTCATCAGTCGCCGACGATTCCTCCAGTGCTTCCGCCGATTCCTTCAGTGCTGCCGCCGATTCCTCCAGCGCAGTGCCCTACACGCAGCAACTATTCCCTGTCTTGATCCGCAGCAGATCATCCACCGGCGTCCTCCATCCCCTCGACTCGAGTTGCAGCAGATTGCGGAGGGATCCGGGTGGTTGATTCCAGATGGATTTAGTGGAGGAGGTTCATCCACGAGGCCACGGGAGGACGATCCATCCAATATGTTATTCTATTTCAAAAAGTAATGCACTTTACTTTATGCCCTAAACCCAACAGCACTAAAAAATAACATCCCATGCAACATACTATATTAATGGTGAAGATTACCAACTATCAAGGTTAATAATCATTTTGTGTTCCTCTGTCCGTAGGAATTAACATCATATCTTGATCTTTGTGTTCCTCTGTTCCTAGCAATTAACATCCAATAATATTCATTATGCCTCCTTGGCCTTGGGCTTAGGTTCAAGTCGTTGGAAAACAGTCCTGAAGATCCATGTTTTAGTTTTTTTTTGTTTTTGCATCATATAAGTCCAAATGAATAGAAGTTATAAAATTTTTCTTTGCTAATTATGTATTGATTATTAACATCTTGTGTGCATTAACATATAAATACCAAGTATATAATATTTTAAATAAAATATCCGTCATTACTATTGTAACTACTAGAATGGACACAATTAACTAATAAAATTGAGCTATCATGAGCCTCAGAGGCACAATAGCCATTTTGCAAATAAAACAAAAAGAATTCATTAAAATAATCCGGTTTACCAAACACCTAGATTATCTCGTAAGCAGATTATCCAGAACGTGACTTATCAGAAAATCTTGTTTCTCAGACAAGTGAGTCTCTAAAAAGCGGAACCAAACAGGGCCTATGTTTCGTTGGTCATAATCAATCACTTATCTAAGTATGTCTAATTATAATTCTGAGAATATTAAACTTGCTAAATTTATGGGTCATATTAATTCGTCATAGATTGTCATCTACTCCAATATATAGAAACGTTTGTAGGTCCAACATACTTTTGTAACCAAATTATATATGCCACAATTAAATGTTAATTCATCTTATGTTACATATTGAATGAATAGATTTCAGCCCATCAATATTCAAATTAATCTCGAACACAGACATGTCATAGTTTACAAAATAGCAGTTCAGAAAACATATTCACACTGGAGCTACAATGTTCATGACCAAACCAGTAAGATCATGGCCTAATCTATAGCCAATACACGAGAAGAACATAGCATATTTTAGATTTTAAACATTTATTATTTACCTAAGATCGATAGAAAGTTGAGAACTTTGTTTGTGGGACATCCAAAAATTGTGATTTTATCTATTAAAGACCGTAACCCAATTGTACATTATAATTTATTTTATCTCAATACACAAAATACGTTTCAACTTAAAATTTGGCACGAAGATAGATTGTTGCATTGTATATGCATGTGTTTTTTAATGATTTTTTCTTTGTTTGCATAGTTTGATTTTAAAAAATAAATATTTTCCTAGTAAAAAAGTATGCAGACATCAGCAAAGAATCTTTAAAAAAGCACATGAATAGTGAATGCAACAATGTATGTTTATGTCAAAATTCAAGTTGTAATGTATTTGATATATTGAGACAAAAAAGTTGATAGTACTCATGTTTTTGTTATAATGTCTCGCAGACAAAATTAGTTTTTTTAGTGTCCGAGTGATAAAATAACAAGTTACGGTGTCCCATAGACAAAAGAAGATTTTTTTAGTGTCCTGTAGACAAAAACAAATACTAGAAAGTTAAACTCTCAATCTCGTATCACTTATTTTTTCAAAATTGCTTCTTCTGTTATGTCTTCTTTTTAAAGGTTTTCCGACGCTTGTTTCTGCTTAACAACTTTTTGTCTTCTACACCTTTTTCTAGATCCTTTTCTCCTACGGATAGCATACGTATCATTTGTTTAGTTTCTAGTGAAAAACATGAAGATCAGAAACAGATAACGCAAATCAGAGACAACGACTCGATCACGGTTGAAAACAGATTGGATATATTCCGATCCATCCGCTACCGTTTTCGGAAATGTCTGATCCATATCTATTTTTTCAAATATTTTTCGGATTCGGATTCAGATATTTGAATTTGGATATCGGATCAGAAATGGCTTCATCACATATCCGTCCGTTTTGTCGAATATCCGTTTCTTTTCGGATACATCCGAATTTATTTAAATCGGATATGTAACCCTTGTTGGGCCTTAGCCCGTTTTCTATGTAGAAAACCCTAAGTGCCCTATTCCCTAGCCCGCAGCCGTAGCTGGCGCCCGCCCCGACCGAGTTTGAGACGCTGCCGCCGCCCGCCGCCCCTCTCAGCTCCGCTTCCCTCTGCCAGCCGGTCGCCGCCCGCCGCTCGTCGGCTATCCGCTGGCCGCTGTTGCGCCTGCCCGTGCCCGCCCTTCGCCTGACGCCCACACCCGAGATGAGACGCGCCGGCCGCTGCCCGCCGCCCGCACGCCCCCAAGGCCTCGAGGCCCGAGCCTCGAGCCCCCGATGCGCCGGCCACTGCCACCTAGGCCCCGAGACCCCGACGCGCCGGATCGCCGCCCTCGAGGCCCCGACGCCGGACGCCGCCCCCGAGGCCCGAGGCCTCGAGCCCCTAACGCGCTGGGTCGCTAGCTGCCGCCCCCGAGGCACCACCCTCCGCCCTCACCCGTCCACGCTATGATTGCCGCCCCTCCTTCACATCTCATCATCGGTAAGAAGCCTCTCCTCTCTCTCTCTCCGCCATTAAACAATTTGCAGTAAGGATGTATATGGTTGAATGACTTGTTTGATAATTTGATCCGTCAATTAGCAGTCGAATGATTTGTAGATGGTCTCTAATGCACCCACTGATGAGAATGAGATACCCAACAATGCCTCGGCTCCAAAATCAGCTCCCACACCGCGTCTCTTTTTAGAGCCCCCACCACCTCCACCGTCCGTGAATTGTCGAACAGCAAGTAAAAGCTTAGATATTTCATGTTTGATGAGTGACATAATAGATAATTTGAAGATTAGCTATATGTTCACATGTTGCTATACTATTGTTTGGTCATGTGCAAGAATCTCTATTGGAAGTAGCAATGTACCGGTATCTTCTTCAAGTATAAATGTAGCGGTAACGACTAGCAATAGCAATGATCAAGTTATTCTTAGTGATGATGATGAAAAAGATGCAAAGAGGCCTAAGAAGAGCACATCACAAGTGTGGCAATATTTTACCAAGGGGGATAAGACTATAATGATTGAGGGCAAGGAGTATAAAGAGAAATGGGCGTCATGCAACTTTCTAAAGTGCAAGGCGAAGCATAGATGTGAGAGCACCATGGGAACAACTAGATTTTGGACACATCTAAAGAATGCACATAGTGTTGTGAAAGGTCAACAATAGTTAGCAACTGAAAATGATTGTGAAAAGGACATGCATTATGTTGAACCATACAGGTATGATCCAGAAGTCAGCATCAAGAAGTTTAATTTGGTAATTATCATGCATGAGTATCCGTTTAATATAGTCGAGCATGAGTATCTTGTAGACTTCCTCAAATATTTGCGTCCTAACTTACCAATCAAATCTCGCATAATTGTTAGAAAAGAAATCATGGATATATACTTTGATGAAAAGAGCAAATTGTATCCACACATTAAGACTTTTAAGTATAGATTCAGTACAACAATGGATATGTGGACTTGAAACCAAAACAAAGAATACATGTGTGTCACTGAAAGTGCATCTAGGTAATCCCCGTGAATTTTGGATGATTGATGACGGTAATTAAGATACTAATAAATTCTACTGAGTATGGAGCACATGTGCTTATCAAAAGGAATGGATGTGGAGTCTCTCAAGAAGCAAAAAGGAAAAGAAGAAGACTTGAAAGAGTAGAAAATAGAATTTTTCTATTGATTTTCAATTTTCTAGATTGTGTACAGGGTCTTATCTTTTAGAGTGCTTGAGAATCATTAGAGAGCTCAAACTAAAATTAGAAAGTTAAAATCATGAGAGAAAGTAGTCATAGGTATGGCTGAAAAAGGAAAGACCGGACTTGTCCGGACTACGGGCCGGACTAGTCCGTTCCAACACAGACTAGTCCGTTTTAGACCGGACAAGAAGTCTCTGAGTGAGTTTGGAGTTGTCCGTTTTAGGCCGGACTAATCCGTTGTCGAGTGAGTCTGGGCCTTTATGAGACTAAGTCTCGGAAGGCCGGACTAGTCCGCCTAGTTGGCCGGACTAGTCCGTTAAGCGGACTAAGCCGTTTGGGTCCGGAGAAGAAGTCTCTGAGTGACTTCGGACTAGTCCGCTCCATAGGCCGGACTAGTCCGGTCCCTTCATACTAGTCCGGTTTAGGACGGAACAAAAGTTCCTGTGTGAGCTCGGACTAGTCGGAAGTTGGTTGGACTAGTCCGCATCCCTAGATTAGAGAGTTTTTTAGACTAAGTGTGGTAAGACCGTACTAGTCCATCCTTGGGGTCGGACTAGTCTGCCCTCACCAGACTAGTCCGTTCTCATACGGAACAAAGGTTCCTGATTGAGATCGGACTAGTCCGCTCTTGGCCGGACTAGTCCGGGGTTTTATGACCGTTTGAATCCAACGGTCAGTAGACTTTAGTTGGTAGCCTTGTGACGTGGGTGGTCCCTTAAGAACGGACTAGTCTGGGATTTGGACCGGACTAGTCCGGACTTTAGTAGGTAACGGCTACATGCCGGGATTTCTATAAAAAGGAGACCTCCCGGCTGAGAATAAAGAAGAGAACAACCCTAGCACTGAAAACTCATTCCTAGAGCTCTTCTAAGCCTCTTTCCTCACCCTCTTGACCCCTAAGATTGGATCTTAAGGGGTTTGTGAACTTGTGAGAGGAGAGACGTGGTGATCGACGTTTAAGCTCTCGGTTTGATTCTCTTGCACTCTGATTGTTAATTTGAGTTCTTGATTGTTGTATTTTAATTCCTAGAACTGCTAGGTTGTTGTAGGGAGCCTCAAGTTGTGAGTAGCCCCTAAGAGCATTGTATTCATATTTGATTAATAGTGAAAGAGTCCGGGCTTGATCTTGGTGATCGCTCGGTGAGGGAAGGGTTGGAAAAGACCCGGTACTTTGTGGACTCCTCAACGAGGACGTAGATTCTTGTGTGGAATCGAACCTCGGGATAAATCGTATCTCTTGGTTCCTTTACCTTCTCGCTCACTCACTAGAATTACTTGTTAAGCTTTTGTCTGATAAACACTTGTGAATTGTTCCGTTGACCTGCAATTTAGTCATTCACAACTTATTAGTGAGATTATTTGACTACTATACATCTTACGCTTAAACGAATTTAAAAGGAAAACCTAAAACACAATTTTATACCTAGACCGGACTAGTCCGCCCTCAGACCGGACTAGTGTGGCCTTCTTCAAGTTTAATCAGCTGTTTGCAATAGTTTCAGGTTTTATTAGCCTATTCACCCCCTCTAGGAAACTTTCAGTCACGACACATTGGATAGATGATGATTGGCATATTCAGAAGAGGATTATTGATTTCTTTCATGTAGAAGGACGACACACAGAACAAAAGTTGTATGAATCTTTTACTGAGTGCATGGTTAGGTGGAACCTTGAGAAGAAATTGCTTTCATTGACTTACAATGCATCAGCAAATGAAGTAGCGGTGAAAGATATAATTAATGATTTGAAGACAAATGGAGGTGCTTCTTTTAGTGTGTGATGGTGCTTTTTTTCATATGAGATGTGCTAATCATATTTTAAAATTAATTGCTAGAGATGGTCTAAGAGTGATTTCTCGGACAATTGAAAATGTTAAGTTATTAGTCCTAGTTGTCAAGGGATCTCCACAATAATGGGAGGAATTGATGAAGCATACAATTGAGTGTGGTTTGAAAACTGATAAGGGTATTTCACTTTATATCTCAACAAGGTGGAATTCAACTTTTTTGATGTTGAGGTATGCTTTACACTACAAGGTCAAATTATTATACTCTTATACTCGTCAATTTACTTGAATTATTACATCATTATATTTTTTAATTGTATGGTGTCTATTTTGTAGGATGCTTTTATGAGGCTCAAAACAGCTGATCGACGTAGGTATGAACACATATGTCCGTCTAATGCTGTGTGGATCAAAGCCAATATATTGTATTGTGCCTTAAAGAAATTTTATGATTTAACTAAGCTTCTTTCTGGCTTTATATCCAACCGCGAACTTGTTTTACAAAAGCTTTTGTGAGATTAGAACTGTGTTTGCCGAGTGGACTACACATGAAGATGTCACTATTCGTGGTATGGTTATTCCTATGAGTAAAAAGTTTGAGAAATATTGGCAGAAATCAAATGTGGCTCTTACAGTGGCAAGTTTCCTTGTTCCAAGGTATGTTACAATTCATCTTTTTATCGTAATATTAAATATTAGGCAACAAACTGCTAGCTGAAACGAGATATATCTTCTTCTTTCAAAGTACAAGAAAACACTCATAGAGTTTTACACGCGAAAGTTCTATGGTGATGTGCTATACCATGTTGAGGAATTTGTTAGTATATTAAGGCAAATGTATCAAATTTATGTTGCACACTCACTTGCAATTGCAAAGAAGACACCAGAAACTAAGTCATTTGATTTGTTTATGGACACCGAAGATGAAGAGTTAACACAATTCCTATATGAGTCGTATTCTAATGATGTAGAATGCTCAAATGACATGGACAAATACATGGTTCAACCACTATTTAAGCATAATGGACCGTCTGACATTTTAACATGGTGGAAGAATCAAGGAAAGGAATATACAATTCTTTCACAAATGACTCATGACGTGCTAGCCATACAAGTATCAACAGCTGTTTCAGAATCTGCCTTTAATGCCGGTGGACGTGTGGTCGATTCATACCGTAATCGTCTTGACCATGAGATCGTACAATCTTTTATTTGTACTAAAAATTAGGTTGCAGCAGCAAGAAAAAGGTGATATAAGTTCATTACTTAGTCTTTTGTATTCTTTGGGTTTTTTAATTGCTTAGCGTTTTATTGTATGCATCTTTTTCAGATCATAAGAGTACTACTTTGATTTATCTGTTTTTGATATATCCGAACTATTCGATACCGAATCCGATTCTGATGATGCCGTTTCCGACTCCGATTCTGAAATAACATATATATATGAAAACGATTTAGCTTTTATCAGACGTTTTAATCCTAAACTCGATAAGAAAAAGGAAAAGGAAAACGAAAGCACCATTGTCTGTTCCACTAGTTGGCCTGTGAGGTGGAGACGCCTTTCTCCCGTCTTCCTCTCATTGGCTTGATGGTTTCCTTGCTCCCTCGCGCCCCCTACCTCGCCTCACTCCCCAAGCCTGCCGCCGCCGCCGCCGCCGCCTCTCCCCCCCTGTGGCGCCCCGCCATGTTGTCTTCCTCTGCCACCCCTCATGCTCCTGTGGCCGCCGGGGCAGCAGCGGCGGCCCGTCCGAGAAAGCTGCCAGTGCTGCTGTTTGACGTCATGGACACCGTCGTCCGGGACCCCTTCTACCACCACATCCCGGCCTTCTTCCAGTTCCGTACACCGCTGCCCCCTCGGTCCTTTCATCTTTGTCTGCGAATTGCCGTGGTTTAGTTGCTACGGTTAGGTGTTCGACGAAATGCCCAAAAGGATCTTCCTGGAGGATGCTTTAGTTGCGGTCTCCGCTTCTTCGTTTTTATTACTGAAAGATGGTCTGTGATTGTTTAGGAATAAGATTTTCTGAAGTTTCTATTGAGGAGATATACAAAAAGCAGCAAACGAGCAGTGGGTGATCGTAATCAGTGTGTAAAGTTGCAGAATTTGAACTAGGTCCATGAATTGATTAATTAGTCTGACAATGCTTCGGTGGATAATCGAATACAAATTTTAATGTGACCTTTCTGTAGTGGCTGCAACTCCAGTTTTACTGTTTTTGAGTACCGTTTTGTGCTTCAGTTGTACCTCAATTAATCGTGGTTAAATTGCTGATTCAATTATGTATGTTTTGGTGCCTATTAGAGGTTTTAAGGCGTTCCACTTGTTGGTTCCATCAGAAGTTTAGCTATGTTCTAATGCAGCAGGTTTTAAGACTGGAATTATTCTGAATGTTCACTAGTGCAAAATATCGTATTTTGCTGACTTGCAGTTACAACTTACAAGTGACAAGATTCATTGGGTGTGAAGTTGCAGAATTTAAGATCGATAATTATAGGATTAATTAGCAAGACATGCTCAGACTGTAGTAATGGTTCTTGAAATAGCGTAGTGCGATTAGGTTTCAGCAACTATCTAAACTGTGATTAAATTACTGCCTCGGTGAATTGTGATTAAATTACTACCTCATAGTTTGTACGTTGATGTTCATGATTCTTTCATTTTGTTGAGAGCTTACTGAGTACTCCCTCCGTTCACTTTTTCTTGACACAAGTGACTTTTTGAGTTGTGTTTGGCCATTCATCTTATTCAAAAAAATTTAGTAAGTATCATATTTTGTTATAATTTGTTTTACACTAAAAATATTTGAATCATAACTCATACTTTTGCATATTTGAACTAATCTTTTGAATAAGTCGGATGGTCAAAGATGGTGCTAAAAGTCACGGCGTCAAATAAAAGTGAACAGAGGGGGTACTATTTATTTCAATAATTTGTTCCCTTGTTTCTTTCATAGAATGTCCATGAAAGAACTCGTAGAAAGCAAGCATCCAACAGCATGGTCAGAATTCGAGATGGGGCTAATTAATGAGGTACTAGCTATAGAAGCTTGATTTATTGCTTGGTCGTTGGATGCACAATGTCTATGGTAATGGTGGAAAGGGTTTTCAAAAGAAAACATAAAGTTTACATTTTTGAACTCCTTTATTTTTTCTAGAATATGCAGCAGGGCCTTGCCTCAGCAGTAAAGTTGTTGTCGTGTGACCATGAGGTCACGGGTTTGAGTCCTGGAAACAGTCTCTTGCAGAAATACAAGGAATGGCTGCATACAGAAGACCCAAGTGGGTCGGACCCTTCCCCGGACTCTGCATAAGCAGGAGCTAAATGCACCAGGCTGCCTTTTTTTACATAGGAGAGCTGCGTATCGTTATATTGAAAAAGAGTTTTAGGTCGATGACCTTTACAACACACCCACTTTTTGACAGGCACCCAATAGTTTACATGTTGACGATTACATTGCGAGTAATGGAACTAATAGAAAGAAAAGCACCTAAACCTACTCTCGCGCTAATAGACAACCTAGATTCTTAGCCCAAAGTCTTGCATCATCACCAGCCTTTAAAAGGCGTCGACTAGGCGCGTCCAGACGCTCCGGCCTGGACGCCATGGCCAGCTGCCTCGCCTGGCTGGCGGGCGCCACCGCCGTTGCGGTCACCACCCCCTAATGGCGCCACCGCCGTGCCGCCCCTGTCGCCGCGGTGGCCGCCCCCGTCCCCGCCGTGGCCTACCCCGTTGCCACTGTGGCCGCCCTCGCTGCCGCCGCACCCTCGTGGCCACCTCTACCCACCACCGGTGGAGGGAGGGAGAGAGAGAGTGAAGAGGAAAGGAATTAGGGTTAGGAGTGAGGGGGTGGGTGTTATTTATATGGAACGATTTGAAATCAGGACCGTCAGATGAGATTCGACGGTCCACATTAATCGGGCCTGCCCGCCCGCTTGCCCGGGCGCCCGCCTGCGTCCGCCCGCCCGCTCGCTTTCCTGATAAAATAAGTATTGTACCGTTGGTGTTTGTGGCGTCAAATAGTACAACATCTTAGACTAAACATCTTCTAGTACAACATCTTAAGGACAACATCTTAAGGACATCATCTTAGACTAGCATCTTGGCATATGCTTGGTTGTCTTGAGCCAGCTATAAATATGTAACCCCAAACCTTTATTGGGTATGACATTGTGTGAGAAATAAACCAGAAAAAAATTGTCCCAACTCTTAGTGTCATCATCTTTCTCAATGAGAGTAAGAGTTCGGCTACTAATAAGAACTCCTAGTGTCATCCTCTTCCTCAATGAGAGTAAGAGTTCAACTACTAACAAGTGATATCAGAGCCGTTCTATCTTACAACCTAAACATCTCTTTGCTCATCTCCTTCCCACGCCTCTCTCTGTCCTCAGCCGACAACAGGAACACCGGCTGTTCCAGCTCATATCTCCTCTTCTGCACATACGAGCAACACCTTGTCTGAGGCAACATCTTTCCCACACAACAACCCTCCACTAGCGCGCCATGTCCAGAGGATAGTCTCAGCGCTCGGTCGCCTCGAGCGCTCGCCATCGGCAGGAGGCCGAGGTCGCTGCCGCAGAGGAACGGGAGCGAGTAGCGGCAAAGACTGCAGCGACGGCGGCAAGGCTGGCGGCGGCGGAACTGGTAGCAACGAGAGCGAAAGTAGAAGCAACAGCGGCGGCGGATGCAGCGCGTGCAGCGACAGCAGAGCTCGACGCTCCGCGCGGCAGTAGCACGAACAACTCTGTTTCTGCCGACGGCGGCACCAACGATGAGCTTAAGCTAGCGAGGGAGGCAGCTCGAGCGCAGGAGGCGCAATGGGCAGCCGCTCATCCCCATGGGCGCGGCGGCGGCAGCCCTGACGGGCGCAGACGTGCCGGTAGAATTCCCGGCGGTGGTGGTTGGGTCGACGGAGATCGCGACCTTTACAGGCGGCGTGACTCTCTCCCCGGACAGGTACCATGGCCACTGCGGGATTCAGGCCATTGTCAAAGACATTGGTCCCGGCGGTGGGTGGCCTACCCTCACCAAGACTAACTACATCGAGTGGGCCGCGGTGATGAGGATACGGCTCCAGGTGCGACACATGTGGGAAGTAGTTCGGTACGGCGACGTCGACTACTACGAGGATCGACGGGCGCTGGATGCTCTCATTGCTACAGTCCTGCCCGAGATGCAATTCTCGCTTTCAAAGAAGCGGTCTGCCAAGAAAGCCTGGGACGCCAACGCTGCGGCACGTATCGGCAACGACCGTGCTCGCAAGACAACACTGCAGGCACTTCGCAAGGAGTGGGAGACCTGACTGTTGGTACCCTGCAGACCGGGTACGCCCGCGTGGAGGCTTGAAGAGGCCCCAGACCCCGCCTCACTGCTGGGGTGGGCTCTGGCGCCAGCATGGCCCTAGACCTAGCCTCCCCGTTGACGCGAGGTCCGACGCTGCCACGTGTCTCCGGGCCGGACCAACCCGTTGAGGAAGGCTCCGGAGCTGCCACGTGTCCTTGGCCCCGAACCTGGCCTCCCCACTGAGGCAAGGTCCGGCGCTGCCACGTGTCCATGGGCTTCGGGCCGGACCTCTCCGCTGAGGAAGGCTCCGGAGCTACCATGTGTCCTTGGCCCCGGACCTGGCCTCCCCGCCGAGGCGAGGTTCGCGCTGCCACGTGTCTCCAGGCTCCGGGCTGGACCTCCCCGCTGAGGAGGGCTCCGGAGCTGCCACGTGTCCTTGGCCCCGGACCTGGCCTCCCTGCCGAGGCGAGGTCCGGTGCTGCTACGTGTCCCCAAGCTCCGGGCCTGACCTCCCCGCTGAGGGCTCCGAAGCTGTCACGTGTTCTTGACCCCAGACCTAGCCTCCCCGTTGAGGCGAGGTCCGGCGCGGCCACGTGTCCCTAGGCTCCGGGCCTGACCTCTCCATTAGGAGGGCCCCGGAGCTGCCACTTGTCCCACGATTCGCCGTGGGCCTTAGAAGTCAAGGAAGACGTGCGCAGTCTAGTCACGCATTCAAGACTCGCGCCTTCCACAAAAGCATGGCATGCGGTGCATGCCTCCGCCCACTCCTGCCAGTCATTACAGTGACAGGACAGGGCGGCACGGCGTGACAACGACATAGTGCTGTACGACGTGAGAACAGTACAGTGCTGCACAACTGACCGAGTAGGACACGGCAACAAGACAAGGCCTTCTCCCGCCATCATCAACCACTACTCGGACAGAGGCGCTCGGCCTGTCAGGCGGCGCGCCTTAACTCCTTCGACAGCGACATTACAAGTAGTCGTAAATACCCTAGATCGTGTATAAGGTACGGACAGCCGCGGGGCCACCTGTCGTGCCCCGGGCCACAGTGTAACTGCTTTGGCCTTGAGCTTTAAAAAGACCAGGGCAGCCTCTGGGAAAGGGATTCAATCCAATCTCTAGAATCTCAAACTCATACACGCGCAAGCTCAAGAAACACACACACACACACACACACACACACACACACACACACACACACACCCGTGGACGTAGGTTTTCACCTCCGGTGGCCCAACCACGTAAATCCCGGTGTTCACCATTGTTCTCAAAGCTCGATCGATCTAGCGACGTTAGCCCCTCCAAACAACGAACCTCCACGGACTGCTCCAGTAGCGGTACCGGGGGAAATGTTGTAGCGAACACTTCGACATTTGGCTCGCCAGGAAGGGGGCTTTCACACTCTCTAGGCGACCGAGCATGACCACCATGGTGAACATCCAGTCCATCGCTGGCTCCTCCCGCCCCACTGGCCGTCGTCTCCAGGGGAGGGAGGCGGAGACCACTTCCCGCTCCAGAACGGGTAGATCTGGCCGGGTAGGCAACCAGACGGTCGCCGGCCCTCAGGAAGCCACTGCTGCAACAAACGGCGGCCATCCGCCGCCATGGCGGCAACCACGCCGCCAATTCCAAGTCCGGAGAGCTTGCTGGTTGCAACACGCGCTATTCTTCACAACCCTCCGGGCGAGAGTGCTCCCCCAGAGGCAGCAGAGCAGTGTCGTAACGACGTCGACCACCTCGACACCGCCGCCATGAACACGCTCGCCTACAGAAGGCTGCGGGCTGAGCCGTCGCAGGCGCAGTCGCATACGCTGACGGTGGCCCGCGAGATGACGTCGACACGTGCGGCGACCACGGCCAGGCAGGCCCCAGCCGACCTTAGGGTCGATCTATACCGCCTCCACGTGAGCGAAGATGGCCGCGTCACCATCGAGAGACGGCGCGAGAGACGTCGCAACCTCGAGGGCGAGTATGGCACCCCGAGGCCGTACCTGCGAGACGCGTGGCGCAGACCCCTGCCTCTCCTGTAGCATGCGGGGGCTGCATGGCACTCGCCCCACATCTTCGCATGGTGGTCTGGCCACCCAAGTTCCGGCCCCACTTGCCGGAGAAGTACGACGGGACTGTCAACCCACCGAGTTCCTGCAGATCCACTCCAGCTCCATCCTACCTGTAGGAGGGAATGAGGCTGTCATGGCCAACTACTTTCCCGTGGCCCTGATCGGCACTGCCTGGTCATGGCTCATGAACCTTCCTTCGGGCCCCATATCCTCCTGGGAAGAGTTGTGCTGGCGGGTCACAACTAACTTAGGGAGTTCCTACACGCGCCCCAGCAGCGAGCTCGACTTCCACGCCGTGCGTCAGCGCGAGGGAGAGTCACTGTGATTTTTCATCCAGCGGTTGTCCCAGGTCAGGAACACCATTCCCCGCATCTCCAACGTCCCCGTCGTCGTCGCCTTCCGACAAGGCGTTAGAGACAAGAAGATGCTCGAGAAGTTGGCCACGCATAACGTGCAAGACGACTACGAGCTCTTCAGCCTGGCGGACAAGTGCGCCAGGGCGGCGGAAGGACGAGACTGGCACTCACGACCCGCTTTCGGGGCGAGGAGTGCCGGTGAGGCTGCTGCTCAGGGCAGCAGCAAGAAGAAGAAGGTAGGAGGCAAGAACAATCCTCTAGCCGAGGCACCCACTAATCGACGAGGACGACCAATGGTGCCCGGTCCACAACTCCAACCGCCACGGTGCTAGCGAGTGCCGTGAAATCAAGAAACTCGCGGAGCGCTTCCGCGAGCAGCAGCGACAGCGTCAAGACGGCGCGCCCTTCCGCTAGCGGGAGGGCAAACAGAAGGCTCACCCTGAGGCCAGTGCGGAACAAGAGATGGAGTACCAGGACGCCAAGCGGGCGTTGGAGGGGTTCCTGGGACATCACGTCCCGGCGTGCCGTCAAGACCCTCCGATGAGTGGTGGCAGCGGCTGCTCCTACCCCCGGGTCGGCGCCACACCACAAGTGGATGGAGACGCCGATCAGCTTCGACGCCTCTGACTTCCCCAAGAACATTGGGCGCCAAACAACTTCCACTCCTCGTCGCCCCCACCATCGCCAACGTGAAACTCTACCATGTGCTGATCGATTGTGGGGCGTTCCTCAGCGTCATCAACCTTGCAGCTTTCAAGAAGCTCCAGATCCCCATGTCCAAGCCCACCCCCTCACGTCCATTCTCGGAGGTGGGTTAGGACCCTATCTTCCCGTGCGGTAGCATCTCCCTCCCGGTGACATTCGGGACGCCTGAGAACTATCGCACGGAGAGCGTCGTCTTCGACGTTGCGGTGGTCAGCCTCCCCTTCAACGCCATCATCGGTAGGCTAGCCCTGTACTAGTTCATGGCGGTAGCCCACTACGGCTACTTAGTCTTGAAGATGCCGACACCAAGCAGGGTCCTCAAGATCTGTGGAGACCGCTTTGCTGCCGTCTCAGCGCTGGAGAAGCTCCAAGCTTTGGCAGCGACGCAGGAGGCTGCTTCCGGCTACGCTGAAGCTAGCTGGTCGCCTCCAAGCGAGCGCCAGCGAGGGATGACATCTGCACCCTACGTGCAGCCCTTAGACGGCGGGTACGTCCCCGTCAAAGCCGTCCAGTCTGGCCTAGACGTCGCCCATGTTGGAAATCCGTGGATTAATTCCTCTAATCTTTTCTCTTGATATTATTCTCAATAGGGGGGCTATATATATAGCCCCAAATTACAGAGTCCTAATCTAATACTTCCTAGACTCCTACTCGAATTAGAGATAGACTTAGGTTCTATCTTTAACACTTGACTTGGACTTTATCTCTAACACTAATTTAATCTAGAAAACTGGATTATTTCTAACAATCACCCTCTAATCTCGTTTTTCTAGATCACACTCACACTTTTGTAGTGGACACTACACCCCTAGGATGGACACTTCATCCTGCACACACTAGAGGATGGGCATTACATCCCCCCGAGATGGGCACTACATCCCGGACACGAATTTGGGTTGGGCACTACAACCCTGAGGTGGGCACTACACCTCGAACACTTAATTTTGGGATTGGCACGTCTTCATCCTCAGGATGGTCGCATCTTCATCCTGCACACAAATTCGGGTTGGTCACATCTTCAGCCCCAGAATGGGCTCATCTTCATCCTGCACTCGATCTCGGAATGGGCGCATCTTCATTCCGATCACATACTCGAGATGTTACATCTTCATCTCGAGCACACCTCGCATTGGCCTGCTCTTTCTCACGCGACAGAGCACCCAATATTCTTCTTCTTCACCGTCATCATCGTGGGATAGCACCTTGGGTCAGTGATCTCGTACTCTTCCAAGATCCATCCGTGCTACGACGCTTCCCGAGTTCTCCACACACGTAGAAGCAGAACACGACCAAACACCACCGCACCAGAGCTCCCGTGTTGGAAATCGACTGTGCGCACTTGGTCGCGCTATGCTTCCAGATGCCGTCGCCGCTGGACCGCTGTACTTGAGGCTTGCTCCGCCTGCGTAACGTGAAGAAGTATCCCAAGTCGCGCAGGCCGTAGTTTGCCAAAAGGTCCCACGGTGTCACATCATAGAAGTCTGCTTCTATCACAACGCCCGCCTCACGTGGTGGAAAACCACGCAGCTGTGGTCGGAGAAAGTGAAGCACCAGCTCGTCCTCCGTTGGTTTGAAAGTCGAATTATGTGCCATGTTCTGCAGACACCTCCTTGGTCGTGGGCTAGCACTTGACTTCCTCTGGTCCACTTCGGGTGTCTTTAGCAAATAACACCAACAACTGTACTTCTTTGGGTGACCTTAGCAAAGAACTGTTCCTTAGCCTGTGGCCAGCAGGCCCAGCCCAACCAGCCCTCTCACTGAAACCCTAATGAACAACCTCTCCTCTCTTCTTTTCACAGGACCACGAGCAGCCGCCGCCTCTTCTCTGCTCAGCCCGAGCCTTCACCGCCGCAACCCTAGCGCCATCCGCCTCGCGTGCTACCTTCAGCCTCTTCCTCCTCTTTGTTCAGCCGCCACCTGCTCCTTCAGCGTTAGCAGCCGCCGCAACACCTTCTCCTACCGACGCCTCCTGACCAAGCTCGACCGTCGCCCGTTGTCGCGCGGGCCCGATCCTGGCCGCGCTCGCGCCGCCCTTGCCGCGCGCGCCGCTAGCACCCGCCCGCTGGCCGTCACCAGCCTGGTCACCTGCTGCGCGCTCCCGCCGACGCCGCCCTTGGAGCCCCTCGCCCTTGGAGCACGACCTCTTCGTTTGTCGCCGGATCTACGCCAGGATCGACTCCGACCCCAATGAGATCCGCCCTGCGAGCGCCCGATCCGAAGCTTTTGCTCCCCGGAATCGACCTCCTTGAGGTACGATCATTCCATTCTAGCGTTGTCTACCCTTTGGCACCGCACCGACGACCACGACCACCGCTGCCTGAAGTTGCAGCCCTTCCAGAAAGCGCCACCCGGTCGCGAGCGCGATGCGGCTGCGTGCGCGCGCTTCACCTGCGCACGCACGATCTCCAAGCTGCCGCCGCGAGGGCCTCCTCCCCACAGGCCGTTGCCCACCCCGAGAGCACGTCCTCCAGGGGGCGGATCTAAAAACCCTAGCTCTGATGCCAAATGTTGGAAATCCGTGGATTAATTCCTCTAATCTTTTCTCTTGATATTATTCTCAATAGGGGGGCTGTATATATAGGCCCAAATTACAGAGTCCTAATCTAATACTATCTAGACTCCTACTCGAATTAAAAATAGACTTAGGTTCTATCTCTAACTCTTGACTTGGACTCTATCTCTAACACTAATTTAATCTAGAAAACGGGATTATTTCTAACAGCCCAGACCACCCACATAGCGGGGAATCTTGGCGACAAATAGGAACTCGCGCTCATCACCTTCCTCCGGGCTAACGGCGACGTGTTTGCATGGCAACCGTCATAGATGCTCGTGATCCTCAGGGAGGTGATTGAGTACCATCTAAAAATCTACCCCGACGCCAAGCCGGTGCAACAGAAGCCTCAGAAGCAGTCAATTGAGCGGCAAAACTTCATTCGTGAAGAAATCAAGAAGCTGCTCGACGCCGGCTTCATCGGAGAGGTCCACCATCCACGGTGGCTGGCCAACACTGTTGTCGTCCTTAAGGCTGGCGGGAAGCTTCATATGTGCATCGACTACACCACTCTCAATAAGGCATGCCCAGAGGATCATTTTCCTCCCCCCCGCATAGACCAAATAGTGGATTCTACATTCGGCTATGATCTACTGTGTTTCCTAAACGCTTACTCAGGTTTCCACCAAATACCTATGTCTAGGGAAGATGAAAAGCATACTGCCTTCATAACAGTAGATGGTCTATTTTGCTATGTATCCATGTCTTATGGTCTTAAGAATGCTCTTCCCACTTTTGTATGTGCCATGCATAAAACATTTAGTAATCTCATTCGTGACCTAGTAGAGGTGTACGTCGATGACATCATCGTTAAGGTTAAGTCGCATGCATCCTTGCTCGATAACCTAGCCTTAGTCTTTGACAGGTTGCGTTTGATAGGCACGAAGTTGAACCTAGACAAATGTGTCTTCAAGGTCTCTGTCGAAAAGCTACTCGGTTTCCTGGTCTCACACCGGGGAATCGAAACTACCCCAGAGAAGATTAAGGCAATCGAAGTGATGCGGGCACGTGCAGAAGCTCATGGGATGCTTAGCTGTGCTCAGTCGGTTTATCTCTAGATTGGCTGAGCGGGCTCTCATGTTCTTCAAACTTCTGCGCAGATCCGGACCCTTTGTCTGGACCGAGGAGGTGGACGAGGCGTTCCAGGAGCTGAAGTCTGAAGAAGTACCTCACTATGCTGCCGTCATGGTGGCTACGGAACAAGGCGAGCCTCTCCTCTTCTACATCACCGCCACAACAGAGGTCGTGAGTGGTCCTGGTCGCGGAGTTACCGGAACCACCTCGACCCCAAGTCCCAGACGAGGCTCCTGCCGCAAGTCCCGAGTCCTAGGACTCGGACCTCGCAGAGGAGCCAGGGGGCGAGGAGCTAGTCAGGTCCCGGTCCGCCGGACCTGACGACCAATGCACATCCGGGTCCTAGCTCCCGGAGTGCAGTCCCGGACCTGAGGGCCCCCGAGTCCCGGACCTCTGCAAGAAGACGCACCGGACCCCTTCGGGAGGGTTCGGACCGTCCAACGACCGGTCTACTACATCAGCGAGGTACTCCACGATGCCAAGACAAGATATCTGGAGGTGCACAAGCTGCTCTACGCGGTCCTCGTTGCATCAAGGAAGCTGCCACTCATCCCAAGCTCATAAGATTTCGGTGGTCACTTCATACCCACTAAAAGTCATATGCTCCATAGCCCCAACGCAACCGGCAACATTGCAAAGTGGGCTACCGAGCTGGCGGAGTTCGAGCTCGACTTCTTACCGCGCCATGCGGTGAAGAGTCAGGCGCTGGCCGACTTCATGGCTGAGTGGATGTCGCCACCATGTCACCCAGGGGGCCAAGACATCGATGAGGCCGAGCCCAGAGCTCTGGTCTTAACCGGGCCTCACTGGACGCTCTTCTTCGACGGCTCCTCGTGTAAGCAAGGCGTCGGAGCGGGGGTACTGCTCCTCACCCCGAGTGGGGAGCAATTCAAGTACATGGTGCGGCTTGGCTTCAAGACAACTAACAACAGGGCGGAGTATGAGGCTCTCATCTTTGGGTTGAAGACCGCGCTGTCCCTCGGCGTCCAACACTCGTTGGCCAAGGGTGATTCCAAGCTGATCATCAAGCAAGTCAAGGGAGAGTGCTGCTGTAGTGATCCTCAGCTTGCAGCCTACCTCCTCCAAATGCAGAAGCTGGAAAAAGACTTCCAAGTTTTGGACCTGTGCCATGTTACTCGCGGCAACAACACAATTGCCGACGACCTGTCAATGAAGGCTTGCACCTGGGGTCTGGTGCCTGAGGGAGTCTTCGAAAGGAAGTTATCGCGACCTACGGCCCGGCCTGCCGATCCATGCGAAGGGGGCGAGGCCAGCATCTCGAAGCTGGCGGTCCCGGCGGCCCTGCCACCATGGAGCCCGCCAAGGATCGTAAGCGTCACCAGGGACTTTGTGCAACCTGGCGCTCAAGATCCAGAAGCTCAAGTAGGTCCCGACGCATGGATCATGGAGGTCCGGGACTACTTGAAACACAATATCCTTCCCGATGAACATGCATCCGTTGAACGGATCGTTCGGTTGGCTAAGAGGTACTCGTGGCGCCAATGGTGTCCTATTGCGGTACATAACCCGGGAGGAGGCCTGCGACTTGCTCGCTGAGATCCATGTAGGCGAGTGTGGAACCATGCATCTTCCCGCACGCTGGTCGGTAAAGCCTTGCGGCATGGCTTTTTCTGGCCGGCAGCTCTCCAGGATGTCGTCGAGCTGGTCAAGAGATGCAAGGCGTGCCAGTTCCACATCAAGAAGATCCACACATCGGCGCAGACGCTGCAGATGATCCCAACCTATTGGCCTTTGCTGTGCGGGGGCTGGACATCCTGGGGCCATTCGCCATATCTGTCAAAGGGTACCGGTACCTCTACGTCGCCGTAGACAAGTTCACCAAGTGGCCGGAAGTAGCCCTTGTAGTGACTATCAACAAGCAGTCAACAGTCAAGTTCATCAAGTCAATCATCTGCCGGTTCGGGGTCCCGAACAGAATCATCACCGACAACGGGACCCAGTTCACCAGTGCAGTGTTTCAAGAGTACTGAGAAGACCTCGGCATCCAAGTCTGCTACGCTTTTGTTGCTCATCCAGAGAGCAACGTACAAGTCGAGAGGGCTAATACTGAGATACTCGGGGGACTCAAGACGCGCACCTGCAACTGCTTGAAGAAGCATGGTGCTAATTAGGTAGATGAGCTTCTGTACGCACTATGGGCTAGCTGGATGTCCCTCAGTCGAGCGACAGGGGAAACACCCTTCTTCTTGGTGTATGGGACTGAGGCCGTCCTCCCCCTAGAGATCACCATGGGCTCCCCCCGATGTCCAGACATACGACGAAGCCACACAGGACCAGCTCCGGCGTGAAGATATCGACCTTGTCGATGAGCAAAGGTGGCAAACAGCTGCTCGAAACGCACGATATCGCCAGGCACTCCGGCGCTATTACCAGCGGTTCGTGCGGAGTAGACAACTCGAGATGGACGACCTGGTGCTCCGGCGTATACTTTCTCGTGAAGGAGCGAACAAACTCTCCCCCTGCTCGGAGGATCCCTTCCGAGTGACACAAGTATGCCGCATCGGTGTGCGTACGCCTGGCCACGGAGGATAGGGTACCTCTACCCAATCCATGGAACATAGAGCACCTCCGTAAGTTCTATCCTTAGCGCAGCGGTAGGACTCTTTTTTCTCTGTTAGGGTGTCATAGAGTCTAGGAGTAGCGCTCAGTATAGCTAAGCTTCAGAGGAGTCCTGCTACTCTTGTCATCCGGAGCGGGTCGCTGCCTTCTTGTAAAGCCTGTTTCCTCCTATGAATAATCCTGGTTCGAGAAAAAATTATCTTACCCTGCGTGTTCCTACCCCCATTTCTTTACAGTTTATGCTTACTTTTGCATATCAACTGTCTCATGGCATGTCCAGGATTCGTCCTACCTGCTTGTTCTGAGTCCCGTGGCGCTGGAAGGTCCCCTCGCTAAAAGGTACCCTAAGCCTGTCCGCTCTGCCTCCCTAGCGCTACAACTGAGTACTTGGGGGGCTGGATGGCATACACTTACAGACAAGGGAGTAACCGGATCCCAGGCATCGCCTCTTTCATTTTCGTGCTTACACTCCATACCTCTCCGGCCGTATGACCAGTCACTTTTCCCCGTGCTTACCCATAGTAGGAGCTGTGCTATCCTTCTGCAGGCGGGTCCACTTGAGCTACCTGTGGTGTATCCGGGGACCTTCGGTTATTTCCTTGCTTGCAAGGTAATCACAAGAATCCTTTAAAAATAGGGTGATCACAGAAGGACCCTGGGCAGAAAATGGAGATGCAGATAGTATGTGGATGAAGATGGCAACTTGCATTAGGAAGGTAGCTAGTGAGGTGTTCGGTGTGACAAAGGGAAAGAAACTTATAGATAAAGACACTTGGTGGTGGAATAAGGATGTACAAAAGGCCATTAAGGAGAAGAAGGAGTGTTACAAGAGTTGGCATAATGATAGAAACGCAAGCAACATGCTTAAGTACAAAGAGGCTAAGAAGAATGCAAGGCGGGTTGTGAGTAAGGCAAGAGGACAAACCTATGATAAGTTATATGAGAGACTAGGGACAAAAGAAGGTGAAAAAGACATATACAAGGTAGCAAAAATCCGCGAGAGAAAGATGAGGGATCTCAATCAAGTTAAATGCATCAAAGATGAGACTGACCGCATTCTAGTGAAGGATGAAGAGATTAAGAATAGATGGCGTGATTACTTTAATGGGCTATTCAATGATGGGAATGAGAGCACTATGGTTGAGTTGGATGACTCCTTTGATGACTCCAACAGGCGGTTCGTGCGGAGGATACAAGAGTTTGAGGTTAAGGAGGCCTTAAAAAGGATGAAAGGAGGAAAGGCCCTCGGCCCTGACGATGTCCCTATTGAGGTGTGGAGATGTCTTGGGGACGTCGCAATAGTATGGCTCACAAAGCTATTCAACCACATTTTTCGGTCAAACAAGATGCCTGAAGAATGGAGGAAAAGTATATTAGTACCTATCTTCAAAAATAAAGGAGATATTCAAAGTTGTACTAATTATCGAGGTATTAAGCTTATGAGTCATACTATGAAGCTTTGGGAGAGAGTGATTGAACACCGCCTGAGGAAAGTGACCAATGTCACTAAAAACCAGTTTGGTTTTATGCCTGGGAGGTCTACAATGGAGGCGATTTTCTTGCTTCGTCAGCTTATGGAGAGATATAGGGAGCAGAAGAAGGACTTGCATATGGTGTTCATCGACTTGGAGAAGGCGTACGACAAGATACCAAGGTCAGTCATGTGGTGGGCACTAGAGAAACATAAAGTGCCAACAAAGTACATTACCCTTATCAAGGATATGTACAATAATGTTAGGACAAGTGTGCGCGTAAGTGATAGTGAGACTGATGCATTTCCTATCACGGTAGGATTACATCAAGGATCAGCTTTGAGCCCATACATCTTTTCCTTGGTCATGGATGAGGTGTCGAAGGATATACAAGGGGATATCCCTTGGTGCATGCTCTTTGCTGATGATGTAGTGCTGGTAGATGAAACTAGAGATGGTGTTGATAAGAAATTAGAGTTATGGAGACAAACCTTAGAGTCCAAGGGGTTTAGACTTAGTAGGACCAAAACCGAATATATGAGGTGCGACTTTAGTGGTGTTGGTCGTGAAGAGGGAAATGTTAGTCTACAAGGACAAATAGTACCTAGAAGGGACTCTTTCCGATACTTAGGATCAATGTTACAAAGCAATGGCGATATTGATGAGGATGTTTGCCACAGGATCAAGGTAGGGTGGATGAAATGGCGACAAGCCTCTGGAATCCTATGTGATAGGAAAGTCCCACAAAAGCTAAAAGGGAAGTTCTATAGGACGGTGATCAGACCCGCGATGCTCTATGGGGCGGAATGTTGGCCAACTAAACGGCAACATGTCCAACAAATGAGTGTCGCAGAGATGCGCATGCTACGGTGGATGTGTGGGCACACGAGAAGAGACCGAATAAGGAATGAGGCGATTCGTGATAAGGTAGGGGTGGCGCCGATTGAAGAGAAGTTAGTCCAACATCGGCTTAGGTGGTTTGGACATATCCAACGGAGACCTCCAGAAGCACCGGTTAACAGTGGGATTTTAAGAGGTAGAGAAAATATTAGGAGGGGTAGAGGACGACCAAGGTTGACCTGGGAGGAGGCGGTAAAACGAGATTTGAGAGATTGGAATGTATCCAGAGACTTAGCTCATGATAGGACCGCATGGAAAGTAGCAATTCATGTGCCAGAATCGTAGTCTTGTTTTTTTTCTCTTTTTCTTTTCTCTTTTTCTTTTCCTTTTTTCTTATTTCTTTTCTCTTTTCTCTTTTTCCTTTTCTTTTTTCCTTTTTTTTCTTTTTTTTTCCTTGTTTCCCCTTGTTCTCATATCTCTTCCTCTGTTTTACTTCATTGATATTGGGTTTCATGTCTAGCCGACCCCAACAGGCTTGGGATAAAGGCTTGGTTGTTGTTGTTGTTGGAGACCTTATGGTGCCGAATAGCCCCTCCCCTGAAAAGCTAATATCAACGGGGGGTCTAGGGTGTGTAGCCTGCTTAGCCTGGTTCCGTACCGTAAGCGTGCACACTCTGCCTCTCCAGCGCTGCGGCTAAGTACCGGGGAGCCGGGCGGCTCATACCCCTGAGCAAAGTACTAACCATAACCCGGATGCTCTCACACCGAATTACACAAGCCTCGCAGCTCAGCTAAGGACCGTAAGCCACATCGAAACTAGGAGTAGGGAATTGTGACCAGTGAGCATGAATTACTCCTTTTCTCTGCCATGCCTGTGCAGGTCCGAACAGGTCCTAGCGTCCCGGACCTCCCAGGGGGTTCGCCGCCGACGTCCTGCCTCAACCGTCTGCTTGGTAGGTGCGCCCCAACCTAAGGGCCACACCTACCAGGGGCCATCACAGTGAACTACGTGGGCAGGACGTCGAGACCGCCATGGCGACAAGCAGGGATTTGGAGCCTCGACTACAACAAGCCAACAACGTCGCCGGAACTTCTTTGGGTCCTTACGCTGCTAAGGACCCGGGGAGACGAGCTAACAACACCGCTGGAGCTTCTTCGGGTCCTTACGTTGCTATGGACCCGGGGAGACAAGCTCACGACATCGGCGAAGAACTAGCCTCCTCAGCCAAGTTATTCCGGGCCCTTGTGCTGCCAAGGACCCGAAGACATATATCAACAACACAAGAAATAAAGACTTCAACAAACAAGTTTTTATTCAACATAAAGACTGGCAGATACACAAGGCGAGCAGGAGCCCTAGAAGCCTATTGGGCTGGAACCTAGCAGCTACGAGCCTGGCGATGTCCTCAACAGAGGACCTGGCCGCCTCCATCGCCTCTGCAACAGGACTCTACACCACCGGCTCGAGGGAGACGTCGGGGTCCCCAGCTCCGGAAGCACGTGAGCATGTGCTCCGCCACCTGCTGAGACAGGGCCTTGCCCTCGGCCTCCAACTCCTCGACGACGCCCTCCAACACCAGCAGCTTGGATCCCAGCGTAGGTAGCACTTGGCTCACGTGCTGCACCGGACCGCCAGAGCACAAGGGACTGAAGCCGAAGGGCTCCAGCGCCGTCTTCGCGCGGCCGAGGAAGTCTCAGACCTTCTCTGCCTCCACGGCGCGAGAAGCCCGGAGCTCCTCCACAGTCTTGGCAGTGGCTGCCAGCTCCCGGGCCAGGTCTCGGCTCGCCAGCTCCTTCTCCTTGGCGGCCAGCTCCTCCTCCTTTGCAGCCAGCTCCGCAGCTCGGCGGTCCAGGGAGGCCTCCTTGGATGCGGCGGCAAGCTCTCGCTCGCAGATGCCCTGGAGTTGCTTCTCCATGTGCTCCCGCTCCGCCTCCTGAGCTGCATCGTGGAAGCTGAGGTCCCTCCCTCTCCTGCAGCTCCTACTCCCGCCGGACGAGGACCTCCCGTGCCTCCGAGAGAGCTTCGGCACGAGCGTAAGCTGCGGAATGGAGCTGTCTGGCTTCATCCAGGAGGTCCCGAGCCGTCCTGTTGAGCCTTGCAATCGCGGCCCGCTCCAAGTCGAGGGTCTCCTGCATGACTTCCAACCGCTCCTCTTGCGCCCTCGCCTTCTCCTTGGCGGACTGGGTCCGCTCCTTCAGCAGCTCGCCCCAGTCAAGGAGTATCGACAGCCACGACGCGGCCAGGCCCACGTCGCGCAGGTGGAGGAGGAACCGACCCTGCTTCTGGCCCATACAAGCATCGAGCTACCCCCAGTGGCATCTGCCGCAGCGGCTCTCCTCCACCTTGATGAGCCGAGAGCTCATGCCTTTCTCGGTGACGGCTCCAGCAACGACAAGATTGATGGGTGGTGCCTTGACACCGGCGCCACCCATCACATGACCGGTCGACGGGAGTTCTTCACTGAGTTTGACCCCAATGTCCGAGGCTCTGTCAAGTTTGGGGACGCCTCTGGCGTGGAGATCAAGGGCATCGTCTCCGTCATCTTCACTGCCGAGTCCGGTGAGCACCGACTGCTCATCAGTCTACTACATCCCCACGTTGAGAACGGTTCGTGCGTGGAGATTAAGGGGAGTCATGAGGATTTGGGATCGCTATCGTCGCCTTCTTGCCAAGGTAACCAGAGGCACCAATCAACTTTACGTCCTCAACGTGCAGGTAGCACAACCCATCTGCCTCACTGCTCATCGAGACGACAAGGCGTGGTAGTGGCACGAGCGCTTCGGGCACCTTCACTTCGAGGCTCTGAAGTGGCTCAGTGTCAAGAAGATGGTACGAGGTCTGCCGTGCCTTGAGCATGTGAAGCAGTTCCGCGACGTCTGTGTGTTGACGAAGCAGAGGCGACTTCCTTTTCCGCAACAGTCGAGTTTCCGAGCCACGGAGCGGCTCGAGCTCGTGCACGGGGACTTGTGTGGTCCGGTGACACCGGCTACACCGGGAGGACGACGCTACTTCCTGCTGCTCGTCGATGACCTCTCCCGCTACATGTGGGTTATGATCCTCCGCAGCAAGGGAGAGGCTACGAACGTCATCAGGCGTGCGGAGGCGGAGTGCGGTCGCAAGATGCGCGTGCTGCGCACCGATAACGGTGGTGAATTCATGGCGGCCGAGCTCGCGTCATACTGCGCGGATGAGGGTGTTCAACGCCACTACTCTGCGTCGTACAACCCACAGCAGAACAGCATCGTCGAGCGGCGCAACCAGACGGTTTTGGGAATTGCTCGGGTCCTTCTCAAGTAAAGGGGAATGCCGATTGTCATCTAGGGAGAGGCGGTGGTGATGGCTGTCTACATTTTCAACTGCTCACCCACAAAGGCTCTCCACGGCAGGACGTCGTACGAGGCTTGGCATGGGCACAAGCCGACAGTCTCTCACCTACGGGTCTTCGGCTGCCTCGCGTTCGCCAAGGAGCTTGGCCACATCGGCAAGCTCGACGACAGGAGCACCTCGTGGGTGTTCATCGGCTACGCCGAGCATTGGTGGAACCGGTGGCGAAGCTAGGTGTAGGGGTGAAAACAGGTCAGAAACGGTCGGAAAATTTGTTAAATCGTTTTCATTTTCATATATAATTTTTGGAAAAGGAAACGGTATCATTGGAAATGAATATGATGTCGGAAATTTCGAAAATATCGGAAACGGATATATCGGAACGGTTTCAATTTTTTCCGGAAACAATACCCTAAAGGCCAAAGTATTATTATCATTATTTAAAATGACATAAGGAAATAATAATAATAACTTCACACTAGCTGGCGCGTCGGACGTTGGGGCCTTGCCACCTCGGGGCTGGGGTGACCTGGTGATAGGGCTCAGGGCGGAGTGAGCGTGATGGGATTAGGGATTTAGGGTTCGCTGCCCCACTGCTTGGCTGACGGCTTCGTCTCACCCTTGGACCTGTAACGCCTGATATAGGGCTGCTTCGGTTCGGGCTCTCGGCGTCTTGGACTGTTAACAATTGGGCCAACACCCATTGCTATTTTGGAAATTGTTCGGAAATTTCCAAACAAATACGGAATTCCGAGTATTCGATCGGAAATCTACCCAAATCGTCTTCGTTCCGATTTCTAAATTCACTTTTAGTTTTCGGCCAATTTTGGGACAATTCCGTTAAAAACGAAAAATGGTTCAATAATTCTCAAAAACGGTATCGGATGATCCGGGATATTTCCATCCATATTTCGCCCCTAGCTAGATGTAACTACCACCCCTACCAGGGTAGATTAAAATTTTAATGTTAACCGCCCCGAGAAAAAAAGGCGCTAGTCGGGTGATGACCTACCGCCTAGAGCCTAGGCGTTTTTTACTATAGCATATATTATAAAGATTTTAAAAACACAAAAGTATATTCATACCTAATTTTTGCTACAAGGCTGATTTTACCTAATTCTTGCCTTTATTTCATCAACCTCTTGTTCCTAAAAGTAACATAGAGATGACAGATATTAGTCAAATATCATTAACTTATGAATGACATAATAGACGAATAAAGAAATAAATGATACTAATAAGACAGAATTAATACTCATCTTAGTAATGCCATATGCTCTTGTAGTCTTGTTGTCTTCTTCTATAAGAGGTCTTTTTCTGATGTCACAAACATGGAGAGCTATGCAGATCCCAAACTACATTCAAAATTCATAAATGAAGGTCTTGCTTAGTTCAGAATTAAAAGATACATGAGAAGTGCACTAAAGAGTCCATTACACACATAAAAAGATAAAAACACATGAAGATTTGTTCAGCCCTCTCAATCCTCTTCCATGTCTTCATCTTGTACCTCAAAATCCTCTTCTTCGGAATCAAATTCCTCTTCTACATAAAGTTCTCTTATTCTTGCACTTCGACGTACCTCAAGTTGTTCATTCATTCCCATTGCTTCTCCAATAACAGACCAAGGGATATCTGTGCCAGGCTTGTTCATCATCTTCATCTCTATAAACAACTAAATCACAATCATCACCACCCTCAAATAGAAACCCTTGAGTTTCACTTGTTTCACTAGATAGGAGGACATCTTTAACTGTCTTGGATTTGATTTTTGCTCCCTTGCTCATCAATGTGGAATTGAATTGGATGAAGACAAGAGCGTTGAAACGTTCAGTAGTTAGTTGAGGCGTTCAGTAGTTAGCCTATTCCTTCTCTTTGAATGTATCTATAGATGATAGATCAATGAAGAAATTACAGATTATAAAATAATCTAGATTGCAGCTAACAGTTCACAATTCAATGACAGATATAAATTCAGCTCAGATGGTAGTGTAGGTGCAAACCATATCAAAGATGCTCAAATTTCCTTCTCATCCAGAAGAGCATGAAGTTAATGAAATGATACGGACAACCATCTTTTGTAAAACATGTGTCCCACTTCCGTATAGCCTCCACCATGAAGCTAAAATGAATAAAAATAGTGAGTTAGTGTTCCGTATAACCTCTTTTGAACTAATAAAACTTGTTCCTTCAGCACAATTTGTTACAAGTTCATTATGCTTCTCTTATCTGATCACTCATCTGTCATGATAGAGCATCCATTCTTCATCTTTTCACCATCACGTTCTTTAAGTAAACTCTTGGTTCTTTCAAATTCCTCGCCTCGGTCAACAAAATTCCCCTTAGATGGTCTTGAGAAGGCGGCGCAAAACCAGCACCAAATTGACAGATTGCTTCACACATTTGTACAAACTCATCATTATTGATAGCATTGAATGTTATGGCTGCCAAAAAATACATATGAATACGTGTTAGCCAAAAACCAACAATAAAAGATTAATAAATAACAAAATATAAATCATAGCAACAATATTAGATTTTGACTTACCATGTGTGTACCTCCATCTTGCTACATATTTTTGCATATCATGTGTTCTTTGCTTCTAAAGCTACTTGTTAAGCTTTTGTTGCTTCAAAGCTTCGGCCTGAGTTGTAGTTGGATCAATTGACTTTGTTCACTTATCAATTGGTCCTAGCTTGTGAGGCTCCGAGCTGCCAACATATGTAACTTCATCCTCATCTCCTAACTCTAGACACATTCACATCTTCTCTAAGATTCAACTGACAAACAGTCCTTCGCTCCTCTTCCTTGTTGCCTCAAAGTGATTTCTTGCACTTTTCTTTTGCCTCAGCTGAGCTTTTATTGCACTTAGCTACAGCAGACCCAACATGTGCTATATGTTGCTTTAGACGGTTAATCCCTCCCGAGCTAACATGGTTACAAAACAAGCATTGAACCTTATCCTTGTTGTCAAGATCAACTAGGACCCCATACTCCTATCCTATATCATCTGACCTCTTTAGCGCAGCCACATTCTCAGTTTCTGGTGCTGCTGTCACACTCACATCCGCAGATGTTGACATTCCTACAATAATACATTTCAGATTATAAGTGCTGCATCACAGACAGACATCTAACAATCAGATTTTATATTTGAGTGCTACAAGAATACATTTCAGATTATCAGACTATACATCACAGACATGCATCTAACAATCAGATTTTATAGTGTAAAGACCCCACTAATACTTGAATGACAATTCACAATATTCGATTTTGAATCACAATACAGAATATATTTGAGTGCTGCATCTAATAGAAGTAATGAAAGGATGAACAAATCTTGGCTACTGCAGTGTATTTACCTCACCTCAGTCCTCACTCCTCAACACTCAACAGGGAAGGCACTTCGAACAGGGGGCGGAGCAGGGCTGAGGGCCGAGGGCGGCGCAGGTCTCAGAACAGGGGGCACGAGGGAGGCGGCGTAAAGGGCGGCGGCAAGGAGCAGAGGGTGGCGGGGAGCAGAGGGCGGCGGCGGGCAGAAGAGGGCGGCGGCGGGGAGCAGAGGGAGGCGGCGGGGAGCAGAGGGAGGCGGCGGGGAGCAGAGATCCGGAGCACGCAGAGAGCGGGAGGCGGCGCGGCATTGGCTGACCGAGTGGAATCGGGTGCGTGAAGAAGCCGATGACTAGGCGGGACGCGCAGCGCGCGATGCGAAGCTCCCGCCAAAATATTTTTTCGCCTCTCCCGCCGCCTGCTCGCGCCTCCGAGCGCCTTCACCCGCCTAGGCGCACGCCGCCTAGCTGCTGCGCCCGCCGCCTAGCTGCTGCGCCCGCCTCTTCCCCGCCTCACCCCCTAGGCGCCGCGTTGGGGCCTCGCCCAGCGATTAGGCGTGCCTGGGCAAGCACCTTTTGGAACCCTGAACCGCCCTATAAATTACTACAAAACGATATAAATCACCACTCTAAATTACTGTAGTGCACCACCCTCAGCTTCTATTTAGCTTCACTAGTGGGTGGAGCACTGCTCGATGACCAAATGGCCGTAGGACCCCCCCTGGGCTGGGCTACAGCATGATTTAGAAGGTTGTTGAAGGCGTCCATCACTAGCACAAATAGCATCAGGGGCAGTGGGTCACCCTGCTGTAGTCCTCGTGCCAAGAGAAGTACATCGCTATTTGCTAATGAAAGAAACCATGTGAACTAGCCACAGAAGAACGAGCTAATTGAAAACGCTGATTTAGGCAAATTTGCCCTGGCTTTAAAATTTGATAGTGCGATAATATGTCATGAAATATGGATGGATAGAAGAACCAGTTGTTGATCTATTTGTGAGGCCTTTTATAGCAAAATATCTCTTTTAGTAAAACTGTTTAACCTATTTTCCTGCAATCATATTCTTCAGTACACCAGCATTATCAGTATTAAAGAAAAAAATTGTAAACTCCGAAACATCTTATAGCTTTTTTTCCTCCTCCGCTCTCGGTATGGATGGAATTGTTATCAAAGGACATGCAAATATGTTTGACATAGTTCATATTTTGTAAATTGTAAAATGTTTAACCTATTTTCCTGCAATCATATTCTTCAGTACACCAGCATCGTCAGTATTAAAGAAAAAATTGTAAACTCTGGAATATCTTATAGTTCTTATCCTCTGCTCTCTGTATGGAACTATGGATGGAATTGTTGTCAAATGACATGCAAATATGTTTGACATAGTTCATATTTTGTTCACATATTCTAGCATCATTTTCTGACCATGAAAGTGACAGTTTTATTATTCTATTTAATACTTTCAGAACGATTTGGCCAAAAAATTCTTCAATGATGGCAGATCTTTTGATTTGGAAGGTGAGACGATTACTATAGAAGTCCAACAGAGGGTACATATTGTTCCCTTAACGACTGATGTGATAAATCACATTCTTCAAGTGCTTTTTGCACCTTTGATGTCTGCTCCTAGGAGATAGTTTTATCCTCTTAATATCTGTGCAATGTCAATCAATTTTCTGCATCTGTTTTTCTCCAAGAATAAATGTAAATAACACTTGTACCTCTTGATTCTCTTGCTGGCCTGATTGCTAACACGTACTAACATATAAGTTTTTTCCTGAAACAGTGGTTAATATTCTTTTTATCTCTCTAGAACTAATTTTGTAGTTGTAATCCGGTTTAATGTCTTGCAGGTCTCAAAGAGTGCATGGTGAGTGCATATGAGTACATGGATGGTGTTGAAGAGATTCTCTGCTGTTTGAAGCAAAATAACTATGAAATACATGCTTTTACAAATTATCCTGTTTGGTGAGCCCTAGCTTAATTTGGTACTTTTTTTATCATACTTAGTTCAACAACAACAACAACAACAACGCCTTTGTCTCAAGCACGTTGAGGTAGGCCAGATATGAAACCCAACTGGGTTTCATATCCATAGGAATGATTGGTTTTGATGTTGGCTCGCCAAGCCTATCACAACCCTCCTCCTCTACCCGGGCTTGAGACCGGCTATACCTAATAAGGCATAGGCGTTGTTTTTATCATACTTGTTGCTAAGATATATTTTTGTAGGTATCAGTTAATTGAGGATAAGTTAAAGCTCTCAAAGTATTTGTCCTGGACATTCTGCTCGTGTCTAACTGGTAATTCTCCACCTCAAATTTATTTCTTTTACTTTATGATTTATAGAGTTGGTAGCTTCATATTCATTCCATGGTGAGTAATACTAGACTGAGCTGAACTTTCGTTTTCTAAGTCAAGAGTTTTATTTTTAAAATGTCAGAGCAAATCTTAAAATAGATAAGGTAGGCCCATCTGTTTTCCTACAACTTTATGATTTGTACTATGAAGTCTCATTTATGCTCAATTGTGCTAGCCGCACAACATTAACCTATTCATCAAAACGGCTCCATAACCTAATATAACCTATTTTGTAGTCCTTCCATTTCGAATTATTTGACGCACCAATGTCAAATAATTCAAAACGGAGGGAGTATTATTTAGCTAAATCATTTTTGTCCACAACAGAATAGAATCCCAAATTCACATCGGAGTGGTTCTCCACGATTGCATGTATGGATTTTACACTATTGTAGTAGATGCAATATGTTCATCCCCAAGTTCTTGTGATGGAGAATTTAATGAGCAAAATATGGAATAAAATGAGGCCTAAAATGACTATTATCATATCATCATAATATGGATAACTTAGGAAATAATCACTCAAGAAAATCATAAAGAAATTTATAATTAGGTGTATGAATAGTTGAATACAGGAACTGCCCTTTATCATCCTGAATGTGTTAAGGCCCATATTATCTTAGCCATGCGTGCCTATACTCTGCGTGCGTGCTTGTGTGCATGCGTGCGTGCGAGCGAGCGATAGGGTAGGGGTGGTACGGATTGATGAGAAGTTTGCGTGCGTGCTGCGATGGGGTAGGGGTGGCACCGATTGGAGAGAAGTTAGTACAACATCAACTAAGTGGTTTGGACATATCCAGCGGAGATCTACAGAAGCACCGGTTAACAGTGGAATTTTAAGGGGTAGAAAAAATATTAGGAGTGGTAGAGGACGATCAAGGTTGAATTGGGAGGAGGCCGTAAAACGAGATTTGAGAGATTAGAATGTATCTAGAGACAGTTCATGATAGGACTGCATGAAAAGTAGCTATTGATGTGCTAGAAATAGTTTTTTTTGTTACTCTTATATCTCTTCCTCTCTTTTACTTCATTTAAAAAAAATTGTTAGGTTTCATGTCTAGCCTGCCTCAATGTGTTTGGGACAAAGACTTTGTTGTTGTTGTTGTTACTTGTAATCATTTTATTGGAGCAATAGGGACACTTTACGTGGCATAAACGTTCTTGATAGCCAATTGTTCAAGTCACTCTTATGTACAAAAGAGGTCATTCATTATTGATGTTGTGCAAAGCAAATTATTTTTTCTCTGTTCTTTTATTTAACCATGTTTGAATTTGGCCATATTGATAGTCTAACTCTGGTGCATTTTCTTGCAACCATTTCGTCAGCTCAATAAGTGAAGTAAAAATTATTCGTTTATTTTAATGCTGCGATGGTTAGCATATATATGGGCATTGCCTGTAGGTGCGACCCACAGAATGTCCACTCGGTGTATGCAAGGAACTAGGCTATATGTGCTCTGTAGGTGTGCCACTTTAGGTCGACTCGCCGCATTGCTGAAAGTGGGTTTTCTGATGTTTCTTTCTATGCCATCTTACTGGTCCAGAAAATGGGACCCTTTTTTATGTGCCTGTACCCGATTAATTTGAATTTAATGTGGAATGCTGCTTAACAGTTAAATATGGCGATGAATAATATGTGTTATGCTTAAATAGATTTTCTGTACATTGTACTTTTATTAGACCTTAGATATGGTTGTTGCCAGCTTATCAGTTAAGCAGTTGAGCAGTAAGGTACTAATTGTTACATTTCAAGCTAGACCAATATAACCTTGTTTGATGGCTGCTTCATGTGAATATGTCAAACGAAAAAGTATGCCTCTAATCTTTTGGAGTCTCTATATGATTACTTCATGCAGGAAAACGTAAGCCTTCGCCTGATTTTTATCTTGAAGCTGTGGACCATATCAATGTGGACCCGGCAAGCTGTATTTTTATTGATGACAGGTAACTGGTTATTTTGCAACTCTTGTAATGTCTGCCAATGCCGTGGGTTTAACAACATTTTTTCCATTGCAGGATGGCAAACAGTGAAGCAGCTTTTAGTGCAGGAATGGTTGGGTTGCATTTTAAAAATGCTGAGGTTCTCAGGAAGGACTTGTGCTCTCTAGGAGTTGAACTGTCTCCTCTTGTTCATGAAGATGAAGCCCGAGTACAATAAGGTTGTGTCCTGTTAGTCTTATGCTAAGAAAATTACAGTTCACATGTGCTTTTATATGATCCATTTCTTTGTGACCTATGTCAATAAATCAATGTGCTCTGCTTCTCATTGTAATTATCAAATACATGCACGATGTTGTACAAATTCTCACAGCGGTGAATACTTCTGTTAGCACTGAGTATAGCAAAGGCATGATGCCAAACGTCAATTAACAAAACTTTTGCTAACCACTTGATTCAGGATGGAAAGATCGATTTTGAACCGAATTTGTTGTAAATCCAATTAATTACATATATTGATATGAAGCTAAGCATGAGAAACTAGACCTCGCCTTGGTAATGACCATGCAATTTTCAAATTTAAATTCGAAACATGTATGTGATTTAGAAATTTGGACCAGCTGATTAAACCAGCGCAGTTTCAGGAAAAAAATCCTCAAATCCTGCACTGCATCAAACATCCGTATCCAGTTTATGTACATTTTTAGTATCCGAATTCAGACATAAACTGGGCAAGGAATAACCTTAGTTGGCTTGGTAATGTTTAGTTGGACCACACAAACAGCTAAACTCGTTCAAGATATTGAAAGCTTTTTTTGACGGAAATACTGGAAGCTTTATATCAAAGTGACCTCGTTCCCATTATAAAAAAGTGACCGAGTTTTTCAGCCTCGTGTAACTATTGACCCCTTCTCATTTCTTTAATTTTTGCAAATAGAATTAAAAAACCACTTCCCATTTCACTGTAGTTTTTTGAGCTAGCTGACCGTTTAAAAGTGAGATTCAAAAGGATAGGAAAAATAGAGAAAATTGCTATTATAGAACTCCTTTCTTGTGGATTTGACAAAATAGAACTGTTACGATCGACTTCGAAAAAATAGCACTCTCAACATTGATACATCGTTAAAATTGGATTAGGGCCTATTAAATTGTTTTTATTTCTTTTCTTATATTCAGACCATATAGAATGACCGAATTGCCCTTTCCTTTGACCAAATTGCCCCTTTACAAACAAAACATCTTATGTTACTTGAAATAACCTCAAGAATTCACATACAAGTATAACAACTTGTGTTACACTAAAACAGCTTGCATTACTCTGAAATTGATGCATTAATCATTTATTTTATCAATCTGCTCATTGTGAAGAGCGGCGGGGCCGGCAGCTACAGGAGCAAAGGCGGCGCCGTTGGGAGCATGAGGCCGCGGCGAGAGCAGGTGCCAGGGTTGGGAGCAGGTGGCGATGGGTGCAGACAGCGGTGGGGGCGATAGGAATCAAACAGAAAAAGGAAAATACTTGTTGTTAGGAGAGGAGGGTAATATGGCCATCTCAGTTGATATGAAAATAGAAAATGGATAAAAATGACTTTTATTAGGCTATAATCCTATTTTAATGGTGCGTCAATGTTAAGAGTCCTATTTTATCAAAACTGTCGAAGTGGTTCTACGACACTTCCCCGACACCGCTACTGGAGCAGCCCGTGGAAGTTCGTTTTTTGGAGGGGCTCAGTCCCTGGATCGATCGAGCTTGAAGAACACGAGGTGAACACCAAGATTTACGTGGTTTGGGCCGCTGGAGCGTAGTACCCTACGTACACGGAAGAATGTGTTGTATTGCTTGTTTGTTTTTCCCGGCGCGTGTGCGTGTGTGTGTATGTGAATTGTCATAATGTACTCCCCACTCTCGGAGGCTGCCCGGTCCTTTTATATCTCAAGATCGGGTAGTTACACTAAAACCCGGGCCCCGACAGGTGGCCCTGTAGTGGTTCATACCTTATACACGATCTAGGGTATTAATGGATACTTGTAGTATCCATTGTTGATGGAGTTAAGGCGCGCCGTCTGACACGCCGAGTGTCCCAGGCCGAGTAGCGGTTGGTGATGACGAGACAAGGCTCCATCTTGTCGCTGCAGCCTACTAGGTCAGCTGCTCGACACTGTAATGTTGCTGCCGTTGTCACACCACACTGTCCTGTCTCATCATTGTAATGACTAGCAGGTATGGGTGGAAGCGTTCGCTGCGCGCTGTGCTCCTGGGGAACGCGTGAGTCTTGAATGCGCGACTGGACTGGCCACGTCTTATTTGACTCATGAGGCCCACAATCCATGGCGGGTCGTGGGACACGTGGCAGCTTTGGAGCCCGCCTCGTGGGGAGGCCGGGCTCGAAGCGAGAGGACACGTTGCAGCTCCGGAGCTCGCCTCAGCAGGGAGGCCGGGTCTGGAGCCGAAGTACACGAGGCGGCACGGGACCTCGCCTCAGTGGAGAGGTGAGGTCCGGAGCCGGAGGTCACGTGGCAGCTCTAGAGCTCACCTCAGTAGGGAGGCCGAGTACGGAGCTGAAGGACACGTGGCAGCACCGGACCTTGCCCCAGCGGGGAGGCCATGTCCGAAGCCGGTGGACACATGGCAACGCTAGAGCCTGCCTCAGCAGGGAGGCGGGTCCTGAGCCACTTATGCTTGTACGTGGGGGGGGGGGGGGGGTTACCTGGTCTGCAGTGTACCGACAGTGGCCCTCAGGCCCACCTCGGGGGAGGAGACGATCCCGTAGGTGGGCCCTCCAACTTTCCGTCCCACGTGCCTACTCTGAACTTGTATCTTGGCAGTTGAAGCGGTAGCACGCCCGTGGTGTAGTGGACGCGTGGCCGTGCTTGATTGGAGGGTCTTGACGACGTGCTTACGACACGGTTCAGGGCATTGACTGCGATGGTTCCCGAGATGACCGCTGTAGTTCCGCAGTGCCGCTCTTCTCGGGGACTGTTCGAGTCTCCTTTTAAAGTCACCGCCGGCCTGGCCCCCGCTGTCTGGCAGGTGGACCTGGGTCCCACTCATCATTGGCGACGCGGGTAGCGCTAGGCGGTGCTAGACTAGGCGCCACGCACAAAGTTTTCCAAGCGTCGCAGGAGTAGTAAAGGAAACTTTCAGCCAAAGGCGACTGCTTCCTCATTTGCTTCCTTGCGCTTTGAGCCCTTCGTCTTCCACCTTTGCGCTTGAAACCTCCATGTTCGACCAGATCTAGCCACCGCTTGCTCCAATGGCGACCAACCTTTGCACCTCCCGCCTTCAATCTGATGAGGATCTCGGGCGCGTGAGGCGGCTGCTCGGCTGGCATCGGCCAGTTACGACGGGAGGATTCGCTGCGGGGCAATCCCGCTCGCCAACCTGCTGCCGGGCGAGATCGTCCTCTTCAAGTCGTACGTGCTGGCTGGGTTCTCTCTCCTGGCTTTTTCGTTTCTGTTGATGACGCTGGAGGTGTACGGCCTTCAACTCCACCACATGACGCCGCACTCTCTCGCATTGGTGGCGGTCTTCGTCCACCTCTGCAAGATGTGTTTTGGCATGCGGCCGTCGATGCGGCTGTTCCGACTCTTCTTCGTCCCTTGGGCCTCCGGGAGAAGCTCAAGCCACCTAGTAGGAGCTTATACTTCCAGCACCGGGGCCAGAACTCCGCTCCGTACATCACACCCTTCTCCTACGGCAAGTAGGAGCACTAGAGGGAGGATTGGGTGATCATTCAGACCGACGTCCGCGATCGTATGGACCCGCCGAGCGGCACCCCGGTCAGCGAGACCCCATCGGGGATAAGATCCCCAATATCCAGGGAGCCTACAAGCCTATGCCGGCGAGGATCAGATTCCTAGCACAACAAGGCCTGACTTCACAGATGGTCTTGGCTGACTTTCTGTCGCGCCACATCGCTCCCCTTCAGTAGCACACCGCGCGGCCTGGTTGTATACTACGGAGAATGACCCCACCCGGCTGGAGCATGGCCCCGGAACAACCCCTGACAAGAAGATGCTAGAGGCCATGTTATCGAAGCTGTCTCTCGACCCGATCTCCGACGACCTCATCAACCCGCCGGCAACTTGCTTGCCGATCTTCATGGACCAGAAAGCAAGGACTACGTTGTTGAAGGATATGCCGACACTGGACGACGTCGCCGTGTGGTAGGTCGGGGACGCTTCCCAAGGCGTGCAGATCTCCGGGGGAGGCGGCACCAGCGGTCAGGGGAGGTCCGATCCATACCCGCTCCCCGACAAGGGGAAGGAGAAGGTGTCGGCTGGTGGGCCCGCACCCAAGGCGCGCTCCCACACACCGCCCAAGGACGGCAGAGCATCAAGCAAGCGACCCATTTCCCCTGCCAATAAGAGGAGGTTGGCTCGCGGGGACGGGAGCTCCGTCTCGAATCCCAGAGCGGAGGGGTCTCAGGGTGCGAGTGGCCCTGCATCGGACCCGGTGGGCGGCGCCGGCAGCAGCTCAGGCGGTGCCGTAGTTGGGGCAGTTTTAGCAGGTGCAGAGAAGAGACCTAACGCGCCTCCGGCTCTGAAGACGACAGGGGCAGGTGGCTCAGGCCCCTCGCGCATGAAGTTCCACGCCTCCTGGAACTGCCAGGTGCCCAGGTATGATGTGAACCTAGGGTAGGCGGTATTGTTAACATTGTTCTGTTTGTATGATTGGTTTCGGCTTCTTCTTCCCAAAGCGTCGAAGCAGGACGCGACACCTTCCTTGCAGCAGCCCATGGGCCAGAGCCCTCTTGCCACTGGAGGTTCCGGTGGTCCAGCGCTAGAGCCAGCGCCGAAGCCAACGCCGGAGCTAGTGCCTGGATCAGCCTGAAACGCCGACTCTCCAGCGCTTGGGGCCAGCCTGCCGACGGACGCGTACATCCTTGGCGGCGGCGCAGCTGCTTCTTGCCAACCAGCAGGGTCGCCCCCTACTTCGCCGCAAGCGGGTGCGGTGGCAGCTCCACCGGAAGACGTGAGCATGTAGCGGTTATAGGGTACCCCCGCCTGCAGAAACCAGAGGTAGTCCCTCTCCCCAATACCATGAAGGCGGCATCCTCCGGTCCGGAACAGGTGCAGGAGGTGCTTGGCCATGCGCCTAAGGGTCTGGGGCGACTTGTTGAAGGAGCGGACCCTGGCCACCCAGCAGCGGGCGAGGAAGGAGCGAGAGCGGCTGGAGATCATGCGTGAGGCAATCGAGACGGAGCAGGTCACGGTTGAGAAACTTGACAATATGACCTGGGAGCTCCTGTTCTAAGCCAAAAGACTCCACGCCGATGCTGATGCTCGCATCGAAGCCAACTCAAAGGCGCAGGAGGACCTCACTCGCCGAGTGGCTGCCGTTTCCCAGAGGGAGCGGGAGCTACAGGAGAAGGAGGGGGGTCTCTCACGCAAGCTTGAGCACGAGCGCTGAAAGCTGAAGTCTCGCTCTGATGACCTTGACGCCCGCGAAGCAGCCCTAAATGCGCAACGGATGCGTAGCAGATCTGGATGTCGTGGTTTTCACAGTACTCTTGGAACACTGCACTGTGAGCTCGGTCCTGTTGTCGGTGATGATTCTGTTCGGGACCCCGAACCGGCAGATGGTCGACTTGATGAACTTAACTGCTGACTGCTAGTGGATTGTGACTAGAGGGGTTGCTTCCGACCACTTTGTGAACTTGTCTACGGCGACGTAGAGGTACCGGTACACTCTGACAGACCTAGGGAAGGGTCCCAGGTGTCCAACCCCCACACAACGAATGGCCATGAGTGCGGGATCATTTGCAGCGTCTGCGCCGGTGTGTGGATCTGCTTGGCGTGGAACTTGCACACCTTGCATCTCTTTACCAGCTCGACGACACCCTAGAGGGCTGTCAGCCAGTAGAAGCCATGCTAGAAGGCTTTACCGACCAGCGTGCGGGAAGATGCGTGGTTCCCACACTCGCCTCTATGGATCTCTACGAGCAAGTCGCAGCCCTCTTCTTGGGTTATGCACCGCAATAGGACCCCATTGGCGCTACGTCGATAGAGATCCCCCTCTATCAACGTGTGTCTCTGTAACACCCCCAAATTCATTTCCATGCATTGCATACATTTTTCAAATAGAGAAACATTATAAAAGAAGTAGAAATGGAGAAAAGAACCATATAAATGGAGGAAGGAACCATAGAAATGGATAAAGAATCATAAAAGTGATGGGGAATGGGAAGAAGATACCTGAAATGAGCCAATTCCAATCTGTCGAAGTGCGCGGTCGACACTTCCCCGGGCCCCGCGAGACACGTGGCGCTCTCGGAGCTCACCCCTGCGGAGGGGGTGAAGTCCGGCACTGCTGGCCACGTGGCGCCCTCGGCGCTCGCCTCTGAGGAGAAGGGAGGCCCGACCCCTCTGGACATGTGGCGCCTTCGGAGCTCATCCCTGCGGAGGGGACGAGGTCCTTAGGCGAGTTTTTCCTCCTGTGCACGGGGGTACCCGGTACTGAGGGTACCGACACAATTTCCCCATATTTTCCCCACATTTGGGGGGATAAAATCCCCAAGGCTGCCGCACATAACTGAAAAGATAAGTTTGTTAAGATCCAAAACAGATTGAATAGGACTCTTATTTGAGCTCCAATTGGAGTAGGACTCTCCCCCCCCCCTTATAAATATAACCCAAAACCCCCCTTGGCCGTAACCCCTTTCTTTTTTCCCCTCCCAAGTCGACGACTTGGAGGCCCTAGCCCCCAACTCGCCGAGTTGAACACACCCCCCTCGCCGGAGTTCAGTCGCTGGTGAGCCCGCCGACAAGCCTCGTCACGCCTCGCTGTCGCCAGAAAAGAGACGACGATCATAAGGGAAGTGAGGTAGGTCTTCGTTACCCATCTTATGACATCGTCGCTGTTTCCACACATTCATTTTCTTTGCTCCCTTCGAACAAAAACTTTTTCGTGTGGACAGATCAAGTTTTGATCGGGTTTTGACGGTGGAATTAATCTAGATCTTGAGTCAAGATCATGACCACGTCCACACTTGATCCCTACACCCTTGTTCATCATAAAACCCCATGAAAGCCCATTAAAATATGCAAGAACAAGTACAAACTGGTCTAACAGCACCATAGGATTGGCATTCATCTACACCATTGCATCTTGAGTAGAGTTGTGCATGATGTTGATTGCTGTAAATTTTGTATGTGCGTGGTCGTGAGTAGAAGTACAAGCTCAGGGAGCCATCTACGAAGAACTACATCGCCAAGACTTCGAGACGCTTGAGCAACAAGAGCCACGGGAGCACGGCAAGTGCCCCTTGACCATATTGATCCCATGTTTTTGAAACTGTTTCGTTTGCGAAAACTCGTATACTTGAGTCAACTTGATGGGACACCCTTTTATAGGAGTTTACTAGTTTTGTTAACCATCCTTGTCGCTGAGAAAGTTGATGAGTTGGGTATAGTCGTTTTTTCCTTTTTGCTTCGCTTAATCCACGGGATACGGGAAGCTGAATTAATACATGGTTAGCTACTGCACTCATATGAATAATGGTGATGAGAACTTGATGATGTTAATGAGCATGGAATCGGGGGAGATCTAGGCAAGCTTGGTTCGTGGATGTTGCTGAATGATATGGTGGTTTACTTGCCGTAGATCTAAGGACCGGTTCATGCCAGCACATGCCAGGAAAACAGTGCCATCACACGGCCAAATATGGGTGCGGCTTTGCTGACTAATTAGGTGTGTACCTAGCTTGTTATGGACCGTGGATGGCGCGGGGAATGGGAGTCGAGAGGGACTGCCCTGGGAACTGCATGGCACAAGAGGGGGCCCGTGGGTGGGAGAATGGTGATTCGAGCCTGCCAGTGAAACCTCAGTGAGTCCATACATCTAGTAGCCCCTTTGTAAAGGCAATTTTGTGATCTCTTGGCCATACACTGACGGTTGTGTACTGGTATAATGGAGGTTCTGCAGTCACCGACGGGTGACGAAATCACGAACTTATGGGTAAAGTGGTGCCACCTCTGCAGAGTGTAAAACTATCATGATAGCCGTGCTTACGGTCGCAAGCACCTGACCAACACATATGATTAGAGAGAAAACTTGGGATGTTTATTCGGTATGGTTATGGTATGGGATTGGTTTTGGGACTGTTTGAGTCATGAAAATGAGTTTGGTTTCGGTTATATGAGTATGAGATGAATATGAATATTTATGAGTATGAGAAAGATTATTTGCTGGTTGAGACATGATAAATGGTGAATTATGATGAAGAAAAGTTGCTGATATAACATGGTTATGATGTATTAAACTCACCTAGAAATAGTTGCTGTTTTCATTATGTTTGTGAAATAAAATTTGCTTGCTGCAATGAGCCCTTTTTATTCCTACCTTGTTGTAAGCTACATGTCATACTTTTCCCGCACTTGCTGAGTACGACATGTACTCACCCTTGCATTATCACATAAACATCAGCAACAGGAGAAGAGTACATCGAGGACCATGTGGAGTACTAGGCGTGCAAACTTTCGTCAACATGCCTGTGGAGTTGAAGATGGAGCCTGCTGCTATTTAATTATTTCCGCTGTCGTTTAGAGACTTCGGCTGCAAGAATAAGTTAGAGATTCATGAGTGAGATAATGAGTCGATATAATAAAGTACTTAAACACTATTTATTCGTGGTTATATTCTGAATTCAGTTTGTGGATTACATGTGTATGTGTGATGAACATCCTGGGCACACATATGCATTAACTTGGTTCTGTTTTCGGAACCGGGTGTCACAGATTGGTATCAGAGCCACGTTGACCGTAGGACGCAAGACTAGGTAGAATAGACACTCTTAAACACATAGGAACACCCCTCTAAACTGCTATTTTCGAAAATTGCTTGCTGCTGCACCTTTCTTGTCAATTCAAGCCACCGCAAAATGCTATTTTCAGCCCCTCTCTTTTTCTCTTCTTTTGGACAGCAACACCTTTGCTTTCTTGCCCTATAACTTCTGAAGTTTTGGAGTTATTTATTGCTTCTCTAAAGTTTCTCATGTCTTATTATAAGATGCCACTGACTAGGAGCACCAGCACCATCTAACCCTACATGGACTGCCGACTCACCATGGCGTGCGCCCATGTAGGGACCACATCCGTCACACGGTGAGAACAACACCGGTTCATATGATTAAGTTTAGGATTCCATTGAATAAGCTGTAACAGAAACGGTTAAATCATAGTAGCGTGAATAGGAGTGGTATGTTGAACTTTTGTGATGATTGCTTGTGTTTGTGTGCTGGTGTGAGTTGTGGGACGCTTCGGCGAATATCCACATCCACACATAGTGGAGAGAGGTGAGATGCTTCGGCATGTGTTCACATCCTCGTATAGACTGAAATTAATAAAGATATTTAGTTCATACACCTTGATGCATATAGTTGGGGGGATCAATCTAAACTTCTATCTTCTATTCTACTCAACTCTTTCTCACAGATGGTGAGGGAAAACGCCAGCCGTCAAAGGAGGAACGTACGTGGTAACCATGAACCACAAGAGGATGACAACGTTGAAGTTCCTGAAAATGCCAACCCCGGGGCTGATGCAAACAACCTTGAACGGTTGATGGCTATGCAGAACCGGCTCGTGCAAACTATGATACAAACGTTGGGACAGCTGTAAGCATACAACCTCCACAATCCTAACCCCGTTCCTGCACCCCCACCACCACCACCGCAACCACCGCCGGCTCACAACAGATTGGAAGAGTTCATGAGGAATCGACCGCCTACTTTTGCACAAGCTAATGATCCCATGGAGGCTGATGATTGGTAGAAATCCATGGAAAAGAAGCTTGCTATTGTTCAGGGCAATGATCGGGAGAAAGTTCTCTTCGCATCGCACCAACTTATGGGAGCAGCCGCTGACTGGTGGGACGCTCTTTGCAATGCTCATGTCAACCAGGAGACTATCACTTGGGCTGAATTCAAGGAGAGTTTCCGCTCTCATTATGTCCCTTCTGGAGTCATGATGCTTAAAAGGCAAGAGTTCGAAGGTCTCCGCCAAGGAAAGAAAAGCGTGAATGAGTATCTCAACAAGTTCACGCAGCTGTCAAGGTATGCTCCCGAAGATGTCAACTCAGATCAAAGGAAGCAATACTTGTTCATGAGAGGATTGAACAATGAGATCCAAGCACAACTGCTCAACAATGATTATGCAAACTTCCAGAAGCTCGTGGACAAAGCTATAGTGGTTGAGAGCAAGATCCGTGAGATCGAGCAAGAGGGCAAGAGGAAGATGCCATACCAGCCACAATGTAGCAATGTACGCCCCCGCTTCATGCCACCAGCTGCACCACAGTATGGCTTGTCCGCTTCTACTTTCCGCCCTGCAAGCCCACTCGCCCTAATCAACCACTGCAGCAACGTCCTGTTATGCAAGCACCTCGTATGCTTTTGCCTCCTGCGCCCCGTCCCAACATGGGCACCTATGCTCAAAACCAGCCTCACCCCAATATTCCTGCTGTTTTGGGCAACAAAGAATGCTTTTCATGCGGAGAGGCGGGACACTTTGCAAGTCAATGCCCGAAGAAAGGCCTTGGACAGCCGACCAACACACCAAAACAGAACCCACGGACGAATGGAGGAGCTACGCAAGGTAACCATGGGAAGCAGAACTACGCTCGTGGCAACGTGAATCATGTATCCGGTGAGGAAGCACAACAAGCTCAGGACGTCGTGATTGGTATGTTCCTTGCCAACTCCAACCCAGCCACTGTTTTACTTGATTCCGGAGCATCGCATTCATTCATATCATCCAAGTATGTTGCCAAGTATAATCTGCCCATATCACACATGAAACACACTATGTTGGTTAATTCTCCCGGTGGAGAGATGAGGACTAATATAGTATGTCCGAAAGTAAACCTTAAAATAAGGGGTGGGTAGACTTTCTTGTCAACCTTATTGTCTTAGATTCCTAATGGATTGATATAATACTTAGAATGGATTGGTTAAGCAAGCACAACGGAGTAATTCAATGTGCTGAGAGGAGCGTGCAATTGACAAATGAGCACAGTACTCGTATTGAGTTCGAGTCAGCCCAACCGGCAACCGAGAAGGCAGCGTTGAACCACGTCGAAGAAGCAACATTGGAAAGCATTCTGATGGTTCAAGAATTTTCAGATGTCTTCCCAGAAGAACTTCCTGGTATGCCACCTGACCGGGACATTGAATTTGCCAATGATTTAGTACCTGGAACTGCACCTATAGCGAAATGGCCATATAGGATGTCCGCTAATGAACTAGTGGAACTTAAGAAGCAAATTCAGGAGCAGCTAGAAAAGGGTTTTATACGCCCAAGCTCGTCACCGTGGGGAGCCCCCGTGCTCTTCGTAGACAAGAAGGATGGGACCCAAAGGATGTGTGTGGACTATAGGTCTCTCAATGAGGTGAGGATCAAGAATAAATACCCGCTGCCCCGTATAGAGGACCTGTTCGATCAAATGAAAGGTGCCCGGATTTTCTCTAAGATTGATCTTCGGTCGGGATACTTCCAGCTGAAGATTAAGCCCTCCGACATACCCAAGACTGCATTTCGAACACGGTATGGTTCTTATGAATATACCGTTATGTCTTTTGGGTTAACGAATGCACCCACATATTTTATGTACCTCATGAATAAGGTCTTCATGGAGTACTTGGACAAGTTCGTCGTGGTTTTCATCAAAGATATCATGGTGTATTCAAAAAGCGAGGAAGAACATGAAGAACATTTGAGATTGACATTGTAGAAACTGCGAGAGCATAAATTGTATGCCAAGTTCAGCAAGTGTCAATTTTGGGTTAAAGAGATATCGTTCCTAGGCCACATCATCTCCGAGAGAGAAGTATCGGTTGATCCCTGAAAAGTGGAAGATGTTCTGAAGTGGAACCAACCGTAGAATGTGAGAGATATTCGGAGTTCCCTTGGGATGGATGGATACTACCGATGGTTCATCAAAGATTTCTCCAAAATAGCAAAGCCTATGACTGAATTGCTAATGAAGGGAAAAGCATTTTAGTGGACAACAGTGTACCAAGAAAGCTTTGAGGAGCTCAAGAAAAGACTAACCACAACGCCGGTTTTGGTATTGCCGGACGTGAGCAAGAGTTTCGATATATATTGTGACGCATCAAGACAAGGGCTTGGATGTGTGCTCATGCAAGATGGACAAGTGGTATCCTATGCGTCGAGACAACTAAAGAAACATGAGCTGAATTACCCCACACATGACTTGGAACTTGCAGCCGTGGTAAATGCCTTGAAGATTTGGAGGCACTATTGACATGACCCCATGGTCTTATCGAGCCAGGATCACGCTGAGGGGTGCTGCGTTGCACAACACCGAATAACACACATCAAAAGGTACAAAGCGGAAGCAAAGTTTTATTACATAAACCAGAGTATGAACATTTTCACAATAAGAAATTTTTAGTCTACTCTCACGGGCGTAGACTACGCATCGAGTTCACGTTCAGCCCGTGAACGTGTCCCCGCTAGCACGCACACACACTAACACGGCGGCGTGCACGACTCCCACTCGACGGGGTTCCCTTCCTGGGGTTCCATCTCCTCCTCGGGAGTCCCTTCCTCATAGAACCCTGCAAAAGCTTCAAACTCAAGCAGTGAGCACGAAGGCTCAGCAAGACTGACCCGTCTCTCCTAAACATGAAACTTCTGCACGGAGGGTGATAGGTTACATGAGGCAAACTAAGTTGCAAGGACTCGCCTAATTAGTAGAACCTTACTTTCAAGGTTTAGCAGTAGGTTGTGGAGAACCTTACGCTAAGGCACATGAGAGAGCTGCAATCAAATAAGAAACACATTTCCCTCATGTACTTTGCCCAAAGTTGAAAGGAACTTTAGTTAGCTCTAAACTACAACAAATCATTAACAATCAAAGTCCATCTTTCAATCAGCAACATTTTAACATGTAACTATCCTGTTCTTTCTATGTCACGGTACAATGAACAAGTGGTACCCACTAACCGCGAGGGACAACGATTATAATCGATTTACACCTGCAGGGTTACCCGAATAACCCATCACGTATGCCCATACTCGATGTTGCCTACAACAACCATCACGGACGCCGTACGCAACCACCTTTCGCCCGTTAGCCAAATATTGAACCGGTCCTATCGTCCCGAGCAAGAGGTCTCTGCACGCGCATCTCAGTGCTGCCAGCCGATTTACACCTCGAGCTCTCAACCTACCCTCTGAACGACAGACAATGCCTCAATACCCAGCTACCCGAGTTACATCGGTTTCCCGGTTCCCATATATCTGGTAGATCTTCGGTACTGTTCTAGCTTGTTCAACAGGCCCGCACACGGCTCGGTCCTCAATCGACACAAGCGGAGCTATAGCACACAGGCCCCAAAGTCCTGCTGCCCTTACTCTCCGCTCGGTCTCATTTTTCTTGCCATGTGTTTCATTTGCTATCTTTACCCGAGCGATGTGCCTCTAGCCTATTCTCGCGAGTAGTTCCAACTACTCGACTTGTACCGAATCCTACTCTATCTTTAGCATGGAAGTAGCTAAGCGGGGTTTTCAATCCTAATCCCAACCCATGGTTTTCTTGGCTGTGCATCTAGGTTTCCAAACAAGACTCTAATGCAAGAAATAAGTGAGGCTCAAAGTAAGTTCTCAAAACAATAAAAGTTTGTAAAGAGGTTAATGCAAACTGAAGCTTGTCTTGCTGCTCTTGGTCGTAGGCTAGCTGCTCTTCCGGAGTGAAGAAGTCTAAGACTTCAGGATCCTCCTCAACCTTAGCGACTACATGAGGTAAAAAGTATATGTATCAATTTAAATGCATTTGATTGGAATTAAACTTGTGAAGGTTGTAAGTCCCACTAGACAGACCTAATGACTCTGAAGTTCTTACTGTGGCTTGTTTACAACCTAAGCAGAGACTTGGCCAAATTTTAGTTGCAGCAAAGCTCATTTGAGCCCTCCACAAATAATTATGTACTTGACCTTAATTGGAGTTCTTAGGGTTTTCTAGAAATTTTCATGGAGCAAGTAATGACTTTCTGAAAACTAGATTTTCAGAGGGTCCTTATGGAGTTGGTCTCACTTAATTTGAAGGTTTCTAGCTAGAGATATGAGCTAAACAATTTCAGAGAAATTCTGAAAATGTTTCTGAACATTTTCCATTTTCTCTGGAACAGTTTTATTAATCACACCATTAGGAGGAACAATTGAGCTCAAATGGATCTGAAATTTTTATGGTAGCTCAGGGATATTTTTTTGAACATCCCAGCAAAATTTTAGAATTTTCCTCCAAAGGATTCTCCAGTTAAAATTCTAAACATTTTAAACTTTGAAGAATTAATCCTGGAGAAATAAGGATTTTTATGAAGTGAAACTTGATTTGCTGGAATGTACTCAGAGAGCTGAATCCAACAAAATTTGGTTCACTCAATTTGGAGTTTTCTAGCCGAAGTTATGAGGATTTGAAGTTTGAATGAATTCTGAAAATCGAGGAAATGTTTAAATCTGCCGGTGGGTCCACGGTACACGTGTCGGGCGCTGAAGCGAGGGTACACCGGGCCACAGGTTTTATTCCCGCGCCGCCACAGTCGATCCGTGCCCATAGAAGATCAGATCGCCCGGTTTCCTCCCACTGACAGCGGGCCCGGCTCGGTCGTCTTCAACCTCGCGCCTCCCGCGCGGTAGCGCCGCCGGGGTTGCCGGAGCGTCGCTGAACTCGCTCGTCCGGTCAGCTCCCGAGCTCCAACTCGCTGCTAGACCCTAATTTTGTGTGCTGAATACGTTGGGAGGGTTTCCCCTCGTCGACGTTGGTTCTAACCGAGCCCGCGACGGCGCAGCGGCTCGGGAAGAGTCCGGTGACGTTGTACCGGCGTACTAGCCTGCCAAACGCCTGGCGAAGTGGCTCTACAGCACCAGTGGTGGCTCGCAAAGCTTGGCATGGCGATGGAAAGGCTCGGGGAGGGTTCCAAAGTGGGTCTCACCGTGCGCCCGAAGCTGCCCGCAGGATCCGCCGTTGGCAAGCTTCGAAACACGCCGGGTACAGGGGTTCTCAAGCTAAAAGTTGCGAAGGCAACTTGTGCGCCATCAAGTCTAGTCTGTGTATGAACAGATTGAGACTCTCTAACCCTTGCTAGCATGCGAATTTGACAGAACCGCACCCGAAGGTCGGTCTGCACCGAGAATAAGGAAAACTGGAAATTCATCGCCGGCGATCAAGCACTTGGGCTGTGGCTCGGGGGTGAGCATCGCCGGCCCCTAACGCGTCCAGGGACGCCTTAGCTCGGGGGTGACAACCTCCCGGTTGGGCTGTCCACGGGAGCCCGAGGTGCGGCGGATTCAGTTCACTAAAAAGAGCTCTCGGTATAGTCGAGATCATCTGAGTTAAGCCGATTTCCAGCAGCGGGGAAGGAGAAGGGAAGTCCCTAGTACCTTGTCGTAGCTTTGGAGGGAGTAGAGAGGCTGTGATCGTGGCTCTCCAATCAGTTCCGAGCAGCGGAGGACAGAGCGTCGGCTCAGTGTTCTTACGACGGGAGAAACAGCGAGGGGGCTTCGGCAGAGGCGTGGAGCGCCTTAAGAAGTCTCAGCACCGACCTGGCTCGCGCGTGGGCGAGCAGCTGGTGGCGCGGCGGCCTCCCCTCGGTGGCGCCCTCGGAGGCGGCTCGGGGACCTGAGTGCTGAAGTCTCAGTCGGTTGAATGATTTCAGTGGCTGACATGTAGGTCCCACTTCTTTTTTAAACTCTGAACTTAACTCTCTATTACTGTTGTAAACAGTAATCCCCACAATGCCCATGGTGTTTGAATTATCTACCCCTGAGCCATTTGAATTGGTTAGAATTCAAATTGGGTTTGGTTTGACTAAATTTTCAGCACATATTCAGTTTGTAATTCAAATAAAGTTTGAATTTGCTAAACTTAGCTCATGTCAAGATCAACTCCAAATGGAGTGAAAATTGGTGTGTGAGCTCACAAAAATGTGCTGAGTAAGAATATGCCTCCCACTTTTGAATTCATGGAATGAAAACAGTTTGAATTTAAATTTGAGTTCAAACCACCCTCTTTCTAGCTATACCCAAAAAGGACCTCAAAAAGGTTTTGAATTTGGGTGAAACTTGGCATGGACATTCCTAGCAAGGTGTAGGAGTTTTTCAAATGTCCAGCCCCTATATGATGTATGTGGGAAATGCCACTTTTGCATTTTGTGAGTTTATCCTCTAGTGAGCATCAACTTTCTTCAAATGAGGTGTGTGTGTGTGGTGATGAACACTTTGAGTGTGTGTCAAAAACTGAGGCCTTTACAATTATATCCTTGGCCACCGATGTGAGATCTATACGGATCACAAAAGCCTCAAGTATAAATTAACGCAAACGGATCAGAAATTGAGGCAACGTCGATGGTTTGAACTCATCAAGGATTATGATGTTGGAATCAACTATCACCCCGGAAAGGCCAATGTAGTAGCTGATGCGTTGAGCCGAAAGGGAGCATGTCACCAACTCACGATTCGGGAGCTACCGCCCGAGCTGCGCAAGGAGTTCGAACGGTCACATCTTAGGTTCTTGAACGAGATGGAAGTGATAGAACTCAACTCTTCGCTAGAACAAGAGATACAAGATGGCCAAGCAACGGATGAGAAAATCAAGGAAATCAAGGAAAGAATCCGACAAGCCATAGAAAAGGATTTCAAGGAAGACGAGAAGGGCACGCTTTGGTTACGGAAAAGGATTTGTGTGCCTAACGTGAAGCACATCCGCGACACGATATTAAAGGAGGCACATGACTCACCTTATTCCATACATCCCGGCTGTACAAATATGTACAAGGACCTGAAAACTTGCTATTGGTGGGATGGTATGAAAAGGGACATAGCTGAATATGTTGCCTTATGCGACACGTGCTAACGGGTGAAGGCCGAACATCAAAGACCCGCTGGACTGTTGCAGCCATTGAAAGTACCCGAGTGGAAGTGGGAAGACATCAGCATGGATTTCATTGTTGGATTGCCACGTACTCGGTCGGGTTACGACTCCATTTGGGTTATTGTGGACCGATTGACGAAAATAGCCCATTTCCTTCCTCTTAGAATCACGTACCGCGTCATAGAACTAGCCGAGCTGTATATGGAGCAAATCGTGTGTCACCATGGAGTTCCGAAGAGGATAGTTTCAGATCAGGGTTCTCAATTTACCTCTAGGTTCTGGAAGAAGCTGCATGAAGCCATGGGTACACGGCTGAATTTCAGCTCCGCTTATCACCCGCAAACTGACGGGCAAACTGAGAGGACAAATCAAATTTTGGAAGGCATGTTGAGAGCTTGCACCTTGAAACATGGGCACAGTTGGGATAGGAGCTTGCCGTATGCTGAATTCTCATACAACAACAGCTATCAAGCCAGCTTAAAGATGTCGCCTTTCGAAACATTGTATGGTAGACGGGGTAGAACACCGCTGTTCTGGAATGAGACTGGAGAGAACCAAGTGTTTGGACCCGAAGTGCTGCAAGACGCCGAGAAGCAAGTTCAAACAATACGGAAAACTTGAAGGCTTCTCAGTCATGACCAAAAGGTTATGCGGACAATAGGCGAAGAAAGTTGACCTTCAAAGTAGGAGACTTCGTGTACCTTAAGGTATCGCCTATCCGTGGCCAACGACGTTTCAACGTCAAACACAAGTTAGCACCACGCTACATCGGGCCATTTAAGATTTTGGGCAAGTGAGGAGAGGTAGCTTATCAGCTAGAGCTCCCAATGCACCTCTCCGACGTACATGACGTGTTTCACGTATCTCAGCTCAAGAAGTGCTTGAGAGTGTAAGGGCCTCAGTTTTGGCACACATTTGAAGTGTTCATCGCCACACCACACCAATTTTCACTCCATTTGGAGGTGATCTTGACATGAGCTAAGTGGGACGAATTCAAACTTTATTTGAATTCAAAACTAAGCTTGTGCTGAAATTCACCCAAGCCGAACCCAATTTGAATTCTATTCAATTCAAATGGCTCAGGGGTGAATAATTTGAATCACCAGGGGTATTATGGGGCTCACTGTTTACAACAGTGAATAGGAGTAAATTCCAGAGGTTAAAACCCCGGGTGGGACCCACGTGTCATAGAGGGGAGAAGGAGAAACTTGCACCCAAAGTCAGAGTCTCGGTGGGAAATTCCGCCGAGCAGCTGTCGGCTATGCCACCGAGCAGCTACCGGCGCCACCAGCTGCTTCCCTCTCCGCGCGCTGGCGTCCAGGGCGGCTGGCTCACGCCCCCACGCGACCGGCACCGCCTCAGCCGAGCAGGAGTCGGCCGGCTTTATCTTCTCGCGGGCAAACCCGAGCAGCGGCATTGTTTCTCGCCGCAGCTCTCTGCTCAATCGGGAAAACCAGCAAAACCATCTCCTCCTTCGTCCCTGAGCTGCTAGACAGCCACCTGAGCTCGCACTCCACCTCTCCAACGCCTGAAACCTCGAGCTCCGACCTCCTTTTGCCCAAAGACGATCTCCACCGCGGCGACCTAGCCTCAGCCGAGAGTCAGGCGCCCGTGGGCAGCGTTCCACCGGCGTTTTCACGGTCCAGCGAGAGAGGCAACAGGAGCACGCGACCACCGTGCTGCTCTCCTCCAAGTTTGGAAGCCAACCGTGAAGAATCCGCAGAGAGTTTCCGGCTTTTGCTCCGGCGACTGTAAACCGAGCTTCCGGTACGGTTTCTTTAAATTCTCGCTCTATGATCTTTCGGAGGTCATCAAATCTTGCACATAGACGCTGGACTAGCCGGCGATCAAGTTCTTTTCTGCATCCGTAGCGTGAAACTTTCTAGGAGTGACGAATTTCGAGCTCGATCGAGGGCGGTCATGGCGGGCACGATCGGTCACATGGTGCCGACCGACTTGCCGCCATCCCTGAACCCTTTTGACACCTTGTCGAGCTTCCTAGAGGTCACTGATGCTGTAGGGCCGTTTGTTCGAGGTGTTGGCGGGTTTAGAAACCACGGTCGACGGTGTCAAACCTCAACCGAGGCCGCGGCACGTCGCCGAGCTACTTCCGGTCACCCCCAGACCGACTTGTCACCACCGACGTGTTCCTCGACGTCGACAACCCCCTGGCGGCGATTTTCAGACCATGGGAGGTCCGGCAGCGTCGAGCCGGCGAGCCCCGAGTCTGCTCCGGCGAGGTCGGCGGCGCGGGTGCGAGAGAACGGCGGGAGGAAGACGAAGCCGGCTGGCCCACGTGTCAGCGACTGAAGGATTTAAATCGGGATCGGGTGAGGCCAGGGATCGGCTGTGCTGGCGCGCGAATACCCTGTGAGCTCCGGTGTGCCGGACACCTCCGCGCTCGACACGTGTGGTATCTCCGGTGTGCCGGACACCTCCGCGCTCGACACGTGTCCCCACCGGGCCCCGAGAGTTTAAACCTTTCCCCGATTTTCAGAATTCTTCCAAACTTCAAATCCTCAGAACTTTGGCTAGAGAGCTCCAAATTCAGTGAACCAAATTTTTCTGTACTCAGGATTCTGAGTACTTTCCAGCAATACCAAATTCAGCTCATGAAAGAGAATAGTTTTCTAAAATTAAATCCCAAAAATTTAAACTGTTGGGAATTTTATCTGGAGAACTACTTTATGAAAAATTCTGAAATTTGGCTAAAAGGTTCATTGGAAAATCCCTGAATCCCAGTAAAATTTTCAGACTCATCCAAGTTCATTTAGTTACCCTAATGGGGTGATTAAGAGAACTGCCCTGAGAAAATAGAAAAATATACAGAAACATTTTTCACATTTTCTCAAATCTTATTTAGGGCATAACTTTCTGTAGAATTCTTCAAATGACATGAAACCAACTCCATTAGAACCATCTTAAAGTCTAGTTTCCAGAAAGTAATGGTTGGAGTCATGAAAACCCCTGGAATTATTCAGAGGCTCAAATATTGACCAAATGGGCTTTTATTTGTACAAGGTTCAAATGAACTTTGTTTCAAATGAAACTTGGTCAAGACTCTGGTTAGGACCCTACCAAGCCACAATAAAAATTTTAGAACCACAGGGGAGGGCTAACTAGAGTTATAAGTAAATAAGTATTCAAGTTTACACTTTGCATTTAAATTTACATGTAGTATTGTATTCAACGTGTAGCCATTGAAGAAGAGACTCCGGAAGTGCTGGACTTCCTCCTTCCGGAAGAGGAACTAACTACTGACCAGCAGCAACAAGGCAAGCCCCGGTTTGCATTAACCTTTTTATAAGTCTTACTTTGTTTACATGTGTCATATGAAGTATGTATGTGCATTAGGTATAGGATGAATGAAACCCCACTTGCATAACCAAAGGTTCCTAAAAGAGTGAGGGTAGTGTCAAGGACCTCGAGTAGACAGGCTATGCTTAATGAGTCATAGGACTTCGGTACAAGTCGAGTAGTTGGAATCTACTCGCGAGATAGGCATTGGGACACACGGGTTCGGTTGAGTGATGTGAGATTACTTTAGTAATGAAAATGAGACTAGGCAGGGGCTAGGGCGCAGCAAGAGGAAGTCTTGTGTGCGCAGCCCTGTCCGTGTGTCACACCCGGTTTTTCCGAAGAAGCAACCAAGTGAATATCACATGTATGCCAGGATCATTTTCTCATACATGTGATGACAAATAGTGAAGCATCATTTATTACAAGCCAGGTGTCGAATGTAAGTAAGTCTTACATAGTAAATGTCTCAATGGACAATAATAAGTTCATCACAAGTAAATAAACTAGCAGCGGAATATTATTCTTTAGGGCTCCATCACAGGCGTTGCCCGGGGGTCTTCATGAACCTAAAAACCTTCCTCGGATCCAAAATCTTGGTCATTATACACCACCTCATTATCTTGACCTGAGCAGCAATATAAACCAACAAATATGCAAGGTTGAGTACCAATGGTACTCAGCAAGTGTGGGAAAATTATATCATGCATGGCTAGAACAAGGAGAGGTTAAACTCATGGTTAAAGCACTACGCAATTAATACCTATCACCTTAGCTTATTAAGCACCTACATTACTACACAGATGAAATGGTCCCAATCTCCCATCCCATCATCATAATCCAATAACCATAACATTATTTCCAATGTTAAGCTCCCCGCTTAACTTCCAAAACAATTAATCCTCTAATCATGAATAAGTCCAGGCCGCTCTTAACCGTGAGCACGGCTGTCAAGATAGTTTTGACTCTGCAGAGTTTGTACCACTGTACCCACATGTAGTGATTTCATCCCCCGTTGCCGGGTGGACTAAAAGAACCTCCATTATGCCAGTGGCTACGATCCACATTCACACTTCCCAGGTGTGCAGCCAGGAGATCACTACGAAGCCTTTACAAAGGGATTCCCGATGAGCGTGGGCCCACTGAGGTTTCACCCCTAACAGCATACAAGAGGCTCCAACCCCGCTGCAGTGGCCCCCTCTTGAGCCTTGCGGTTCATATGGTAGTCCAGCTGACACCTACTCCCCGCACCATCCAACACACCCATACTACGCCGGAGATACACCTAATTAATTGGCCAAGCTGCCCCATCTCAGCATGTGGTTGGCACTGTAAAGCCAGGTTACATGCTCCATGAACCGGTCCTTAGGATCCAGGCAAGTACTAAACACAAACCCAAGTCTCGTGCACCCAGCACACAACCAAAACATCCAACTTGCCTTGATCCCTACCTCTACATAACTCACAATATCTCATTCAAGAGTATGGTAATATAAACTGATGATCTCATATCCCAATTATCCCATTCTAAGCATGGCTAAGCATATGCATAATATTAAATGACATGACAAAATAAATCCCAACCCAAGCTACAAGGAAACAAGGTAATGCAATTCTAGGGAAACTTCCTAGCATGGGTTTCATATTTCATTTGACAATGCAAATAATTCTATCTACACATCCTAGCATAGGATCAAAGTGGTCAAGGACACTTGCCTCCTTCTTGCTGCTCTCGAAATGGGTAGTCCTGATCTTGGAAAGGAATAACTTGCTCTTGAACAGGTTCTACTTCATACCATCACACATAGCAAAAGAAAAACAACAATCATAAGACATAGTTCACACTTCTTACTTCATACAAACCACACATTCATATTTATGAAATTCATTCACCATTATATGTGTTGTGGTTACTTTGTATGTTGATCTGTGGCTTGTATACACTTTTATTTATATGTGTATGATTCCTACTTTGGTGTTCATATTTATACTTACATACTATATATATATATATATATATATATATATGTGTGTGTGTGTGTGTGTGTTTCAGTTTTAAATAAATTCCTTATATTAAACTACTAAGTATGTATGAAAAGTATATTTTCTTCTCCATATGTGCCTTCATAATTTCTATCAACCCTAAACTGAACTCTTTGGATTTTAAAAACTCCATTTGTCATTTACTAGTTGCTATATTTTCAGATTTATATTCCTATGCATAATTGTGTATTTTATTATGAAATTAGTAATACACATCATCTAAACAGTATAGGTTTTGGTCCTAAATAATTGAATAACATATTTTGACCTTGGCCTCTGATGTAAACTATTTCATAATTATTTTCCCTATTTTTCTATAGCTATTCTTTACTTAAAAATGTGTCCCTATACTAAATAATGTGAATAATAAATGAAACAGATTCATTTCAGCCCAAAATATATTTTTATCTTACTCCAAAGTTTTCTAAGTACTGAGAAAGTTTTTAATTTAATTTTGACAATTATGTTTGTCCCACTTTTTAATTTTTTTAAACACTAGTTACATATTCTATTTTCTAAATTAAATACTAAACAGAGCTAAAATAATGAACTCACCCCATTACAGGGTCTATAATATTATTTTCATAATTTCCAGGGGTCTAGCTACACTTATCAGAGGTGTTTTTCCTAATTTTTATTAAGTCCAGGGGCTAAAACTGATTTTTAAATGAATTTACATGATTTTCTGGAGTTCCAGGGGCTAGATCAGAAGTTTCCGGGGCTAGCTCTTATTTCCCGAGAACCCCAGGGGGTAGCACGTAAGAATTCCAGTCTTTATAACGCGGGGCTGACGTGGACCGTCCGATTTTAAACCGACGACTGAGATTATAACATCGAACCGGTACGCGGGGTTTTAAAGTCTACCGTGCGATTTAAAATAAACGGCGCACAAGCGGCCACGTCGCTCTGATCGAGCGCGGGCGGCGCTGCCGGCGGCGCACGGCGGCGGGAAGCGGCGATCTCGCCGGAAAGTTTCGGATCCTCGAGAATTCTGCCTAGAACTGTGATCTTATGGCATAGATCGGTAGAGGAGAGGTCAGGGATCTCACCTCGGGGGTTTTCTCGAGCTCGGGGGTCCTGGAAAGTGATCGGCGGCGAGGTCCGAGGCAAAACCACGGCGAAGCTCGTCGGCGCTGTGTTTACACCGTAAGTCTCCGAGTTTTCTGCACCTGCAAAGCTCCCCGGAGGCGGTGGATCAAGACCAGCGAGTTAGATCAGAGTTTCCGAGCTTAGATCGGCCAGAATTCACCGGCGAAGTCTCGGTGCTCACCGGAGTGAAAATCGGCGATCGCGTGGGAAAAACCGATCGGGGCTGGGGTTTTTATAGCTGGGGGAGGGCGGTGGGTCGGTTGTGATCGAGTTTGATTCTTCTGGGACCGGAATTCGGCTGAGGGACGCGGTATTCCGATCGGTTAAGATCGCGCGCGCTCGGGAGAGTCCGGGGTCGCGGGGTTAGGGATGACAGGTGGGCCCCACCTGTCTGTGTGAGAGAGCGCGGGCGCGCGCGGCTGCGGGCTGGCGCGGGGAAACTGGGCCGGCTGGCGGGTTTCGGCCCACTGGCCGGTTTTTTTCCCGTTTTCTCTTTTTCTTTTTCCATTTCTTTTCTGATTTGAGTTTAATTTGAATTCCAGTTTGAATTTGAATTTTTGCAAAACATGCAACACGTCCAAAAAATTTTAAATTCCCCACTGAACATGGTTTAGGGTTTTGAATCAAAATTTGGGGTGTTACAGCTCTACCCCCCTTAAAAGAAATCTCGTCCTCGAGATTGGTGTTTCTAAGAAAACAATTCCGGAAATTGTGCCTTGAGCTCATCTTCCCGTTCCCAGGTGGCTTCCTCTTCTGAGTGATGCTTCCACTGCACCTTGCACATCCGGATTCTCTTGTTTCTGGTGAGGCGTTCCATCGTCTCCAAAATCTTGTATGGTTGCTCGGCATAAGACAAATCCTCAGCTACATCCACTTCATTCATGGGTAACACCTCTTCAGGCGTCCTCAGGCATTTCTTGAGTTGTGACACATGGAATACATCGTGCACGTCCGATAGATGAACCGGTAACTCTAGTTGGTACGCTACTTCTCCTTTCCTTTCCAAAACTTGAAAGGGTCCGATGTATCGAGGTGACAACTTCCCTTTCACCTTGAACCGTCGAAGTCCTCTGATAGGGGACACCTTGAGATAAACATAGTCTCCCACGTTGAAAACGAGCTCTCTTCTTCGTACATCAGCATAACTCTTCTGGCGTGTTTGTGCTATCCTCAAGTTGTTGCGAATCTCCCTCACCTTCGCCTCGGCTTCTTGTAGCACTTCTGGACCAAACACTTTACTTTCTCCTGTTTGGTTCCAAAATAGGGGAGTTCTGCACTTCCTTCCATACAAAGCTTCAAACGGTGACATCTTCATACTGGCTTGATAGCTGTTGTTATAGGAAAACTCCGCATACGGTAAGTTCTTGTCTAACTCCTATTGTTTTTGAGTGCACATGCCCTTAACATATCTTCAAGGATCTGATTGGTTCTCTCCGTCTGCCCGTCAGTTTGGGGATGATAGGCAGAGCTGAAGTTCAGATGGGTTCCCATGGTTTCATGCAACTTTTGCCAAAACCTCGAGGTGAACTGTGTCCCTCGGTCCGACACTATCTTCTTTGGCACTCCATGGTAACACACAATCCTTGACATGTACAATTCTGCCAACTTGGATCCGCTGTAGCTTTCTTTCACAGGGATGAAATGAGCTACCTTGGTTAGCCTATCAATAATGACCCATATTGAATCATACCCGGATTGGGTCCTAGGCAATCCCACGACAAAATCCATGCTGATTTCTTCCCACTTCCATTCAGGCACTTTGAGTGGTTGCAATAATCCCGCGGGTCGTTGATGTTCTGCTTTCACCAACTGACATGTGTCACATAGGGCAACATGTTCCGCGACATCTCGCTTCATGCCATACCACCAATACCTGCTCTTGAGGTCCTGGTACATCTTCGTACTCCCAGGATGAATGGAATAGTCGGAATCGTGAGCCTCCTTCAAAATTAATTCACGGATCTTCTTTAATTCTGGCACACAGATCCTTTTCCCGTGCCACACCGTTCCCTGTTCATCCTCTCTAAAACCAGGAGCTTTATTTTCCTTGATGAGCTGTCTGATCTCTTGTATCTTCTCATCATTCTTTTGGCCCTCGAGTATGTCTTGCTCGAGTGTGGAGTCCACTTCCATGGCGATGGCTTCACCACTATTTACTAGACATAGATTGAGCCTTATAACCTCGTCCTTCAATTCTGCAGGCATGTCCTTCAAGCTCAACTTATTGACCTGCACTTTCCGACTCAAAGCATCGGCCACGACGTTTGCTTTCCCGGGATGATAGTTGGTGCCCAAATCAAAGTCATTGATTAGCTCTAACCATCTCCTTTGTCTGAGGTTGAGATCAGGCTGTGTGAATATGTACTTCAAACTCTTATGATCCGTATATATCTCTGTCCTCTTCCCCATCAAATAGTGCCGCCAAATTTTCAACGCGTGTACCACCGCAGCTAGTTCTAGGTCATGTGTAGGATAGTTCTTCTCGTGCTTCCGAAGCTGCCGGGATGCATATGCCACGACATGTCCTTCTTGCATGAGAACACATCCCAACCCATTCCCAGAGGCATCGCAGTACACTGTGAAATTCTTCTGCATATCTGGCATAACCAACACTGGGGCTGTTGTCAATCTCTTCTTTAGCTCCTGAAAGCTTGTATCGCACTGTGGCGTCCAGGTGAATGTGATTCCCTTTTCCAACAGTTTGGTGAGAGGTCTCGAGATCTTTGAGAATCCCTCAATAAACCGTCGATAGTATCCAGCCAATCCCAAAAAGCTTCGAACTTCCCCGACATTTTCAGGGGTTTTCCACTTCTGGATATCTTCGATTTTGGCGGGATCTACGGAGATTCCTCCCTCCGAGATGATATGTCCTAAAAAGGGAACTCTCTTCAGCCAAAACTCACACTTGCTCAACTTGGCATATAGTTGGTGTTCTCTCAGCCTCTGTAACACCAACCTTAGATGTTTCTCATGTTCTTCTTCATCTTTGGAGAAGACGAGAATATCATCTATGAAAACCACCACAAATTTGTCCAGATATTCCATGAATACCTTGTTCATGAGGTACATGAAATATGCCGGGGCATTGGTTAGCCCGAAAGGCATGACAGTGTATTCATACAGTCCGTACCGAGATACGAAAGCTGTCTTGGGAATATCAGATTGCCTTATCTTGAGTTGGTGGTATCCCGACCTTAGATCAATTTTCGAGAACACACAAGCTCCCCTCAACTGATCAAACAAGTCTTCAATGCGGGGTAATGGGTACTTGTTCTTGATGGTTACCTCATTCAAGGCACGGTAATCCACGCATAACCTTTGGGTTCCGTCTTTCTTGGGCACAAATATCACCGGAGCTCCCCATGGTGAGGAACTAGGGCGAATATACCCCTTCTCCGTCAATTCTCTCAAATGATCCTTGAGCTCTTCTAGCTGCTTGGAGTCCATTCGATAAGGTCTCTTGTATATCGGGGCTGTTCCCGGTACTAGCTCAATTGCGAATTCCACGTCACGGTCGGGAGGCATACCTAGCAACTCCTCCGGAAAAACATCTGGATATTCCCTGATAGTCCTGATTTCCTCAACTTTCACCTCCACTTGATTTAATTTAATGTCCCTCCTAGGCTCGTGTATTGTTATGAACTTCACTCTGGTACCACTGGGGTGAGTTAGTTCCACCGTTCTGGTCGAACAATGGATGATTCCTTTATGTTTGGTCAACCAATCCATACCCAAAATAATATCTATCCCTTGTGAATCTATCACTATGAGGTTAGCGGTAAATACCACCCCATTAATGTCTAGGTTCACTTTGGGACACACTTGTCTTGTCCTTATTTCTCCACCTGGAGAGTTTACGGCTAGCATATGGTTCATTTATGTGGTTGCTAGGTCATGCTTCTTAACAAACCCTTGAGCAATGAACGAGTGGGTAGCACCAGAATCAAATAGCAGAGTTGCAAGGTGTAAATTGGCAGGAAACTTACCAACTACCACGTCGGGTGCCTCTTGTGCTTCCTCCATAGTGACATGGTTCACCCGTCCTCTCAATACATTCTGCTGTTGTGGCGGCGCAGGCTTCTTCTTTGGGCATTTATGGGCGTAGTACCCCACTTCACCACAGCTGAAACACTGCACCCCAATCTTAGATGCTTGGCCCTTGTTGTCTTGGGGTTGGTTTGGGGGTCCTTGCACTGCTGGTCGAGGGGGATATGCGGGGCGAGGCTGTTGTACAAACTGACGTTGCGGCTGTGCTGGTGCTGCGGGAGGCCTGTAGTTTGGGTTGTACCCTCTTGGTGCTGAATAGGGTACCGCTGCACGGCTCGTCTGCCCCGTAGGTTGCTGCATCATACGTGGGCGGGTGTTGCTTCCTGAGGCTTGATGTGACCACCCAGCCTTCCTCTTATTCTCATTTTCTAGGGCCTTTAGCTTCCTTTCCACCACAAATGCTCTGTCCACCATCTTTTGAAAACTTTCATACTCATTTGAGGACATTGCACACTGCATTTCTGCGGTAAGTCCTTCCACGAAACAATCTTGTTTCTGCTCATCAGTCTCTATGTCTCGTGGAGCATAACGGGATAATTGAGTAAATTTAGTGAGGTATTCCCTCACCGTCATGTTTCCCTGCTGCAGTCCCAAAAACTCCTTCCTCTTGTTTTTGAGTTCACCTCTTGGGATGTAATGGTTGCGGAAGCTACGCTTGAACTCTTCCCAAGTGATGCTCTCGGGGTCATGATGGTGGCCACGTAGGCGGTCCACCAATCAGCAGCAGGTCCATGCAATTGATGAGAGGCAAACAGCACCCTCTCATACCCTTGGCACTGTATGATCCTCATCTTACTTTCAATGGTCTTCAGCCAATCATCTGCCTCCAGAGGTTCAGCAGCACTTGCAAACTTTGGAGGTTGAGTTCCTAGAAACTCACTCAACCTTGGTTGGCGTGGTGCAGCTTGTGGAGGTGGAACTTGATGCAAGTTGGCCACCACTTGATGGATGAGCTGATTTTGATTCTCCAGCATTTGGTGGAGAGGATCAACTTCTTCACGGCGACCACCCCGGTCCTGGCCTCCAGAAAGATGAGGGTTGCATGCCTCATCATTGTTGTTGGCAGGGTTGGCAGCATGTCCTTTTCCTCTTCCGGCCATCTGGCAGAATCAACAAATGTTAATTTGATACCATTTAGTATCATCTTACTACTTTCATTTGTTGGTACTTTGAGGTGTTGAGGCTTTGTTAAAATTTTACGAGGGTTTATATCTCACACCAAATAAATGCACTATTATTTCCTGTGGGTTCACACACCAAAGCAAAACAATCTGAAGACGAGGCTGTGGACAATTGCTCATGGCTTCCACAACTCACGTCACACACCAAGCATTATCACACCATTAACTACGTAACGACTCGACTACTCGACCTCTTGCTAGCTAAGGGAAAGACTCTACACTACTCGTTCTCTTGAGCTGGCTCCTCGGGATCTTCCTCCTCATTTCGGCTACCTTCTGACTCTGCTTTGGGTGGGGAGGCTGCTGGTGGAGAAGTGCGACGACGCCTGATTGCTCGGCGATCCGGGGAGTCAGGAGTCCATGTATCATTCACGGTGACACACAGTTCATTCCCATCTCCTCTTTCTCTCGCCTTTAAGCAAGCTCGCAGCAACGCCTCCGTTTCCTTCAGGGTGTCTCGGACATCCTGAAGGTCTTGTTGACACTCCTGCAGTCGAGTGCTGAGCATAGCAGCATCCTCGAAGCACAAGTCCATGTGCTCATGGGAAGTCCCTTGCTGCACCGGTGGGTACTTGTACTCCGTGGTACCACTCTCACATTGGAGGACATACATGTACTCAGTTTTGTCCAAGTGGCGACGATAGATGTGACTCTGGCAGGTGATGGCCTCCCAGGTGACATCTTTCTCCGCGTCAACTTGTGTTGCTCGACAAGCTGGAGAGTGGTGAATCTTAAGCAGCTGATTCTCGTGTATAATCCTCATCTCCGAACTCCATTCTTCCCTCTTCTCACGGATGGTCCTGGTGGAGTTATAGTGGATGATTAGCTTGCCCGTATTGCCTGCGGCTTCGAGCATACGTCGAAGACGGCGCAACAAGTCTCCTACTGCCAGTCCGTAGGAAAGGTACGTCACTGGACGACTCTCCTCTCTTTCGGCAAGGGCAACTACGGGAACTCTCCCTCCTGTGGACTTGCGAGCGGTGTGAATCATGCGAACCATCTAAAACAAAAAGAATTTAGAATTAGGTTAGATAAACTTTTTAAACAAAAATCCCATTTTGAATGAAAATTTTGGGATAAGATGAGGAAAATGACTCCTTAAATAATACTCTTCAACCCACACCTTGGAAAATAGTTTTTAAGAAAATAGGGCCCTTAAATACGTCCATTTCTAACTAGGTCCACGTTCCTACGGGCAACCTTGGCTCTGATACCACCTCTGTCACACCCGGTTTTTCCGAAGAAGCAACCAAGTGAATATCACATGTATGCCAGGATCATTTTCTCATACATGTGATGACAAATAGTGAAGCATCATTTATTACAAGCCAGGTGTCGAATGTAAGTAAGTCTTACATAGTAAATGTCTCAATGGACAATAATAAGTTCATCACAAGTAAATAAACTAGCAGCGGAATATTATTCTTTAGGGCTCCATCACAGGCGTTGCCCGGGGGTCTTCATGAACCTAAAAACCTTCCTCGGATCCAAAATCTTGGTCATTATACACCACCTCATTATCTTGACCTGAGCAGCAATATAAACCAACAAATATGCAAGGTTGAGTACCAATGGTACTCAGCAAGTGTGGGAAAATTATATCATGCATGGCTAGAACAAGGAGAGGTTAAACTCATGGTTAAAGCACTACGCAATTAATACCTATCACCTTAGCTTATTAAGCACCTACATTACTACACAGATGAAATGGTCCCAATCTCCCATCCCATCATCATAATCCAATAACCATAACATTATTTCCAATGTTAAGCTCCCCGCTTAACTTCCAAAACCATTAATCCTCTAATCATGAATAAGTCCAGGCCGCTCTTAACCGTGAGCACGGCTGTCAAGACAGTTTTGACTCTGCAGAGTTTGTACCACTGTACCCACATGTAGTGATTTCATCCCCCGTTGCCGGGTGGACTAAAAGAACCTCCATTATGCCAGTGGCTACGATCCACATTCACACTTCCCAGGTGTGCAGCCAGGAGATCACTACGAAGCCTTTACAAAGGGATTCCCGATGAGCGTGGGCCCACTGAGGTTTCACCCCTAACAGCATACAAGAGGCTCCAACCCCGCTGCAGTGGCCCCCTCTTGAGCCTTGCGGTTCATATGGTAGTCCAGCTGACACCTACTCCCCGCACCATCCAACACACCCATACTACGCCGGAGATACACCTAATTAATTGGCCAAGCTGCCCCATCTCAGCATGTGGTTGGCACTGTAAAGCCAGGTTACATGCTCAATGAACCGGTCCTTAGGATCCAGGCAAGTACTAAACACAAACCCAAGTCTCGTGCACCCAGCACACAACCAAAACATCCAACTTGCCTTGATCCGTACCTCTACATAACTCACAATATCTCATTCAAGAGTATGGTAATATAAACTGATGATCTCATATCCCAATTATCCCATTCTAAGCATGGCTAAGCATATGCATAATATTAAATGACATGACAAAATAAATCCCAACCCAAGCTACAAGGAAACAAGGTAATGCAATTCTAGGGAAACTTCCTAGCATGGGTTTCATATTTCATTTGACAATGCAAATAATTCTATCTACACATCCTAGCATAGGATCAAAGTGGTCAAGGACACTTGCCTCCTTCTTGCTGCTCTTGAAATGGGTAGTCCTGATCTTGGAAAGGAATAACTTGCTCTTGAACAGGTTCTACTTCATACCATCACACATAGCAAAAGAAAAACAACAACCATAAGACATAGTTCACACTTCTTACTTCATACAAACCACACATTCATATTTATGAAATTCATTCACCATTATATGTGTTGTGGTTACTTTGTGTGTTGATCTGTGGCTTGTATACACTTTTATTTATATGTGTATGATTCCTACTTTGGTGTTCATATTTATACTTACATAATATATATATATATATATGTGTGTGTGTGTGTTTCAGTTTTAAATAAATTCCTTATATTAAACTACCAAGTATGTATGAAAAGTATATTTTCTTCTCCATATGTGCCTTCATAATTTCTATCAACCCTAAACTGAACTCTTTGGATTTTAAAAACTCCATTTATCATTTACTAGTTGCTATATTTTCAGATTTATATTCCTATGCATAATTGTGTATTTTATTATGAAATTAGTAATACACATCATCTAAACATTATAGGTTTTGGTCCTAAATAATTGAATAACATATTTTGACCTTGGCCTCTGATGTAAACTATTTCATAATTATTTTCCCTATTTTTCTATAGCTATTCTTTACTTAAAAATGTGTCCCTATACTAAATAATGTGAATAATAAATGAAACAGATTCATTTCAGCCCAAAATATATTTTTATCTTACTCCAAAGTTTTCTAAGTACTGAGAAAGTTTTTAATTTAATTTTGACAATTATGTTTGTCCCACTTTTTAATTTTTTTTAAACACTAGTTACATATTCTATTTTCTAAATTAAATACTAAACAGAGCTAAAATAATGAACTCACCCCATTACACGGTCTATAATATTATTTTCATAATTTCCAGGGGTCTAGCTACACTTATCAGAGGTGTTTTTCCTAATTTTTATTAAGTCCAGGGGCTAAAATTGATTTTTAAATGAATTTACATGATTTTCTGGAGTTCCAGGGGCTAGATCAGAAGTTTCCGGGGCTAGCTCTTATTTCCCGAGAACCCCAGGGGGTAGCACGTAAGAACTCCAGTCTTTATAATGTGGGGCTGACGTGGACCGTCCGATTTTAAATCGACGGCTGAGATTATAACATGGAACCGGTACGCGGGGTTTTAAAGTCTACCGTGCGATTTAAAATAAACGGCGCACAAGCGGCCACGTCGCTCTGATCGAGCGCGGGCGGCGCTGCCGGCGGCGCACGGCGGCGGGAAACGGCGATCTCGCCGGAAAGTTTCGGATCCTCGAGAATTCTGCCTAGAACTGTGATCTTATGGCATAGATCGGTAGAGGAGAGGTCAGGGATCTCACCTCGGGGGTTTTCTCGAGCTCGGGGGTCCTGGAATGTGATCGGCGGCGAGGTCCGAGGCAAAACCACGGTGAAGCTCGTCGGCGCTGTGTTTACACCGTAAGTCTCCGAGTTTTCTGCACCTGCAAAGCTCCCCCGAGGCGGTGGATCAAGACCAGCGAGTTAGATCAGAGTTTCCGAGCTTAGATCGGCCAGAATTCACCGGCGAAGTCTCGGTGCTCACCGGAGTGAAAATCGGCGATCGCGTGGGAAAAACCGATCGGGGCTGGGGTTTTTATAGCCGGGGGAGGGCGGTGGGTCGGTTGTGATCGAGTTTGATTCTTCTGGGACCGGAATTCGGCTGAGGGACGCGGTATTCCGATCGGTTAAGATCGCGCGCGCTCGGGAGAGTCCGGGGTCGCGGGGTTAGGGATGACAGGTGGGCCCCACCTGTCTGTGTGAGAGAGCGCGGGCGCGCGCGGCTGCGGGCTGGCGCGGGGAAACTGGGCCGGCTGGCGGGTTTCGGCCCACTGGCCGGTTTTTTCTCGTTTTCTCTTTTTCTTTTTCCATTTCTTTTCTGATTTGAGTTTAATTTGAATTCCAGTTTGAATTTTAATTTTTGCAAAACATGCAACACGTCCAAAAATTTTTAAATTCCCCACTGAACATGGTTTAGGGTTTTGAATCAAAATTTGGGGTGTTACACCGTGTCGATTGAGGACCGATCCGTGTGCGGCCCTGCTGAACAAGTATTGAACGTACCGAAGGCATATCGGATATATGGGCCCCGATAAACCGATGTAGCCTAAACCTCCGGGCGTCGAGGCATAACGCACCGATTTATCAATGTAGGCTGAGGGCAGCAAGGTGGAAATCTGCCAACGGGCATAGAGAGATGCTCCGTGTGGGGAACATCCTGCTCGTTTCGATGCGACCGGTTCGATGTTTGGGCTGTTGGATGAAAGGTTGTCCCGTACGACATCGAGTGAGCGTGCTATGCAGCTCCACGGGTGGGCGTACGTGACATGCTCTTTGGGTTTTCCCTGCAGGTGTATATCGAGTCGATTCGCCGTCCCTCGCGGTGACGAGTACCGCTTGTTCACTGCGTCGTAACGTAGACTAATGAATGAAATGTTATGATTCAATATTGCTGCTATGATATAATTGTATTGCTACATGTGTGCCACCAAATATTGCTTACTAAATTTCAGCTTCATGATCTGTTAACTTGTTGCTAAAAGATGAATTAAGGATGAACTTGTAGGCGTGTCCATTTGCTGCAACATTGCTATCCTGTGCCATTGTACCCCTCATGTAGAGTTTCATGCTTAGGTGAGTCGGTTAAGCCTTGCTGAGCCTTCGTGCTCACGGTTGCTGCTTAAGTGTTTTTCAGGTGGGGAGCCACCCACGGACTCGGAGTACGAGTCCACCGGCGAGGGTTACCCTCCGTCGGGGACCACGGCTGAGTGGGAGCCGTACACGCCGCGCTGAGCTGAGGAGTGCAGCTAGTGTGGGTTGCCCTAGGGCTGGGCAACCACTTTTGCTAGATAGGCGGGCGTGAGTTGTATAGTGTAGACTTCTGCTGTGTAATATAAACAATAGTTGTAACTGAAGTTTTTACCTGTTTGTACAGTTTCAGTTTGTTTTTCCCATGTAATATAATGTGTTCTTATGACGTGTGCTGTCGGGTGTCGCATCACGCGGCACCACCCTCTGCGATCCTGGATGAGCGGATTCCGGTCCGCCACAGCCTGGTATCAGAGCTGCAGTGGGGATAGCACAGTACTAAAGGACTGCATTATGGGAAAAACTTAGGTATACGGTGAGGATTCGGTAGTTGCCCAAGTAAGGATTATATTAGCATAGTTACTTAAAGTGGCAAAAACTAACTTATGTGTTATAATTCTGAATTTCAATTATGTAACGACACACCTACGCTCTGGTAAGTATGGTAAGGAACGCCACCGAAAGCGGTTCAATTTCGGTTAGCTCGCCCTGAAGAGGAACGTGGTTCAGGGATTTGTCTCACAGCTTGGTGTGAGACGTCAATATGAAACTCTTGGACTCTTCATGTCTCTGAGTTCATATGTAACGCTGATCCCTAGCGTGCATTAGGCAAGTAAGTGGAGACCCCATCGCGTGGTCAGTAACGCGAGAGTGTGTTCGTCTGGAAATAGCCCAGGAGGACATACGCAGCGCTTGCCATCGGCGTGCCCTGCAGGGCAGTAGGTGGTATCTGTTGGGTTGATAACATTCCCAACCGTGACGACCCGTTCATGACATACTCGGGTTCCCCGTCGTGTGGTGTTGAAACACGATCACGTGCCTTGAGACATGACTTAGCTCAAGGACGGCCGTATGACAATGATACGGGCGTTTGTATTTACTTTCAAATCTGGAACTGCCTGAGATGAATAACCATTGAGTGCACCATTATTGTGTGGTCTTCTGCAGGTACTAACCACGTATGTATCCGTGTAGAAAACATGTGCGAGAGACCGTCTAGTGCCACACTTGAGACGTATATACCGGTATGATCCGGTTAGGATTTTCTTTTGTGAGGAACGTAGTACCGAGATATTGTAGGCATATGCATGAAAATATTGAGAACAAGGAACTAAAATCATTAGGTTCAACAATTAAGGCCCTGGTTGGGTGTAAGAGTGGGATTACTAGGACCAGTATAGCTAAAGGGATGAAAAACAGAGTGCTCTGTTTTGGGCAGCACATTTGCTGATCTTCAACAGGGTATAACTCACAGGTCTTTTAGCCCAGAGAGGTGTGCTATACAGTTCTGGAAAGGTATTTAAGTACTCTACAACTTTGTTGTAGACTTCCAGAGCTGAAGCTCACCTTAAGATGGCTAAAATCTCAGAGGAATGTAAACTGTCCAGAACCAGGACAGAGTAGAACATTCTCTGAACTGTTTTGTTTTTCAATAATAACTCCCAGTAGCATAACCCAAGAATTTCATATGATACTCCCTTAGAAAGATTAGAAGATGTGTGATACCTTTGCAATTCAAAGTTTCTGAAGTTTCAGCACAGATTTCAGTGGAAATCAGGGATGAAAACAGCCACTTCCAAGGGAGGTGCTGTTAAAATTCTTGCAGAAATTCTGCTGACTTTGAATTAGCATAACTTTCTAACCAAAGCTGATCTGGGGGAAAATGAATACTCGTTGGAAAGATACTGAAGTTAACTTTAACTTTGGTATTCAACTTGAGTCATGAAAATGTACAGAACCAGATCAAAACTTGGGATAGGTAGAAACTGGTCATTCTGACAGAAGAATGACAGTTGAACCCATTGGAGAGGGTGTTGTACCCCAAGGGTGGTATACGTGATGACAACGCGATAGTAATGTCTCGTGGTGGCCAAACCTAGTTATGGTGAGCTTCCAGAGTGGAAGTTCATCAAGTTGGATTAAACTAGCTTGTGTTTGGTCTGGTAATGGTGTAGCTTGTGCAAAGTTATTACATTATCTACTTACGAGATATATCGCATGTTTTTGTTGTCATAATGTTTTTACGTCCATTTCTATTGGACTGCATGCAAAATGTTGCGGGACTGATGTTTAATGTCGTGTGGTTGCAGATGGTTCGTACTAGGACCACGCACGAGGTTGGTGGCTCTAGCCAACAGGGAGGTGATGACTCCCAGCCACCGGCCTACGACAGCACTCCGCAGCAGCAGCCACCACCGCCGCCCCCGCTTACTCTAGCGGATGTGATAGCGGCATTGGTGGGAGGTCTTGAGGAGCAAACCGACCTGCTCCGCACGATCGTGCAGAATACGTCCCAGGCGGGGGGACGTCAAGATAGAGGGCCTCGGGAGCCCCGTGATGTGTCGTACTCGGATTTCATGAGTACGCACCCTCCAGTGTTCACCGAAGCTGAGGAACCACTGGAGGCGGATAACTGGCTGCGTACCATCGAGTCCAAGTTCGGGCTGCTCCAATGTACGGAGCGGCAGAAGACCCTGTTTGCAGCACAGCAGCTCCACGGTGCCGCTGGTGCGTGGTGGGTGAACTATGTCGCCTCACGTCCGGCTGGCCATGCCGTGGAATGGCAAGAGTTCCGGGAGGCGTTCCGCGCCTACCACATTCCTCCCGGAATAATGAAGAGGAAGTTCCAAGAATTCTTGGAGCTGAAGCAGGGCGGGAGGAGTGCCCATGACTACTCCCGTGCCTTCAACCATCTGGCGCAGTATGCATCAGACTACATCTCCACGGAGGAGAAGAAGAGGGAGCACTTCTATCGGGGGTTGCACCGTGAAATGAAGACCCATCTCGTACAGTGGAACCGCGGCACATTCAACGACTTAGTCAATGCCGCGATCATGCAAGAGGATGCTCAGTGGGAGTTGGCAGCTGAGCAGCGGAAGCGCAGCGCTCCACCCAGCGGTGGGAGTGGCGCTCCCCAGAAGTACCGTATGGTGTATCGGACACCATCCGGGCAGCAGTGGCGACCACCGGCGCGACCGCAACGGTTCGGGGGGCGTCCCTTTCAGGCACCTCCGTTCCGTCCGCCGATGCCACCACCAAGACAGCAACAGCAACAGCAGCAGCAGACGGTACCCCGGGCGTTTCCACCGCCACAACGCGCCCCGGGATTCCGTCCACCGATCAGCGGGGGACCGCCCCGTTTCTCCTGCTTCACGTGTGGCCAGGCGGGCCATTTCGTGAAGGACTATCCCCAGGGGCAGCAGAGCAGCGGGCAAGCCCAGTTCCAGGGCGGTGCTCGAGGCCGACCTCCGGTGAAGAAGGTTGGTCAGCGGACTGGAGGCGTCCGCAACCTCGACAATGAGGACGCCCCGGAGGGAGACAACGTGCTGGCGGGTACGTTTACTCTCAACCATCAAGCCATCGTCATACTTTTTGATTCTGGTGCAACCCACAACTTTATAAGTGCATCGTACGTGGTTAAGCTTCAGCTGGAAGCCTTTCCAACCGAGTGTTCGTATATGATCTGCTCACCGGGAGGAAAGATTTCAGCAACGATGATGGTTCCAAAAGCACCACTGTGCTTAGGTGGGAAGATATATCCCACCACTATGATTATCCTAGGAGGGGCAGAAGATTGATGCAATCTTGGGAATGTCATGGCTAAGCTACCATGGAGCTGTCCTGGAAACCCCATCACGGACGATTCACCTCAACTCCCCATTACACCGTCCGCAGTCCCTCCTATTAGATAATCCAGTCAGAGAGGTTTCAGCGATCAATAGTGCTGAGGCTCTCAAGTTAGAAGACATCCCCGTAGTCCGGGAGTATCCTGATGTGTTCCCGGATGATCTTCCGGGCATGCCACCTGAGCGGGATGTCGAGTTCAAGATTGAACTTGCACCCGGGACTACGCCCATCTCAAGGAGACCATACAAGATGGCTCCAAATGAGCTGGCTGAACTGAAAGAACAGCTCAATGACCTGTTGAGCAAGGGTTTCATTAGGCCGAGTTCCTCGCCTTGGGGATGCTCGGCGCTATTCGTGAAGAAGAAGGATGAGACCCTGAGGCTGTGTGTGGATTACCGGCCGCTCAACGCCGTCACCATCAAGAATAAGTACCCACTGCCCCGCATCGACATATTGTTTGATCAACTTGTGGGTGCCAGTGTGTTCTCCAAGATGGACCTTCGCTCTGGATATCACCAGATAAAGATCCGGGCGGAGGATATCCCGAAGACGGCCTTCTCAATGAGATATGGATTATATGAATATCTCGTCATGTCCTTTGGTCTCACAAATGCTCCAGCCCATTTCATGTATCTCATGAACTCGGTGTTCATGCCGGAGCTGGACAAGTTCGTGGTAGTGTTCATCGACGATATCTTGGTTTACTCCAAGACAGAAGCTGAACATGCCGAACACTTGCGAATCGTTCTTCAACGATTGCGAGACCATAAACTCTACGTCAAGTTCAACAAATGCGAGTTTTGGATCAGCCAAGTGCCATTCTTGGGACATATCATCTCAGCTGAAGGCATTGCGGTTGACCCAAGCAAAATAGAGCAAGTGCTGAAATGGAAAGCTCCCACTTCAGTTCATGAAGTCAGAAGCTTCCTCGGGTTAGCGGGATATTACCGGAGATTCATTCCAAGCTTCTCCAAGCTCGCTAAGCCGATGACAGAATTTCTGAAGAAAGGGAAGAAATACGTTTGGAACACGGCGTGTGAAGGGGCATTCCGAACATTGGTGAAGCATCTCACAACAGCCCCGGTCTTAGCTCAGCCGGATACAACAAAGCCCTTCGACGTGTACTGTGACGCGTCCGGTATTGGGCTCGGCAGCGTGTTGATGCAGGAAGGACGTGTGGTCGCGTATGGCTCACGCCAACTTCGGAACCATGAGAAGCATTATCCCACTCATGACCTTGAGCTTGCTGCAGTGGTTTTGGCGCTGAAAATGTGGAGGCACTATCTCCTGGGGAATTTGGTGCATCTCTACACCGACCACAAGAGCTTGAAATACATTTTCACCCAGAAGGAGCTGAACATGAGGCAACGGAGGTGGTTAAAATTAATCAAGGACTATGAAATTGAGATTCACTACCACCCCGGCAAGGCGAATGTGGTTGCCGACGCGCTGAGTCGGAAATCACATGTCCATCACCTCACCGTTCTACCGGTGAAGGAGGAAGAGCCAAGTTTATACTTGGTTCCTTATGGATCGCTGTACAACCTTGCCCTCATCCCTACCATTAGGGAGGACATCATTGCAGCTCAGAAGACGGATAAAGGCATGGCACATCTCCGGAGACGTATGGATAACGGGGGAATCAAATGTTTCCGGAAGGATGATGAGGGGACGCTGTGGTTCAATGACCGCATAGTCGTACCCCGGGATATGGAGTTGAGAAAGAAGATCCTCGATGAAGCTCACTTGTCCAAGTACTCCATTCATCCGGGCAGCAACAAAATGTACCAAGATTTGAAAAAGAAATTTTGGTGGACACGGATGAAGCGGGAGGTAGCTAAGTACGTATCCGAGTGCGATACGTGTAGACGAGTGAAAGCTGATCACATGAAGAAATCAGGGCTGTTGCAACCCCTGAAGATCCCGGCATGGAAATGGGAAGATGTGAGCATGGATTTCATTGTGGGGTTACCCCTAACGTCCAACAAGCATGATTCCATATGGGTAATCGTTGATCGGTTAACCAAGACGGCTCACTTCATCCCGGTGAATACACGTTACAATGCCGGCAAATATGCGGAGCTGTACATAGCAAAGATTCTATGCCTATACGGGGTACCCAAGACCATTGTCTCAGATCGAGGTGCATTATTTGTATCTCGCTTTTGGGAGCAGCTACACGCTGCATTAGGTACTAAGTTGATCAGGAGCTCCGCCTACCACCCTCAGACAGATGGCCAGATAGAGAGGGTGAATCAAGTTCTGGAGGACATGTTGAGAGCATGTGCCATCCACCATGGTAGGAACTGGGATAATCACCTACCGTTGGCAGAATTCTCGTACAACAACGGCTATCAGGCGAGTATCAAGATGGCACCCTATGAAGCTCTCTACGGTCGCAAGTGCCGCACCCCATTAAATTGGTGCGAGTCCGGTGAAAGAGTCACATTCGGGGTTGATGTGGTGAACAACGCCGAAGAGCGCGTTCGGACAATTCAAGCCAATTTAAAAGCCGCACAATCCCGACAGAAGAGCTACGCTGATAAGAGGCGTAGGCCGTTGCACTTTGATGTTGGGGAACACGTGTACCTACGCGTGTCTCCGATGAAGGGCGTGCACCGGTTCGGTGTGAAGGGAAAGCTCGTTCCCCGTTTCATTGGACCCTATGCTATCACCGAGAAGTGTGGACCAGCAGCGTATAGATTGGAGCTACCGGCATCTCTTGCTGGTGTCCATGATGTTTTCCATGTTTCGCAACTGCGAAACTGTTTGAAGCATACAGCTGCTGTTCCTACCGAAGACATCGGCGAGTTGAAACCGGATTTAACATATGATGAGTATCCGGTGGAAATCCTTGATGAGAAAGCCCGAACCACGCGTAGCAGAACGTTGTGGTTCTACAAGATCCTCTGGAGTAACCACACTGTGGAAGAAGCGACGTGGGAGAGCGAGGAATTCCTTCGTTCAAAGTACCTGGAGTTCATGGCTTCTCAACACGAGTAAGTCCCTACTACATCGCTATCTCTTCTTTTGTAATCTCGGGACGAGATTCTTTTAAGGGGAGAGGAATGTAAGGGCCTCAGTTTTGGCACACATTTGAAGTGTTCATCGCCACACCACACCAATTTTCACTCCATTTGGAGGTGATCTTGACATGAGCTAAGTGGGACGAATTCAAACTTTATTTGAATTCAAAACTAAGCTTGTGCTGAAATTCACCCAAGCCGAACCCAATTTGAATTCTATTCAATTCAAATGGCTCAGGGGTGAATAATTTGAATCACCAGGGGTATTATGGGGCTCACTGTTTACAACAGTGAATAGGAGTAAATTCCAGAGGTTAAAACCCCAGGTGGGACCCACGTGTCATAGAGGGGAGAAGGAGAAACTTGCACCCAAAGTCAGAGTCTCGGTTGGAAATTCCGCCGAGCAGCTGTCGGCTATGCCACCGAGCAGCTACCGGCGCCACCAGGTGCTTCCCTCTCCGCGCGCTGGCGCCCAGGGCGGCTGGCTCGCGCCCCCACGCGACCGGCACCGCCTCAGCCGAGCAGGAGTCGGCCGGCTTTATCTTCTCGCGGGCAAACCCGAGCAGCGGCATTGTTTCTCGCCGCAGCTCTCTGCTCAATCGGGAAAACAAGCAAAACCATCTCCTCCTTCGTCCCTGAGCTGCTAGTCAGCCACCTGAGCTCGCACTCCACCTCTCCAACGCCAGAAACCTCGAGCTCCGACCTCCTTTTGCCCAAAGACGATCTCCACCGCGGCGACCTAGCCTCAGCCGAGAGTCAGGCTCCCGTGGGCAGCGTTCCACCGGCGTTTTCACGGTCCAGCGAGAGAGGCAACAGGAGCACGCGACCACCGTGCTGCTCTCCTCCAAGTTTGGAAGCCAACCGTGAAGAATCCGCAGAGAGTTTCCGACTTTTGCTCCGGCGACCGTAAACCGAGCTTCCGGTACGGTTTCTTTAAATTCTCGCTCTATGATCTTTCGGAGGTCATCAAATCTTGCACATAGACGCTGGACTAGCCGGCGATCAAGTTCTTTTCTGCATCCGTAGCGTGAAACTTTCTAGGAGTGACGAATTTCGAGCTCGATCGAGGGCGTTCATGGCGGGCACGATCGGTCACATGGTGCCGACCGACTTGCCGCCATCCCTGAACCCTTTTGACACCTTGTCGAGCTTCCTAGAGGTACACTGATGCTGTAGGACCATTTGTTCGAGGTGTTGGCGGGTTTAGAAACCACGGTTGACGGTGTCAAACCTCAACCGAGGCCGCGGCACGTCGCCGAGCTACTTCCGGTCACCCCCAGACCGACTTGTCACCACCGACGTGTTCCTCGACGTCGACAACCCCCTGGCGGTGATTTTCAGACCATGGGAGGTCCGGCAGCGGCGAGACGGCGAGCCCCGAGTCTGCTCCGGCGAGGTCGGCGGCGCGGGCGCGAGAGAACGGCGGGAGGAAGACGAAGCCGGCTGGCCCACGTGTCAGCGGCTGAAGGATTTAAATCGGGATCGGGTGAGGCCAGGGATCGGCTGTGCTGGCGCGCGAATATCCTGTGAGCTCCGGTGTGCTGGACACCTCCGCGCTCGACACGTGTGGTATCTCTGGTGTGCCGGACACCTCCGCGCTCGACACGTGTCCCCACCGGGCCCCGAGAGTTTAAACCTTTCCCCGATTTTCAGAATTCTTCCAAACTTCAAATCCTCAGAACTTTGGCTAGAGAGCTCCAAATTCAGTGAACCAAATTTTGCTGAACTCAGGATTCTGAGTACTTTCCAGCAATACCAAATTCAGCTCATGAAAGTGAATAGTTTTCTAGAATTAAATCCCAAAAATTTAAACTGTTGGGAATTTTATCTGGAGAACTACTTTATGAAAAATTCTAAAATTTGGCTAAAAGGTTCATTGGAAAATCCCTGAATCCCAGTAAAATTTTCAGACTCATCCAAGTTCATTTAGTTACCCTAATTGGGTGATTAAGAGAACTGCTCTGAGAAAATAGAAAAATATACAGAAACATTTTTCACATTTTCTCAAATCTTATTTAGGGCATAACTTTCTGTAGAATTCTTCAAATTACATGAAACCAACTCCATTAGAACCATCTTAAAGTCTAGTTTCCAGAAAGTAATGGTTGGAGTCATGAAAACCCCTGGAATTATTCAGAGGCTCAAATATTGACCAAATGGGCTTTTATTTGTACAAGGTTCAAATGAACTTTGTTTCAAATGAAACTTGGTCAAGACTCTGGTTAGGACCCTACCAAGCCACAATAAAAATTTCAGAACCACAGGGGAGGGCTAACTAGAGTTATTAGTAAATAAGTATTCAAGTTTATACTTTGCATTTAAATTTACATGTAGTATTGTATTCAACGTGTAGCCATTGAAGAAGAGACTCCGGAAGTGCTGGACTTCCTCCTTCCGGAAGAGGAACTAACTACTGACCAGCAGCAACAAGGCAAGCCCCGGTTTGCATTAACCTTTTTATAAGTCTTACTTTGTTTATATGTGTCATATGAAGTATGTATGTGCATTAGGTATAGGATGAATGAAACCCCACTTGCATAACCAAAGGTTCCTAAAAGAGTGAGGGTAGTGTCAAGGACCTCGAGTAGACAGGCTATGCTTAATGAGTCATAGGACTTCGGTACAAGTCGAGTAGTTGGAATCTACTCGCGAGATAGGCATTGGGACACACGGGTTCGGTTGAGTGATGCGAGATTACTTTAGTAATGAAAATGAGACTAGGCAGGGGCTAGGGCGCAGCAAGAGGAAGTCTTGTGTGCGCAGCTCTGTCCGTGTCGATTGAGGACCGATCCGTGTGCGGCCCTGCTGAACAAGTATTGAACGTACCGAAGGCATATCGGATATATGGGCCCCGATAAACCGATGTAGCCTAAACCTCCGGGCGTCGAGGCATAACGCACCGATTTATAAGTGTAGGCTGAGGGCAGCAAGGTGGAAATCTGCCAACGGGCATAGAGAGATGCTCCGTGTGGGGAACCTCCTGCTCGTTTCGGTGCGACCGGTTCGACGTTTGGGCTGTTGGGTGAAAGGTTGTCCCGTACGACATCGAGTGAGCGTGCTGTGCAGCTCCACGGGTGGGCGTACGTGACGTGCTCTTTGGGTTTTCCCTGCAGGTGTATATCGAGTCGATTCACCGTCCCTCGCGGTGACGAGTACCGCTTGTTCACTGCGTCGTAACGTAGACTAATGAATGAAATGTTATGATTCAATATTGCTGCTATGATATAATTGTATTGCTACATGTGTGCCACCAAATATTGCTTACTAAATTTCAGCTTCATGATCTGTTAACTTGTTGCTAAAAGATGAATTAAGGATGAACTTGTAGGCATGTCCATTTGCTGCAACATTGCTATCCTATGCCATTGTACCCCTCATGTAGAGTTTCATGCTTAGGTGAGTCGGTTAAGCCTTGCTGAGCCTTCGTGCTCACGGTTGCTGCTTAAGTGTTTTTCAGGTGGGGAGCCACCCACGGACTCGGAGTACGAGTCCACCGGCGAGGGTTACCCTCCGTCGGGGACCACGGCTGAGTGGGAGCCGTACACGCCGCGCTGAGCTGAGGAGTGCAGCTAGTGTGGGTTGCCCTAGGGCTGGGCAACCACTTTTGCTAGATAGGCGGGCGTGAGTTGTATAGTGTAGACTTCCGCTGTGTAATATAAACAGTAGTTGTAACTGAAGTTTGTACCTGTTTGTACAGTTTCAGTTTGTTTTTCCCATGTAATATAATGTGTTCTTATGACGTGTGCTGTCGGGTGTCGCATCGCGCGGCACCACCCTCTGCGATCCTGGATGAGCGGATTCCGGTCCGCCACAGAGAGTACCAGAAGAACAAGTACTGATGGATGAGCTCGAGATTCAAGAGGATCTGACCTATGTGGAGCACCCCGTCCAAATTTTGAACGTGAAGGAAAGGGTCACGAGGAAAAAAGTGATCCGTTGGTGCAAGATACAGTGGAGCCATCACACGGAAGCCGAAACTACATGGGAGCGTGAGGAAGACCTCAAGGAAGAATTCCCTCATCTATTCTCTACTCTATCGAATCTCGAGGGTGAGATTCAGTTTAAGGGGGGTAGGTTTGTAACACCCTCAAATTCATTTCCATGCATTGCATACATTTTTCATATAGAGAAACATTATAAAAGAAGTAGAAATGGAGAAAAGAACCGTATAAATGGAGGAAGGAACCATAGAAATGGAGAAAGAATCATAAAAATGATGGGGAATGGGAAGAAGATAGCTGAAATGAGCCAATTCCAATCTGTCGAAGTGCACGGTCGACACTTCCCCGGGCCCCGCGGGAGACGTGGCGCTCTCGAAGCTCACCCCTGCGGATGGGGTGAGGTCTGGCACTGCTGGCTTACGTGGCGCCCACGGAGCTCGCCTCTAAGGAGAAGGGAGGCCCAGCCCTGCTGGACACATGGCGCCTTCAGAGCTCATCCCTGCGGAGGGGGCGAGGTCCTTAGGCGGGTTTTTCCTCCTGTGCACGAGGGTACCTGGTACTGAGGATACCAACACAATTTCCCCAAATTTTCCCCACATTTGGGTGGATAAAATCACCAAGGCTGCCGCACATAACTGAAAAGATAAGTTTGTTAAGATCCAAAACAAATTGAATAGGACTCTTATTTGAGCTCCAAGTGGAGTAGGACTCTTCCGCCCCCTTATAAATAGAACCCAAAACCCCCTTGGAGGAACCCCTTTCTTTTTTCCCCCTCCTAAGTCAACGACTTGGAGGCCCTAGCCCCCGACTCACCAAGTTGAACACACCCCCTCGCCGGAGTTCAGTCGCCGGTGAGCCCGCCGACGAGCCCCATCACGCCTCGCCGTCACTGCAAAAGAGCCGACGATCATAAGGGAAGTGAGGTAGGTCTTCGTTACCCATATTACGACGTCGTCGCTGTTTCTATGCATTCGTTTTCTTCGCTCCCTTCGAACAGAAACTTTTTCATATGGATAGATCAAGTTTTGATCGGGTTTTGATGGTGGAATTGATCTAGATCTTGAGTCAAGATCTAGACCACGTCCACACTTGATCCCTACACCCTTGTTCATCATAAAACCCCATTAACGCCCATTAAAATATGCAAAAACACGTACAAACTGGTTTAACAGCACCATAGGATTGGCATTCATCTACACCATTGCATCTTGAGTAGAGTTGTGCATGATGTTTGATTGCTGTAAATTTTGTATGTGTGTGGTCGTGAGTAGAAGGACAAGCTCAGGAAGCCATCTACGAAGAACTACAGCACCAAGACTTCGAGACGCTTGAGCAACAAGAGCTACGGGAGCAAGGCAAGTGCCCCTTGACCATATTGATCCCATGTTTTTGAAACGTTTTGTTTGCGAAAACTCATATGCTTGAGTCAACTTGATGGGACACCCTTTATAGGAGTTTACTAGTTTTATTAATCATCCTTGTCGCCGGGAAAGTTGATGAGTCGGGTATGGTCGTTTTTTCCTTTTTGCTTCGCTTAATCCACGGGATACGGGAAGCTGAATTAAAACATGGTTAGCTACTGCACTCATATGAATAATGGTGATGAGAACTTGATGATGTTAATGAGCACGGAATCGGGGGAGATCTAGGCAAGCTTGGTTCGTGGATGTTGCTGAACGAGATGGTGGTTTACTTGCCGTAGATCTAAGGACTGGTTCATGCCAGCACATGCCAGGAAAATAGTGCCACCACAAGGCCAAATATGGGTGCGACTTAGCTGACTAATTAGGTGTGTTGCTAGCTTGTTATGGACCGTGGATGGCGCGGGGAATGGGAGTCGAGAGGGACTGCCTTGGGAACTGCAAGGCACAAGAGGGGGCCCGTGGGTGGGAAAATGGTGATTCGAGCCTGCCGGTGAAACCTCAGTGAGTCCATACATCTAGTAGCCCCTTTGTAAAGGCTATTTTGTGATCTCTTGGCCATACACCGACGGTTGTGTACTGGTATAATGGAGGTTCTGTAGTTGCCGACGGGTGATGAAATCATGAACTTGTGGGTAAAGTGGTGCCACCTCTGCAGAGTGTAAAACTATCATGATAGCCGTGCTTACTGTCAAAAGCACCTGGCCAACTCACATGATTAGAGGGAAAACTTGGGATGTTTGTTCGGTATGGTTATGGTATAGGATTTGTTTTGGGACTGTTTGAGTCATGAAAATGAGTTTGGTTTCGGTTATATGAGTATGAGATAGGTATTAATATTTATGAGTATGAGAAAGATTATTGATTGGTTGAGACATGATAAATGGTGAATTATGATGAAGGAAAGTTGCTGATATAACATGGTTATGATGGATTAAACTCACATAGAAATAGTTGCTGTTTTTATTATGTTTTTGAAATAAAATTTGCTTGCTGCAATGAGCCCTTTTTATTCCTACCTTGTTGTAAGCTACATGTCATACTTTTCCCGCACTTGCTGAGTATTACATGTACTCACCCTTGCATTGTCACATAAACATCAGCAACAGGAGAAGAGTACTTCGAGGACCATGTGGAGTACTAGCCGTGCAAACTACCGTCAACATGCCTGTGGAGTTGAAGATGGAGCCTGCTGCTATTTAATTATTTCCGCAGTCGTTTAGAGACTTCCGCTGCAAAAATAAGTTAGAGATTCATGAGTGAGACAATGAGTCAATGTAATAAAGTACTTAAACACTATTTATTTGTGGTTATATTCTGAATTCAGTTTGTTGATTATATGTGTATGTGTGATGAACATCCTGGGCACACATATGCATTAACTTGGTTCTGTTTTTGGAGCCGGGTGTCACAATCTCTTAGCCAACCAAACGATCCATTCAGCGGATGCATGTTCATCAAGAAGGATGTTGTCTTTCAGGTAGTCTCGGATCTCCGTGATCCATGCATCCAGACCTACTTGAGCTTCTGGATGTTGAGTTCCGGGTTGCATGGAGCCCCCGGGGATTCTTACAATCCTTGGCGGGCTCCATGGTAGCAGGGCCGCCGAGACCACCAGCTTCAAGGTGCTGGTCTTGCCCCCTTCGCCTGATTCGGCAGGCCAAGCTGTAGGTCGCAGCAACTTCCTTTCAAAGACACCCTCAGGCACCAAAACCCAAGTGGAAGCCTTCGTTGACAGGTCGTCGGCGATTGCATTGTTGACAGGAGGGACATGGTGCAGGTCTAAGACTTGGAAGTCTTTTTCTAGCTTCTACACTTGGAGGAGATAGGCTGCCAGCTAGGGATCATTGCAGCAGTATTCTCCCTTGACTTGCTTGATGATCAACTGGGAATCACCATTAACCAACATCCGCTGAATGGAAAGAGATAGCGCGGTCTTTAACCCGAAGATGAGAGCCTCATACTCCGCCATGTTGTTGGTTGCCTTAAAGTCTACCCGCGCCATGTACTTGAACTGCTCCCCAGTCGAGGTGAGGAGCAGGACCCCCGCTCTGGCACCTTGCTTGCGCAAGGAGCCATCAAAGTAGAGTGTACAGTGGGGCTCGGTGAAGACTAGAGCTCTCGGCTCTGGCTCGCCGTTGTCATAGAACCCTAGGTGGCTTGGTGGTGGTGTCTGTGGGGACCACCCCGTGGTTCACCCACTCCAGGATTGCAGAGAGTGGTGCCGTGCGATGCAGCACCCAACTGCACACAAGAAAAGATTAAGAACAACATACAAACTTTTATTTGATATAAAAACAGCAAAAGTCTTTTACAAACTTACTGTACAGCTGGAGTATTATACATACTACACACTTCTACTAACTAAGCAAAAAGTGTAGCCGTCCAGCCCGGGGACGCTACACACTAGCAGCACTCAAATGAAGGTCACGGTGGCGTGCAGGGCTCTAGCTCAGCCGTGTACTCCGACGGGGGCACCGCCTCATTCTCGGACCCCTCCTCATAGCTCTCACCTTCACACAGCTCAAATATTGCAACCGTGAGCACGATGGCTCAGCAAGACTTAACTGACAACCCCTGTCATAGAACTCTACATGCTGGGATTATTAAGATAGAAAAAAGAATGTTGCGATAAGGACACGCCTACATGTTAATCCTTACTTTCAGTTTTATAGCAGCAGATTAATGAGCCTTAGGCATCCCTCACATCGGAAGTCCACAATCAAACAAGAAACGCTTTTCTCCGATGTGGTGATGCCCCAAGTGGAAGGTAAACTTAGTTAGCTCTACATCTACAGCAGACATGGTTTCAAAACAGTAATAGTTCATCACAACATATTATCATTCATATGACTTCTTTCACTTCTTACTACGTCGCAAAACAGTGAACAAGCGGTACTCAAATAACCGCGAGGGACGGTGATTGCAATCAGGAGACACCCGGACAACACGTCACATACACCCACTTTCAGAAGTGTGATGTCACACACCTTCCTACTCTGTTGTATGCAACCACCTTTCAAAGGAAATCCAAATGCCGAACCGGTCCATCCGTAACAGGCAGGAGGTCACCGCGTGGTGCGTGACTGTGCCCACCGGCAGATTTACACCTTGCTACCCTCAACCCACTCCTATAAAACGGTTGGGTAAGCCTCGGCACCCAGGTTAACCAATTACATCGGTTTTCTGCTATCCAGGTTAACCAGGTTAAAACTGTTCGATACTTGTTCATCAGGCCCGCACACGACTCGGTCCTCAATCGACACCAACAGGGCTACGCACGTGAGACCTTCACTCACTGCTTCCTATCCCCCCTGCCGGGTCTCAGTTTCACAACTCTTAAGCCATTCTCTGCTTTATTCCATACTGTGTGATAAATCCTTAACTCGTGAGAGATTCCAACCACTCGACTTATACCGAGATCCTAAGAACATTATCATGCCATTCCATGCTCTTCGAGTTTGTAAACTACCCAACCCTCCATAGGATTTAAAAGGTTATGCAAGTGTGGTTTCAATCACCCTAACTCTAATGCAAGTATTACACCCTAAACATAAGTGATACAAATGAAGAATTTGCAAAAGTACTTAAATGCAAACCGGGGCTTACCTGGTTGCGAGTCAAAGGAGAAGTTAGCATCTGGTGGGAGGACGTCCAACGGCTCCGGTGTGTTCTCAACTTTGGTCACTATATGAAATGTAACAAAAATACATGTATAAGTGCTAAGGAATTATAAGAAGTAAACTTCTATTCATAGCTACTGCTATTTAGGTTCCTTAATTGGTTTGAGGTTTTTCCAGTGGATACTAGACTCTCTAAGGATGATCTGAGCAAAATTTGGAGAAATTTCATTGCACCTTGTGGTCTCCAAAATTCCCACAAGTACTAGGCTTCTATGAATTTTGAGCCCAAATCTGGAGTTTTAACATGTCTAACAGTGGGAGATCTAAGTTGGGTAGGTCTCCATAGTTCTAACAAAATTTGTTTCATCATCTTTGGAGCTACCAACAGAGAGATATGAATTTTGGAAGTTGATAAGAAATGCTAAAAATGTCTCTATTTATTTTCCCATTTTTCAGAGACATAAAGGATTGACACCACATTTGGCCAAGCAAATAAGGTCCAATACCTCTGAAATTTTTACTGGAGTTCTAGGATTTTTGGAAGAATGTCTTGCCCAAATTTGGTAATTTTCCAATAAACAGAACTCCTGTGAAAATTTCCTACAAGATTTTCCTTAAATGAATTAATGAGCCAAATACAGAGATTTTCTGAAACAGGGCTCAGCTCATGATACCACTTGTCACAGCTATGATACCAACTGAAACAGCTCTGATACCAACTGAAACAGCTCTGATACCAACTGAAACAGGCTTGTTACCACGCTGAGACAGCTCTGATACCATGCTGAGACGACCCCGACACCGCCCGTTCAGTCACGGGGACGGGGCACTCGCCCGGGAATCACATTGGGTGGTGCCGTGTTGTGCGGCACCCAACAGCACACATACAAGGAACAATGTATTGCATAAAATAATAGCGGAAGCTTACAAGTTTTTCTTTGTAAATAATTTACATCAAGTAGCTACAACGGAAGTCTATAACAACTCGCGTCGAATAACTAAGAGCACACGAGATGAAGTCCAACCCGCGGACTCCTCTCGCTAGCAACACGAAGACAACAGCAGCGGCTGGGTTCTCCATGTGTCACATGACTCGGAAGTCTCTGAGTCTCACCGGACAACTGAGGGGGCCCGACCCCACTCACAGGGCCGTGCCGCCTTGCCCGAGGAATCGCATTGGGTGGTGCCGTGTTATGCGGCACCCAATAGCACACATATAAGGAACACAGTATTACATAAATCAAAGGCGGAAGGTTACAATTATTCTTTGTGAATAATTTACATAAAATAACTACAGCGGAAGTCTATAACCAGCTCATGTTGAGTAACTATGAAGCACCGAGAAGAGGTCCAGCCCGCGGACTCCTCTCGCTAGCAACACGAAGACAAGGCAGTGGCTAGGTTCTCCAAGGGTGACATGACTCGGAAGTTCCCGAGTCTCACCGGACAACCTTCTTTATAGCGTCGATGCTTACCTGCAAAACCACTTATATAGCAAGAGTGAGCAGAAAGGCTCAGCAAGACTTAACCGTCTCTCCTAAAGCATGAAACTCTGCATGAACGTAACCTAAGACCTATCCAGTAATTTGCGAAAAGACTCGCCTACGAGTTCATCCTTAACTTTCAGATTTTAGCCATAATAGTAGTGACCTTGCGCCCAGCAACATTGGAACTCCACAATCAAACAAGAAACGCTTCATTCCAATGTTACTTGTCCCAAGGTGAAAAATAAATTTAGTTTGCTCTATCTCTACTTCAAACATGGTTTTCATGCAACTTAACATAATCACAACAGCAATTATACTTTTTGCAAACTGTTTCCACACAAGTTGATTAACTACGTCACAACATGGGAGCAAGCGGTACTCAATAACCGCGAGGGACGGTGATTCGAATCAAACACTACCCGGATAACTCGACACATACGCCCGCCTCTGAAGACCCATCTTTGGCGTCCTTCATTACGTCGTATGTGGCAACCTTTCTCAGGACACTAAACTGTAGAACCGGTCGCGCCGTCTCGGGCTCATAGGTCTAACGAGACGATGTGGTATGCCTCTACAGTCCAGGGAACCTGGTACATCGGTTTCCTGGTTCCCATATATCAGTAAGCATCCGGTACACAACTCAATACTTGCTCCTGGACGCGGCATACGCATCGGTCTTTAACTGACACAGGCAGAGCTACTCGACCAAGACCTCGTCTTGTCGCAGCCTAACCCCTCTGCCCGGTCTCATCTTTAGAAATGTAAACTTTAGTTTGCTTCCTTTCCCAACCACACTTATGATATTCTAAACTATAGCTTTGCGAGTAGTTTCCAACTACTCGTCTTCTACCGGATGCCCTAGTCTATTTAGCATTGCCCTATTCTACAGCGATGACACATTTCTACCCTTGACCTCAGGGTTCATGTTTGGTTATGCAAGTGGAGTATCACACATCCTTGACCTAATGCACATATACACCTTGACCAATAGTAGTGAACAAAGGGAAAACTTTAAAAACAACTTAAGTGCAAACTGGGGCTTGCCTTGGTTTTGCAGGTGTCTAAAGTCAGATAAGATGAAGTTAGTTGCTGATGATGACTTGAAACTTAATCCCTGCCTTCTTGCTCCTTGATCAAATCTTCACTTATCCACGTTTAAGCACTACACGTTAGGAATATGCATACATGTTCAATTATAAAACTTTTTGCTAACAAATGCTAAAGCCAAGTTTAAACTGGAACTTTGTTTAAGAATTTAAAATGACACTGGGGTGGTGGTTTGGGTTTGTGTTTAAGCACTATCATCAAGTGATGAGTGGGATTTCATCACTTGGGTGGGGATCAACTAATGAGGTTGAACAGGACATAATGATCCAGGGCTCCAATGGAGCTTGGAATTTTCTTGGGAGTTCTTTGTCACAAGAAAGTTCTCTGGACCAAAATTCAGAACATTTCACTAATTGGATCACCCAGAACAATTCCCTAAGCATTTAAGCAAAAAGGAATTAATTCTGATTAAATTTGCACTTTCATGCAATTCCAAGTGAATTATAATTTCATACATAGCTCAGAGAATATGTCTGAATTTTCCTAGGATTTTTGGAGTTAAGGAATGCCCAGAACTGAATTTCCAAGTTTTGGAAATTCTCTGAAAATGTTTCTGTACTTATTTGAATACAGAAACTTGGAATTAGAATTACCCTAACTAAATCAACTCCAAATGAACTGAAACATTTACAGGGGTCTCCTAATACCCTAAAGAATATCCTGGCAAAATTTGGGAAATTTTGGATGAACCAAACTCCCTCTAAAATTCTTTTGCTGAAAAGCTTTAAAGAATTCTCCAGAATTTTCTATTGGTTTTCATGCAAATTGGGTTGCATATTTGGATAGAGTTTTACCTCCTGAATCCAACCCAATTTGAATCACTAATTTTGGAGCTTCTTAGCAAAAGTTATGAATTTCTGAAATCGTAATGGAAACTGGACATTTTCCTTTGAATTGTAATTGCAACCAGTGGCTGACAATTGGGCCCACGGGGATTTAAATGGACCAGTCACTGACTAGCCACACCGGGGCCACAGACTATTTACATGTGGAGACACTAAATCCGGCCTCACAGCTGATCCGATTTAGGTTTCACTGTGACTGACATGTGGGGCTGGTCCCTTCTTCAACCTCCGGCTCTTCCCTCTTTCCCGCGCCCGCGCTCGCTCGCCGGCAAGAAATCCCCCTTTCGGTTCCCCCGTTCCCCGGTCGTCTCCCGGCCCGAAGTCCGCCGCCTGGGGGTTTTTGAGGGCGGGAAAGCCATTTTCAGGGTCTGTGCGGGCTGTAGAGGACCGCAAGGGGTCGGGCGACGGGCAGCGGCCTCGGCCCTTGTCCGGCGACGTCGGCCGGCCTCCCTACCGACCCAAATCCGTGGATTTCTTGCTCCAGAGAACCAGTGACTCATGGCCGAGGTCGTCATGCAAGCAACCGAGCTCGGAAACGCCCCCAACTACCAAGTCATCGTGCGCCCTAGTTTAAAAACGGGTGTCCGACGCTAAAACTCGAAGAACACTGTCGAGGATCTACTTTTCTTCCGGATTTTTGATGTCAGCGACGCACCAGGATGTCTCTAGCCTATTCCGTGATCAGAATGAGCAAAGAACTGCTGTTGATCACGAATTTTGAGAAATCCCCCCACCACGGCTTATGGACACCTCGTCGGTTTTTCTAGAAATTCCCGGGCTACCGTGGATGAATTGCCTAGGGTCTTTGGCAGTGTGAAGAGGAGGGAATGACGCACCTTTTTGCTGTTCAACTCGGGTTGTGACACGGCCCGTATCGCCGGGGCGTCGAAGAGGTGCGGCGGCGACTCCCAGTGATCTCCGATGAAAATAATTCGGCTGTGCACCGCTCACAGAGGCTGTTGGGTCGGCTGAGCCCGCTCGGGGAGTGCCCGGGGATTCTTGCGCCTGTTCCCACGCTCTCTGATGGTCACGCAAGGGATGAGCGGCACCGGGCGAAGCTCAGTCCGAGGATCGGTCGAGCGGCAGGAAATTCGGCCGTGTGTACTCCTCTCGGGGAAATAGGGAAGGGACCAAGGTTGAGGCCGAAGTGTATCATTTGCCTTGCTCTGCTGAGGTGTTACACGTGGGAGACATCGACCACGGGGGCTGCACTTCGATTCCTCGGTGGCGCCTCGAGCCCGCTCGGCCACTCGGGTGAGAGCCGATACACAGAAGCAGACTTAAGCAGTAAGTAATACTCCCCCCTCTCAATGACAAGTGGGGCCCATCACTCCCCTCTGCCCCAAAAGATCTTCAATTTCTGACCTAGTGCAAACTCAGCTCTGAGGAACTCAAATCCAAAAGTATATTTTTCAATTTGACAAGTTCTTCCTCAGATTTAAGTTTTAAATTCAAATTTGGATGAAATTTGCAAGTTCCTTTGATATTCATATCAAAGCACCTCCAAATTTGCTCCAAATTTGCCCCCTCTACAATTTGAACCTGGGGAGTTTGAATATGCCCTCTGATCTATGAGTTGGTCATTGCAAATACAACTTTTTAAACATCAGTTTGCATTTTCCTTTTTGGAGATGGCCCCTCCTCTTTTTGGAAGTGACCCTCTTAATTCAAACTGAATTCAAAGTTTTATTGCTCATGCCAACACTTTCATGAGTACACAAAAGTTTTCGTAAGTCCCATTTCTTGCATATAAACTCAACTTTATTCATAGCTCAAGTTTTCTATTTACAAGTTTTGGGACTTTTACATTCCTCCCCCCTTTAAAAGAATCTCGTCCCGAGATTCATGATTAAGGACAAGGTGGAGAGGACAGTTACTCAACATACGCCTCTAACAACTCCGGATGATTGCGTTGCAAATACCCCTCGCTTTCCCATGTAGCTTCGTCGGACGTGTGATTTTCCCATAGCACTTTGAAAAATCGCAGCGTCCGATTCCTAGTTTCACGAGTCTTTTCATCAATTATCCGGGTCGGTCGCTCAACATAAGTGAGGTCCTGCTTCAAATCTGCTATGTCTCCCATGAGAACCTCCGTTAGAACTTTTAAACACTTCCGCAACTGAGATATGTGGAAGACGTTATGAACTCCGGCTAAGGTTGCCGGCAGCTCCAAACGGTATGCCACGGGTCCACATCTTTCAATGATGACGAAGGGACCGATAAAACGCGGAGCTAATTTTCCTTTCACTCCGAATCGGTGAATGCCCTTCATCGGAGATACGCGGAGGTATACGTGGTCCCCAACATGGAAATCCAGCGGACGACGTCTCCTATCCGCATAGCTCTTTTGTCTGGACTGAGCGGCTTTCAGATTTGCTTGAATAAGCCTTACCTGCTCTTCTGCTTCATTTACGAGATCAATCCCGTAAGTTACCCTCTCGCCGGATTCACACCAGTTCAAGGGTGTGCGGCACTTCCGGCCGTAGAGAGCTTCATAAGGCGCCATTTTGATACTTGATTGATACCCGTTGTTATATGAGAACTCTGCCAACGGTAAGTGATCATCCCAGCTCTTACCGTGGTGGATGACACATGCTCTCAGCATATCTTCAAGTATTTGATTCACCCTCTCAGTTTGTCCATCGGTTTGAGGGTGATACGCGGAGCTTCGAATCAATTTAGTTCCCAAGGATATGTGTAGCTGTTCCCAGAAACGGGATACGAACAGCGATCCTCTGTCGGAGACAATGGTACGGGGAACTCCGTGCAGGCATAAGATTCGTGCTATATATAACTCCGCATACTGCTTGGCGCTGTAGTTGGTATGCACCGGAATGAAACGTGCCGATTTGGTTAATTGATCAACGATTACCCAAATCGAGTCATGGTGGTGGGAGGTCATCGGCAACCCAACGATGAAATCCATACTCAAGTCTTCCCACTTCCATGCCGGTATTTGTAGCGGTTGCAGCAGGCCCGACTTCTTCACATGGTCGGCCTTAACTCTTCGACACGTATCACATTCTGAAACGTATTTTGCAACTTCACGTTTCATACGTGTCCACCAAAACTTCTTCCGGAGGTCTTGGTACATTTTATTGCTGCCAGGATGAATAGAAAATTTTGATAAGTGAGCCTCATCCAAAATTTTCTTCCGCAGCCTCATATCACGGGGTACGACTATCCGGTCCTTGAACCACAAGGTATCCTCATCATCTAACCGGAAACATTTCATTTCCCCGTTCTTCAATCTCCTTCTGATATGAGCTATGCCCTTGTCTTTCTTTTGAGCTGCCATAACCTCCTCTTTTATTGTAGGTATGAGGGCTAGGTTATGCAGAGCTCCAAATGGAACCAAGTAAAGACTTGGTTCTTCCTCTTCTATCGGCGTGATGGTTAGGCTATGAATATGAGACTTCCGGCTGAGTGCATCAGCAACCACATTTGCCTTGCCCGGATGATAATGAATTTCAATCTCATAGTCCTTGATCAGCTCCAACCATCGCCGTTGTCGCATATTCAACTCTTTCTGAGTGAATATGTATTTCAAACTTTTGTGGTCGGTGTAGAGATGAACCAGATTTCCCAATAGGTAATGTCTCCACATCTTCAAAGCTAACACCACGGCAGCCAGTTCGAGATCATGAGTTGGATAATGTTGCTCATGATTCCGTAATTGCCGTGATCCATATGCGACCACACGTCCTCCTTGCATGAGTACACAACCAAGCCCGACGCCGGATGCATCACAATAAACATCAAAAGGCTTGGTTGTATCCGGTTGAGCTAGAACCGGAGCTGTTGTGAGGTGTTTCACCAACGCTTGAAAAGCTTCCTCACATGGCTTGCTCCAATCATACTTGATGCCTTTCTTCAGTAGCTCCGTCATAGGTTTGGAGATTTTTGAGAAGCTCGGGATGAACCTCCGGTAATATCCAGCCAAACCCAAGAAGCTACGAACTTCATGGACTGATGTTGGAGACTTCCACTTCAGCACTTGTTCAATCTTGCTTGGATCAACAGCAATGCCTTCTGCTGAGATAATGTGTCCAAGAAATGGCACTTGGTTGATCCAGAATTCACATTTACTAAACTTTGCATAGAGCTTGTGATCTCTCAGTCGTTGGAGCACAATATGCAACTGTTTAGCGTGTTCCTCTTCAGATTTGGAGTAGACCAAGATGTCGTCGATGAATACCATGACGAACTGATCCAGCTCCGGCATGAACACTGAGTTCATAAGATACATAAAGTGGGCCGGAGCATTGGTCAACCCAAATGACATGACAAGATATTCATAGAGCCCATATCTTGTCGAGAATGCTGTTTTCGGGACATCTTCCGCGCGAATCTTGATTTGATGATATCCCGACCTTAAGTCCATCTTGGAGAAGACTTTAGCACCCACTAGCTGATCAAAGAGGATATCAATTCTTGGTAGTGGATACTCGTTCTTTATGGTCGCAGCATTTAAAGGACGATAATCAACGCATAGCCTCAGCGTCTCATCCTTCTTCTTCACGAACAACGCTGAGCAACCCCATGGTGATGAACTTGTACGAATAAATCCCTTGTCCATCAGATCTTTGAGTTGCTCCTTCAGCTCGGCTAATTCATTCGGAGCCATTTTGTATGGCCTCCGAGAGATCGGCGTGGTTCCCGGTATCAACTCTATTTTGAACTCCACCTCGCGCTCAGGTGGTAGTCCTGGAAGATCTTCGGGAAACATGTCCGGATATTCATGGACTACCGGAACGTCTTCTAATTTGCAAGCCTCGACATTACATACTTCCGGGTCTTTGGAAACCGCTTTGCCGAGATACAATGTTTGACGTCCGTGAAGTGGAGAGTCCAAGTGAACACTCCTGTTCTCGATGTCCAGGACAGCCTTATGGAAGGTCAACCATGATATTCCCAATATGGCATTGATTCCCTGGTCTTCGAGAATGATGAGGGTGGTAGGATAAATTTTTCCACCCAAGCAAAGTGGTGCTCGAGAAACGACTTCATTAGTTGATATGTCTCCACCTGGCGAATGAATAAGGTAAGAACCTTTGGTGATAGTGGTCGAGATCTGATCTCGGATTACCGTTGCCCGGCTAATGAAGTTATGTGTTGCACCAGAGTCGAATAAAATGACAACCGGCTTGTCATTTAAGGTGAACCTGCCGGCAAGAACAGGTCCTCCCTTTGGCAGATCATTGACTGACACATAATTGACTGTTCCCACTTTTGACATAGCTTTTCTGGGCTGCCCAAGATCACTTTTTGGAACTGGACCCGCAGACACGTTGTTGCTGTTTGGTTCAGTTGCTTCATTGACATTGGGCTCATTGTCAATATGGAGGGGGACAGCACTCGGTTCAGCTGAGAAATCACCTTGATCATCTTCAACCTCTTGAGGGAAAAAGTATTCTGGTGCACCTTGTTGATACTGAGGTGCATAAGAAATAATTTGCTGCTGCGGTGGAGGTGAATATGACCTCTGTGGAGTAGAAGAGTCGTCACACTCCCAGAATGATTGCACCTCTTGTGGAATCTCTCGACCGGAAGGGGAACGGATTACCAACCGATACTTCTGGGGTAGACGATTGTCTTCATCTTGTGATGAGTCCCTCTCCCTCTTTTCCTTGAGGTAGAGGTTGGAATAATATTCTTGAGCGATAGCACAGCTCACAAACTCATCAAAATTCTCTTGGCTAACTTGAGCCAATTCACATCGCAGCCTAGCAGTCAGCCCTCGGTAGAAATGATAACCTTTCATGGCTGGTGATTTCACATAGTCAGGGACATATTGAGCTAAGCGATTGAATTCCTTTGCATACTCAATAACACTCGTGTCCCCTTGCTTCAGACTCCAGAACTCATCCAGACTGGTTTACATTATGCCCGCAGGGATGAAACGAGCACGAAATGCAGCCTGGAACTCCGCCCATGTGACACGATGCCCTGCTGGTTGAACAGCAAGGTACTCTGCCCACCATGCTCCAGCAAAGCCGTGAAGCTGTTGAGCGGCATATAGAGTCTTCGAGAATTCATCACATCGGATCAACCCAAGCTTGGACTCAATGACACGTAACCAGTGATTTGCTTCACAATGGTCAGCCGCCTCGGAGAATACCGGCGGTTGTGTCGCCAAGAAATCCAGATACGTGCTCTGGGTTGGCATGTGATGTTGAGCTTCTCGATCTATGCCTTGCTGAACTAGAGTTTGGAGAGTTTCATTCATTTTGGCCATAACTTCCGCCAATCCGGTTGGCGATGGCTCTTGTGATGAAGTCGAGTCATTCCCACCTCGACTGGAACCTCCAATCTCCATTTGAGAATGTGTACGTACCATACTGCACGAAACAAAATTTTGAGTCAATCAAAATTCTATCTCAGTAGTAAGTAAAGATAAGTAAAGCATGAACATGTCATGAACTTTATGAAAGCATAACCACATTCATGTTTAAACAAATCTTATGTACGCTAAGCTAATCAGCGGGACTACCCTGACCAGCTCACACAAACTCCAAGTTTTACTCAAGTCATCAACAGATTCTAGACTTGAGTTCAATACCAAAGTTTTAGTAAACTTCAGTAGCTTTCCAACCAGTACTTATGTGCTCATTAAGGATTTTTCTACAGGAAGTTATGGCTTAAAAACAGAAAGGTCCAGAGAGGTTTTTGCTACTGTCCTGGTTCTGAACAGTTTGCCTTCAACTGGACTTTTCACCCATGTAACATGTGATTCTGCTCTGGAGGCCTACAAGGAAGTTGTAGAGCACTTGAAAATATTTCCAGAACTGTATCATACACCTTATTTGGGTCAAGCTACTCAGAGTTATGCTCTGTTAAAGTCCAGCAAGAATTTCTGCCAGAAACAGAGCTCTCTGTTTTTGAAAACTTTGACACCGAGTTATACTCCCATTTGAATCTTAGATCAAAATAAGAGTTCAATAACTAATATTTGTTTCAAACTCCCATATTTAGTTGAAAGTTAGCTCATGAATCATTTCTTCATAGGGAAGAGGTTCTTATGTGTAGTACGGTGTCGATGCACCGTAAGAATCATGTCGGTACTACGTAGCCTCACCAAATAAAAATGCTAACCGGATTACACCGGCATATACGTACTATCAGTGGCACTAAGACGGTCTCTCGCACACGTGTACTACACGGGATACGCACGTGGTTAGTACCTGCATAAGATCACTCAATAGTGGTGCACTCAAAGGTTGTTTCATTACAGGCAGTTCCATATTGGAAAGTAAATACAAACGCCCGTATCATTGTCATACGGCCGTCCTTGAGTTAAGCCACGTCTCAAGGCACGTGATCGTGTTTCAACACCACACGACGGGGAACCCGAGTATGTCATGAACGGGTCGTCACGGTTGGGAATGTTATCAACCCAACGGATACCACCTACTGCCCTGCAGGGCACGCCGATGGCAAGCGCTGCGTATGTCCTCCTGGGCTACTTCCAGACGAACACACTATCGCGTTACTGACCACACGATGGGGTCTCCACTTACTTGCCTAATGCACGCTAGGGATCAGCGTTTCATATGAACTCAGGAACATGAAGAGTCCAAGAGTTTCATATTAACATCTCACACCAAGCTGTGAGATCTAACCCTGAACCACTTTCCTCGTCAGGGGAGCTAACCGAAATTGATCCGCTTTCGGTGGCATTCCTTACCATGCTTACCAGAACGTAGGTGTGTCGTTACATAATGAAAATTCAGAATTAAAACACATATGTTAGTCTTGCCACTTTAAGTAACTACACTACTATAGTCCTTATGTGGGCCTAATATCGTTTCCTCACCGTATCCTAAGTTTTTGTCGTAATACGATCCTTACTCCGTGTGCTATTACCAATGCGGCTCTGATACCATGCTGAGGGGGCCCGACCCCGATCACAGGGCCGTGCCGCCTTGCCCGAGGAATCGCATTGGGTGGTGCCGTGTTATGCGGCACCCAATAGCACACATATAAGGAACACAGTATTACATAAATCAAAGGCGGAAGGTTACAATTATTCTTTGTGAATAATTTACATAAAATAACTACAGCGGAAGTCTATAACCAGCTCATGTTGAATAACTATGAAGCACCGAGAAGAGGTCCAGCCCGCGGACTCCTCTCGCTAGCAACACGAAGACAAGGCAGCGGCTAGGTTCTCCAAGGGTGACATGACTCGGAAGTTCCCGAGTCTCACCGGACAACCTTCTTTATAGCGTCGATGCTTACCTGCAAAACCACTTATATAGCAAGAGTGAGCAGAAAGGCTCAGCAAGACTTAACCGTCTCTCCTAAAGCATGAAACTCTGCATGAACGTAACCTAAGACCTATCCTGTAATTTGCGAAAAGACTCGCCTATGAGTTCATCCTTAACTTTCAGATTTTAGCCATAATAGTAGTGACCTTGCGCCCAGCAACATTGGAACTCCACAATCAAACAAGAAACGCTTCATTCCAATGTTACTTGTCCCAAGGTGAAAAATAAATTTAGTTTGCTCTATCTCTACTTCAAACATGGTTTTCATGCAACTTAACATAATCACAACAGCAATTATACTTTTTGCAAACTGTTTCCACACAAGTTGATTAACTACGTCACAACATGGGAGCAAGCGGTACTCAATAACCGCGAGGGACGGTGATTCGAATCAAACACTACCCGGATAACTCGACACATACGCCCGCCTCTGAAGACCCATCTTTGGCGTCCTTCATTACGTCGTATGTGGCAACCTTTCTCAGGACACTAAACTGTAGAACCGGTCGCGCCGTCTCGGGCTCATAGGTCTAACGAGACGATGTGGTATGCCTCTACAGTCCAGGGAACCTGGTACATCGGTTTCCTGGTTCCCATATATCAGTAAGCATCCGGTACACAACTCAATACTTGCTCCTGGACGCGGCATACGCATCGGTCCTTAACCGACACAGGCAGAGCTACTCGACCAAGACCTCGTCTTGTCGCAGCCTAACCCCTCTGCCCAGTCTCATCTTTAGAAATGTAAACTTTAGTTTGCTTCCTTTCCCAACCACACTTATGATATTCTAAACTATAGCTCGCGAGTAGTTTCCAACTACTCGTCTTCTACCGGATGCCCTAGTCTATTTAGCATTGCCCTATTCTACAGCGATGACACATTTCTACCCTTGACCTCAGGGTTCATGTTTGGTTATGCAAGTGGAGTATCACACATCCTTGACCTAATGCACATACAAACCTTGACCAATAGTAGTGAACAAAGGGAAAACTTTAAAAACAACTTAAGTGCAAACCGGGGCTTGCCTTGGTTTTGCAGGTGTCTAAAGTCAGATAAGATGAAGTTAGTTGCTGATGATGACTTGAAACTTAATCCCTGCCTTCTTGCTCCTTGATCAAATCTTCACTTATCCACGTTTAAGCACTACACGTTAGGAATATGCATACATGTTCAATTATAAAACTTTTTGCTAACAAATGCTAAAGCCAAGTTTAAAACTGGAACTTTGTTTAAGAATTTAAAATGACACTGGGGTGGTGGTTTGGGTTTGTGTTTAAGCACTATCATCAAGTGATGAGTGGGATTTCATCACTTGGGTGGGGATCAACTAATGAGGTTGAACAGGACATAATGATCCAGGGCTCCAATGTAGCTGGGAATTTTCTTGGGAGTTCTTTGTCACAAGAAAGTTCTCTGGACCAAAATTCAGAACATTTCACTAATTGGATCACCCAGAACAATTCCCTAAGCATTTAAGCAAAAAGGAATTAATTCTGATTAAATTTGCACTTTCATGCAATTCCAAGTGAATTATAATTTCATACATAGCTCAGAGAGTATGTCTGAATTTTCCTAGGATTTTTGGAGTTAAGGAATGCCCAGAACTGAATTTCCAAGTTTTGGAAATTCTCTGAAAATGTTTCTGTACTTATTTGAATACAGAAACTTGGAATTAGAATTACCCTAACTAAATCAACTCCAAATGAACTGAAACTTTTACAGGGGTCTCCTAATACCCTAAAGAATATCCTGGCAAAATTTGGGAAATTTTGGATGAACCAAACTCCCTCTAAAATTCTTTTGCTGAAAAGTTTTAAAGAATTCTCCAGAATTTTCTTTTGGTTTTCATGCAAATTGGGTTGCATATTTGGATAGAGTTTTACCTCCTGAATCCAACCCAATTTGAATCACTAATTTTGGAGCTTCTTAGCAAAAGTTATGAATTTCTGAAGTCGTAATGGAAACTGGACATTTTCCTTTGAATTGTAATTGCAACCAGTGGCTGACAATTGGGCCCACGGGGATTTAAATGAACCAGTCACTGACTAGCCACACCGGGGCCACAGACTATTTACATGTGGAGACACTAAATCCGGCCTCACAGCTGATCCGATTTAGGTTTCACTGTGACTGACATGTGGGGCCGGTCCCTTCTTCAACCTCCGGCTCTTCCCTCTTTCCCGCGCCCGCGCTCGCTCGCCGGCAAGAAATCCCCCTTTCGGTTCCCCCGTTCCCCGGTCGTCTCCCGGCCCGAAGTCCGCCGCCTGGGGGTTTTTGAGGGCGGGAAAGCCATTTTCAGGGTCTGTGCGGGCTGTAGAGGACCGCAAGGGGTCGGGCGACGGGCAGCGGCCTCGGCCCTTGTCCGGCGACGTCGGCCGGCCTCCCTACCGACCCAAATCCGTGGATTTCTTGCTCCAGAGCACCAGTGACTCATGGCCGAGGTCGTCATGCAAGCAACCGAGCTCGGAAACGCCCCCAACTACCAAGTCATCGTGCGCCCTAGTTTAAAAACGGGTGTCCGACGCTAAAACTCGAAGAACACTGTCGAGGATCTACTTTTCTTCCGGATTTTTGATGTCAGCGACGCACCAGGATGTCTCTAGCCTATTCCGTGATCAGAATGAGCAAAGAACTGCTGTTGATCACGAATTTTGAGAAATCCTCCCACCACGGCTTATGGACACCTCGTCGGTTTTTCTAGAAATTCCCGGGCTACCGTGGATGAATTGCCTAGGGTCTTTGGCAGTGTGAAGAGGAGGGAATGACGCACCTTTTTGCTGTTCAACTCGGGTTGTGACACGGCCCGTATCGCCGGGGCGTCGAAGAGGTGCGGCGGCGACTCCCAGTGATCTCCGATGAAAATAATTCGGCTGTGCACCGCTCACAGAGGCTGTTGGGTCGGCTGAGCCCGCTCGGGGAGTGCCCGGGGATTCTTGCGCCTGTTCCCACGCTCTCTGATGGTCACGCAAGGGATGAGTGGCACCGGGCGAAGCTCAGTCCGAGGATCGGTCGAGCGGCAGGAAATTCGGCCGTGTGTACTCCTCTCGGGGAAATAGGGAAGGGACCGAGGTTGAGGCTGAAGTGTATCATTTGCCTTGCTCTGCTGAGGTGTTACACGCGGGAGACATCGACCACGGGGGCTGCACGTCGACTCCTCGGTGGCGCCTCGAGCCCGCTCGGCCACTCGGGTGAGAGCCGATACACAGAAGCAGACTTAAGCAGTAAGTAATACTCCCCCCTCTCAATGACAAGTGGGGCCCATCACTCCCCTCTGCCCCAAAAGATCTTCAATTTCTGACCTAGTGCAAACTCAGCTCTGAGGAACTCAAATCCAAAAGTATATTTTTCAATTTGACAAGTTGTTCCTCAGATTTAAGTTTTAAATTCAAATTTGGATGAAATTTGCAAGTTCCTTTGATATTCATATCAAAGCACCTCCAAATTTGCTCCAAATTTGCCCCCTCTACAATTTGAACCTGGGGAGTTTGAATATGCCTTCTGATCTATGAGTTGGTCATTGCAAATACAACTTTTTAAACATCAGTTTGCATTTTCCTTTTTGGAGATGGCCCCTCCTCTTTTTGGAAGTGACCCTCTTAATTCAAACTGAATTCAAAGTTTTATTGCTCATGCCAACACTTTCATGAGTACACAAAAGTTTTTGTAAGTCCCATTTCTTGCATATAAACTCAACTTTATTCATAGCTCAAGTTTTCTATTTACAAGTTTTGGGACATTTACTACAACATTCTTCTTAGCATCGATATTAACCTGCAAAACCACTTATATAGCAAGCGTAAGCACATAGGCTCAGCAAGACTGATTCGTCTCTCCTAAACAAGAAATTCTACATGCACGACGGTTGCAATTGGGTTAGCTAGATTTTCATAAAGGACTCGCCTAAAGTTGATCCTTAACTTTCAAATTTTAAGCCTCATTGTGCATACCTTGAGCCGAAAAGCATCACAACTCCACAATCAAACAAGAAACGCTTTGTTGCAATGCTCCTTGCACAAAGTGAAAGTAAAGTTTAATGAGCCTATCTCTAAATCAGTCATGGTTGCAATACAAGTTACATCACAGTCTTATCACGTTCAAAAGATAACCAGTTCCAGTTGTTACTACGTCAAGACGCAGTGGGCAAGTATGCTCATATAACCGCGAGCGACGGTGATTCGAATCAGTACACACCCGGACTACATGACACGTACACCCGTACTCCAAGTTGCCGGCAGCAACCTCGACTGACGTTGTACGCGGCCACCTTTCCCAAGATCTTCCACATTGGACGCAGTCCAACTGTCCCGAGTACGCAAGCTCCCTCAAGGTACATACCCGCAGTGGTATGTTCTTAAGTGAGTTACCTCCTGCTACCCTGACGCCGAAAGCCTAAGGCAGTTGGAAAAGTTCCACTATGGATCTCGCAAGGTACATCGGTTTCCTGGGTCCCATATAGCCAGTATGTGCCCGGTACACAGCTCAAACTTGTCCAACAGGGCCAAGCATGGACGGGCCTTAACCGACACAGGCAGGGCTATGCACGCACAGTCCGCACCCTGCTGCACTTAAACCTCCCTGCCCGGTCTCCATTTATTTCGGGTGAACTTTTCTCATCATTTCTATTCTTGACCCGTTCCGAATAAACCAGCCCTAAACTCGCGAGTAGATTCTAACTACTCGACTTCTACCGGACCTTTCCTACTAACATTTAGCGTAGCCAAATCCACTCGAGGAGGTTCTATTCTACCCTTTCTCTCTTAGGTATTTCTGGTAATGCAAGTGGGGTTTTCAATATCAACTAGACTTAATGCAATCAACGATGCAAAGCTATGAATTCTAAAAATGAAAATTCTTTATAAAACTGTTCAAATGCAAACCGGGGCTTGCCTGTTTTGCAGGTGACTAAGAATACAGTCAGTTAGTGATGATCACTTGGAGCTTGATCGCTTGTTTTCCTCCCTCCTTGATCTTCAAGTCCTTCTCACGTTCTTCACGTATATGCTACACGATATGATCATGCATATGTATTTAATTGAAAAGCTTTTGCTAATAAGGATCTAATGACAGTTTAAAAACTGGAACCCTGTTTAAGAATTTAAAATGACACTGGTGCTAGTGGTTTAGGTTGGGTTTAAACACTATGATCAAAAGTTGAGTGCTTTTCCCACTTAAGTGTTGATCACCTTAAGAGGTTACACATGACAGTGGTGATCCAGAGCCCCAATGGAGATGATAATTTTCATGTGAGTTCCTTGTCACAAGAAAGTCATCTGGACCAAAAATTTGCACTTTTCATTGAGTGGTTTATTCAGAACAATTCTCTAAGTATTTCAACAGAGATGAATTAATTCTGAGGTAACACCCCTGTTCATGTCAAACTTAGTGAACTACAATTTCAATTACAGTTCATAGAGCTTGCATGGATTTCCTAGGATTTTTGGAGCTAAGAATTGCCCAGAACTGAATTTCCAAGTTTTGGGAATTCTCTGAAAATGTTTCTGTATTCATTTGAACACAGCAAATTACAATCTGAATTATCCTGATAAAATCAACTACAAATGATCTGAAACTTTTACAGGAGTCTAATAACACCATAAAGAATATTCTGGCAAAATTTGAGGATTTTTGAATAAACCAAACTCCCTCTAAAATTCTTTTGCTGAAAATCTTTAAAGAATTTTCCAGAATTAATTAATGCCTGTCATACAAATTGGGTTGCATATTTGGATAGAGTTTGTCAATCTGAATCTAACCCAATTTGAATCACTAAATTTGGAGGTTCCTAGCAAAAGTTATGCTCTTCTAAAGTTTGGCGAAAATCTGGGATTTGAATAAATCCGGGAAAGTTTAAAACTGACTGTGGGTCCGGGGAGCACACGTGTCACGCCCTGAAATAAGCCACACGGGGCTACAGAACTGTTTCCCGTGTTGCCACAATTAATCCGGAGCCACAGAGTATCCAGCCCCTCTCTCGACTCACTGACACGCGGGCCCGGCACCCCCCTTCGCCTACCTCTCGCCCCCGCGCGATAGGGTCGCCCCGTCAAATCCTGAGCTGCAACTCGCCGCCAGGCCCTAACTCCATGCGAGGAACATGATGGGATGATTTCCACGGACCGGCAAAGCCCCTAAACCATCTCGCACCGGTGCAGCGGCTCGGATGAAGTTCGGCGGCGTTACCCCGATTAGCTAGCCCGTCAAAAGCTCCCTGGACAGGTCCTACAGCACCAGTGAGGACTGGAGGAGCTCAGCATGGGTGCACACGGGCTCAGGAATGGCTCCAAGCTAGGGTTCACCGTGTGCCCGAACTGTCCCGCCAAAGCCGCTGTCGGAAAGATCAAAATTGCGCTGTGCACAGTGTGTGTCATGCTAGGTTTCAAAAGCAAGCTAGTGCGCCCTCAAGTCTAGCCCATGTGTGTGAAGTTTCGTGGTATCTAAACAAAAATCAATCAGGAATTTCACGGAATCATACCCGAAGGTTGGTTTGCACCGATCGGAAGAAAATCTCGAAATTCCCTGTCAATGATCCGCGGTTGGTCCTGAGCTTCGGGGGTGAGCTGCGTGGACGTCGTGTGCGTCCAGCAGTGGCCTAGCTCGGCCGTGACAAGCCGCGGTTGAGGCTGTCCACGAGAGCACCTGCTCTCGGTTCTATGGCGGCCGCCGCGGGAACTGGTTTATCTCGGTTTGGGGAGGTCGAGCTCACGTTGGAATGGCGCGAGGACGTTGGAGGAAGGTCTGTGGTGTGGTTTGGCTGCTCAGCCGAAGTCTTCACGTGGGCTAGACGGTGGCCGAGCGATTGCTCGAGCGTCGGCAGCTCTGGTCTGTTTCTCGCGCGAGGAGGAAAGAACAGCGCCAGGTCTTCGGTACCGTGGGATAAAATGAGCACGGCAGTGGGGTAAGGACGCCGAGGCAGCTCTCCAGCACGATGGAATTCAACAGGAGGTGGAGGCTTCGGTGCTGTGCGGTGTCGCCCGGTGGGAAGTCAGCTCTGCCCGGTTGCTTCGCGTGGGAGTTGAAAAACAGAGACTGTGTTCTACACTGAAGATCTTTTGCAATTTTCAGCTCCCTCAATGACATGTGGGTCCCACAGTTCAGAGCCTCCTTACCCTCTAAAATATCTCCCAAAATTGGCAAACGATGGAATTCAATTGTGGAAGTTTAAATCCGAGAGGCATTTGGACAATTGGGCAAGTTTCATCCAAATTCAAATACGCATTTGAATTCTTTGTTATTTAAAGTCCATTTTGGAAAATGGGTTGCAAATCATTTTCATAAATCATGAAACTTTGCATACCCCTTAATTTGGACCCAAGGAATTCAAATATGAAATCTGATTTTTAATTTGGCTGCTGCAAATGAGATTTGTAGCACAACAGTTTTGAAATTCATAGTGTTGCTCTCATTTGAATTTTGAGTTGAACAAGTTTGTTCCAAATCTGACTTTAGTTTTCTCACACATATGGGAACTTCCCATCTTAGTTTTTGACCCCCCTTGGGTTCCAAGTTTTCAAACAAACATTTGAACTTGTGTGAAGAAAGCCCTCATGTGGGTTATCACATGTGGAAAAGTTTTAACAAGTCCCAAATTTCATTCATATGAAACCAACTTTTGCAAACAAGAGTTTCTGTGTATTCATATTTTTGGGAGCTTTACATTTTCATAACCATTGGGCTGTACACCTGGATAGTATTCTCTGAGAGGAATCCAACAAAATTTATTTGACAATTTTTGGACATTCCTACACAAATTTATGGCTCTTCAAAGTTTGAACTGAAATAGGAAAACCTGGAAATGTTTAAATGCTGCAGCGGGCCCCACATGTCAGAACCCTCTTCCACCTCGCGCCAACAGAGGACCCGGCGGCGTTCACCGGCGAGGGTGGCGGGAATGACATTCCCGGCCACCTCCCGGGCCAAATCTCGTAACTCCCCCATTTTTCACCCCGCTGAGCACGCTGGTGGTGTCGCCGGCGGCCGAAACTTCCCGGAAAATGGTGCGCACCAGTGACAGCAGGGTTTAGAACTCCGGCGAGGTCGGGATGCTTCATCCCTCCACCAAACGATCGGCCCTCGGTCTCTAGAGCACCAGTGGGAGATGTAGAAGCTAGAACGGGCTACCCAACTCGATGAAACGGCCGGCAAACTAGGGTTCAACGGTGAGCCGAGGTGTTTTCCCATGGCGGCGTGAAAATCGGCTACAACAAGGCCAACTCTTGATGGTTTTCCTCGGTTCTTTGTCGAGGATGGGCGCTAGGATGGGTAGAAGCTATGTGCACGTTAGCTCGAGGTTTGGTTGATTGTGTAACCTGAATTTGGGTTTGAACCAAGCTCTACTCTTCCACACTAGGGTTCGGGAAAGAAGGAAATTCGGGCTACCCGATGGATCATTTGCTACACGGCTTGCAGCTACACCACCTAGGGCTATCCACGCACCTTTCTTGTGTAGGAAGTCGGGGGAGAGGGTGGCCGGATGGGGCTGTCGACGGTGAGCCAAAAAGGTGAGGTCCAGTGCACCTCAAAGCTTTGGCGCCAATTCGTGTTTTGTGAGCAGCTCCGAGCGGTAAACTTCAGAGGGAATATGGGAGGTGCTAGAGCACGTCAAGGTGCTACTCTTTGCTGTTTGGAGTTTGACTAAAACGAGCTCACGTGGCTGAGGCTAGCAAAAACAGAGGCGGCGCAGCACGAGCTCGTATTCGCGGGAGGAAGAACAGCCGGAGCGAGCTGAGGAAACGAAATGGTTCTGTGGCACTCGGGCGTGGTGATCAGGACGAGTTCCCATTGAGCAAGCAGGAGGTGGCGCCTTCGGCCTCGGGCGGGGGTGGCGCTGGCGCGCTGTGATCGTGGTGTCGCCCGCAGAGGGAAAATTGAGTCGGTTTAGAGGACTGTGTGGCTGACAAATGGGTCCCACCCCCTCTCATTTCTTAATCAAATTTTCCCCACAGCTACTCATAATTGAATGCTTTACTTCACCTCAAAGCTAAGGTTTGAAATGTTGAATTCAAATGATTTGAATTCTGGTGTGGAGTTTGAATTGTGTTTGGTCATTTGAATTTGAAATGGAATTTGAATTTTTCCCTTTTGCACTATTCCAAAAACATAGCAAACCAACTCCAAAGTTTCTGATTTTTGGCATGGCTGCTAATTCAAATGTGAAGAACACATTTGTGGAACTAAATTTAGAAATTGAGAAAGTTGGGATTTGAAACTGAAATTTAAATTTAGATTAGAGGGTTTCCTCTTTTAATCCCAAACAAATATTAGAACCCCTCCAATTGAGCTGAAATTTGGAAGGTTGAATATTTGAAATGTAAAGACCCAAGTTATAAATTTAGACCTCCATGTTGGAAGTCTTTTGGGAGGTTTGAATCATCACTTTGAACTCACACCGTTATAATCCAAAGTTTTAATTCCCCTCATTTTTCCTAAGTGTACATGTGTGGAAATTCTTGCTACCACTTTTTGGGGATTTTACAGTGTCCATTCAGCCACAAAGTCAGCCAGCGCGTGACTCTTAACCGCATGGTGCGGCAAGAAGTCAAGCTCGAATTCCACCAGCTCGGCAGCCCACTTTGCAACGTTCCCGGTTGCGTTGGGTCTGTGGAGCACAGCTTTCAGTGGGTACGAACTGACCACTGAAATCTTGTGAGCTTGGAAGTAGTGGTGCGGCTTCTTTGATGCAATGAGGACTGCATAGAGCAGCTTATGCACCTCCAAGTATCTCATCTTGGTATCATGGAGGCCCTCGCTGATGTAGTAGACTGGACGGTGGATGGTCCGGACCCTCCCCGGGGGGTCCAGTGTGTCTTCTTGCAGTGGTCCGGCACCCGAGGGCTCCTGGCCCACGTGTCCTGGACTGCACTCCGGGAGCTAGGACCCGGATGCATCCTGGTTGCCCGTGTCCCTGTGATGTCTGAGTCCTGGGACCCATGACCTGCGGCAGGAGCCTCATCAGGGACTTGGGGTCGTTGTGGTTTCGGCCGCTCCGCGACCAGGACCATGCTTACGACCTCTGATGTGGCGGCGATATAGAGGAGTAGAGGCCCGCCTTGTTCCGAGCCACCATGATTGGAAGCATTGTGAGGTACTTCTTCAGCTCCTCTAACCCCTCATCTACCTCCTTGGTGCAGACAAAGGGTCCTGACTTGCGCAGAAGCTTGAAGAATGGGATAGCGTGCTCTGCCAGTCTAGAGATAAACCGACTGAGTGCAGCCAAGCAACCTGTGAGCCTCTGCATGTCTTTGATAGGTGGGAGGACACATCTGTTTGATTGCCTTTATCTTCTCTGGGTTAGCTTTGGTTCCCTGGTGTGAAACCAGGAAGCCGAGTAGCGTTCCGGCAGACTCCGAACACACACTTGTCTGGGTTCAACTTCGTGCGTGTTGAACGCCACCTGTCAAACACTAAGGCAATGCTGTCGAGCAAGGATGCATGCGACTTGATTTTGACAACGATGTCATCGACATACACCTCTACTAGGTCTCAAATGAGATTTCCAAATGTCTTATGCATGGTACGTACAAAAGTAGGAAGTGCATTCTTGGTGGCGGCCGGCTAGCTTCACCGTAGCACTTGGTAGCACTTGGTGAAGTCCGAGGGCTGCACACGGGATGCATATGTCGACCCTCACTGGCGCGCAATTGGTGGCGGACGGCTAGCTTCACCATAGCCGGAGGCAGCCCCCTGCGCCGCTGCCAGCGCCTGGAGCTTCTCCAACGCTGAGAAGGTGGCTGAGCGGTCCCCGTGGATCTTGAGGATGCCACCAGGCGTCGACATCTTCAGGACCAAGTAGCGTAATGGGCTACGGCCATGAACCGGTATAGGGACGGCCTGTCAAGGATGGCGTTGAAGGGGATGCTGACCTTCACGATGTCAAAGACGATGCTCTTCGTGCGGTAGTTCTCAGGCGTCCCGAAAGTCACCAGGAGGGACGTGCTACCGTAGTCCAGATGGGGTCCTGACCCACTTTGACACCCGGTTCCAAAAATAGAACCAAGTGAATGCATATGTGTGCCTATGATGTTCATCACACATACACATGTCATCCACAAACTGAATTCAGAATATAACCATGAATAAATAGTGTTTAAGTACTTTATTACAATGACTCAAAGTCTCACTCATGAATCTCTAACTTATTCTTGCAGCGGAAGTCACGACAGCGGAAATAACTAAACAGCAGGCTCCAATCTTCAACTCCACAGGCATGATGACGGTAGTTCACACGCCTAGTACTCCATATGGTCCTCGAAGTACTCATCTCCTGTAGCTGATGTTTATGTGGTAATGCAAGGGTGAGTACATGTCGTACTCAGAAAGTGCGGGAAAAGTACGACATGTAGCTTACAACAAGGTAGGGAATAAAAAGGCTCATTGCAGCAAGCAAATTTTATTTCACAAACATGATAAAAACAGCCACTATTTCTAGATGAAATTTATCCCATCATAATCAAGTAATTCAGCAACATTTTCTCATCATAATTCACCATTTATCATGCTTCAACCAACCAATAATCTTTCTCAAGTTCATCTCATGCTCATAAATATTCATAACCATCTCATATTCATATAGCCAAATCCAAACTCATTGTCATGACTCAAAACAGTCCCAAAATCAATCCCAATGACCATACCATAACCATACCAAATAAACATCCCAAATTTGCCTCTAATCATGTGAGTTGGCCAGGTGCTTGTGACCGGAAGCACGGCTATCATGATAGTTTTACACTCTGCAGAGGTGGCACCACTTTACCCACAAGTTCGTGATTTGGTCACCCGTCGGCGACTACAGAACCTCCATTATACCAGTACACAACCGTCGGTGTATGGCCAAGAGATCACAAAATAGCCTTTACAAAGGGGCTACTAGATGTATGGACTCACTGAGGTTTCACCGGCAGACTCGAATCACCATTCTCCCACCCACGACCCCCCTCTTGTGCCATGCAGTTCCAAGGGCAGTCCTCCTCGACTCCCATTCCCCATGCCATCCACGGTCCATAACAAGCTAGCAACACACCTAATTAGTCAGCTAAGCCGCACCCATATTTGGCCTTGTGGTGGCACTGTTTTCCTGGCATGTGCTGGCATGAACCGGTCCTTAGATCTACGACAAGTAAACCACCATCTCATTCAGCAACATCCACGGACCAATCTTTCCTAGATCTCCCCGATTCCATACTCATTATCATCATCAAGTCCTCATCATCGTTATTCATATGAGTGCAGTAGCTAAACATGTTTTAATTCAGCTTCCCGTATCCTGTAGATTAAGCGAAGCAAAAATGAAAAACGACCATACCCGACTCATCATCTTTTCCGACGACAAGGATGGTTAACAAAACTAGTAAACTCCTATAAAAGGGTGTCCCATCAAGTTGACTCCAGCATACACGTTTTCGCAAACAAAACACTTTCAAAACATGGAATCAATATGGTCAAGGGGCACTTGCCTTGCTCCAGTGGTTGTTGTTGTGCAAGCGCCTCGAAGTCTTGGTGCTGTAGTTCCTTGTAGATGGCCTCTTGAGCTTGTTCTTCTACTCACAATCATGCACATACAAAATTTACAGCAATCAATCATCATGCACAAACTTTACTCAAGATGCAATGGAGTAGATGGATGCAAATTCTATGGTGCTGTTTGATTAAACCAGTTTGTACGTGTTCTTGCATGTTTTAATGGGCTCTCATGGGGTTTTATGATGAACAAGGGTGCTGGGATCAAGTGTGGACGTGGTGATGATCTTGACTCAATATCTAGATCAATTCCACCATGGAAAACCGATCAAAACAAGATCTGTACACACGCAAAAGTTTCTGCTCGAAGGGGGCAAAGAAAACGGATGCGTAGAAACAGCGGCGACGTCGTAATATGGGTAATGGTGACCTACCTCACTTCCTTTTGGTGGCAGGGCCTTCCTCCTGGCAATGGCAGCAGTGGGGAGTTTTTCTATGAAAGATTAGGGCAGGACAGGTCGTCGGGCTTCTTCTCCGGCGATGGCGCGGCTTGACGGAGCTCGACGGCGGCCAAATTCCGGCAAAGGGGGGGGACTTGGCGACTTGGCAGCAAGTAAGGGGGCTTGGCAGCAGGGGGACGTCCAAAATAGAGAGGATTTCGAACATGGGGTGGGGGTTATATTTATAAGAGGGAAAAACGGAGAGTCCTACTCCAATTGGAGCTCAAATAAGAGTCCTATTCAATTTTTTTTGGATCTTAACAAACTTATCTCTTGTCGTGCGGCAGCCTTGGGGATTTTATCCCCAAAATTTCGGGAAAATTCCCCTTTTGAGAATTGGGGAATTTAGAAATTTGGAGGAAATTTGGGAATGGCTCATTTCAGCTATCTTTTTCCCATTCCTCACCATTTCTATGTCACTTGCTCCATTTCTACATTCCCCCTCTCCATTTCTATGTCCCATTCTCTATTTCTACATTCCCCTCTCCATTTCTATGTCCCATTCTCCATTTCTACATTCCCCTCTCCATTTCTATGTCCCATTCTCCATTTCTACATTGCCCTTCTCCATTTCTATGCCCCATTCTCCATTTCTATATTCCCTTCTCCATTTCTGTGGTTTTTCCTCCATTTCTATGGTTCCTTCCTCCATTTCTATGGTTCTTTCTCCATTTCTATTGTTTCTCCCTCCATTTCTATGGTTCTTTCTCCGTTTCTATGGTTCTTTTCTCCATTTCTATGGTTCTTTCTCTATTTCTATAGTTCTTTCTCCATTTCTATAGATCTTTCTCCATTTCTACTTCTTTTATAATGTTTCTCTATATGAAAAATGTATGCAATGCATGGAAATGAATTTGAGGGTGTTACAAACCTACCCCCTTTAAACTGAATCCCGCCCTCGAGATTCGATAGAGTGGAGAATAGATGAGGGATTCTGCCTTGAGATCTTCCTCACTCTCCCATGTAGTTTCGGCTTCCGTGTGATGGCCCCACTGTACCTTGCACCAACGTATCACTTTGTTCCTCGTGACCCTTTCCTTCACGTCCAAAATTTTGTCGGGGTGCTCCGCGTAGGTCAGATCCTCTTGAAGCTCGAGCTCATCCATCGGTACTTGTTCTTCCGGTACTCTTAAGCACTTCTTGAGTTGGGATACGTGAAACACGTCATGCACGTCAGAGAGGTGCGTTGGCAGCTCTAGTTGATAGGCTACTTCTCCTTGCTTGCCCAAAATCTTGAATGGTCCGATGTAGCGAGGTGCTAATTTGCCCTTGACGTTGAACCGTCGTTAGCCTCGTATAGGCGATACCTTAAGATACACGAAGTCTCCTACTTCGAAGGTCAATTTTATTCGCCTATTGTCCACATAACCTTTTTGTCGTGACTGAGCATCCTTCAAATTTTCTCGTATCGTTTGGACTTGCTTTTCGTCGTCTTGCAGCACTTCGGGTCCAAACACTTGGCTCTCTCCGGTCTCATTCCAGAACAGCAGGTTCTACACCGTCTACCATACAATGCTTCGAAAGGTGACATCTTCAAGCTGGCTTGATAGCTGTTGTTGTATGAGAATTCAGCATACGGCAAACTCCTATCCCAACTGCACCCATGTTTCAAGGCGCAAGCTCTCAACATGTCTTCCAAAATCTGATTTGTTCTCTCAGTTTGCCCGTCAGTTTGTGGGTGATAAGCGGAGCTGAAATTCAGCCGTGTACCCATGGCTTCATGCAGCTTCTTACAGAACCTAGAGGTAAATTGAGAACCCCGATCTGAAACTATCCTCTTCGGAACTCCATGGTGACACACAATTTTCTTCATATACAGCTCGGCTAGTTCTGCGACGCGGTACGTGATTCTAACAGGAAGGAAATGGGCTGTTTTCGTCAATCGGTCCACAATAACCCAAATGGAGTCGTAACCCGACCGAGTACGTGGCAATCCAACAATGAAATCCATGCTGATGTCTTCCCACTTCCACTCGGGTACTTTCAATGGCTGCAACAGTCCAGGGGGTCTTTGATGTTCGGCCTTCACCCGTTGGCACGTGTCACATAAGGCAACATATTCAGCTATGTCCCTTTTCATACCATCCCACCAATAGCAAGTTTTCAGGTCCTTGTACATCTTCGTACAGCCGGGATGTATGGAATAAGGTGTCATGTGCCTCCTTTAATATCGTGTCACGGATGTGCTTCACGTTAGGCACACAAATCCTTTTCTCTAACCAAAGCGTGCCCTTCTCGTCTTCCTTGAAATCCTTTTCTATGCCTTGTCGGATTCTTTCCTTGATTTCCTTGATTTCCTCATCCATTGCTTGGCCATCTCGTATCTCTTGTTCCAGCGAAGAGTTGAGTTCTATCACTTCCATCTCGTTCAAGAATCCGAGATGTAACCGTTCGAACTACTTGCGCAGCTCAGGCGGTAGCTCCCGAACCGTGAGTTGGTGACATGCTCCCTTTCGGCTCAGCGCATCAGCTACTACATTGTCCTTTCCAGGGTGATAGTTGATTCCAACATCATAATCCTTGATAAGTTCCAACCATCGACGTTGCCTCAAATTCAGATCCGTTTGCGTGAATATATACTTGAGGCTTTTGTGACCCGTATAGATCTCACATCGGTGGCCAAGGATATAATGCCTCCAAATCTTCAAGGCATGTACCATGGCTGCAAGTTCCAAGTCATGTGTTGGGTAATTCAGCTCATGTTTCTTTAGTTGTCTCGACACATAGGCTACCACTTGTCCTTCTTGCATAAGCACACATACAAGCCCTTGTCTTGATGCGTCACAATATATGTCGAAGCTCTTGCTCACGTCCGGCAATACCAAAACCGGCGCTGTGGTTAATCTCTTCTTTAGCTCCTCAAAGCTTTCTTGACACGCTGGTGTCCACTGAAACACTTTCCCCTTCATTAGCAATTCAGTCAAAGACTTCGCTATTTTGGAGAAATCCTTGATGAACCGGCGGTAGTATCCAGCCGTCCCAAGGAAACTCTGAATATCTCTCACATTCTGCGGTTGATTCCACTTCAGAACATCTCCCACTTTTCCGAGATCAACCGATACTCCTCCTTCGAAGATAATGTGGCCTAGGAACGATATCTCCTTTAGCCAAAATTGACACTTGCTGAACTTGGCATACAATTGATGCTCTCGTAGTTTCTATAATGTCAACCTCAAGTGTTCTTCATGTTCTTCCTCATTTTTCGAATACACCATGATGTCGTCGAGGAAAACCACGACGAACTTGTCCAAGTACTCCAAGAAGACCTTATTCATGAGGTACATAAAGTATGCGGGTGCATTCATTAATCAAAAGACATGACGGTATACTCATATGAACCATACCGTGCTCGAAATGCAGTCTTGGATATGTCGGAGGGCTTAATCTTTAGCTGGAAGTATTCCGACCGAAGATCAATCTTGGAGAAAATTTGGGCACCTTTCATTTGGTCGAACAGGTCCTCTATACGGGGCAGCGGGTATTTATTTTTGATCGTCACCTCATTGAGAGACCTATAATCCACACACATCCTTTGGGTCCCATCCTTCTTGTCTATGAAGAGCACGGGGGCTCCCCATGGTGACGAGCTTGGGTGTATAAAACCCTTTTCTAGCTGCTCCTAAATTTGCTTATTGAGCTCCACTAGTTCATTAGAGGGCATCCTATACGGCCTCTTCGCTATAGGTGCAGTTCCAGGTACTAAATCAATGGCAAATTCAATGTCCCGGTTAGGTGGCATACCTGGAAGTTCTTCCGGGAACACATCTGAATATTCTTGAACCACCGGAATGCTTTCCAATGTCGCTTCTTCAACGTGGTTCAGCGCTGCCTTCTCGGTTGCCGGTTGGTCTGCCTCGAACTCAATACGAGTACTGTGCTCACTTGTCAACTGCACGATCCTCTCAGCACATTGAATCACTCTGTTGTGCTTGCTTAGGCAATCCATTCCAAGTATTATGTTAATCCCTTGGGAATCCAAGACAATAAGGTTGGCAAGAAAGTCTACCCCCCTTATTTCCAGGCTTACTTTCGGACACACTATATTTGTAGGAGCTAAAATTCAGATTTGAAAGAAGCAATTTCCCAACTATATGCATCAAGGTGTATGAACTAAGAAACTTCTTTTATTAGTTTCAGCCTATATGAGGATGTGAACAAGTGCCGAAGCATCTCACATCTCTCTACTATGTGTGGATGTGGACATTCGCCGAAGCATCTCACAACTCACACCAGCACACAAACACAAGCAATCATCATGGAAATTCAGCACACCACTCTTATTCAAGCTACTATGATCTAAACGTTCCTATTACAGCTTATTCAATGGGAAACCTAAACTTAATCGTGAGAACCGATGCTGACTTGCGGTGTGACGGGGGTGGTCCATATATGGGTGCACACCATGGTGAGTCGGCAGTCCATGTAGGGTTAGATGACGCTGGTGCTCCATTCGCTCCCGCGTTGGTACGAGTCTCCTCTTGTTTCTTCAGCAAATACATCTTCTTGCGGAGGTAACGGATCTCTTCTTGTGCACTTGCGTAGCGGTTTCCTAACTCCACCAGCAACCTCTGAGACTTGTCAGCAGCTTGTGGGTTGGAAAGAGCTGTTACATGGGGTCCAATGATCTCCCTTGTACCACTCCTCCGATACGGGTGCAGCTCAAAAGTTGTGTCCTCAAGTTGCTCATGGAAAGCGTAGCAAAGTCTGGTGAGTGCTTCCCATGCAGCATCATCGATAGCTTCTGCCCTTGTAGCTCTCCATGTGGGTGTGAAGTGCCGTGTAACAACCCTACCGTTAGATAGGATGGTTACTTCCGCCTTCCACTCTTCATGCCCGAGACGAGGGACTTTCTTGAGGAGATACTCCGTGTATAAGCTGCAGCAATCCAGAAATTCTTTGAGCTCCCTGGATATGTGTCCTCCTTCCGTTCCGTCGGACCAAAATTCTTGAACTGAATGGTTGGCCCATTCATCACCTTCATTCTCGGCCTCAGCAAGGGGTGGCTCCTCCTCGGGTTCATCTCTTCCCGTCATAGCTTCGTGAGGCTCCACGGGGTGTAAGCCCGCGTGAAACTCCTCCTGAGGTGCGTACCAATGCCGTTCTTGTGGATCATCCTTCATACCGTCTTCGAATGGTTCCACCTCTTCCGGGGCCTCTTCCTCATGCATAGAGCTATTGACTTCCTCTTCATCATGAGATTCTGTCTTCACCTCCTCCCAATATGGTCCATCGGACACCTCAATGGGATTAAGTGCACTCCCACGTGGTGGTGGACGAGTTCTTATGCGTGCTGTGCTCCTAGTCACCGGCATCTATAAATAAGACATGAGAAACTTTAGAGAAGAAGAAAATAACTCCAATACTTTGGAAGCTATGGAGCAAGAAAGCAAAGGTGTTGCTGTCCAAAATAAGAGAAAAAGAGGGGTTGAAAATAGCACTTTGCGGTGTCTGAATTGACAAGTAAAGTGCAGCAGCAAGAATTTTTCGGAAATAGAAGTTTAGAGGGGTGTTCCTATGTGTTTTAGAGTTTTCATTCTACCTAGGCTTGCGTCCTACGGTCAATGTGGCTATAGTACCAATCTGTGACACCCGGATCCGAAAATTGAACCAAGTGAATGCATATGTGTGCCCAGGATGTTCATCACACATACACATGTAATCCACAAACTGAACTCAGAATATAACCATGAATAAATAGTGTTTAAGTACTTTATTACAATGACTCAAAGTCTCACTCATGAATCTCTAACTTATTCTTGCAGCGGAAGTCTCTAAACGACAGCGGAAATAACTAAATAGCAGGCTCCAATCTTCAACTCCACAGGCATGTTGACGGTAGTTCTCACGCCTAGTACTCCATATGGTCCTCGATGTACTCATCTCCTGTAGCTGATGTTTATGTGGTAATGCAAGGGTGAGTACATGTCGTACTCAACAAGTGCGGGAAAAGTATGACATGTAGCTTACAACAAGGTAGGGAATAAAAAGGCTCATTGCAGCAAGCAAATTTTATTTCACAAACATGATAAAAACAGCAACTATTTCTAGATGAAATTTAAACCATTATAATCAACTAATTCAGCAATATTTTCTCATCATAATCCACCATTTATCATGCTTCAACCAACCAATAATCTTTCTCAAGTTCATCTCATGCTCATAAATATTCATAACCATCTCATATTCATATAGCCAAATCCAAACTCATTGTCATGACTCAAAACAGTCCCAAAACCAATCCCAATGACCATACCATAACCATACTCAATAAACATCCTAAATTTGCCTCTGATCATGTGAGTTGGCCAGGTGCTTGTGACCGGAAGCACGGCTATCATGATAGTTTTACACTCTGCAGAGGTGGCACCACTTTACCCATAAGTTCGTGATTTCGTCACCCGTCGGCGACTGCAGAACTCCATTATACCAGTACACAACCATCGGTGTATGGCCAAGAGATCACAAAATAGCCTTTACAAAGGGGCTACTAGATGTATGGACTCATTGAGGTTTCACCGGCAGGTTCGAATCATGTAACACCCCAAAACCTGTGAAGAGGGGAATTTACAAATTTTTGGACGTATTGCATGTGGTGCAGAAATTCAAATTCAAATTGGAATTCAAATTCAACTCAAAACAGAAAAGTAAAAGAAAAAGAAAAAGAAAAAAACAAAACCCTCCCGGCCAGTGGGCCGAAACCCACCAGCCAGCCCACCTCGCCCCGCGCCAGCCCGCAGCCGCGCGCCCCGTTTTCCTCTCACCGACATGTGGGGCCCGCCGTCGTCTTCCTCCTCGCGCGCGCGCTCCGCCGACCCGGGACTCCTCTCTCCCCCGAATCAAAACCACCTCGGATACCCACGTATCCCAGCCGAATTTTGGTTCTGGACGACTCCAGCTCAATCCAAACCGAACGCCGCCCTCCCCCCGGCTATATAAACACCGGCATCGTCCCATTTTTCGCCCGCGATCAGCTGTTTTTCCTCCCGGTGAGAACCGAAGCTCCGATCACCGTTTTCTCTCGATCTTTGCTCGGGTTCTCTGATCTAACGCGCCGATCGTGTTCCACCGCCTCCGGGGAATCACGCAGGTGCAGAAAACTCGGTGGTTTGCGCTTCAGACACAGCGTCGACGAGCATCGCCGTGAATTCACCTCGGACCTCGTCACCGACCGCCTTCCAGGACCTCTGAGCTCAAGAAAAACCCCGAGGTGAGATCCCCGACCTCCCCTCTACCGATCTATGCCATGAAATCCCAGTTTTAGGAAGAATAGACGAAGATCCAAAGTTTTCCGGCGAGATCGCCACCTCCCGCCGCCGTGCACCGCCGGGCAGCGCCGCCCGTGCTCGGTCAGAGCGACGTGGCCGCTTGTGCGCCGTCTATTTTAAATCGCACGGTGGAATTAAAACCCGCGCGTACCGGTTCGGCGATCTAATCTGAGCCGTCTGTTTTAAATCGGACGGTCCACGTTGGCCCTGCATTATAAAGGCCGGGATTCTTATACGCTACCCCCTGGGGATCTCGGAAAATACGAGCTAGCCCCGGAAACTTCTGATCTATCCCTTGGAACTTCAGAAATTCATGTAAATTCAATTAAAAATCAGTTTTAGCCCCTGGACTTAATAAAAATTTGCAAAACCCCTCTGTTATGCATAGTTAGGCCCCTAGAAATTCTTAAAATAATAAATTAGACCCTGTAGTAGGGTGAACTTACCTTTTTAACCCTATATGATATTCAATTTAGAAATTTGAATGTGTGACTAGGATTAAAATTTAAAAAGTAAATACAAACACATTGTAAATTCATGTTTAAACTCTACTAACACTTGGAAAACTTTAGAATGAACTAAAAATAAATTTTAGGCTGAAATGAAATCTGTTTGGGTGTGTTCATGTTTATTAGTTCTAGGAACACATTTTTAGGTTAATAAATAATTTTGAAAATGGGTAAAATAGATTTAAATTAGTTCACATCAGAGGAGAAGTTCAAAAATATATTATTTAATATTTTATATCAGAACCTATTCTGTTTAGATGAGGTGTCTTACTATTTTCATAATAAAGTTCACATTTAGGCATAGGAAATAAATCTAAAAATATAGCAACTAGGTATGCATAACTAGAAAATGATAAATGAAGTTTCCAAGTCCAAAGATTTCAGTTTAGGATTTGGTAGAAGATTTGAAAACCCATTTGGAGTAGGAAATTACCTTCCATGCAAACTTGGTAGCTAAAGAGGGTATTAAAGAATTTGTTTAAATTGGAAATTCATATATAGTGTGCAAACAGAAATCTGAATACAAAAGTTAGAAATAATATACATATGTTTAAAAGTGCATGTAGGCCAAGAATCAACACACATAGAGTAACCACAACCCTTAGAAGTGTGAATGACTTTCATAGGTGTGAATGTGTGGTTTGTATGAAGTGAAAGTGTGAACTATGTCTTATGGATTGTTGTTTTCTTTTGCTATGTGGGGATGGTATGAGTAGAACCTACCCCAGAGCAAGTTCTTCCCTTCCAAGAACAAGACTTTCCATTACCAGAGCAGCAGGAAGAAGGCAAGTGTCCTTGACCACTTTGTTCCTATACTAGGATGGGTAGATAGAGTTATTTGCATTGTCAATTGAAATATGAAACCCATGCTAGGAAGTTTTCCTAGAATTGCATTACCTTGCTTTCCTTGTAGCTTGGGATGGGATTTTGCTTTATTATATCATTCATTCATATTACTTATGCTTAGCCATGCTTAGAATGGGATAAGTGGGATATGATATTATCAACTTGCTTACCTTACTCTTGAAGGAGATATTATGAGTTATGTAGAGGTAGGGATCAAGGCAAGTTGGATGATTTGGTTGGTGCTGGGTGCACGATACTCGGGTTTGTGTTTAGTACTTGCCTGGATCCTAAGAACCGGTTCATGAAGCATGTAACCTGGCTTTACCGTGCCAACCACATGCTGAGATGGGGCAGCTTGGCCAATTAATTAGGTGTATCCCCGGCGTAGTATGGGTGTGTTGGATGGTGCGGGGAATAGGTGTCAGCTGGACTACCATATGAACCGCAAGGCTCAAGAGGGGGCCACTGCAGCGGGGTTGGAGCCTCTTGTATGCTGTTAGGGGTGAAACCTCAGTGGGCCCACGCTCGTCGGGAATCCCTTTGTAAAGGCTTCGTAGTGATCTCCTGGCTACACACCTGGGAAGTGTGAATGTGGTTTGTGGCCACTGGCATAATGGAGGTTCTTTTAGTCCACCCGACAACAGGGGATGAAATCACTACATGTGGGTATAGTGGTGCAAACTCTGCAGAGTCAAAACTTTCATGACAGCCGTGCTCACGGTCAACAGCGGCTTGGACTTATTCATGATTAGAGTATGATGACCTTGGAGGTTGTGGATGTTAAGCGGGGAACTTAACATTGGAAATGATGTTATGGTTATTTGATTATGATGATGGGATGGGAGATTGGGACCATTTCACCTGTGTAGTAATGTAGGTGCTTAATAAGCTAAGGTGATAGGTATTAATTGCGTAGTGCTTTAACCATGAGTTCAACCTCTCCTTGTTCTAGCCATGCATGACATAACTTTCCCACACTTGCTGAGTACCAGCGGTACTCAAACTTGCATATTTGTTGGTTTATATTGCTGCTCAGGTCAAGAGAATGATGTGATGTTCAATGACCAAGACTTCGGACCTGAAGAAGGATTCTAGGTTCATGGAGTCCCCCGGGCAACTCCTGTGATGGAGCCCACAAGAATAATATTCCGCTGCTATTTTGTTTACCTGTTATGAACTTATTATCGTCCACCGAGACGTATTCTTTGTAAGACATATTTATATTCGACACCTGGCTTGTAATAAATGATGCTTCACTATTTTTCATCACATGTATGAGAAAATGATCCTGACATACATGTGATATTCACTCGGTTGTTCTTCGGAGAAACCGGGTGTGACAGAAGTGGTATCAGAGCCAAGGTTGCCCGTAGGAACGTGGACCTAGGTAGAAATGGACGTATTTAAGGACCCTATTTTCTTAAAAAAAACTATTACAAGGTGTGGGTTGAAAAGTGTTATTTAATGGGGTCACTTTCTTCATCTTATCCCAACTTTTATTCAAAATTAGGATTTTTGTTTAAAATTCTATCTAACTTAAGTTTAAATGCTTTATGTTTTAGATGGTTCGCATGATTCGCACATCTCGCAAGTCCACCGGAGGGAGAGTTCCGGTAGTTGCCCTTGCCTTGAGCGAGGAGAATCATCCGGTGACGTACCTCTCCTACGGATTGGCTGTAGGAGGCTTGTTGCGCCGTCTTCGACACATGCTCCAAGCCACCGACAATACGGGCAAGCTAATCATACACTATAGCTCCACCCAGACCATCCGTGAGAAGCGGGAAGAATGGAGTTCAGAAATGAGGATTATCCACAAAAATCAGCTGCTCAAGATCCACCGCTCTCCAGCTTGTCGAGCGACACAGGTCGATGGGGAGAAGGATGTCACCTGGAAGGCAATCACCTGCCAGAGTCACATCTATCGTCGCCACCTGGACAGGACTGAGTACATGTATGTTCTCCAGCGTGAGAGTGGTACGACGGAGTACATGTACCCGCCAGTGCAGCAAGGGACTTCCCATGAGCACATGGACCTGTGCTTGGAGGATGCTGCTATGCTCAGCACTCGACTGCAGGAGTGTCAGCAGGAGCTTCAGGATGTTCGCGACACCCTGAAGGAGACTGAGGCGTTGCTTCGAGCCAGCTTGAGGGCGAGAGAAAGAGGAGATGGGAATGAACTGTGTGTCACCGTGAATGACACAAGGACTCCTGACTCCCCAGTTCGCCGGGCGAGTAGGCGTCGCCGCACTTCTCCGCCAGCAGCTTCCCCACCCAAAGCGGAGTCAGAGGGCAGCCGCAATAACGAGGAAGATCCCAAGGAGCCAGCTCAGTGATACGAGTAGTGTAGAGTCCTTTCCCTTAGTTTAGCAGATGTCGAGTAGTCGAGTCGTTACCTTAGTTAGGGGTGTGAATTATGTTTGGTGTGTGACGTGAGTTGTGGAAGCCATGGGCAATTGCCCACAACCTCGTCTTCAGTATTGTTTTGCTTTGATGTGTGAACCCATATGAATAAAGTGTGCATTTATTTTGCGTGAGATCTGAAACCCTCAAAAAATATAAATCTAATAAGGTCTCAAAATTTTAAGTTTAAAACATACAAATTGGGAAGTTAATACGTAATGCTTTAAATTGACATTTGGTTGATCATGATAGATGGCCGGAAGAGGAAAGGGTCGCGCTGCCAATCCCGCCAACAACAACGATGAGGCCGGCAACCCCCATATTTCTAGAGGACAAGACAGGGGTGGTCGCCATGAAGGAGTTGATCCCATCCATCAAATGCTTGAAAATCAGAATCAGCTCATCCAGAGCCTGACTCAAGTGGTGGCCAACTTGCACCAAGCTCCACCTCCACAAGCTGCACCACGCCAACCAAGGTTGAGTGAGTTTCTAGGGACTCAACCTCCAAAGTTTGCAAGTGCTGCTGAACCTCTGGAGGCAGATGATTGGCTAAAGACCATTGAGAGCAAGATGAGGATCATACAATGCCAGGGATATGAGAGGGTGCTGTTTGCCTCTCACCAATTGCATGGACCTGCTGCTGATTGGTGGACCGCTTACGTGGCCGCCCATCATGACCCTGAAAACATCACTTGGGAAGAGTTCAAGCGTAGCTTCCGCAACCACTACATACCAAGGGGTGAACTTAAAAACAAGAGAAAGGAGTTCTTGGGGCTGCAGCAAGGAAACATGACGGTGAGGGAATACCTCACTAAATTCACCCAACTATCCCGTTATGCCCCACGAGACATAGGGACTAATGAGCAGAAACAGGATTGCTTCGTAGAGGGACTTACAGCAGAAATGCAGTGTGCAATGTCCTCCAACGAGTATGAAAGTTTCCAAAAGATGGTGGACAGAGCATTTGTTGTGGAAAGGAAGCTGAAGGCCTTGGAAAATGAAAACAAGAGGAAGGCGGGATGGTCACACCAAGCCTCGGGTAGCAACACCTGCCCACGTCTGATGCAGCAACCCGCAGGGCAGACGAGCCGTGCTGCGGTACCCTACTCCGCGCCGAGAGGGTACAACCCGAATTTCAGGCCTCCATCAGCCCCAACACAGCCACAACGTCAGTTTGTACAGCAGCCTCGCCCCGCATATCAGCCTCGACCAGCAGTACAAGGACCCCCGAACCAACCCCAAGACAACAAAGGTCAGGCACCTAAGGTCGGGGTGCAATGCTTTAACTATGGTGAAGTGGGGCACTATGCCCATAAGTGCCCAAAGAAGAAGCCCGTGCAGCCGCAACAGCAGAATGTGATGCGAGGACGGGTGAACCACGTGACCATGGAGGAAGCGCAAGAGGCACCTGACGTGGTAGTTGGTAAGTTTCCTGCCAATTTACACATTGCAACCCTGTTGTTTGATTCTGGTGCTACCCACTCGTTCAGTGCTCAAGGGTTTGTTAAGAAGCATGATCTAGCAACCACGCAAATGAACCATATGCTAGCAGTAAACTCTCCAGGTGGAGAAATAAGGACAAGACAAGTGTGTCCCAAGGTGAATCTAGACATTAATGGGGTAGTATTTACTGCCAACCTCATAGTGATAGATTCACAAGGGATCGATATTATTTTGGGTATGGATTGGTTGACCAAACATAAAGGAATCATCCATTTGTTCGACCAGAACGGTGGAACTAACTCACCCTAGTGGCACAAGAGTAAAGTTTATAACAATACAAGAGCCTAGTAGGGACATTAAATTAAATCAAGTTGAGGTGAAAGTGGAGGAAATCAGGATTATCAGGGAGTATCCAGACGTTTTTCCGGAGGAGTTGCCAGGTATGCCTCCCGATCGTGAAGTGGAATCCGCGATTGAGCTAGTGCCTGGAACAGCTCCGATATACAAGAGACCTATCGGATGGACTCCAAGCAGCTGGGAGAACTCAAGGATCATTTGAGAGAGTTGACAGAGAAGGGGTACATTCGTCCTAGTTCCTCACCATGGGGAACTCCAGTGATATTTGTGCCCAAGAAGGACGGGACCCAAAGGTTATGCGTAGACTACCGTGCTTTGAATGAAGTAACCATCAAGAACAAGTACCCATTACCCCGCATTGAAGACTTGTTTGATCAGTTGAGGGGAGCTTGTGTGTTCTCGAAAATTGATCTCAGGTCGCGATACCACCAACTTAAGATAAGGCAAACTGATATTCCAAAGATAGCTTTCGTATCTCGATACAGACTGTATGAATACACCGTCATGCCCTTCGGGCTAACTAATGCCCCGGCATACTTCATGTATCTCATGAACAAGGTATTCATGGAATATCTGGACAAATTTGTGGTGGTTTTCATCGATGACATTCTCGTCTTCTCCAAAGATGAAGAAGAACATGAGAAACATCTAAGGTTGGTATTGCAGAAGCTGAGAGAACACCAACTATATGCCAAGTTGAGCAAGTGTGAGTTTTGGCTGAAGAGAGTTCCCTTCTTAGGATATATAATCTTGGAGGGAGGAATCTCCGTAGATCCCGCCATGATCGAGGATGTACAGAAGTGGAAGACCCCCTGAGAATGTCGGGGAAGTTCGAAGCTTCTTAGGATTGGATGGATACTATCGACGGTTTATCGAGGGTTTCTCCAAGATTTCGAGACCCCTCACCAAACTGTTGGAGAAGGGAATCACTTTCACATGGACGCCGCAGTGCGAGACGAGTTTTCAAGAACTGAAGAAGAGATTGACAACAGCCCAGTGCTAGTTATGCCAGATATGCAGAAGAACTTTTCGGTGTACTGCGATGCTTCTGGAAACGGGTTGAGATGTGTTCTCATGCAAGAAGGGCATGTCGTGGCTTATGCATCCCGGCAGCTCCGGAAACACGAGAAGAACTATCCTACACATGACCTAGAACTAGCCGCAGTGGTACACGTGTTGAAGATTTGGCGGCACTACTTGATGGGGAAGAGGACAGAGATATATACGGATCATAAGAGCTTAAAGTACATTTTCACACAGCCAGATCTCAACCTCAGACAAAGGAGATGGTTAGAGCTAATCAATGACTTTGATGTGGGCATCAACTATCATCTTGGGAAAGCGAACATCGTGGCAGATGCTTTAAGCCAGAAAGTGCAGGTCAATAGGTTGAGCTTAAAGGACATGCCTGCAGAATTGAAGGACGATGTTATGAGACTCAATCTATGCCTGGTGAACAGTGGTGAAGCCATCGTCATGGAAGTGGACTCCACATTAGAGCATGACATACGCGATGGTCAAAAGAATGATGAGAAGATACGAGAAATCCAACAACTCATCAAGGATAATAGAGCCCCCGGTTTCAGAGAGGATGAACAAGGTACGGTGTGGCACGGGAAAAGAATTTGTGTGCCTGAGGTAAAGGAGATCCGTGAATTGATTTTGAAGGAGGCTCGTGATTCCGACTATTCCATTCATCCTGGGAGTACGAAGATGTACCATGACCTCAAGAGCAGGTATTGGTGGTATGGCATGAAGCGAGATATCGCATAACATGTTGCCCTATGTGACACATGTAAGTTGGTGAAAGCAGAAAATCAACGACCCGCGGGATTATTGCAACCACTCAAAGTGCCTGAATGGAAATGGGAAGAAATCGGTATGGATTTCATAGTGGGATTGCCTAGGACCCAATCAGGATATGATTCGATATGGGTCATCAACGACAGGCTAACCAAGGTAGCTCATTTCATCCCCGTGAAAGAAAGCTACAGCGGATCCAAATTGGCAGAGTTGTACATGCCAAGGATCGTGTGTTACCATGGAGTGCCAAAGAAGATAGTGTCAGATCGAGGGACACAGTTCACCTCAAGGTTCTGGCAGAAGCTACATGAAACCATGGGAACCCATCTGAATTTTAGTTCTGCCTATCATCCCCAAACTGACAAGCAGACGGAAAGAACAAATCAGATCCTTGAGGACATGCTGAGAGCGTGTGCACTCAAAAACAGTCGAAGTTGGGATAAGAACTTAACGTATGCGGAGTTCTCCTATAACAACAGCTATCAGGCTAGCATGAAGATGTCACCATTTGAGGCTTTCTATGGGAGAAAGTGTAGAACTCCACTATTTTGGAACCAAACGGGGGAAAGTAAAGTGTTTGGGCCTGGAGTACTACAAGAAGCCGAGGCGAAAGTGAGAGAAATCCGCAACAACTTGAGAATAGCACAGACACGACAAAAGAGCTATGCCGATGTACGAAGAAGAGAGCTCATTTTTAACGTGGGGGACTATGTCTACCTCAAGGTGTCCGCTATCCAAGGACTTCGTCGGTTCAAGGTGAAAGGGAAGTTATCACCCCGATACATCGGACCCTTTCAAGTTCTGGAGAGGAAAGGCAAAGTGGCATATCAACTAGAACTGCCAGCTCGCCTATCGGATGTGCACGATGTATTCCATGTGTCACAGCTCAAGAAATGTCTGAGGACACCTGAAGAGATGTTACCCATGAATGAGGTTGACGTAGCCGAGGATCTGTCTTATGCCGAGCAACCGGTCAAGGTTTTGGAGACAATGGAACGCCTCACAAGAAATAAAAGAATCCTTATGTGCAAGGTGCAGTGGAAGCATCACTCGGAAGAGGAAGCCACATGGGAGCGAGAAGACGAGCTTAAGGCACAGTGTCCGGAATTGTTTTCTTAGAACCACCAATCTCGAGGACGAGATTTCTTTTAAGGGGGGTAGAGCTGTAACACCCCAAAACCTGTTAAGAGGGGAATTTAAAATTTTTTGGACGTATTGCATGTGGTGCAGAAATTCAAATTCAAATTGGAATTCAAATTCAACTCAAAACAGAAAAGAAAAAGAAAAAGAAAAAGAAAAAGAAAAAAAACCCTCCCGGCCAGTGGGCCAAAACCCACCAGCCGGCCCACCTCGCCCCCACGCCAGCACGCAGCCGCGCGCCCCGTTTTCCTCTCACCGACATGTGGGGCCCGCCGTCGTCTTCCTCGAAACGCCCAAGAGGGGGGGGGTGAATTGGGCTTTTTCAAATTTTAGAGCAATTTAAAACTTTAATGGTTGAAGCCCAATTCCCTATGCAAACTAACTACGCAAGCAAGAGAGTTAAGTGCGGAATAGTAAAAGCGTAATAGTAAGGGGTGAGGAGAGAAATGCAAACTCCCGCGGAGACTCGAAGACACGGCGATTTTTCCCGTGGTTCGATAAGATCACAAAAATCTTCCTACGTCCACGTTGTGGCACCCACCAAAGGGTATAGCCACTCCCAAGTCACCAAGACGAGGGAATCCACTATCTTTCTCCGTTCGCCTTCTCCGGCAAGGTGGAGCTCAAGCCTTGTACAACGGTGATCCTCCGGGCTTCCACAAACACCTTGGTAAGCTCCGGAGTGATCTCTTCTTCCTCCAACGTTTACAAGGTGAGAGAAGTCACCAAGACACTCTCTCTCACTAGCCTAGAGATTCCAATCACCAAGAATGGACGCACACAAGCTTCTCTCTAGCTAGATATAACCTATAGTTGGAGTACAAGAGGTTTTGAAGTGTGGGAGTGGTAGCTCTTGGTCTTGAATGCTTGAGAATGTGTAGTGAGGCTGTAGTGATCAAGACTTGTCGAAATGGCCGGTTGGAGGGGTATTTATAGCCAGCCCACACGAGATAGCCGTTGGAAAAGTGGGCAGACTTTTTCAGTGATCATCGGATCCTCCGATGCACCCCTTTATATGATCATCGGTCGAGTTCCAAATTAGCTGATGTCATGTGTCAGATGTGACCGTTGGATATAACCGTTGGATCTTTTAATCGACCGATGTTACTTCAATTCATCATCGGATGATCCGGTGAGTTGATCTTCAGAATTGGTTCAGAAATAATGTCTCGGTTGAAATTGACCGATGTACACTTTCTTCATCATCGGATGATCCGGTGTGTACTTCTTCAGAATAACTCGGATATCATCCTTCGGGTGAAATCAACCGATGTGCCACTTCCTTCACATCGGATGATCCGGTGTGTACTGGGCTCTGAGGTCTTCTTCTTCTGCCAACTCAAACTCGACCGATGTAGTCATTTTGCAAGACATCGGATGATCCGGTGAGTGCAACTTGTTTGCTTCGAGTTGTTTTGAGTTGATCTTTTGGAATCTTCTTGAGTGACCTCTTTGACACTTGTTTGAAATGCTATTTTGATGAAGTGTAAGCTTCTTGTGTTGCCAATTTTGATAGAATAGAGTCGTTGTATGAGTTCTTCATTTAGTCTTCATGAGTATCGAATAACCCCTTAGAATAGATCGTTGAGGGGTCTCCATTTGTATCCAATGAGCAGTAGATGGTGTGAATAGATAGTTCATTAACGTTTGATGTGATATACGTGAAACCTCGCATCCACAAACTCATTAGTAATAGCGAACGGTTGTCATTAATCACCGAAACCATATCTCACGGGGGCCTAGATGCTTTCAATCTCCCCATTTTTGGTGATTGATGACAACACAACGAGTAGAGTATAGAATAAATGGAATTAAAACGCAATGCTCAAAAAGAAATATAACAAGTACAAATTGCAGCACATCAGCACAAGTGGCTCGAAGGCTCAAATAATAATCAATAAAGCGTAAGAGCACAGAGTAGCACCCGGAGTACAGTAATAGCAAATAATAATAACAGGCAATCTCAAATAAAGTAACAATCTCCAATAAAGTAGCAAAAGGGATAGACAGTCCCCCTAGAACCAAGTACTCCCCCTAGAACTAAGGTAACCTCCCCCTGACTCTAACTCTTCTCCCCCTTTGGCATCAAGACACCAAAAAGGAAAGTCGAGTGACTACGACTCAGGCGCGCTCCTGGCGATGGTGAAGCAGTCGGCGTCGACGGTGTTGTCGCCAGAGCTGCTGGAGGTGGAGGTCGCTGGTGCTGGAGCTGGAGCGGGGGGAGCTGGAGCTGGAGCTGGAGCGGGGGGAGCTGGAGCTGGAGCTGGAGCGGGAGGAGCTGGAGCTGGAGCGGGAGCTGATACTGCTGGCGCCGGTGGTGGAGGTACAGCCGGAAGGGGTGAGGACTGGAACGGCGTCGGCGACAGTACTGGAGCTGGTGCCAGTGACGGTACACCTGGAACCTGACCGACTCCTGAGTGCTGAGGTGGTAGGGCGACTCCTGTCTGCTGGTAGAGGTTGGTGACCAACCCCAGGATGCCCAACAGCATCTGCTGAGTCTGTTGCTGCTGGTCCAGAGTGCGTCGCGTCATCTGGTCGACAAGGTTGGTGAACCTGTCGGTGTCCTCTCGCCTCTGACGGGCGATCTCCAGCTGCATCTCCTGCTGCTGCCTCTGAAACTGCTCCTGTCGAGCTGCTTGCAGCTCCTGCTGTTGAGCCATCCGCTGAAGTAAGGTGGTGAGCTCTGACGGCTGAGTCACCTGAGCCTCTGACACTAGAGGAGGTGTAGGTGGTGGAGCAGCTGAGCCTCCTGCCTCTGCGTCGTGCTGCCTCGGTGAGGGAGGAGCAGGAGGGAAGTACTCCTCGACACTGTCACTAGTGTCGCTATCCGACCATACGTGCTGTAGGTCTCCTCCCTGAGCCTCTGCCTGTGCCAGCTCTGCGTCCTCCTGAGTCAGCTCTGCCCAGTCCTCCTCTGACAGTCTGGCTCGAACCTCACGCTCGACGGGACGGCCAAGGCGGCGGTCTCCCGGAGTGGGGACTCGGTAGTGGCTGAACCGGGTCACGTGCATCTCCGTCAGCTGAGAGACTCCTGGAGTGTCCTCTGGAACCAGCTGGTGAAGAAGGTGACAGATCCAGTGACCAAAGACCAGCTGTCGTAGCATCCCAGCTCCGTCGGTGATCACGTCCTCCATCTCGCAGATCAGAATGTCTACTATGTCGAACTCCATCCCGTTCATCACATAGAACAGGATGGTCTGCTGAAGGCTCGTGAAACCCTCTAAGTAGCCGGACCTTGGTAGCAGGGTACGCCTGAGGACGTGGTGAACTGTCCGAGCTGCTGGGGTGAGAAGCGCTGGCACCCTCGGCTGGTCAGGTGTGAACGGCTGTGTGAACAGACCTCTGATCTCCTCGAAGGGCGGTGCCACTCCTCCAGTCAGTGGCCTCCTCGGCTGATCTGCGTCTCCGTAGACTATCTGGTGCAGGCACGTAGTGGAGAGCTCCACACCAAGCAGTCTGCCCAACAGGTCTCGAGATACGTCGTGGATTCGCCCTATGAACATAAAGTGAATCGAGCGACGACCCTCAGAGACGTAGAGTGTCGCGTAGAACACCCTAACCCACTCCTCGACGTAAGCACTCCTCGGGTGTGAGAGCAAGTCCGCCAGTCCTCTGTATCTCTCAAATAGGGGCCTGATCCCGTGTCCTGCTGCCACTGCAAGCTGATCCCAGTCAATGCTGTTATGCTGGAATAGCTTGTGACCCCGACGCCTGTAAGTCTCGTATAGGGACGCCTGTGTCAGGGTCCAGAACCGGGAGTCAACTCGAGCGTCCCTAGGCCGTGGGAACCACTCCTCGATCAACGCTGACCATCTGAGCTTCTTTAGTTGCCTTGCCTTCATCTTCCTGTAGTCAGTGAGTCTGACCTCTTCGGCAACTCGGACTGCTGTGTCCATCAGGTGGATGGCCCTTTCGGCCTCTCTGTCCTCGGCGCGGTCAGCCGCAGAGGGGCGCCGACTCGCCGTAGGAGTCTGTCCACCCCCACGAGTCCTCGGGGTGCGCCGGCGGATCAGGGGCGGCACCTCGGTCTCTTCCTCGTCGGAGCCCTCGGGAGGCACCGGCTGGATCGGAGGCTGCTCCTGCCTCTGCCGGGACTCGCGGATCCGTAAGGAACCGCGATGGCCACGCTCACGCTCCTCGGCGGCGCGAGCGGCCAACTCCGCACGACGCGCGTCCTTGGACATCTTGCGCTTTTTGCGGAGGGTTCCTCAATAGCCTTCCCTTTTCCTTTGCGATCGCGACCCATCTCAGCGACGAAGCTTGGCGAGGGAGACGCGGCGGAGGAGGGAACTGTGGCGGCGCGGTGGAACGGTGGCAGCGCTCGCGAGAGAGGCGGTGGCGGCGACTGGAGGTGGCGTGCGTGGGAGAGATGGCGGCGGCGGCTGCTGGAAGTCGGCACGGCGGCGCGGCGGCTGGGAGGCGGCGCGCGGGGAGAGGTGGTGACGGCGACGGCGCCTGAAGGTGGCGGCGGCGCTTGGAGGCGACGGCGGCGCCTGGAGGTGGCGGCGGTGCTTGGAGGCGACGGCGGCGCCTGGAGGCGGCGGCGGCGGCTGGGGTGGTGGCGAGGACGTCAGGCGGCGGCGGAGGTCGGGGAAAGAAGGAAAGAAAACGAGCGGCGGCCAACCCCCCCCCCCTTTTTAAACTGTTCGGGCAAACCCTAGCCGCGCATAACACACCGGATGGACCGATGATCATCGGAGGATGCATCGGTCGAGTTCAACAGAGAGTTGTTCCAAAAACTCTCTTTGAACACCGGATGGACCGACGTTGAGGTGGCGATCATCGGTCGATTTCTGCAGGGCACCAGGAAAACTGAACACCGGATGCTCCGATGTCTTCTGAGATGAACTCATCGGTTGATTTGTGACATCTGAGCACTGAACTGAAGCACCAATTGATCCGATGATCTGCTGGCCCTAGCATCGGATAATCCGATGACTACAGAAAACCTAAGACTGCCCATATGTGTCCTTGGACTTAAACACACAAAGATAAGGATGGGTCCTCGGACTTTTTGGGCAACTCCTAACCTCTAATATAAGGCTTTAAATATAGTGCCACATATTGGCTAAGCCCTTAAGCAAAGAGAACACACAAGGTTAGGAGTGAAACCATGAAAATGTAAGGCCCATGCTTTGTGAGCTAGAGTATAGAAAACTTCTATCTCCTTAAAGCATGTACCTTTAGAATTTTGCTCTATCCACATTATATGAGTTGAGATATTGCATTTTGAACAGGTCTCCTTCTCATGATGTGGGTTCCCCTTTGTGATAATCTACCGTATGCAATGCTAAACAAAATAATGCAAGATATTGAATGAGTGCTAGTCTATATGGCAGGAATCATGCAAGGCGTAATGTAAATCTATCTTGCCAAGTTTAAACCTGCCAAAGGCTTCCTCAGGAAAAGCTATTTCTAGCTTGCCCCTATCCTTTGGGAGTTAGACAAGACCTATTTGATATGCAACCTTACATGAACATGGCAACTTACATGACGTTAGATGCATCTAGCACATTTAATTCACTTCTTAGTCTAGAAAAAGTTTTCTCATCAAGTGGTTTAGTGAAGATATCCGCAAATTGTTCTTCGGACCTAACACCTTGCAAAGAGATGTCTCCTTTAGCCTCATGGTCCCGCAAGAAGTGATGGCGAATATCAATGTGCTTAGTGCGGGAGTGTTGAACGGGGTTTCTAGCTATCTTAACCGCACTTTCATTGTCACAAAGGAGAGGCACACAATCAAACTTAATTCCAAAGTCCAAAAGGGTTTGCTTCATATATAGAATTTGGGCACAACATGCACCGGCCGCTATATATTCTGCCTCCGCGGTGGACAAAGCCACGGAGTTTTGCTTTTTGCTCGACCAAGATACTAGGGAATGCCCAAGTAAGTGGCACCCACCGGAGGTACTCTTGCGATCCACACGGCATCTGGCAAAGTCCGAATTCGAGTAACCCAAGAGATGAAAACTAGCGTTCTTGGGGTACCACAAACCTACACTTGGGGTATGCTTGAGATACCTAAGTATCCTAAAGACCGCCTTACGATGCGATTCTTTAGGTGCCGCTTGAAAGCGAGCACACAAGCACACACTAAACATGATATCGGGCCTAGATGCGGTAAGATATAATAATGAACCAATCATGGAACGGTAATGAGATTGATCAATAGGTTTACCGTCCATGTCCGCGTTGAGATGACAATTTGTTGCCATTGGAGTACTTCTTGAGCTGCAATCTTTCATTTCAAACTTCTTCAAGAGGTCTTTGGTGTACTTTTCTTGGTAGATGAAAGTCCCCTCTTGAAGTTGCTTGATTTGAAATCCTAGGAAGAAATTGAGTTCTCCAATCATTGACATCTCGAACTCCCTAGACATCATGGTGCCAAACTCAAGGCTAAGAGATTTGTTAGTTGAGCCAAAAATAATGTCATCAACGTAAATTTGACAAAGAAATAAATCCCCGTTGATGTCCTTGATGAAAAGTGTGGTGTCCACCCTCCCAATCTTGAATCCTTGCATGACTAGGAAATCCCTTAGACGTTCATACCATGCCCTAGGTGCTTGCTTGAGCCCGTAGAGCGCCTTGTGTAACCTATACACATGGTTAGGATTCCTCGGATCTTCAAACCCGGGAGGTTGCTCAACGAAAACAAGCTCGTTAATATAACCATTGAGGAAGGCACTTTTCACATCCATTTGATAAAGCATAATATTGTGATGTGAAGCAAAAGCAAGGAGTATGCGAATAGCTTCTAACCGTGCGACCGGGGCAAAGGTCTCTCCAAAATCTAGTCCTTCTACTTGTGAAAAACCCTTGGCCACAAGCCTTGCCTTGTTGCGGACCACCACGCCATTCTCGTCTTGCTTGTTGCGGTACACCTACTTTGTTCCGATGACGTTCTTGTTCTTAGGTCGCTCCTCCAATACCCAAACTTCATTGCGGGTGAAGTTATTGAGTTCTTCTTGCATAGCCATCACCCAATTGGGATCTTGGAGTGCTTCCTCAATATTTGTGGGTTCTACACACGAAATAAAAGAGTAGTGCTCACAAAATGAAGCAACATGGCGAGAACGAGTACTTACTCCCGTGACGGACTTCTGATGATTTGATCCATCGGATGTGCCTTGGAGATGCGCCCATGCCTCATAAGAGGTTGTGAGGCACTTGGTGGTGGTGAGGCATCTTGCTCGTCTTGTGGTTGGACTTGACCTTGGACTTCTTCTTCTTCTTGGTGTTGTGTGGCATGTGAATCTTGCATTGGCAATGGATCATTTTTCTCTTCTTCTTCATCAATTTGAGGCGCCATGGAGGTGTTGATGTTGGAACTTGAGGCTCCCCCTTGATCATGGCTCTCCTCAACTTCGGGCTTGATGTCCCCTATGGTCATGTTCTTCATAGCTTCTCGTAGAGGCTCATCATATATATCATCATGACCAAAACTCTCCACTTGGGAGCCATTAGTCTCATCAAACTCAACATCACAACTTTCTTCAACTAACCCGGAGGTTTGGTTGAATACTCGATATGCTTTTGAGTTTGACGCATAACCAAGAAAGATACCAACATCACACCTTCTTTCAAACTTACCGAGCCTTCTCTTGCGGTAGATGTAGCACTTGCACCCGAAGACTCGGAAGTAGGAGATGTTGGGCTTTCTCCCAATGAGAAGCTCATATGGGGTCTTTTGAAGTAGTCGATGAAGATAGACCCTATTTGCGGCATGGCACGCCGTGTTGATTGCTTCGGCCCAAAACTTCTCCGACGTGCCATAGTCATCAAGCATTGCTCTTGCAAGGGTGATGAGAGTCTTGTTCTTCCTTTCAACGACACCATTTTGTTGAGGGGTGTATGTGGCCGAAAACTCGTGCTTCACGCCTTCACGATCACACCACTCCCCAATGTTGTAGTTCTTGAACTCGGTGCCGTTGTCACTCCGGACCTTGATGATAGGAAGTTGAAATTCCCTTTGCGCTCGTTTAGCGAAGGTCTTGAAGATTTCCGGAGTTTCACCCTTGTCACCTAGAAACAATGTCCAAGCATAGCGAGAGTAGTCATCAACAATGACAAGACAATAGAGGTTACCGCCAAGGCTTTGGTATGTGGACGGTCCGAAGAGGTCCATGTGAAGTAGTTCAAGTGGCTTGGAGGTTGACACCATTGTCTTCATCGGATGGTGTGAGGCAACTTGCTTCCCGGCTTGACACGCGCTACAAAGCTTGTTCTTCTCAAATGTGACATCCTTCACGCCGGTCACCATCCCAAGCTTGAATGACTTCTTGAGCTTGCTCATCCCAATGTGAGCAATGCGCCGATGCCATAGCCATCCCAAACTTGTCTTGGTGAAAAGACAAGTGGTCAAGCTAGCATCCTTGTTGGAGAAGTCCACCAAGTAAAGATGTCCATGCCGAAAACCTTTGAATATTAGTTCTTTGCTTGATTCACTAGTCACCACAACACCATTCTTGTCAAATGTGCATGTTAGTCCAAGATCACATAATTGTGCAATAGAAAGTAAATTGAAACTAAGAGACTTAAAGTAAAGCACATTAGAGATAGACAAATCATGAGAAATAGCAATTTTACCCAAACCAATTACCTTCCCCTTTGAGTTATCACCAAAGGTGACTTGTTCATGATTGCCGGGGTTCTCTATGGAGGTGAACATACCATCATTGCCGGTCATATGTTGAGTGCACCCACTATCGAGTACCCAATGCTTTCCTCCGGCTTTGTAGTTCACCTACACACATGAAGTTAGTTTTCGAGTTTAGGAACCCAAGCCAACTTAGGTCCTTGTATGTGTGATACAAGTGTTTTTGGAACCCAAAGTTGCTTGGGGAGCGTCCCCTTCATGCCCTTGATGTCTTTGCCGTTGAACCTTGCCTTCACTTTTCCACCTACTTTGCTCAATAGATAGTGATAATCATTGAACGTAGATTTGTAGTTAGGAGGCAATTTGAGAGAAGGACGGTTGGGAAGAGGACACTCCCTCGTGTGATGTCCGGTGACCTCACAATGTTGGCAATATGACCCAACTTCCTTGATGAAGCTTGTCCTAAGCTCCGGTGAGGGCACCTTTCCTTTGTTGGGTACCGGGAAGGATCCAAGTCCTCTCTTGTTGAAGCTTTTCGCTTGTTGGTAGAGGATTTCCTTGTGCTTGTCCTCCCCCTTAGAGAGTCTTGCCACACTAGTGCGAAGACTTTCAATTTCGTCCATTAGCTCCTTCTCCCTAGGGCTTGCTTTCAAAGGCAAAGACTTATCCAAAACATTAGTGGCATGTGAATTAGATGATATTTTGCCATCAAGGGTTTCTTTCTTTGTGTTTTTCAATTTAAGTTCAATAGCTTCATAAGCACGGTTAAGCACTTCATGTTCTTGAACCAACTCATTGTGCTTTGCCAAGAGTGCTAAGTTAGCTAAGTCAAGCTCATGATACTTAAGCTTGATTGTAGCATTTTCATCCTCGATTTGTTTGACATTTGATTTGAGCGTGTCATGCTCTTTAAGTATGGTTACATACTTGTCATGCAAATCGAGGTTAGCACTTTCAAGCTTAGCACGAGCTAGCTCAAGAGCCTTAACCTTAGCCTTTTCCCTTTTTATCATGGCATGATATTCATTAATCATAGATGCTAATTCATCGGGTGAAAGCTCCTCATCATCATCGCTAGAGTCTTCACATACCTTTGAGTTACCTTTCGCCATTAGGCACATAGGAGGTGGACGAAGAGGTGAGTCATCCTTGTTGACGATGGCGAGGCCCGCCAAGTTTTCTTCATCCTCACTATCTTCATCGCTTGACTCTTCATCCGTGATCCATTGATTTGCTTCACACATGAAGACCTTTTGGGGCCCTCTTCTTTTCTTTGGAAAGAGCTTGGTTTTCTTGCCTTTGTCAAATTTCTTCTTTCCAAAGGAGCGCTTGGGCTTGACCTCCTCTTCATCATCACTTTCTTCTAGCTTGTGATGCTTGCCAATTTCCTTTCTTTTGTCCGGTCTTGGACAGTCATATGATATGTGGCCTAGATCACCACAATTGTAGCACGTCTTGTTTTCATCTTTTCTTGGCAAGAAGGCTTTCTTTTTGGGATCAAAAGAGTATCCCTTCTTTGCAATCTTGGAGTTGAGGCGTGAGAATTTTCTCATCATCAAAGCAAGCTCATTATCATCATCTTCGCTTGTTTCTTGCTCTTCTTCACTTGAGCTAGGCTCAACCACTTTCTTCTTCTTGGGAGTTGTCTTCTTGGTTGAAGCTTTGAGAGCAATGGTTTTTGATGATGACTCCTCCATCATTCCAAGTACGCTCATCTCATGAGCATGGATTTCTCCAATGAGCTCCGAAACTTCAATGTTGTCTAGTGACTCTTTTTGGAGCATTGAATTGATAATGTTGTACTTGGGCTTGGGTAGAAGCATGAGGATCTTGCGATTTATAAGTCCCTTGCCAAGAGAAGCAATATCAAGTGCGTTAATTTCCTCAATGAGCACATTTAAACGAGAAAACATTTGATTAACGTTTTCATGAGGAAACATCTTAAATTCATCATATTTTGATTTAAGCATGTGATATTTGAGTTCTTTGACACGAGATGAGCCCTCATGTATTTCAACTAGACATGCCCAAATTTCACATGCTTTTTCCTTGCTAGCAATCCTAGCAAAAACATCTTGACTAATGCATTCATATATGGCATTTCTAGCCTTAGCATCCCATTTTAATTGGTCTCCAACATAGTCAAGATTTCCAAACCCCGCATGGGTCGCTTCCCACACTTCGGGAGCAATTGCCTCAAGGTAAGCGCGCATGCGTGCTTTCCAATAAGCAAAATTCTTGCCCTCGAAGGTAGGAACCGAACCCCCATTCTTGGCCATTTTTGCTCTCTAGCGGTGAAGCTAGAATGATCCAATGAGCAACCAAGCTCTGATACCAATTGTAAGGATCGAAACGCCCAAGAGGGGGGGTGAATTGGGCTTTTTCAAATTTTAGAGCAATTTAAAACTTTAATGGTTGAAGCCCAATTCCCTATGCAAACTAACTATGCAAGCAAGAGAGTTAAGTGCGGAATAGTAAAAGCGTAATAGTAAGGGGTGAGGAGAGAAATGCAAACTCCCGCGGAGACTCGAAGACACGGCGATTTTTCCCGTGGTTCGGTAAGATCACAAAAATCTTCCTATGTCCACGTTGTGGCACCCACCAAAGGGTATAGCCACTCCCAAGTCACCAAGACGAGGGAATCCACTATCTTTCTCCGTTCGCCTTCTCCGGCAAGGTGGAGCTCAAGCCTTGTACAACGGTGATCCTCCGGGCTTCCACAAACACCTTGGTAAGCTCCGGAGTGATCTCTTCTTCCTCCAACGTTTACAAGGTGAGAGAAGTCACCAAGACACTCTCTCTCACTAGCCTAGAGATTCCAATCACCAAGAATGGACGCACACAAGCTTCTCTCTAGCTAGATATAACCTATAGTTGGAGTACAAGAGGTTTTGAAGTGTGGGAGTGGTAGCTCTTGGTCTTGAATGCTTGAGAATGTGTAGTGAGGCTCTAGTGATCAAGACTTGTCGAAATGGCCGGTTGGAGGGGTATTTATAGCCAGCCCACACGAGATAGCCGTTGGAAAAGTGGGCAGACTTTTTCAGTGATCATCGGATCCTCCGATGCACCCCTTTATATGATCATCGGTCGAGTTCCAAATTAGCTAATGTCATGTGTCAGATGTGACCGTTGGATATAACAGTTGGATCTTTTAATCGACCGATGTTACTTCAATTCATCATCGGATGATCCGGTGAGTTGATCTTCAGAATTGGTTCAGAAATAATGTCTCGGTTGAAATTGACCGATGTACACTTTCTTCATCATCGGATGATCCGGTGTGTACTTCTTCAGAATAACTCAGATATCATCCTTCGGGTGAAATCAACCGATGTGCCACTTCCTTCACATCGGATGATCCGGTGTGTACTGGGCTCTGAGGTCTTCTTCTTCTGCCAACTCAAACTCGACCGATGTAGTCATTTTGCAAGACATCGGATGATCCGGTGAGTGCAACTTGTTTGCTTCGAGTTGTTTTGAGTTGATCTTTTGGAATCTTCTTGAGTGACCTCTTTGACACTTGTTTGAAATGCTATTTTGATGAAGTGTAAGCTTCTTGTGTTGCCAATTTTGATAGAATAGAGTCGTTGTATGAGTTCTTCATTTAGTCTTCATGAGTATCGAATAACCCCTTAGAATAGATCGTTGAGGGGTCTCCATTTGTATCCAATGAGCAGTAGATGGTGTGAATAGATAGTTCATTAACGTTTGATGTGATATACGTGAAACCTCGCATCCACAAACTCATTAGTAATAGCGAACGGTTGTCATTAATCACTGAAACCATATCTCACGGGGGCCTAGATGCTTTCACCGACCCGGGACTCCTCTCTCCCCCGAATCGAAACCACCCTGGATACCCGCGTATCCCAGCCGAATTTCAGTTCTGGATGACTCCAGCTCGATCCCAACCGAACGCCGCCCTCCCCCGGCTATATAAACACCGGCATCGTCCCGTTTTTCGCCCGCGATCGGCTGTTTTTCCTCCGGTGAGAACCGAAGCTCTGATCACCGTTTTCTCTCGATCTTTGCTCGGGTTCTCTGATCTAACGCGCCGATCGTGTTCCACCGCCTCCGGGGAATCACGCAGGTGCAGAAAACTCGGTGGTTTGCGCTTCAGACAGCGCCGACGAGCATCGCCGTGAATTCACCTCGGACCTCGTCGCCGACCGCCTTCCAGGACCTCCGAGCTCAAGAAAAACCCCGAGGTAAGATCCCCGACCTCCCCTCTACCGATCTATGCCATGAAATCCCAGTTTTAGGAAGAATAGACGAAGATCCGAAGTTTTCCGGCGAGATCGCCGCCTCCTGCTGCCGTGCGCTGTGACACCCCAAAATCCTGTTCAGAGGGGAGTTTAAAAATTTTTGGACGTGTTGCATGTGTTGCAAAAATTCAAATTTAAACTGGAATTCAAATTAAACTCAAAACAGAAAAGAAATAGAAAAAAGAAAAAGGAAAACAGAAAAAAACCCGGCCAGTGGGCCGAAACCCACCAGCCGGCCCACCCTGCCCCCGCGCCAGCCCGCAGCCGCGCGCCCGCGCTCTCTCTCTCAGACAGGTGGGACCCACCTGTCATCCCTAACCGTTGATCGTCCGAAACTCGGACTGTTCACCCGTGCGCGCGCGATCGCAACCGACCGGATTTCCGGCCGAATTCTGGTTCCGGAGGAATCCCACTCGATCTAAACAAACCCACCGCCCTCCCCCGTCTATAAAAACCCCGGCCTCGTTCTGTTTTTCCCACGCGATCCGCCGTTTTTACTCCGGTGAGAACCCGAGCCACTCCGGCGAGTTCTGGCCGATCTACGCTCGGAAATTCCGATCTAACTCGCTGGTCTTGATCCACTGCCTCCAGGGAACCTCGCAGGTGCAGAAAACTCGGAGGTTTGCGGTTCAAACACAGCGCCGACGAGCCTCGCCGTGAATTCACCTCGGACCTCGTCGCCGACCGCCTTCCAGGACCTCCGAGCTCAAGAAAACCCCCGAGGTGAGATCCCCGACCTCCCCTCCACCGATCTATGCCATAAAATCACAGTTTTAGGAAGAATTGACGACGATCCAAAACTCTCCGGCGAGATCGCCGCCTCCCGCCGCCGTGCGCCGCCGGGCAGCGCCGCCCACGCTTGATCAGAGCGACGTGGCCGCTTGTGCGCCGTCTATTTTAAATCGCACGGTAGAGTTTAAATCCCCGCGTACCGGTTCGACGTTATAATCTCAGCCGTCTGTTTTAAATCGGACGGTCCACGTCAGCCCCGCGTTATAAACACTGGAAATCTTACGTGCTACCCCCTGGGGTTCTCGGGAAATAAGAGCTAGCCCCGGAAACTTCTGAAAATCATGTAAATTCATTTAAAAATCAGTTTTAGCCCCTGGACATAATAAAAATTAGGAAAAACTCCTCTGTTATGTATAGCTAGACCCCTGAAAATTGTTAAAATAATATTATAGACCCTGTAGTGGGGTGAGTTTACCTTTTTAACTCTGTTTGATATTAAATTTAGGAAATTGAATATGTGGCTAGTATTTAAAATTTAAAAAGTGGGACAAACATATTGTCAAATTTAAATTAAAAACTTTCTCAGTACTTAGGAAACTTTGGAGTGAGACAAAAATAGATTTTTGGCTGAAATGAATCTGTTTAATTTATTATTCACATTTATTAGTTATAGGGACACATTTTTAAGTGAAGAATAGTTCTGAAAATTAGGAAAATAAATGTAAAATAGTTTACATCAGAGGAAAAGGTCAAAAATAGGTTATTAAATATTTTAGATCAGAACCTATTCTGTTTAGATGATGTGTCTTGTTATTTTCATAATAAAGTTCACATTTAGGCATAGGAAATAAATCTGAAAATATAGCAACTAGTAAATGATAAATGGAGTTTCTAAAATCCAAAGAATTCAGTTTAGGGTTGGTAGAAATTCTGAAGACACATATGGAGAAGGAAAATACCTTTCATGCATACTTGGTAGCTAAAAGGTGTAGTAATTGAATATAAGGAATTTATTTAAATTGGAAACTCATATATAAAGTATGCAAGCATAAATGTGAATACAAAAGTAGGAATCATATACACATGATTAAAAGTGCATGTAAGCCAAAGGTCAACACACATAGAGTAAACACAACACATAGAAGTTGTGAATGGCTTTGTTACATGTGAATGTGTGGGTTGTATGAAGTGGAAGTGTGAACTATGTCTTATGGATTGTTGTTTTTCTTTTGCTATGTGTGATGGTATGATGTAGAACCTGCTCAAGAGCAAGTTATTCCTTTCCAAGATCAGGACTACCCATTTCAAGAGCAGCAGGAAGGAGGCAAGTGTCCTTGACCACTTTGATCCTATGCTAGGATGTGTAGATAGAATTATTTGCATTGTCAAATGAAATATGAAACCCATGTTAGGAAGTTTCCCTAGAATTGCATTACCTTGTTTCCTTGTAGCTTGGGTTGGGTTTTATTTTATCATGTCATTTATTATTATGCATATGCTTATCCATGCTTAGAATGGGATATTTGGGATATGAGATCATCCGTTTATTTTACCATACTCTTGAATGAGATATTGTGAGTTATGTAGAGGTAGGGATCAAGGCAAGTTGGATGTTTTGGTTGTGTGCTGGGTGCACGAGACTCGGGTTTGTGTTTAGTACTTGCCTGGATCCTAAGGACCGGTTCATGAAGCATGTAACCTGGCTTTACCGTGCCAACCACATGCTGAGATGGGGCAACTTGGCCAATTAATTAGGTGTATCCCCGGCGTAGTATCGGTGTGTTTGATGGTGCGGGGAATAGGTGTCAGCTGGACTACCATATGAACCGCAAGGCTCAAGAGGGGGCCACTGCAGCGGGGTTGGAGCCTCTTGTATGCTGTTAGGGGTGAAACCTCAGTGGGCCCACGCTCGTCGAGAATCCCTTTGTAAAGGCTTCGTAGTGATCTCCTAGCTACACACCTGGGAAGTGTGAATGTGGTTCATAGCCACTGGCATAATGGAGGTTCTTTTAGTCACCCGACAACGGGGGATGAAATCACTACATGTGGGTACAGTGGTGCAAACTCTGCAGAGTTAAAACTGTCATGACAGCCGTGCTCACGGTCAAGAGCGGCTTGGACTTATTCATGATTAGAGGATTGATGGTTTTGGAAGTTGTGGATGTTAAGCGAGGAGCTTAACATTGGAAATGATGTTATGGTTATTTGATTATGATGATGGGATGGGAGATTGGGACCATTTCACCTGTGTAGTAATGTAGGTGCTTAATAAGCTAAGGTATTAATTGCGTAGTGCTTTAACCATGAGTTCAACCTCCCCTTGTTCTATCCATGCATGACATAACTTTCCCACACTTGCTGAGTACCATTGGTACTCAACCTTGCATATTTTGTTGGTTTATATTGCTGCTCAGGTCAAGATAATGAGGTGGTGTATAATGACCAAGACTTTGGACCCGAAGAAGGTTTCTAGGATCATGGAGACCCGCGGGCAACGCCTGTGACGGAGCCCTCGAGAATAATAATTCCGCTGCTAGTTTATTTACTTGTGATGAACTTATTATTGTCCATCGAGACATTTGCTATGTAAGACTTATTTATATTTGACACCTGGCTTGTAATAAATGATGCTTCACTATTTGTCATCACATGTATGAGAAAATGATCCTGGCATACATGTGATATTCACTTGGTTGTTCTTCGGAAAAACCGGGTTTGACAGAAGTGGTATCAGAGCCAAGGTTGCCCGTAGGAACGTGGACCTAGGTAGAAATGGACGTATTTAAGGGCCCTATTTTCTTAAAAACTATTTTACAAGGTGTGTGTTGAAAAGTGTTATTTAATGAAATCACTTTCTTCATCTTACCCCAACTTTCATTCAAAATAGGATTTTTGTTTAAAAGTTTAACTAACCTAAGTTTAAATGCTTTTTGTTTTAGATGGTTCGCATGATTCGCACCGCTCGCAAGTCCACAGCAGGGAGAGTTCCCGTAGTTGCCCTTGCCGAAAGAGAGGAGAGCCGTCCGGTGACGTACCTTTCCTACGGATTGGCAGTAGGAGGCTTGTTGCGCCGTCTTCGACGTATGCTCGAAGCCGCCGGCAATACGGGCAAGCTAATCATACACTATAGCTCCACCAGGGCCATCCGGGAGAAGCGGGAAGAATGGAGTTCAGAAATGAGGATTATCCATGAAAATCAGCTGCTCAAGATCCACCGCTCTCCAGCTTGTCGAGCAACACAGGTCGATGTGGAGAAGGATGTCACTTGGGAGGCCATCACCTGCCAGAGTCACATCTATCGTCGCCACCTGGACAGGACTGAGTACATGTATGTCCTCCAGCGTGAGAGTGGTACAACGGAGTATAAGTACCCGCCAGTGCAGCAAGGGACTTCCCATGAGCACATGGACTTGTGCTTGGAGGATGCTGCTATGCTCAGCACTCGACTGTAGGAGTGTCAGCAAGAACTTCAGGATGTTCGGGACACCCTGAAGGAAACGGAGGCGTTGCTGCGAGCCTGCTTAAGGGCGAGAGAAAGAGGAGATGGGAATGAACTGTGTGTCACCGTGAATGATACATGGACTCCTGACTCCCCAGATCGCCGGGCGATTAGGCGTCGTCGCACTTTTCCACCAGCAGCTTCCCCACCCAAAGCAGAGTCAGAAGGCAGCCGCAATGATGAGGAAGACCCCGAGGAGTCAGCTCAGTGAATACGAGTAGTGTAGAGTCCTTCCCTTAGTTTAGCAGGATGTCGAGTAGTCGAGTCGTTATCTTAGTTAATGGTGTGTTAATGATTGGTGTGTGACGTGAGTTGTGGAAGCCATGAGCAATTGTCCACAGCCTCGTCTCCAGATTGTTTTGCTTTGGTGTGTGAACCCACATGAAATAATATTGCATTTATTTTGTGTGAGATATGAACCCTCAGAAAAGTATAACAAAGCCTCAACACTTCAGAGTACAAACAAGTGAAAGTAGTAAGATGATACGTAATGCTTTAAATTAACATTGGTTGATCATGCCAGATGGCCGGAAGAGGAAAAGGACGTGCTGCCAACCCCGCCAACAACAACGATGAGGCCTCCAACCCTCATCTTTCTGGAGGCCAGGACAGGGGTGGTCACCGTGAAGGAGTTGACCCCCTCCACCAAATGCTGGAGAATCAAAATCAGCTCATCCAGAACTTGACTCAAGTGGTGGCCAACTTGCATCAAGTTCCACCTCCACAAGCTGCACCACGCCAACCAAGGTTGAGTGAGTTTCTAGGAACTCAACCTCCAAAGTTTGCAAGTGCTGCTGAACCTCTGGAGGCAGATGATTGGCTAAAGACCATTGAGAGCAAGATGAGGATCATACAGTGCCAAGGGTATGAGAGGGTGCTGTTTGCCTCTCATCAATTGCATGGACCTGCTGCTGATTGGTGGACCGCCTACGTGGCCGCCCATCATGACCCTGAGAACGTCACTTGGGAAGAGTTCAAGCGTAGCTTCCGCAACCATTACATCCCAAGAGGTGAACTCAAAAACAAGAGGAAGGAGTTCTTGGGACTGCGGCAGGGAAACATGACGGTGAGAGAATACCTCACTAAATTTACTCAACTATCCCGTTATGCCCCACGAGACATAGAGACTGATGAGCAGAAACAAGATTGTTTCGTGGAAGGACTTACCGCAGAAATGCAGTGTGCAATGTCCTCAAATGAGTATGAAAGCTTCCAAAAGATGGTGGACAGAGCGTTTGTGGTAGAAAGGAAGCTGAAGGCCTTGGAAAATGAGAATAAGAGGAAGGCCGGGTGGTCACATCAAGCCTCAGGGAGCAACACCCGCCCACGTCTGATGCAACAACCTGCAGGGCAGACGAACCGTGCTGCGGTACCCTACTCAGCACCAAGAGGGTACAACCCGAACTACAGGCCTCCGGCAGCACCAGCACAGCCGCAACGTCAGTTTGTACAGCAGCCTCGCCCCGCATATCCACCTCGACCAGCAGTGCAAGGACCTCCAAACCAACCCCAAGACAACAAAGGCCAGGCACCTATGGTTGGGGTGCAATGTTTTAGCTGTGGTGAAGTGGGGCACTACGCCCATAAGTGCCCAAAGAAGAAGCCCACGCAGCCACAACAGCAGAATGTAATGAGAGGACGGGTGAACCACGTCACTATGGAGGAAGCACAAGAGGCACCCGACGTGGTAGTTGGTAAGTTTCCTGGCAATTTACACATTGCAACCCTGCTGTTTGATTCTGGTGCTATCCACTCGTTCATTGCTCAAGGGTTTGTTAAGAAGCATGACCTAGCAACAACACAAATGAACCATATGCTAGCCGTAAACTCTCTAGGTGGAGAAATAAGGACAAGACAAGTGTGTCCCAAAGTGAACCTAGACATTAATGGGGTAGTATTTACTGCTAACCTCATAGTGATAGATTCACAAGGGATAGATATTATTTTGGGTATGGATTGGTTGACCAAACATAAAGGAATCATCCATTGTTCGACCAGAACGGTGGAACTAACTCACCCTAGTGGCACAAGAGTAAAGTTCATAACAATACACGAGCCTAGGAGGGACATTAAATTAAATCAAGTTGAGGTGAAAGTTGAGGAGATCAGGACCATCAGGGAATATCCAGATGTTTTTCCGGAGGATTTGCCAGGTATGCCTCCCGATCGTGAAGTGGAATTCGCAATTGAGCTAGTGCCTGGAACAGCCCCGATATACAAGAGACCTTATCGGATGGACTCCAAGCAGCTAGAAGAACTCAAGGATCATTTGAGAGAATTGACGGAGAAGGGGTATATTCGCCCTAGTTCCTCACCATGGGGAGCTCCGGTAATATTTGTGCCCAAAAAGGACGGAACCCAAAGGTTATGCATGGATTACCGTGCCTTGAATAAGGTAACCATCAAGAACAAGTACCCATTACCCCGTATTGAAGACTTGTTTGATCAGTTGAGGGGAGCTTGTGTGTTCTCAAAAATTGATCTCAGGTCAGGATACCACCAACTCAAGATAAGGCAATCTGATATTCCCAAGACAGCTTTCGTATCTCAGTACGGATTGTATGAATACACTGTCATGCCTTTCGGGCTAACTAATGCCCCGACGTACTTCATGTATCTCATGAACAAGGTATTCATGGAATATCTGGACAAATTTGTGGTGGTTTTCATAGATGACATTCTCGTCTTCTCCAAAGATGAAGAAGAACATGAGAAACATCTAAGGTTGGTGTTGCAAAGGCTGAGAGAACACCAACTATATGCCAAGTTGAGCAAGTGTGAGTTTTGGCTGAAGAGAGTTCCCTTCTTAGGACATATAATCTCGGAGGGAGGAATCTCCGTGGATCCTGCCAAAATCGAGGATATACAGAAGTGGAAAACCCCTGAAAATGTCGAGGAAGTTTGAAGCTTTTTGGGAATGGCTGGATACTATCGACGGTTTATTGAGGGGTTCTCTAAGATCTCGAGACCCCTCACCAAACTGTTGGAGAAGGGAATCACATTCACATGGACGCCACAGCGCGAGACGAGTTTTCAGGAGCTAAAGAAAAGATTGACAACAGCCCCAGTGTTGGTTATGCCAGATATGCAGAAGAATTTCACGGTGTACTGCGATGCCTCTGGAAACGGGTTGGGATGTGTTCTCATGCAAGAAGGGCATGTCGTGGCTTATGCATCCCGACAACTCTGGAAGCACGAGAAAAACTATCCTACACATGACCTAGAACTAGCCGCAGTGGTACACGCGTTGAAAATTTGGCGACACTATTTGATGGGGAAGAGGACAGAGATATATACGGATCATAAGAGTCTGAAGTACATTTTCACACAGCCAGATCTCAACCTCAAACAAAGGAGATGGTTAGAGCTAATCAATGACTTTGATGTGGGCATCAACTATCATCCTGGGAAAGCAAACGTCGTGGCCGATGCTTTAAGTTGGAAAGTGCAAGTCAATAAGTTGAGCTTAAAAGACATGCCTGCAGAATTGAAGGACGAGGTTATAAGGCTCAATCTATGCCTTGTTAGTAGTGGTGAAGCCATCGCCATGGAAGTGGACTCCACACTAGAGCAAGACATACGCGATGGTCAAAAGAACGACGAGAAGATACAAGAAATCAGGCAACTCATCAAGGAAAATAAAGCTCCTGGTTTCAGAGAGGATGAACAAGGTACGGTGTGGCACGGGAAAAGGATCTGTGTGCCTGAAGTAAATGATATCCGTGAATTAATTATGAAGGAGGCTCACGATTCCGACTATTCCATTCATCCTGGGAGTACGAAGATGTACCAGGACCTCAAGAGCAGGTATTGGTGGTATGGCATGAAGCGAGATGTCGCGGAACATGTTGCCCTATGTAACACATGTCAGTTGGTGAAAGCAGAACATCAACGACCCGCGGGATTATTGCAACCACTCAAAGTGCCTGAATGGAAATGGGAAGAAATTGGTATGGATTTCATAGTGGGATTGCCTAGGACCCAATCAGGATATGATTCAATATGGGTCATCATTGACAGGCTAACCAAGGTAGCTCATTTCATCCCCGTGAAAGAAAGCTACAGCGGATCCAAATTGGCAGAGTTGTACATGTCAAGGATCGTGTGTTACCATGGAGGGCCAAAGAAGATTGTGTCGGATCGAGGGACGCAGTTCACCTCAAGGTTCTGGCAAAAATTGCATGAAACCATGTGAACCCATCTGAATTTCAGCTCTGCCTATCATCCCCAAACTGACGGGCAGACGGAAAGAACCAATCAGATCCTTGAAGATATGCTGAGGGCATGTGCACTCAAAAACAATCGGAGTTGGGACAAGAACTTACCATATGCGGAATTCTCCTATAACAACAGCTATCAAGCTAGTATGAAGATGTCACCGTTTGAAGCTTTGTACGGGGGGAAGTGCAGAACTCCCCTATTTTGGAACCAAACAGGGGAAAGTAAAGTGTTTGGTCCAGAAGTACTCCAAGAAGCCGAGGCGAAGGTGAGGGAAATTCGCAACAACTTGAGGATAACACAGACACCCCAAAAGAGCTATGCCGATGTACGAAGAAGAGAGCTCGTTTTCAACGTGGGAGACTATGTCTATCTCAAGGTGTCCCCTATCCGAGGACTTCGTCGGTTCAAGAAGAAAGGGAAGTTGTCACCTCGATACATCGGACCCTTTCAAGTTCTGGAGAGGAAAGGCGAAGTGGCGTATCAACTGGAATTACCGGCTCGCCTATCGGATGTGCACGATGTATTCCATGTGTCACAACTCAAGAAATGCCTGAGGACGCCTGAAGAGGTGTTACCCATGAATGAAGTGGACGTAGCTGAGGATTTGTCTTATGCCGAGCAACCATACAAGATTTTGGAGACAATGGAACGCTTCACCAGAAATTAAAGAATCCGGATGTGCAAGGTGTAGTGGAAGCATCACTCAGAAGAGGAAACCACCTGGGAGCGAGAAGATGAGCTTAAGGCACAATTCCCGGAATTGTTTTCTTAGAACCACCAATCTCGAGGACGAGATTTATTTTAAGGGGGGTAGAGCTGTGACACCCCAAAATCCTGTTCAGAGGGGAGTTTAAAAATTTTTGGACGTGTTGCATGTGTTGCAAAAATTCAAATTTAAACTAGAATTCAAATTAAACTCAAAACAGAAAAGAAATAGAAAAAAGAAAAAGGAAAACAGAAAAAAACCGGCCAGTGGGCCGAAACCCACCAGCCGGCCCACCCTGCCCCCGCGCCAGCCCGCAGCCGCACGCCCGCGCTCTCTCTCTCTCAGACAGGTGGGACCCACCTGTCATCCCTAATCCGAAACTCGGACTGTTCACCCGCGCGTGCGCGATCGCAACCGACCGGATTTCCGGCCGAATTCTGGTTCCGAAGGACTCCCACTCGATCTAAACAAACCCACCGCCCTCCCCCGTCTATAAAAACCCCAGCCTCGTTCTGTTTTTCCCACGCGATCCGCCGTTTTTACTCCGGTGAGAACCCGAGCCACTCCGGCGAGTTCTGGCCTATCTACGCTCGGAAATTTCAATCTAACTCGCTGGTCTTGATCCACCGCCTCCGGGGAACCTCGCAGGTGCAGAAAACTCGGTGGTTTGCGGTTCAAACACAGCGCCGACGAGCCTCGCCGTGAATTCACCTCAGACCTTGTCGCCGACCGCCTTCCAGGACCTCCGAGCTCAAGAAAACCCCCGAGGTGAGATCCCCGACCTCCCCTCCACCGATCTATGCCATAAAATCACAGTTTTAGGAAGAATTGACGAAGATCCGAAACTCTCCGGCGAGATCGCCGCCTCCCGCCGCCGTGCGCCGCCGGGCAGCGCCGCCCGCGCTCGATCAGAGCGACGTGGCCGCTTGTGCGCCGTCTATTTTAAATCGCACGGTAGAGTTTAAATCCCCGCGTACCGGTTCGACGTTATAATCTCAGCCGTCTGTTTTAAATCGGACGGTCCACGTCAGCCCCGCGTTATAAACACTGGAAATCTTACGTGCTACCCCCTGGGGTTCTCGGGAAATAGTAGCTAGCCCCGGAAACTTCTGATCTAGCCCCTGGAACTTCAGAAAATCATGTAAATTCATTTAAAAATCAGTTTTAGCCCCTGGACTTAATAAAAATTAGGAAAAACTCCTCTGTTATGTATAGCTAGACCCCTGAAAATTGTTAAAATAATATTATAGACCCTGTAGTGGGGTGAGTTTACCTTTTTAACCCTGTTTGATATTAAATTTAGGAAATTGAATATGTGGCTAGTATTTAAAATTTAAAAACTGGGACAAACATATTGTCAAATTTAAATTAAAAACTTTCTCAGTACTTAGAAAACTTTGGAGTGAGATAAAAATAGATTTTTGGCTGAAATGAATCTGTTTAATTTATTATTCACATTTATTAGTTATAGGGACACATTTTTAAGTGAAGAATAGTTCTAAAAATTAGGAAAATAAATGTAAAATAGTTTACATCAGAGGAAAAGGTCAAAAATAGGCTATTAAATATTTTAGATCAGAACCTATTCTGTTTAGATGATGTGTCTTGTTATTTTCATAATAAAGTTCACATTTAGGCATAGGAAATAAATCTGAAAATATAGCAACTAGTAAATGATAAATGGAGTTTCTAAAATCCAAAGAATTCAGTTTAGGGTTGGTAGAAATTCTGAAGACACATATGGAGAAGGAAAATACCTTTCATGCATACTTGGTAGCTAAAAGGTGTAGTAATTGAATATAAGGAATTTATTTAAATTGGAAACTCATATATAAAGTATGCAAGCATAAATGTGAATACAAAAGTAGGAATCATATACACATGATTAAAAGTGCATGTAAGCCAAAGGTCAACACACATAGAGTAAACACAACACATAGAAGTTGTGAATGACTTTGTTACATGTGAATGTGTGGGTTGTATGAAGTGGAAGTGTGAACTATGTCTTATGGATTGTGGTTTTTCTTTTGCTATGTGTGATAGTATGATGTAGAACCTGCTCAAGAGCAAGATATTCCTTTCCAAGATCAGGACTACCCATTTCAAGAGCAGCAGGAAGGAGGCAAGTGTCCTTGACCACTTTGATCCTATGCTAGGATGTGTAGATAGAATTATTTGCATTGTCAAATGAAATATGAAACCCATGTTAGGAAGTTTCCCTAGAATTGCATTACCTTGTTTCCTTGTAGCTTGGGTTGGGTTTTATTTTATCATGTCATTTATTATTATGCATATGCTTAGCCATGCTTAGAATGGGATATTTGGGATATGAGATCATCAGTTTATTTTACCATACTCTTGAATGAGATATTGTGAGTTATGTAGAGGTAGGGATCAAGGCAAGTTGGATGTTTTGGTTGTGTTCTGGGTGCACGAGACTCGGGTTTGTGTTTAGTACTTGCCTGGATCCTAAGGACCGGTTCATGAAGCATGTAACCTGGCTTTACCGTGCCAACCACATGCTGAGATGGGGCAGCTTGGCCAATTAATTAGGTGTATCCCCGGCGTAGTATGGTTGTGTTGGATGGTGCGGGGAATAGGTGTCAGCTGGACTACCATATGAACCGCAAGGCTCAAGAGGCGTCCACTGCAACGGGGTTGGAGCCTCTTGTATGCGGTTAGGGGTGAAATCTCAGTGGGCCCATGCTCGTCGGGAATCCCTTTGTAAAGGCTTCGTAGTGATCTCCTGGCTACACACCTGGGAAGTGTGAATGTGGTTCGTAGCCACTGGCATAATGGAGGTTCTTTTAGTCCACCCGGCAACGGGGGATGAAATCACTACATGTGGGTACAGTGGTGCAAACTCTGCAGAGTCAAAACTGTCATGACAGCCGTGCTCACGGTCAAGAGCGGCTTGGACTTATTCATGATTAGAGGATTGATGGTTTTGGAAGTTGTGGATGTTAAGCGGGGAGCTTAACATTGGAAATGATGTTATGGTTATTTGATTATGATGATGGGATGGGAGATTGGGACCATTTCACCTGTGTAGTAATGTAGGTGCTTAATAAGCTAAGATGATAGGTATTAATTGCGTAGTGCTTTAACCATGAGTTCAACCTCCCCTTGTTCTAGCCATGCATGACATAACTTTCCCACACTTGCTGAGTACCATCGGTACTCAACCTTGCATATTTTGTTGATTTATATTGCTGCTCAGGTCAAGATAATGAGGTGGTGTATAATGACCAAGACTTTGGACCCGAAGAAGGTTTCTAGGTTCATGGAGACCCCCGGGCAACGCCTGGTGGAATTCTCATACAACAATGGCTATCAAGTGAGTATCAAGATGGCACACTATGAAGCTCTCTACGGTCGTAAATGCCGCACCCCATTAAACTGGTGTGAGTCCGATGAAAGGGTCACATTCGGGGTTGATGTGGTGAACGACGACGAAGAGCACGTTCGGACGATTCAAGCCAACTTGAAGACCGCTCAATCCTGGCAAAAAATCTACGCTGATAAGAGGTGTAGGCCGCTGCACTTTGACGTCAGGGAACACATGTACCTCCTGTATCTCCGATGAAAGGCGTGCACCGGTTCGGCGTGAAGGGGAAACTCGCTCCCCGATTCATTGGACCCTATGCCATCACCAAGAAGTGTGGACCAGTGGCGTATAGACTGGAACTACCGGCATCTCTTGCTGGTGTTCACGATGTGTTCCATTTCTGACAACTGCAAAAATGTCTGAAGTATACGGCTGCTGTTCCCACCGAAGACATCGGTGAGCTGCAACCGGATTTAACGTATGGTGAATATCCGGTGGCAATTATTGATGAAAAGGCACGGACCACACGTAGGCGAACATTGTGGTTCTACAAAATACTCTGGAGCAACCACACTGCCGAAGAAGCGATGTGGGAGAGCGAGGAATTTCTTTGCTCAAACTACCCGAAATTCATGGCGTCTCAGCACGGGTGAGTTTCTATTACATCGCTGCCTCTTCTTTTGTAATCTCGGGGTGAGATTTTTTAAGGGGGGAGGAATGTAAAAGCCCAAGAAAGGGACTTGCAAAAATTGTTCATCACCTCACAACACCACAGCTCTTGTGATGGATGTCTCATGAACACTTGTGAGAGCAAGTAACCACCATCAAAAAGGTGATTACAGGGGAAAGCCCTAACTTCCAAAAAGTAGGATTTCTACACATAAACATGAATGGTTGAGCTCACCCCTAGACCTTATATATTCTTGGGAAGGCTCAGGCCAAATTGCATGCAAATCCAATACTTTTTGATGCACTTTTGGAGACAATTGAAAAAGGGGCTAATTTGAATGCAAATTCAAATTGCAGAACCTTTAATCACTTGAATTCAAAAATTGGCTTCATATTCAAACTCAGCACATTTCTCTGAGTTATTCCACAAATTTTCATCCTCATTTGAGTTCAGCTTGGCAGGAGCTAATTTGAGCAAATTCAAACTGAATTTGATTTTCAGCCTCACATATACTCAAATTCCTTCAAACCCAATGTCAATTTGAATTATTCAAATTTAGAGACCAGACATGTTGTTTGATAAAATTACCAGGGACAAGGGGGTCACACAAATTAAGAGCAGTAAGAAGTTAATTTTGGAGGACAATTTTGGAGCCTGTGGGGCCCTCCTGTAAGCCACACTGGAGTGCGACCGACTGAACTCAGTCTACTCGGTTCCCACGCGCACAGTGAGAAGGGGGGCGCGGTGACTTCGCGCCGAAGGCCACCGAGCGGCGCCGGCCAGCTCCTGCTTCGGTGTGGGAGGTGGCTCAACAGGTGTTGCGCCCTCCACTGCCTTCGGTTGGCTATAAATGGCACGCAATCGGCTGGCGAGCTCCTCTTTCGCGCACTTCAGTAAACAGCCGCCTAGCCGCCCGAGTTCCGATCCCGTGCTAACCGAGCTGCGATCGTCCTCTGCCTCGACGTCCATAGAAAAGCGGAGCGCTAGCTTGTCCTCAAGCTCACCGCGCAAACCGTTCCAAGGTTTGACCTTTGTGCGTAGAGAATTTCCCAGTTTAGGATTGGGAGCTCACCCGATTAGGTTTAGGAGAAATTCGGGAGGATCGTCGTGTGGGAGGGCAAACAGAGCTGAGAAATAGAATCTAGAGGTTCTTGCGCCCCTCCTCGATCGAAAACCGGAAAGAAACCACCGCCGGAACCATAGGTTCACCGAGGAACAGCTCAGCGGAAGAGGGGGTTGCCGGTGAGGTCCGGTTCGCCGGCTGTTTTGGCCCCAACCGAGGTCATGCCGAGCTTCCCGAGGCTTCCCTGAACGTGGTGACGTGATTAGCGCGCGAAGGGGGTGGGTAGGAGGACGGGAACACGTTGCCGACGTTGCACAAAGACATAGCGCTCGTCGCCGGTTCGCTATGGCGGTTAGCCGGTGGAGGCCTTGTGTCCAGCGTGTTCAGCGTCCGAAGTTACGTGGGGGCGGCAAGTCTCACCGTCGCCGGCGAGCTAGATCGCCGGGAACGCCGACCTCGCCGGAACTCCGGCAGCTCAGGGCGGCGGCGTTGGGAGGTAGACGAAGGCATGGGGTCCCACGTGTCAGCCGCTGTGTTAAGCATGCGCGAGCGTGTGGTCAGTTTAAATTAAACGGGCGGGTTCAGCTGTCAGTCGCTGGTTAAGCGCGGGAGGCAATTTTCTTTAGGAAAATAATTCTGGGATCAGCCCAAACTTTAGAAATTCATAACTTGGTTTAGAAGTGTCCAAATTCAGTGAACCAAATTTTTCTGAACTCAGCTTTTTGAGTATTTTCCAGCAACACAAGTTTCAGCTCATGAAACTTAATAGCTTTCCAGAATTAATTCCCTAATATTTAAACTGTTGGGAATTTTATCTGGAGAATTACTTTATGAAAAAATCTGAAATTTGGCTGAGAGATTCATTGGAAAATCCTTGAGTCACAGTAAAATTTTCAGACCCATCCAGATTTATTTAGTCCCCCTATTGGGGTGATTAAATGAACTTCCCTGAGAAAATAGAAAAATGTACAGAAACATTTTTCAGATTTCCTCAAATCTTGTTTAGGGCATAACTTCATATAGAATTCTTCAAATGACATGAAACAAATTCCATTAGAGCCATCTCAAGTTCTAGTTTCCAGAAAGTAAGGGTTGGAGCCATGCAAATCCCTGGAATTCCTTATAGGCTCTACTAATGACCAAATAAGCTTTCCTTTTATACAAGGCTCAAATGAACTTTGTTTCCAATGAAGCTTGGTCAAGACCCTGGTTAGGACCGTACCAAGCCACCATAAAATTTTTAGAGCCAAAGGGGAGGGTTAGCTAGAGTTATTGTAATTACTTATTCAGTTCTAAACATTGTATTTAAGTTTACATATAGTATCTCGTTTACGTGTAGTCGCTGAAGGCGAGGAGACCCCAGAAGTGCTCGACTTCCTTCTTCCGGATGAAGCCCTAACCACTGACCAGCAGCAACAAGGCAAGCCCCGGTTTGCATTAACCCATTTTACAAAGTTTTGCTTTATGTATACTTAGTATGTGGTATAGATGTGCATTAGGTGTAGGATGGATGAAACCCATGTGCATAACCAGATTTTTCCTATAAGAGTGAGGGTAGTGTCTAAGTCCTCGAGTAGACAGTCTATGCTTAATGATTCATAGAACTTCGGTACAAGTCGAGTAGTTGGAATCTGCTCGCGAGTTAGGCTTGGGACACACGGGATTGGTTCGAGTGAAGTGAGATCACTTTAGTAATGAAAATGAGACTAGGCAGGGGCTAGGGCACAGCAAGAGGAAGTCTTTTGGGCGCGCCCTGTCCGTGTCAATTGAGGACCAATCCGTGTGCGGCCCACGCTGATCAAGTTTGAATGTACCAAAGGCATATCGGATATATGGGCCCCGGTAAACCGATGTAACCTAAACCTCCGGGCGTCGAGGCATAGAACACCGATTTATAGGTGTAGGTTGAGGGCAGCAAGGTGGAAATCTGCTAACGGGCATAGAGAGATGCTCCGTGTAGGGAACCTCCTGTCCATTTCAGTGCGACCAGTTCGACGTTTGGGCTGTTGGGGGAAAGGTTGTCCCGTACGACATCGAGTGAGCGTGATGTGCAGCTCCATCGGTGGGCTTACGTGACGTGCTCTTCGGATATCCCTGCAGGTGTATATCGAGTCGATTCGCTGTCCCTCACAGTGAAGAGTACCACTTGGTCACTGAGTCGTGACGTAGGTTAATATATGAAATGTGATGCTTCAATATTCCTGTTATGATAAAATTTTATTGCTACTTGTGTGCCACCAAATATTGCTTATTAAATTTCAGATTCATGAACTGTTAACTTGTGGCTAAAAGAGGAAATAAGGATGAACTTGTAGGCGTGTCCGTTTGCTGAAATTTTACTGTCCCATGTTCATTGTACACCGCATATAGAGTTTCATGCCTAGGTGAGTCGGTTAAGTCTTGTTGAGCCATCGTGCTCATGGTTGCTGCTTCAGTGCTTTTCAGGTGATGACTACCCCACGGACTCGGGTTACGAGTCCACCAGCGAGGGTTACCCTCCGTCAGGGACCACGGCTGAGTGGGAGCCGTACACGCCGCGCTGAGCTGGAGGAGTGCAGCTAGTGTGGGTTGCCCTAGGGCTGGGCAACTGATCTTTGCTAGATAGATGGGCGTAAGTTGTACAAACTTAGTTTCGCTGGTGTAATATAAACACTAGTCGTAACTGAAGTATTGTACTACTTTGTACATTTCAGTTGGTTTTCTATGTAATACAATATGGTTCTTATGATGTGTGCTGTCGGGTGTCGCAGTGTGCGGCACCACCCTCTGCGATCCTGGATGAGCGGATCTCTGTCCGCCACAAAAACCAGTTTAGTTGTTACTACGTCAAGAAGCAGTGGGCAAGTATGCTCATATAACCGCGAGCGACGGTGATTCGAATCAGTACACGCCCGGACTATACGACACGTACACCCGTACTCTGAGTTGCCGGCAGCAACCTCGACTGACATTGTACGGGGCCACCTTTCCCATGATCTTCCACACAGGACGCGGTCTAACTGCCCCGAGTACGCAAGCTCCCTCAAGGTACATACCCGCAGTGGTACGTTCTTGAGCGAGTTACCTCCTGCTACCCTGACGCCGAAAGCCTAAGGCAGTTAGAAAAGTTCCAATATGGATCTCCCAAGGTACATCGGTTTCCTGGGTCCCATATCGCCAGTATGCGCTCGGTACACAACTCAAACTTGTCCAACAGGGCCAAGAACGGGCAGGCCATAACCGACACAGGCAGGGATATGCACGCACGGTCCGCAGCCTGCTGCATCTAAGCCTCACTGCCCGGTCCCCATTTCTTAAGTGTGAACTTTCCTCATTGTATCTATTTTTGACCCGCTCCGAATAAACCAGCCCTAAACTCGTGAGTAGATTCCAACTACTCGACTTCTACCGGACCTTTCCTACTAAAATTTAGCGTAGCGAAATCCACTATAGGAGATGCTATTTTACCCTTTCTCTCTTAGTTATTTCTGGTCATGCAACTGGGGCTTTCAACATCAACTAGACTTAATGCAATCAAACAATTCAAGCTATGATCTCTAGAAATGGAAATGTTTTATAGAACTGTTCAAATGCAAACTGGAGCTTGCCTGTTTTGCAGGTGACTAAGATTACAATCAGTTAGTGAAGATCACTTGGGGCTTGATCACTCGCTTTCCTCCTTCCTTGATCTTCACTTCAAATCCTTCTCAAGTGCTCACGTAGATGCTACACGATATGAATATGCATACGTATTTAATTGTAAATCTTTTGCTAATAAGCTCTAATGACAAGTTTAAAAACTGGAACTCTGTTTAAGAAGTTAAAATGACACTGGTGCTAGTGGTTTGGGTTGGGTTTAAACACGATGATCAAGTGTTGAGTGCTATCTCCACTTGGGTGCTGATCACCTTAAGAGGTTACACAGGACAGTGGTGATCCAGATCTCCAATGGAGCTGAAAATTTTCTTGTGAGTTCCTTGTCACAAGAAAGTCATCTGGACCAAAAATTAGCACTTTTCATTGAGTGTTTTATTCAGAACAATTCTCTAAGCAATTAAGCAAAGATGAATTAATTCTGAGGTAACACCCATGTTCATGTCAAACTTAGTGAACTAAATTTTCAATTATAGTTCATAGATCCTGCATGAATTTTCCTAAGATTTTTGGGGCTAAGAATTTCCCAGAACTAAATTTTGAAGTTTTGGAAATTCTCTGAAAATGTTTCTGTATTCATTTGAACACAGCAACTTAAAATCTGAATTCTCCTGACCAAATTAACTCCGAATGAGTTGAACCTTTTACCGGAGTCTAATAACACCCTAAAGAAAATTCTGGAAAATTTTGAGGATTTTTGGATGAACCAAACTCCATCTAAAATTCTTTTGCTGAAAAGCTTTAATGAATTCTCCAGAATTAAATAATGACTTTCATACAAATTGGGTTGCATATTTGGATGGAGTTCTTCAACCTGAATCCAACCCAATTTGAATCATTAAATTTGGAGTTTCCGACACAAAGATATGATTTTACAAGAATTGGGGAAAATCTGAAAATGAGCTCTGTTCTATTTTTCCAATTTTCAGAGATATAAGGAATTAACACCACATTTGGACAAGTAAATTAGGTCCAATGACTCTGAAATTTTTACTGGAGTTCAAGTATTTCTGGAAGAATGTCCTGCCCAAAATTGGAAATTTTCCAATACACAGAACTCCTGGAATAAATCCTACAAGATTTCCTTTATATGAATTAATGAACCAAATCCATGAATTTTCATAAATATTGGGCTGCGCCCCTGGATAGTTCTATCTGAGGGGAATCGAATAAAATTTATTTGACAATTTTTGGACATTCCTACACAAAGTTGTGGCTCTCCAATGTTTAAACTGAAAACTGGAAAATCTGAAAATGTTTAAACGCTGACCGTGGGTCCCACCCGTCAGCCATCTTCTTCAACCTCGTGCCAGAGACCCGAGCGGCGGTGCCCTCCGGCGAGGGTCACCGGAACCCACTTTCCGGCCACCTCCCGACCTCAAACTCGCCGCGCCCCTTAATTTGCGGCGCTGAACTCAGCTTGAGGGTCGCCGTCGGCCGAGGTTCACCGGAAAATAGCGCGCACCGGTCACAGCAAGAGATAAGACTCCGGCGAGGTTGGGTTCCGTCATTTCTTCACCAAATGATCGGCTCTCGGGCTCTAGAGCACCAGGGAAACTTGTAGAAGCTGAACATGGACTCTAACACCGGTGAAACGGCCGGCAACCTAGGGCTCCACGGTGATCCGAGGTGCTTTTCCATGGCGGCCCAAATAACAGCAAGAACTCGGTCGTTTCTGAATCATTTTGCTTGATTCTTCTTTGAGGAGGAGCGCTAGGATGTGAGGAAGGTCCTTGCAATCTTGCTCGGGCAGTAGTTACCCGAGTAACTTGAATTTCGGGGTAGACCGAGCTCTACCCAAACACACTATGTTTCGGGAAATCTGGAAATTCGCCTCACCCGGTTGATCAATTGCTATACGGCTTGCAGCTACACGAGCTAGGGAGGATGGTGCACCTTTATTGTGCAGCGAGTTTGACGCAAGGACGGCCGGGGCGTGCTGCCCACAGTGAACCGAATGGAACTTCCACCAGTGAGCTTCGGTTCTCGGCGCCGATCCTTGTTTTGTGAGCACCACGAGCTAGGAACATCGGTGTGGTGGAGATGGCACGGTAGAGCACAAGAGGGCTCTGCTTTTTTGTATAGACAGCTTGAGTATCCAGTGCTCGTGTGGGCTGTGGTGATTGAAACACGGCGAGCGGCGCCCGCTGCTACTCACCCGGGAGAGAGAACACCGAGAGCTGAGCTACGAGTGAGGAGAGGAACTTCGGTTATACTACCGTGTGGGAGATAAGCGCAGCGGTGAGTCTCGGGAGAGCAGAGCTGGCGTTGTTGAGCCACCGAGCGAGGTCCGAGCAGGTGCTGTCTAGCACGCACGTGCCCGGGAGAAAACATAGTCGGTTTTTGCATTGTGGGTGTATGACATGTGGGTCCCGCCCTCTCATTTTTTCCCCCACTGTGCTTCGAGATTCCCACGCAAACGTTGTCCAAATCTCACCAAATTTAGAGGATAGGCCAAACATAATGCGAGGAATTTAAATATTAAATCTGATTTCAAAATTGAGCACATTTGGTTCAGTTTCCAAATTCAAATTTGAATTTGAATGTGCTCGCAAATGTTCCTTCGAATAAATGGTAGATGAGCTCCAAAATTCTCCAAATTTGGAACTTAAGCTCTTGAATACTTGAGGATTGCATTGGTGAATTCACTCGAATGCATTTAGCAAATCTGATCATGAATCCTTTTAAACGATTCAAATTAGTGTTTAAATCTCCCTCATCTTATACTCATAAAGGATGTGCACATGAGTAAGATTTGTGGAGTGAAATCCTTTCCTCATGTTACCATGTGTTAAGCATGGGCTAAAAAAAATTTTTAACTCCCTCATATGAACATTTTTAGGTTCATTATTTCATGCGACACCAAATGCCTCTTTTCTTCTCCTTAACTTAGTCTCACAATGTGAAATAAAACTTTGCAAAAGTTAGGGCTGTTACATTCCTCCCACCTTAAAAGAATCTCGTCCCGAGATTATAAGGTAAAAATGAGAGAGAGGATTCTGGAAAAATTATAGGATGTGCGACGTCAAAAGCCGGGATAATTGGCGCGAAGAAATCCTTCGCTCTACCATTTCACTTCAACCTTGGAGTAACCACTCCACAAAACTTTATAGACCCACAACGTATGGTCGCGTGTGGTTCGGTCCTTTATGTCGATGATCTGAAGCAGTCCCCACCTGATGTGTGAGATCTGGTTTCAGTTCCTTGATATTCCCCAGCTGAATGGTGGTCGAACACTTGAGGCACTTCCTCAGCTGAGAAATGTGGAAGATGTTGTACACACCAGTGAATGTCGCTGGTAATTCCAGCAGGTGTGCAACTGATCCACATCTTTCTGAAAACCTGGAATGGACCGATGAATCGGGGTGCCAACTTTCCTCTAACCCTGAATCTGTTCACGCCCTTCAACGAAGACACACGTAGATACACGTGATCCCCAACTTCAAATTTCAAAGGACGTCTTCTCCATTCCGCATACTGTTTCTGTCGGGATTGAGCCACTTTTAAGTTTGCTTGAATCAGCCGAACCTTTGCTTTCTCATTATTGACAACATCAATCCCGAAGGTGACCCTTTTGCCAAACTCACAACAATTCAGGGGTGTGTGGCATTTTCTTCCGTAACTCCGGGTTACGGGGTACGACAATCCGGTCCTTGAACCATAGGACGCCGTCTCTGTCTTTCCGGAAACATTTCAGCTCGCCACTGTCTATACGTCTCCGCAAATGTGACATGCCCTTGTCATGTTTCTGGGCTACCACCCTTTCTTCGCGGATGGTCGGGATAAAAGCTAACTTGTAGAGAGCTTTATGGGGAACCACACGTAATGGTGGCTCGCTCTGTTCCAACGGGGTGATGGTTAGATTATGAACGTGTGATTTGCGGCTCAGCACATCCGCCACTACTTTTGCCTTGCCTGGATGATAATGGATCTCTATTGTGTAATCCTTTATCAACTCTAACCATCTTTGTTGCCTCATGTTCAGCTCCTTCTGAGTGAATATGTACTTGAGGCTCTTGTGGTCGGAATATAAATGTACGAGGTTACCTAGTAGGTAATGCCTCCACATCTTGAATGCAAGTAACACGGCAGCGAGCTCTAACGCATGAGTGGAATAATTTTTTCTCATGGTTCCTTAGTTGCCGTGATCTCTACGCGACCACCCTTCGGTCTTGCATCAGCACACATCGGAGCCCAAAACCGGATGCATTGCAGTACACAACAAACGGTTTTGTTGTGTCTGGCTGTGCCAAAACCGGTGCTGATGTTAGGTGCTTCACTAATGCCTGGAACGCTGCTTTACATGCTGGACTCCAAACCTATTTGGTAGCCTTCTTCAGCACCTATGTCATAGGCTTGGCAATCTTCGAGAAGTTCGAAATGAACCTCCGATAATACCCGTGAGTCCGAGGAAACTCCGTACCTCGTGAACAGTTCTCAGGGACTTCCAATGCAGCACTTGTGCGATCTTATTCGGGTCTACAGCGATGCCCTTCGCTAAGATGATATGCCCTTGACACAGTACTTGTGATATCTAGAATTTGCACTTGCTGGATTTCGCGTATAGCTTGTCATCCCGCAGCCGTTGCAAGACTATACGCAGGTGCTTCTCGTGTTCTTTCTCCGATTTTGAATAAACCAGTAGGTCGTCGATGAAGACAACGACAAACTTGTCCAGCTCCGGCATGAATACCGAGTTCATCAAGTACATGAACTGAGCTGGAGCGTTGGGGAGGCCAAGGAACATGCCAAGGTACTCATAAATCCCGTACCTCATCGAAAATCTGACTTCAGAATATCCTCAGCCCGTATCTCAATCTGATGGTACCCTGATCTTAAGTCCATCTTGGAAAAGATCTTTGCTTTTACCAACTGATCAAACAATATGTCGATCTGTGCTAACGGGTACTTGTTCTTGATTGTCAGAATGTTAAGCGGACGAAAATCAACACTAAGCCATAGTGTTTCGTCCTTCATCCTACTACACAGTGCAGAGCAACCCCAAGGTCATGAGCTTGGTCGTATAACTCATTTGCTCTTGAGTTCACTTAGTTGCTCCTTCAACTGTTCTCTTTGCTGTGCAGAACAGACTCTTCTGTCCTAACCCAGCTTTTGATCCGTTTAGAAGCATTTTCATAACTCAAGTTGAATACCAAAGTTAAAGTTAACTTCAGTATCTTTCCAAGGAGTACTCATATGCTTCTAGATCATCTCTTCATCCAAAGTTATGATATTCCAAAGTTGACAGAATTCCTGGATAAAATTTCCCAGCATCTACTTTGTATGTGGCTGATTTTATCACAGTTGTATATACAAATACAATAAGAATATGAACAAACTTTGAACTACAATAATGTTGAACATTTCATAAACTTTCCAACGGTGTATCCTAGGCTCCTTAAGGATTTTTCTACAGAAAGTTACGGCTTAAAAACAGAGGTCCAGAGAGGTTTTGCTACTGTCCTGGTTCTGGACAGTTTACTTTCCTCTGAACTTTCTACCCATTTAACTTGTGATTTTTCTCTGGAGGTCTACAAAGAAGTTGTGGATCACTTGAAAATCTGTATCATACACCTTAATTGGGTCAAGCTACTCAGAGTTATGCTCTGTTAAAGTCCAGAAAGAATTCCTGCCGAAAACAGAGCACTCTGTTTTTGAAATCTTTGAAGCCTAGTCTTCCTATCATTTGAATCTTAGCTCAAAATAAGAGTTCAATAACTAATATTTGTTTCAAACTTCCATTTTTAGTTTAAAGTTAGTTCATGAGTCATTTATTTAAAGGAAAGGGGTTATTATGTTTAGTACGGCGTCGATGCACCGTAAGAAGCATGTCGGTACTACGTAGCCTTACCAAAAAAAGATTCCTAACCGGATTATACCGGTATAACGTATCATAGGTGGCACTAAAACGGTCAGTCACAAACGTGTTCTACTCGTACTATGATTTTGTTGTTAATCCTGCAGAAGTCACACTCAATCGCGATGCACTCAAGGGTTGTTTTCATTTCAGGCAGGTCCATATTTGAAAGTAATTACATACGCCCGTATCATTGCCATACGGCCGTCCTTGAGTTAAGTCACGTCTCAAGGTATGCGATCGTGCTTTCACACCACACGACGGGGAACCCGAGTAGAGCGCGAACGGGTCATCACGGTGGGGAATTTTATTAACCCAACAAATACCACCTACTGCCCAGCAGGGCACGCCGATGGCTAGCACAGCGTATGTCCTTCTAGGCTATTTCCAGAAGAACACACTATCGCGTGTAAAATCCCCAAAAAGTAATAGCAAGAATTTTCAGCTCATGTACACTTAGGAAAATTGAGGGGAATTAGAACTTTTATAACGGTGTAAGTTCAAAGTGAGGAATTAAACTTCCCAAAAATTTCCAAACATGGAGATCCAAATGCATAACTTGGATCTTCATATTTCAAATATTCAACCTTCCAAATTTCAGCTCATTTGGACGGGTTTTAGTATTTGTTTGGGATTAAAAGAGGAAGCCCTCTAATTTGAATTTCAAATTCAGTTTCAAATTCCAATTTCCTCCATTTGCAAATTTGGTTCCACAAATGTGTTCTCCACATTTGAATTAGCAGCCATGCCAAAAATCAGAAACTTTGGAGTTGGTTTGCTATGTTTTTGGAACAATGAAAAAAGGAGAATTCAAATTCCATTTCAAATTAAAATGACCAACCCCAACTCAAACTTCACACCAGAATTCAAATCATTTTGGATTCAACTTTTCAAACCATGACTTTGGGAGGAAGCAAACGAGTTAATTTGGAGAGAAATGGAAAAATATCAAAGGAGCATTAGGTGGGAGGGGGCCCACTCGTCAGTCACCACAGAGGCAAAGTCTCTGTTTTCCCTCGGCTGTTCACGCGCAGGCGCCAGCTCCCGGCTAAGTCCTCCGGCCGACGTTTCCACCGAGCTGCTTCCTCGCTGCTCCCGACGTCGGTTCGTGCGCGTGGGTGCTCAAAGCGGCCTCCGAGTGCATCCTCTGCTCTTATCCACGTTACACCGCAGCTCCTCAGCGCTCTGCTCGAACGCTCGCGGAAACAAACTCCCCCGGCGGAAAAACCTTTCGGCTTATCGATGCCTGGCGAACTCGACGTGCCTCTCATGTGACTGAGCCACGGGAACGTCGCGCCAGGTTCCTCTCCTGCTCTCCGAAGCCTTAAGCAGAGGCTAGCACCAGTGGTTGGCTCCCGCGAGCTAGAATTTCCTTCGGACCCCGGTGTTGATCACCTCTGCGCCGCACCGTCGCCCGACGGATTGACAGCCTCTTCCAATCAAACAAAAGGTTCCTGAGGTGTGTTAGGAACCCTTCTTCCATCCCACCATCCAGTTCTTGCCTTCTTAGATCCGGCACCGAGTAATTTGAAGTTTGGCACCGGCGGTTCTTTAGGAACCCGAGGACTCTTCACGGAAATTCGTCGTGCTCCGGGTAGCTCCATGCTAGATGAGCTTAGAGTAGCTCCTGCACACGCTTGCGCACCTCTTCGAAGTCCTAGCAGCTCAAATGATCAAGTAGAGGTACCGGGCACCGAGTTTTTGTCACCGTCGTCGTTTTACGGGCTCGGGTTGCCGGTGAGGTCCCCTCTCCGGTGGTTTTCATGGAGAGCGGGCTCTGGGTCGATGTTGTCCAGGTGACACTAGTGCTTTTAGAGCAAACCCTAGCCCGAAAGACCCACTGTCGAGTGAGAACGAGGTCGCCGAAGTGAGGTTTGACATGGTCGTCGGTGCGAGCACCGTTCCGGACGTTGTCATCCGCTCCCGACCCCACCATCGTGTTCAGCACGGTGTAGAACTCACAGGCGGCGAGTTTGGGGAAGATCGGACCACGGGAACCCCGTCCCGGCGAGCCTCGCCGGCGTGCACCGCCGCGGGAGGCGAGGGCAGCGCGAGGAAGAAGAAGGAGGACCGGGTCCGACCAGTCAGCCTCTGTTCTGCGCGGGGATCGGCCTGTGCCACGGGATCAGGTGCGGCTGCACGAGAATTACCCTGTGGCCTCGGTGTTGCCATCATCTGAGTGGGTAGCGCAACAGGTGGGGCCCACAGCCAGAATTTAAACATTTCTTCAATTTCCAGATTTAGTGCAAACTTCAAAGGACCATAACTCTCAGTAGGAATGTCCAAAATTTGTGAAACAAATTTTTCTGGATTCCGCTCAGTCAGTGCTTTGCAGAAATGCAAAGAAATTGATCTGAGGATCTCTGGAAATTTCTCCAAAATTCATCAAAGTAAATTTTTGGGAAATAATTCCAGAAGATCTCTGTTATGGAATTTCTTCAAATTTGGCCAGGAAGTTCCTCATGATATTACTGATTTCCAGTAAAAATCTGAGCTTCATTGAAGTTCATTTGCTAGGCTAAATTACATTCCAAAATTCAGCCTTTATTTGTAAATTCAAAATTTAAACAGAAACTTTTCAGAACTCCTGTCCAACTTCAAAAATTCATATCTATCTGTTGGTAGCTCCAAAAATGGTGAAACAAATTTTGTTAGAACCATGGAGACCTACCCTAATTAGATCTTCCAATGTTAGCCATGTTAAAACCCCTGAATTGGGCTCAAAATTCAGAGAAGCCTTGTACTTGTGGGAATTTTGGAGACCACATTGTGCAATGACACTTCTCCAAATTTTGCTTAGATCATCCTTAGAGAGTCTAGTATCCACTGGAAAAATCCAAAAGCCAATTAAGGATCCTAAATAGCAGTAGCTATGAATAGAAGTTACTTCTTATAAGTCCTTAATACTTAGACATATATTTTGCTACATTTTATTTAGTGACCGAAGTTAAGGACGCACCGGAGCCCTTGGACGTCCTGCCACCTAAAGCTAACTTTCCATTTGACTCGCAACCAGGCAAGCCCCGGTTTGCATTTAAGTACTTTTGCAAATTCTTTATTTGTGTCACTTATGTTTATGGTGAAATGCTTGCATTAGAGTTAGGGTGATTGAAACCCCACTTGCATAGCCTTTTAAATCCTATGAAGGGTTGGGTAGTTTACAAACTCGACGAGTAGAGAATGCCGTGCTAATGTTCTTAGGATCTCGGTAGAAGTCGAGTGGTTGGAAGCTACTCGCGAGATAGTATTTATCACAAGGGGTGAGAAGAGGTAGAAAATGGCTTAAGTTGTGAAAATGAGACCCAGCAGGGGGGATAGGATGCAGTGAGCGGAGGTCTCACGTGCGTAGCTCTGTTGGTGTCGATTGAGGACCGAGACGTGTGGGGCCCTGCTGGACAAGTATTGAACAGTACCGGATGCATACTGGCATATGGGAACCAGGAAATCAATGTAATTGGTTAACCTGGGTGCCGAGGCTTACCCAACCGTTTTATAGGAGTGGGTTGAGGGTAGCAAGGTGTAAATCAGCCGGTGGGCACAGTCATGCTCCACGCGGGGACCTCCTGCCCGTTACGGATGGACCGGTTCGGCATTTGGGTTTCCTCTGAAAGGTTGTTGCGTACAACAGAGTAGGAATGGGTGTGGAATCACGGTTCTGAAAGTGAGTGTATGTGACGTGTTGTCCGGGTGCCTCCTGATTGCAATCACCGTCCCCCGCGGTTATTTGAGTACTGCTTGTTCACTGCGCTGTGACGTAGTAAGAAGTGAAATAAGCCAACTGAATATGCTGTATTGAACTATTAATGTCTTGAAACCTTGTATGCTGTAGTTATAGAGCTAATTAAGTTTATATTCCACTTTGGGCATCACCACATCGGAGGAAAGTGTTTCTTGTTTGATTGTAGACTACCGATGTGAGGGCTGCCTAAGGTTCATTAAACTGTTGCTATAAAACTGAAAATAAGGATCAACATTTAGACGTGTCTTTATTGCAAAGTCCTTTTTCCTATCTTACACATCCTTGCATGTAGAGTTCCATGCCTAGGGTTGTCGGTTAAGACTTGCTGAGCCATCGTGCTCACGGTTGCAATTTGAGCTTTGTGCAGGTGAGAGTTATGAGGAAGGGTCCGAGGATGAGGCGGTGCCCCCGTCGGGGTACACGGCCGCGCTGGAGCCCGGCACGCCGCCGTGATCTCCGGGTTTGATGCTGCTAGTGTGTAGCGTCCCCGGGCTGGACAGCTACACTTTTGCTTAGCTAGGATGAGAGAGTAGTAATAAATAAGACTTCCGCTGTAAAATTAAGTTTTGTAAAAAGACTTCCGCTGTTTTATGTCAAATAAAAGTTTGTATGTTGTTCTTAATTCTTTTCGTGTGTGCTGTTGGGTGCCGCATCGCACGGCACCACCCTATGCGATCCTGGAGTGGGTGAACCACGGGGTGGTCCCCACAGACATAGTATCAGAGCCGCATTGGGAATAGCATGCTCAAAAAGAGCCTATTTTGAAAACTTAGAAGTAGTCGAGTGAGGATTAGTCACTATGCCCACATAAGGTCTATGATAGGAGTATATATTATGGTGGAAAAGCTAACTTATGTGTTATACATTCTGTAACGATGCTCCTGAAATTTCCTAGCGGGGGGTGAATAGGCTATAATTCCTGAAATGACTTAATTAAACGAGATTAGAACTCAGGAGCCGGACTAGTCTGTCTCAGGGGCGGACTAGTCCGATCAACCTGCTAGAAAGGCCAAACTGCCAGAAAGATCTAAAACTTGATTTTTAAGGGTTTTTCCCCAAATTTTAGTTTAACAAAATGTGGATGAAACAACTAGCACTTCTATACGACAAGTGTGACAGAATATTGAAATGAATTACAGGAGTGTGACGATGTATAGCAAAATAATTAAAACAAACTTTAAGCAATCTTGATCTTCAAAGAAATGTACATGCAAGAGAGACACCGAGGATTTTTTCCCGAGGTTCGATTCCACTTAGGAAACTACGTCCCCGTTGAGGAGTCCACAAAGGACCAGGTCTAATAACCCTTTCCTCACCAAGTCGCCACTATGGCCAACCCGGTTCTTCACTATCTCAAGGGTGAACTTACAAAGTTTTGGGGCTGCTCACAATCTGAGGCTCCCACTTGATCACGTCCACCAAACTCAACGGATCTCACAAGCCACAGGTCACAAGGACTCACACCAAGTGCACGAGATCACTCCGAGAGCTAAAAACACGAAGTTCTTCCTTCTCCTCTCCTCAGACACCCAAATCCACTCAAGAATTGGTTCTAGAGGGTGAGTAGGCAAGAGAGAAGGCTTAGGGGGCTCTAGGATCGCTGTGGTGGCGCTAGGGTTCCAGGTTCTTTTAAATGACGTCGGGGCATCTTCTTTTATAGAAGTCCCGAAGCCGACCGTTGCCACCTACCGAAAGTCCAGACTAGTCCGCCTCACACCGGACTAGTCCAATCTCACCAAGGAACTATTTGTCCAGGTGAGAACGGACAAGTCTAGAGGACCCGGACAAGTCCGGCCACTAAGTCGGACAAGTATGGTCCACCAAGACTTAGCCGTGGGAGCTATCATCTCACACCCATACGGACTAGTCCGTCTTAGAACGGACTAGCCCGAACTCACACAGGAACTCTTAGTCCGTGTGAAAACGGACAAGTCTGGCTAGCCCGGACTAGTCCGGCCACTCAGGCGGATAGGTCCGGTCTACCAGGACTTAGCCCCAAAAACACTCTCACCAAGATAGAAACGGACTAGTCCATCCCAAACGGACAGGTCCGATTTAGTCAGGAACTCTTAGTCCGCCCTAAGACGGACTAAGCCGTAGGACTTTCGGACTAGTCCGGCCTCTTCCCCGGACAAGTCCGGCCTGCCCAACTTTACCTCTCTACCTCTCTCCACTAAGGATTTGACACTTCTAACGCTTTAAGCTCTCTTCTATGATCTCAATGCACTTGACACACGCACACTCTTTTTTTTTACACGGCTTGCCTACTAAAGACTCAAGTGAAATCCTAATTTCTACTCTTCGAGTCTTCAACGCCGTTCTTCATCTTTTTCCTTTTTGAGAGTTTAGGTGCCCTGCTTGGAAATGTCCTGTGCTTATGATCATCTCAACTCATTAGTCTCTTAATTTGTCGTCATCAATCATCCAAAACTCACGGGGATGCCTAGATGCACTTACAATCTCCCCCTTTTTGGTGATTGATGACAACACATTAAGTTTCAACATAAGAGGTAAAAGTTTTATTTTTATAACAAGTGTACATATGCAAAACTCCCCTTGAATGTATGCAAGAGTAAAAGAGGGGAATTGGCATACATTCACATGTTATGGTGGGGTGCCTACGTGTTGTGCTCAAAAATAAAAATGTGATAAGACAATAAGCATAAAACATCCATAAAATCCAACACGTAGTGTTACACAAAATATAGTCATGCATAAAACATAAAACATAGATAGCCATGTCCAAAAGTGTCATGTCCAAAAGATCTATTACAAGACTAGAAGATGATAAAAATAGGACACCCTTTTCACATTTCTCCCCCTTTGGCATCAAGGCACCAAAAAGAAAAGGAGGGAGGAAGATACGCCTAAGTCTACTCATCATCTTCTTCGTCTTCTTCTTCATCGCCATTTTCATCGCTCTCCGTAGCCTCCGTATCCTCTTCTTCTTCGTCGGCGGTGGTGGATGGAGGCACGACCTTGGAAGAGCTTCCATCTTCCCTTAACTAGGCAAGCTCATCAGCGGTGAACTCTGGATATGGAGTGAGTTCCCCATCACTCTCCTCAGGGGGAGACATGGGTACCTCAAGCTTGTCACACACAGCCTTGAGGTACTTCTCCTGATGCCTCTCCATGCGTCTAGTCCGGACCTCCACACGCTGACAGGAGTCGAAAAGTCTGTTGAAGCACTTGAGGAGTCCGCTCATGGACTACGGAGGAGGAGATGACGGGGGAGCCGCTGAGCTAGAAGGAGCCACTGAGCTGGTCAGAGGTTAAGCATTTTTTCTCCTTGAGGGTTCTAGCAGAATGGGGGGGGGGGGGTAGCTGAGGACGGAGAGGTTGATGAGTGACATCCTTAACAAAGATTATCCCCGACACCTTGTCACTTAGGCGCATGATGTACGGTGCATACCCACATGAGCGGTTAGAAGTGTGAGAGATGTTAAAGATGTCATCATAAATATGCTCAACAAGGTTGAACTTCTCTTCACCATCTATCAAGAGGAGGAGATGCCTTAAGTTTCCTTGAATTACCCCTGCATCTCCATCCTTGGGGCAATGGTTCTAATCAGAATCCGGTTGAGGATGCTATACAATGGCTTGATGTTCCTAGCAAGCCCGGCCTCATAGGGAACATGACTAGGATACATATAGTCAAGTTGATCCCTGTCCACTGCCTTGAGATTGGAAATGATAATCTCATGATCCAAGTGCTCCTCGAGGCCAAGTATCTGTGCAAACCTCTCATAGGTGACTGAGTACTGCTCTCCATGAGTCATCCAGGTGATTTTCCGATCACCGTAGGTGGAGAAGTACATGGTGGTGTAGAACTGCACAATTACCTCAATGTTCCAGTCATACTTGAAGCTCATGATTTCCTTGATTCCATGGCGCTCTGCAGCTTCAATCACTGCATCAACAGGTTTGTGCTCCTTTTGGCCATGTAGTCCCAATCTACCCATTGAGCTTGAGTGACTGGGGTCTTCATTTTTAGGTACACCAAGCGGTAGTAATCGCAGTGAAAGTCACACAAAAACCTAGGGTCGATTGTGTGCTTCTCATAGTCATAGACTTTATCCATCCTCAGCCTTCTCGCCTTTTCAGCCCCCTTTCCTTTGAATATAAATTCCAGATTGTTGGGCTTCCGGTTTGGGGTCTCTAGCAGGGGCAGCCATCTTTAAGGGGCCGATGGGCTTCGGTTGCCCTTTTTCTCTAATTTTATCCCTCCTGCTCTGTTTGTCGCTGCTTTGGCAGTTGCCTTTTTGTTCTTGGGCTGCTTGGGAAGTGGAGCCTTACCCTTCTTTGGATCACGAGGAACCCTACCCTCGGATTCCTTTTCCTTCTCCTTTTCCCGCTCTTTATCTCCCAAGGTAACCAACCTCTTTCTCTTGGGCTCTGAGGCACTAGCAGCTTGGGAGCTCTGGGCTTCATGTTTGGCCCTTTTCTTTCTCAGTTGATCCTTCAAGGATTCTTCAACGGCTTGGGCAATTTGTGCCTCCTCGTCCGTGGGACTTGGAAGGGGAGAGCTTTGGTCGGAGTTTGACATATTTCCTGAGAGAAAGGATATTAGAGGTCAAGGAAGTGGAATATTGCAAGATAATTCACGAAAAATGGCTAAAGTTGGAGTTTGTTCTGTGTAAACCGGACTTGTCCGTTAAAGGACCGGACTAGTCTGCTCGAGAAAGGATTTGTCCGCCCAAATCGGGACTAGTCCAGGTTATACAGAAAGAACCCTAACCCTAACAATTTTTGTAAAGAACTTTGAATTAAGTTGCAATACTCCTAGGCTATGATCGCATCGACACTAGGAACAACATTTGTGAAGAGGTTTCTATCAAAAGACCTAAGAGTGAAGAAAAGGAAGGATTTTGGTTAGGTCAAGAATACCTCTTGAAATCTTCAAATGTGATGAATTTGGAGTTGAAACTTGAGCAACGAAGCCCGGGGAAGGGTTTCCGCACTATTTAGGTCTCCAATCCGTGGATTGGACAAGATTTTTGGTGGAGGAAAGCGCAAATCACCAATTTGTGGGTGCTTCCGGCTTGAGAGAGGATGTAAGCGGACTAGTCTGTGAAGAGAGAAGTTTGGCTGCCCCTAGGAGGTTAAGTCCCCAGGGGTCGTATTAGTCCGGGTTAAGTGTCCGGACAAGTCCAGTTGGCGGACCGGACCCGGACTTTTCTAGGGCCGTATTTGTCCGGCCTCCCCAAGAGGACTAGTCTGGTTTGGACTTGTCTGCTGCGAAGTCCGACCATGCCACGTGGCCACTGCCAAGGTGAGCTCCGAAAGCACCACGTGTCCAGCGGGGCCGGACCTCCCCTCTCCACAGAGGCGAGCTCCGAGGGCGCCACGTGTCCGGCGGGGCCAGACCTCCCCTCTCCTCAGAAGCGAGCTCCGAGAACGCCACGTTTCCGGTGGTGCCGGACCTCCCCTCTCCTCAGAGGCGAGCTCCGAGGGCACCACGTGTCTGGTGGTGCTGGACCTCCCCTCTCCTCACAGACGAGCTCCGGTAATGACACGTGCCCGAGGGACTGGACCTCATCCCTTCCACAGGGGTGAGCTCCGGTGGTGACACGTGTCGCACGGGGTCGGACCTCATCCTTTCTACATGGGTGAGCTCCGGTGGCAACACGTGTCCCGCGTTGACTAGACCTCATCCCTTCCACAGGGGTGAGCTCCAGTGGTGACACGTGTCCCACGGGGCCGGACCTCATCCCTTCCACAGGGGTGAGCTCCGGTGTCGAAACGTGTCCCGTGGGGCCGGACATCATCCCTTCCACATGGGTGAGCTCCGATGTCGACACATGTCTGGCGAGGCCAGACTAGTCCAGCTTGGTGTCCGGACAAGTCCTGTTGGCGGAGCAGAGCCGGACTTCTCTAGGGCAAGACTTGTCCGGCCTCATAGGCGGACTAGTCCGGCTACAAGCTGAAGTTCATATAATTTGAGTTTTAGCTCAAGACTATGATCCTTTTGGACAAGTTTTTACATGTATCTTTGGCAAACATAGTCAGTAAGCATACATCAAACAAACAATGACATATTTGACAAAGAGTCCTTTTGAACATAGTTTACATAGAGTAAGAGAAATTAGGGCAGTATGTTGAAAACATGCGGTTTTTTTAAGTTTATAAACAAGCAACAAACAGATGTGTACACTTCAAGTAACATTTCGAGAATCTAGGATATTCAGTTCACTCCTTAGGTCACAAAAGTGTTTCTCATCAAGGGGTTTTGTGAAGATGTCCCAATTGCTTTTCACTCCTAACATGAGAGATAACGATATCTCCCTTGATAGAGTGATCTCTCAGGAAATGGTGACGGATATCAATATGTTTGGTTCTAGAATGCTCCGCGGGATTGTGAGCAATATTGATGGCACTCTCATTGTCACATAGGAGTGGAATATGGCTCAAAGTATAACCATAGTCCCTAAGAGTTTGTCGCATCCATAGGAGTTGTGCACAACAACTCCCGGCTGCGACGTACTCCGCTTTGGCTGTGGATAGGGCAATGGAGTTTTGTTTCTTTGAAGACCACGAAACCAAGGACCTACCATGAAATTGACAAGTCCCTAACGTGCTCTTCCTATCTACCTTACAACCGGCATAATCGGCATCGGAGTATCCAATGAGATTGAACTTGGATCCCTTGGGATACCAAAGTCCTAGGTTAGGAGTGTGAACCAAATATCTAAGAATTCGTTTAACGGCTGTCAAATGGCACTCCTTAGGAGCTGCTTAGAACCATGGACACATACACACACTAAGCATTATGTCGGGCCTAGATGCACAAAGGTAAAGTAAAGAGCCTATCATGGAACAAAATACCTTTTGGTCCACACTTGAACCATCTTTATTAAGGTCAAGATGTCCGTTGGTTCCCATGGGAGTCTTGATAGGTTTGGCTTTGTCCATGTCGAACCTCTTAAGTATGTCTTGAGTAGACTTGGTTTGACTTATGAACGTTCCTTCCTTGAGTTGTTTGACTTGGAATCCTAGGAAGAACTTCAATTCCCCCATCATTGACATCTCAAACCTTTCAGTCATTATCTTTGAAAACTCATCACAAAAAGCTTTGTTAGTAGAACCAAATATAATGTCATCGACATATATTTGACACACGAATAAATCATCATTAAAATTCTTAATTGAAAAGTGTACAGTTTGCTTTTCCTATCCTAAAACAATTTTTAATAAGAAAATCTCTAAGACACTCATACCAAGCTATAGGAGCTTTTTTGAGGCCATAGAGGGCTTTCTGAAGTTGAAAGACATGGTTAGGATACTTATCGTCCTCAAATCCGGGTGGTTGCTCCACGTACACTTCCTCCTTGATTGGACCGTTGAGGAAAGCTCTTTTCACATCCATTTGGTATAGCTTGAAATCATGGTGAGTTGCAAAAGCAAGCAAGGTACGAATTGATTCAAGCCTATCTACGGGAGCAAAAGTTTCACCATAATCCAAACCTTCTACTTGTGCATATCCCTTTGCAACAAGTCTTGCCTTGTTTCTTGTTACAACCCCATACTCGTCTTGCTTGTTGCGGGATACCCACTTGGTTCCCACAACATCTGCGTTGGGTCGCTTCACAAGTTCCCATACTTGATTTCTTTCAAAATTATTGAGTTCCTCTTGCATGGCCACCACCCAATCCGGATCTTGTAGTGCTTCTTCTACCTTGCGGGGCTCCAAAGAGGAAACAAAAGAGTAATGTTCACAAAAATTAGCCATTCGAGAGCGAGTGGTCACCCCTTTGGAGATATCTCCTAGTATGTTGTCGACGGGATGATCCCGTTGAACACTTTGGTGCACTCTTGGATGAGGTGGTTGAACTCTTTGATCTTCATCTTCATTGTCACTCTTTTCTTCGTCTCCCCCTTGATCCAATCTTCTATCTTGACTTTGATCGTTTTGATCTTGTTGAGGGCCTTCCTTATCTTGAGCTTGATCATGGGAGGGAGACATATTTTCGTTTGTTGGATGATCATTTGAGTCTTGAGGATGTTCTTGAGGAAAAATTTCTCCAAGTGCCATCCTTTTAAGTGCTTCTTGTGGAGCTTCTTCTTTATCTAGCACACTTTGATCAACTTGCTCCACTTGGGAGCCATTAGTCTCATCAAACACTACGTCTCTCGCTATTTCAACAATTCTGGAAGTTTTGTTGAAAACATGATAGGCTTAGGTGTTTGAGTCATAACCAAGCAAGAAACCTTCATCGGACTTTGAAGCAAACTTCGAAGTCCTAGGCTTCTTGTTGAGAATATAATACTTGCTCCCAAAGACACAAAAATAAGAGATGTTTGGTTTGTTACCGGTTAGTAGTTCGTAAGACGTCTTATTCAAAAGTCGATGAATATACAACCGGTTTATGGCATGGCAAGCGGTGTTGACCGCTTCTGCCCAAAACCGGTCTGACGTCTTGTTTCATCAAGCATGGTTCTTGCCATCTCAATGAGAGTTCTATTCTTCCTCTCAGCAACTCCATTTTGTTGAGGGGAGTAGGGGGCTGAAAACTCATGGTTGATGCCTTCATCCAAGTATTCTTCCACTTGAGTGTTCTTAAACTCGGTGCCGTTATCGGTCCTTATATTCTTAATTCTTAAGGAGAACTCGTTTTGAGCTCTTCTCAAGAATTTCTTGAGCACACCTTGAGTTTCTCCTTTGTCATGCAAAAAGAACACCCAAGTGAAATGAGAATAATCATCTACAACAACAAGACCATATTGTTACCGCCGATGCTTATGTAGGCGATTGGGCCAAAGAGGTCCATGTGAAGTAGCTCCAAGGGTCTTGTGGTCGTCATGACATTTTTGGATGGATGTTAAGCTCCAACTTGCTTTCCGGCTTGACAAGCGCTACATGGCCTATCCTTATGAAAAACAACTTTCTTCAAGCCTCGAATGTGTTCTCCCTTGAGAAGTTTTTGCAAGTTCCTGATCCCAACATGGGCTAGCCTTCTATGCCACAGCCATCCCATGTTGGTCTTCACCGTTAAGCACGTGTCAAGTTGAGCTTTATTCGTGGTGAAATCTACAAGGTAAAACTTTCCCTTTAGTACGCCCTTAAAGGCGATTGAGTCATTGCTTCTTCTCAAGACAGTCACATGTAGTGAACATACAATTATAACCTTTATCACATAATTGGGATATGGATAGATGGTTATAATCAAGGGAGTCAACATACAAAACATTTGAATGAGTATGATGGGGAGATATAGCAATTTTACCTGTGCCAAGGATTTTCCCTTGGCTATTGTCCCCAAAATATATTCCTTCACTTGGATCTTCGTTTTCCTCATATTCAACAAACATCCTTCTCTCTCCGGTCATATGGTTTGTGCATCCAATGTCAAGCACCCATTTTGATCCACCGGAGGAGTATGCCTATAAAATAGAGTTATGCGTTACCTTTTGGTACCCAATCGGAGTTGGGTCCTTTCATGTTAGTCAAGAGGCACTTGGGCACCCACGCACAAGGTTTTTGACTCTTGCGGAGTGGCCCAACGTACCTAGCATAGATCTTTCCAAATTTGTTTCTCAATAAAACATATGAGGCATCAAAATCATGAAACAAAGGATGAGGTTTATTTTTAGGCATGTTAGATGAGTTTGCAATGTTCTTTACATTTTCTTTGTTGGATGAATCTTCCTTGACAAAAACAATCAAGTATTTTCTCTTCTTGGGAGTTTTAGCATGTTGCCTCCACTCCCGAAAATAGCCAAGACCATCTTTGACATTTGGAGGTCTTACATTGTTATGTGCACTTCGTGCATATGCCACTTTTTCCTTGTCAAAGATACCACCTTTCGGTGACCGTATGTTTTGTGCCAACTTAAGTTCATCTATGAGTTTTAGGATTTAGTTTGAGCACTTGCAAGTTTGAGTTGTTTCGGGAGATTTCTTTGAGGAGGGTGCGATCATAGAGGAAGAAGGTGCATTGATCTTGAGAGACTCAACTTGTGTTTCAAGGATCTTGTTTACTTTTGTCAAGTTAATAATTTCATCCTTGAGCACAATAGTTGTGTCTTCAAGATTTGAGCAAGTTTCCTTGCTCAAAGCGAGTTCACGCTCAAGTGCCTTGCTTCTTTCCCTTTCAACCACAAGGAGCTCTTCAAGCTCATGACATCTCTCCTTTTCAAGGATGAGTATGTATTCTTGACGGTTGATGAGTTCATCCTTCTCAATGATTTCTTCCGACAGCAACCTCATCTTTTTCAAGGTGCTCCTACTTAGATCCTTAAGCATGGATTCATTATCACTACTACTATCAAATCTATTAAGTGAAGAGGTAGAGGAGGATGGTTTAGATTTAACCTTTCTTCTTCCCTCTTTATCCATGAGACATGTAGACTTGAAGTCTTCAATTGTTGGGAAGAGCTTGCTCCTTCCAATGGCAAGTGTTGCCACTTTCTCTTCATCCTCGGAGGATGAGTCTTTGTTTGAGTCCCATTCCTTCCCAAGGTGAGCATGTCTTGATGGCTTCTTCTTCTTGAAGAATTTCTTCTCTTGAGACTTGCCATCTTTCTTCTTCTTACTCTCTTCATATGGACAATCCACAATGAAGTGTCCATATTCACCACAGTTGTAGCATGCTCTTTTTGTCTTGGCCTGGACCTTTCCTTGTTCTTGTTCTCATAATGGTTGCTCCCCTTCCTTCTTCTCATCATCCTCTTGAAACTTGTTGATGAAGAGCGCCTCTTCTTCATCGGTGTCAGGGCCCTCATCATCATTTGCTTCAAAGTCCTGTAATGAGGATGTTGCTTTGAAAGCAACATATTTCTTCTTTGAGGAGACGAGCCTTTGGAGGTCGCTGTAGAACATGGCTTCCTTCTCCATCATCTCGTTGTTGATGATTCTTCCAAGCACTTCCTCTGGGGTCATTTGAGCATATCCCGGGCTCTCACGGATGAAGGAGCAAATAGCAATGTTTTGAGGCATGAATGCCCGAAGCATCCTCTTCACCACCTCATGATCCGTCCACCGGGTGCATCCATAAGATCAGATCTTGTTCATAAGGACCTTGAGACGGTTGTACATGTCTTGAGGTGACTCACCATCCATGATGGTGAATCTCCCAAGCTCTACATGAATCATCTCGATCTTGGCTTCCCTAATGACTCAGTTTCCTTCATGCGCTTTCTTGAGTGTGTCCCATATGTCTTTGGCCACTTCCAATCCATCGACTCGGTTGAAATCTTCTCGAGTCAAGGATGAGGTGATCACCCCAACTGCTTGAGCATTGCGATGAAGTAGAATGGCTTACTCCGGGGTAACGTCTTCTTCATTTCTTGGAAGATGGACACCAGTTAAGACAATTTGCCATAATCTAGGGTTTAAGGATATTAGATGCATCTTCATATTATACTTCCACATTGAGTAATCATTTCCATCAAATTGAGGAGGTTTGCCTAGAGGAATAGATAAGTAGTCATTGTTGGAAGTTAATCATTCATAGTTGAAATGATATTGAGAGTAGTCCAGTTGACCACTCCTTTCTTGATCCTTCGGCTTCTTCTTCTCTTTACTTGAGTGACCTAGCTTCTCGCGAAGTCGTGCCTTGAGCTGGCGAACTTCTTCATCATCACTCGAATGGTCTTGCAGCACATTCGTATCCTTTTTCTTGTCATATGTGTTGTCACCTGACGTTGATGGAATTTCGTATCCCTCTACTCCGGCCATCTTCTCTCCGAGTGGTTAGACTCTTGATGGAGAGACCTGCTCTAATACCAATTGAAATTGCCTAGAGGGGGGGGGGGTGAATAGGCTATAATTCCTGAAATGACTTAATTAAATGAGATTAGAACTCAGGAGCCGGACTAGTCTGGCTCAGGGGCGGACTAGTGAATGTAGCCTAGAGGGGGGTGAATGGGCTTTTCGACGCTTTGTTAATCCCTGAAACACTTAGTAGGTTTATCAAATACAGTGAAATCGGACTAGTCCGGTAGAGTGCGGACTAGTCCGTTTTCTACTCAGAGAAAAATCGAACTAGTCCGGTATTGTGTGGACTAGTCCGGTATGCCTGGACTAGAAAGATCAAGGTTGATCAATATGTTCACTTATAGTACCCTATGCAGCGGAAATTAATTAAGAGCTTAGATGTATTACAACAGTGAAACAATGAATGATAGAGATCAACATTGATTTCAATGCTTCAACGTGAATTTCACAAGATTAATTAAACACTAGAATATGATGAACAATAAATGAACAAGAGTGAGGGACAAGATTTTATTCCGAGGTTTGATTCCACAATGGAAATCTACGTCCCCGTTGAGGAGTCCACTAAGGATCGGGTCTTCAACAACCCTACCCTCGTCGAATCGCCACGGAGGCCGATTCTCTTCCACTAATCACAAATGACAAATAAATCATTCAAGGGGCCTTCTCACAAGTTGAGGGCTCCCCAAGAATTACAATGAGTGAACACAACCAAACACACTCAAAAGGTGAACAATAAATGAACAAGAGTGTGCTAGAGATCAAATCCAAGAGCTCAAGATGTGTAGAACAAGTCTCTCCTTTGATCAATTGCTAATCTCCCAAGATTTGATCCTTTTTGGGTTATAATGTGTGGAGAGATGTGAATTTTGGGCTTTTGGGAGGTGTGACGGCGCAGGGGGTCGAAAAGTAATGGTGGTATGGCCATACACCTCTTTTTATAATAGGGTTTCCAATGGTTACATTAGGGTTTGCGATGTCCGGACTAGTCCGTGGTGGACTCCGGACTAGTCCGGTGTGCGGCGTGTGGAAAGCCCTAAGTGTTGTGAGATACCGTACTAGTCCATAAGAGCGCAGACTAGTCCGTTGTCTATCCAGAGACAAATCGGACTAGTCCGGTCCATATCGGACTAGTCTGTTTTCTAGTCAGAAAGAAAATCGGACTAGTCTAGTTGATATCGGACTAGTCCGCACATGCTGATTTTGTGTAGTTAGTGTGATTTCTTTCACTTGAGCTCTTGGGGTGTGTTTCTCCAACATACTCTATACTAAGCAATCTAATCTTTTTAGCTCCTGAGCTCTTATCAATTTGGATCCTCCTTCTCCTTTCTTTTTGCGCTTTCTTCCTAATTTCTTTAAGAACCTGCACTCATCTCAACAATGTTAGGGTCTCATTTGTTTGTCATAAATCAACCAAAACCCACAAGGGATGCCTAGATGCACTTTCAATCTCCCCCTTTTTGGTGATTGATGACAACCAATTGAGATCACACAAATATGGCAAAAAAATTCAGATTTTCATAAAGTGTGCACATATGAGCTTTGGACAAAATAGGCAATGTAGACATAAGACATATGTGCACTCTTTATGGTGGGGTGAAAAACTATGTGTGTGAGCAATAATTTTGATTTGAATATCATAATGAGCATAATCAAAAAATCATCAAGAGTCTCAATCCTACATAACAGTTTTAAACATACACCATTAACCATAAGCATAACATAGTTATCATTTCACATTACATGTCTAAAAGCATAGTGATAGCATAAGTCTTACAAAAGCATAATGATAGAACATGTCTTACAAAAAACTCATTTCTCAAACTAGGACATGAAAAGAAGAGCCTATGACCTTAGACTCCCCCTCAATCTATCCCCCTTTGGCATCAAGGCACCAAAAAGAAGGAGAGGAGGGATCTACTTGTCGTCGCCGGCTCACTCCTCGCTGTCGGTCCTTTCTTCGTCTCCATCATTAGGCTGAGGAGGAGAAGGAGGACCACTTGGCGTGCCAAAGTAGGCACGCTCTGATGGAGAGAGAGGAGGAAGCTCTGTGAAGTCAGATGCAGAGTCCTATGAGATGACTGGAGATCCATTGGGCTCAATCTCCAGTTTCTGGCATATTGCTTTGACATTGGCCTTCATGTATCTCATTTCTTCTTTTCTTGCCTTGTTCATCTTATGAAGCTTCACCTCAGTTTTGCGGCAAGAACAAAAAATAGCAACCAAATACTTCATAATTCTACTAGAGGACCCTTTGTGTGGAGATGCCCTAGTCTTGGATGAAGGCCTTGCATCTTCTTGAGCTCTCTCTGGATGTTCTTCAGGTGGGCCAGGTGAGGGAGCAGCTGGGAGAGAGGCTTGAGGAGGCTTCTGAGGCCTTAGAGCAGTGTGCTCCACATCCTTCACAAACTCAATTCCTGTGACTTTTTCAATCATGAACATCAAGTATGGTGCATAGCCACAGGAACGGTTTGGTGTGCAGGATATGTTCACCATGTCATTCCAAATGTAATCGAAGATATCAAATCTTCTCCTCCTGTTGATTACTTTCATTAAGGTTCTCAAGTAACCTTGGACACTCCCAGCATCTCCATCCTTTGGAGCACTGGTCTTCCGAAGCACTCTCTTGAGAACAATGAAGAAGGGCTTCATGTTCTTGGTTGAGGGAGGATTGAATGGGAGTCGAGTATCATAGAGCAATTGCATCTTGTCCTTCTCCACAACTCCAAGATTGTGAATGACAATCTCATCATTGCCGGTGTCCTCGAGGTGCAGCAGTCTGGCAAACTCAGTATAAGAACTTGTGTACTTGGATCCATGTGTCATCCAAGCCACTTTGTCTTTTCCATCGTGGGCAAAGTGGCGAGTTGCATAGAACTGGGCGATGATCTCGTCATTCCAGTTGTATCTGAAGGAGAGCATGTCCTTGAGACTGTGTCTCTCTGCAGCCTCTAAAACCTCCTCAAAGGCTTCACAGCTCTTCCTTTCAAAATATGTCCAGTTGATCCATTGGCTGCGGACCACTAGAGTCTTCATTTGGAGGTACACGGAACTGTAGTAGTCCAAGTGAAAGTTGCTCCAAAATCTCTTGTCTGCTGCATTTTTGCCAGAGCTATAGGCGTCAACCTTCCTCAGGTTCCATGCCACATCACTCCCCCTGCCATTGAACTTCTGCTCTGAGGGATCCCTATTTCCCTTCCTTGGAGCTGTCATCTTAAGGGGACTAATCGGGCCGGAAGCAAGCCCCTTTTCCCTTGCCCCTGGTTTGGCGTTGAGACGCCGAGCTAGAATCAGCCATATTTGCTCTTGAAGCTTGTCTCTTGATTGTAACCTTTCGGCAAACCCTAAGTGGGGTGAGTGAAGGCTCGGCGGCACGATCTTGTCTCCTTTTGGAGCGAGACTCCGGAAGATTAGACATCACATCTTGATCTTGATCTATCTCGGCTTCAAAGTCGGAGAGATTTTCATTCGATCCTGACATGATTTCTGACAAGGAAGATATAAAGGATATGAATCATAAAGGATGACAAGGGATTTAATTGAATTGACATAAGCTAAGATTCTGATCAGGGCTTACCGGACTAGTCCGGTGTTCAGGGTCGTACTAGTCCGGAGTACCGGACTTGTCCGCCCTAATAACGGACTAGTCCGTTATGAGGCTGCTCAAGCCCAAACTTGTCGAAATTTCATGTTATTCAATGCAAATATGATCTAGGGCACGTTGAATACATCAATAGAGCATGTATTGATTGGAGCAGCTAAGCTAATTTAGCTCAAACAAAGAAAATAGAAGGTACTAGGGTATGGAGAGATGTTTACCAAATCCTTTGATTCGAGACGTTGAAGGAGTTCTTGATGCGGACTAGTCCCGGGTCTTTGATCCCTTTACCGTGGAGATCAATTCCCACGGAGATTTGGGTGGTTTTGGTGGAGAAATCTCAAATCCGCCTTGGGAGAACTTGAGTAAGGAGAGAGAGCATGGGAGGGGTTGTGAGGATGAAGAAGATTAGGTTCAAGCCGTCCCTAGGGTTATGGAGTCAAAATATCGGACTAGTCCATGGTTGTCTGGACTAGTCCGGACTAGCCGACCAAGTGCGGACTAGTCTGCAAGTGTGGACTAGTCCGTGGTGACTACGGACTAGTCCGTGGTCCCTTGTACAGAAATGTACAAAACATATATATATATATATATATAAATATATATATATATATATATTTATTCAAAGGTTCCTTTTAAGGAATAGGGGACAAAGGCACACATATATTCTTGATAAATATGATCAGTATACATACAACAATCGAGCTATGACCATAATTCACCAAGATCAAGTAACTAACATAGTTTATATGATTTTTCAACACAAGTAGCATGATTTTGAGTATGGCATAAAGGTATGCAAGTTTTCAAGCCACATTTCGAGCATCAAGGATATTTAGTTCATTTCGGAGCTCACAAAAGCATTTTTTTATCAAGTTGCTTGGTAAAGATACCGGCTTGCTGTTTTTCATTGTTGATATGGGAAATGGCTATGTCTCCTTTCATTGAGTGATCTCTCAAAAAATGACGTCGGATATCTATGTGTTTGGTCTAGAGTGCTCAACAGGGTTATGGGCAATTTTAATTGCACTCTCATTGTCACAAAGGAGTGGAGTACGGCTCATATTGTAACCGTAATCCCTTAGAGTTTGTCGCATCCAAAGGAGTTGTGCACAACAACTCCCAGCTGCAACATACTCCGCTTCGGCCGTGGATAAGACAATTGAATTTTGTTTCTTGGAGGACCAAGAAACTAAGGATCTACCTAGGAATTGGCAAGTACCGGAAGTACTTTTTCTATCTACCTTGCATCCGGCATAATCTGCATCGGAGTATCCAATGAGATTGAATTTTGAACCTTTGGGATACCAAAGGCCTAGGTTGGGTGTTTGAACTAAATATCTCAAGATCCTTTTAAAGGCTGTCAAATGACATTCCTTAGGATTGGCATGAAACCTTGCACACAAACATACACTCAACATGATATCAAGTCTAGATGCACATAAATAAAGTAAGGAGCCAATCATGGAACGATATACCTTTTGATCCACATTTGGTCCTGTGACACCCTCATTTTCGATTTCTGCATGAATTCATCTTTTATGTATAGAAAGCATTTTAAAATAAGTTTTGAATGAGATTTGATGTAATTAGATTTGAAGCGGTTTTTCTTCTGTACGCATGGGAATCCCCGGTACTGAGGAAACCGGCACGATTTCCACAATGTTACCGCACCGAATCAACATAAGATATGTTGTTAAGATTCAAAAACAATTTGAATAGGACTCTTATTTGAATTCTGATCAGAGGAGGACTCTCCGTTTCCTCTTATAAATAGAACCGAAAACCTTTGGCCGCAACCACGAACTTCTTTTCCATCTCCCGAGAGTCGTCGACTTGGAGCCCAAGCCCCCAACTCATCGAGCTAACCCCTTCGCCAGAGTTCAGTCACCCGAGATCGCCGGAAGAGAGCCCCGACGATCTGTCTTGCTAGGAGAAGGACCCCGCGGCCGAGAAGAACGTAAGGTAGGTATCCAATACCACCTTACGACATGATTGTGGTTTTCTTTGCATCTGTTCTCTCGATCCTTCGAACAGAAGCTTTTTCGTGGACAGATCACATGTTGATCGGTGTGATCTAGATCTTGTAATGAGATCATCGCCACGTCGACATTCGATCTATACATCTCTGTTCATCATAAAAACCCATGCAAGACATGCAAGAATACATACAAACTAAACTGCATCATAGGATTAACATGCATATGCATCATTGAATCTTAAGGTAGAGTTTGTGCATGATGATTGATTGCTATGAATCTTGTATGTGCGTATAGAAGGACAAGCTCAGGGAGCTACCTACGACGGACTACAACAGCAAGAATTTGAGCAACAGGAACCGCAAGAACAAGGCAAGTGCTCCTTGACCATATTGATCCCATGTTTTTGGAAAACTGTTTTTTTTTGTGAAAAGTTGTGTGTGCTTGACTCAACATGATGGGAAACCCTTTCATAGGAGTTTACTAGTTTTGTTAACCATCCTTGTCACCGGGAAATTAATGAGTCGGGTATGGTTTTTGCTTTTATGCTTCGCTGAGTCCATGGGATACGGGAAGCGAGATAGATGTGTCTAGCTAACTGCACTCGTATGAATAATGTTAATGAGAAACTGATGTTGATAATGAACATGAATCGGAGGAAGATCTAGACAAGCCTGGTTTGTGAATGAGGTAGAATGAGATGGTGGTTACTTGCTGTAGATCTAAGGACCGGTTCATGCGAGCACATGCCAGGATAACAGTGCCACCACAAGGCCATGTATGGGTGCGGATCAGCTGAGTGATTAGGTAAGTTACTAGATTGTTATGGACCGTGGAAGGCGCGGGGAATGGTTGTCGAGTGAGGACTGCCCTGGGAACTGCATGGCACAAGAGGGGGCCCGTGGGTGGGAGAATAGGAGATTCTAGCCTGCTGGTGAAACCTTAGTGAGTCCATACATCTAGTAGCCCCTTTGTAAAGGCTATTTTGTGATCTCTTGGCCATACACCGACGGATGTGTGATAGTGTAATGGAGGTTCTGCAGTCGCCGACGGGTGACAAAATAACAAACTTGTGGGTAAAGTGGTGCAAACTCTGCAGAGTGTAAAACTATCATGATAGCCGAGCTTACGGTCACGAGCACCTGGACAACTCACATGATTAGTTGGGATGGTTTTTGGGAGGTTATGGTTTTTGGTTTGGTTATTGGTTGGTTATGATTTGGTTTTTGGGACTGTTGAGTCCGGGTAATGAGATTGGTTGCATGACTGTTGAGTCATGGCAACGAGATTTGGTCTTGGAATGAGACGGAATTGAATATGAGATGAGATGGTTATGAATACGAGATGGTATTCATGAGATAGTATTGAATATGAGATGGTATTCATGAGCAATGTTGAGAAAGATTAATGTCTGGCTGAGACATGGAAAGGGATGAATCATAATGGAGGTATGTTAATGTTTAAATACATGTTGGGATTACATTCACTTAAAGCTGAGTTGCTGTTTTTATCGTGTTTTGAGAAATAAATTTTGCTTTCATGCAATGAGCCTTTTTATACCTTCCTTGCTGTGAGCTACATATCATATTTTCCCGCACTTGCTGAGTACATCATGTACTCAAACTTGCGTTATTACTTTATCATCAGCAACAGGAGAGGAGTACTATGAAGACCAAGTGGAGCATTAGGCGTGTAATCTATCCTCAACCTTGCCTGTGGGGATGGAGTAGAGATGGAGCTGCTGCTGCTTATTTTGCTTCCGCCGTAGTTAGAAGACTTCCACTGCTAGAATAAAGACTTCCGCTGCTAGATTAAAGACTTCCGCTGCTAGAATGAGTCTGAGACTCATGAGACTTTGTAATAAACCCTTTTATTCGGGGTTATATATATTATGAATTCAGTTTGTGAGTTATATGTGTATGTGTGACAAACATCCTGGGCACACATACGCATCAGTCTCGATTCAGAGAGGTTTCCTCTTAGAATGGGGGCGTCACAGATTGGTATCAGAGCCACGGGTTGACAGTAGATCACACGCCTGGATAGGTCACAGATTGGTATCAACCTACCACGGGTTGATCGTAGGACATACGCCTAGATAGAAATCACATATTGATATCAGAGCTGCCATGCCTAGTCACCGATTGGTACAATCCACAGATTGGTATCAAGCCACCACGGTTGACTGTAGGTCACGAGCCTAGATTGATCACAGATTGGTAGCTGAACCACGTTGACTGTAGGACGCACCCTAGTAACAGATTGGTATTAGAAGCCACGCTGACCATATGATGCAAGCTTAGGTAAAATGCATAGATTGGCATTGGAACCACCTTGACATAGGGTGAAATAACAGATTGGTATCACCCGAAAAACCCTATAGGACCCCCATTGAGTAAGCCTTGAATAGGAGTTGTGTGAAACTTTTGTGATGATTTCTAGTGCTTGTGTGCTTAGTGTGAGTTGTGGGACGTTTCAGCGTTGTCCATATCCACACATAGTAGAGAGGTGTGAGATGCTTCGGCACTTGTTCACATCCTCATAAAGGACGATATATAGTCCATCCACCTTGATGCATATAGTTGGGAGGGATCTATCAAAACTTCTAACCCCTATTCTACTGAAAGATTGTGAGAGGAAACTCCGGCCGTCAAGGGAGGAACGTCCGTGGCAACCAGGAAGAGGACCACGTCAAAGTTCCTGAGAATGACAACCCTAGAGCTGGTGCAAACAATCTGGAACGGTTGATGGCTATGAAGAATCAGCTTATGCAAACTATGATCCAGAATTTGGGTCAGTGGCAAGCCAACAACAACAACCCCGTTCCTGCACCACCGCCGCCACCACCGCCGACTCACAACTGACTGGAAGAGTTCTTGAGGACTCGACCACCCACTTTTGCTCAAGCTAATGATCCCATGGAGGCCAACGATTGGTTGAAATCCATGGAGAAGAAGCTTGCCATAGTTCAGTGCAATGACCAAGAGAATGTTCTCTTCGCATCGCACCAACTCATGGGAGCAGCCACCGACTGGTGGGATGCCATTTCAATGCTCATGACAACCCGGAGACTATTACTTGGACTGAGTTCAAAGAGAGTTTCTGCTCTCATTTCATCCCTGCTGGTGTCATGATGCTCAAGAGGCAAGAGTTTGAAGGTCTCCGCCAAGGCAAGAAGAGCGTGAATGAGTACCTCAACAAGTTCACGCAACTGTCACGGTATGCCCCTGAAGATGTCAACTCGGACCAACGGAAGCAGTACCTGTTCGTGAGAGGGTTGAACAATGAGATCCAGGTTCAGCTTCTCAACAATGACTATGCTAACTTCCAGAAGCTGGTTGACAAAGCCATAGTGGTTAAAAGCAAGATCCGAGGGATCGAGCAAGAGGGCAAAAGGAAGATGCCATACCAGCCACAAGGGAGTAATGTACGTCCCCGATACATGCCCCCAGCTGCACCACAGTATGGATCGTCCACTCCGACTTTTCGCCTCAGTCAACCACCACAGCAACGTCCTACCATGCAAGCACCTCGTGTGCCTTTACCTCCTGCGCCCCAACCCAATGTGGGCAATCCTGTTCAAACTCCCCGCCCCAAAACGTACCTGCTGTCGTGGGCAACAAGGCATGCTTTGCATGCGGAGAAACAGGACACTTCGTGAGCCAGTGCCCGAGGAGAGGTCCTGGACAGCAAGGCAACATTCCCAAGCAGAACCCACGGCGAAACAGAGGAGCCAATCAAGGAAACCGTTTACAGAAGAACTACGCTCGCGGCAACGTGAACCATGTCTCTGCTGAGGAAGCGCAACAGGCTGAGGACGTCGTGATTGGTATGTTCCTTGCCAACTCCAACCCATCCACCATTTTATTTGATTCTGGAGCATCACATTCCTTCATATCATCCAAGTATGTTGCCAAGTATAATCTACCCATATCACACTTGAAATATACTATGTTAGTTAATTCTCCCGGTGGAGAGATGAGGACTAATATAGTATGTCCGAAAGTAAACCTTAAAATAAGGGGGGTAGACTTCCTTGCCGACCTCATTGTCTTGGATTCCCAAGGGCTTGACATAATACTCGGAATGGATTGGTTAAGTGAGCACAACGGAGTAATCCAATGTGCCAAACGGAGCGTGCAGTTGACAAACAAGCACAGAACCCGTATCGAGTTCGAGTCAGCCCAACCAACAGCTGAGAAGGCGGAATTCCCTCATCTATTCTCCACTAGCGAATCTCGAGGGCGAGATTCAATTTAAGGGGGGTAGATTTGTGACACCCTCATTTTTGATTTCTGCATGAATTCATATTTTATATATAGAAAGCATTTTAAAATAAGTTGAAACAAAGAAAGAATAAAAAGGTAGCCAAAAAGAGCAAATTCCAGTTTACCGAGAGCGCCGAGGACAACTCCCATGGCCGCTGGCCACGTGGCGCCTTTGGAGCTCATCCCCACAAAAGGGGAGAGGTCCGCCGCAAACTGGATACGTGGCAGGCTCGGGGCTCGTCTCTGTGAAAAAGGGCGAGGTCTGACGTCGTGGGACACGTGTTGCCCCCGGAGCTAGTCACTGCAGAAAGGAGAGGACCAGCCGCGCGGGGCACGTGTCGCTCTCGGAGCTCACCTCCGAGAGGTCCGGCCCCGCTAGACACGTGTCACTCTCAGAACTCACTTTCGAGAGGTCCGGTCCTACTGGACACGTGTCACCTCCGGAGCTCATCTCCGGGAGGTCTGACACTACCGGACATGTGTCACCTCCGGAGCTCATCTCCAGGAGGTCCGACGCTGATGGAAACGTGTCGACCTCGAAGCTCATCTCCGGGAGGTCCGATACTGATGGACACGTGTCGACCTCGGAGCTCGTCTCTAGAGAGAAAGGATGTCTAGCGCTGTTAGGACCTTGTCACATTCGGAGCTACCTCCAAAGAGAGGGGAGGTCCGGAACTGACACGTGGCGTTCGCGGAGCTCGCCTCTGTTAAGAGGGGAGGTCCCGACCCACCAGACACGTGGTGTACGCGGAGCTCGTCTCTGGAAAGAGGGGAGGTTCCCGTCCGCCAGGACGTGTGGCGCACGCGGAGCTCGGCTCTGACGAGAGGGAGGTCTCGCCCGCCTGACACGCGGCACAACCGGAGCTCGCCTCTGCGGAAAAGGGGAGCCAGGCCCCCGTAGGACACGTGGAGCCTCCGGAGCTCATCACCGAGGAGGTAACGAGATTTTAAGCAGTTTTTCTTCTGTACGCGTGGGAATCCCCGGTACTAAGGAAACCGACACAATGTTACCGCACCGAATCAACTTAAGATAAGTTGTTAAGATTCAGAAACAATTTGAATAGGACTCTTATTTGAATTCCGATCAGAGGAGGACTCTTCGTTTCCTCTTATAAATAGAACCGAAAACCTTTAGCCGCAACCACAAACTTCTTTTCCATCTCCCGAGAGTCGTCGACTTGGAGCCCTAGCCCCAACTCGCCGAGCTAACCCCTTCGCCGAAGTTCAGTCGCCGGAGATCGCCGGAACAGAGCCCCGACAATCTGTATTGCTAGTAGAAGGTCCCCGAGACCAAGAAGAACGTAAGGTAGGTCTCCAATACCACCTTACGACATGATCACGGTTTTCTTTGCATCTGTTCTCTCGATCCTTCAAACAGAAGCTTTTTCGTGGACAGATCACGTGTTGATCGGTGTGATCTAGATCTTGTAATGAGATCATCGCCACGTCCACATTTGATCTATACATCTCTGTTCATCATAAAAAAACCCATGCAAGACATGCAAGAACACGTACAAACTAAACTGCATCATAGGATTAACATGCATATGCATCATTGCATCTTAAGGTAGAGTTTGTGCATGATGATTGATTGCTATGAATCTTGTATGTGCGTATAGAAGTACAAGCTCAGGGAGGTACCTACGACGGACTACAACAGCAAGAATTTGAGCAACAGGAACCTCAAGAACAAGGCAAGTGCTCCTTGACCATATTGATCCCATGTTTTTGGAAAACTGTTTTGTTTGCAAAAAAGGTGTGTGTGCTTGAGTCAACATGATGGGAAACCCTTTCATAGGAGTTTACTAGTTTTGTTAACCACCCTTGTCACCGGGAAAGTTAATGAGTCGGGTATGGTTTTTGCTTTTATGCTTCGCTGAGTCCATGGGATACGGGAAGCGAGATAGATGTTTCTAGCTAACTGCACTCGCATGAATAATGTTAATGAGAAACTGATGTTGATAATGAACATGAATCGGAGGGTGATCTAGGCAGGCCTGGTTTGTGAATGAGGTAGAATGAAATGGTGGTTACTTACCGTAGATATAAGGACCGGTTCATGCAAGCACATGCCAGGATAACAGTGCCACCACAAGGCCAAGTATGGGTGCGGCTTAGCTGAGTAATTAGGTAAGTTACTAGATTGTTATGGACCGTGGAAGGCGCGGGGAATGGGAGTCGAGTGAGGACTGCTCTGGGAACTGCATGGCACAAGAGGGGGCCCGTGTGTGGGAGAATTGGAGATTCTAGCCTGCTGGTGAAACCTTAGTGAGTCCATACATCTAGTAGCCCCTTTGTAAAGGCTATTTTGTGATCTCTTGGCCGTACACCAACTAATGTGTACTGGTATAATGGAGGTTCTGCAGTCGCTGACGGGTGACGAAATCACAAACTTGTGGGTCAAGTGGTACAATTTCTGCAGAGTGTAAAACTATCATGATAGCCGAGCTTACGGTCACGAGCACCTGGACAACTCACATGATTAGTTGGGATGGTTTTTGGGAGGTTATGGTTTTTAGTTTGGTTATTGGTTGGTTATGATTTGGTTTTCGGGACTGTTGAGTCCGGGTAATGAGATTGGTTGCATGACTGTTGAGTCATGGCAACGAGATTTGGTTTCGAAATGAGACGGAATTGAATATGAGATGACATGGTAGTGAATACGAGATGGTATTCATGAGCAAAGTTGAGAAAGATTAACGTCTGGTTGAGAAATGGAACGGGATGAATTATAATGGAGGTATGTTAATGTTTAAAACATGTTGGGATTACATTCACTTAAAGCTAAGTTGATGTTTTTATCGTGTTTTGAGAAAAAATTTTTGCTTTTATGCAATGAGCCTTTTATACCTTCCTTGCTGTGAGCTACATATCATATTTTCCCGCACTTGCTGAGTACATCATGTACTCAAACTTGCATTATTACTTCATCATCAGCAACAAGAGAGGAGTACTATGAAGACCAAGTGGAGCATTAGGCGTGTAATCTATCCTCAACCTTGCCTGTGGGGATGGAGTAGAGATGGAGCCGCTGCTGGTGCTTAGTTTGATTCCACTCTAGTTAGAAGACTTCCGCTGCTAGAATAAAGACTTCCGCTGCTAGATTAAATACTTCCGCTGCTAGAATGAGTCTGAGACTCATGAGACTTTGTAATAAACCCTGTTACTCGTGGTTATATATATTCTGAATTCAGTTGTGAGTTATATTTGTATCTGTGATGAACATCCTGGGCACACATATGCATCAGTCTCAGTTCAGAGAGGTTTCCTCTCAGAACGGGGGCGTCACAGGTCCGTCTTCATTGAGATCCAAGTGTACATTAGTCGCCATGGGAGTCTTTATGGGATTTGCTTTGTCCATTCTAAACTTCTTGAGAATGTCTTGAGTGTACTTTGTTTAGCTTATGAACGTCCCGTCCTTTTGTTGCTTCACTTGGAATCCCAAAAAATACCTCAACTTTCACATCATGGACATCTTGAATCTATCTGTCATAATCTTACTAAATTCTTGACAGAAGGATTTGTTAGTTGAACCAAATATAATATCGTCAACATAGATTTGGCAAATGAAGAGATCATCATCAAAGTGTTTAGTGAACAAGGTGTAATCAGATTTTCCAATCTTGAAGTCATTTTCAATCAAAAAATCTCTAAGGCACTCATACCAAGCTCTAGGAGCTTGTTTGAGGCCATAGAGAGCCTTACGCAGTTTGAACACATAGTCAGGGTGCTCTTGATCTTGAAAACCGGGTGGTTTCTCCACGTACACCTCCTCCTTGATCGGTCCGTTGAGAAAGGCGCTTTTTACGTCCATTTGATAAAGCTTGAAATCATGGTGAGTAGCATATGCAAGTAATATACGAATCGGTTTAAGCCTAGCTACGGGAGCATAAGTCTCGTCGAAATCCAAACCTTCGACTTGTGAGTACCCTTTTGCCACAAGTCGTGCCTTGTTCCTTGTTACCACTCCATGTTCGTCTTGCTTGTTGCAGAAGACCCATTTAGTGCCGACAACGTTGGACTTGGGTCTTTCAACAAGCTCCCACACTTCATTCCTTTTGAAGTTGTTCAATTCTTCTTGCATCACCATCACCCAATCCGGATCTTTTAATGCATCCCCAACCCTGTATGGTTCCAAAGAGGATACAAAAGAATATTGTTCACAAAAATTAGCTATGCGATATTGAGTTATTACTCCCTTTTGGATGTCACCGATTATGTTGTCGACAGGGTGATCTCTTTGGAATCTTTGGTGTACCCCTGGATATGGCACTTGTGGTCTTGAATCTTTATTATCATCTTCTTCTCCCCCTGGATAGTTGCCCTCATTGATGTTTTGATCTTCTTGATTTTCTTGAGGTTGATCTTGTATGGAGTCTTCCCCTTGATCATTTTCCTCCATCTGTGGTTCATTTTCTTTATTCGCATTTGAAGGTGGCACTTGTGGTCGAACATCGCCCAATGCAATTCTTCTCAATGCTTGACATGGAGCTTCTTGTTGATCTAGCACATATTGATCAACTTGCTCTTCTTGAGAGCCGTTAGTTTCATCGAACACTACGTCACGTGCTACTTCAACAAGTCCGGAGGTTTTGTTGAAGACACGATAAGCGTAGTAGTTCGAATCATAGACAAGCAAGAAACCTTCATCGGACTTCGAAGTCCTTGACTTCTTGTTTAAAATATAACATTTTGAACCAAAAACTCGAAAATATGAAATATTCGTCTTGTTACCCGCGAGTAGTTCATATGAAGTTTTCTTGAGTAACCGATGAAGATATAGTCGGTTTATGGCGTGACAAGCGGTGTTAACCGCTTCAGCCCAAAACCTGTCTGAAGTCTTGTATTCATCGAGCATTGTCCTCGACATTGCAATGAGACTTCTGTTCTTCCTTTCGGCTACTCCGTTTTGTTGAGGAGTATATGGTGCTGAAAATTTGTGCTTTATTCCTTCTTCGTCTAGATACTCCTCAACTTGGGTGTTCTTGAATTCTGTCCCATTATCACTTCATATATTCTTGATGTTCAATGAGAATTCATTTAGGGCACGCTTTATGAACTTCTTGAGGGTTCCTTGAGTTTCTATCTTATCATGCAAAAAGAAAACCCACGTGAAGCGTGAAAAATCATCAACAATGACTAGACCGTATTTGTTACCGCCGATGCTTATGTAAGCAATTGGATTGAATAGATCCGTGTGGAGAAGCTCAAGCGGTCTTGTTGTAGTCATGACATTCTTCGTGTGATGGGGTGCTCCTACTTGCTTCCCTGCTTGGAACGCTCTACACGGCCTGTATTTCTCAAAAACAACATCCTTTAAACCTCGGATGTGATCGCCTTTGAGGAGGTTTTGAAGATTCCTCATACCAACATGTGCTAGCCGTCTATGCCACATCCAACCCATGTTGGTCTTTGCAATCAAGCATGTGTCAAGTTTGGCTTTATCTTTGTTGAAGTCAACTAGATAATGTTTTCCCTTCAACACACAGTTGAATGTAATTGAGTTATCACTCCTTCTAAAGACAGTCACACCCTCATTAGTGAATAAGCAATTATAACCCTTGTCACATAATTGAGATATGAACAAAAGGTTATAATCCAAGGACTCAACGTGTAAAACTTGAGAGAGAGAGAGTATGTTGTGATGAAATTGCAATTTTACCGGTACCAAGCACTCTTCCTTGACTATTATCACCAAAGTAAATGCCTTAATTTGGATCTTTATTTTCTTCATATTCCATGAACATTCTTCTTTCTCTGGTCATGTGATTGGTGCATCCACTATCTAGCACCCATTTTGCTCCACCGGATGAATAAATCTGCAAAAACAATTTATGCCTTGGTCTTAGGTGCCCAAGCTTGCTTGGGTCCTTTGAGGTTAGTCACAAGTTATTTGGGCACCAACACATGGGACTTGGTGTTCCCATGGCGTGGCCAACATATTTAGCATAAACTCTTCCAAGATTACTTTTCATAAGTACATATGAAGCATCAAAAGTTCTAAATAGAAGTTGTTATTCATATGTGTTCACAGTGTTAAATTTATCAACATTATTAAGTTTTCTAACTTGAGAAGTGTTTCCCTTGACAAAGGCAATGCAACCCTTGTTATTCTTGTGTAAAAGTCCCAAAACTTGTAAATGGAAAACTTGAGCTATGAATAAAGTTGAGTTTAAATACAAGAAATGGGACTTGCAAAAACTTTTGTTTACTCATGAAAGTGCTGGCATGAGCAATAAGACTTTAAATTCAGTTTGAACTAAAAGAGTCACTTCAAAAAGATGAAGGCCATTTCCAAAAGGGGAAATCCAAACTGTTGTTTGAAAAGTTGTATTTGCAATGGCCAACTCAAGAATCAGAAGGCATATTTGAATTCTTCAGGTCCAAATTATGAGAAGGGCAAATTTTGAGAAAATTTGGAAGTGCTTGATAGGTATATCAAAGGGACTTGTAAATTTCCCCAAAATTTGAATTCAAATTTGAAACTGAGGCAAAACATGTAAAATGGCCAAATGGCTTTTGAATTTGAGCTCCACATGATTGAAATTGCAATGTACCAAAATTTGGAGATAATTGGGGAGAAGCCGAGGTGGACCCCACAGGTCAGTGAGCTAAACTGAAACTTACACCCAAAGTATTTACACTGCTCGGACTGAAGCAACCGAAGTCACCTCCGGGCACCACCAAGCCGCAGAAGGAACTTCCCGTGGAGCCACCTCCCCTACGTGCGATGTGCTGGCGACCAGCTCCTGCTCTCGGCGGCGTATGAAGTGATCGGTTCGCCCACCGAACGGAGACCTTCGAGTTGGTTCGTCCTCGCACGACAAAAGAACCAAGAACGCTGCCGCCTCGGGCTATCAACCGGGAGACGGGGAAAAACGAGCGTGCAGAGGCCAGCCAAGCCGAAAAACTACACTGTGAGCTCTTCCTCCACCTCCTAAGCACAGAATCCAGTGAGTTGCCGCCTTCCCAGCCCGAGATTAGCTCGCCTCCGCGGCGATCTAACTTCACCGCGGGTTGGGGTGCTCATGGACAGCCTACATCAGGCACTTTCACGCCCAAGCAAGGACACCCCCGGAAGCGCCGGTGAACCCTGCTGCTTCCACCCAAACCACAAGTCAAGCCGTGAACCACCGAGCGATAATTCGGGAAAACTTCACCGGCGGCCACAGAACGACGTTTCGGTATGAAATTCCCGAATTCCCACTCCATTCTCGTCTCTAGTTCACTAAACTGTGCTCAAAGGATCTAGACTGGAGGGTGACCCGATCCCCTCCCCAATCCTGGCTTGAAACCCCGTGCTAGCAGACCATTTCAAACTTTTCGAGTGGCGATCATGGCGGGGACGCTCGGGCACACGGTGAACCTCAACTTGCTGCTGTTTCCTAGCCTTGTTGAGGCCTTGCCGAGCTAGCCTGACCTCCACCGGTGCTTTAGAGCAAATCCTCCGAACCTATGGCGGGCTAGGTGCTCGGGCCACGGCGCCGAAGCTTCACCGAGGGGTGCGCACGTTGCTGACCGATTTCCGGTCACCGGCAGCCCGAAAGGACCGCACCAGTGGTTTGCTCGTAGCTGGAAACCCCCAGGCGGCAAGTACCGAGCCGGGAGGCGGCCGGGAAGCTGACTCCGGTGAGCTCCAAGTAGACTCCGGCGAGGGGGCAGCACGGGAAGGAAAACCAGCTGAGGAGGAAGACGACTGGCGGGCCCCGCGTGTCAGCGACGGAAAAGTTAAATTACTGATCAACTGCGGCTGCGGGATCCAGTGTGGCTGCACGGGAAGGGGCTGTGGCCCCGTGTGGCTTGGTTCCAGCAGCTGACACGTGTGCGATGGGCCCACGGTCAGAAATTAAACTTTTCCCCGGTTTATTTGAATTTCCAGATTTAGTTCAAACTTTAGAACCTCATAACTTTTGCTAGGAAGCTCAAAATTTAGGAATTCAAATTGGGTTGGATTCAGGATGAAAAACTCTATCCAAATATGCAACCCAATTTGTATGAAAATCAATAGAAAATTCTGGAAATTTCTTAAACTTTTCAGCAAAAGGATTTTAGAGGGAGTTTAGTTCATCCAAAAATCCCCAATTTTGCCAGGATATTCTTTAGGATGTTAGGAAACTCCTATAAAAGTTTTAGCTCATTTGGAGTTGATTTAGTCAGGGTTATTCTAATTTCAAGTTTCTGTATTCAAATGAATACAGAAACATTTTCAGAGAATTTCCAAAACTTGGAAATTCAGTTCTAGGCATCCCTTAGCTCCAAAAATCCTAGGAAAATTCATGCATGCTCCCTGAGATATGTCTGAAATTATGGTTCACTTGGATTTGCATGAAAGTGCAACTTTATTCAGAATTAATTCCTTTTTGCCTGAAATATTCCAAATTTTGGTCCAGATGACTTCCTTGTGACAAGGAACTCACAAGAAAATTTCCAGCTCCATTTAAGCTCTGGATCAGTACTGTTCTGTTCAACCCCATTAGAAAATCAACCCACAAGTGAGGAAAACACCCATCTCACTTGAGCATAGTGCTAACCCAAACCCAAATCACTAGAACCAGTTTCATTTTAAATTCATAAACAGAGTTCCAGTTTCAAACTTGTCATTAACACTTGTTAGCAAAAAGGTTTTATAATTAAACATGTATACATATTCATAACGTGTAGTGATTAAACGTGGAAAGTGAAGAAGGAGAAGTTGAGCTTGGATCAAGGAGCAAGAAGGCAGGGATTTAGCTTCAAGTCATCAGCAACTAACATCACATTATCTGACTTTAGTCACCTGCAAAACCAAGGCAAGCCCTGGTTTGCACTTAAGTTGTTTTTAAAGTTTTTCCTTTGTTCACTACTATGGGTCTAAGTTTGTATGTGCATTAGGTCAAGGATGTTTTACACTCCAAATGCATGACCAAATGAACCCTGGATTTAAGGGTAGAAAGGGTCACCGCTGTAGAATAATGCCGTGCTAAATAGCTTAGGACCTCCGGTAGAAGTCGAGTAGTTGGAATCTACTCGCGAGTTATAGAAGGGAGTACACGGGTGTAGTCGGAAATGAGGCAAACTAAAGTTTACATTTCTAAAAGATGAGACCGGGCAGGATGGTTAGGCAGCGACAAGACGAGGTCTTGGTCGAGTAGCTCTGCCTGTGTCGGTTAAGGACTGATGCGTGTGTGGCACCCAGGAGCAGGTATTGAGTTGTGTACTGGATGCTTACTGATATATGGGAACCAGGAAACTGATGTACCAGGTTCACTGGATTGTAGAGGCATACCACATGGTCTCGTTAGACCTATGAGCCCTTGACGGCGCGACCGGTTCTACAGTCTAGTGTCCTGCGAAAGGTTGCCACATACGACGTAATGAAGGACGCCAGATTTGGGTCTTCAGAGGCGGGTGTATGTGTCGAGTTATCCAGGTAGTGTTTGATTTGAATCACCATCCATCGCGGTTATTGATTACCGCTTGCTCCCTGTGTTGTGACGTAGTAATCCAGTTGTGTGGAAATAGTTTGCAAAGTTTTAAATGCTGTTTTGATAAATGGAAATTGCGTGAAAACCATGTTTGAAGTAGAGAGAGAGCAAACTAAAGTTATTTTTCCACCTTGGGACAAGTAACATTGGGATGAAGCGTTTCTTGTTTGATTGTGGAGTTCCAATGTTGCTGGGCGCAAGGTCACTACGATTATGGCTAAAATCTGAAAGTTAAGGATGAACTCGTAGGCGAGTCTTTTCGCAAATTACAGGATTAGGTCTTAAGTTACCCTCATGTAGAGTTGCATGCTTTAGGAGAGACGGTTAAGTCTTGCTGAGCCTTTGTGCTCACTCTTGCTATATGAGTGGTTTTGCAGGTTAATCCGACGCTATAAAGATGGTTGTCCGGTAAGACTCGAGAACTTCCGAGTCATGTATCACCGGGAGAACCTAGCCGCTGCCATGTCTTCGTGTTGCTAGCGAAAGGAGTCCGCAGGCTGGACCTCTTCTCGAGTGCTTTCTAGTTATTCAACGTGAGCTGTTTTAGACTTCCGCTGTAGCTATTTTATGTAAAGTATTTACAAAGAAAAATTTTAAGCTTCCTCTTTTGATTTATGTAATACACTGTTCCTTAAATGTGTGCTGTTGGGTGCCGCATAACACGACACCACCCAATGCAATTCCTGGGCGTGGTGCCCCGTCCCCTTGACTGGGCGGGACGTCGGGGGCCCTCTCAGCATGGTATCAGAGCCGCATTGGTAATAGTGCACGGAATAAGGATCGTATTACGACAAAAATTTAGGATATGGTGAGGAAACAGTATTAGCTCCACATAAGGACTATAGTAGTATAGTTACTTAAAGTGGCATTGCTAACATACTTGTTATAATTCTGAACTTTGATTATGTAACGACGCACCTACGTACAGGTAAGAATGGTAAGGAACGCCACCGAAAGCGGTTCAATTTCGGTTAGCTCCCCTGACGAGGAATGTGGTTCAGGGCTAGGTCTCACAGCTTGGTGTGAGACGTTAATATGAAACTCTTGAACTCTTCATGTTCCTTAGTTCATATGAAACGCGGATCCCTAGCGTGCATTAGGCAAGTAAGTGGAGACCCCATCGCGTGGTCAGTAACGCGAAAGTGTGTTTGTCTGGAAATAGCCCAGGGGGACATACGCAGCGCTTGCCATCGGCGTGCCCTGCAGGGCAGTAGGTGGTGTCCGTTGGGTTGATAACATTCCCAACCGTGACGACCCGTTCATGATATACTCGGGTTCCCCGTCGTGTGGTGTTGAAACATGATCACATACCTTGAGACGTGGCTTAACTCAAGGACGGCCATATGGCAATGATACAGGCGTTTGTATTTACTTTCAAATATGGAACTGCTTGAAATGAAACAACCTTTGAGTGCACCACTATTAAGTGTTCTTATACAGGTACTAACCACGTATGTATCCCGTGTAGTACACGTGTGCGAGAGACCGTCTTAGTGCCACTGATAATACGTATATGGCGGTGTAATCTGGTTAGGATTTTTCTTTTGGTGAGGCAACGTAGTACCAACATGATTCTTACGGTGCATCGACACTGTACTAAACATATAATCCTCTTCCCTATGAATAAATGATTCATGGACTAAATTGTAACTACAAATGGAAGTTTGAAACAAATATTAGTTACTGAACTCTTATTTTGAGCTAAAATTCAAATGAGAGAAGATCTAGGTTTCAAAGATTTCAAAAACAGAGTGCTCTGTTTCTGGCAGGAATTCTTGCTGGACTTTAAAAGAGCATAACTCTGAGTAGCCTTGACCAATTAAGGTGTATGATACAGTTCTAGAGATATTTTCAAGTGCTCTACAACTTCTTTGTAGACCTCCAGAGCAAAATCACACGTTAAGTGGGTGAAAAGTCCAGTTGAAGACAAACTGTTCAGAACCAGGACAGTAGCAAAATCTCTCTGGACCTTTCTGTTTTTAAGCCATAACTTCCTGTAGAAAAATCCTTAAGGAGCCTATGAGTACTCGTTGGAAATATACTGAAGTTTACTAAAACTTTGGTATTGAACTCAAGTCAATAATCTGTAGATAACTTGAGAAAAATTTGGAGTTTGTGTGAACTTGTCAGGGTAGTCCCGCTGATTAGTTTAGCGTACTTAAGATTTGTTTAAACATGAATGTGGTTATGCTTTCATAAAGTTCATGACATGTTCATGTTTTACTTATCTTTACTTACTACTGAAATAGAATTTTGATTGACTCAAAATTTTGTTCCGTGCAGTATGGTACGCGCACACTCTCAAAGGGAGATTGGAGGTTCAAGTCGAGGTGGGAATGACTTGACTTCATCACAAGAGCCATCGCCAACCGGATAGGTGGAAATTATGGCGAAGATGAATGAAACTCTCCAAACTCTAGTTCAGCAAGGGATAAATAGAGAAGCTCAACATCACATGCCAACCCCGAGCACTTATCTGGACTTCCTGGCGACACAACAACCGGTATTCTCTGAGGCGGCTGACCATTGTGACGCAAATCACTGGTTACGTGTCATTGAGTCCAAGTGTGGGTTGATCCAATGTGATGAATTCTTGAAGACTCTATATGCCGCTCAGCAGCTTCATGGCTTTGCTGAAGCATGGTGGGCAGAATACCTTGCTTTCCAACCAGCAGGGTATCGTGTCACATGGGCGGAGTTCCAGGATGCATTTCGTGCTCGTTTCATTCCAGCGGGCATAATGCAAACAAGTCATGATGAATTCTGGAATCTAAAAGAAGGTGACAGGAGTGTTATTGAGTATGCGAAGGAATTCAATCACTTAGCTCAATATGTCCCCGATTATGTGAAATCACCATCCATGAAGGGTTATCATTTTTACCGAGGGCTGACTGCTAGGCTGCGATGTGAGTTGGCTCAGATTAGCCAAGAAAACTTTGATGAGTTTGTTAGCTGTGCTATCACTCAGGAATACTATTCCAATCTCTACCTTAAAGAAAAGAGGGAGAGGGACTCATCACAGGATGAATGCAATCATCTACCTCAGAAGTATCGGTGGGTAATCCGTTCACCTTCCGGTCGAGAGGTTCCACAAAAGGTGCAGTCATTCTTGGAGTATGACGACTCTTCTACTCCACAGAGGTTTTATTTATCTCCACCGCAGCAGCAACTTATTTCTCCTGCACCTCAGTATCAACAAGGTGCACCAGAATGTTATTTCCCTCAAGAGGTTGAAGATGAACAAGGTGATTTCTCAGCTGAGCCAAGTGCTGTCCCACTTCATGTTGACAACGAGCTCAACGTCAATGAAGCAACTGAAACGGGCAGCAACATTATGTATGCGGGTCCAGTTCCAAAGAGGGATCGTGGACAGCAAAGAAAAGCCATGTCCAAAGTGGGACCTGTAAATTATGTGTCGGTCGATGATCTGCCAAAGGGAGGACCTGTTCTAGCCGGCAGGTTCACCTTAAATGACAAGCCGGTTGTCATTTTATTCGACTCTGGTGCCACACATAACTTCATTAGAAGGGCGACGGTGATCCGGGATCAGATCTCCACAACTATCACAAAAGGTTCCTACCTTATTCATTCACCAGGTGGAGACATATCGACTAATGAAGTCGTTTCTCGAGCACCACTTTGTTTGGGTGGAAAAATTTATCCTACCACCCTCATTATTCTCGAAGACCAAGGAATCAATGCCATATTTGGAATACCATGGTTGACTTTCCATAAGGCTGTTCTGGACATCGAGAACAGGAGTGTTCACTTGGACTCTCCACTTCACGGACGTCAAACATTGTATCTCGTCGAAGCGGTTTCCAAAGACTCGGAAGTATGTAATGCCGAGGCTTGCAAGTTAGAAGACATTCCGGTAGTCTGTGAATATCCGGACGTGTTTCCCGAAGATCTTCTAGGCTTACCACCTGAGCGCGAGGTGGAATTCAAAATAGAGTTGATACCGGGAACCACACCGATCTCTCGGAGACCATACAAAATGGCTCCGAATGAATTAGCTGAGCTGAAGGAGCAACTCAAAGATCTGATGGACAAGGGGTTCATTAGTCCGAGTTCATCACCATGGGGTTGCTCGGCTTTATTTGTGAAGAAGAAGGATAAGATGCTGAGGCTATGCGTCGATTATCGTCCTTTAAATGCTGTGACAATAAAGAACAAGTATCCATTACCAAGAATTGATATTCTTTTCGATCAGCTAGTGGGTGCTAAAGTCTTCTCCAAGATGGACTTAAGGTCGGGATATCATCAAATCAAGATCCAAGCAGAAGATAACCCGAAGACAGCATTCTCGACAAGATATGGACTTTGAGTATCTTTTCATGTCATTTGGGTTGACTAATGCTCCGGCTCACTTTATGTATCTTATGAACTCGGTGTTCATGCCGGAGCTGGATCAGATTGTCATGGTATTCATCGACGACATCTTGGTCTATTCCAAATCTGAAGAGGAACACGCTAAACATTTGCATATTGTGCTTCAACGCTTGAGAGATCACAAGCTCTATGCAAAGTTTAGTAAATGTGAATTCTGGATCAATCAAGTGCTGTTTCTTGGACATATTATTTCAGTGGAAGGCATTGCTGTTGATCCAAGCAAGATTGAACAAGTGCTGAAGTGGAGGTCTCCAACATCAGTCCATGAAGTTCGTAGCTTCTTGGGTTTGGCGGGATATTATTGGAGGTTCATCCCGGGCTTCTCAAAAATCTCCAAACCTATGACGGAGCTACTGAAAAAGGGCATCAAATATGATTGGAGCAAGCCATTTGAGGAAGCTTTTCAAGCGTTGGTGAAACACCTCACAACAGCCCCAGTTTTAGCTCAACCGGATACAACCAAGCCATTTGATGTTTATTGTGATGCGTCTGGCATCGGGCTGGGTTGTGTACTCATGCAAGGAGGACGTGTGGTCGCATATGGATCACGGCAATTACGGAATCATGAGCAACATTATCCAACTCATGATCTCGAGCTTGCTGCCATGGTATTAGCTTTAAAGATGTGGAGACATTACCTATTGGGAAATCTGGTTCATCTCTACACCGACCACAAAAGCTTGAAGTACATATTGACTCAAAAAGAGTTGAATATGCGGAAACGGTGATGGTTGGAGCTGATCAAAGACTATGAGATTGAAATTCATTATCATCCGGGCAAGGCAAATGTGGTTGCCGATGCACTCAGCCGGAAGTTTCATATTCATAACCTGACCATGACGCCAATAGAAGAGGAAGAACCAAGTCTCTACTTGGTTCCATATGGAGCCTTACATAATCTAGCTCTCATACCCACAATAAGAGAGGAGGTGATGGAAGCTCAAAAGAAAGACAAGGGCATGGCTCATATCAAAAGGAGGTTGAAGAACGGGGAGATGAAATGTTTCCGTTAGATAATGAAGATACCTTATGGTTCAAGGACCGGATAGTCGTACCCTGTGATATGAGGCTGCGGAAGAAAATTTTGGATGGGGCTCACTTATCCAAATTTTCTATTCATCCTGGCAGCAATAAAATGTACCAAGACCTCCAGAAGAAGTTTTGGTGGACACGTATGAAACGTGAAGTTGCCAAGTACGTTTCAGAATGTGATACTTGTCGAAGAGTTAAGGCCGACCATGTGAAGAAGTCGGGCCTGTTGCAACCACTACAAATACCGGCATGGAAGTGGGAAGACTTGAGTATGGATGTCATCGTTGGGTTGCCGATGAACTCCCACCACCATGACAAAATTTAGACTGCTCGGACTGAAGCAACCGAAGTCACCTCCGGGCGCCACCGAGCCGCACCAGGAACTTCCCGTGGAGCCACCTCCCGCTACGTGCGATGTGCTGGCGACCAGCTCCTGCTCTAGGCGGCGTATGAAGTGATCGGTTCGACCACCGAACGGAGACCTTTGAGTCGGTTCATACTCGCACGACAAAAGAACCGAGAACGCTGCCGCCTTGGGCTATCGACCAGGAGCCGCGGAAAACCGAGCATGCAGAGGCCAGCCAAGCCGAAAAACCACACTGTGAGCTCTTCCTCCACCTCCTAAGCACAGAATCCAGTGAGTTGCCGCCTTCCCCAGCCCGAGATTAGCTCGCCGCCGCGGCGACCTAACTTCACCATGGATTGTGGTGCTCGTGGACAGCCTACATCAGGCACTTTCACGCCCAAGCAAGGACACCCCCGGAAGCGCCGGTGAACCCTGCTGCTTCCACCCAAACCACAAGTCAAATCGTGAACCACCGAGCGAGAATTCGGGAAAACTTCACCGGCGCCCACAGAATTACGTTCCGGTATGAAATCCTCAAATTCCCACTCCATTCTCATATCTAGTTCACTAAACTGTGCTCAAAGGATCTAGATTCGAGGGCGACCCTATCCCCTCCCCAATCCTGGCTTGAAACCCCGTGTTAGCAGACCATTTCAAACTTTCCGAGTGGCGATCATGGCAGGGACGCTCAGGCACACGGTGAACCTCAACTTGCCTCCGTTTCCGAGCCTTGTTGAGGCCTTGCCAAGCTAGCCTGACCTCCACTGATGCTTTAGAGCAAATCATCCGAACCTATGGCGGGCTAGGGTGCTCGGGCCACGGCGCCAAAGCTTCACCGAGGGGTGCGCACGTCGCCGACCGATTTCCGGTCACCGGCAGCCCGAAAGGACCTCACCTGTGGTTTGCTTGTAGCTGGAAACCCCCAGGCGGCAAGTACCGAGCCGAGAGGTGGCCGGGAAGCCAACTCCGGCGAGCTCCGAGTAGACTCCGGCGAGGGGGCAGCGCGGGAAGGAAAACCAGCCTGAGGAGGAAGACGACCGGTGGGCCGGCGTGTCAGCGATGGAAAAGTTAAATTACTGATCGACTGCGGCTCCGGGATCCAGTGTGGCTGCACGGGAAGGGGTCTGTGGCCCCGTGTGGCTTGGTTCCAGCAGCTGACACGTGTGCGATGGGCCCACAGTCAGAATTTAAACTTTTCCCCGGTTTATTTAAATTTCCAGATTTAGTTCAAACTTTAGAACCTCGTAACTTTTGCTAGGAAGCTCCAAATTTAGGAATTCAAATTGGGTTGGATTCAGGATGAAAAACTATATCCAAATATGCAACCCAATTTGTATGAAAATTAATAGAATATTCTGGAAAATTTCTTAAAGCTTTTCAGCAAAAGAATTTTAGAGGGAGTTTGGTTCATCCAAAAATCCCCAAATTTTGCCAGGATATTCTTTATGATGTTAGGGAACTCATATAAAGTTTTAAGCTCATTTGGAGTTGATTTAGTCAGGATAATTCTAATTTCAATTTTCTGTATTCAAATGAATACAGAAACATTTTCAGAGAATTTCCAAAACTTGGAAATTCAGTTCTGGGCATCCCTTAGCTCCGAAAATCCTAGGAAAATTCATACATGCTCCCTGAGCTATGTCTGAAATTATGGTTCACTTGGATTTGCATGAAAGTGCAAGTTTATTCAGAATTAATTCCTTTTTTTCTAAATGCTTAGGGAATTGTTCTGAGTGATTTACTCATTTAAATATTCCAAATTTTGGTCCAGATGACTTCCTTGTGACAAGGAACTCACAAGAAAATTTCCAGCTCCATTGAAGCTCTGGATCAGTACTGTTCTGTTCAACCCCATTAGAAAATCAACCCACAAGTGAGGAAAACACCCATCTCACTTGAGCATAGTGCTAACCCAAACCCAAACCACTAGCACCAGTTTCATTTTAAATTCTTAAACAGAGTTCCAGTTTCAAACTTGTCATTAGCACTTGTTAGCAAAAAGGTTTTATAATTAAACATGTATACATATTCATAATGTGTAGTGATTAAACGTGGAAAGTGAAGAAGGAGAAGTTGAGCTTGGATCAAGGAGCAAGAAGGCAGGGATTGAGCTTCAAGTCATCAGCAACTAACATCACATTATCTGACTTTAGTCACCTGCAAAACCAAGGCAAGCCCCGGTTTGCACTTAAGTTGTTTTTAAAGTTTTTCCTTTGTTGACTACTATGGGTCTAAGTTTGTATGTGCATTAGGTCAAGGATGTTTTACACTCCAAATGCATGACCAAATGAACCCTGGATTTAAGGGTAGAAAGGGTCACCGCTGTAGAATAATGCCATGCTAAATAGCTTAGGACCTCCGGTAGAAGTCGGGTAGTTGGAATCTACTCGCGAGTTATAGAAGGGAGTACACGGGTGTAGTCGGAAATGAGGCAAACTAAAGTTTACATTTCTAAAAGACGAGACCGGGCAGGATGGTTAGGCAGCGACAAGACGAGGTCTTGGTCGAGTAGCTCTGCCTGTGTCGGTTAAGGACCGATGCGTGTGCGGCACCTAGGAGCAGGTATTGAGTTGTGTACCGGATGCTTACTGATATATGGGAACCAGGAAACCGATGTACCAGGTTCACTGGATTGTAGAGGCATACCACATCGTCTCGTTAGACCTATAAGCCCGAGACGGCGCGACCGGTTCTACAGTCTAGTGTCCTGTGAAAGGTTGCCACGCACGACGTAATGAAGGACACCAGATTTGGGTCATCAGAGGCGGGGTATGTGTCGAGTTATCCAGGTAGTGTTTGATTCGAATCACCGTCCATCGCGGTTATTGATTACCGCTTGCTCCCTGTGTTGTGACGTAGTAATCCAGTTGTGTGGAAATAGTTTGCAAAGTTTTAAATGCTGTTTTGATAAATGGAAATTGCATGAAAACCATGTTTGAAGTAGAGATAGACCAAACTAAAGTTATTTTTCCACCTTGGGACAAGTAACATTGGAATGAAGCGTTTCTTGTTTGATTGTGGAGTTTCAATGTTGCTGGGCGCAAGGTCACTACTATTATGGCTAAAATCTGAAAGTTAAGGATGAACTCGTAGGCGAGTCTTTTCGCAAATTACAGGATTAGGTATTAAGTTACCCTCATGTAGAGTTGCATGCTTTAGGAGAGACGGTTAAGTCTTGCTGAGCCTTTGTGCTCACTCTTGCTATATGAGTGGTTTTGCAGGTTAATCCGACGCTATAAAGAAGGTTGTCCGGTGAGGCTCGAGAACTTCCGAGTCATGTATCACCGGGAGAACCTAGCCGCTGCCATGTCTTCGTGTTGCTAGCGAAAGGAGTCCGCGGGCTGGACCTCTTCTCGAGTTCTTTCTAGTTATTCAACGTGAGCTGTTTTAGACTTCCGCTGTAGCTATTTTATGTAAAGTATTTACAAAGAAAAATTTTAAGCTTCCGCTTTTGATTTATGTAATACACTGTTCCTTATATGTGTGCTGTTGGGTGCCGCATAACACGACACCACCCAATGCGATTCCCGGGCGAGGTGCCCCGTCCCCGTGACTGAGCGGGACGTCGGGGGCCCTCTCATCTTGTGGCTTCTAGCATTTTGCTTTTCACCATAAGAATATCCAATGCCATATTTGACATTAGGAGGTCTTGTGACCGAGTATGCACTGCGTGCATACTTGATCTTCTCTTGTCAAATATGCCACTTTGAGAAGATTGCTTGTCCTTTGTCGAGTTTGGTTTTTTCTTCAAGTTAGTGTCACTTTTGGCACAAGCACAAGTAATGCTAGTTTCAGATTTTATATGTTGAGAAGGTGAGCTTGAAGTGGATGAAGAACCACTTTGCTTGAGTGACTCAACTTGTACCTCAAGGATCTTGTTAACTTTGGTTAAGTTAGCAAGTTCATCCTTGATGGTGGTGTTTCAGTCTTTTAACTTCAAGCAAGCTTCCTTGCTTGAAGCTAACTCAAGTTCTAGTGATTTACTTCGCCCCTTTTCAAGTTCAAGAAGCTTTTCAATCTCAAGATACTCCTCCTTTTGGGAGATGATCATATCTTCCTGACGATTGACTAACTTCTCCATATCAACAAGCTTATCAAATAGAAATTTCATCTTAGCAGATGTCTTTCTGTCTAAACCCCTAAGCATATATTCATTTTCATCACTTCTATCATCCTCACTAGAATTATCACTATCACTAGTAAAAGAATGCGAGAGGGAAGATTTAGTTGGTACCTTTCTTTTACCTTCCTTTGCCATTAGACAAGTGTTGTCGGTGTCCTTCCATGCGCCCATGGTTGGGAAGAGAGTGGATTTCTTGGTAGTCTTCTTTATGGCTATGGTGGCCATCTCCTCTTCTTCTTCGGATGAGGATTCTTCATTGGAGTCCCATTCCTTCCCTAGATGCGCTTGGCCATATTTCTTCTTCTTCTTGAACATTTTCATTGGTTGAGGCTTGTTGTGTTTAGTCTTCTTCTTGTTTTCTTCATATGGGCAATCTACTATGAAGTGATTGTATTCTCCGCAGTTGTAGCACGCCCCCTCTCATCTTTGGTCTTTGTTTGTCTCTTCGTCTTCCTTTGTTTGAGATGCTACCCTTTCTTCTTCTCATTATTTTCTTGAACTTCTTCATGAATAATATCATGTCTTCTTCATCGATATCACTACTTTCATCATCACTGTCGTCTTCTCCATGAGTTTCTCGAGCTTCTTTTGATACGGGTTTACAAGTTGACTTCAAAGCAACTCCTTTATTCTTTGCCGAGGTGAGATCGACAATTTCCTAGACATACATGGCTTGCTTCTCCATTATTTCAAAGTTGATGATCTTGCCAACAAGTTCGTCTGGGGTCATTTTCCGGTACCCGGGGCTTTCTATAATCATAGAGCAAATAGTCACGTTGCGAGGCAAGAATACTCTGAGAATCAACTTCACGACCTCATGATCTTTCCACTTTTTGCTGCCATAAGCTCGGACTTTGTTGATAAGATTCTTCAGTCGACTGTACATATCTTGTGGTGATTCATCTTCTTCTATCGCGAATCTTCCCAATTCACCTTCAATCATTTCTATCTTGGCTTCGCGTACATGACGGTCACCTTCATGTGTTGTTTGTAGTGTGTCCCATATCTCCTTGGCAATTTCAAGTCCGTCCACCTTGGTAAACTCATCTCACCTCAGTGATGACGTGATTACAGCTGCAGCTTGAGCATTCCGATGAACGGCTTTTTTTTTGGCTTGGGGTCAGCTCTTCATCATCATCCAGGATATCTATCCCTGTACACACTATATTCCACAAACTTGGGTTAAGAGATATAATGTGCATTTTCATGTTTTGTCTCCACATTGAATAGTCATTGCCATCAAAGTAAGGTGCTTTCCCTAGAGGAATTGATAAGTAATGACTATTGTTAGAATTTAAACGTTCATAGTCAAAAGAATATCGGGAGTAGTCTGTGACTACCCCTTTCATCTTCTTTTCATCATCAATCTTGTTCTTCCCTTTTGCGGAGAGTGCCTTCTTCCGTAGAAGAGCCTTGAGTTAGAGCACCTCCTCATCCTTATCTTCACTGTCTTGAATGGCGTCGAGTAGCTTCTTTAGCTTTTGAGTCCTTTCATCATTACTCTTTTCATCGTCGATCTTCTTGTGTACATCCTTGACGTCCGACATCGTCTCTTCGAGCGGTGAGTCTCTTTTGAAGAGTTTGGCTCTGATACCAATTGAATGTAGCCTAGAGGGGGGGTGAATAGGCTTTTCGACGCTTTGTTAATCCCTGAAACACTTAGTAGATTTATCAAATACAGGGAAATCGGACTAGTCCGGTAGAGTGCGGACTAGTCCATTTTCTACTTAGAGAAAAATCAGACTAGTCCGGTACTGTGCGGACTAGTCCGGTATGCATGGACTAGAAAGATCAAGGTTGATCAATATGTTCACTTCTAGTACCCAGTGCAGCGGAAATTAATTAAGAGCTTAGATGTATTACAACAGTGAAACAGTGAATGATAGAGATCAACTTTGATTTCAACGCTTCAATGTGGATTTCACAAGATTAATTAAACACTAGATAATGATGAACAATATATGAACAAGAGTAGGAGACAATATTTTATCCCGAGGTTTGATTCCACTAAAGATCGGGTCTTCACCAACCCTACCCTCGTCGAATTGCCATGGAGGCCGATTCTCTTCCACTAATCACAAAGGGCAAATAAATCGTTCAAGGGGCCTTCTCACAAGTTGAGGGCTCCCCAAGAATTACAATGAGTGAACACAACCAAACACACTCAAAAGATGAACAATAAACGAACAAGAGTGTGCGAGAGATCAAACCCAAGAGCTCAAGATGTGTAGAACAAGTCTCTCCTTTGATCAATTGCTAATCTCCAAAGATTTGATCCTTTTTGGGTTAGAATGTGTGGAGAGAAGTGAATTTTGGGCTCTTGGTGTGACGCCCTCGTTTCTGTCGAAAACCACAGAATCGAGAACTGATGCATATGTGTGCCCAGGATGTTCATCACACATATACATATGTTTCACAAACTGAATTCAGAATATATATTACCATGAATAACAGGGTTTATTACAAAGTCTCATGAGTCTTGGACTCATGCTAACAGCGGAAGTCTTATCTAAGCAGCGGAATTCTAAATCTAGCAGCGGAAGTCTTCTAACTAGTGCCGAAGCAATCTAAGCAGCAGCAGTGGCTCCATCTCTTCTCCATCCCCCACAGGCAAGGTTGAGGACAGATTACACGCCTAATACTCCACTTGGTCTTCATAGTATTCTTCCCCTGTTGCTGATGATGAAGTAATAATGCAAGTTTGAGTACAATGATGTACTCAGCAAGTGCGGGAAAATATGAGATGTAGCTCACGACAAAGAAGGTATAAAAAGGCTCATTGCATAAAGTAAAGTTATTTCTCAAAACCATGATAAAACAACAACTTAACTTTAAGTGATTGTATTCCCAACATGTATTAAAATACCAACATACCTCCATTATGTTTCATCACTGTCCATGTCTCAACCAGTCATTAATCAACTTTATCTTTGCTCAAGAATACCTTCTCATATTTGATACCATCTCACGAATACCATCTTGTATTCGCTACCATCTCACGAATACCATCTCGTATTCGTTACCATTCAATTTTGTCTCACACCAAGACCAATCTTGTTGCCATGACTCAACAGTCATGCAACCAAATCTTATCACCCGGACTCAACCGTCCTGAAAACCAAAACCAAACCATAACCAAAACCATCCAAAACCATCCCAAAATAACTATCCAACTAATCATGGAAGTTGGCCTGGCGCTCATGACCGTAAGCTCGGCTATCATGATAGTTTTAGACTCTGCAGAGTTTGTACCTCTTTACCCACAAGTTTGTGATTTTGTCACCCGTCGGCGACTGTAGAACCTCCATTATACCAGTACACAACCGTCGATGTATGGTCAAGAGACCACAAAATAGCCTTTACAAAGGGGCTACTAGATGTATGGACTCACTAAGGTTTCACCGGCAGGCTAGAATCTCCAATTCTCCCACCCACGGGCCCCCTCTTGTGCCATGCAGTTCCCAGGGCAGTACTCACTCAACTCCCATTCCCCGTGTGTTCCACGGTCCAAAACAATCTAGCATCCTACCTAAGTACTTGGCTAAGCCACGCCCATACTTGGCCTCGTGGTGGCACTGTTATCCTGGCGTGTGCTTGCATGAACCGGTCCTTAGATCTACGGCAAGTAAACCACCATCTCATTCTACCTCATTCGCAAACCCAGGCTTGCCTAGATCTCCCTCCGTTCCATGTTCATTAACAACATCAGTTTCTCATCTTTCTTACGAGTGCAGTTAGCTCGACACATCTATCTCGCTTCCCAAAATCCCGTGGACTCAGCGAAGCATAAAAGCAAAAACCATACCCGACTCAATAACTTTCCCGGTGACAACAGTGGTTTGACAAATCTAGTAAACTTCCTATAAAAGGGTTTTCCATCATATTGAATCAAGCACTCACACCTTTTCGCAAACAAAACAGTTCTTCGAAATATGGGATCAATATGGTCATGGGGCACTTGCCTTGTTCTTGCGGTTCCGTTTGCTCTTGGATTTCTAAACCTTGTTGTTGCAGCTCGTCGTAGACAGCTCCCTGAGCTTGTCCTTCTATATACGATCACGCACATACAAGATTCAGAGTAATCAATCATCATGCACAAACTCTATATTAAGATGCAATGATGCATATGCATGTTAATCCTATGATGCAGTTTAGTTTATACGTGTTCTTGCATGGATTGCATGGGTTTTACGATGAACAGAGGTGTTCAGATCAATTGTGGACGTGGCGATGATCTTGACTCAAGATCTAGATCAACCGATCAACTTGTGATCTGTCCACGAAAAAGCTTCTGTTCAAAAGGAATCGAAGAACGGATGCAAAGAAAATGCGATGATGTCGTACGGTGGTATTGGAGACCTACCTTACGTTCTTCTTGGTCTCAGGGTCCTCCTAGCAAGACAGATCGTCGGTGCTCTCTTCCGGCAATCTCCGGTGACTGAACTCCGGCGAAGAGGTTTACTCGGCGAGTTTGGGGCTAGGGCTCTAAGTTGTCGGCTCAGGAGGTGGAAAAGAAGTACTTGGTTGAGGCCAAAGGTTTTTGGTTTTATTTGAAAACGGAGAGTTCTAATCTTATTGGACTTCGAATAAGAGTCCCATTCAAACTGTTTTTGAATATTAACAACTTATCTTTAGTTGATTTGGTGCGGTAACATTGTGGAAGTCGTGTCGGTTTCCTCAGTACCGGGGATTTTCATGCGTACAGAAGAAAAACCGCTTTAGAATCGCGTCCTTATGCGGTGATGAGCTCCGTAGGCTCCACGTGTCCAGCGGGAACTTGGGCTCCCCTTTCTGTAGAGACGAGCTCCGGTTGTGCCGCGTGTCAGGCGGACGAGACCTCCCTCTCCTTCAGAGGTGAGCTACGCGTGCGCCACGTGTCCTGGCGGGCAGGACCTCCCTTGTCAACAGAGGCAAGCTCCGTGTGCGCCACATGTCTGGTGGGTCGGGACCTCCTCTCTCAACAGAGGCGAGCTCCGCGAACGCCACGTGTCAGTTCCGGACCTCCCCTCTCTTCGGAGGTGGATCTGGGGGTGCCATGTGTCAGTGCCAGACCTCCCCTCTCTTCGGAGGTAGCTCCGGATGTGCCACGTGTCCTAACAGCGCCAGACTTCCTTTCTCCTCAGAGACGAGCTCCAAGGTTTTGACACATGTCCATCAGCGTCGGACCTCCCGGAGGAGCTCCGGAGGTGACACGTGTCCGGTAGTGTCGGATCTCGCGGAGGTGAGCTCCGAGAGCGACACGTGTCTGGCGGGGCCGGACCTCTCGGAGGAGAGCTCCGAGAGCGACAAGTGTCCCGCGCGGCTGGTCCTCTCTTTTCCATGGTGAATAGCTCCGCAGCCGACACGTGTCCTGCGGGACTGGCCTCGCTTCTCCGCAGAGCCTAGCTCTGGGGGCAACACGTGTCCCACGGTGTCGGACCTCTCCCCCTTTGCGGGGATGAGCCCCGAGCCTACCACGTAGCGAGTTTAGCGGCGGACCTCTCCCCCTTTGCGGAGATGAGCTCCGAATGGACCACGTGGCCAGCGAGCCGCGGGAGTTGTCTTTGGCGCTCTCGGCAAACTGGGATTGCTCTTTTTTTGGCTATCTTTGTGATTCTTTCTCGGTTTCAACTTATTTAAAACTTGTTTTTTTTCTACAAGAAACATGAATACATGCAGAAATAAAAAATGAGGGTGTCACAAATCTACCCCCCTTAAATTGAATCTCACCCTCGAGATTCGTTAGTAGAGAATAGATGAGGAAACTCTGTCTTGATGTCTTCTTCACGCTCCCAAGTAGCTTCTGCTTCCATGTGATGGCTCCATTGTACCTTGCACCAACGGATCACTTTGTTCCTCTTGACCCTTTCCTTTACGTCCAAAATTCGGACGGGTTGCTCTGCATAGGTCAGGTCCTCTTGAAGGTCAAGCTCTTCCATCATACTTGCTCCTCTGGTACTCTAAAGCACTTCTTGAGCTGGGATACATGAAACACGTCATGTACATCGGAGAGGTGTGTTGGGAGCTCTAGTTGATAGGCTACTTCTCCTCGCTTGTCCAAAATCTTAAATGGTCCAATGTAGCGAGGTGCTAGCTTGCCTTTGACGTTGAAACGTCGTTGGCCACAGATAGGCGATACCTTAAGGTATACAAAGTCCCCTACATCGAAAGTCAACTTCCTTCGCCTATTGTCCGGATAGCCATTTTGGCGTGACTGAGCAGCCTTCAAGTTCTCCCGTACCGTTTGGACTTGCTTCTCAGCCTCTTGCAGTACTTATGGTCCAAACACTTGGTTCTCTCCGGTCTCGTTCCAAAACAACGGCCTTCTACACCGTCTACCATACAATACTTCGAAAGGCGACATCTTCAAGCTAGCTTGATAGCTGTTGTTATAGGAGAATTCCGCATACGGCAAAGTCCCATCCAAACCACACCCATGTTTCAAGGCGCAAGATCTCAACATGTCTTCCAAAATTTGGTTTGTTCTTTCGGTTTGTCCATCAGTTTGCGGGTGGTAGGCAGAGGTAAAATCTAGTCGTGTACCCATAGCTTTCTTCAGCTTCCTCCAAAATCTAGAGGTAAACTGAGAACCCCGATCTGAGAATATCCTCTTCGGGACTCCATGGTGGCACACGATTTGCTCCATGTACAGCTCGGCTAGTTGTGCAACGTTGTACTTGACCTTTATGGGAAGAAAATGGGCGGTTTTCATCAATCGGTCCACGATAACCTAGATTGAGTCGTAACCCGACTGAGTACGTGGCAATCCGACGATGAAATCCATACTGATGTCTTCCAACTTCCACTCGGGTACCTTCAAGGGTTGCAACAGTCCAGTGGGTCTTTGATGTTCGGCCTTCACCCGTTGGCATGTGTCGCATAGGGCAACATATTCGGCTATGTCCCTCTTCATACCATCCCACCAATAACAAGTCTTCAGGTATCTTGTACATCTTGGTACTTACGGGATGTATGGAATAAAGTGAGTCGTGTACCTCTTTTAATATCGTGTCACAGATGTGCTTCACGTTAGGCACACAAATCCTTTTTCCTAGCCAATGTGTACCCTTCTCGTCTTCCTTGAAGTCCTTTTCTATTCCTTGTCGGATCCTTCCCTTGATCTCCTTGATCGCCTCATCCGTTGCTTGGCCATCCTTTATCTCTTGTTCCAATGATGAGTGGAGTTCCATTACTTCCATCTCGTTCAACAAACCGAGATGTAACCATTCAAACTCCTTGCGTAGGTCGGACCGTAGCTCCCGAACTGTAAGTTGGTGACATGCTCCCTTCCGGCTCAATGCATCGGCTACTACATTGGCCTTTCCGGGGTGATAGTTGATTCCAACATCATAATCCTTGATGAGCTCCAACCATCGACGTTGCCTCAAATTCAAATCCATTTGAGTGAATATGTATTTGAGGCTTTTATGATCCGTATAGATCTCACATCGATGACCAAGGATATAATGTCTCCAAATCTTCAATGCATGCACCATGGCTGCGAGTTCTAGGTCATGGGTAGGGTAATTAAGCTCGTGCTTCTTTAATTGTCGTGAGGCATAGGCTACCACTTGTCCTTCTTGCATGAGCACACATCCAAGCCCTTGTCTGGATGCGTCACAATATATGTCAAAGCTCTTTCTCACGTCCGGTAATACAAAAACCGGCGCTGTGGTTAGCCTTTTCATGAGCTCCTCAAAGCTTTCTTGGAATGCTGGTGTCCATTGGAAGGCTTTTCCCTTTGTTAGCAACTCCGTCATAGGCTTTACTATCTTAGAGAAGTCCTTGATGAACCTTCGGTAGTATCCATCCATCCCATCCAAACTCCGAATATCCCTCACGTTTTGCGGTTGGATCCACTTCAGAAAATCAGAACATCTCCCACTTTTCCGGGATCAACCGATACTCCTTCCTCGGAGATGATGTGGCCTAGGAACGATATCTCCTTTAGCCAAAATTGACATTTGCTGAACTTAGCATACAATTGATGCTCTCGCAGCTTCTGTAATGTCAATCTCAAGTGTTCTTCATGTTCTTCCTCGCTTTTCGAATACACCATGATGTCGTCAATGAACCACGATGAACTTATCCAAGTACTCCACGAAAACCTTGTTCATGAGGTACATGAAGTATGCGGGTGCATTTGTTAACCCAAAATACATCAAGGTATATTCATACGAACCATACCGTGTTTGAAAGGCAGTCTTGGGTATATCGGAGGGCTTAATCTTCAGCTGGAAATATCCCGACCGAAGATCAATCTTGGAGAAAACTCGGGCTCCCTTCATTTGGTCGAACAGGTCCTCTATACGGGGCAGAGGGTACATCTTCTTGATCGTCACCTCATTGAGAGACCTATAGTCCACACCCATCCTTTGGGTTCCATCCTTCTTGTCTACGAAGAGCACGGGGGCTCCCCATGGTGACGAGCTTGGTCGTATGAAACCCTTCTCTTGCTGCTCCTGGATTTGCTTCTTGAGCTCCACTAGTTCATTGACAGACATCCTATATGGTCTCTTTTCTATAGGTGCGGTTCCGGGTACTAGGTCAATGGAAAACTCGATGTCCCGGTCAGGTCGCATACCGGGAAGTTCTTCCGGGAACACGTCCGAAAACTCTTGAACCACCGGAATGCTGTCCAGGGTTGCTTCTTCGACGTGGTTCAATGTTGCCTTCTCAGTTGCCGGTTGGGCTGACTCAAACTCGATATGGGCACCGTGCTCGTTCGTCAACTGCACGCTCCTTTCAGCACATTGGATTACCCCGTAGTGCTTACTTAGCCAATCCATTCCGAGTATTATGTCAAGCCCTTGGGAATCCAAGAGAATGAGGTTGGCAAGGAAGTCTACCCCCCTTATCTTAAGGTTTACTTTCGGACATACTATATTAGTCCTCATCTCTCCACCGGGAGAATTAACCAACATAGTATATTTCAAGTGTGATATGGGTAGATTATACTTGGTAACATACTTGGATGATATGAAGGAATGTGATGCTCCGGAATCAAATAAGATGGTGGCTTGGTTGGAGTTGGCAAGGAACATACCAATCACGACGTCCTCAGCCTGTTGCGCTTCCTCAGCAGAGACATGGTTCACGTTGCCGCGAGCGTAGTTCTGCTGTCCACGGTTCCCTTCATTGGCTCCTCCGTTTGACCGTGGGTTCTACTTAGGCATGTTGCCTTGCTGTCCAGGACCTCTCCTCGGGCACTGGCTCGCAAAGTGTCCCATCTCCCCGCATGCAAAGCATGCCCTGTTGCCTACGGCAGCAGGTACGTTGGGCGGGGGTTTTGAGCAGGGGCGCAGGAGGAAAAGGCACACGAGGTGCCTGTGCAACGGGTCGTTGCTGTGGTGGCTGATTAGGGCGGTATGCAGGAGCGGTCGATCCATACTGCGGTGCAGCTGGGGGCATGTACCGAGGTCGTACGTTGCTCCCTTCTGGCTGGTATGACATCTTCCTTTTGCCCTCTCGCTCGATCTCCCGGATCTTGCTTTCAACCACTACAGCTTTGTCAACCAACTTCTGGAAGTTAGCATAGTCATTGTTGAGAAGTTGAACTTGGATCTCATTGTTCAACCCTCTCATGAACAGGTACTGCTTCCATTGGTCCGAGTTGACATCTTTGGGGGCATACCGGGACAGTTGTGTGAACTTGTTGAGGTACTCATTCACACTTTTCTATCCTTGGCGGAGACCTTCGAACTCCTGTCTCTTGAGCATCATTACACCAGCAGGGATATAATGAGAGCGGGAACTCTCCTTGAACTCAGTCCAAGTAATGGTCTCCAGGTCGACGTGAGCGTTACAAAGGGCATCCCACCAATCAGCGGCAGCTCCCATGAGTTGGTGCGACGCAAAGAGATCTTTCTCTCTGTCATTGCACTGAACTATGGCAAGCTTCTTCTCCATGGACTTCAACCAGTCGTCGGCCTCCATGGGGTCATTAGCTTGAGCAAAAGTGGGTGGTCGAGTCCTCATGAACTCTCCCAGCCTGTTATGAGCCGGTGGTGGTGGCGGTGGTGCCTGAACAGGGTTGTTGTTGTTGGCCTGCAGCTGACCCAAAGTTTGGATCATGGTCTGCATAAGCTGATTCTGCATGGCCATCAACTGTTCCAGGTTGTTCTCACCAGCTCCAGGGTTAACAGGAACTTTATCGTGGCCATCCTCTTGGTTGCCACGGACGTTCCTTCCTTGGTGGCCGGCATTTCCTCTCACCATCTGTGCGAGAGAACAGAATAGAATAGAGGTTAGAAGGTTAGATAGATCCCTCCCTATCTATATGCATCAAGGTGGATCGGACTATATATATATTAGCCCAAATGAGGATGTGAACAAGTGCCGAAGCATCTCACACCTCCCTACTATGTGTGTATATGGACAACGCTGAAACGTCCCACAACTCACACTGAGCACACAAGCACAAGCAATCATCACAAAGGCTCACACAACTCCTATTCAAGGCTTTTTCAATGGGAGTCCTATGTGGATTAGGGTGAATACCAATCTGTGACCCAACTATGGCTTCTTATAGGCTTGCATCCTATATCAAGGTGGTTCCAATGCCAATCTATGCATCCTATGGTCAGCGTGGCTTCTAACACCAATCTGTTACTAGGGTGCATCCTACAGTCAACGTGGTTCAGCTACCAATCTGTGATCATTCTAAGTTTGTGACCTACAGTCAACCGTGGTAGCTTGGTACCAATCTGTGGGTTGTACCAATCTGTGACTAGGCATGGCAGCTTTAATATCAATCTGTGACCTATCTAGGTGTGTGATCTACGATCATCCCGTGGCAGGTTGATACCAATTTGTGTCTGATACCAACTTGTGATTTCCTATTTAGGCGTGTAACCCACTGTCAACCGTGGCTCTGATACCAATCTGTGACGCCCTCATTTTTGTGGAAAGCCACGGAACCAAGAATTGATGCATATGTGTGCCCAGGATGTTCATCACACATATACATATGTTCCACAAACTGAATTCAAAATATATAGTACCACGAATAACAGGGTTTCTTACAAAGTCTCATGAGTCTTGGACTCATGCTAACAGCGGAAGTATTATCTACGCAGAGGAAGTCTAAATCTAGCAGCGGAAGTCTTCTAACTAGTGGAACCAAATCTCACAAATACCATCTCGTATTCGCTAACATCTCACGAATACCATCTCGTATTCGTTACCATTCAATTCTTTCTCACACCGAGACCAATCTCGTTGCTATGACTCAACAGTCATGCAACCAAATCTTATGACCCGGACTCAACAGTCCCGAAAACCAAACCATAACCAAAACCACCCAAAACCATCCCAAAATAACCATCCAACTAATCATGGAAGTTGGCCAGGCGCTCATGACCGTAAGCTCGGCTATCATGATAGTTTTAGACTCTACAGAGTTTGCACCTCTTTACCCACAAGTTTGTGATTTCGTCACCCGTCGGCGACTGCAGAACCTCCATTATACCAGTACACAACCGTCGGTGTATGGTCAAGAGATCACAAAATAGCCTTTACAAAGGGCTACTAGATGTATGGACTCACTAAGGTTTCACCGACAGGCTAGAATCTCCAATTCTCCCACCCACGGGCCCCCTCTTGTGCCATGCAGTTCCCAGGGCAGTCCTCACTCGACTCCCATTCCGTGCGCCTTCCACGGTCCATAAAAATCTAGCAACTTACCTAATTACTTGGCTAAGACGCACCCATACTTGGCCTTGTGGTGGCACTGTTATCCTGGCATGTGCTTGCATGAACCGGTCCTTAGACCTACAGCAAGTAAACCACCATCTCATTCTATCTCATTCACAAACCCAGGCTTGCCTAGATCTCCCTCTGATCCATGTTCATTAACAACATCAGTTTCTCATCTTTCTTACGAGTGCTGTTAGCTAGACACATCTGTCTCGCTTCCCAAAATCCAGTGGACTCAGCGAAGCATAAAAGCAAAAACCATACCCGACTCAATAACTTTCCCGGTGACAAGGGTGGTTTGTCAAATCTAGTAAACTTTCTATAAAAGGGTTTCCCATCATATTGACTCAAGCACTCACACCTTTTCGCAAAAAAAATAGTTCTCTGAAACATGGGATCAATATGGTCAAGGGGCACTTGCCTTGTTCTTGCGGTTCCGGTTGCTCTTGGATCTCAAAACCTTGTTGTTGCAGCTCGTCGTAGACAGCTCCCTGAGCTTGTCCTTCTATATACAATCACACACATACAAGATTCATAGTAATCAATCATCATGCACAAACTCTATCTTATGATGCAATGACGCGTATGCATGTTAATCCTATGATGCAGTTTAGTTTATATGTGTTCTTGCATGGATTGCATGGGTTTTACGATGAACAGAGGTGTTAAGATCAATTATGGACGTGGCGATGATCTTGACTCAAGATCTAGATCAACCGATCAACTTGTGATCTGTCCACGAAAAAGCTTCTGTTCGAAAGGAATCGAAGAACAGATGCAAAGAAAACGCGATGATGTCGTAAGGTGGTATTGGAGACCTACCTTACGTTCTTCTTGGTCTTGGAGTCCTCCTAGCAATACAGATCGTCGGGGCTCTCTTCTGGCGATCTCCAGTGACTGTACTCCGGCGAAGAGGTTTACTCGGCGAGTTGGGGGCTAAGGCTCTAAGTTGTCGGCTCAGGAGGTGGAAAAGAAGTACGTGGTTGAGGCCAAAGGTTTTCGGTTCTATTTATAAGAGGAAAACGGAGAGTTCTAATCAGATTGGACTTCGAATAAGAGTCCCATTTAAACTGTTTTTGAATCTTAACATCTTATCTTTAGTTGATTTGGTGCGGTAACATTGTGGAAGTCGTGTCGGATCCCCTAGTACATGGGATTCATGTGTACAGAAGAAAAACCGCTTCAGAATTGCGTCCTTACGCGGTGATGAGCTCCGGAGGCTCCACGTGTCCAATGGGAACCTAGGCTCCCCTTTCCGTAGAGACGAGCTCCGGTTGTGCCGTGTGTCAGGCGGACGAGACCTCCCTCTCCTTCACAGGTGAGCTCCGCGTGTGCCACGTGTCCTGGCGGGCGGGACCTCCCCTCTCAACAGAGGCAAGCTCCGTGTGCGCCACGTGTCTGGTGGGTCGAGACCTCCTCTCTCAACAGAAGCGAGCTCCGTGAACGCCACGTGTTAGTTCCGGACCTCCCCTCTCTTTGGAGGTGGATCCGGGGGTGCCATGTGTCATTGCCGGACCTCCCCTCTCTTCAGAGGTAGCTCTGGATGTGCCACGTGTCCTAACAGCGCCAGACTTCCTTTCTCCTCATAGACGAGCTCTGAGCTTGACACGTGTCCATCAGCGTCGTACCTCCCGGAGGGGAGCTCCGGACGTGACACTTGTCCGGTAGTGTCGGACCTCCCGGAGGTGAGCTCCGAGAGCGACACGTGTCTGGCGGGGCCGGACCTCTCGGAGGTGAGCTCCGAGAGCGACACGCGTCCCGCGCGGCTGGTCCTCTCTTTTCCGCGGTGAATAGCTCCGCAGCCGACACGTGTCCTGCGGTACTGGCCTCGCTTCTCTGCGGAGGCTAGCTCCGGGGGCAACACGTGTCCCACGGGGTCGGACCTCTCCCCCTTTGCGGGGATAAGCCCCGAGCCTGCCACGTAGCCAGTTTAGTGGTGGACCTCTCCCCCTTTGCGGAGATGAGCTCCGAACGCGCCACATGGCCAGCGAGCCGCGGGAGTTGTCTTCGGCGCTCTCGGCAAACTGGTATTGCTCTTTTTTTGGCTATCTTTGTGATTCTTTCTCAGTTTCAACTTAATTAAAAAATGTTTTTTTCTACATGAAACATGAATACATGCAGAAATCAAAAATGAGGGTGTCACACTTAGGAGGTGTGACGGCGCAGGGGGTCGAAAAGTTATGGTGGTATGGCCATACACCTCTTTTTATAATAGGGTTTCCAATGGTTATGTTAGGGTTTGCAATGTCCGAACTAGTCCGTGGTGGACTCCAGACTAGTCCGGTGTGCGGCGTGTGGAAATCCCTAAGTGTTGTGAGATACCGGACTAGTCCGTTGTCTATCCAGAGACAAAATCGAACTAGTCCAGTGCATATCGGACTGGTCCGTTTTGTGGTCAGAAAGAAAATCGGACTAGTCCGGTTGATATCGGACTAGTCCGCACATGCTGATTTTGTGCAGTTAGTGTGATTTCTTTCACTTGAGTTCTTGGGGTGTGTTTCTCCAACATACTCTATACTAAGTAATCTAATCTTTTCAGCTCCTGAGCTCTTATCAATTTGGATCCTCCTTCTCCTTTCTTTTTGCGCTTTCTTCCTAATTTCTTTAATAACCTGCGCTCATCTCAAAAATTTTGTTAGGGTCTCATTTGTTTGTCATAAATAAACCAAAACCCACAAGGGATGCCTAGATGCACTTTCAACTAGTCTGATCAACCTGCTTGAAAGGTCTAAAGGCCGGACTAGTCTGCCTTGGAGGTGGACTAGTCTGGTCAAACTGTCAGAAAGATCTAAAACTTGATTTTTAAGGGTTTTTCTCCAAATTTCAGTTTAACAAAATGTGGATGAAACAACTAGCACTTCTATACGACAAGTGTGACAGAATACTGAAGTGAATTACAGGAGTGTGACGATGTATAGCGAAATAATTAAAACAAACCCTAAGCAATCTTGATCTTGAAAGAAATGTACATGCAAGAGAGACACCGAGGATTTTTTTCCCGAGGTTTGATTCCACTCAGGAATCTACGTCCCCGTTGAGGAGTCCACAAAGGACCGGGTCTAACAACCCTTTCCTCACCAAGTCGCCACTAAGGACAACCCGGTTCTTCACTATCTCAAGGGTGAACTTACAAAGTTTTGGGGCTGCTCACAATCTGAGGCTCCCACTTGATCACGTCCACCAAACCCCACGGATCTCACAAGCCAAAGGTCACAAGGACTCACACCAAGTGCACGAGATCACTATGAGAGCCAAAAACACGAAGTTCTTTCTTCTCCTCTCCTCACACACCCAAATCCAATCAAGAATTGGTTCTAGAGGGTGAGTAGGCAAGAGAGAAGGCTTAGGGGGCTCTAGGATCGCTGTGGCTGCGCTAGGGTTCCAGGGTCTTCTAAATGACGTCGGGGCATCTTCTTTTATAGAAGTCCCGAAGCCGACCATTGCTACCTACCAAAAGTTCGGACTAGTCCGCCTCACACCGGCCTAGTCCGATCTCACACAAGAACTATTTGTCTGGGTGAGAACAGACAAGTCTGGAGGACCCGGACTAGTCCGGCCACTAAGGCGGACAAGTCCAGTCCACCAAGACATAGCCGTGGGAGCTCTCATCTCACACCCATACGGACTAGTCCGCCTTAGAACGGACTAGCCCGAATTCACACAGGAACTCTTAGTCCGTGTGAAAACGAAAAAGTCTGGCTAGCCCGGACTAGTCCGGCTACTCAGGCGGATAGGTCCGGTCTACCAGGACTTAGCCCCAAAAACACTCTCACCAAGAGAGAAACGGACTAGTCCGTCCAAAACGGACAGGTCCGATCTCAGTCAGGAACTCTTAGTCTGCCCTAAAACGAACTAAGCCGTAGGACTTCCGGACTAGTGCGGCCTCTTCCCCGGACAAGTCCATCCTGCCCAACTTTACCTCTCTACCTCTCTCCACTAAGGGTTTGACACTTCTAACGCTTTGAGATCTCTTCTATGATCTCAATGCACTTGACACACACACACTCTTTCTTTTACACAGCTAGCCTACTAAAGACTCAAGTGAAACCCTAATTTCTACTCTTCGAGTCTTCGACGCCGTTCTTCATCTTTTTCCTTTTTGAGAGTTTACGTGCCCGGCTTGGAAATGTACTGTGCTTATGATCATATCAGCTCATTAGTCTCTTAATTTGCCGTCATCAATCATCCAAAACCCACGGGGATGCCTAGATGCACTTACAGCTCCGATGTCAGGTAAGAGGTAGGGTACACCACTTCAGGCGGATCAATTGCGGTAACTCACCATACGAGTAATAGTATGGGAGGATATACTGTGGCTTGGCACGGTAGTGAATATGAGTCTCTGAACCTTTCCATGGTTCTGAGAGCATATGAAAACGCTGATCTCCAGCGTGCCATAGGCAAAAGTGAGAATACCCCATCGTGTGGTAAGCAACACGGTAGTATGCAACTCTTGAACATTCAATGTTCAAAGGGCCATTGCGCAGCGCTCGCCATCGGCGTGCGTCAAAGGTCATGAGGCAGTAGGTGGTATCCGTTAGGTTGACAAAATTCCAAACCGTGAGATCCCGTTTGCGCTTTACTCGGGTTCCCCGTCGTGTGGTGTGAAAACACGACCATGTACCTTGAGACGTGGCTTGACTCAAGGACGGTCTGTATGGCAATGATACGGACCGTATGTTTTACTATGATATGGAACTGCCTGAAATGTCAAAAACTTTTGTGTGCACCATTATTGTGTGTTCTTATGCAGGTATATTAACCACGTTAGTGCATGACGTTTAGCAACCGTTTGTGAGTGACGTTCTTAGTTCCACCATTTGACACGTATATGCCGGAATACCGGCTTAGGATTTTTCTTTGGTTTGGAAACGTAGTACCGAGACTGCATAAAAGGATATTTTGAAATAAAAGAGTTAAAATGAAGTTTAGGATTCCATTTAGGGGTTATTGAACTCCCATATTGAACTAAGAGCCAATTGGGAGTATAGATTCAATCTCAAAAACATAGGAACAATCTCTCCTGTTTCCGGCAGAAACTTTGCTGAATTTAAACATGGCATAACTTAGGATTGGTTGAACCAATGGAGGTGTAGGATACCATTCTGGAAAGGTTTTGAAGTTCTCTACAACTTTTTTTGTAGGGATCCAGAACTAAATCTCCCTCCAAATAGATGCAAATTTTAGATGAGTAGGCACTGTCCAGAAACAGGGCAGACAAAAACGCTCTCTGGAATTTTCTGTATTTCGACCCCAACTTTTTGTAGAAAAAATTCTAAGAGTCAAGTAAGACATCGTTGGAAAGTATAGGAAATTTACTACAACTTTTTAGTTCAGTGTTTTCGTAGATTGAGGGCAGAAATAGATGGAATTTTGTGAACAAAACAGCCACATGAAAAGGAGGTGCTGTCAAAGTTTCGGAGAAAATTCTGTCAACTTGTAGAAAGCATAACGCATAAACTAAGAAGTATATGGAGGCAAATAAATACAATATGGATTCCTTTTTTAGTATAATACAACTTTGTGGTTGAACTCTAGTCCAGATTTTGCCTCCAAGGTGGCCAAAACAGTTAAATTCTTCCAACTGGTCTGCTGGATCAGAAGCTGGACAGAGAACACCATGTTGAAGTTTTTCAACCAAAACAATTAGTTTCACATTTCGATAGCCAGCGGCAGTTGTAAAACAGTGAGTTGGAGTCAAAAAGTTGATGCATTAAAAATATCATTTCGAGCGAGGACATGTTAGGGTCCAGTACAATAGCGAGGATTTACACAGGCTAACACACTTAACATCCCGTGGTGACCCACGATGGTCGAAATGAACTTTTAATCCATAAAGTTCATCATTTGGAACTCGATCGTGTGACATGGTCCAGGGATGTATATGTTATATAAAGTTTATACTTTATCCATATGTGTGATTGTTATGCGTATTATTTATTCCATTCTCGCACTACTATTGTATAAACTGGGTGAAATAAACCAACACGTGCTGATCGTTTGAATGGTATGAATGCGGAATGGTGCGTACACGGTCCACGCAAGAGGAGGGAGGTCCGAGTCAGGTTCGTGGTGATGAGTCTCCACCTCTGGAGCAAACCACGACACAGCAGCAACCACCTCCTCCACTGCCAGAACTTCCATGAAACCTTGCGGAGGTTCTCGCCGCAGTGCTTGGCTCGCGCGACGAGCAAACCGAGTTGCTGCGGATGCTGGTGCAGCAGAATGCGTCCCGACTAGGAGGACGCCGATACAATGGGCAACGCCAGCCCCAAAAAGTTCCTATTCATACTCCCTGGCGACCCATCCACCGGTCTTTATGGAGGCCGAAGAGCCTTTGGAGGCGGACAGTTTCATCCGCACTCTGGAGGCAAAGTTTAGTTTACTTCAGTGCACCGAACATCAGAAGGCGCTGTACGCAGCGCAACAACTTCAAGGAGAAGCTGGTACATGGTGGGCGAACTACATCGCCTCATTACCAGCTGGCCATGCTGTCACATGGACGGAGTTCCGGGAGGCGTTCCGCGCCTACCACATACCTCCCGGTGTGATGGAGAGGAAGCTCCAGGAGTTCCTGGCGCTGAAACAAGGCGAGAGGAGCGCTCATGAGTACTCCAGGTTATTCAACAAGCTGACGCAGTATGCGTCAGGATTTGTGGGAACGGAAGACGATAAGCGAAACTCGTTCTTCCGGGGCCTGAATTCCAAGATGAAGGTTCATCTCGCCAAAAGCAATCGCATCACATTCAACGACCTAGTTAATGCCACAATTTTACAAGAAAATGCTCGGCGCGAGTGCAGTTCTGATAAGAGGAAACGAAGCACGCTGACGAGAAGTAGTGGTGGGGCATCACAAAAATACCGCGTGGTGTATCGCTCACCATCCAGTCAAAGATGGCAGCCACCGGCGCAACCGCCACAGCTTCACGGTCGACAATATAATGTGCCGGGCTTCCGACTAACGTATCCACCACAGCAACATCAGAAGCAAAGGATGGTCCCGCGTGCGCCTCAGTTTCAACCGCGTGCAACGGGATTCCGTCCTCAAGACGGAGGGACTCCGACACCTTACACGTGTTTCACGTGTGGCCGTGTTGGGAATATTTCGAGGGACTGCCCCGTAACAGGGCAGGGGTGCAGCGCCGTATCAGGGTGCTAATCAGCCCCGTAATCAGCTCAAGAAACCAGCACCAAAACCCGGCAACATCCACCACTTAGCCATCGAAGACGTGTCGGAAGACAAACCCGTCCTCGCGGGTACGTTTTCTTATTTAGATCATCCCGTAGTCATACTTTTTGACTCTGGTGCCACCCATAATTTTATAGTCAGTCTTATGTCATTAAATATCAACTGCCTATCATTCTTACAAATAGTTCATACTTGATATGCTCTCCGGGTGGGAAAATAACAGCTGATAGGATGGTCTAAAGAGCACCATTACAGTTGGGTGGGAATCTATATCCGACTTCTCTAACCATGTTACAGAGTCAAAAACTTGATGTCATTTTAGGAATGTCATGGCTACAACGCCATGGTGCTGTTCTTTACATCATTCCACGTGTGGTTCGTTTAAACTCTACAATTCATGAACCACATGTTCTTATTTTTTACCGTTCGGTTCAAGAAACTCCAGCCACATATAACACGTAAGCCACAAAACTTGAGGATATTCGTGTGGTCCGTGAATACCCGTATGTCTTTCCGGATGATCTTCCGGGCATGCCACCGGAAAGAGATGTCGAGTTCAAGATTGAACTTGTACCTGGGACGACACCAATATCACGGAGACTGTACAAGATGGCTCCTAATGAGCTAGCTGAATTAAAAGAGCAGCTCAATGATTTAATGAAGAAGGGTTTCATTTGACCGAGTTCCTCGCCATGGGGATGCTTGGCGCTGTTTTTGAAGAACAAGGATGAAACCTTGAGGTTGTGTGTGGACTACCGACCTCTCAACGCCGTCACCATCAAGAATAAATATCCACTGCCCCACATTGATATTCTCTTCAATCAACTTTTGGGTGCGAGCGTATTTTAAAAGATGGATCATCGCTCTGGATATCATCAAATCAAGATCCAGCGCAGGATATTCCGAAGACGGCCTTCTCGACGAGATATTGGTTATATGAATACCTCGTCATGTCCTTTGGTCTCACCAATGCCCCGGCACACTTCATGTATCTCATGAACTCAGAGTTCATGCCGGAGTTGGACAAGTTTGTGGTGGTGTTCATAGACGACATCTTGGTTTACTCCAAGTCTGAAGAGGAACACGCCAAACATATGCATATCGTGCTTCAACGATTGCGAGAGCATAAGCTTTATGCCAAGTTCAGCAAGTGCGAGTTTTGGATCAGCCAAGTACCATTTCTTGGTCATATTATTTCTGCAGAAGACATTGCAGTTGATCCAAGCAAAATCGAACAAGTGCTGAAATGGAAGTCCCCCACATGTGTCCACGAAGTCAGGAGTTTCCTCGGGTTAGAAGGATATTATCAGAGATTCATACCGAACTTCTCCAAGCTTGCAAAGCCGATGACGGAACTATTGAAGAAGGGGATCAAATATGTTTGGAACTCAGCTTGTGAAGAAGCTTTCCAAGCATTAGTGAAGCATCTTACAACAGCCCCGGTGTTAGCTCAACCATATACAACCAAGCCCTTCGACATATATTGTGATGCGTCTGGTATCGGGCTTGGCTGTGTATTGATGCAAGGAGGAAGAGTGGTCACCTATAGCTCACGTCAACTTCGTAACCACGAGCAGCACTATCCGACACATGATCTTGAGCTCGCTGATGTGGTGTTGGCCTTGAAAATGTGGAGGCACTATTTACTCAGGAACTTAATGCACCTCTACACCGACCACAAGAGTTTGAAGTATATATTCACTCAAAAGGAGATGAATATGTGGCAACGGAGATGGCTAGAACTGATCAAAGACTATGAGATCGAGATTCACTACCATCCCGGTAAGGCAAACGTGGTTGCCAATGCCTTAAGCCGCAAATCTCATGTCAACAATCTGTCCATCACCCCACTTGAAGAGGAGGAGCCGAGTCTGTACTTATTTCCATATGGGGCATTATATAATCTTGCTCTCGTCCCTACCATACGAGAAGAGATTACGGAAGCTCGGAAGAAAGACGTGGGAATGTCGCACATTCGGAGAAGGATAAAGAGTGGCGAAATGAAATGCTTCCGAAGAGACGAACACAACACTCTATGGTTTGAAGACCGTATAGTGATACCCCGTGATATGAAGCTTCGGAAGAAAATCATGGCTGAAGCTCATATGTCCAAGTATTCTATTCGTCCAGACAGTAACAAGATGTACCAACATCTGAAAACCAGGTTTTGGTGGACACGGATGAAAAGAGAAATCGCGATGTACGTATCCGAATGTGATACGTGTCGGCGTGTGAAAGCCGACCATATACGTAAAGCCGGACAGCTGCAACCCTTAAACATTCTGGCGTGGAAGTGGGAGGATATCAGCATGGACTTCATTGTTGGTTTACCTCTCACGTCTAATAAGCATGACTCGATTTGGGTAATAGTCGCTCGACTAACCAAGTCGGCTCATTTTATCCCCGTACATACAAAGTACGTGGCCAAGCAATATGCGGAGTTGTATATCACAAGGATCTAGTGCTTGCACGGTGTTCCCCGCTCCATTATTTCAGATCGTGGTGCGCTGTTCGTAGCTCGGTTCTGGGAACAGCTGCACGCATCGTTGGGGACCAAACTGATCCGCAGCTTTGCATATCACCCGCAGACAGATGGACAAACTTAACGGGTAAATCAAGTGCTTGAAGACATGCTACGCACTTGTGCCCTCCACCACGGCAAGAATTGGGACGATCATTTGCCGTTGGCGGAGTTTTCTTACAACAATGGCTATCAAGCTAGCATCAAGATGGCGCCGTATGAAGCTCTCTACAGCCGGAAATGTCGCACACCTCTCAACTGGTGCCAGTCCGGTGAGCGAGTTATCTACGGCATTGAACTTCTGAATGAGGCTGAAGAACGAGTACGAGTAATACAAGCCAATCTCAAGGCTGCTCAATCTCGTCAGAAGAGCTATGCGGATAAAAGACGACGTCCTCTTCACTTCGACATCAGGGACCATGTTTATTCCCGTGTGCCTTCGATGAAAGGAGTTCATCGTTTCAGAGTGAAGGGCAAACTTGCACCGTGATTCATTGATCCATTCGCCGTCACTGAAAAATGCGGACCCGTGGCCTATCGCTTGGATTTAGCGGCGTCGCTCGCAGGAATTCACAACATTTTCATATCTCTGAGCTGAGGAAGTGCCTCAAACCCTCTGCTAAAATCAGCACTGAAGACATAGAAGTTCTTCAACCGGACCTAACATACGCAGAATATCCAATCCGGATTATCGATGAGAAGACTCGCGCCACAAGAAACCAGACCTTATGGTTCTACAAGGTCTTGTGGAGTAACCATACCGCTGATGAGGCGACATGGGAAAGTGAGGAATATCTATGAACTAATTATCCGGACTTGCTATCATCGTATACCGGTAAAAATTTTCTCCACTTTGCATTTCTTTTGGAATCTTGGGACGAGATTCTTTTGAAGTGTAACAGCCCTAATTTTTGTAAAGTTTGAGTTCAACTTATGAAACAAAGTTAAGGCGATAAAAGACTATAGTTGTGTCACATGAAATGATGAACACAAATATGGACATGTGAGGGAGTTAAAAATTTTCTCTAGCCCATGCTCAACACATGTTAACCTAGGGGAAAGAATTTCACTTCCAAAACTCTAACTCATGTGCACCTCCTCTATGAGTAGAGTGGAGGGAATTTAAACGCAATTTGAATTCTTTTAAAAGGATTCCTATCCAGATTGTATAAATGCATCCAAATGAATTCACCGATGCATTCTCCATGTATCAATGAGCCCATGATCCAAGTTTGGATATTTTTGGAGCCCGTATACCAATTAATCTGAGGAATATTCGAGGGAGAGTTAGAATTCAAATTTGAAGTTAAAAACTGAACCAAACGTGCTCAATTTTGAAATTTGAGTTTAGATTCAAATTCCTCACAACATGTTTGGTCTACCATCCAATTTTGGTGGAATTCGGACGAAGCCGGTGCGGGAATATCAAAGCACGGAAGAGGGAGATATTTTAGGTGTGAGGGCCCACATGTCACACACACTCGGACAAACCAACTCGGTTCTGTTTTCCTCGGCTGAGCACCGATCGCGCACGACGATCTCTGCTGCCATGTAAGGGCCTCAGTTTTTGACACTCATTTGCAGTGTTCATCACCACACCACACACCTCATTTGAGGAAGAATGATGAACACAAATGAAGAGCAAGTAACAATTATCAACATGCTCATTAGAGACCAAACTTACACATTGAAAAAGGGGTATTTCCCACATGTGATATAGATGGGCTGGACATATGAAAACTCCTACACTTTGCTAAGGATGTCCATGCCAAGTTTCACCCAAATTCAAAACCTTTTGAGGTCATTTTGGGTATAGTTAGAAAGAGGGCAGTTTGGAACCATATTCAAATTCAAACTGTTTTCACCCACTGAATTTAAAAGTGGAAGGCATATTCTCACTCAGCACATTTTTGTGAGCTCACACACCAATTTTCACTCCATTTGGAGTTGATCTTGACATGAGCTAAGGGGGAGAAATTCAAACTTTATTTGAATTTCAAACTGAACTTGTGCTGAAATTCATTCAAACCAAACCTCATTTGAACTTTGGTCAACTCAAATGGCTCTTGGGTGAATAATTTGAATTGCCAAGGGTAGAATAGGGTTCACTGTTTACCACAGCTGTTAGGAGTAAATTTCAGAGGTTAAAAGAGGAGTGGGACCCACATGTCAGCCTCAGCCTCCAAGCAAACTGACTGAAGCACAGTTCAGTCGGTTCCCGGTTGCTGTGCGCGCGCGCCACCGAAGGGGGCAGCCGGCGCCAGCTCCTGCTGCGCGCCCCAAGCCGGAGACCGGACCGCCAGGCTATTTATTCCCTCCCCGGCGTGCTTCAGTCGCCATTCCTCGAGCTGCCGACGTGCACGATCCATTTCTCCACTGCCATCACCGCCGCTCGAGCTCCCGCTTGATCAAGCCGATCGCAGCTCCCTCCTTCCACTCCAGGGTCCCAGCAAGGTACTAGAGACCTTCCTCCATCCTCCCCATTGCTAGAAGTCGATTGAAACCGAGTGATATCGGCTGTGCCGAAAGATCAAACTCGGAACTGGAAACCGCCGCACCTCGGGCTCTCGTGGACAGCCCAACCAGGGCGTTGTCACGCCCGAGCCAAGGCACCCTTGGACGCGCAGGTGACCGGTGCTGCTCATCCCCGAGCCACAGCTCGAGTGGTTGCTCACCGGCGGCGAATTTCCACTTTTCCCCTTTCTGTGTGCAGAACGACCTTCGGGTACGATTCTGTTTAATTCATGCTCTAGAAAGGATTAGAGGGCCTCAGGCCACTCCCACACGAACTAGACACGGTGACGCACAAGTTGCCTTCACAACTCTGGGCCGGAGAACTTCTGTGCCCGGCGTAATTCAAGGTCTACTAATGGCGGAACGCACGGGGGGTATCGGGCGCACGGTGAGGACCTATTCCGGGCCTTCCCCGAGCTTCCCCGAGTTCATGTCGACCTTCTCTGAGGTCCACTGATGCTCCCCGACCGATTTCCCAAGTAGCTGAGGCACTAGGAGCGTCAGCCGACATGGCCGAAGTCGTTCCGATATGGCGGCTCGTCGCCGACCATGCTCCGGCCGTTGTCATGAGCAGCTGACCCTCGGATCATGTTCCCCAAGTAAAAGTAGGCAGGGGCGGCCAGAATCAAGAAGTTTGGAGCTGTACAGCAGCCAGCGGCGAGCTCTCCGGCGAGGTCCCTCGGCGGCGGAGCGCGGGTGTCGCGAGGTTGAAGAAGGGGGTAGACCCCAGCTGTCAGCGGCCGATATTTTGAATCGGGATCCGGCTGCGGCCGGGATCGGGTGTGCTGGTGCGCAAAATCCTTGTGGGCCGCGGTGTGCTGTCGCTTCGGCGTGCGACGCGTGTCCCCTGGGCCCACGCGCGAGTTTAAACTTTTCTCCGATTTTCAGATTTCCTTTAAACTTCAGATCCTTATAACTTTGGCTAGAAAGCTCCAAATTGAGTGAACCAAATTTTGCTGGATTCAGCTCTCTGAGTACTTTCCAGAAAATCAAGTTTCACTTCATGAAATTCCTTAATTATCCAGGATTAATTCCTTAAAGTTTAAACTGTTAGGAATTTTAACTGGAGAATCCTTTGGAGGAAAATCCTGAAATTTTGCTGAGATGTTCACCAAAATATCCTTGAACTACCATAAAAATTTCAGATCCATTTGAGCTCATTTAGTCCACCTAATGGTGTGATTAGTAAAACTGTTCCAGAGAAAATAGAAAATGTTCAGAAACATTTTCAGAATTTTCTCTGAAATTGTTTAGCTCATATCTTTAGTTAGAGACTTCCAAATTAAGTGAGACCAATTCCATTAGAACCCTCTGAAAATCTAGTTTTCAGAAAGTCATACTTTGTCTCATGAAAATTCCTAGAACACCCTAAGAGTTCCAATTAAGGTCAAGGACATAATTATTTGTGGAGGGCTCAAATGAGCTTTGCTGCAACTAAAACTTGACCAAGTCTTTGTTTAGGTTGTAACCAAGCCACAGTAAAAGTTTCACAGTCATTAGGTCTATCTAGCAAAGGTTATAGACTTCACAACTTCAAACTTAATACAAATGCATTAAATTAATACATGTATTGTTTCTATCATGTAGTCGCTAAGGTCGAGGAGGAACCCGAAGTCCTAGACTTCGTTACTCCGGAGGAACAGCTAGCCTACGACCAAGAGCAGCAAGGCAAGCCCCGGTTTGCATTAACCTTTTTACAAATGTTTATTGTTTTGAGCACATCGTTGAATATTGTTCTTTGCATTAGAGTCTTGTTTGGAAATCCAACTGCATAGCCAAGAAACCCATGGGTTGGGTTTAGGATTGCAAACCTCGTTAGCCACTGCATTGCTAGGATAGAGTAGGATTCGGTACAAGTCGAGTAGTTGGAACTACTCGCGAGAATAGGCTAGAGGCACATTGCTCGGGTAGAGATAGCACATGATACACATGGCAAGAAAATGAGACCGAGCGGAGAGTAAGGGCAGCAGGACTTTGGGGCCTGTGTGCTGTAGCTCCGCTTGTGTCGATTGAGGACCGAGCCGTGTGCGGGCCTGTTGAACAAGCTAGAACAGTACCGAAGACCTACCGGCTATATGGGAACCGGGAAACTGATGTAACTCGGGTAGCTGGGTATTGAGGCATTGCCCGTCGTTCAGAGGGTAGGTTGAGAGCTCGAGGTGTAAATCAGCTGGCGGCACAGAGATGCGCGTGCAGGGACCTCTTGCTCGGGACGATGGGACCGGTTCAATATTTGGCTAACGGGTGAAAGGTAGTCGCGTACGGCGTCCGTGATGGTTGTTGTAGGCAACATCGAGTACGGGCGTACGTGACGGGTTGTTCGGGTAACCCTGCAGGTGTAAATCGATTATAATCGCCGTCCCTCGCGGTCAGTGAGTACCACTTGTTCACTGTACCGTGACGTAGAAAGAACAGGCTAGTTACATGTTAAAATGTTGCTGATTGAAAGTTGGATATTGATTGTTAATGATATGCTGTAGCTTAGTGCTAACTAAAGTTCTTTTCAACTTTGGGCAAAGTACATGAGAGAAATGCGTTTCTTGTTTGATTGCGGCTCTCTCATGTGCCTTAGCGTAAGGTTCTCCACAACCTGCTGCTAAAACTTGAAAGTAAGGTTCTACTAATTAGGCGAGTCCTTGCAAATGATTTTTACCTCATGCAACCCATTACCCTCATGTAGAAGTTCCATGTTTAGGTGAGACGGGTCAGACTTGCTGAGCCTTCGTGCTCACTGCTTGTGTTTGAAGCTTTTGCAGGGTTTTATGAGGAAGGGACTCCCGAAGAGGAGACGGAACCCCAGGAGGGGAACCCCGTCGAGTGGGAGTCGTGCACGCCGCAGGGTTAGTGTGCGTGTGTGCTAGCAAGGACACGTTCAAGGGCTGAACGTGTACTTGATGCTTAGTCTACGCCCGCGAGTGTGGACTAAACTTATTTTGATGTAAACATGTTGATAAACCTGTTTATGTAATAAAGCTTCCGCTTCCGCTTTGTACCTTTGACGTGTGTTATACGGTGCTGTGCAACGCAGCACCCCTCAGCGTGATCCTGGCTCGACAGGACCTTGGGGTCGTGTCATGCCACCTCCTCCTTTTCAGTCAGTTTGCCTCTGCCCTTATCTCCCCCGAAGGCTGCACAAGCGAAGTTCCACTCTTCTTGCTCGCTCGCGCAAAGTCCTCTGTTGCTCTCACGCGAAGCACCCAGCCACCGTTTCCTCTGTTTTCTCTGATCGCCCAAGCAACCCAGCTCCCTTTGCCCGAGCATCCCACATAAAAAAGGTTCACCCATGAGTGCTGTAGCCGGCTAGCACCTTTCCTCCGCCGTCCCGAGCTCACTGGCGCCTAGAAACAGCAAAGTTTCCACTGCTCCTGAGTTGAAACTGAAGAAACCGGAACTGGTCACCGTGGCCAGCCCAAACCAGGAGTGATCACGCCCAAGCAAGCCACCCCATCGGTGCAACAAAAAGTCTAGTTGCTCACCTCCGAAGCTCAGCCCTAGCCATTGATCACAGAGGGAGAATTTCAGGATTTTCTCCCGGGCAGCAGAAAAAGACCTTGAGGTAAGGAATTGAAAAATTCGTCCTCAAATCGTGTTTGTTGTGTTTCAAACTTCACAGACAGGATCTTAACTTCCTAGCACACCTCCTCCATCAATTTTAGACCAAGAAATTGAGTGTAGAGCGAGGAATCCGGGTTCTTTTCTGACATGAACCCACGGTCTTGTCGAGCCAGGATCACACTGAGGGGTGCTGCGTTGCACAGCACCGGATAACACACATCAAAGGTACAAAGCGGAAGCAAAGTTTTATTACATAAACCAGAGTATGAACATTTTTACAACAAAAAATGTTTAGTCTACTCTCACGGGCATAGACTACGCATCAAGTTCACGTTCAGCCCGTAAACGTGTCCCCGCTAGCATGCACACACACTAACATGGCGGCGTGCATGACTCCCACTTGACGGGGTTCCCTTCCTGGGGTTCCGTCTCCTCCTCGGGAGTCCCTTCCTCATAGAACCCTGCAAAAGCTTCAAACGCAAGTAGTGAACACGAAGGCCTTGCAAGACTGACCCGTCTCTCCCAAACATGAAACTTCTGCACGGAGGGTGATAGGTTACATGAGGCAAAATAAGTTGCAAGGACTCGCCTAATTAGTAGAACCTTACTTTCAAGTTTTAGCAGTAGGTTGTGGAGAACCTTAAGCTAAGGCACATGTGAGAGCCGCAATCAAACAAGAAACGCATTTCTCTCATGTACTTTGCCCAAAGTTGAAAGGAACTTTAGTTAGCTCTAAACTACAGCAAATCATTAACAATCAAAGTCCATCTTTCAATCAGCAACATTTTAACATGTAACTATCCTGTTCTTTCTACGTCACGGTACAGTGAACAAGTGGTACTCACTAACTGCGAGGGACGGCGATTATAATCGATTTACATCTGCAGGGTTACCCGAATAACCCGTCACGTACACCCGTACTTTATGTTGCCTACAACAACCATCACGGACGCCGTACGCAACCACCTTTCGCCCGATAGCCAAATATTGAACCGGTCCTATCGTCCCGAGCAAGAGGTCTCTGCACGTGTATCTCAGTGCCCTCAGTCGATTTACACCTCGAGCTCTCAACCTACCTTATGAACGACAGGCAATGCCTCAATACCCAGCTACCCGAGTTACATCGGCTTCCCGGTTCCCATATATCTTGTAGGTCTTCGGTACTGTTCTAGCTTGTTCAACAGGCCCGAACACGGATGGGTCCTCAATCGACAAAAGTGGAGCTATAGCACACAGGCACCAAAGTCATGCTGCCCTTACTCTCCGCTAGGTCTCATTTTTCTTTCCATGTGTTTCATTTGCTATCTTTAGCCGAGCGATGTGCCTCTAGCCTATTCTCGCGAGAAGTTCCAACTACTCGACTTGTACCGAATCCTACTCTATCTTTAGCATGGCAGTAGCTAAGCAGGGTTTTCAATTCTAATCCCAACCCATGGTTTTCTTGGCTGTGCATCTGGGTTTCCAAACAAGACTCTAATGCAACAAATAAGTGAGGCTCAAAGTAAGTTCTCAAAACAATAAAAGTTTGTAAAGAGGTTAATGCAAACCGGAGCTTGCCTTGCTGCTCTTGGTCGTAGGCTAACTGCTCTTCCGGAGTTCCTAGCCAAAGTTATGAGGATTTGAAGTTTGAATGAAATCTGGAAATCGAGGAAATGTTTAAATCTGCCGGTGGGTCCACGGTACACGTGTCGGGCGCTGAAGCGAGGGCACACCGGGCCACAGGTTTTATTCCCATGCCGCCACAGTCGATCTGTTCCCATAGAAGATCAGATCACCCGGTTTCCTCCCACTGACAGCGGGCCCGGCTCGGTCGTCTTCAACCTCGCGCCTCCTGCGCGGTAGCGCCGCCGGGGTCGCCGGTGTAAATCAGCTGGCGGCACAGAGATGCGCGTGCAGGGACCTCTTGCTCGGGACGATGGGACCGGTTCAATATTTGGCTAACGGGTGAAAGGTAGTCGCGTACGGCGTCCGTGATGGTTGTTGTAGGCAACATCGAGTACGGGCGTACGTGACGGGTTGTTCGGGTAACCCTGCAGGTGTAAATCGATTATAATCACCGTCCCTCGCGGTCAGTGAGTACCACTTGTTCACTGTACCGTGACGTAGAAAGAACAGGCTAGTTACATGTTAAAATGTTGCTGATTGAAAGTTGGATATTGATTGTTAATGATATGCTGTAGCTTAGTGCTAACTAAAGTTCTTTTCAACTTTGGGCAAAGTACATGAGAGAAATGCGTTTCTTGTTTGATTGCGGCTCTCTCATGTGCCTTAGCGTAAGGTTCTCCACAACCTGCTGCTAAAACTTGAAAGTAAGGTTCTACTAATTAGGCGAGTCCTTGCAAATGATTTTTACCTCATGCAACCCATTACCCTCATGTAGAAGTTCCATGTTTAGGTGAGACGGGTCAGACTTGCTGAGCCTTCGTGCTCACTGCTTGTGTTTGAAGCTTTTGCAGGGTTTTATGAGGAAGGGACTCCCGAAGAGGAGACGGAACCCCAGGAGGGGAACCCCGTCGAGTGGGAGTCGTGCACGCCGCAGGGTTAGTGTGCGTGTGTGCTAGCAAGGACACGTTCAAGGGCTGAACGTGTACTTGATGCTTAGTCTACGCCCGCGAGTGTGGACTAAACTTATTTTGATGTAAACATGTTGATAAACCTGTTTATGTAATAAAGCTTCCGCTTCCGCTTTGTACCTTTGACGTGTGTTATACGGTGCTGTGCAACGCAGCACCCCTCAGCGTGATCCTGGCTCGACAGGACCTTGGGGTCGTGTCAGCGTGGTATCAGAGCTCGCTTGAGGTTTAACACCGTACAAAGGTCTTCTTTTTCAAAAATCCAGTGAGGAACGAGTTAGTAGCCCGTCTAAGGATGTTATTAGCATATAGAAAGTGGCATATTAACCTATTTGTTATGTCGGAAAATCGTGCATCTCGGGACGTTCATGTCTTGGGGGGTGCACGTAAGCGCTGTCCACCAGTGCGCACAAGCTGAAGGGTGGAGCCCCACGGGTGGCAGGTAACCCGATCCGCTTTAGTATCCTCTACGACTCTTCATGTCGTTTGGGGTATTCGAGCAACGTCTGTCCCTGGCGTGCGTGGTGCAACATGGGAGACCCCGTCACGTGGTCTGAAACGTGAACACGTAACTCAAGGCGTGTTTGGCTTGAGAACATCCGGGCGAGTGATGACGGCCGGGTGTACCAACTGTATGGATTCCGGGCTCGGTGTGCAGCCGAGCCTGATGATTGTTTGAGTTTCTGCAGGTAGCCTTACCACGAAACGGTAGACGTGTAGCATCCGTGTGCGAGTGACGAGTAGTGCCACTGAACTAACGAAGCCGGCTAAGACCGGTATAGGTTTTTCCTTTGTGAGGACGTAGTACCGACATAATCTGGTGACGCATCGACGTCACACCCAACTAAATGAACAACTTCATTTAAAAACTTGAAGGTTTTGATCCAAAGAAGTAAAACTTGATGTAACTCCTTCCCTTGAACATGATATTCCAAAGTTAACAAGTTTTCAACTTATAGGATGTTAAGGACAGAGCACTCTGTTTTCAGCTGAATCAAGGCTGAAGTTAATCAGAGGTTAGAGGTTGAGTTCTTTCGAGGTTGGGGTCGTATGGTACATTTCTGGAAAGCTTTGGAGGAGCTTTACAACTTTTCTGTTGAGTTCCAGAGGTGTTTCATCCCTTAACCACTCGAAAAATGCAGTAGAGTTGAAACTGTCCAGAAAACAGGACAGAGCAAAGACTCTCTGTGGACTCTCTGTAAATTAAGCATAACTTCCTGCATAAAAATCCAAAAATAGAAAATGGGGTAGTTCTGGAAAGCTTATGAGATGGGTTACGACTTTGTAACAGAAAGTTTTGTCAGATTAGGAACATAATTAACTGGGATTCTTGGATCAAGTCAGTACCTAAGGCAGGGAGGTGCTGTCCAATTATTTCCAGAAATTCTGTTAACTTTGACATCTCATAACTTTTGAACCAGGACAGATCTTAGGCCAACCAAATACTTTCTGGAAAACTATTGAAGTTAGCTTTAACTTTGATGTTGAGCTCCAGGACTGGTTTTGCTTTTAACCTGGCCTAAATCAGATTGATATGGAAACTGGTCAGGGCTGTCATAGTAACAGCAGATCAGCAGTCAAATTTGTTTAGAAATTTGAACTATGTTTCCAAGTGTTATGGGTTCAATGACATATCTTATGTTATAACTCAAGGGTTTACTGTTTAAATAAATATTTGACATTTCTCAAATATATTTTTACAGATGGCAGCAGATAAACGGTTGGAGAACGGGTGGGTAGTTTCCCACTGTTCTGACCGTAGCGGCTACCCGGAAGCATTGTGGCAAATGCTCCAATACTTCGGGTACAACCAGAGGCCGCAATACTTCGCCAAGGAAGAAGGCGAAGAGGGGAACAAGACGTGGACGATCCATGTCGAAGTTTCCGCAGGACCTACGCCACCCGGTTGGGTGCCATTCACCGACACGGTGAGAGGAAGACAACCGGAAGGGATGTGGCAAGTGGCAGCCCGTGACACTATGTCACGTTTCTGCCAACTACACGTGCAGACTATGGAGGGCACTCCATACGCACTCGTTCCGGTGGAGGGACGAGCTCAGCATGTGTGGGAAGAAAGGTACCTGGAGGCAACAGACCCGACTTGCCCAAGGTACAACCCCGCGGAGGCAAATCTCAGCCTCCAAATGAGGGCGGGAAACGCTGTGATGGACAGCCAAGCTGTTCATACGGAGCATCTCGCCACCAAGCTCAAGGAGAGCACGAGCCGTGGAGATCATTTTGAGAGTGCTCACAGTGCACTCCGCAATGTGCTCCTTCCGACGATCAAGCGACTGAATGAACAACACAATCAGTTGCGTCGTCTGAAGAAGGCAAAGAAGAAGAGCCGTGTTGACATCGCGGCATTGCAAGAGCTGGTGCAGACCCTAACCCAGCAGAATGAGGACCTTGCTCAAGAGCGGGACGACGCTATTGAGGAAGGACAAGGCTGGGAAGAGGACTACAACCAGGCTATGGACGAGGTGCATGCATTGCAGGACCTCGTGCCCCCAGTATTGGGCGTACCGGTAGTTTTGGGTCTTCCAGCCATGGGAGAACCCGGAATGGGGGAAGAGGTGGTAGATCCAGAACCACCAGCAGAAGTACCGGAGGAGGACGACCCACAGGAGGTCGAGTTCTACTCCGAGTAGGGGGTTACGGTTGCCAAGTAGGGCAGCTAGGGTAGCGTAACCCAACTTTTGTAATAGGTGACATGTCGTGTAGACAGTAACGCATGTATAGGTAGTGACGACATGAGCACGACTTCTCGGAGATCCGAGAATAATGTATCTTGTATAAAGTTTATGCTTTATCAATATATGTGAATGTTGTGCAAGTTAATCATGCGTCGCTTCAATACCTACTGCTGTTTATGGAATTTTGAGTAAGACATGTGCTAATTGCTGCTGCGTTGAATTTCAGAATGACGCGTACTCGTGCCAACCCTGATGTTGGAGGTACTAGCCAAGGGGGAGAGACCTCCCAACCACCTCCCGAGGACTCCTCGGGACAGCAGCAGCAACAGCAACAGCAAACACCGCCACCGCCACTGCCGACGGTTACATTGGCCGACATTGTCGCGGCAATGGCAGGTTCACATCAGCAGCACACAGAGCTGCTGCAAACGTTAATTGCGAATACGTCTCGCCCAGAGAGACGTCAAGATCGTGAGGAGCGCCAACAGAGCTCCTACTCCGAGTTTCTGGCGACTCATCCCCCTGTATTCTCAAGGGCGGATGAACCACTTGACGCGGACAACTGGCTCCGCGCCATAGAGATGAAGTTCGGGCTGCTCCAAATCAGCGAGCAGCGCAAGACTCAGTTCGCGGTCCAGCAGCTCCAAGGATCCGCGAGCGCGTGGTGGGCCAACTTTTGTGCTTCACAACCCACCGACCGAGTGATGACCTGGGCGGAGTTCCGGACGGCCTTCAGGGCCTATCATATACCGCCAGGTCTGATGAAGAGGAAGACGCAGGAGTTCCTACACCTGCAACAAGGGAGCCGGAACGCGCTGGAATATTCCAGAGCGTTTAACGATCTCGCGCTCTACGCATCGTATCATGCAGATACGGACGAGAAGCGGCGGGACCACTTTTACCAGGGGCTTAACCCGCTCCTGAAGGACAAGCTGGCGATGTTCAATCGCGGCAGCCTCAACGACATAATTGATGCTGCGATTGTTCAAGAGGACTCCGGCAAGGAGTTGGCGGCGGCAGAGCGAAAGCGAAGCGCGCCGCAGAGCAGTGGAGAAGGAGGTGGTCCTTCTCAGAAGTTTCGGATGGTGAATCGCTCACCATCAGGCCCACGCTGGCAACCACCACAGCGGTCGATGCCGTTCCGCAGTCGGCCGTACTCTTCACCGGCATTCCGGCCGGCACTGCCAGCACCACCGCAACAACAACAGCAGCAGCGGGCGATGCCGCGTGCGTTTGCACCTCCGCAACGCATGTCGGGCTTTCGTCCACCAAGTACTCCACCAGCAGCGGCCACATGTTACAAGTGTGGTCGTCCAGGACACTTCGCGAGCAGTTGCCCGGAGAGGCAAGGCGGCGGAGTGGCACCACAGTTTCCGGGGAGGAATCAACCCCGGAACCCTACTAATGCGCGGCGGGCAAACCCTAGGCCCGGCACTGTCCACCAGCTTGCCATTGAGGACGTGCCGGAGGGCGAGCCAATCCTCGCGGGTATGTTCCAACTCCACCAGCATCCCGCTATAATACTATTTGATTCAGGCGCCACGCATAATTTTATTAGCCAAGCTTTCATTGCTAAACACAGCTTGCCAATACTACCCACCGATAGTCCATATTTAATTAGTTCACCGGGTGGGAAGATTTCAGCAAGCGTAATGGTCTCCAAAGCACCATTATGCTTAGCGGGTAGAGTGTACCCCACGTCTCTCATTATCTTAGAGGGGCAGAAGGTCGATGTCATCCTAGGGATGTCGTGGTTAACCCGCCACGGCGCTGTTTTAGACACCGTCCTTCGAGTCGTGCACTTAAACTCAGAGGTGCACGGTTCTCACTCATTATTTCTGGACAGTCCAGAAATAAAACTTCCAAGTGTCTATCAAGCCACAACCATCAGATTGGAAGACATTCCAGTGGTCCGAGAGTTCCCTGATGTATTCCCGGACGATTTGCCGGGGATGCCACCCGATAGAGAGGTGGAGTTCAAGATTGAACTTCCACCGGGAACCATGCCAATATCCCGAAGGCCGTACAAGATGGCGCCCAAGGAGTTGGCTGAACTGAAGACTCAGCTCACGGACCTTCTGGAGAAGGGTTTTATTAGGCCGAGCTCCTCGCCATGGGGCTGTTCGGCATTATTTGTCAAAAAGAAGGATGAAACGTTGCGGCTTTGCGTGGACTACCGTCCATTAAATGCCGTAACCACCAAGAACAAGTACCCGTTGCCCCGGATCGACATGTTGTTTGATCAGTTGGTCGAAGCAAAGATCTTTTCCAAGATGGATTTAAGATCCGGGTACCATCAGATTAAGATAAGGGCGGAGGACATTCCGAAGACAGCTTTCTTAACAAGGTACGGACTTTATGAGTACCTGGTCATGTCCTTCGGCCTCACCAATGCTCCAGCTCACTTCATGTATTTAATGAACTCGGTGTTCATGCCGGAGCTGGAAAAGTTTGTCGTGGTCTTCATCGACGACATCCTAGTATACTCCAAGTCGGAGGAAGATCACAAGAAACATCTGCGTATAGTCTTGCAACGGCTGCGGGATCACAAGTTATACGCAAAGTTCAGCAAATGCGAGTTTTGGATATCGCAAGTACCTTTCCTCGGGCATATCATCTCAGCGGAGGGTATCGCTGTGGACCCGAGCAAAATCACGCAAGTGCTGAATTGGAAATCCCCGAGAACTGTTCATGAGGTACGGAGTTTCCTCGGACTCGCGGGATATTATCGGAGGTTCATTCCGAACTTCTCGAAGATTGCCAAGCCAATGACAGAGCTGCTGAAGAAGGCTACCAAATATGTTTGGAGTCCAGCATGTGAAGCAGCATTCAAGGCTTTAGTCAAGCACCTGACATCAGCACCGGTTTTGGCGCAGCCAGACACAACAAAACCGTTCGATGTGTACTGCGATGCATCCGGCATTGGTCTCGGATGTGTGCTGATGCAAGACCGAAGAGTGGTCGCGTATGGATCGCGGCAGCTTAGGAACCATGAGCAAAATTATCCAACTCACGATTTGGAGCTCGCTGCCGTGGTACTTGCACTGAAGATGTGGAGGCACTACCTACTCGGTAACCTCGTACATTTATATACCGACCACAAAAGCCTCAAGTACATATTCACTCAGAAGGAGTTGAACATGAGGCAACGAAGATGGTTAGAACTGATAAAGGATTACGAGATAGAGATCCATTATCATCCGGGCAAGGCAAACGTTGTGGCAGATGCGCTGAGCCGCAAGTCACACGTCAATAATCTGACCATCACACCGTTGGAAGAGAGCGAACCACCACTACATGTGATCCCACACGGAGCTCTCTACAACCTAACTTTGATCCCCACCATCCGTGAAGAGATAGCGGCAGCCCAGAAGAACGACAAGGGCATGTCACATTTGCGGAGACGTGTAGACAGTGGGGAGTTGAAATGTTTCCGGAAGGACGGAGACGGCGTCCTATGGTTCAAGGACCGGATCGTCGTACCCCGAAACCCGGAGTTACGGAAGAAAATCTTTGATGAGGCTCACTTATCAAAGTTTTCTATTCACCCCGGCAGCAACAAAATGTATCAAGAACTCAGGAGAAAGTTTTGGTGGACACGGATGAAGCGGGAGACTGCAAAATACGTGTCCAAGTGTGATACATGTCGAAGGGTGAAGGCAGACCACATGCGGAAACCGGGACTGCTGCAACCACTGGGCGTTCCTGCCTGGAAGTGGGAGGACGTGAGCATGGATTTCGTCGTCGGTTTACCCACCACCTTACAGAAACATGATTCTGTGTGGGTGATCGTCGATCGGCTCACCAAAGTTGCCCATTTCATCCCGGTCAACACCAACTACAACGCCAAGAAGTACGCTGAACTATACATCTCACGGATCCTATGCTTATACGGCGTACCCCATACCATCATATCGGACCGGGGCACTTTATTTGTGTCCCGTTTTTGGGAGCAGCTACACGCTGCCTTGGGGACGAAGCTGATCCGTAGTTCAGCCTACCACCCGCAGACGGATGGACAAACCGAGCGGGTAAATCAGATTCTAGAAGACATGCTACGAGCTTGCGCTATCGACCACGGCAAGAATTGGGATGATCACTTGCCGTTAGCCGAGTTCTCGTACAACAATGGGTACCAAGCCAGCATCAAGATGGCGCCCTACGAGGCGCTATACGGCAGGAAATGCCGCACACCATTGAACTGGTGTGAGTCTGGCGAGAGGGTTACCTTCGGGATTGACCTTGTCAACGACGCGGAAGAAAAGGTTCGACTGATTCAAGCGAACCTAAGAGCTGCTCAATCCCGACAGAAACAGTATGCGGACCGGAGAAGGCGCCCATTACAATTCGAAGTTGGAGATCACGTATATCTACGGGTGTCTCCAATGAAGGGCGTAAACAGATTTGGGGTGAGGGGAAAGTTAGCACCCCGATTCATCGGTCCATTCCAAATTGCCGAAAGATGTGGATCGGTGGCATACCGGCTAAGATTAACAGAAGCACTTTCCGGTGTGCACGACGTCTTTCACATTTCCCAGCTGAGGAAGTGTCTCAAGCTATCAACTACCATTCAGCTGGAAGACATTGAAGAACTGCAACCGGATCTCACCTATCGGGAGGAACCGGTGCAGATTATTGACGAGAAGGCCCGAACCACACGCAACCGTACATTGTGGTTCTACAAGGTTCTGTGGAGTAATCACTCCATGGACGAAGCGACATGGGAAAGCGAAGAATTCCTTCGCACTAACTACCCCGACTTTCTCACGTCGCATATCCGGTAAATTTTCCACCATCCTCTCTCTCATTTTCACCTTATAATCTCGGGACGAGATTCTTTTAAGGGGGGAGGAATGTAAGGGCCTCAGTTTTTGACACTCATTTGCAGTGTTCATCACCACACCACACACCTCATTTGAGGAAGAATGATGAACACAAATGAAGAGCAAGTAACAATTATCAACATGCTCATTAGAGACCAAACTTACACATTGAAAAAGGGGTATTTCCCACATGTGATATAGATGGGCTGGACATATGAAAACTCCTACACTTTGCTAAGGATGTCCATGCCAAGTTTCACCCAAATTCAAAACCTTTTGAGGTCATTTTGGGTATAGTTAGAAAGAGGGCAGTTTGGAACCATATTCAAATTCAAACTGTTTTCACCCACTGAATTTAAAAGTGGAAGGCATATTCTCACTCAGCACATTTTTGTGAGCTCACACACCAATTTTCACTCCATTTGGAGTTGATCTTGACATGAGCTAAGGGGGAGAAATTCAAACTTTATTTGAATTTCAAACTGAACTTGTGCTGAAATTCATTCAAACCAAACCTCATTTGAACTTTGGTCAACTCAAATGGCTCTTGGGTGAATAATTTGAATTGCCAAGGGTAGAATAGGGTTCACTGTTTACCACAGCTGTTAGGAGTAAATTTCAGAGGTTAAAAGAGGAGTGGGACCCACATGTCAGCCTCAGCCTCCAAGCAAACTGACTGAAGCACAGTTCAGTCGGTTCCCGGCTGCTGTGCGCGCGCGCCACCGAAGGGGGCAGCCGGCGCCAGCTCCTGCTGCGCGCCCCAAGCCGGAGACCGGACCGCCGGGCTATTTATTCCCTCCCCGGCGTGCTTCAGTCGCCATTCCTCGAGCTGCCGACGTGCACGATCCATTTCTCCACTGCCATCACCGCTGCTCGAGCTCCCGCTTGATCAAGCCGATCGCAGCTCCCTCCTTCCACTCCAGGGTCCCAGCAAGGTACTAGAGACCTTCCTCCATCCTCCCCATTGCTAGAAGTCGATTGAAACCGAGTGATATCGGCTGTGCCGAAAGATCAAACTCGGAACTGGAAACCGCCGCACCTCGGGCTCTCGTGGACAGCCCAACCAGGGCGTTGTCACGCCCGAGCCAAGGCACCCTTGGACGCGCAGGTGACCGGTGCTGCTCATCCCCGAGCCACAGCTCGAGTGGTTGCTCACCGGCGGCGAATTTCAACTTTTCCCCTTTCTGTGTGCAGAACGACCTTCGGGTATGATTCTGTTTAATTCATGCTCTAGAAAGGATTAGAGGGCCTCAGGCCACTCCCACACGAACTAGACACGGTGACGCACAAGTTGCCTTCACAACTCTGGGCCGGAGAACTTCTGTGCCCGGCGTAATTCAAGGTCTACTAATGGCGGAACGCACGGGGGGTATCGGGCGCACGGTGAGGACCTATTCCGGGCCTTCCCCGAGCTGCCCCGAGTTCATGTCGACCTTCTCTGAGGTCCACTGATGCTCCCCGACCGATTTCCCAAGTAGCTGAGGCACTAGGAGCGTCAGCCGACATGGCCGAAGTCGTTCCGATATGGCGGCTCGTCGCCGACCATGCTCCGGCCGTTGTCATGAGCAGCTGACCCTCGGATCATGTTCCCCAAGTAAAAGTAGGCAGGGGCGGCCAGAATCAAGAAGTTTGGAGCTGTACAGCAGCCAGCGGCGAGCTCTCCGGCGAGGTCCCTCGGCGGCGGAGCGCGGGTGTCGCGAGGTTGAAGAAGGGGGTAGACCCCAGCTGTCAGCGGCCGATATTTTGAATCGGGATCCGGCTGCGGCCGGGATCGGGTGTGCTGGTGCGCAAAATCCTTGTGGGCCGCGGTGTGCTGTCGCTTCGGCGTGCGACGCGTGTCCCCTGGGCCCACGCGCGAGTTTAAACTTTTCTCCGATTTTCAGATTTCCTTTAAACTTCAGATCCTTATAACTTTGGCTAGAAAGCTCCAAATTGAGTGAACCAAATTTTGCTGGATTCAGCTCTCTGAGTACTTTCCAGAAAATCAAGTTTCACTTCATGAAATTCCTTAATTCTCCAGGATTAATTCCTTAAAGTTTAAACTGTTAGGAATTTTAACTGGAGAATCCTTTGGAGGAAAATCCTGAAATTTTGCTGAGATGTTCACCAAAATATCCTTGAACTACCATAAAAATTTCAGATCCATTTGAGCTCATTTAGTCCACCTAATAGTGTGATTAGTAAAACTGTTCCAGAGAAAATAGAAAATGTTCAGAAACATTTTCAGAATTTTCTCTGAAATTGTTTAGCTCATATCTTTAGTTAGAGACTTCCAAATTAAGTGAGACCAATTCCATTAGAACCCTCTGAAAATCTAGTTTTCAGAAAGTCATACTTTGTCTCATGAAAATTCCTAGAACACCCTAAGAGTTCCAATTAAGGTCAAGGACATAATTATTTGTGGAGGGCTCAAATGAGCTTTGCTGCAACTAAAACTTGACCAAGTCTTTGTTTAGGTTGTAACCAAGCCACAGTAAAAGTTTCACAGTCATTAGGTCTATCTAGCAAAGGTTATAGACTTCACAACTTCAAACTTAATACAAATGCATTAAATTAATACATGTATTGTTTCTATCATGTAGTCGCTAAGGTCGAGGAGGAACCCGAAGTCCTAGACTTCGTTACTCCGGAGGAACAGCTAGCCTACGACCAAGAGCAGCAAGGCAAGCCCCGGTTTGCATTAACCTTTTTACAAATGTTTATTGTTTTGAGCACATCGTTGAATATTGTTCTTTGCATTAGAGTCTTGTTTGGAAATCCAACTGCATAGCCAAGAAACCCATGGGTTGGGTTTAGGATTGCAAACCTCGTTAGCCACTGCATTGCTAGGATAGAGTAGGATTCGGTACAAGTCGAGTAGTTGGAACTACTCGCGAGAATAGGCTAGAGGCACATTGCTCGGGTAGAGATAGCACATGATACACATGGCAAGAAAATGAGACCGAGCGGAGAGTAAGGGCAGCAGGACTTTGGGGCCTGTGTGCTGTAGCTCCGCTTGTGTCGATTGAGGACCGAGCCGTGTGCGGGCCTGTTGAACAAGCTAGAACAGTACCGAAGACCTACCGGCTATATGGGAACCGGGAAACTGATGTAACTCGGGTAGCTGGGTATTGAGGCATTGCCCGTCGTTCAGAGGGTAGGTTGAGAGCTCGAGGTGTAAATCAGCTGGCGGCACAGAGATGCGCGTGCAGGGACCTCTTGCTCGGGACGATGGGACCGGTTCAATATTTGGCTAACGGGTGAAAGGTAGTCGCGTACGGCGTCCGTGATGGTTGTTGTAGGCAACATCGAGTACGGGCGTACGTGACGGGTTGTTCGGGTAACCCTGCAGGTGTAAATCGATTATAATCGCCGTCCCTCGCGGTCAGTGAGTACCACTTGTTCACTGTACCGTGACGTAGAAAGAACAGGCTAGTTACATGTTAAAATGTTGCTGATTGAAAGTTGGATATTGATTGTTAATGATATGCTGTAGCTTAGTGCTAACTAAAGTTCTTTTCAACTTTGGGCAAAGTACATGAGAGAAATGCGTTTCTTGTTTGATTGCGGCTCTCTCATGTGCCTTAGCGTAAGGTTCTCCACAACCTGCTGCTAAAACTTGAAAGTAAGGTTCTACTAATTAGGCGAGTCCTTGCAAATGATTTTTACCTCATGCAACCCATTACCCTCATGTAGAAGTTCCATGTTTAGGTGAGACGGGTCAGACTTGCTGAGCCTTCGTGCTCACTGCTTGTGTTTGAAGCTTTTGCAGGGTTTTATGAGGAAGGGACTCCCGAAGAGGAGACGGAACCCCAGGAGGGGAACCCCGTCGAGTGGGAGTCGTGCACGCCGCAGGGTTAGTGTGCGTGTGTGCTAGCAAGGACACGTTCAAGGGCTGAACGTGTACTTGATGCTTAGTCTACGCCCGCGAGTGTGGACTAAACTTATTTTGATGTAAACATGTTGATAAACCTGTTTATGTAATAAAGCTTCCGCTTCCGCTTTGTACCTTTGACGTGTGTTATACGGTGCTGTGCAACGCAGCACCCCTCAGCGTGATCCTGGCTCGACAGGACCTTGGGGTCGTGGCATGCCACCTCCTCCTTTTCAGTCAGTTTGCCTCTGCCCTTATCTCCCCCGAAGGCTGCACAAGCGAAGTTCCACTCTTCTTGCTCGCTCGCGCAAAGTCCTCTGTTGCTCTCACGCGAAGCACCCAGCCACCGTTTCCTCTGTTTTCTCTGATCGCCCAAGCAACCCAGCTCCCTTTGCCCGAGCATCCCACATAAAAAAGGTTCACCCATGAGTGCTGTAGCCGGCTAGCACCTTTCCTCCGCCGTCCCGAGCTCACTGGCGCCTAGAAACAGCAAAGTTTCCACTGCTCCTGAGTTGAAACTGAAGAAACCGGAACTGGTCACCGTGGCCAGCCCAAACCAGGAGTGATCACGCCCAAGCAAGCCACCCCATCGGTGCAACAAAAAGTCTAGTTGCTCACCTCCGAAGCTCAGCCCTAGCCATTGATCACAGAGGGAGAATTTCAGGATTTTCTCCCGGGCAGCAGAAAAAGACCTTGAGGTAAGGAATTGAAAAATTCGTCCTCAAATCGTGTTTGTTGTGTTTCAAACTTCACACACAGGATCTTAACTTCCTAGCACACCTCCTCCATCAATTTTAGACCAAGAAATTGAGTGTAGAGCGAGGAATCCGGGTTCTTTTCTGACATGAACCCACGGTCTTGTCGAGCCAGGATCACACTGAGGGGTGCTGCGTTGCACAGCACCGGATAACACACATCAAAGGTACAAAGCGGAAGCAAAGTTTTATTACATAAACCAGAGTATGAACATTTTTACAACAAAAAATGTTTAGTCTACTCTCACGGGCATAGACTACGCATCAAGTTCACGTTCAGCCCGTAAACGTGTCCCCGCTAGCATGCACACACACTAACATGGCGGCGTGCATGACTCCCACTTGACGGGGTTCCCTTCCTGGGGTTCCGTCTCCTCCTCGGGAGTCCCTTCCTCATAGAATCCTGCAAAAGCTTCAAACGCAAGTAGTGAACACGAAGGCCTTGCAAGACTGACCCGTCTCTCCCAAACATGAAACTTCTGCACGGAGGGTGATAGGTTACATGAGGCAAAATAAGTTGCAAGGACTCGCCTAATTAGTAGAACCTTACTTTCAAGTTTTAGCAGTAGGTTGTGGAGAACCTTAAGCTAAGGCACATGTGAGAGCCGCAATCAAACAAGAAACGCATTTCTCTCATGTACTTTGCCCAAAGTTGAAAGGAACTTTAGTTAGCTCTAAACTACAGCAAATCATTAACAATCAAAGTCCATCTTTCAATCAGCAACATTTTAACATGTAACTATCCTGTTCTTTCTACGTCACGGTACAGTGAACAAGTGGTACTCACTAACTGCGAGGGACGGCGATTATAATCGATTTACATCTGCAGGGTTACCCGAATAACCCGTCACGTACACCCGTACTTTATGTTGCCTACAACAACCATCACGGACGCCGTACGCAACCACCTTTCGCCCGATAGCCAAATATTGAACCGGTCCTATCGTCCCGAGCAAGAGGTCTCTGCACGTGTATCTCAGTGCCCTCAGTCGATTTACACCTCGAGCTCTCAACCTACCTTATGAACGACAGGCAATGCCTCAATACCCAGCTACCCGAGTTACATCGGCTTCCCGGTTCCCATATATCTTGTAGGTCTTCGGTACTGTTCTAGCTTGTTCAACAGGCCCGAACACGGATGGGTCCTCAATCGACAAAAGTGGAGCTATAGCACACAGGCACCAAAGTCATGCTGCCCTTACTCTCCGCTAGGTCTCATTTTTCTTTCCATGTGTTTCATTTGCTATCTTTAGCCGAGCGATGTGCCTCTAGCCTATTCTCGCGAGAAGTTCCAACTACTCGACTTGTACCGAATCCTACTCTATCTTTAGCATGGCAGTAGCTAAGCAGGGTTTTCAATTCTAATCCCAACCCATGGTTTTCTTGGCTGTGCATCTGGGTTTCCAAACAAGACTCTAATGCAACAAATAAGTGAGGCTCAAAGTAAGTTCTCAAAACAATAAAAGTTTGTAAAGAGGTTAATGCAAACCGGAGCTTGCCTTGCTGCTCTTGGTCGTAGGCTAACTGCTCTTCCGGAGTTCCTAGCCAAAGTTATGAGGATTTGAAGTTTGAATGAAATCTGGAAATCGAGGAAATGTTTAAATCTGCCGGTGGGTCCACGGTACACGTGTCGGGCGCTGAAGCGAGGGCACACCGGGCCACAGGTTTTATTCCCATGCCGCCACAGTCGATCTGTTCCCATAGAAGATCAGATCACCCGGTTTCCTCCCACTGACAGCGGGCCCGGCTCGGTCGTCTTCAACCTCGCGCCTCCCGCGCGGTAGCGCCGCCGGGGTCGCCGGAGTGTCGCTGAACTCGCTCGTCCGCTCAGCTCCCGAGCTCCAACTCGCCGCTAGACCCTAATTTTGTGTGCTGAACACGTTGGGAGGGTTTCCCCTCGTCGACGTTGGCTCTAACCGAGCCTGCAACGGCGCAGGGGCTCGGGAAGAGTCCGGTGACGTTGTACTGGTGTACTAGCCTGCCAAACGCCTGGCGAAGTGGCACTACAGCACCAGTGGTGGCTCGCAAAGCTTGGCATGGCGATGGAAAGGCTCGGGGAGGGTTCCAAAGTGGGTCTCACCGTGCACCCGAAGCTGCCCGCAGGATCCGCCGTTGGCAAGCTTCGAAACACGCCGGGTACAGGGGTTCTCAAGCTAAAAGTTGCGAAGGCAACTTGTACGCCATCAAGTCTAGTCTGTGTAGGAACGGATTGAGAATCTCTATCCCTTTCTAGCGTGGGAATTTGACAGAACCACACCTGAAGGTCGGTCTGCACCGAGAAAAAGGAAAACTGAAAATTCATCACCGGCGATCAAGCACTTGGGCTGTGGCTTGGGGGTGAGCATCGCTGGCCTCTAACGCGTCCAGGGACGCCTTAGCTCGGGCGTGAAAACCTCCTGGTTGGGCTGTCCACGGGAGCCCGAGGTGCGGCGGATTCAGTTCACTGAAAAGAGCTCTCGGTCTAGTCGAGATCATCCGAGTTAAGCCGTTTTCCAACAACAGGGAAGGAGAACGGAAGTCCCTAGTACCTTGTCGTAGCTTTGGAGGGAGTAGAGAGGCTGTGATCGTGGCTCTCCGATTAGTTCCGAGCAGCGGAGGACAGAGCGTCGGTTCAGTGTTCTTGCGAGGGGAAAAACAGCAAGGGGGCTTCGGCAGAGGCGTGGAGCGCCTTAAGAAGGGCTCAGCACTGACCTGGCTCGCGCATGGGAGAGCAGCTGGTGGCGCGGCGGCCTCCCCTCGGTGGCGCCCTCGGAGGCGGCTCGGGGACCCGAGTGCTGAAGTCTCAGTCGGTTGAATGGTTTCAGTGGCTGACATGTGGGTCCCACTTCCTTTTTAACCTCTGAACTTAGCTATCTATTACTGTTGTAAACAGTAATCCCCACAATGCCCATGGTGATTTGAATTATCTACCCCTGAGCCATTTGAAATGGTTAGAATTCAAATTGGGTTTGGTTTGACTAAATTTTCAGCACATATTCAGTTTGTAATTCAAATAAAGTTTGAATTTGCTAAACTTAGCTCATGTCAAGATAAACTCCACTTTTGGTGTGTGAGCTCACAAAAATGTTCTGAGTAAGAATATGCCTCCACTTTTAAATTCATGGGATGAAAACAGTTTGAATTTAAATTTGAGTTCAAACCACCCTCTTTGTAGCTATACCCAAAAAGGACCTCAAAAAGGTTTTGAATTTGGGTGAAACTTGGCATGGACGTTCCTAGAAAGGTGTAGGAGTTTTCCAAATGTCCAGCCCCTATATGATGTATGTGGGAAATGCCACTTTTGCATTTTGTGAGTTTATCCTCTAGTGAGCATGTTGATGGTGGTTACTTGCTCTTCAAATGTGTTCTTTAACTTTCTTCAAATGAGGTGTGTGTGTGTGGTGATGAACACTTTGAGTATGTGTCAAAAACTGAGGCCTTTACATTTTTGAGGGTATACCGCTGGACCATATTGGGCGCACGGTGCCGATAAGTTTGGAGCGCTCCCCGGCTTTTTTAGACCTCATGTCGGTCTTCTACATGATCCCCTGGTGCTTTAGAGCCCAAGAACCGACCATTTGGTCGAGAATTCACCGTGCATGACCTTGCCGGAGCCCTAGGGTTTGCTGTTGCCGGTGCGCCCTGTTTTCCGGCGAGTTTCAGCCGCCGGCGACGTCACCAACGTGTTCAGCGTGGGGGAAAATGGTGGGGCGGCCAGCAGGGGGTCCGGAGGTGGCTGGGAAGTGCCTTTTCGGCGACCTCGCCAGAGGGAGCCCCACTGCCCTGTTTGGCGCGAGGCTGAAGGTTAGGGATGACAGGTGGGACCCACTGTCGGCATTTAAACATTTTCCAGATTTTCCCAATTCAGTTCAAATTTTGGAGAGCCATAACCTTGGGTAGGAGTGTCCAAAGTTGTGAAACAAATTTTGCTGGATTCCTCTCAGAGAGTACTTGTAACACCCTTAATTTCGTAATCATGCATGCATTCATATTTCATGTAGAGAATCATTTTAAAATAAGTAGAAACAGAGAAGGAATCAGAAAAATACATAAAACGAGCCAGTTCCAGTTCGCCGAGGAGCGCTGTAGACACTTCCCGTGGCCTGCTGGCCATGTGGCGTGTTTGGAACTCATCCCTGCATAGTGGGGAGAGGTCCGGCACCGCCAGACACGTGGCAGGCTCGGAGCTAGCCTCTGTGGAACGCGCGAGGTCCGACCCGCTGGACGCGTGTCGCCTCCGGGGCTTGCCTCTGCGGAGAAGCGAAGTCCAGCCCCGCTGGACACGTGTCACCACCGGTGCTAGTCACTGCGGGGAAGTAAGGCCCAACCCACTGGACACGTGTCGCTCTCGGAACTCACTTCCGAGAGGTCCGACACCACAGAACACGTGTCGCTCTCGAAGCTAACCTCCGAGAGGTCCGGTCCTACTGGACACGTGTCACCTCCGGAGCTCACCTCCAGGAGGTCCGACACTGTTGGACACGTGTCGACCTTGGAGATCGTCTCCGAGGAGAAAGGAAAATTCGGCGCTGCTTGACACGTGGCACTCTCGGATCTCACCTCCGAAGAGAGGGGAGGTCCGGCACTGACACATGGCGTACACGGAACTCGCCTCTGAAGAGAGGGGAGGTCCTGACCCACCAGACACGTGGCGCACACAGAGCTCGCCTCTGGAGAGAGGGAGGTCCCGCCCGCCAGACGCGTGGCGCACGTGGAGCACGCCTCTGAGGAAGAGGGAGGTCTCGCCCGCCTGACACGCGGCACAACAGGAGCCGCCTCTGCGGAAAATGGAGGCCCGGCCCCTTCTGGACACGTGGAGCCTCCGGAGCTCATCACCACGGAGGTGACGAGATCTGAAGCGGGTTTTTTTCTCCTGTACGCGTGGGAATACCCGGTACTGAGGAAACCGACACGAATTCCATGTTGCTACCGCACCGAATCAATTGAAGATAAGTTGTTAATATTAAAAAACAATTTGAATATGACTCTTATTTGAAATCCAATCAGAGTAGGACTCTTCGTTTTCCTCTTATAAATAGAACCCAAAACAACCCCCTGGCCGTAACACGTTCTCAAGTCGACTACTTGGAAGCCCTAGCCTCCAACTCGCCGAGTGAAGCCCCTTCGCCGGAGATCAGTCGCCGAAGACTGCCGATGAGCTCACCGTCGCCGGAAGAGAGCCGATCTGTCTTGCTAGGAGGAAGACCCCGAGACCAAGGAGAAGTGAGGTAGGTCTTTGTTACCACCTTACGACCTCATCGCGGTTTTCTTCGCATCTGTTTCTTCGATCCCTTCGAAATAGAAGCTTTTTCATGTGGACAGATCAATTGTTGATTGGTTTGATCTAGATCTTGAGACAAGATCATCACCACGTCCACATTTGATTCCTACACCCTTGTTCACCGTAAAACCCATGCAAAGCCATTAAAACATGCAAGAACACGTACAAACTGATCTAATGAAACCAACACCATAGTAATAGCATGCATATGCATCATTGCATCTTGAGTAAAGTTTGTGCATGATAATTGATTGCTGTGAACCTTGTATGTGCGTGATCATGAGTAGAAGGACAAGCTCGGGGGGCTATCTACGACGAACTACAACAACAAGACTTCGAGATCCGTGAGCAACCAAAGCCACAGTAACAAGGCAAGTGCCCCTTGACCATATTGATCCCATGTTTTGAAAGCTGTTTTGTTTGCGAACACTGTGAATGCTTGAGTCAACTGGATGGGAAACCCTTTTATAGGAGTTTACTAGTTTTGTTAACCACCCTTGACGCCAGGGAAGTTTATAAGTCGGGTATGGTCGGTTTTTGCTTCACTAATCTATGGGTTATGGGAAGCGATAGAATGTGTCTAGCTACTGCACTCATGAGAATAATGATAATGAGAATCTGATGTTAATGAACATGAATCGGGCGAGATCTAGGTAATCTTGGTTCGTGGAAGTGGTAGAATGAGATGGTGGTTACTTGTCGTAGATCTAAGGACCGATTCATGCGAGCACATGCCAGGATGACAGTGCCACCACATGGCTAAATATGGGTGCGGCTTAGCTGACTAATTAGGTAAGTTGCTAGATTGTTATGGATCGTGGAAGGCGCAGGGAATGGGAGTCGAGTGAGGACTGCCCTGGGAACTGCATGGCACAAGAGGGGGCCCGTAGGTTGGAGAATGGTGATTCGAGCCTGCTGGTGAAACCTTAGTGAGTCCATACATCTAGTAGCCCCTCTGTAAAGGATATTTTGTGATCTCTTGGCCATACACCGACAGTTGTGTACTGGTATAATGGAGGTTCTGCAGTCGCCGACAGGTGACGAAATCACAAACTTGTGGGTAAAGTGGTGCAACCTATGCAGAGTGTAAAACTATCATGATAGCCGTGCTTCCGGTCACAAGCGCCTGGCCAACTTCCATGATTAGATGGGATAGTTCGGTTTTGGTTATTGGGCTGTCATTGGTTTGGTTTGGTTTGGTTTGGTCATTGAGGTTTGGTTTCGAGACTGTTGAGTCGTGGTAATAAGATTGGACTGTTGAGTCATGATAATGAGCTTTGATCTCGGTTATGAGATGGAATTGAATATGAGATGAGATGGTAATGAATACGAGATGGTATTCATGAGCATAAGAAAAGTTGAGAAGGATAAATGTTCGAATGAGATGTGAAAAGTGGTGAATCATGAAAGAGGTATGTTGATGTTTCAATTGGTCACATGATTAAATTCATTTGAAGCTAGTTGCTGTTTTTATCATGTTTGTGAAATAAACTTTGCTTTCTGCAATGAGCCTTTTTATACCTACCTTGTTGTAAGCTACATGTCATACTTTCCGCACTTGCTGAGTACGTCATGTACTCACCCTTGCATTATCACACATCATCAGCAATAGGAGAGGAGTACTTTGAAGAGCATGCGGAGTACTAGGCGTGTGACCCACCGTCAACTTGCCTGTGGAGTAGGAGATGAAGCCGCTGCTGCTGTGTTTAGTTGCTTCGGCTACCGTTAGAAGACTTCCGCTGCTAGAATAGATTAGAGACTTCCGCTGCAATAGAGATTGATGTAATAAAATACTTGAACCCCATTATTCCTGGTTATGATTCTGAATTCAGTCTGTGGATTACATGTGTATGTGTGATGAACATCCTGGGCACACATATGCATCAGCTTGGTTCTGAGGTTTTCTCGGAACATGTGCATCACAGATTGGTATCAGAGCCATGGTTGACCGTAGGTCGCAAGCCTAGATAGAAATCACATATTAGTATCAAAATCGCCACGTTGATCGTAGGATGCAGGCCTAGTTACAGGTTAGCATTAGAGCCACTGTGACCGTAGGATGCAAGCCTAGAAGCATAGATTGGCATCAGAACCACCTTGACCCTAGGATGCGAGCCTAGGAGAAGTCACAGATTGATCACATATTGGTATCATAGGTATCACCCTAAACCACATTGACTATAGGACGAAATCACAGATTTGTATCACCCTAAAAACACGTAGGACTCCCATTGAATAAGCTTGAATAGGAGTTGTGTGAAACTTTTGTGATGATTGCTTGTGATTGTGTGCTTAGTGTGAGTTGTGGGACGTTTCAACATTGTCCATATCCACACATAGTAGAGAGATATTAGATGCTTCGGCATGTGTTCACATTCTCATATAGGTTGATATATAGTTCATACCCTTGATGCATATAGTTGGGGGGAATCCATCTAAACTTCTAACTTCTATCATATCCAACTCTCTCTCACAGATGGTGAGAGACAACACCGGCCGACAAAGGAGGAACGTCCGTGGCAACCAAGAGGATGACCACGTCGAAGTTCCTGAGAATGTCAACCCCGAGGCTGGTGGAAACAACGTTGAAAGGTTGATGGCTATGCAGAATCAGCTCATGCAAACCATGATCCAACCTTTCGATCAGCTGCAGGCCAACAACAACAATAACCCCGTTCCTGCAGCCACGCCACCACCACCACCGCCGCTCACAACCGACTGGGAGAGTTCATGAGGACTCGGCCACCTACCTTTGCACAAGCTAATGATCCCATGGAGGCCGATGATTGGTTGAATTCCATGGAGAAGAAGCTTGCCATAGTTCAATGCAATGACCGAGAGAAAGTTCTCTTTGCATCGAACCAACTTATGGAGTAGCCGCTGACTGGTGGGGCGCTCTCTGCAACACTCATGTCAACCAGGAGACAATCACTTGGGCTGAGTTCAAGGAGAGTTTCCGCTCTCATTACGTCCCTGCTGGTGTCATGATGCTCAAAAGGAAAGAGTTCGATAGTCTCCGCCAAATAAAGAAGAGCGTGAATGAGTACCTCAACAAGTTTACGCAGCTTTCAAGGTATGCCCCGAAGATGTCAACTCGGACCAGACGAAGCAATACTTGTTCATGAGAGGGTTGAACAATGAGATCCAGGTTCAGCTCCTCAACAATGACTATGCGAACTTCCAGAAGATAGTTGACAAAGCCATAGTGGTTGAGAGCAAGATCCGAGAGATCAAGCAAGAGGGCAAAAGAAAGATGCCATACCAGCCACAAGGGAGCAACGTACGCCCCCGTTTCATGCCCCCAGCTGGACCACAGTATGGCTTGTCTACGTCTACTTTTCGCCCTAATCAGCCACTGCAGCAACGTCCCGTCATGCAAGCACCTCGTGTGCCTTTGCCTTCTGCGCCCCATTCTGACATGGACACCTATGCTGAAAACCCCCGCCCCAACATCCCCTCTGTCTTGGGCACCAAGGCATGCTTTGCATGCGGAGAAACAGGGCACTTTGCAAGTCAGTGCCCGAGGAAAGGTCCTGGACAGCCGAGCAACATGCCCAAGCAGAACCCACGGCCGAACGGAGGAGCTACGCAAGGCAACCGTTGACAGCAGAGCTACGCTAGGGGCTACGTGAACCATGTCTCTGCTGAGGAAGCGTAACAGGCTGAGGACGTCGTGATTGGTATGTTCCCTGTCAACTCCAACCCAGCCACCATTTTATTTGATTCCGGAGCATCGCATTCATTCATATCATCCAAGTATGTTGCCAAGTATAACCTTCCCATATCACACATGAAATATACGATGTTGGTTAATTCTCCCGGTGGAGAGATGAGGACTAATATATTATGTCCAAAAGTGAACCTTAAAATAAGGGGGGCAGACTTCCTTGCCAATCTCATTGTCCTGGACTGCCAAGTGCTTGATATAATACTTGGAATGGATTGGTTAAGCAAGCACAATGGAGTAATCCAATGTGCTGAGAGGAGTGCAGTTGACAAATGAGCATGGTACTCGCATTGAGTTTGAGTCAGCCCATCCGGCAACCGAGAAGGCAACGTTGAACCACGTCGAAGAAGCAACCTTTGATAGCATTCCGGTGGTTCAAGAATTTTCGGACGTGTTCCCGGAAGAACTTCCAGGTATGCCACCTGAGCGAGACATTGAGTTTGCCATTGACTTGGTACCTGGAACTGCACCTATAGCAAAGAGGCCATATAGGATGCCCGTTAATGAACTAGTGGAACTCAAGAAGCAAATTCAGGAGCAGCTAGAAAAGGTTTTACAAGCCCAAGCTCATCACCATGGGGAGCCCCCGTGCTCTTCGTGGACAAGAAGGATGGGACCCAAAGGATGTGTGTGGATTATAGGTCTCTCAATGAGGTGACGATCAAGAATAAATACCCGCTGCCCCGAATAGAGGACCTGTTCGACCAAATGAAAGGAGCCCGAGTTTTCTCCAAGATTGATCTTTGGTCGGGATATTTCCAGCTGAAGATTAAACCCTTCGATATACCTAAGACCGCCTTTCGAACACGGTATGGTTCGTATGAATATACCGTTATGTATTTTGGGTTAACAAATGCACCCACATATTTCATGTATCTCATGAATAAGGTCTTCATGGAGTACTTGGACAAATTCGTGAGGAAGACATCAAGGCAGAATTCCCTCATCTATTCTCTACTCTATCGAATCTCGAGGGCGAATTCAATTTAAGGGGGGTAGGTTTGTAACACCCTCAATTTTGTAATCATGCATGCATTCATATTTCATGTAGAGAAACATTTTAAAATAAGTAGAAACAGAGAAGGAATTAGACAGATAGCTAAAAGAGCCAGTTCCAGTTCACCGAGGAGCGCTGTAGACACTTCCCGCGGCCTGCTGGCCATGTGGCGTGTTTGGAGCTCATCCCTGCGTAGTGGGGAGAGGTCCGGCACCGCTCGACACGTGGCAGGCTCGGAGCTAGCCTCTGTGGAAGGGGCGAGGTCCGACCCGCTGGACGCGTGTCGCCTCCGGGGCTTGCCTCTGCGGAGAAGCGAAGTCCAGCCCTGCAGAACACGTTTCGCCACAGGAGCTAGTCGCTGCAGGGAAGTAAGGCCCAACCCGCTGGACACATGTCGCTCTCGGAACTCACTTCCGAGAGGTCCGACACTGCCGAACATGTGTCGCTCTCGGAGCTAAATCTGAGAGGTACGGTCCTACTGGACACGTGTCACCTTCGGAGCTCACGTCTGGGAGGTCCGACACTGTTGGACACGTGTCGACCTTGGAGCTCGTCTCCGAGGAGAAAGGAAAATTCAGCGCTGCTTGACACGTGGCACTCTCAGAGCTCACCTCCGAAGAGAGGAGAGGTCCGGCACTGACACGTGGTGTACGCGGAACTCGCCTCTGTAGAGAGGGGAGGTACCGACCCACCAGACAAGTGTAAGGGCCTCAGTTTTTGACACACATTTGCAGTGTTCATCACCACACCACACACCTCATTTGAGGAAGGATGATGAACACAAATGAAGAGCAAGTAACAATTATCAACATGCTCATTAGAGAACAAACTCACACATTGCAAAAGTGGTATTTCCCACATGTGATATAGATGGGCTGGACCTATGAAAACTCCTACACTTTGCTAAGGATGTCCATGCCAAGTTTCACCCAAATTCAAAACCTTTTTGAGGTCATTTTGGGTATAGTTAGGAAGAGGGCAGTTTGAAACCATATTCAAATTCAAACTGTTTTTATCCCATGAATTTAATAGTGGGAGGCATATTCTTACTCAGAACATTTTTGTGAGCTCACACACCAATTTTCACTCCATTTGGAGTTGATCTTGACGTGAGCTAAGTGGGAGAAATTCAAACTTTGTTTGAATTTCAAACTGAACTTGTGCTGAAATTCATTCAAACCAAACCTCATTTGAACTTTGATCAATTCAAATGGCTCATGGGTGAATAATTTGAATTGCCAAGGGTAGCATGGGGTTCACTGTTTACAACAGTGATTAGGAGTAAATTTCAAGATTAAAACTGGAAGTGGGACCCAAATGTCAGCCACTGCTCAGATCAAACGGACTGAGACTTTTTCACTCGGGTCGCCGAGCCGCAGCGGTGATCGCCACCGAGGGCAGCCGCCGCGCCAGCAGCTGCTTGCCCACGCGCTGGCATGAGGCGGTGCAGAGCCTTCTTAAGGCGCCTGCCCCCCCTCCCCGGCCGAGGCACCGCCATTCTTCCCGCAAGAACTCAGCGCCGGCCGAAAATTTCCGCAGCTTGGAATCGATCGGAGAACGCCGATCACAGCTCCCTCCGTCCACTCCAGAGCCCCAGCAAGGTACTAGAGACCTTCCTCCGTCCTCCCTGTTGCTAGAATTCGGTTGAAACCGATTGATATCGGCTGTGCCGACGATCAAATTCGGAACTTGGAACCGCCGCACCTCGGGCTCCCGTGGACAGCCCAACCAGGGCGTTGTCACGCCCGAGCCAAGGCATCCTTGGACGCGCTGGTGACCGGTGCTGCTCATCCCCGAGCCACAGCTCGAGTGGTTGCTCACCGGCGGCGAATTTCCACTTTTCCCCTTTCTGTGTGCAGAACGACCTTCGGGTACGATTCTGTTTCATTCGTGCTCTAGAAAGGATTAGAGGGCCTCAAGCCGCTCTCACATGAGCTAGACACGGTAACGCACAAGTTGCCTTCACAACTCTGGGCCGGAGAACCTCTGTACCCGGCGTAATTTGAGGTCTACCAATGGCGGAATGAACGGGCGGCATCGGGCGCACGGTGAGGACCTATTTCGGGCCTTCCCCGAGCTGCCTCGAGCTCATGTCGACCTTCTCTGAGGTTCACTGATGCTCCCCGACCGGTTTCCCAAGTAGCTGAGGTGCTAGAAAAGTCAGCCGACATGGCCGAAGTCGTTCCGAGGTGGTGGCTCGTCGCCGACCATGCTCCGACCATTGTCATGAGCAGCTGACCCTAGAATCCTGTTCCCCGAGTAAAAGTAGGCAGGGGCGGCCAGAATCGAGAAGTTTGGAGCTGTACAGCAGCCGGCGGTGAGCTCTCCGGCGAGATCCCTCGGCGGCAGAGCGCGGGCGTCGCGAGGTTGAAGAAGGGGTGGACCCCAGCCGTCAGCAGGAGATATTTTGAATCGGCATCCGGCTGCGGCCGGGATCGGGTGTGCTGGCGCGCAAAATCATTGTGGGCCGCGGTGTGCTGTCGCCTCGGCGTGCGACGCGTGTCCCCTGGGCCCATGCGCGAGTTTAAACTTTTTCCCGATTTTCAGATTTCCTTCAAACTTCAAATCCTAATAACTTTGGCTAGAAAGCTCCAAATTGAGTGAACCAAATTTTGCTGGATTCAGCTCTCCGAGTACTTTCCAGCAAATCAAGTTTCACTTCATGAAAACCCTAAATTTTCCAGAATTAATTCCCCAAAATTTAAACTGTTAGGAATTTTAACTGGAGAATCCTTTGGAGGAAAATTCTGAAATTTTGCTGGGATGTTCACCAAAATATCCCTGAACTACCATAAAAATTTCAGATCCATTTGAGCTCATCTGATCCACCTAATGGTGTGATTAGTGAAACTGTTCCAGAGAAAATAGAAAATGTTCAGAAACATTTTCAGAATTTTCTCTGAAATTGTTTAGCTCATAACTTTAGCTAGTAACCTTCAAATTAAGTGAGACCAACTCCATTAGAACCCTCTGAAAATCTAGTTTTCAGAAAGTCATAGTTTGCTTCATGAAAATTCCTAGAAAACCCTAAGAGTTCTAATTAAGGTCAAGGACATAATTAATTGTGGAGGGCTCAAATGTGCTTTGCTGCAACTAAAAAAACTTGACCAGGTCTCTGTTTAGGTTGTAACCAAACCACAGTAAAAGTTTCACAGTCATTAGGTCTGTCTAGCAAGGGTTATAGATTTCACAACTTCAAGGTTAATACAAATGCATTTAAATTGATACATATATTGCTCTTATCATGTAGTCGCTAAGGTCGAGGAGGAACCCGAAGTCCTAGACTTTGTTACTCCGGAGGAACAGCTAGCCTACGACGAAGAGCAGCAAGGCAAGCTCTGGTTTGCATTAACCTTTTTACAAATTTTTATTGTTTTGAGCACATACTTGATTACTTTATTCTTTGCATTAGAGTCTTGTTTGAAAACCCAATTGCATAGCCAAGAAAACCTTGGGTTGGTTTTAGGATTTCAAACCCCGTTAGCTACTGCATTGCTAGGATAGAGTAGAATTCGGTACAAGTCGAGTAGTTGGAACTACTCGCGAGAATAGGCTAGAGGCACATTGCTCGGGTAGAGATAGCACATGATATACATGGCAAGAAAGATGAGACCGAGCGGAGAGTAAGGGCAACAGGACTTTGGGGCCTGTGTGCTATAGCTCCGCTTGTGTCGATTGAGGACCGAGCCATGTGCGGGCATGTTGAACAAGCTAGAACAGTACCGAAGACCTACCGGCTATATGGGAACCAGGAAACTGATGTAACTCGGGTAGCTGGTTATTGAGGCATTGCCCGTCGTTCAGAGGGTAGATTGAGAGCTTGAGGTGTAAATCGGCTGGCGGCACGGAGATGCGCATGCAGAGACCTCTTGCTCGGGACGATGGGACCGGTTCAATATTTGGCTAACGGGTGAAAGGTAGTCGCGTACGGCGTCCGTGATGGTTGTTGTAGGCAACATCGAGTACGGGCGTACGTGACGGGTTGTTTGGGTAACCCTGCAGGTGTAAATCGATTATAATCGCCGTCCCTCGCGGTCAGTGAGTACCACTTGTTCACTGTACCGTGACGTAGAAAGAACAGGCTAGTCACATGTTAAAATGTTGTTGATTGAAAGCTGGACATTGATTGTTAATGATATGCTGTAGCTTAGAGCTAACTAAAGTTCTTTTCAACTTTGGGCAAAGTACATGAGAGAAATGCGTTTCTTGTTTGATTGTGGCTCTCTCATGTGCCTTAGCATAAGGTTCTCCACAACCAGCTGCTAAAACTTGAAAGTAAAGTTCTACTAATTAGGCGAGTCCTTGCAACTGAATTTTTTCCTCATGTAACCCATTACCCTCATGTAGAAGTTCCATGTTTAGATGAGACGGGTCAGACTTGCTGAGCCTTCGTGCTCACTGCTTGTGTTTGAAGCTTTTGCAGGGTTCTATGAGGAAGGGACTCCCGAAGAGGAGACGGAACCCCAGGAGGCGAACCCCGTCGAGTGGGAGTCGTGCGCGCCGCAGAGTTAGTGTGCGTGTGTGCTAGCAAGGACACGTTCGAGGGCTGAACGTGCACTTGATGCTTAGTCTACGCCCGCGAGTGTAGACTGAACTTATTTTGCTGTAAACTTGTTCATAAACTTGTTTATGTAATAAAATTTTCACTTCCGCTTTGTACCTTTGACGTGTGTTATCCGGTGTTGTGCAACGCAGCACCCCTCAGCGTGATCCTGGCTCGACAGGGCCAATGAGGTCGTGTCAGCGTTGGTATCGGAGCTCGCTTGAGGTTTAACATAGTACAAAGGTCTTCTTTTTCAAAAATCCAGTGAGGAACGAGTTAGTAGCCCGTATAAGGATGTTATTAGCATATAGAAAGTGGCATATTAACCTATTTGTTATGTCGGAAAATCATGTAATTCGGGACGTTTATGTCTTGGGGGGTACACGTAAGCGCTGTCCACCAGTGCGCACAAGCTGAAGGGTGGAGTCCCACGGGTGGCAGGTAACCCGAACCGCTTTGGTATCCTCTACGACTCTTCATGTCGTTTGGGGTATTCGAGCAACGTCTGTCCCTGGCGTGCGTGGTGCAACTTGGGAGACCCCGTCACGTGGTCTGAAAAGTGAACACGTAACTCAAGGCGTGTTTGGCTTGAGAACATCCGGGCGAGAGATGACGGCCGGGTGTACGAACTGTATGGATTCCGGGCTTGGTGTGCAGCCGAGTCTGATGATTGTTTGAGTTTCTGCAGGTAGCCTGACCACGAAACGGTAGACGTGTAGCATCCGTGTGCGAGTGATGTTTAGTGCCACTGAAATAACGAAGCCGGCTAATTCCGGTATAGGTTTTTCTTTGTGAGGACGTAGTACTGACATAATCTGGTGACGCATCGACGTCACACCCAACTAAATGAACAAATTCATTTAAAACTTGAAAGTTTTGATCCAAAGTAGTAAAATTTTATGTAACTCCTTCCCTTGAACAGGATATTCAAAGTTAACAAGTTTTCAACTTATAGGTTGTTAAGGACAGAGCACTCTGCTTTTAGCTGAATCAAGGCTGAAGTTAATCAGAGGTTAGAGGCCGAGTTCTTTCGAGGTTGGGGTCGTATGATACATCTCTGGAAAGCTTTGGAAGAGCTTTACAACTTTTCTGTTGAGGTCCAGAGGTGTTTCATCCCTTAACCACTCGAAAAATGCAGTAGAGATGAAACTGTCCAGAAAACAGGACAGAGTAAAGACTCTCTGTAGACTCTCTGTAAATTGAGCATAACTTCCTGCATAAAAATCCAAAAATAAAAAATGAGGTAGTTATGGAAATCTTATGAGATAGGTTACAACTTTGTAACAGAAAGTTTTGTCAGATTAGGAACAGAATTAACTGAAATTCTTGGATGAAATCAGTACCTAAAGCAGGGAGGTGCTGTCCAATTGTTTCCAGAAATTCTGTTAACTTTGACATCTCATAACTTTTGAACCAGGACAGATCTTAGGACAAGCAAATACTTTATGGAAAGCTATTGAAGTTAGTTTTAACTTTTATGTTGGCCTCCAGAACTATTTTTGCCTTTAACATGGCCTAAATCAGGTTGAAACGGAAACTGGTCAGGGCTGTCATGGGAACAGCAGATCAGCAGTCAAATTTGTTTAAAAATTTGAACTATGTTTCCAAGTTTTATGGGTTCAATGACATGTCCTATGTTATAACTCAGTGGTTTACTGTTTAAATAAATATTTGACATTTCTCAAATATATTTTTACAGATGACAGCAGATAAGCAATTGGAGAACGGGTGGGTGATGTCCCACTGTTCTCGCCATAGCGGCTACCCGGAAGCATTGTGGCAAATGCTCCAATATTTCGGGTACAACCAGATGCCGCAATACTTCGCCAAGGAAGAAGGCGAAGAGGGGAACGAGACATGTACGGTCCATGTCGAAGTCCCTGCAGGACCTACGCCACCCGGTTGGGTGCCGTTCACCGTGACGTTGAGAGGAAGACAACCGGAAGGGATGTGGCAAGTGGCAGCCCGTGACACTATGTCACGTTTCTGCCAACTACACGTGCAGGCTATGGAGGGCAATCCATACACACTCGTTCCGGTGGAGGGACGAGCTCAGCAGGTGTGGGAAGAGAGGTACCTAGAGGCAACGGACCTGAGTTGCCCAAGGTACAATCCCGTGGAGGCAAATCTCAGCCTCTAGATGAGGGCGGGAAACGCCGTGATGGACAGTCAAGCTGTTCATATGGAGCATCTCGCCACAAAGCTCAAGGAGAGCACGAGCCGTGGAGACCATTTAGAGAGTGCCCACAGCGCACTCCGCAATGTGCTCCTTCCGACGATCAAGAGATTGAATGAACAACACCATCAGTTGCGTCGTCTGAAGAAGGCAAAGAAGAAGAGCCGTGTTGACATCGCGGCGTTGCAAGAGCTGGTGCAGACCCTAACCCAGCAGAATGAGGACCTTGCTCAAGAGCGGGACGACGCAATTGAGGAAGGACAAGGCTGGGAAGAGGATTACAACCAGGCTATGGACTAGGTGCATGCTTTGCAGGACCTCGTACCTCCGGTATTGGGCGTACCGGTGGTCTTGGGTCTTCCAGCAATGGGAGAACCCGGGATGGGTGAAGAGGTGGTAGATCCAGAGCCACCAGCAGAGGTACCGGAGGAGGACGACCCACAGGAGGTCGAGTTCTACTCCGAGTAGGGGGTTACGGTTGCCAAGTAGGGCAGCTAGGGTAGCGTAACCCAACTTTTGTAATCGGTGACATGTCGTGTAGACAGTAGCGTATGTATAGGTAGTGACGACATGAGCACGACTTCTCGGAGATCCGAGAATAATGTACTTGTATAAAGTTTATGCTTTATCAATATATGTGAACGTTGTGCAAATTAATCATGTGTCACTTCAACACCTACTGTTGCTTATGGAATTTTAAGTAAGACATGTGCTAATTGCTGCTGTTTTGAATTTCAGAATGACGCGTACTCGTGCCAACCCTGACGTTGGGGGTACCAGTCAAGGGGGAGAGACCTCCCAACCACTTCCCGAGGACTCCTCAGGACAGCAGCAGCAACAGCAACAGCAAACACCGCCACCGCCACTGCCAACGGTTACATTGGCCGACATTGTCGCGGCAATGGCGGGCTCGCATCAGCAGCACACAGAGTTGCTGCAGACTCTCATCGCCAATACGTCTCGCCCAGAGAGACGTCAAGATCATGAGGAGCGCCAACAGAGCTCCTACTCTGACTTCCTGGCGACTCATCCCCCTGTATTCTCAAGGGCGGATGAACCACTTGGCGCAGACAACTGGCTCCGCGCCATAGAGATGAAGTTCGGGCTGCTCCAAATCAGCGAGCAGCGCAAGACTCAGTTCGCGGTCCAGCAGCTCCAAGGATCCGCGAGCGCGTGGTGGGCCAACTTCTGTGCTTCACAGCCCACCGACCGAGTGATGACCTGGGCGGAGTTCCGGACGGCCTTCCGGGCCTATCATATACCGCCAGGTCTGATGAAGAGGAAGACGCAGGAGTTCTTACACCTGCAACAAGGGAGCCGAAACGCGCTGGAATACTCCAGGGCGTTTAACGATCTCCCGCTATATGCGTCGTATCATGCTGATACCGACGAGAAGCGGCGGGACCATTTTTACCAGGGGCTTAACCCGCTCCTGAAGGACAAGTTGGCGATGTTCAATCGCAGCAGCCTCAACGACATCATTGATGCTGCGATTGTTCAGGAGGACTCCGGCAAGGAGTTGGCAGCGGCAGAGCGAAAGCGAAGCGCGCCACAGAGCAGCGGAGAAGGAGGCGGTCCTTCTCAGAAGTTTCGGATGGTGAATCGCCCACCATCGGGTCCACGCTGGCAGCCACCACAGCGGTCGATGCCGTTCTGCAGTCGGCCATACTCTTCACCGGCATTCAGGCCGGCACTGCCAGTACCACTGCAACAACAACAGCAGCAGCGGGCGATGCCGCGTGCGTTTGCACCTCCGCAACGCATGCCGGGCTTTCGTCCACCGAGCACTCCACCAGCAGCGGCCACATGTTACAAGTGTGGTCGTCCAGGACACTTCGCGAGCAGTTGCCCGGAGAGGCAAGGCGGCGGAGTGGCACCACAGTTTCTGGGGAGGAATCAACCCCAGAACCCTACTAATGCGCGGCGGGCCAACTCTAGGACCGGCACTGTACACCAGCTTGCCATTGAGGACGTGCCGGAGGCCGAGCCAATCCTTGCGGGTATGTTCCAACTCCACCAGCATCCCGCTATAGTACTATTTGATTCAGGTGCCACGCATAGCTTCATTAGCCAAGCTTTCGTTGATAAGTATAGCTTGCAAATACTACCCACCGATAGTCCTTATGTGATCTGTTCAACGGTGGGAAAATTTCAGCAAGCATGATGGTCACAAAAGCGCCATTGTGCTTAGAGGGTAGAGTTTACCCTACGTTTCTCATAATGTTAGAGGGACAAAAGGTCGATGTCATCTTAGGGATGTCGTGGTTAAACCGCCACGGCGCTGTTTTAGACACCGTCCTCCGAGTCGTGCCCTTAAACTCAGAAGTGCACGAATCTCACTCATTATTTCTGGACAGTCCAGAAATAAAACTTCCAAGTGTCTATCAGGCCACAACCATCAGATTGGAGGAATATTCCAGTGATCCGAGAGTTCCCTGATGTATTCCCGGACGATTTGCTGGGGATGCCGCCTGATAGAGAGGTGGAGTTCGAGATTGAACTCGCACCGGGAACCATGCCGATATCCCGAAGGCCGTACAAGATGACGCCCAAGGAGTTGGCTGAACTGAAGACTCAGCTCACGGACCTCCTGGAGAAGGGTTTTATTAGGCCGAGCTCCTCGCCATGGGGTTGTTCGGCATTATTTGTCAAGAAGAAGGATGAGACATTGCGGCTTTGCATGGACTATCGTCCATTAAATGCCGTAACCATCAAGAACAAGTACCCGTTGCCACGAATCGACATGTTGTTTGATCAGTTGGTCGAAGCAAAGATCTTTTCCAAGATGGATTTAAGATCCGGGTACCATCAGATTAAGATAAGGGCTGAGGACATTCCGAAGACGGCTTTCTCAACGAGGTACGGACTTTATGAGTACCTGGTCATGTCCTTCGGCCTCACCAATTCTCCAGCTCACTTCATGTACTTAATGAACTCGGTATTCATGCCGGAGCTGGACAAGTTTGTCGTGGTCTTCATCAACGACATTCTGGTGTATTCCAATTCGGAGGAAGATCACAAGAAACATCTGCGTATAGTCTTGCAACGGCTGCGGGATCACAAGTTATACGCAAAATTCAGCAAATGCGAGTTTTGGATATCGCAAGTGCCTTTCCTCGGGCATATCATCTCAGCGGAAGGTATCGCCGTGGACCCGAGCAAGATCACTCAAGTGCTGAATTGGAAATCCCTGAGGACTGTTCACGAGGTACGGAGTTTCCTCGGACTCGCGGGATATTATCGGAGGTTCATTCCGAACTTCTTGAAGATTGCCAAACCAATGACAGAGCTGCTGAAGAAGGCTACCAAATATGTTTGGAGTCCAACATGTGAAGCAGCATTCAAGGCTTTAGTCAAGCACCTGACATCAGCACCGGTTTTGGCGCAGCCAGACACAACAAAACCGTTCGATGTGTACTGCGATGCATCCGGCATTGGGCTCGGATGTGTGCTGATGCAAGACCGAAGAGTGGTCGCGTATGGATCACGGCAGCTTAGAAACCATGAGCAAAATTATCCAACTCACGATTTGGAGCTCGCTGCCGTGGTACTTGCACTAAAAATGTGGAGGCACTACCTACTCGGTAACCTCGTACATTTATATACCGACCACAAAAGCCTCAAGTACATATTCACTCAGAAGGAGCTGAACATGAGGCAACGAAGATGGTTAGAACTGATAAAGGATTACGAGATAGAGATCCATTATCATCCGGGCAAGGCAAACGTAGTGGCAGATGCTCTGAGCCGCAAGTCACACGTCAACAATCTGACCATCACACCGTTGGAAGAGAGCGAACCACCACTACATGTGATTCCACACGGAGCTCTCTACAACCTAGCTTTGATCCCCACCATCCGTGAAGAGATAGCGGCAGCCCAGAAGAATGACAAGGGCATGTCACATTTGCGGAGACGTGTAGACAGTGGGGAGTTGAAATGTTTCCGGAAGGACGGAGACGGCGTCCTATGGTTCAAGGACCGGATTGTCGTACCCCAAAACCCGGAATTACGGAAGAAAATCTTTGATGAGGCTCACTTATCAAAGTTTTCTATTCACCCCGGCAGCAACAAGATGTATCAAGAACTCAGAAGCAAGTTTTGGTGCACACGGATGAAGCGAGAGACTGCAAAATACGTGTCCGAGTGTGATACATGTCGAAGGGTGAAGGCAGACCACATGCGGAAACTGGGACTGCTACAACCACTGGGCGTTCCTGCCTGGAAGTGGGAGGACGTGAGCATGGACTTCATCGTCGGTTTACCCACCACCTTGCAGAAACATGATTCGGTGTGGGTGATCGTCGATCGGCTCACCAAAGTTGCCCATTTCATCCCGGTCAACACAAATTACAACGCCAAGAAGTACACTGAACTGTACATCTCACGGATCCTATGCTTGTACGGCGTACCCCGTACCATCATATCGGATCGGGGCACTTTATTTGTGTCCCGTTTTTGGGAGCAGCTGCACGCTGCCTTGGGGACGAAGCTGATCCGTAGTTCAGCCTACCACCCGCAGACGGATGGACAAACGGAGCGGGTAAATCAAATCTTAGAAGACATGCTACGAGCTTGCGCTATCAACCACGGCAAGAATTGGGATGATCACTTGCCGTTAGCCGAGTTCTCGTACAATAATGGGTACCAAGCCAGCATCAAGATGGCACCTTACGAGGCACTATACGGGCAGAAATGCCGCACACCACTAAATTGGTGTGAATCTGGCGAAAGGGTTACCTTCGGGGTTGACCTTGTCAACAATACGGAAGAAAAAGTTCGACTGATTCAAGCGAACCTAAAAGCCGCTCAATCCTGTCAGAAACAATATGCGGACCGGAGAAGGCGCCCGTTACAGTTCGAAGTTGGAGATCACGTATACCTACGGGTGTCTCCAATGAAGGGCGTAAACAGATTTGGGGTGAGAGGAAAGTTGGCACCCCGATTCATCGGTCCATTTCAGATTACCGAGAGATGTGGATCAGTGGCATACCGGCTGAAGTTACCAGAAGCACTTTCCAGTGTGCACAACGTCTTTCACGTTTCCCAGCTGAGGAAGTGTCTCAAGCTATCAACTACCGTTCAGCTGGAAGGCATTGAAGAACTGCAACCGGATCTCACCTATCGGGAGGAACCGGTGCAGATTATTGATGAAAAGGCCCGAACCACACGCAACCGTACGTTGTGGTTCTACAAGGTTCTATGAAGTAATCACTCCATGGACGAAGCGACATGGGAGAGCAAAGAATTCCTTCGCACTAACTACCCCGACTTTTTCACGTCGCATATCCGGTAATTTTTCCACCGTCCTCTCTCTCATTTTCACCTTATAATCTCGGGACGAGATTCTTTTAAGGGGGGAGGAATGTAAGGGCCTCAGTTTTTGACACACATTTGCAGTGTTCATCACCACACCACACACCTCATTTGAGGAAGGATGATGAACACAAATGAAGAGCAAGTAACAATTATCAACATGCTCATTAGAGAACAAACTCACACATTGCAAAAGTGGTATTTCCCACATGTGATATAGATGGGCTGGACCTATGAAAACTCCTACACTTTGCTAAGGATGTCCATGCCAAGTTTCACCCAAATTCAAAACCTTTTTGAGGTCATTTTGGGTATAGTTAGGAAGAGGGCAGTTTGAAACCATATTCAAATTCAAACTGTTTTTATCCCATAAATTTAATAGTGGGAGGCATATTCTTACTCAGCACATTTTTGTGAGCTCACACACCAATTTTCACTCCATTTGGAGTTGATCCTGACATGAGCTAAGTGGGAGAAATTCAAACTTTGTTTGAATTTCTAACTGAACTTGTGCTGAAATTCATTCAAACCAAACCTCATTTGAACTTTGATCAATTCAAATGGCTCATGGGTGAATAATTTGAATTGCCAAGCGTAGTATGGGGTTCACTGTTTACAACAGTGATTAGGAGTAAATTTCAGAGGTTAAAACTGGAAGTGGGACCCACATGTCAGCCACTGCTCAGATCAAACCGACCGAGACTTTTTCACTCGGGTCGCCGAGCCGCAGCGGTGATCGCCACCGAGGGCAGCCGCCGCGCCAGCAGCTGCTTGCCCACGCGCGGGCATGAGGCGGTGCAGAGCCTTCTTAAGGCGCCTGCCCCCCTCCCCGGCCGAGGCACCGCCATTCTTCCCCGCAAGAACTCAGCGCCGGCCGAAAATTTCCACAGCTCGGAATCAATCGGAGAACGCCGATCGCAGCTCCCTCCGTCCACTCCAGAGCCCCAGAAAGGTACTAGAGACCTTCCTCCGTCCTCCCCGTTGCTAGAATTCGGTTGAAACCAATTGATATCGGCTGTGCCGAACGATCAAATTTGGGACTTGGAACTGCCGCACCTCGGGCTCCCGTGGACAGCCCAACCAGGGCGTTGTCATGCCCGAGCCAAGGCACCCTTGGACGCGCTGGTGACCGGTGCTGCTCATCCCCGAGCCACAGCTCGAGTGGTTGCTCACCGGTGGCGAATTTCCACTTTTCCCCTTTCTGTGTGCAGAACGACCTTCGGGTACGATTCTGTTTAATTCATGCTCTAGAAAGGATTAGAGGGCCTCAAGCCACTCTCACATGAGCTAGACACGGTAACGCACAAGTTGCCTTCACAACTCTGGGCCGGAGAACCTCTGTACCCGGCGTAATTTGAGGTCTACCAATGGCGGAATGAACGGGCGGCATTGGGCGCACGGTGAGGACCTATTTTGGGCCTTCCCCGAGCTGCCTCGAGCTCATGTCGACCTTCTCTGAGGTCCACTGATGCTCCCCGACCGGTTTCCCAAGTAGCTGAGGTGCTAGAGAAGTCAGCCGACATGGCCGAAGTCGTTCCGAGGAGGCGGCTCGTCGCCGACTATGCTCCGACCATTGTCATGAGCAGCTGACCCTAGAATCCTGTTCCCCGAGTAAAAGTAGGCAGGGGCAGCCAGAATCGAGAAGTTTGGAGCTGTACAGCAGCCGGCGGCGAGCTCTCCGGCGAGATCCCTCGGCGGCGGAGCGCGGGCGTCGCGAGGTTGAAGAAGGGGTGGACCCCAGCTGTCAGCGGGAGATATTTTGAATCGGGATCCGGCTGCGGCCGGGATCGGGTGTGCTGGCGCGAAAAATCATTGTGGGCCGCGGTGTGCTGTCGCCTCGGCGTGCGACGCGTGTCCCCTGGGCCCACGCGCGAGTTTAAACTTTTTCCCGATTTTCAGATTTCCTTCAAACTTCAAATCCTCATAACTTTGGCTAGAAAGGTCCAAATTGAGTGAACCAAATTTTGCTGGATTCAGCTCTCCGAGTATTTTCCAGAAAATCAAGTTTCACTTCATGAAAACCCTAAATATTTCAGAATTAATTCCCCAAAATTTAAACTGTTAGGAATTTTAACTGGAGAATCCTTTGGAAAATCCTGAAATTTTGCTGGGATGTTCACCAAAACATCCCTGAACTACCATAAAAATTTCAGATCCATTTGAGCTCATCTGATCCACCTAATGGTGTGATTAGTGAAACTGTTCCAGAGAAAATAGAAAATGTTCAGAAACATTTTCAGAATTTTCTCTGAAATTGTTTAGCTCATATCTTTAGCTAGGAACCTTCAAATTAAGTTAGACCAACTCCATTAGAACCCTCTGAAAATCTAGTTTTCAGAAAGTCATAGTTTGCTTCATGAAAATTCCTAGAACACCCTAAGAGTTCTAATTAAGGTCAAGGACATAATTAATTGTGGAGGGCTCAAATGAGCTTTGCTGCAACTAAAGCTTGACCAAGTCTCTGTTTATGGTGTAACCAAACCACAGTAAAAGTTTCACAGTCATTAGGTCTGTCTAGCAAGGGTTATAGATTTCACAACTTCAAGGTTAATACAAATGCATTTAAATTGATACATATATTGCTCTTATCATGTAGTCGCTAAGGTCGAGGAGGAACCCGAAGTCCTAGACTTCGTTACTCTGGAGGAACAGCTAGCCTACGACCAAGAGCAGCAAGGCAAGCTCCGGTTTGCATTAACCTTTTTACAAATTTTTATTGTTTTGAGCACATATTTGCATTAGAGTCTTGTTTGAAAACCCAATTGCATAGCCAAGAAAACCATGGGTTGGTTTTAGGATTTCAAACCTCGTTAGCTACTGCATTGCTAGGATAGAGTAGGATTCGGTACAAGTCGAGTAGTTGGAACTACTCGCGAGAATAGGCTAGAGGCACATTGCTCGGGTAGAGATAGCACATGATATACATGGCAAGAAAGGTGAGACCGAGCGGAGAGTAAGGGTAACAGGACTTCGGGGCCTGTGTGCTATAGCTCCGCTTGTGTCGATTGAGGACCGAGCCGTGTGCGGGCCTGTTGAACAAGCTAGAACAGTACCGAAGACCTACCAGCTATATGGGAACCGGGAAACTGATGTAACTCGGGTAGCTGGTTATTGAGGCATTGCCCGTCGTTCAGAGGGTAGGTTGAGAGCTTGAGGTCTAAATCGGCTGGCGGCACGGAGATGCGCGTGCAGAGACCTCTTGCTCGGGACGATGGGACCGGTTCAATATTTGGCTAATGGGTGAAAGGTAGTCGCGTACGGCGTCCGTGATGGTTGTTGTAGGCAACATCGAGTACGGGCGTACGTGACGGGTTGTTCGGGTAACCCTGCAGGTGTAAATCGATTATAATTGCCGTCCCTCATGGTCAGTGAGTACCACTTGTTCACTGTACCGTGATGTAGAAAGAACAGGCTAGTCACATGTTAAAATGTTGCTGATTGAAAGCTGGACATTGATTGTTAATGATATGCTGTAGCTTAGAGCTAACTAAAGTTCTTTTCAACTTTGGGCAAAGTACATGAGAGAAATGCGTTTCTTGTTTGATTGCGGCTCTCTCATGTGCCTTAGCGTAAGGTTCTCCACAACCTGCTGCTAAAACTTGAAAGTAAGGTTCTACTAATTAGGCGAGTACTTGCAACTGAATTTTTTCCTCATGTAACCCATTACCCTCATGTAGAAGTTCCATGTTTAGATGAGACGGGTCAGACTTGCTGAGCCTTCGTGCTCACTGCTTGTGTTTGAAGCTTTTGCAGTGTTCTATGAGGAAGGGACTCCCGAAGAGGAGACGGAACCCCAGGAGGGGAACCCCGTCGAGTGGGAGTCGTGCACGCCGCAGAGTTAGTGTGCGTGTGTGCTAGCAAGGACACGTTCGAGGGCTGAACGTGCTCTTGATGCTTAGTCTACGCCCGCGAGTGTAGACTGAACTTATTTTGCTGTAAACTTGTTCATAAACTTGTTTATGTAATAAAATTTTCGCTTCCGCTTTGTACCTTTGACGTGTGTTATCCGGTGCTGTGCAACGCAGCACCCCTCAGCGTGATCCTGGCTCGACAGGGCCAATGGGGTCGTGTCAACAAGTGGCGCACGCGGAGCTCGCTGCTGGAGAGAGGGAGGTCCCGCCCGCCAGACGCGTGGCGCATGCGGAGCTCGCTTCTGAGGAAGAGGGAGGTCTCGCCCGTCTGACACGCGGCACAACAGGAGCCACCTCTGCGGAAAAGGGAGGCCCGGCCCCTGCTGGCCGACTCAATTGAAGATAAGTTGTTAAGATTCAAAAACAATTTGAATAGGACTCTTATTTGAAATCCAATCAGATTAGGACTCGTCGTTTTCCTCTTATAAATAGAACCCGAAACAACCCCTTGGCCGTAACACGTTCTCAAGTCGACTGCTTGGAAGCCCTAGCCTCCATCTCGCCGAGTTAAGCTGTGACGCCCGGTTCTGTGAAGAACCTGGACTGATGCATATGTGTGCCCAGGATGTTCATCACACATACACATATAATCCACAAACTGAATTCAGAATATATATAACCACGAATGAATAGATTCAAGTACTTTGTTACATCAATCTTTATTGCAGCGGAAGTCTTTATTCTAGCAGCGGAAGTCTTATTCTAGCAGTGGAAGTCTTTTAAACTATAGTGGAAGCAAACTAAGCAGCAGCAGCGGCTCCATCTATACTCCACAGGCAAGGTTGAGGATACATCATATGCCTAATACTCCACTTGGTCTTCATAATACTCCTCTTCTGTTGCTGATGATGTATGATAATGCAAGGGTGAGTACATGATGTACTGAGCAAGTGCGGAAAGTATGAAATGTAGCTTACAACAAGGTAGGTATAAAAAGGCTCATTGCATTAAAACAGCAACTAGCTTTAAATGAATGTAATCCTAACATGTATTTAAACATCAACATACCTCCATCATGATTCACCACTTTTCATATCTCATCCGAACATTTATCTTTCTCAACTTTTCGCATGCTCATGAATACCATCTCGTATTCACTACCATCTCATCTCATATTCATTTCCATCTCATAACCGAGATCAATCTCATTGCCATGACTCAACAGTCATGCAAACAATCTCATTACTTGGACTCAACAGTCCTGAAAACCAAATCCAAAGACCAAACCATCACCAAACCAATAACCAAACCAAATTCCATCCCAATAACCATCCCATCTAATCATGTGGGTTGTCCAGGCTCTTGTGACCGTAAGCTCGGCTATCATGATAGTTTTACACTCTGCAGAGGTGGCACCACTTTACCCACAAGTTTGTGATTTCGTCACCCGTCGGCGACTGCAGAACCTCCATTATAACAGTACACAACCGTCGATGTATGGCCAAGAGATCACAAAATAGCCTTTACAAAGGGGCTACTAGATGTATGGACTCACAAAGGTTTCACCAGCAGGCTAGAATCTCCAATTCTCCCACCTACGGGCCCCCTGTTGTGCCATGTAGTTCCCAGGGCAGTCCTCACTCGACTCCCATTCCTCGCGCCTTCCACGGTCCATAACAATCTAGCAACTTACTTAATTAGTACGCTAAGCCGCACCCATATTTGGCCTTGTGGTGGCACTGTGATCCTGGCATGGCTGGCACGAACCGGTCCTTAGATCTACGGCAAGTAACCACCATCTCATACTACCTCATCCACAAAACAAGCTTGCCTAGATCTCCCCCCGATTCATGTCCATTATCAACATCAGTTTCTCGTTAACATTATTCATATGATTGCAGTTAGCTAGACACATTCTATCGCTTCCCATATCCCGTAGATTAGCGAAGCAAAAGTAAAAACGACCATACCCGACTCATCAACTGTCCCGGCAACAAGGGTGGTTAACAAAACTAATAAACTCCTACGAAAGGGTTTCCCATCAAGTTGACTCAATCACACACACATTTTTGCAAACAAAACAGCTTTCAAAAACATGGGATCAATATGGTCAAGGCGCACTTGCCTTGTTCTTGCAGCTTCTGTTGCTCACGGATCTCAAAGTCTTGTTGTTGTAGTTCTTCGTAGATAGCTCCTTGAGCTTGTTCCTCTATTCATGATCACGCACATACAAGATTCACAGCAATCAATCGTCATGCACAAACTTTATTCAAGATGCAATGGTGCATATGCATGCTAATCCTGTGGTGCTGTTTTATTAGATCAGTTTGTACGTGTTCTTGCATGGCTTGCATGGGGTTTCACGATGGACAGAGGTGTAGAGATCAAATGTGGACGTGGCGATGATATTGACTCAAGATCTAGATCAGAACGATCAACACGTGATCTGTCCATGAAAAAGCTTCTGTTCGAAGGAATCGAAGAACAGATGCAAAGAAAACCGCGATCTCGTCGTGAGGTGGTAATGGAGACCTACCTTACTTCCTTCGAGTCCTTCCTCCTTGCAAAAACAGATCGTCGGCTCTACTCCGGCGATGGCGATCGTGGTCCGGGCTCATCGGCGGTCTTCTCCGGTGGTCAAACTCTGGCGAAGGGGTTTAGCTCGGTGAGTTTGGGGGCTAGGGCTTCTAAGTTGTCGACTTAGAAAAGATGTTATGACCAAGGGGGTTGTTTCGGGTTCTATTTATAATCGGGGAGAAAAGAGTCCTAATCTGATTGGATTTCGAATAATAGTCCTATTCAAATCGTTTTTGAATCTTAACAACTTATCTTCAATTGATTTGGTACGGTAGCAACGTGGAATTCGGGTCGGTTTCCTTCCCTGTCGGTATTCCCGCGCATACAGAAGCAAAAACCGCTTCAGATCTCGTCACCTTCACGGTGATGAGCTCCGGAGGCTCTACGTATCCTGCTGGGGCCGGGCTTCCCTTTTCCTCAGGGGCGAGCTCTGGTTGTGCCGCGTGTCAGGCGGGCGGGACCTCCCTCTCCCTCAGAGACGAGCTCCGCGTGTGCTACGTGTCTGGTGGGTCGGGACCTCCCCTCTCTCAGGAGACGAGTTCCACGTATGCCACGTGTCTGGTGGATCCGGATCTCCCCTCTCTTCAGAGGTGGGCTCCGACAATGCCACGTGTCCAGTAGCGCCAGACTTCCTTTCTCGTCAGAGACGAGCTCCGAGGTTGACACATGTCCATTAGCGTCGGACCTCCTGGAGGTGAGCTCCGAAGGTGACACGTGTTCAACAGTGTCGGACCTCCCGGAGGTGAGCTACGGAGGTGACATGTGTCCAGTAGGACCGGACCTCCCGGAGGTAAGCTCTGAGAGTAACATGTGTCTAGCGGGGCCGGACCTCTCAGAGGTGAGCTCCGAGAGCGACACGTCACTGACGGGGCTGGACCTCTTGGAGGTGAGCTCCGAGAGCGACACGTATCCCGCACGGCTGGTCCTCTATTTTCCACAGTGACTAGCTCCAAAGGTGACACGTGTCCTGCGGGCTGACCTCGCTCCTCCGCAGAGGCTAGCTCCGGGGGCAACACGTGTCCCACGGGGTTGGACCTCGCCCCTTCCGCAGAGACGATCCCCGAGCCTGCCACGTAGCTAGTTAGTGGCGGACCTCTCCCCCTTTGCGGGGATGAGCTCCGAAGGCGTCGCGTGGCCAGCGGACCGTGGGAAATGTCTTCGGCGCTTCTCGGTGAACTGGAATTAACTCTTTTCGGCTATCCATTTGATTCTTTTTCTGTTTCCACTTCTTTTCAAAATGTTTTTCTATATAAAATATGAATGCATGATGAAATTGAAGTTGAGGGTGTCACAAGTCTACCCCCGTTAAATTGAATCTCGCCCTCGAGATTCGCTAGTGGAGAATAGATGAGGGAATTCTGCCTTGATGTCTTCTTCACGCTCCCATGTGGCTTCAGCTTCTGTGTGATGGCTCCATTGTACCTTGCACCAATGGATCACTTTGTTCCTCGTGACCCTTTCCTTCACGTCCAAAATTCAGACAGGGTGCTCTACATAGGTCAGATCCTCTTGAAGTTCAAGTTCATCCATCGGTACTTGTTCTTCTGGCACTCTCAAGCACTTCTTGAGCTGGGATACATGAAACACGTCATGCACGTCGGAGAGGTGCATTGGGAGCTCTAATTGATAGGCTACTTCTCCTCGCTTGCACAAAATCATGAATGGCCCGATGTAGCGGGGTGCTAATTTGCCTTTGACGTTGAAATGTCGTTGGCCTCGGATAGGCGATACCTTAAGGTATACGAAGTCTCCTACTTCAAAGGTCAACTTCCTTCGCCTATTGTCCGCATAGCCTTTCTGACGTGACTGACCAGCCTTCATGTGACACCCTCAATTCTGTGGAAAACCATGGAACCGAGAACTAATGCATATGTGTGCCCAGGATGTTCATCACACATACACATATGTTCCACAAACTGAATTCAGATTACATATTACCACGAATAAAATAGTTTATTACAATGTCCCATGAGTCTTGGACTCATGCTCACAGCGGATGTCTTATTTCTATGCAGCGGAAGTCTTTATTCTAATACGGAACAATTTAACTAATGCAGAGGCAATTCTAGGCAGCAATGGCTCCATCTCTACTCCATCCCCACAGGCAAGGTTGAGAATAAGTCACACGGCTAATGCTCCATTGGTCTTCATAGTAATCTTCTCCTGTTGCTGATGATGAAATAATAATGCAAGTTTGTGTACAATGATGTACTCAGTAAGTGCGGGAAAATATGATATGTAGGTCATAACAAGGTAGGTATAAAAAGGCTCATTGCAGAAAAGCAAAGTTATTTATCAAAAACCCACGATAAAACAGCAACTCATCGTTAAGTGAATGTAATCCCAACGTGTATTAAAATACCAATCATACCTCCATTATGTTCATTACCTTCCATGTCACAACCAGTCATCTATCAACCTCATTCTTGCTCATGAATACCTCCTCGTATTCGCTACCATCTCACGAATACCATATCGTATTCGCTACCATTTCATCTCATAAACAACTTCGTCTACCACCGAGACCATCCTTGTTGTCATGACTCAACAGTCATGCAACCCATCTTATAACCCGGACTCAACAGTCCCAAAACCAAACCATAACCAAACCAATATCCATCCCAATAACCATATCCAATAACCATCCCAGCTAATCATGGAAGTTGGCTAGGCGCTCGTGACCGTAAGCTCGGTAATCATGATAGTTTTAGACTCTGCAGAGTTTGCACCTCCTTACCCACAAGTATGTGATTTCGTCACCCGTCGGCGACTGTAGAACCTCCATTATACCAGTACACAACCATCGGTGTATGGCCAAGAGATCACTAAATAGCCTTTACAAAGGGGCTACTATATGTATGGACTCACTAAGGTTTCACCGGCAGGCTAGAATCTCCAATTCTCCCACCCACGGGCCCCCTCTTGTGCCATGCAGTTCCCAGGGCAGTCCTCACTCGACTCCCATTCCCTGCGCCTTCCACGGTCCATAACAATCTAGCAACTTACCAAACTAGTCAGCTAAGCCGCACCCATACTTGTCCTTGTGGTGGCACTGTTATCCTGGCATGTGCTCGCATGAACTGGTCCTTAGATCTACGGATGTAAACCACCATCTCATGCTACCTTATTCACAAACCCAGTCTTGCCAGTCTTGCTTAGATCTCCCTCTGATCCATGTTCATTAACAACATCAGTTTCTCATTATTATTACGAGTGCAGTTAGCTAGACACATATATCTCGCTTCCCAATCCCATGGACTCAGCGAAGCATAAATTTAAAAACCATACCCGACTCATAAACTTCCGAGGCGACAAGGGTGGTTTAACCAAAACTAGTAAACTCCTCTAAAAGGGTTTCCCATCATGTTTGACTCGGAACACACACCTTTTCGCAAAACAAAACAGTTTTCCCCAAAACATAGGATCAATATGGTCAAGGAGCACTTGCCTTGTTATTGCGGTTCCGGTTGCTCTTGGATCTCGAAACCTTGTTATTGCAGCTCGTCGTAGACAGATCCCGGAGCTTGTCCTTCTATACAGGATCACGCACGTACAAGATTCATAACAATCAATACCATGCATAAACTTTAACTAGATGCGATGATGCATATGCATGCTATCCTATAATGCAGTTTAGTTTTATTAGGTCGGTTTGTACGTGTTCTTGCATAGTTTGCATGGTTTTATGATGAACAGAGGTGTTCGGATCAAATGTGGACGTGGCGATGACCTTGTCTTTAGATCAACCTGATCAATCAAGTCATCTGTCCACGAGAAAGCTTCTGTTCGAAAGGAATCGAAGAACAGATGCAAAGAAAACACAACGATGTCGTAAGGTGGTATTGGAGACCTACCTTACGTTCTTCCCGGTCTCAGGGTCCCTCTCTGATCAGGCAGATTGTTGGGGCTCTCTTCTGGCGATCTTCCTCACTGAACTCCGGCGATGGCTTACTCGGCGAGTTGGGGCAAGGGCTCTAAGTCGCCGGCTCAGTAGTTTGAAAAGAAGTTCATGGTTTTGGCCAAGGGTTCTGGGTTCTATTTATAATCGGGAGAAGAAGAGTCCTAATCTGATTGTATTCCGAATAAGAGTTCTGTTCAGATTGTCGTTGAATCTTAACAATTTATCTTTAGTTGATTTGGTGCGGTAACATTGTGGAATTCAGGTCGGTTTCTCCTCCGTACCGGTATTTCTACGCGTACAGAATCCAAAAACCGCTCCAGAACTCGTTACCTCCGTGGTGATGAGCTCCGGAAGCTCCATGTGTCCATCGGGGGCCTGGTATCTCCTTCTCCGCAGAGACGAGCTCTGGTTGTGCCGCCTGTCAAGCGAGCGAAACCTCCCTCTCCTTCGGAGGTGAGCTCCGCGTGCGCCACGTATCCTGGCGGTCGGGACCTCCTCTCTATTTGGAGGTGGCTCCGCGCACGCCACGTGTCACTGCCGGACCTTTCCTCTCTCTGGAGGTGGCTCCGGGTGTGCCACGTATCCATTCCGGACCTCCCTCTCTTTGGAGGTGAGCTCCGTGAATGCAACGCGTCAAGTAGCGCCAGACTTTTCCTTTTTCCTCAGAGAAGTGCTCCGAAGTAAACACGTGTCCAACAGTGACGGACCTCCCGGAGATAAGCTCCGGTGACGACACGTGTCCAATAGAACCAAACTTTTCTGGGGTGATCTCCGAGATCGACACGTATCCCGTGCGATGGTCCTCTAATTTCCGCGGTGACTAGCTCCGAAGGTGACATGTGTCCTGCGGAACTGCCTTTGCTTCTTCCGCAGAGGCTAGCTCCGGGGGCAACATGTGTCCCACAGGGTCGAACCTCTCCCCCTTTGCGGAGATGAGCCCTGAGCCTGCCACGTATCCAGTTTAGCGGCGGACCTCTCCCCACTTCGCAGGGATGAGCTCCGAACACGCCATGTGGCCAGCGGCTGCTGGAGTTGTCTTCGGCGCTCTCTGTGAACTGGATTCTTGTTCTTTTTGACTATCCTTTTAATTCTTTTTCCGTTCCCACTTCCTTTAAAATGTTTTCTCTACATGAAACATGAATACATGCAGAACCCGAAAATGAGGGTGTCACACTTCAAGTTCTCCCATATCGTTTGGATTTGCTTCTCAGCTTCTTGCAGCACTTCGGGTCCAAACACTTGGTTCTCTCTGGTCTCGTTCCAAAACAACGGTGTTCTACACTGTCTACCATATAATGCTTCGAAAGGTGACATCTTCAAGCTAGCTTGATAGCTGTTGTTATAGGAGAATTCGGCATACGGCAAACTCCTATCCCAACTATGCCCATGTTTCAATGCGCAAGCTCTCAACATGTCTTCCAAAATTTGGTTGGTTCTCTCGGTTTGCCAATCTATTTGCGGGTGGTAAGCGGAGCTAAAATTCAGTCGTGTACCCATAGCTTCATGCAGCTTTTTCCAGAACCTAGAGGTAAATTGGGTACCCTAGTCTGAAACTATCCTCGTCGGAACTCCATGACGGCACATGATTTGCTCCATGTATAGCTCGGCTAGATCTGCCACGCGGTATGTGGTTTTAAAGGGAAGAAAATGAGTGGTTTTTGTCAATCGGTCCACGATAACCCAGATTGAGTCGTAACACGATCGAGTACATGGTAATCCGACGATGAAATCCATACTGATGTCTTCCCACTTCCACTCAGGTACCTTCAATGGTTGCAACAGTCCAGCGGGTCTTTGATGTTCGGCCTTCACCCGTTGGCATGTGTCGCATAGGGCAACATATTGATTTATGTCCCTCTTCATACCATCCCACCAATAACAAGTCTTCAAGTCCTTGTACATCTTTGTACTGCCGGTAGGTATGGAATAAGGTGAGTCATGTGCATTCTTTAATATCATGTCGCGGATATGCTTGACGTTAGGCACACAAATCCTTTTCCCTAGCCAAAGCGTACCCTTCTCATCTTCCTTGAAGTCCTTTTCTATGCCTTGTCGAATTCTTTCCTTGATCTCCTTGATTTCTTCATCCGATGCTTGGCCATCTCTTATCTCTTGTTCCAACAAAGAGTGGAGTTCCATTACTTCCATCTCGTTCAAGAACCCAAGATGTAACCGTTCGAACTCCTTGCGTAGCTCGGGTGGTAGCTCCCGAACCGTGAGATGGTGACATGCTCCCTTTCGGCTCAATGCATCAGCTACTACATTGGCTTTTCCGGGGTGATTATTGATTCCAACATCATAATCCTTGATAAGCTCCAACCATCGACGTTGCCTCAAATTCAAATCCGTTTGTGTGAATATGTACTTGAGGCTTTTATGATCCGTATATATCTCACATCGATGACCAAGGATATAATGTCTCCAAATCTTTAATGCATGCACCACGGCTACGAGTTCCAAGTCATGTGTGGGGTAATTCAGCTCATGTTTCATGAGCCTTTATTACGTATAGGCTACCACTTGTCCTTGTTGCATGAGCACACATCCAAGCCCTTGTCTATATACATCACAATATATGTCAAAGCTCTTGCTTACGTTCGGTAATACTAGAACCGGTGCTGTGGTTAGCCTTTTCTTGAGCTCCTCAAAGCTTTCTTGGCATGCTGGTGTCCATTAGAAGGCTTTTCCTTTCATTAGCAATTCTGTCGTAGGTTTTGCTATCTTGGAGAAGTCCTTGATGAACAGTCGGTAGTATCTAGCCATCCCACGAAAACTCCGAATATCCCTTACGTTTTGCGGTTGGTTCCACTTCAGAACATCTCCCACTTTTCCGGGATCGACCGATACTCCTTCCTAGGAGATGATGTGGCCTAGGAACGATATTTCCTTTAGCCAAAATTGAAACTTGCTGATCTTGGCATATAATTGATGCTCTCGCAGCTTCTGCAATGTCAATCTCAAATGTTCTTCATGTTCCTCCTCACTTTTTGAATACACCATGATGTCGTCAATGAAAACCACGACGAACTTGTCCAAGTACTCCATGAAGACCTTGTTTATGAGGTACATGAAGTGTGCGGGTGCATTCGTTAACCCAAAATACATGACGGTATATTCATACAAACCATACCGTGTCCAAAAGGCAGTCTTGGGTATATTGGAGGGTTTTATCTTCAGCTGGAAGTATCCCGACCGAAGATCAATCTTGGAGAAAACTCGGGCTCCCTTCATTTGGTCGAACAGGTCCCCTATACAGGGCAGAGGGTATTTGTTCTTGATCGTCACCTAATTGAGAGACCTATAGTCCACACACATCCTCTGGGTCCCATCCTTCTTGTCTACGAAGAGCACGAGGGCTCCCCATGGTGACGAGCTTGGGCATATAAATTCCTTCTCTAACTGCTCCTAGATTTGCTTCTTGAGTTCCACTAGTTCATCAACGGGCATCCTATAGGGTCTCTTTGCTATAGGTGCAGTTCCAGGTACCAAGTCAATGGAAAACTCAATGTCCCGGTCAGGTGGCATACCAGGGAGTTCTTCCGGGAACACGTTCAAAAATTCATGAACCACCGGAATGCTTTCTAGGGTTGCTTCTTTGACGTGATTCAACGTCGTCTTCTCGGTTGTTGGCTGGGCTGACTCGAACTCGATACGAGTACCGTGCTCGTTTGTCAACTGCACGCTCCTCTTAGCACATTGGATTACTCCGTTGTGCTTGTTTAACCAATCCATTCCGAGTATTATGTCAAGCCCTTGGGAATCCAAGGCAATGATGTTGGCAAGGAAGTCTACCCCCCTTATTTTAAGGTTTACTTTTGGACATACTATATTAGTCCTCATCTCTCCACCGGGAGAATTAACCAACATAGTATATTTCAAGTGTGATATGGGTATATTATACTTGGCAACATACTTGGATGATATGAATGAATGTGATGCTCCGGAATCAAATAGAATGGTGGCTGGGTTGGAGTTGGCAAGGAACATACCAATCACGGCATCCTCAGCCTGTTGTGCTTCCTCAGCAGAGACATGGTTCACGTTGCCGCGAGCGTAGTTCTGCTGTCCACGGTTTCCTTGATTGGCTCCTCCATTCGGCCGTGGGTTCTGCTTGGGCACGTTGCTTGGTTGTCCAGGACCTCTCTTCGGGCACTGGCTCGCAAAGTGTTATGTCTCCCCGCATGCAAAGCATACCTTGTTGCCTATGACAGCAGGTACGTTGGGGCGGGGGTTTTGAACAGGAGCGCCCATATTGGGTCGGGGCACAGGAGGCAAAGGCACACGAGGTGCTTGCATGGCAGGACGTTGCTGTGGTGGTTGATTAGGGGGAAAAGTAGGAGCGAACGATCCATACTGTGGTGCATCTGGGGGCATGTACCGAGGGCGTACGTTGCTCCCTTGTGGATGGTATGGCATCTTTCTTTTGCCCTCTTGCTCGATCTCTCGGATCTTGCTCTCAACCACTATAGCTTTGTCAACTAGCTTCTAGAAGCTGGCATAGTCATTGTTGAGGAGCTGAACCTGGATCTCATTGTTCAACCCTCTCATGAACAAATATTGCTTCCGTTGGTCCGAGTTGACATCTTCGGGGGCATATCTTCACAGCTGCGTGAACTTGTTAAGGTACTCATTCACACTCTTCTTGCCTTGGTGGAGAACTTCAAACTCTTGCCTTTTAGCATCATGACACCAGCAGGGACGTAGTGAGAGCGGAATCTCTCTTTGAACTCAGTCCAAGTGATAGTCTTCGGGTCGACATGAGCATTGCAAAGGGCGTCCCGCCAGTCAGCGGCTGCTCCCATGAGTTGGTGCGATGCGAAGAGAACTTTCTCTCGGTCATTGCACTGTACTATGGCAAGCTTCTTCTCAATGGACTTTAACCATTCGTCAGCCTCCATGGGATCATTTGCTTGTGCAAAGGTAGGGGGTCGAGTCCTCATGAACTCTCCCAGCCTTTTGTGAGCCGGTGGTGGTGGCGGTGGTGCAGGAACGGTGTTGTTGTTGTTCGCTTGCAGCTGACCCAAAGTTTGGATCATAGTTTGCATAAGCTGGTTCTGCATGGCCATTAACCGTTCCAGGTTGTTTGCACCAGCTCTGGGGTTGTCATTCTAAGGCACCTCAACATGGTCATCCTCTTGGTTGCCACGAACGTTCCTCCCTTGACGGACGGTGTTTCCTCTCACCATCTGTGAGAGAGAGTTGAGTAGAATAGAGGTTAGAAGTTTAGAGTGATCCCTCCAACTATATGCATCAAGGTGAATGGACTATATATCATCCTATATGAGGATGTGAAAAAGTACCGAAGCATCTCACATCTCTCTACTATATGTGGATATGGACAACGCTGAAACGTCCCACAACTCATACTAGGCACTCAAGCACAACAATCATCACAAAAGTTCAGCACACAACTCCTATTCAAGGCTTACTCAATAGGGGCCCTATGTGCTTTGGGGTGATACCAATATGTGACCAATCTGCGACTACCAATCTATGACTTTGTTCTATGGTCAATGGGGTTCTAATGCCAATCTATGCATTCTACCTAGGCTTGCATCCTATGTTCAGCATGACTCCTAATACCAATCTGCGACTAGGCTTGCGTCCTATGGTCAACCGTGGTTCAGCTACCAATCTGTGATTTCTATCTAGGCTTGTGACCTACAGTCAACCATGGTAGCTTGATACCAATCTGTGAGCTATCTTGGCGTGTGACCTACGATCAACCGTGGCTCTGATACCAATCTATGACGCCCTAGTTCTGTGAGGAACCTGGACTGATGCATATGTGTGCCAAGGATGTTTATCACACATACACATATAATCCACAAACTGAATTCAGAATATATATAACAACGAATGAATAGATTCAAGTACTTTATTACATCAATCTTTATTGCAGCAGAAGTCTTTATTCTAGCAGCAGAAGTCTTATTCTAGCAGCGGAAGTCTTCTAAACTATAGCGGAAGCAAACTAAGCAGCAGCAGCAGCGGCTCCATCTCTACTCCACAAGCAACGTTTAGGATAGATCATACGCCTAATACTCCACTTGGTCTTCATAGTACTCCTCTTCTGTTGCTGATGATGTATGCAAGGGTGAGTACATGACGTACTCAGCAACTGCGGAAAGTATGACATGTAGCTTACAACAAGGTAGGTATAAAAAGGCTCATTGCATAAAAGAAAGTTTATTTCACAAATCATGATAAAAACAGCAACTAGCTTTAAAAGAATGTAATCCCAACATGTATTTAAACATCAACATACCTCCATCATGATTCACCACTTTTCATATCTCATCTGAACATTTATCTTTGTCAACTTTTCTCATGCTCATGAATACCATCTCGTATTCACTACCATCTCATCTCATATTCAATTCCATCTCATAACCGAGATCAATCTTATTGTCATGACTCAACAGTCATGAAACCAATCTCATTACTTGGACTCAACAGTCCCGAAAACCAAATCCAAAGACCAAACCAATAACCAAACCAAATACCATCCCAATAACCATCCCATCTAATCATGTGGGTTGTCCAGGCGCTTGTGACCGTAAGCTCGACTATCATGATAGTTTTACACTTTGCAGAGGTGGCACCACTTTACCCACAAGTTTGTGATTTCGTCACCCGTCGGCGACTGCAGAACCTCCATTATACCAGTACACAACCGTCGGTGTATGGCCAAGAGATCACAAAATAGTCTTTACAAAGGGGCTACTAGATGTATGGACTCACTAAGGTTTCACCAGCAGGCTAGAATCTCCAATTCTCCCACCTACGGGCCCCCTCTTGTGCCATGCAGTTCCCTGGGCAGTCCTAACTCGACTCCCATTCCCCGCGCCTTCCGCGGTCCATAAAAATCTTGCAACTTACCTTGTGGAGGCACTATTATCCTGGCATGGCTGGCATGAACCGGTCCTTAGATCTACGGAAAGTAACCACCATCTCATACTACCTCATCCACAAACCAAGCTTGCCTAGATCTCCCCCTGATTCATGTCCATTATAAACATCAGTTTCTCATTAACATTATTCATACGAGTGCAGTTAGCTAGACACATTCTATCGCTTCCCATATCCCTTAGATTAGCGAAGCAAAAGTAAAAACGACCATACCCGACTCATCAACTGTCCCGGCTACAAGGGTGGTCAACAAAACTAGTAAACTCCTATGAAAGGGTTTCCCATCAAGTTGACTCAATCACACACACATTTTCGCAAACAAAACAGCTTTCAAAAACATGGGATCAATATGGTCAAGGGTCACTTGCCTTGTTCTTGCAGCTTCTGTTGCTCACGGATCTCGAAGTCTTGTTGTTGTAGTTCTTCATAGGTAGCTCCCTGAGCTTGTTCCTCTATTCATGATCACGCACATACAAGATTCACAGCAATCAATCATCATGCACAAACTTTATTCAAGATGCAATGGTGCATATGCATGGTAATCCTATGGTGCTGTTTTATTAGATCAGTTTGTACGTGTTCTTGCATGGGGTTTCACGATGAACAGAGGTGTAGAGATCAAATGTGGACGTGGCGATGATCTTGACTCAAGATCTAAATCAGACCGATCAACACGTGATCTGTCCACGAAAAAGCTTATGTTCGAAGGAATCGAAAAACAGATGCAAATAAAACTGCGATCTCGTTGTAAGGTGGTAATGGAGACCAACCTTACTTCCTTCGGGTCCTTCCTCCTTGCAAAAACAGATCGTTGGCTCTCCTCCGGCAATGGCGATCATGGTCCGGGCTCATCGGCAGTCTTCTCCGGTGGTCAAACTCCAGCGAAGGGGTTTAGCTCGGCGAGTTTGGGGGCTAGGGCTTCTAAGTTGTCGGCTTAGAAAAGATGTTACGACAAAGGGGGTTGTTTCGGGTTCTATTTATAATCGGGAAGAGAAGAGTCCTAATCTGATTGGATTTGGAATAAGAGTCCTATTCAAATCATTTTTGAATCTTAACAACTTATCTTCAATTGATTTGGTACGGTAGCAACATGGAATTCGGGTCAGTTTCCTTCCGTGTCGGTATTCCCGCGTGTACAGAAGCAAAAACCGCTTCAGATCTCGTCACCTTCGCGATGATGAGATCCGTAGGCTCGACGTGTCCTGCGGGGCCGGGCTTTCCTTTTCCTCAGGGGCAAGCTCTGGTTGTGCCACGTGTCAGGCCGTCGGGACCTCCCTCTCCCTCAGAGACGAGCTCCACGTGTGCCACGTGTCTGGTGGGTCGGGACCTCCCCTCTCTCCAGAGACGAGTTCCGCGTATGCCACGTGTTAGTTCCGGACCTCCCCTCTCTTTGGAGGTGGCTCTGGGGGTGCCACGTGTCAGTGCCGGACCTCCCCTCTCTTTGGAGGTGGGCTCCGAGAATGCCACGTGTCTAGTAGCGCCAAACATCCTTTCTCCTCAGAGACGAGCTCCGAGGTTGACAGGTGTACATCATCGTCGAACCTCCCGGAGGTGAGCTCCGAAGGTGACACGTGTCCAGTAGGACCAGACCTCCCGGAGGTAAGCTCCGAGAGTAACATGTGTCTGGCGGGGCCGGACCTCTCGGAGGTGAGCTCCAAGAGCAACACATGTCTGACAGGGCCGGACCTCTCGGAGGTGAGCTCCGAGAGCGACACGTGTCCCGCGCGGCTGGTCCTCTACTTTCCGCAGTGACTAGCTCCGAAGGCGACACGTGTCCTGCGGGCTGACCTCGCTCTTTCGCAGAGACTAGCTCCGGGGGCAACACGTGTCCCACGGGGCCGGACCTCGCCCCTTCCGCAGAGACAAGCCCCGAGCCTGCCACATATCCAGTTAGCGGCGGACCTCTCTCCCTTTGCGGGGATGAGCTCCGAAGGCGCCACGTGGCCAGCGGGCCACGGGAAATGTCTTCGGCGCTTCTCGGTGAAATGGAATTAGCTCTTTTCGGCTATCCTTTTGATTCTTTTTCTGTTTCCACTTCTTTTTAAAATGTTTTTCTATATATAATATGAAAATGCATGCAGAAATCGAAATTGAGAGTGTCACATAAGCCCCTTCGCCGGAGACCGCCAACGAGCTCGCCGTTGCCGGAAGAGAGCCGACGATCTGTCTTCTAGGAGGAAGATCATGGTACCATCAGATTAAGGTGCGGGCTGAGGATATTCTAAAGACAGCTTTTCGACGAGGTACGGTATTTATGAGTACCTTGTTATGTTCCTTGGTTCGACCAACGCTCCAGCTCACTTCATGTATCTAATGACCTCGGTATTCATGCCGGAGCTGGAAAAGTTTGTCGTGACCTTCATCGACGACCTGCTGGTTTATTCCAAGTCGGAGGAAGAACACAAGAAGCACCTGTGTATAGTCTTGCAAAGGCTGCGGGATCACAAGCTATACGCGAAATTCAGCAAGTGCGAATTCTAGATATCAAAAGTACTTTTTTCTCGGACATATCATCTCAACGAAGGGTATCGCTGTAGGCCCCAGTAAGGTCGCACAAGTGCTGCATTGAAAGTCCCCGAGAACGGTTCACGAGGTACAGAGTGTCCTCGGACTCATGGGACATTATCGGAAGTTCATCCTGAACTTCTCGAGGATTGCCAAGCCTATGACAGAGCTGCTGAAGAAGGCTACCAAATATGTTTGGAGTCCAGCATGTGAAGTGGCATTCAAGGCTTTAGTCAAGCACCTGACATCAGCACCGGTTTTGGCGCAGCCAGACACAACAAAACCGTTCGATGTGTACTGCGATGCATCCGGCATTGGGCTCAGATGTGTGCTGATGCAAGACCAAAGAGTGGTCGCGTATGGATCACGGCAGTTCAGAAACCCTGAGCAGAATTATCCAACTCACGACTTGGAGTTCGCTGCCGTGGCACTTACACTTAAAATGTGGAGGCACTACCTACTCTGTAACCTCGTACACTTATATACCGACCACCAAAGCCTCAAGTACATATTCACTCAGAAGGAGCTGAACATGAGGCAGCGAAGATGGTTAGGATTGATAAAGGATTATGAAATAGAGATCCATTATCACCCCGGCAAGGCAGACGTAGTGACGGATGCACTGAGTCGCAAGTCACGCGTCAACAATCTGACCATCACGCCGTTTGGAGAGAGCGAGCAACCAATACGTGTGGTTCCCCCTAGAGCTCTCTACAATTTAGCTTTTATCCCCACCATCCGTGAAGAAAGGGTGGCAGCCCAGAAACAGGACAGGGGCATGTCACATTCGCGGAGACATATAGATAGTGGGGAGTTGAAATGTTTCCGGAAAGACGGAGACGACATCCTGTGGTTTAAGGACAGAATTGTCGTACCCCGTAACCCGGAATTTAGAAAGTAAATTTTTGGACGGGGTTCACTTGTAAAAGTTTCTATTCACCCCGATTCATCGGTCCATTCCAGGTTTTGGAAAGATGTGGCTCCGTTGCATACCGGCTGGAATTACCAACAATATTCCCCGGTGTGTATGACATTCTCCATGATTCTCAGCTGAGGAAGTGTCTCAAGTGTTTAATCACTACTCAGCTAGGGAACATTGAGAAACTGAAACCAGATCTCACGCATCAGGAGGGACTAGTTCAGATCATCGACATAAAGGACCGAACCACACGCAATTATACGTTGTGGTTCTAGAAAGATTTATGGAGTGGTTACTCCAAGGTTGGAGCGACATGGGAGAGCGGAGGATTTCTTCGCGTCAATTATCCCGACTTTCGACATCGCACATCCTATGATTTTTCCACCGTCCTCCCTCTTATTTTTATCTTATAATCTCGGGACGAGATTCTTTTAAGGGGGGAGGAATGTAAAGGTCCCAAAAATATGAACACAAAGAATCTTAGGTTTGCACAAAGTTAGTTCATATGTAGGAAAAATGGGACTTGTTTAAACTTTTTCACATGTGATAATACACATGAAAGCTCCCTCTACACAAGTTCAATTGTTATTTGAAAACATGGAACAAAAAGGAATTTGAAACCAGAAGTACCCCTATGTGGGAGAGAGCTAAATTCAGATTTTGGAGCAAGTTGGTTCCACTCCAAAATTCAAATGAGATTAATACAATGGTTTTTAAAACTGTTGTATTAAAAATCTCATTTGCAGTAGCCAAATCAAGGAGCAGGTTTCATATTTGAATTCTTTAGGTCCAAATTAGGGGGTAGGCAAAGTCTCATGAACTTTTGAAGATATTTTCTACCCATTTTTCCAAATAGACCAAAATGTGCAATGAATTCAAATACCCAATTGAATTTGGATGAATTGTGCCCAATTATTCAAATGCAGTTTAGTTTTCAACTCCACACAGTTGAATTTCATCATTTGCAAATTTTTGGGATATTTTGGAGAGATAGGGGGAGATGGGACCCACATGTCATATGTACCAAAATATCTATACAAAAGAGTTGGGTCTCTGTTTTGCTGTCTTCAGGGGAGCGACAGCAGCTGCTCGGGACATCACACCTGCAGCTGGTCGGCCGCCCCAGCAACCAACTCCAGCGCCGATACAGCCCCCCTCAGCGCCTTCATCCATCCACAACATGCTCTCTCTCTTCTCACGGAAAGAGCACAGAGGCTCTTCCTCTCCCTCACGCAGAGCCGAGCGAGAACGCTGCCGCCGTCACCGATCGATCGGCAGCCAGCTCGAACGGGCGCGAACAGCAGCTGGTCAGTAGCCAGATAGCACAGCGCAGCTCCCTCTCCCTTCTCAGCGCGTCCCTGACCGGTGATTGGCTCTCCAACCCAGGGAGCAACGCAGCTGCGCGAAGGCCAAACATGACCCGATGAGGAGGCTTCCGCGGGCAGCCCAACCGGGCGCTTGTCACGGCCAAGTACCGGCACCCCTGGACGCGCCAAGGCACCGTGCTGCTCTCCTCCCAAGATCAGCCCATGCCATGCACCGCCGGGAGAGAATTTTGAAAAGTTGCTCCGGCGTACTCCCTCTGACCTTCCGGCACGGTAATCCCGAATTCCTCCTCAATTCACAATATTTGTTCGTCACAGTTTGCACGAAGGGTCCAAAGTAGTAGGCGATCCTTTGCTCTTCACGTTTCTAGCATCAAACTGCACCTAGAGCGAGTATTTTGGGATTTTCTACCGGCAACCGAACCGGGGGACCGCAGTCGCACAGTGAAAGCTTAATTGCCATAGTTCCCGAACGTTTTTGAGGCTAGTTCGAGCTTCACCATCATTCAATGGTTCTGTAGCACCGTTTTACCAAGCTTTTAGCGCACTAGGATGGCCGGACGACGTCGCCGATGAGGTGCCGGGCTGCCGCAGCGTCGCTATCTACCTTAGAGGCTTTGCCGGCTCAGGGAAACATCACCATCGTGCTCAGCAGGGCAGGTTAGGCCCTGGCGGCGAGCAAGGGCTCAGGCAGAGGCCGAGAGATCGGTTTCCGGCGATCTCCGGCAAGGGCGGCGGTGCGGGCATCCTGAGCGCGGGAACTGACCCGAGGTGGAAGAAGGGGTCGGCGGGCCCAGTCGTCAGTGAAAGAAAGTTTAAAACCCTGATCTTCTGTGGCTGTGGGATCCGGTGTGACTGCACAGAGGAATATGTGTGGCCCCGTGTGCCTTTGTTTCTGTGAGTGACACGTAGCCCGGACCCACCGTCAGCGTTTAAACATTTCTGGGATTTTCAGTTTCCAGTTCAATCTTTGAAGAGCCATAACTTTGTGGGGGGGATGTCCGAAAATTGTGAAAGAAATTTTTTTGGATTCCTCTCAAAGAGTAATATCTAAGGGTGCGGCCCAATAATTATGAAAATCCCTGGATTTGGCTCCTTAATTCATATAAGGAAAATTTGTAGGATTTATTCCAGGAGTTCTATGTATTGGAAAATTCCCAAATTTGGGCAGGAGGTTCTCCCAAAAATACTTGAACTCCAGTAAAAATTTAAGAGGAATTGCTTGGTCAAATGTGGTGTTAATTCCTTATGTCTCTGAAAATTTGAAAATAGAACAGAGCTCATTTTCAGATTGTTCCCAATTCTTGTGAAGCTCATATCCTTGTGTAGGAACCTCCAAATTTAGTGATTCAAATTGGGTTATATTCTGGTTGACAAACTCTATCCAAATGTGCAACCCAATTTGTGTGAAAGTCCTTATTTAATTCTGGAAAAGGCTTTCACGATTTTCAGCAAAAGAATTTTAGAGGGAGTCTGGTTCATCCAAAAATCCTCAAATTTTGCCAGAATATTCTTTAGGGTGTTACTAGACTCCTGTAAAAGTTTCCGATCATTTGGAGTTGATTTGAGCAGGAAAAGTTCAGATTTTTAGTTGCTAGGTTCAAATAAATACAGAAACATTTTCAGAGAAATTTCCAAGACTTGGAAATTCAGTTCTGGACAATCCTTAGCTCCAAAAACCCTAGGAAAATTCATGCAGACTCCATGAACTATAATTAACATTGTAGTTCACTAAGTTGGGCATGAACATGTGAATTAATTCAGAATTAATTTCTTTGTGCTTAAGTGCTTAGGGGATTATTCTGAATAAAACTCTCAATGAGAAGTGTTCATTTTTGGTCCAGAGCACTTACATGTGACCAGGAACTCACATGCAAATTTTCATCTCAAATTGAGTCTTGTGTCTCCCTATCCTGGTTCTCCATTCTATTGGATGTGAAGAACAACATAGGGCTAGTGTGGAAATTGTGGGAGACACAGTTTCCTTCCACTTTACCTGCAATTTGGCAAGCTAAATCCCTGTGTAGTGTAAGACTTCCCGTAAAAATTTCGAAGTCATTGGAGATCAATATATTTAGTTATGTCCAAATCATTAGGGCTCATCTTATATGTCATTAGACACTTAGCTGGGGATGTAATGAAACATCTAAGGTAGATTTAGTTTCTTTGTGAGTTCTTTGCACAAAAGAGGCAACCACTTCATCCTAGGATCTCTACACAGCCTCTGTTCTTAAGAAGTTTTAATCTCTAAGTCCTTAAATTGCATTATAAAATACAATTGCATGTACATGTCGATAGGGTTCACGATGAAGGACTTCGACGGAGCCATCCCTTGACGTATGGATCAGTTGAACGAGTTCAGAAAGATCAAGGGATTGAAGATTACTAACTTCTATTATATACAACTACCCTACAAAGCAGGCAAGCTCCGGTTTGCATTAACCGTTTTTACAAATTTTTATTGTTTTGAGCACATACTTGAGTATTATGATTCTTTGCATTAGAGTCTTGTGTGGAAACCCAACTGCATAGCCAAGAAAACCATGGATTGGGTTTAGGATTTACCAACCCCGTTAGCTACTGCAATGCTAAGATAGAGTAGGATTCGGTACAAGTAGAGTAGTTGGAACTACTCGCGAGAATAGGCTAGAGGCACATCGCTCGGGTAGAGATAGAACATGATACACATGGCAAGAAAGATGAGACCGAGCGGAGAGTAAGGGCAGCAGGACTTTGGGGGCTGTGTGCTGTAGCTCCACTTGTGTCGATTGAGGACCGAGCAGTGTGCGGGCCTGTTGAACAAGCTAGAACAGTACCGAAGACCTACCGGATATATGGGAACCGGGAAACCGATGTAACTCGGGTAGCTGGGTGTTGAGGCATAGCTGGTCGTTCAGAGGGTAGGTTGAGAGCTCGAGGTGTAAATCGGCTGGCGGCACTGAGATGCGCGTGCAGAGACCTCTTGCTCGGGACGATTGGACCGGTTTAATATTTGGCTAACGGGTGAAAGGTAGTTGTGTACGGCGTCCGTGATGGTTGTTGTAGGCAACATCGAGTACGGGCGTACAGGATGGGTTATTCGGGTAACCCCGCAGGTGTAAGTTGATTATAGTCGCCGTCCCTCACGGTCAGTGAGTACCACTTGTTCACTGTACCGTGACGTAGAAAGAACAGGCTAGTTACATGTTAAAATGTTGCTGATTGAAAGATGGACTTTGATTGTTAATGATTTGTTGTAGTTTAGAGCGAACTAAAGTTCCTTTCGACTTTGGTCAAAGTTCATGAGAGAAATGTGTTTCTTGTTTGATTGCGGCTCTCTCATGTGCCTTAGCGTAAGGTTCTCCACAACCTGCTGCTAAAACTTGAAAGTAAGGTTCCAATAATTAGGCGAGTCCTTTGCAAATGGTTTTACCTCATGTACCCAGCACCCCTCATGTAGAAGTTCCATGTTTAGGTGAGATGGGTCAGACTTGTTGAGCCTTCGTGCTCACTGCTTGTGTTTGAAGCTTTTGCAGGGTTCTATGAGGAAGGGACTCCCGAAGAGGAGACGGAACCCCAGGAGGGGAACCCCGTCAAGTGGGAGCCGTGCACGCCGCAGAGTTAGTGTGTGTGTGTGTGTGTGTGCTAGCAAGGACACGTTCAAGGGCTGAACGTGCACTTGATGCGTAGTCTACGCCCTTGAGTGTAGACTGGACTTATTTTGATGTACAAATGTTCATAAACCCTTTTATGTAATAAAAGTTTTGCTTCCGCTTTGTACCTTTGATGTGTGTTATGCGGTGCTGTGCAACGCAATACCCCTCAGCATGATCCTGGCTCGACAAGACCATGGGGTCGTATCAGCGCTGGTATCAGAGCTCGCTTGAGGGTTGACACACTACAAAGGTCATCTTTTTCAAAAATCCAGTGAGGAACGAGTTAGTAGCCCGTATAAGGATGTTATTAGCATATAGAGAGTGGCATACTAACCTATCTGTCTATGTCATAAAATCGTGCATCTCGGGACGTTTATGTCTTGGGGGTGCACGTAAGCGCTGTCCACCAGTTCGCACAAGCTGAAGGGTGGAGCCCCACGGGTGGCAGGTAACCCGACCCGCTTTGATATCCTCTACGACTCTTCATGTTGTTTGGGGTATACGAGCAACGTCTGTCCCTGGCATGCGTGGTGCAACTTGGGAGACCCGTCACGTGGTCTGAAACGTGAACACGTAACTTAAGGCGTGTTTGGCTTGAGAACATCCGGGCGAGTGATGACGGCCGGGTGTACGAACTGTATGGATAACGGGCTCGGTGTGCAGCCGAGTCTGACGATTGTTTGAGTTTCTGCAGGTAGTATAACCACGAAACGGTAGATGTGTAGTATCTGTGTGTGAGTGATGTTTAGTGCCACTGAATTAACGAAGCCGGCTAAGTCCGGTATAGGTTTTTCTTTATGAGGATGTAGTACCGACATGATTTGGTGACGCATCGACGTTACACCCCACTAAAGAACAACTTCATTGTAAAACTTGAAAGTTTTAATCTGGAGCATTAAAACTTTGCTGTAACCTCTTCCCTTAATCAGGATATTCAAAGTTAACAAGTTTTCAACTTATAGGTTGCTAAGGACAGAGCACTCTGTTTTCAGCTGAATTAAGGCTGAGGTTAATCAGAGGTTAGAGGTTGAGTTCTTTCGAGGTTGGGGGTCATATGTTACATTTCTGGAAAGCTTTGGAAGAGCTTTACAACTCTTATGTTGAGGTCCAGAGGTGTTTCAACCCTTAACCAATCGAAAAATGCAGTAGAGTTGAAACTGTCCAGAAAACAGGGCAGAGCAAAGACTCTCTGTAAACTCTCTGTAAATAGAGCATAACTCTGAAAAGATTGACCCAATGGAGGTGTATGATACAGTTCTGGAAATATTTTTAATTGCTCTACAACTTCTTTGTAGAACTCCAGAGCAACATCACAAGCCAAATTGGTTGAATGTCCAGTTGAATGCAAACTGTTCAAAAAAAGGACGGATGCAAATCTCCCTGGATGTTTCTGTAAAACACTTATAACATTCTGTAGAAAAATCCTTAAGGGTCATATGTCACACCGTTAGAAAGGTTATGAGATAAGCAACATTGTTGTAATTCAGAGTTTGTTCAGATTCCTATTGTATTTGCATATACAACTGTGATAAAACCAGCCACATACAAAGGAGATGCCGGCAAATTTTATCCAGGAATTCTGTCAACGTTGAAAAATCATAACTATTGATCCAGAAGTGATATAGAAGCATGTGAATACTCGTTGGAATTATATTGGAGTTAACTTTAACTTCAGTATACAACTTGAGTGATGAAAATGCTTCTAACTGGATCAAAGTCTAGATTTAGTGCATCAAGGTCTGTTCTGTACAAAGGAGAAAAATGAGTGATATCGTGCAGGCTAGTACAAGTTATGTGCCCCAAAAGCACCTGTTGGTGTCCCGAACACCATTCGGTGATATGTAGGCCCCTGTACGATTAACTCCTTAGAGATTGATTGCTGGTCAAGTACCACAACTTGCACCACCTCCAGAGCAGCAGCATCAGACGGTGGTTTGTACTCCATCGCTGCAGCTATATGTATCTAGCTCCAACCACAAGTTAGATAAGAGCCGGAGAGACATACGGGCTCTACTTGTGGTCGGATGGGCCATTAGGCTAGGTATTGTATGGAGGGAATTCAAGGTTGCAGATCATCATACTTTCAATGATAAGATCTGTAACTATATCTGCAGAAAAGAGGGCAGACAAGGGGCAACATTCACTACACAGTGAGTGATGATGTTCCAGAAGGAGAAGCCGTGTTAGCAGAGATGTTTCTCTGAATCGGCTACCGGTATTAATTCTCTTGGACTTAGGTGCCACACCTAGCTTTGTTAGTCCATCTTTTGTGGCTCAACATCAGCTCCAAACCACTTTTACAAAGGGGTAATACCTCATATCTTTGCCGGGGCAGCATTACAAGAAGTGATGTTGTTTTCCAAGCACCTCTTTGTTTGCGGGTTAGATTATAACCCACGACCCTCCTTATTCTTGGGGTCTGAAGATCGACATTATTTTGGGGATGTCATGGTGGAATTACCACAAAGCGGTTCACAACATCAGTTTCGAACCGTTAAGCTCCAACTCCTCACGGCACGGTCTTCATACATTAGTTTTGGGCGTCAGTCGGCAACAGATTGCAATATGGAGCCACTCGGAAACTGTTAGATAGAGGGCAGTCCGGTGGTACGTAAATTTCAGGAGGTGTTTCCCAATTGTTTACCGGGCATACCGGCTGAACAGGACATAGAGTTCAAGATTGAACTTGCACCAGGAACGCCACTGAGTTCACGAAGGCCGTACAAAATGGCACCCAATGAATGGGCAGAGTGAAGGACACCGCTGAATAACCCTATGAGCAAGGTTTTATACGACTGGGTCGATACCTTGGGGTTATTAAGCATTGTTTGCAAAGGAGAAGCACGAAACACTACAACTTTGTGTAGTGCTCGTCTGCTTAACACTGTGGCAATAAAAAACCAGTACCCGTTACCACATATCGACGTATTGTTTGATCAGTTGGTCGAAGCAAAGATCTTTTCCACAACAGATTTAAGATCATGGTACCATCAGATTAAGGTGCGGGCTGAGGATATTCTAAAGAAAGCTTTTCGACGAGGTACGGTATTTATGAGTACCTTGTTATGTTCGTTGGTTCCACCAACGCTCCAGCTCACTTCATGTATCTAATGAACTCGGTATTCATGCCGGAGCTGGAAAAGTTTGTCGTGACGTCGTCGACGACCTGCTGGTTTATTCCAAGTCGGAGGAAGAACACGAGAAGCACCTGTGTATAGTCTTGCAAAGGCTGCGGGATCACAAGCTATACGTGAAATTCAGCAAGTGCGAATTCTAGATATCAAAAGTACTTTTTTCTCGGGCATATCATCTCAATGAAGGGTATCGCTGTAGGCCCCAGTAAGGTCGCACAAGTGCTGCATTGAAACTCCCCGAGAACGGTTCACGAGGTACAGAGTGTCCTCGGACTCATGGGACATTATCGGAAGTTCATCCTGAACTTCTCGAAGATTGCCAAGCCTATGACAGAGCTGCTGAAGAAGGCTACCAAATATTTTTGGAGTCCAGCATGTGAAGCGGCATTCAAGGCTTTAGTCAAGCACCTGACATCAGCACCGGTTTTGGCACAGCCAGACACAACAAAACCGTTCGATGTGTACTGCGATGCATCCGGCATTGGGCTCAGATGTGTGCTGATGCAAGACCAAAGAGTGGTTGTGTATGGATCACGGCAGTTCAGAAACCCTGAGCAGAATTATCCAACTCACGACTTGGAGTTCGCTGCCGTGGCACTTACACTTAAAATGTGGAGGCACTACCTACTCGGTAACCTCGTACACTTATATACCGACCACCAAAGCCTCAAGTACATATTCACTCAGAAGGAGCTGAACATGAGGCAGCGAAGATGGTTAGGATTGATAAAGGATTATGAAATAGAGATCCATTATCACCCCGGCAAGGCAGACATAGTGACGGATGCACTGAGTCGCAAGTCACGCGTCAACAATCTGACCATCACGCCGTTTGGAGAGAGCGAGCCACCAATACGTGTGGTTCCCCCTAGAGCTCTCTACAATTTAGCTTTTATCCCCACCATCCGTGAAGAAAGGGTGGCAGCCCAGAAACAGGACAGGGGCATGTCACATTTGCGGAGACATATAGATAGTGGGGAGTTGAAATGTTTCCGGAAAGACGGAGACGGCATCCTGTGGTTTAAGGACAAAATTGTCGTACCCCGTAACCCGGAATTTAGAAAGTAAATTTTTGGACGGGGTTCACTTGTAAAAGTTTCTATTCACCCCGATTCATCGGTCCATTCCAGGTTTTGGAAAGATGTGGCTCCGTTGCATACCGGCTGGAATTACCAACAATATTCCCTGGTGTGTATGACATCTTCCATGATTCTCAGCTGAGGAAGTGTCTCAAGTGTTTAATCACTACTCAGCTAGGGAACATCGAGAAACTGAAACCAGATCTCACGCATCAGGAGGGACTAGTTCAGATCATCCATATAAAGGACCGAACCACATGCAATTATACGTTGTGGTTCTAGAAAGATTTATGTAGTGGTTACTCCAAGGTTGGAGCGACATGGGAGAGCGGAGGATTTCTTCGCGTCAATTATCCCGACTTTCGACGTCGCACATCCTATGATTTTTCCACCGTCCTCCCTCTTATTTTTATCTTATAATCTCGGGACGAGATTCTTTTAAGGGGGAGGAATGTAAAGGTCCCAAAAATATGAACACAAAGAAACTTAGGTTTGCACAAAGTTAGTTCATAGGTAGGAAAAATGGGACTTGTTTAAACTTTTTCACATGTGATAATACACATGAAAGCTCCATCTACACAAGTTCAATGGTTATTTGAAAACAGCGAACAAAAAGGAATGTGAAACAAAGTAGGGAAGTACCCCTATGTGGGAGAGAGCTAAATTCAGATTTTGGAGCAAGTTGGTTCCACTCAAAAATTCAAATGAGATTAATACAATGGTTTTTAAAACTGTTGTATTAAAAATCTCATTTGCAGTAGCCAAATCAAAGAGCAGGTTTCATATTTGAATTCTTTAGGTCCAAATTAGGGGGTAGGAAAAGTCTCTTAAATTTTTGAAGATATTTGCAACCCATTTTTCCAAATAGACCAAAATGTGCAATGAATTCAAATACCCAATTGAATTTGGATGAATTGTGCCCGATTATTCAAATGCAGTTTAGTTTTCAACTCCACACAGTTGATTTTCATCATTTGCAAATTTTTGGGATATTTTGGAGAGATAAGGGGGAGATGGGACCACATGTCATATGTACCAAAATATCTATACAAAAGAGTTGGGTCTCTGTTTTGCTGTCTTCAGGGGAGCGACAGCAGCTGCTCGGGACATCACGCCCGCAGCTGGTCGGCCGCCCACCGCAACCGATACAGCCCCCCCTCAGCGCCCTCATCCATACACAATGTGCTCTCCCTCTGCTCACGGACAGAGCACAGAGGTTCTTCCTCTCCCTCACGCAGAGCCGAGCGAGAACGCTGCCGCCATCACCGATCAATCGGCAGCAAGCTCGAACGGGCGCAAACAGCAGCTGGTCAGTAGCCAGATAGCACCAGCGCAGCTCCCTCTCCCTTCTCAGCGCATCCCTGACCGGTGATCGGATCTCCATCCCCGGGAGCAACGCGGCCGCGCGAAGGCCGAACATGACCCGATGAGGAGGCTTCCGCGGGCAGCCCAACCGGGCGCTTGTCACGGCCAAGTACCGGCACCCCTGGACGCGCAAAGGCACCGTGCTGCTCTCCTCCCAAGATCAGCCCATGCCATGTACCACCGGGAAAGAATTTTGAAAAGTTGCTCCGGCGTACTCCCTCTGACCTTCCGGCACGGTAATCCCGAATTCCTCCTCAATTCTCAATATTTGTTCGTCACAGTTTGCACGGAGGGGCCAAAGTAGTAGGCGACCCTTTGCTCTTCACGTTTCTAGCATCAAACTGCACCTAGAGCGAATATTTTGGGGTTTTCTACCGGCAACCGAACCGGGGGACCGCGGTCGCACGGTGAAAGCTTAATTGCCATAGTTCCCGAACGTTTTTGAGGCTAGGTCGAGCTTCCCCATCATTCACTGGTGCTGTAGCACCGTTTTACCAAGCTTTTAGCGCACTAGGATGGCCGGACAACGTCGCCGATGAGGTGCCGGGCTGCCACAGCGTCGCTAGCTACCTTAGAGGCTTTGCCGGCTCGGGGAAACATCACCATCGTGCTCAGCAGGGCAGTTTAGGCCCTGGCGGCGAGCAAGGGCTCGGGCAGAGGCCGGGAGGTCGATTTCCGGCGATCTCCTGCGAGGGCGGCGGCGCGGGCACCCTGAGCGCAGGAACTGACCCGAGGTGGAAGAAGGGGTCGGCGGGCCCAGTCGTCAGTGAGAGAAAGTTTTAAACCCTGATCTTCTGTGGCTGTGGGATCCGGTGTGACTGCACAGAGGAATATGTGTGGCCCCGTGTGCCTTTGTTTCTGTGAGTGAAACGTAGCCCGGACCCACCGTCAGCGTTTAAACATTTCTGGGATTTTCAGTTTCCAGTTCAATCTTTGAAGAACCATAATTTTATGGGGAAATTTCCAAAAATTGTGAAACAAATTTTGTTGGATTCCCCTCAAAGAGTACTATCCAAGGGTGCAGCCCAATAATTATGAAAATCCCTGGATTTGGCTCCTTAATTCATATCAGGAAAATTTTGTAGGATTTATTCCAGGAGTTCTATGTATTGGAAAATTCCCAAATTTGGGCAGGAGGTTCTCCCAAAAATACTTGAACTCCAGTAAAAATTTCAGAGGCATTGGACCTCATTTGCTTGGTCAAATGTGGTGTTAATTCCTTATGTCTCTGAAAATTTGAAAATAGAACAGAGCTCATTTTCAGATTGTTCCCAATTCTTGTGAAGCTCATATCCTTGTGTAGGAACCTCCAAATTTAGTGATTCAAATTTGGTTAGATTCAGGTGACAAACTCTATCCAAATATGCAACCCAATTTGTACGAAAGTCCTTATTTAATTCTGGAAAAGTCTTTCAATATTTTCAGCAAAAGAATTTTAGAGGGAGTCTGGTTCATCCAAAAATCCTCAAATTTTGCCAGAATATTCTTTAGGGTGTTACTAGACTCCTGTTAATGTTTCAGCTCATTTGGAGTTGATTTGAGCAGGAAAAGTTCAGATTTTGAGTTGCTGTGTTCAAATAAATACAGAAACATCTTCAGAGAAATTTCCAAGACTTGGAAATTCAATTCTGGAAAATCCTTAGCTCCAAAAGCCCTAGGAAAATTCATGCAGACTCCATGAACTATAATTAACATTGTAGTTCACTAAGTTGGGCATGAACATGTGAATTAATTCAGAATTAATTTCTTTGTGCTTAAGTGCTTAGGGGGTTATTCTGAATAAAACCCTCAATGAAAAGTGTTCATTTTTGGTCCAGAGAACTTTCATGTGACCAGGAACTCACGTGCAAATTTTCATCTCAAATTGAGTCTTGTGTCTCCCTATCCTGGTTCTCCATTCTATTGGATGTGAAGAACAACATAGGGCTAGTGTGGAAATTGTGGGAGACACAATTTCCTTCCACTTTAGCTGCAATTTGGCAAGCTAAATCCCTGTGTAGTGTAAGACTTCCCGTAAAAATTTCGAAGTCATTGGAGATCAAGATCTTTAGTTATGTCCAAATCATTAGGGCTCATCTTATATGTCATTAGACACTTAGCTGGGGATGTAATGAAACATCTAAGGTAGATTTAGTTTCTTTGTGAGTTCTTTGCACAACAGAGGCAACCACTTCATCCTAGGATCTCTACACAGCCTCTGTTCTTAAGAAGTTTTAATCTCTAAGTCCTTAAATTGCATTATAAAATACAATTGCATATACATGTCGATAGGGTTCACGATGAAGGACTTCGACGGAGCCATCCCTTGACGTATGGATCAGTTGAACGAGTTCAGAAAGATCAAGGGATTGAAGATTACTAACTTCTATTATATACAACTACTGTACAAAGCAGGCAAGTTCCGGTTTGCATTAACCGTTTTTACAAATTTTTATTGTTTTGAGCACATACTTGAGTATTATGATTCTTTGCATTAGAGTCTTGTGTGGAAACCCAACTGCATAGCCAAGAAAACCATGGATTGGGTTTAGGATTTACCAACCCCGTTAGCTACTGCAATGCTAAGATAGAGTAGGATTCGGTACAAGTCGAGTAGTTGGAACTACTCGCGAGAATAGGCTAGAGGCACATCGCTCGGGTAGAGATAGCACATGATACACATGGCAAGAAAGATGAGACCGAGCGGAGAGTAAGGGCAGCAGGACTTTGGGGCCTGTGTGCTGTAGCTCCGCTTGTGTCGATTGAGGACCGAGCCGTGTGCGGGCCTGTTGAACATGCTAGAACAGTACCGAAGACCTACCGGATATATGGGAACCGGGAAACCGATGTAACTCGGGTAGCTGGGTGTTGAGGCATAGCTGGTCGTTCAGAGGGTAGGTTGAGAGCTCGAGGTGTAAATCGGCTGGCGGCACTGAGATGCACGTGCAGAGACCTCTTGCTCGGGACGATTGGACCGGTTCAACATTTGGCTAACGGGTGAAAGGTAGTTGCATGCGGCGTCCGTGATGGTTGTTGTAGGCAACATCGAGTACGGGCGTACGTGACGTGTTATTCGGGTAACCCCGCAGGTGTAAATCGATTATAATCGCCGTCCCTCGCGGTCAGTGAGTACCACTTGTTCACTGTACCGTGACGTAGAAAGAACAGGCTAGTTACATGTTAAAATGTTGCTGATTGAAAGATGAACTTTGATTGTTAATGATTTGTTGTAGTTTAGAGCGAACTAAAGTTCCTTTCAACTTTGGGCAAAGTTCATGAGAGAAATGCGTTTCTTGTTTGATTGCGGCTCTCCCATGTGCCTTAGCGTAAGGTTCTCCACAACCTGCTGCTAAAACTTGAAAGTAAGGTTCCAATAATTAGGCGAGTCCTTTGCAAATGGTTTTACCTCATGTACCCATCACCCCTCATGTAGAAGTTCCATGTTTAGGTGAGACGGGTCAGACTTGCTGAGCCTTCGTGCTCACTGCTTGTGTTTGAAGCTTTTGCAGGGTTCTATGAGGAAGGGACTCCCGAAGAGGAGACGGAACCCCAGGAGGGGAACCCCGTCGAGTGGGAGCCGTGCACGCCGCAGAGTTAGTGTGTGTGTGTGTGTGTATGTGTGTGTGTGTGTGTGTGTGTGTGCTACAAGGACACGTTAAAGGGCTGAACGTGCACTTGATGCGTAGTCTATGCCCGTGAGTGTAGACTGGACTTATTTTGATGTACAAATGTTCATAAACCCTTTTATGTAATAAAAGTTTTGCTTCCGCTTTGTACCTTTGATGTGTGTTATGCGGTGCTGTGCAACGCAGTACCCCTCAGCGTGATCCTGGCTCGACAATACCATGTGGTCGTGTCATTGTATGTGTGTGATCATGAGTAGAAGGACAAGCTCAGGGAGCTATCTACAACGAACTACAACAACAAGACTTTGAGATCCGTGAGCAACCAAAGCCACATGAACAAGGGAAGTGCCCCTTGACCATATTGATCCCATGTTTTGAAAGCTGTTTTGTTTGCGAAAACTGTGAATGCTTGAGTCAACTTGATGGGAAACCCTTTTATGGGAGTTTACTAGTTTTGTTAACCCCACTTGAAGCCAGGGAAGTTTATGAGTTAGGTATGGTCGGTTTTTTCTTTTTTGCATCTCTAATCTACGGGTTATGGGAAGCGATAGAATGTGTCTAGCTATTGCACTCATGAGAATAATAATAATGAGAACTTGATGTTAATGAACATGAATCGGGGGAGATCTAGGCAAGCTTGGTTCGTGGAAGTGGTAGAATGAGATGGTGGTTACTTGCCGTAGATCTAAGGATCGGTTCATGCGAGCACATGCCAGGATGACAGTGCCACCACAATGCCAAATATGGGTGCGGCTTAGCTGACTAATTAGGTAAGTTGCTAGATTGTTATGGACCGTGGAAGGCGCGGGGAATGGGAGTCGAGTGAGGACTGCCCTGTGAAATGCATGGCACAAGAGGGGGCCCGTGACACGACCCTACGGTCTTGTCGAGCCAGGATCACGCTGAGGGGTGCTGCGTTGCATAGCACCGGATAACACACATCAAAGGTACAAAGCGGAAGCAAAGTTTTATTACATAAACCAGTGTATGAACATTTTTACAACAAAATATGTTTAGTCTACACTCACGGGCATAGACTACGCATCGAGTTCACGTTCAGCCCGTGAACGTGTTCCCGGTAGCACGCACGCACACTAACACGGCGGCGTGCACGACTCCCACTCGACGGGGTTCCCCTCCTGGGGTTTTGTCTCCTCCTCGGAGTCCCTTACTCATAGACCCCTGCAAAAGCTTCAAACACAAGCAGTGAGCACGATGGCTCAGAAAGACTGACCCGTCTCTCCTATACATGAAACTTCTACATGAAGGTTGATAGGTTACATTAGGTAAAATAAGTTGCAAAGGACTCGCCTAATTAGTGGAACCTTACTTTCAAGTTTTAGCAGCAGGTTGTGGAGAACCTTACGCTAAGGCACATGAGAGAGCCGCAATCAAATAAGAAACGCATTTCTCTCATGTCCTTTACCCAAAGTTGAAAAGAACTTTAATTAGCTCTAAATTACAACAGTACATTAACAAGCAAGTTATATCTTTCAAATCAGCAAACTTTTAACATGATCTAGCCTGTTCTTTCTACGTCACCGTACAGTGAACAAGTGGTACTCACTGACCGCGAGGGACGGCGATTATAATCGATTTACACCTGCAGTGTTACCCGAATAACCCGTCACATACGCCCGTACTCGATGTTTCCTACAGCAACCATCACGGACGTCGTACGCGACCACCTTTCACCCGTCAGCCAAATATTGAACCGGTCGTATCGTCCCGAGCAAGAGGTCTCTGCGCGTGCATCCACAGTGCCGCCAGCCGATTTACACCTTGAGCTCTCAACCTACCCTCTAAACGACAGACAAAGCCTCAATACCCAGCTACCCGAGTTACATCGGTTTCCCGGTTCCCATATAGCCGGTAGGTCTCCGGTACTGTTCTAGCTTGTTCAACAGGCCCGCACACGGCTCGGTCCTCAATCGACACAAGCGAACCTATAGCACTGTAACACCCCAAAACCTGCTAAAGAGGGGAATTTAAAATTTTTTGGACGTATTGCATGTGGTGCAGAAATTCAAATTCAAACTGGAATTTAGATTTGAATCAAAACAGAACAAGGAAAAAAGAAAAAGAAAAAGAAAACCAAAACCGGCCAGTGGGCCGAAACCCACCAGCCGGCCCAAGACCGCGCGCGCCAGCCAGCCCAAACCCAAGCCCCTTCCCCTCTCTCCCTCTCTCTGACGCGCGGGGCCCACCGTCATCTTCTTCCCCCACGCGCTCCAACCGACCCCGGTCTCTCTCTCGCGCCCGATCGAAACCAACCCCGGAACCCGTGCTCCCAGCCCCAATTTCCGGTCACGGACGCCCCAACATGATCTCAACATATTGCCGCCCTCCCTCATCCATTTAAACGCCGAAAGCCGCCCCTTTTTCCTCCCCGATCGGCCATTTTTCTCTCCGGTGAGAACCGAAGCTTCTACCGCCGATTTCCTTCGATCCTTGCTCAAATTTCCTGATCTAATGTGCTGATCACGTTCCACCGCCGCTGGGGAGCCCTGCAGGTGAAGGAAACGACGTGTCTTGCGCCCCAACTGCCACTTCGACGTGCACCGAAGACCATCGCCGTTGAAGCTCGCCGCCGACCAACTTCCAGGTCCTCCGAGTGCAGGAAAATCCCTAAGTGAGCATCCCCTAACCCTCCGCAGCCGATCCGTGCAAAATGATGCGAGTTCTAGCGTGTAGCAGCAAAAGCTGAGGCTGCGCCGGCGAGATCACCGCCCCCCGCCGCCGCGCGCGCGGGCTGGCTCCGGCCAGGGCGACGTGGCCCCTTGAGGGCCGTCTATTTTAAATGACACGGTTGAAATTAAATCGACACGTACCGCTTCGGCAATCTAATCTGAGCCGTCTGTTTTAAATCCAACGGCCCACATCATCCCCGTGTTATAAAGGCCGGGATTCTTACGCGCTACCCCCTGGGGATCTCGGAAAACAAGAGCTAGCACTGGAAACTTCTAATCTAGCCCCTGGACCTTCAGAAATTTATGTAAATTCATTTAAAACTCAGTTTTAGCCCCTGGACTTAATAAAAATTAGGAAAATCCCTCTGTTATGTGTAATTAGGCCCCTGAAAATTTAGGAAATAGTAAATTAAACCCTGCAGTAGGGTGGATTTGCCTTTTAGACCCTATAGGAATATTAAATTTAGAAATTTGAACATGTGACTAGGATTTAAATTTAAATGGTGATGCAAACACATGTGCAAATATGAATTTAAACTCTTCTAGCACTTGGAAACTTTAGAATGAGTTGAAAATAGATTTTAGGCTGAAATGAAATCTGCCTAAGTGTTGCTCATTTTCATTTTCTCTAGAGACACATTTTAGGCTAGGAAATAATTCTAAAAACTAGTAAAATAGATTTAAATTGTTTCACATCAGAGAGGAAGTTCAAAAATATTTTATTGAACATTTTAGATCAGAATCTATTCTGTTTAGATGATATGTCTTACTATTTTAATATTAAAATTCACTTTTAGGTATAAAATTAAATCTGAAAATATAGGAAAATAAGTATGCATGATTTGAGATGTTAAATCAGGTCTTTATTTTCAAAAACTTCAAATTAAGATTTTGTAGAAGATCTACAAACCTGTTTGGAGTAGGAAACTTTCTTTCATGCAAATTTTGTGGCTAAGGAGTGTATAATTAAATATAGAGAATTTGTTCAAATGGGAAATTAGTATATAGTGTGCAACTAGAGATCTGAATACAAAAGATAGAAATAATGTATATGGTTAAAAGTGTATGTAGGTCTAAAATCAACACATTTAGGGTAACCACAACACTTAAACATGTGAATGACTTTAATATGTATGTATGTGTGGCTTGCATGAGTGAAAGTGTGAACTATGGCTTATGGATTGTTGTTTTCTTTTGCTATGTGTATTGGCATGAGTGGAACCTGCCCCAGAGCAAGTTCTCCCCTTCCAAGACCAAGACTTTCCATTCCCAGAGTAGCAGGAAGAAGGCAAGTGTCCTTGACCACTTTAATCCTATACTAGGATGTGTAGTTAGAATTTAATTGCATGGTCAAATTGGAGTATGATACCCATTCTAGGAAGTTTCCCTAGAATTGCATTATATTGTTTCCTTGTAGCTTGGGTTGGGATTTATTTGGTTATATCATTTATTTACATACTTATGCTTAGCCATGATTAGAATGGGACAAGTGGGATACGATATCATCAACTTATTTACCTTACTCTTGAATGAGATATTATGAGTTATGTAGAGGTAGGGATCGAGGCAAGTTGGATGATTTGGTTGGTGCTGTGTGCACGAGACTCGGGTTTGTGTTTAGTACTTGCCTGGATCCTAAGGACCGGTTCATGGAGCATGTAACCTGGCTTTACCGTGCCAACCACATGCTGAGATGGGGAAGCTTGGCCAATTAATTAGGTGTATCCCCGGTGTAGTATGGGTATTTTGGATGGTGCGGGGAATAGGTGTCAGCTGGACTACCATATAAACCGCAAGGCTCAAGAGGGGAACACTGCGGCGGGATTGGAGCCTCTTGTATGCTGTTAGGGGTGAAACCTCAGTGGGCCCACGCTCGTCGGGAATCCCTTTGTAAAGGCCTCTTAGGGATCTCCTGGCTACACACCTGGGAAGTGTGAACGTGGTTCGCGTCCACTGGCATAATGGAGGTTCTTTTAGTCCACACGGCAACGGGGGATGAAATCACTACATGTGGGTACAGTGGTGCAAACTCTGCAGAGTCCAAACTGTCATGACAGCCGTGCTCACGGTCAAGAGCGGCTTGGACTTATCCATGATTAGAGGATGATGGATTGGAAAATTGTGGATGTTAAGCGGGAAGCTTAACATTGGAGACGAGACTATGTTTACTTGATGATGGGTTGGGAGATTGGGACCATTTCACCTGTGTAGTAATGTAGGTGCTTAATAAGCTAAGGTGATAGGTATTAATTGCGTAGTGCTTTAACCATGAGTTCAACCTCTCCTTGCTCTAGCCATGCATGACATTACTTTCCCACACTTGCTGAGTACCAACGGTACTCAAACTTGCTGTTCTGTTGGTTTTAAATTGCTGCTCAGGTCAAGGGGATGATGTGGTGTTCAATGACCAAGACTTTGGACCCGAATAAGGTTTCTAGGTTCACGGAGTCCCCCGGGTAACGCCTGTGACGGAGCCCACAAGATTTATATTCCGCTGCTGTTTTATTTACATGTTATGAACTTATTATCATCCATCGAGACGTATGCTATGTAAGACTTATTTATATTCGAACACCTGGCTTTTAATGTGATGATGCTTCACTATTTGTCATCACATGTATGAGAAAATGATCCTGGCATACATGTGATATTCACTCGGTTGTTCTTTGGAGAAACTAGGTGTGACAAGCACCCAGGCCCCAAAGTCCTGCTGCCCTTACTCCCCGCTCGGTCTCATTTTTCTTGCCATGTGTTTCATTTGCTATCTTTACCCGAGCGATGTGCCTCTAGCATATTCTCGCGAGTAGTTCCAACTACTCGACTTGTACCGAATCCTACACTATCTTAGCATTGCAATAGCTAAACGGGGTTTTCAATACTAACCCCAACCCATGGTTTTCTTGGCTATGCAGTTGGATTTGAATCAAGACTCTAATGAAGACGTAAGTGGTATTCAAAGTAGATTCTCAAAACAATAAAAAATTGTAAAAAGGTTAATGCAAACCGGAGCTTGCCTTGCTGCTCTTGGTCGTAGGCTAGCTGCTCTTCCGGAGTGACAAAGTCTAAGACTTCGGGTTCCTCCTCAACCTTAGCGACTACATGAGATGACATGTACATATATCAATTTAAATGGATTTCAATTGAATTTAAACTTGTGAAGACTATAAGTCCTATTAGACAGACCCAATGACCCTGAAATTTTTACTGTGGTTTGGATACAACCTAAACAGAGACTTGGCCAATTTTTATTTGCACCAAAGCTCATTTGGGCTCTCCACAAATAATTATGTACTTGACCTTAATTGGAGCTCTTAGGGTGTTCTAGGGATTTTCATGGAGCAAGCCATGACTTTCTGAAAACTAGATTTTCATAGGGTTCTAAGAAGTTGGTTCCACTTAATTTTAAGGTTCCTATCTAAAGATATGAGCTAAACAATTTCAGAGAAATTCTGAAAAATGTTTCTGGACATTTTCCATTTTCTATGGAACAGTTTAATTAATCACCCTATTAGGTGGATCAAATAAGCTCAGATGGATCTGAAATTTTTATGGTAGCTCAGGGATATTTTGGTGAAGATCCCAGCAAAATTTCAGAATTTTCCTCCAAAGGGTTCTCCAGTTAAAATTCTAAACATTTTAAACTTTGTAGAATTAATTCTGGAGAAATAAAGATTTTCATAGAGTGAAACTTGATTTGATGGAAAGTATTCAAAGAGCTGAATCCAACAAAGTTTGGTTCACTCGATTTGGAGCTTCCTAGCCAAAGTTATGTGTGTTTGAAGTTTGAACGAAATCTGAAAATCAGGAAAATGTTTAAATCTGCATGTGGGTCCACGGATACACATGTCGGGCGCCGAAGCGACGGCACACCGGGCTACAGGTCTAATTCCTGCGCTGCCACAGTCGATCCGTGCCCACAGAAGATCAAACCGCCCAGTTTCCTCCCACTGACAGCGGGCCCGGCTCGGTCATCTTCAACCTCGCGCCTCCCGCGCGGTAGCGCCGCCGCGGTCGCCGGAGCACTGCCGAACTCGATCGTCCGGTCAGCTCCCGAGCTCCAACTCGCTGCTAGCCCCTAACTTGGTGCGCTGAACATGTTGGGAGGGTTTCCCCTCATCGACGTTGGCTCTAACCGACTCGTGATGGCGCAGCGGCTCATGAAGGGTCCGGTGACGTCGCTCCGGTGTACTAGCCTGCTAAACGCCTGTTGAAGCGTCTCTACAGCACCAGTGGTAGCTCAGGAAGCTCGACATGGCATAATCGGCAGGCTCGGGGAGGGCTCCAATGTGGGTCTCACCGTGCGCCCGATGCTGCCCGAATAAGCCGCCGTTGGCAAGCTCGGAATTACGCCATGTACAAGGGTTCTCATGTAGCACCCCAAAATTTTGATTTAAAACCCTAAATCATGTTAAGAGGGGAATTTAAAAATTTTTGGACGTGTTGCATGTTTTGCAAAAATTCAAATTCAAACTGGAATTCAAATTAAACTCAAATCAGAAAAGAAATAGAAAAAGAAAAAGAGAAAACAGAAAAAAACCGGCCAGTGGGCCGAAACCCACCAGCCGGCCCAACCAGCGCCCGCGCCAGCCCGCAGCCGCGCGCGCCGCTTTCCCCCACTGACAGGCGGGGCCCACCAGATCGTCGTCTACCTCGCACCAGCGCCGGACTCTCTCACCCGAATCGAAACCGATCGGGAATTCTCGCGTATTCCAGCCGAATTCTGTTCGGGGGCGACGCAAACTCGATCGAAACCACCCAGCCGCCCTCCCCCGTCTATAAAAACCCCGGCCTCGTTCTGTTTTTCCCACGCAATCCGCCGATTTTCCTCCGGTGAGAACCGAGACTTCGCCGGTGAATTCTGGCCGATCTAAGCTCGGAAATTCCGATCTAACTCGCTGGTCTTGATCCACCGCTTCCGGGGAACCTTGCAGGTGCAGAAAACTCGGTGACCTGCGGTGTAAACACAGCGCCGACGAGCCTCGCCGTGGTTTCGCCTCGGACCTCGTCGCCGATCACCTTCCAGGACCACCGAGCTCAAGAAAACCCCTGAGGTGAGATCCCCGACCTCCCCTCCACCGATCTATACCATAAAATCACAGTTCTAGGAAGAATTCTTGAAGATCCGAAAGTCTCCGGCGAGATCGCCGCTTCCCGCCGCCGTGCGCCGCCGGCAGCGCCGCCCGCGCTCGATCAGAGCGATGTGGCCGCTTGTGCGCCGTTTATTTTAAATCGCACGGTAGGGTTTAAACCCCCGCGTACCGGTTCGATGTTATAATCTCGGCCGTCGGTTTAAAATCGGACGGTCCATGTCAGCCCCGCGTTATAAAGACTGGAAATCTTACGTGCTACCCCCTGGGGTTCTTGGGAAATAAGAGCTAGCCCCGGAAACTTCTGATCTAGCCCCTGGAACTTCAGAAAATCATGTAAATTCATTAAAAAAATCAGTTTTAGCCCCTGGACTTAATAAAAATTAGGAAAAACTCCTCTGTTATGTGTAGCTAGACCCCTAAAAATTGTTAAAATAATATTATAGACCCTGTAGTGGGGTGAGTTTACCTTTTTAACCCTATTTGATATTTAATTTAGGAAATTGAATATGTGGCTAGTATTTAAAATTTAAAAAGTGGGACAAACATATTGTCAAATTTAAATTAAAAACTTTCTCAGTACTTAGAAAACTTTGAAGTGAGATAAAAATAGATTTTTGGCTGAAATGAATCTGTTTAATTTATTATTCCCTTTTATTAGTTATAGGGACACATTTTTAAGTAAAGAATAGTTCTGAAAATAGGGAAAATAAATGTAAAATAGTTTACATCAGAGGAAAAGGTCAAAAATATATTATTAAATATTTTAAATCAGAACCTATTCGGTTTAGATGATGTGTCTTGTTATTTTCATAATAAAGTTCACATTTAGGCATAGGAAATAAATCTGAAAATATAGCATCTAGTAAATGATAGATGAAGTTTCTAAAATCTAAAGAATTCAGTTTAGGGTTGGTAGAAGTTCTGAAGACACATATGAAGAAGGAAAATACCTTTCATGCATACTTGGTAGCTAAAAGGTGTAGTAATTGAATATAAGGAATTTATTTATATTGGAAATTCATATATCAAGTATGCAAGCCTAAATGTGAATACTAAAGTAGGAATCATATATACATGAATTAAAAGTGCAGGTAAGCCAAACATCAACACACATAGAGTAATCACAACACATAGAATTTTTGAATGGCTTTCATAAATGTGAATGTGTGGTTTATATGAAGTGGAAGTGTGAACTATGTCTTATGGATTGTTGCTTTTCTTTTGCTATGTGTGATGGTATGATGTAGAATCTGCCCCAGAGCAAGTTCTTCCATCCAAGATCAGGACTACCCATTCCAAGAGCATGTTTCCCTAGAATTGCATTACCTTGTTTCCTTGTAGCTTGGGTTGGGATTTATTTTATCATGTTATTTATTATTATGCATATGCTTAGCCATGCTTAGAATGGGATATTTGGGATATGAGATCATCAGTTTATTTTACCATACTCTTGAATGAGATATTGTGAGTTATGTAGAGGTAGGGATCAAGGCAAGTTGGATGTTTTGGTTATGTGCTGGGTGCACGAGACTCGGGTTTGTGTTTAGTACTTGCCTGGATCCTAAGGACCAGTTCATGGAGCATGTAACCTGGCTTTACCGTGCCAACCACATGCTGAGATGGGGCAGCTTGGCCAATTAATTAGGTGTATCCCTGGCGTAGTATGGGTGTGTTGGATGGTGCGGGGAATAGGTGTCAGCTGGACTACCATATGAACCGCAAGGCTCAAGAGGGGGCCACTGCAGCGTGGTTGGAGCCTCTTGTATGCTGTTAGGGGTGAAACCTCAGTGGGCCCACGCTCGTCGGGAATCCCTTTGTAAAGGCTTCGTAGTAATCTCCTGGCTACACACCTGGGAAGTGTGAATGTGGTTTGTAGCCACTGGCATAATGGAGGTTCTTTTAGTCCACCCGGCAACGGGGGATGAAATCACTACATGTGGGTACAGTGGTGCAAACTCTGCAGAGTCAAAACTGTCATGACAGCCGTGCTCATGGTCAAGAGCGGCTTGGACTTATTCATGATTAGAGTATGATGACCTTGGAGGTTGTGGATGTTAAGCGGGGAGCTTAACATTGGAAATGATGTTATGGTTATTTGATTATGATGATGGGATGGGTGTTTGGGACCATTTCACCTGTGTAGTAATGTAGGTGCTTAATAAGCTAAGGTGATAGGTATTGATTGCGTAGTGCTTTAACCATGAGTTCAACCTCTCCTTGCTCTAGCCATGCATGACATAAGTTTCCCACACTTGCTGAGTACCATTGGTACTCAACCTTGCATATTTGTTGGTTTATATTGCTGCTCAGGTCAAGAAAATGAGGTGGTGTATAATGATCAAGACTTTGGACCCGAAGAAGGTTTCTAGGTTCATGGAGTCCCCCGGGCAACGCCTGTGACGGAGCCCTCAAGAATAATATTCCGCTGCTAGTTTATTTACTTGTGATGAACTTATTATTGTCCAGCAAGACATTTGCTATGTAAGACTTATTTATATTCGACACCTGGCTTGTAATAAATGATGCTTCACTATTTGTCATCACATGTATGAGAAAATGATCCTGGCATACATGTGATATTCACTTGGTTGTTCTTCGGAAAAACCGGGTGTGACAGAAGTGGTATCAGAGCCAAGGTTGCCCGTAGGAACGTGGACCTAGGTAGAAATGGACGTATTTAAGGGCCCTATTTTCTTAAAAACTTTTTTACAAAGGTGTGGGTTGAAAAGTGTTATTTAATGGGGTCACTTTCTTCATCTTACCCCTACTTTCATTCAAAATAGGATTTTTGTTTAAAAGTTTATCTAACCTAAGTTTAAATGCTTTCTGTTTTAGATGGTTCGCATGATTCGCACCGCTCGCAAGTCCACAGGAGGGAGAGTTCCCGTAGTTGAACTTGCCCAAAGAGAGGAGAGCCGTCCGGTGACGTACCTTTCCTACGGATTGGCAGTAGGAGGCTTGTTACTCCGTCTTCAACGTATGCTCCAAGCCGCCGGCAATACGGGCAAGCTAATCATACACTACAGCTCCACCCGGACCATCCGTGAGAAGCGGGAAGAATGGAGTTCAGAGATGAGGATTATCCACGAAAATCAGCTGCTCAAGATCCACCACTCTCCAGCTTGTCGAGCGACACAGGTCGATGCGGAGAAGCATGTCACCTGGGAGGCCATCACCTGCCAGAGTCACATCTATCGTCGCCACCTGGACAGGACTGAGTACATGTATGTCCTCCAGCGTGAGAGTGGTACCACGGAGTACAAGTACCCACCAGTGCAGCAAGGGACTTCCCATGAGCACATGGACTTGTGCTTGGAGGATGCTGCTATGCTCAGCACTCGACTGCAGGAGTGTTAGCAAGAGCTTCAGGATGTTCGGGACACCCTGAAGGAAACGGAGGCGTTGCTGCGAGCCTGCTTGAGGGCGAGAGAAAGAGGAGATGGGAATGAACTGTGTGTCACCGTGAATAATACATGGACTCCTGACTCCCCAGATCGCCGGGCGATCAGGCGTCGTCGTACTTCTCCACCAGCAGCCTCCCCACCCAAAGCGGAGTCAGAAGGCAGCCGCAATAATGAGGAAGATCCCGAGGAGCCAGCTCAGTGATACGAGTAGTGTAGAGTTTTTTTCTTAGTTAGCAAGATGTATAGTCGAGTCGTTACATTAGTTAATGGTGTGTTAATGCTTGGTGTGTGACGTGAGTTGTGGAAGCCATGAGCAATTGTCCACAGCCTCGTCTTCAGATTGTTTTGCTTTGGTGTGTGAACCCACATGAAATAATAGTGCATTTATTTTTGTATGAGACATGAACCCTCAGAAATGTATAACAAAGCTTCAACACTTCAAAGTACAAACAAGTGAAAGTAGTGAGATAATACGTAATACTTTAAATAACATTTGGTTGATCATGCTAGATGGCCTGAAGAGGAAAAGGTCGCGCTGCCAACCCCGCCACCAACAACGATGAGGCCTGCAACCCTCATCTTTCAGGAGGCCAAGACAGGGGTGGTCGCCGTGAAGGAGTTGATCCCCTCCACCAAATGCTTGAGAATTAAAATCAGCTCATCCAGAACTTGACTCAAGTGGTGGCCAACTTGCATCAAGTTCCACCCCCACAAGCTGCACCACGCCAACCAAGGTTGAGTGAGTTTCTAGGAACTCAACCTCCAAAGTTTGCAAGTGCTGCTTAACCTCTGGAGGCAGATGATTGGCTAAACACCATTGAAAGCAAGATGAGAATCATACAGTGCCAAGGGTATGAGAGGGTGCTGTTTGCCTCTCATCAATTGCATGGACCTGCTGCTGATTGGTGGACCGCCTACGTGGCTGCCCATCATGACCCTGAGAACATCACTTGGGAAGAGTTCAAGTGTAGCTTTCGCAACCATTACATACCAAGGGGTGAACTCAAAAACAAGAGGAAGGAGTTTTTGGGGTTGCAGCAAGGTAACATGACGGTGAGGGAATACCTCACTAAATTTACTCAACTCTCCCGTTATGCCCCACGGGACATAGAGACTGATGAGCAGAAACAGGATTGTTTCGTGGAAGGACTTACCGCAGAAATGCAGTGTGCAATGTCCTCCAACGAGTACGAAAGCTTCCAAAAGATGGTGGACAGAGCATTTGTGGTAGAAAGGAAGCTGAAGGCCTTGGAAAATGAAAACAAGAGGAAGGCCGGGTGGTCACACCAAGCCTCCGGGAGCAACACCCACCCACGTCTGATGCAGCAACCCGCAGGGCAGACGAACCGTGCTGCGGTACCCTACTCAGCATCACGAGGGTACAACCCGAACTACAGGCCTCCGGCAGCACCAATACAGCCACACCGTCAGTTCGTACAGCAGCCTCGCCTTACATATCAACCTCGACCAGCAGTGCAAGGACCCCCAAACCAACCCCAAGACAGCAAAGGCCAGGCACCTAAGGTTGGGGTGCAATGTTTCAACTGTGGTGAAGTGGGGCACTACGCCCATAAGTGCCCAAAGAAGAAGCCCACGCAGCCACAACAGCAGAACGTAATGAGAGGACGGGTGAACCACGTCACAATGGAGAAAGCGCAAGAGGCACCTGATGTGGTAGTTGGTAAGTTTCCTGCAAATTTACACATTGCAACCCTGCTGTTTGATTCTGGTGCTACCCACTCGTTCATTGCTCAAGGGTTTGTTAAGAAGCATGATCTAGCAACAACACAAACGAACCATATGCTAGCAGTAAACTCTCGAGGTGGAGAAATAAGGACAAGACAAGTGTGTCCCAAGGTGAATCTAGACATTAATGGGGTAGTATTTACTGCCAACCTCATAGTGATAGATTCCCAAGGGACCGATATTATTTTGGGCATGGACTGGTTGACCAAACATAAGGGAATCATCCATTGTTCGACCAGAACGGTGGAACTAACGCACCCTAGTGGCACAAAAGTGAAGATTTTAACAATACAAGAGCCAAGGAGGGACATTAAATTAAATCAAGTTGAGGTGAAAAGTGGAGGAGATCAGGACCATCAGGGAATATCCAGATGTTTTTCCGGAGGAGTTGCCAGGTATGCCTCCGGATCGTGAAGTGGAATTCACAATTGAGCTAGTGCCTGGAACAGCCCCGATATACAAGAGACCTTATCGGATGGACTCCAAGCAGCTGGGAGAACTCAAGGATCACTTGAGAGAATTGACAGAGAAGGGGTATATTCGCCCTAGTTCCTCACCATGGGGAGCTCCAATCATATCTTGGCCCAAGAAGGACGGAACCCAGAGGTTATGCCTGGACTACCGTGCCTTGAATGAGGTAACCATCAAGAACAAGTACCCATTACCCCACATTGAAGACTTGTTTGATCAGTTGAGGGGAGCTTGTGTGTTCTTGAAAATTGATCTCAGGTCGGGATACCACCAACTTAAGATAAGACAATCTGATATTCCCAAGACAGCTTTCGTATCTCGGTACGGACTGTATGAATACACTGTTATGCCTTTCGGGCTAACTAATGCCCCGGCATACTTCATGTATCTCATGAACAAGGTATTCATGGAATATCTGGACAAATTTGTGGTGGTTTCAATAGATGACATTCTCGTCTTCTCCAAAGATGAAGAAGAACATGAGAAACATCTAAGGTTGGTGTTGCAGAGGCTGAGAGAACACCAACTATATGCCAAGTTGAGCAAGTGTGAGTTTTGGCTGAAGAGAGTTCCCTTCTTAGGACATATCATCTCGGAGGGAGGAATCTCCGTGGATCCGGCCAAAATCGAGGATATACAGAAGAGGAAGACCTCTGAAAATGTCGGGGAATTTCGAAGCTTCATGGGATTGCCTGGATACTATCGACGGTTTATTGAGGGATTCTCCAAGATCTCGAGACCCCTCACCAAACTGTTGGAGAAGGGAATCACATTCACATGGACGCCGCAGTGCAAGACGAGTTTTCAGGAGTTAAAGAAGAGATTAACAACAGCCCTAGTGCTAGTTATGCCAGATATGCAGAAGAACTTTACGATGTACTGTGATGCCTCTGGAAACGGGTTGGGATGTGTTCTCATGCAAGAAGGGCATGTCGTGGCTTATGCATCCCGGCAGCTCCGGAAGCACGAGAAGAACTATCCTACACATGACCTAGAGCTAGCCGCAGTGGTACACGCGTTGAAAATTTGGCGGCACTACTTGATGGGGAAGAGGACAGAGATATATACGAATCATAAGAGTTTAAAGTACATTTTCACACAGCCAGATCTCAACCTTAGACAAAGGAGATGGTTAGAGCTAATCAATGACTTTGATGTGGGCATCAACTATCATCCTGGGAAAGCAAACGTCGTGGCAGATGCTTTAAGTCGGAAAGTGCAGGTCAATAAGTTGAGCTTGAAGGACATGCCTGCAGAATTGAAGGACGAGGTTATAAGGCTCAATCTATGCCTTGTGAATAGTGGTGAAGCCATCGCCATGGAAGTGGACTCCACACTAGAGCGAGACATACGCGAGGGTCAAAAGAATGACGAGAAGATACAAGAGATCAGACAACTCATCAAGGAAAATAAAGCTCCTGGTTTCAGAGAGGATGAACAAGGTACGGTGTGGCACGGGAAAAAAAATCTGTGTGCCTGAAGTAAAAGAGATTCGTGAATTGATTTTGAAGGAGGATCACGATTCCGACTATTCCATCCATCCCGGGAGCACGAAGATGTACCAGGACCTCAAGAGCAGGTATTGGTGGTATGGCATGAAGCCAGATGTCGCGGAACATGTTGCCCTATGTGACACATGTCAGTTGGTGAAAGCAGAACATCAACGACCCGCGGGATTATTGCAACCACTCAAAGTGCCTGAATGGAAATGGGAAGAAATCGGTATGGATTTCATAGTGGGATTGCCTAGGACCCAATCTGGATATGATTCAATATGGGTCATCATCGACAGGCTAACCAAGGTAGCTCACTTCATCCCTGTGAAGGAAAGCTACAGTGGATCCAAATTGGCGGAGTTGTACATGTCAAGGATCGTGTGTTAGCATGGAGTGCCAAAGAAGATTGTGTCGGACCGAGGGACAAAGTTCACCTCAAGGTTCTGGCAGAAGTTGCATGAAACCATGGGAACCCATCTGAATTTCAGCTCTGCCTATCATCCCCAAACTGACGGGCAGACGGAAAGGACCAATCAGATTCTCGAGGATATGCTGAGAGCGTGTGCACTCAAAAACAATCGGAGTTGGGATAAGAACTTACCGTATGCGGAGTTTTCCTATAACAACAGCTATCAGACTAGTATGAAGATGTCACCGTTCGAAGCATTGTATGGGAGGAAGTGCAGAACTCCATTATTTTGGAACCAAACAGGGGAAAGTAAAGTGTTTGGTCCCGAAGTACTACAAGAAGCCGAGGCGAAAGTGAAGGAAATTCGTAACAACTTGAGGATAGCATAAACACGGCAAAAGAGCTATGCCGATGTACGGAGAAGAGAACTCGTTTTCAACGTGGGAGACTATGTTTATCTCAAGGTGTCCCCTATCCGAGGACTTCGTCGATTCAAGGTGAGAGGGAAGTTGTCACCTCGATACATCAGACCCTTTCAAGTGCTGGAGAGGAATGGCGAAGTGGCGTATCAACTAGAATTACCGGCTCGCCTATCGGATGTGCACGATGTATTCCATGTGTCACAGCTCAAGAAATGTCTGAGAATGCCTTAAGAGGTGTTACCCATGAATGAGGTGGATGTAGCTGAGGATTTGTCTTATGCCGAGCAACCAATCAAGATTTTGGAGACATTGGAACGCCTCACCAGAATTAAAAGAATCCGGATGTGCAAGGTGCAGTGGAAGCATCACTCGGAAGAGGAGGCCACATGGGAGCGAGAAGATGAGCTTAAGGCACAATTTCCGGAATTGTTTTCTTAGAAACACCAATCTCGAGGACGAGATTTCTTTTAAGGGGGGTAGAGCTGTAACACCCCAAAATCCTGTTAAGAGGGGAATTTAAAAATTTTTGGACGTATTGCATGGGCTGCAGAAATTCAAACTTAGTTGGAATTCAAATTCAAATTCAAACCAGAAAAGAAATGGAAAAAGAAAAAGAAAAACAGAAAAAAACCGGCCAGTGGGCCAAAACTCACCAGCCGGCCCACCCCATCCCGCGCCAGCCCGCAGCCGCGCGCCCCCCCTTCTTCCCACTGACACGCGGGGCCCGCCAACCTTTCTTCCTCCTCGCGCTCGCGCCCGCGGTCGGCCGGACTCTTCTCACCCCGAATCAAAACCGCCCCGGATCCTCGCGTATCCTAGCCGAATTTCGTCCGTGGGCGACGCAAACTCGATCACAACCGAACGCCGCCCTCCCCCGTCTATAAAAACCCCAGCATCGTCCCGTTTTCCCCCACGATCCGCCGATTTTCTCTCCGGTGAGAACCCGAGCCCCTCCGGCGAATTCTCCGGAAACTTCTGATCTAGCCCCTCGAAGTTCAGAAAATCATGTAAATTCATTTAAAAATCAGTTTTGACCCCTGGACTTAATAAAAATTAGGAAAAAACCCTCTGTTATGTGTAGCTAGACCCCTGAAAATTCTTAAAATAATATTATAGACCCTGTAGTGGGGTGAGTTTACCTTTTTAACCCTAGTTGATATTAAAGTTAGGAATTTGAATATGTGGCTAGTATTTAAAATTTAAAAGGTGGGACAAACATATTGTCAAAGACAAACTAAAAACTTTCCCAGTACTTAGAAAACCTTGGAGTGAGATAAAAATAGATTTTTGGCTGAAATGAATCTGTTTAATTGATTAATCACATTTATTGGTTATAGGGAAACATTTTTAAGTATAGAATAATTCTGAAAATTAGTAAAATAAATGTAAAATAGTTCACATCAGAAGAGAAGTTCAAAAATATATTATTTAATATTTTAGACCCAAAACCTATTCTGTTTAGATGAGGTGTCTTACTATTTTCATAATAAAGTGCACATTTAGGCATAGGAAATAAATCTGAAAATATTGCCAACTAGGTATAAAATGATAAATGAAGTTTCCAAAATCCGAAGAATTCAGTTTAGGGTTGGTAGAAGGTTTGCAGACACATATGGAGTAGGAAAATACCTTTCATGCATACTTGGTAGCTAAAAGATGTAGTAATTGAATATAAGGAATTTATTTAAATTGGAAACTCATATATATAGTATGCAAGCATAAATATGAATACAAAAGTAGAAATCATATACACATGTTTAAAAGTGCATGTAAGCCAAAAATCAACATACATAGAGTAACCACAACACATAGAATTTGTGAATGGCTTTCATAAATGTGAATGTGTGGTTTATATGAAGTGGAAGTGTGAACTATGTCTTATGGATTGTTGCTTTTCTTTTGCTATGTGTGATGGTATGATGTAGAACCTGCTCCAGAGCAAGTTCTTCCTTTCCAAGATCAGTACTACCCATTCCAAGAGCAGCAGGAAGGAGGCAAGTGTCCTTGACCACTTTGATCCTATACTAGGATGTGTAGCTAGAATTATTTGCATTGTCAATTGAAAAATATGAAACCCATGCTAGGATGTTTCCCTAGAATTGCATTACCTTGTTTCCTTGTAGCTTGGGTTGGGATTCATTTTATCATGTCATTTATTATTATGCATATGCTTAGCCATGCTTAGAATGGGATATTTGGGATATGAGATCCTCAGTTTATATTACCATACTCTTGAATGAGATATTGTGAGTTATGTAGAGGTAGGGATCAAGGCAAGTTGGATGTTTTGGTTGGTGCTGGGTGCACGAGACTCGGGTTTGTGTTTAGTACTTGCCTGGATCCTAAGGACCGGTTCATGGAGCATGTAACCAGGCTTTACCGTGCCAACCACATGCTGAGATGGGGCAGCTTGGCCAATTAATTAGGTGTATCCCCGTCGTAGTATGGGTGTGTTGGATGGTGCGGGGAATAGCTGTCAGCTGGACTACCATATGAACCGCAAGGCTCAAGAGGGGGCCACTGCAGCGGGGTTGGAGCCTCTTGTATGCTGTTAGGGGTGAAACCTCAGTAGGCCCACGCTCATCGGGAATCACTTTGTAAAGGCTTCGTAGTGATCTCCTGGCTACACACCTGGGAAGTGTGAATGTGGTTCGTAGCCACTGGCATAATGGAGGTTCTTTTAGTCCACCCGGCAACGGGGGATGAAATCACTACATGTGGGTACAGTGGTGCAAACTCTGCAGAGTCAAAACTGTCATGACAGCCGTGCTCACGGTCAAGAGCGGCTTGGACTTATTCATGATTAGAGTATGATGACCTTGGAGGTTGTGGATATTAAGCGGGGAGCTTAACATTGGAAATGATATTATGGTTATTTGATTATGATGATGGGATGGGAGTTTGGGACCATTTCACCTGTGTAGTAATGTAGGTGCTTAATAAGCTAAGGTGATAGGTATTGATTGCGTAGTGCTTTAACCATGAGTTCAACCTCTCCTTGCTCTAGCCATGCATGACATAAGTTTCCCACACTTGCTGAGTACCATTGGTACTCAACCTTGCATATTTGTTGGTTTATATTGCTGCTCAGGTCAAGAAAATGAGGTGGTGTATAATGATCAAGACTTTGGACACGAAGAAGGTTTCTAGGTTCATGGAGTCCCCCGGGCAACGCCTGTGACGGAGCCCTCAAGAATAATATTCCGCTGCTAGTTTATTTACTTGTGATGAACTTATTATTGTCCAGCAAGACATTCGCTATGTAAGACTTATTTATATTCAACACCTGGCTTGTAATAAATGATGCTTCACTATTTGTCATCACATGTATGAGAAAATGATCCTGACATACATGTGATATTCACTTGGTTGTTCTTCGGAAAAACCGGGTGTGACAATAATGGAGGTTCTTTTAGTCCACCCGACAACGGGGGATGAAATCAGTACATGTGGGTACAGTGGTGCAAACTCTGCAGAGTCAAAACTGTCATGACAGTCGTGCTCACGGTCAAGAGCGGCTTGGACTTATTCATGATTAGAGTATGATGACCTTGGAGGTTGTGGATGTTAAGCGGGGAGCTTAACATTGGAAATGATGTTATGGTTATTTGATTATGATGATGGGATGGGAGTTTGGGACCATGTCACCTGTGTAGTAATGTAGGTGCTTAATAAGCTAAGGTGATAGGTATTGATTGCGTAGTGCTTTAACCATGAGTTCAACCTCTCCTTGCTCTAGCCATGCATGACATAACTTTCCCACACTTGCTGAGTACCATTGGTACTCAACCTTGCATATTTGTTGGTTTATATTGCTGCTCAGGTCAAGAAAATGAGGTGGTGTATAATGATCAAGACTTTGGACCCGAAGAAGGTTTCTAGGTTCATGGAGTCCCCCGGGCAACGCCTGTGACGGAGCCCTCAAGAATAATATTCCGCTGCTAGTTTATTTACTTGTGATGAACTTATTATTGTCCAGCAAGACATTTGCTATGTAAGACTTATTTATATTCGACACCTGGCTTGTAATAAATGATGCTTCACTATTTGTCATCACATGTATGAGAAAATGTCCTGGCATACATGTGATATTCACTTGGTTGTTCTTCAGAAAAACCGGGTGTGACACCGACATCGTCGCGGCAAAGGCGGGTTCACATCAGCAGCACACGGAGTTGCTGCAAACGCTTATCGCCAATACGTCTCGCCCAGAGAGACGTCAAGACCGTGAGGAGCGTCAACAGAGCTCCTACTCCGACTTCCTGCCGACTCATCCCCCAGTATTCTCAAGGGCGGATGAACCTCTTGACGCGGACAACTGGCTCCGCGCGATAGAGATGAAGTTCGGGCTGCTCCAGATAAGCGAGCAGCGCAAGACTCAGTTCGCGGTCCAGCAGCTCCAAGGATCCGCGAGCGCGTGGTGGGCCAACTTCTGTGCTTCACAGCCCACCGACCGAGTAATGACCTGGACGGAGTTCCGGACGGCCTTCAGGGCCTATCACATACCGCCAGGTCTGATGAAAAGAAAGACGCAGGAGTTTCTACACCTGCAGCAAGGGAGCCGGAACGTGCTGGAATACTCCAGGGCGTTCAACGATCTCGAGCTCTACGCGTCGTATCACGCAGATACTGACGAGAAGCGGCGGGACAACTTTTACCAAGGGATTAACCCGATCCTGAAGGACAAGTTGGCGATGTTCAATTGCGGCAGCCTCAACGACATAATTGATGCTGCGATTGTTCAGGAGGACTCCGGCAAGGAGTAAGCGGCGGCGGAGAGAAAGCGAAGCGCGCCGCAGAGCAGCGGAGTGGGAGGCGGTCCTTCTCAGAAGTTTTGGATGGTGAATCACCCACCATCAGGTCCACGCTGGCAGCCACCACAGCGGTCGATGCCGTTCCGCTGTCGGCCGTACTCTTCACTGGCATTCAGGCCGGCACTGCCAGTACCACCTCCGCAGCAACAGCAACAGCGGGCGATGCCGCGTACGTATGCACCTCAGCAGCGCATGCCGTGCTTTCTTCCCCCGAGCACTACACTAGCAGCGGCCACATGTTACAAATGTGGTCGTCCAGGACACTTCGCGAGCAGTTGCCCGGAGAGGCAAGGCAGCGGAGTGGCACCGCAGTTTCCGGGGAGGAACCAACCCCGGAACCCTACTAATGCACGGCGGCAAACCCTAGGCCTGGCACCGTCCACCAGCTTGCCATAGAGGACGTGCCGGAGGGCGAGCCAATCCTTGTGGGTATGTTCCAACTCCACCAGCATCCCGCTATAGTATTGTTTGATTCAGGCGCCACGCATAGCTTCATTAACCAAGCTTTCATTGATAAATATAGCTTGCATGTACTACCCACCGATAGTCCTTATGTGATCTGTTCACCGGGTGGGAAAATCTCAGCAAGCATGATGGTCCCAAAAGCGCCATTGTGCTTGGAGGGTAGAGTATACCCTACGTCTCTCATAATTTTAGAGGGACAAAAGGTCGATGTCATCTTTGGGATGTCGTGGTTAACCCGCCACGGCGCTGTTTTAGACACCGTCCTCCGAATCGTGCATTTGAATTCGGAAGTGCACGAATCTCATTCCTTATTTCTGGAGAGTCCAGAAATAAAACTTCCAAGTGTCTATCAAGCCACAACCATCAGATTGGAAGATATTCCAGTGGTCCGAGAGTTCTCTGATGTATTCCCAGATGATTTGCCGGGGATGCCACCCGATAGAGAGGTGGAGTTCAAGATTGAACTTGCACCGGGAACCATGCCGATATCCCGAAGGCCGTACAAGATGGCGCCCAAGGAGTTGGCTGAACTGAAGACTCAGCTCACGGACCTTCTGGAGAAGGGTTTTATTAGGCCGAGCTCCTCACCATGGGGCTGTTCGGCATTATTTTTCAAGAAGAAGGATGAGACGTTACGGCTTTGCGTGGACTATCGTCCATTAAATGCCGTAACCATCAAGAACAAGTACCCGTTGCCACGGATCGACATGTTGTTTGATCAGTTGGTCGAAGCAAAGATCTTTTCCAAGATGGATTTAAGATCCAGGTACCATCAGATTAAGATAAGGGCTGAGGACATTCCAAAGACAGCTTTCTCGACAAGGTACGGACTTTATGAGTACCTGGTCATGTCCTTCGGCCTCACCAATGCTCCAGCTCACTTCATGTATTTGATGAACTTGGTATTCATGCCGGAGCTGGACAAGTTTGTCGTGGTCTTCATCGACGATATACTGGTGTATTCCAAGTCGGAGGAAGATCACAAGAAGCATCTGCGTATAGTCTTGCAACGGCTGCGGGATCACAAGTTATACGCGAAATTCAGCAAATGCGAGTTTTGGATATCGCAAGTGCCTTTTCTCGGGCATATCATTTCAGCGGAGGGTATCGCTGTAGACCCGAGCAAGATCACTCAAGTGCTGAATTGGAAATCCCTGAGAACTGTTCATGAGGTACGGAGTTTCCTCGGACTCGCGGGATATTATCGGAGGTTCATTCCGAACTTCTTGAAGATTGCCAAGCCTATGACAGAGCTGCTGAAGAAGGCTACCAAATATGTTTGGAGTCCAGCGTGTGAAGCAGCATTCGAGGCTTTAGTCAAGCACCTGACATCAGCACCGGTTTTGGCGCAGCCAGACACAACAAAACCGTTCGATGTGTACTGTGATGCATCCGGCATTGGGCTCGGATGTGTGCTGATGCAAGACCGAAGAATGGTCGCGTATGGATCACGGCAGCTTAGAAACCATGAGCAGAATTATCCAACTCACGATTTGGAGCTCGCTGCCGTGGTACTTGCACTGAAGATGTGGAGGCACTACCTACTCGGTAACCTCGTACATCTGTATACCGACCACAAAAGCCTCAAGTACATATTCACTCAGAAACAGCTGAACATGAGGCAACGAAGATGATTAGAACTGATAAAGGATTACGAAATAGAGATCCATTATCATCCGGGCAAGGAAAACATAGTGGCAGATGCGCTGAGCCGCAAGTCACACGTCAATAATCTGACCATCACACCGTTGGAAGAGAGCGAACCACCGCTACATGTGATTCCACATGGAGCTCTCTACAACTTAGCTTTGATCCCCACCATCCGTGAAGAGATAGCGGCAGCCCAGAAGAATGACAAGGGCCTGTCACATTTGCGGAGACGTGTAGACAGTGGGGAGCTGAAATGTTTCCGGAAGGACGGAGACGGCGTCCTAAGGTTCAAGGACCGGATCGTCGTACCCCGTAACCCGGAATTACAGAAGAAGATCTTTGATGAGTCTCACTTGTCAAAGTTTTCTATTCACCCCGGCAGAAACAAAATGTATCAAGAACTCAGAAGAAAGTTTTGGTGGACACGGATAAAACGGGAGACTGCAAAATACGTGTCCGAGTGTGATACATGTCGAAGGGTGAAGGCAGACCATATGCGGAAACCGGGACTGCTGCAACCACTGGGCATTCCTGCCTGGAAGTGGGAGGACGTGAGCATGGACTTCATCGTCGGTTTACCCACCACTTTTCAGAAGCATGATTCTGTGTGGGTGATCGTCGATCGGCTCACCAAAGTTGCCCATTTCATCCCGGTCAACACCAACTACAACGCTAAGAAGTACGCTGAACTGTACATCTCACGGATCCTATGCTTGTACGGCGTACCCCGTACCATCATATTGGATCGGGGCACTTTATTTGTGTCCCATTTTTGGGAGCAGCTACACGCTGCCTTGGAGACGAAGCTGATCCGTAGTTCAGCATACCACCCGCAGACGGATGGGCAAATGGAGCGGGTAAATCAAATCCTAGAAGACATGCTACGAGCTTGTGCTATCAACCACGGCAAGAATTGGGATGGTAACTTGCCGTTAGCCAAATTCTCGTACAACAATGGGTACCAAGCCAGCATAAAGATGACGCCCTACGAGGCGCTATACGGGAGAAAATGCCGCACACCACTGAATTGGTGTGAATCTGGTGAAAGGGTTACTTCCGGGATTGACCTGGTCAACAACACGGAAGAAAAGGTTCGACTGATTCAAGCGAACCTAAAAGCCGCTCAATCCCGTCAGAAACAGTATGCGGACCAGAGAAGGCGCCCATTACAATTCGAAGTTGGAGATCACGTATATCTACGGGTGTCTCCAATGAAGTGCGTAAACAGATTCGGGGTGAGGGGAAAGTTGGCACCCCGATTCATCGGTCCATTCCAGATTACCGAAAGATGTGGATCAGTGGCATACTGGCTGAAATTACCAGAAGCACTTTCCGGTGTGCACGACGTCTTTCATATTTCCCAGCTGAGGAAGTGTCTCAAGCTATCAACTACCATTCAGCTGGAAGACATTGAAGAACTGCAACCGGATCTCACCTATCGGGAGGAACCGGTGCGGATTATTGATGTAAAGGCCCGAACCACACGCAACCGTACGTTGTGGTTCTACAAAGTTCTATGGAGTAATCACTCCGTGGATGAAGCGACATGGGAGAGCGAAGAATTTCTTCGCGCCAACTACCCCGACTTTTTCACGTCGCATATCCGGTAATTTTCCACCGTCCTCTCTCATTTTCACCTTATAATCTCGGGGCGAGATTCTTTTAAGGGGGGAGGAATATAAGGGCCTCAGTTTTTGACACATAATTGAAGTGTTCATCACCATACACACATACCTCATTTGAGGAAAGATGATGAACACAAATGAAGAGCAAGTAACCACCATCAACATGCTCATTAGAGAACAAACTCACATATTGCAAAAGTGATATTTTCCACATGTGATATAGGTGGGCTGGACATATGAAAACTCCTACACATTGCTAAGGATGTCCATGCCAAGTTTCACCCAAATTCAAAACCTTTTTGAGGTCATTTTGTGTATAGTTAGAAAGAGGGCAGTTTGAAACCATATTCAAATTCAAACTGTTTTTATCCCATGAATTCAAAAGGGGGAGGCATATTCTGATTCAGCACATTTTTGTGAGCTCACACACCAATTTTCACTCCATTTGGAGTTGATCTTGACATGAGCTAAGTGGGACAAATTCAAACTTTATTTGAATTCAAAACTGAACTTGTGCTGAAATTCATTCAAACCAAACCCAATTTGAATTCTACTCAAATTCAAATGGCTCATGGGTGAATAATTTGAATTACCAGGGGTATTATGGGGCTCACTGTTTACAACAGTGATTAGGAGTAAATTTCAGAAGTTAAAATTGGAAGTGGGACCCACATGTCAGCCACTACTTCAAAACAAACTGACTGAAACGCAGCTCACTCGGTCCCTGGGTGCAGTGCGCGCGCGCCGCCGGGGGGCAGCCGGTGCCAGCTCCTGCTGCGTGCCCCAAGCCGGAGACCAGTCGCCGGGCTTCTTATCCCCTCCCCGGCGTGCTCCCATCACCTATTTCCTGAGCTACCGACGCACTCGGCCTGTTCTTCCACTGCAACCGCCGCCGCTCGAGCTCACGCTTGATCAAGTCCGATCACTCGCGAGCACAGCCTCCTCCACAGCAAAATGGCACCGGGAGATCGTGAGCAACCTTCTATGTTGGGAAATAGGCGATGCACTACTCTAGCAATTCCACCGTATCACCCAGGAAACATGCGAGTAAGAAGGTCATGGATTGTTACCACTAGACGCGCAGCGCAGCGGATCGTACATGCGCGTCGTAGCCGATCAGCGCAGCAGTAACAGCAGCGCCTCCACGGAGTGCACACGTACAGGGAGGAACGCCGTGCGTCGGTGTGCAAGCACCGTGCGCGCGGCAGGGTTTTCGGCGGCTGACCTGTGAGGGGCGGCGGCTGGGACTGCTATCTGGTGGAGACATCTGTCCGTAACCCTACCCCTCATATTTAGAGGCGCGCGAATGGGCTTTTAGGTCAGAGGCCCATAAGTACCCTAATTTCTTATGGATCAAATATCCATCAGGCCTTTATCCGAATTGTTATGATTGCCTCTTGGGCATATCACCAACAATCTCCCACTTGCACTAGAGACAATCATATAGCCAAGTTTTTCAATATTCCATCCCCTTAAGTGTGTGACCCATTAGGTTCATGTACAGTCGGTTATGAATGAAAACCGTTTTCAAACACAAGTCAGTAGAGGTACCTAGCAGGACATACTGACTCCCGAATGTACATAAAGATCTTATCGGCTGAACCTAGATACATTCACATGCTAATTCCTTTGCCACACGATACCAGTCAAGCTCAAGGCGAGATACGTGCCATCCTTGTGATAGCTCGACCATTCACTCGATCAAATAGTGGATTCAATCTATGACTAACTTTTAGTCATAATGATTAACTCTTTAATCATTTTGGCATGGCCATGCACTTTCAATCCAACTATCTCGAGGGGCCCAGAGATATCTCTCCTGTTATTTAGGAGGGGCAAATCCCATCTTGATCCGCACACATCTCATTCCATGCTTCATCATGCACCTGAAGACTATTTTTATGACCACCTAGTTACGGAGTAGCATTTGATAGTTTCAAAGTGCACAACTACACATAGTGAGAAACAATGGCGATCTCAGGTCAAAGAATCTAGCAGGTGTATCACTCAAGACCAACTGATGGCACATATGTAAATAACAATCCCAACAGTGTCTCGGAATGGGTCTATCCAACACCATGTTCACTAACATGTGTTCACATTATTAATTTGATATCTCCATATCTATGATCCGTGAAACGTGATGATCAATTAATACATGTGCTAGTCTGCGTACTATCATTATCTCATATAACAATGTAGACTAGGGATCATTTTGAGTAACATTATAATTAACAAAGAGTCTCACGAACAAGTCACATACTTGATGATCAATGTGAATAATAGTTACTCAAATAGTACATAAACATAGCTATGACACAAGTCTCCCACTACACAGTAGGATCACTGATGTAAGTATCTAATACCCATAGATCTCGTGTGCGTCTCATGCTTTGATTGTGGAAGAGGCTTTGTCAACGGATCTGCCATATTCAAATCCGTATGCACCTTGCATATATTCACATCACCTCGGTCGATAATCTCTCGAATCAGATGATAGCGTCGTAGTATATGTTTGGATCTTTTGTGTGATCTAGGCTCCTTTGCGTGTGCAATGGCTCCATTATTGTCGCAATAGAGATCCACAGGTCTGGATGCACTAGGAACAACACCCAACTCAGAAACAAATTTTCTGATCCAAACAGCTTCCTTTGCAGCTTCAGAAGCTGCAATATACTCCGCCTCCGTCGTTGAATCTGCTACTGTGTCTTGCTTGGAACTTTTCCAGCTCACTGCCCCTCCATTGAGGCAGAACACAAAACTGGATTGCGATCTAGAGTCATCCTTGTCTGTTTGGAAGCTAGCATCGGTGTAACCTCTTACAACGAGCTCTTCTTCACCTCCAAACACTAGGAATACATCCTTAGTTCTTCTCAAGTACTTAAGAATGTTTTTGACAACTGTCCAATGAGCCTCACCATAATCTGATTGATACCTGCTCGTAACACTTAGAGCATAGGATACATCTGGGCGTGTACACAACATGGCATACATGATAGATCCAATAGCTGAAGCATAAGGAATCGCTCTCATCCTCTTTTGCTCATCAGGCGTCGAAGGACACTGACTTTTGCTTAGAGTGATGCCATGTGACATTGGCAAGAAACCTTTCTTAGAATCTTGCATATTGAACCGATTCAATATCTTTTCAATATATGTGTCTTGGCTTAATCCAATTAACCTTTTAGATCTATCTCTATAGATCTTTATGCCCAAAATGTACGCTGCCTCTCCTAAATCCTTCATTGAAAAACTTTTCCTTAATGAGGATTTAACAGCATCTAGTACTGGAATGTCATTTCCGATCAACAATATGTCATCTACATATAGGACCAGAAATATAAGTGCACTCCCACTAGCCTTCTTGTAAATACAAGGTTCTTCTACGTTCTTGATGAAACCAAACCCTTTGACCACTTCATCAAAACGTAGATTCCAACTCCGAGATGCTTGCTTCAATCCATAGATGGACTTTTGAAGTTTGCATAATTTTCTAGCATTTTTAGGATCGACAAAACCCTCAGGTTGTGTCATGTACACATCCTCAGTCAGACTCCCATTAAGAAAGGCTGTTTTGACATCCATCTGCCATATTTCATAATCAAAATATGCAGCAATTGCTAGGAGAATCCGAACAGACTTTAGCATAGCGACGGGCGAAAATGTTTCATCATAATCAACACCTTGAATTTGTTTGAAACCTTTCGCCACCAATCGTGCTTTATAGATGTGAACTTTTCCATCCATATCAGTCTTTTTCTTGAAAATCCATTTGCAATCGATCGGTCTTACACCATCGATTGGATCAACCAAGTTCCAAACTTGATTCTCATGCATGGATTCTATTTCGGATTCCATGGCTCCAAGCCATTTCTCAGAGTCAGGTCCCATTGTTGCTTCAGTGTAGGTCACAGGCTCATTATTGTCCAACAATACCATGTCCTGTGGTTTCGTGGTTAGGAGTGTCAACTTTTCAGTTGCACGACGTACTCTTGTAGACCTTCGTGGGGCTGGTGTTTCATCAAGTGGTTGTACAACATCTTGTACATCCTGTATAGGATTAGAGGGTGCCGAAACATTTTCAGATATTTCTTGAATTTCTTCAAGATGCACCTTGCTCCCACTAACTCCTTTTGCGAGAAACTCTTTCTCCAAGAAGACACCATTGCGAGTAGTAAACACTTTACCCTCCGTTTTATTATAAAAATAATTTCCTTTGGTTTCCCTAGGATATCCCACAAAGAAGCATTTGTCTGATTTGGGAGTAAGTTTGTCTGACGTCAAACGTTTGACATAAGCATCACATTCCCAAACTTTGAGGAAAGACAATCCGGGACGTTTCCCGGTCCACATCTCATATGGTGTCTTCTCAACAGACTTAGTTGGGACTCTGTTTAGTGTAAACGCAGCAGTTTCAAGAGCATAACCCCAAAAGGATAGTGGAAGGTCAGTCTGGCTCATTATCGACCTAACCATGTCTAACAAGGTTCGGTTCCTCCGCTCGGACACCCCATTCTATTGGGGTGTTCCGGGTGGAGTCAACTGTGGAACAATTCCACATTGTTTTAAATGGTCATAAAATTCATGGCTCAAATATTCACCCCCACGATCAGATCATAGAAGTTTAATTGTCTTGCCCAACTGATTTTGTACTTCATTCTGAAATTCTTTGAACTTTTCAAAAGATTCAGACTTGTGCCTCATTAGATAGACACATCCTTATCTACTAAAGTCATCGGTAAAAGTAATGAAATACTGAAAACCACCTCTAGCTACCGAACTCATTGGTCCACATACATCAGTATGTATAAGTCCCAACAAGTCACTTGCCCTCTCACTTTGACCAGTGAAGGGTGCTTTGGTCATATTCCCAAGCAAACAAGACTCGCATGTGTCAAGTGATTCAAAATCAAATGAACTTAACAAACCATCTTTATGGAGTTTCTCAATGCGTTTCTCATTTATATGACCTAAGCGACAATGCCAAATAAAAGTGGGATTTAGATCATTTCGTCGAGCCCTTTTTGTATTAATGTTATAGACTGTTTTATCCTCAAGATCAAGAACATATAATCCATTCACTAATGGACATTGAGCATAGAAAATATTATTATAATAAATAGAACAATATTTGTTCTTTATTATAATCTCATAACCAGTAACTTCTTCCAAACATGAAGAAGATATAATGTTCTTGCTCAAAGAAGGAATGCAATAACAATTATTTAATTCCAAAACTAATCCTGAGGGTAATGACAAGTGATAAGTTCCGACAGCTATGACAGCAACCTTTCCTCCATTGCCGACCCGAACATCCAACTCGCCTTTTGCAAATCTTCTAGTCTCACTTAGACCCTGCAACGATTTGCAAGTGTGAATCATTGATCCGGTATCAAATACCCATGATTCACTAGAAGATGTAGCAATATTGATTTCTATAACATTTATACCTGAAGTGGAAGTCTCACTCCCTTTCTTCTTCTTATCCTCCAAGTACTTCTTGCAGTTCCTAGACCAATGCCACTTAGCATGACAATGGAAGCATTCATCACTAGGAGAAGGGCCTGATTTGCCCTTTGGCTTTGAGCTTGAAGACTCATTGGGAACCTTTCCCTTGCCTTTAGGATGCATCACACGCTTCCTCTTTTTATTCTCCTTTTGAACCATCATCACATGAGTGGTGTTTTTCTTAATGCTTTCCTCGGCTGTTTTAAGCATCCCATGCAATTCAGCCAATGTTTTCTCCATGACATTCATTTGATAATTCAATATAAATGGCTCATAGCTCGGTGGGAGTGACTGGAGAATAACGTCAATAGCCAGGTCATCCTTGAGTTCAGAACCAAGTTTGTCCAAAGTCTCAATGTAACCAATCATCTTGATTACATGGGGACTGACCGGGCTACCTTCTGCCAGCTTGCATGAGAACAAGGACTTTGAGATGTTGTACCTCTCAGCCCTTGCTTGGTTCTCAAACATTCCACGTAGTCCCTGAATCTTAGAATAAGCATCTGCATGCTCATATTGTTTCTGTAGATCAGGGGACATTGTGGCAAGCATGAGGCAGCTTGCATTAAGCGCATCATCGCAGTGCTTCTCATAAATCCTGCGAGTTGCGGCATTTGCATCATCGGGGAGGTCATTGGGGTATGGTTGCTCAAGAACATACTCAATTTTCTCTTGCCTGAGAACAATTCTCAGGTTGCGGTACCAATCAATAAAGTTAGCTCCATTGAGCTTTTCTTTCTCAAGGACAGATCGCAAATTGAAACCGGAATTGTTACTAGTAGACATGATCTACAATAGAAAATAAATATGCAAGGTTTTAGCACTATGTAATGTACCAATCTTTTATTAACAGTTTAATAAAAGACACCACCACTATATGAGCATCGTCCTCCCTCTAACGACATATAGTGGTTCAAGATCCATATTCACTAATTCCTAGTGAGCTTTGGCTTCACTGCTATAAAATTAGTAACATAGGTAAACAACCATTGTTAATCATATCTCTATATGATTCTTGTTTGTTGGGTAACATCCAATGCCCCGGCTCCCAACACTATGCCATAAAGCCCAAAACCGTTTTGATAGCTTTGTTGAGTAAACCAATACTATGCATGTGAATGTCCAACATTCACCCTATTCATTATGATAGATGACGGTATTTTGCTTTGGCAAACCTACCATACAACGATCAAAACAACATAGGTGCAGCTATAGGTAAATGGCATCAAATACTCAACTTTTCCGAGGGAAGCTATTCTATCATGACAAAACATCCACCATATGAAAAGCATGAAAAGAATAGTAGAACATCACATGCATACGATCATATCATATATGTGAATAGTATGACCTTTAGGATCATAGTGATCTCCATCACCATGGTTCCATCATGATCTACACTGCCATGTTTCCCTTCTTATGGTGATCACCATCGCCATCATGCTTGAGGTTTCTCAATGAATATAAAAGAAGCTAATACATCTAATAGCTATCAAATAAATTACATGAGAGATCAGGCATCACAGGGCGACACGCAGGTCGTTATACAAATATGTGACAACCTCAACCCGGTTGTGTTAAATTTGCAACACGCAGGCTGCACGAATTTTACACACAGATTATCACATCATATTTAGGCCATACCATTCACATCATTCCCTGCAAAAACAAGTTAAGCGTAGAACGATGTCTATCGCAGGTTTCAGGGCAGCGCCCTGAACAGCAAACGGAATTACATAGATCGCATCTATGAAATCACTATGAAAATCTCATCGAATTGATCAGATCAACCCGAATCTGAGCCATTCAGAATGCCTCAATTTTCATTGTGACTGGTTATCCACGAGAAGATCGCGACATATGACCGTGATCTGTTGGCTCAATCTGTTAGCTATGTACACTATTAGTCCCGATGGTGATTCCAGCCGGTAGGGACAAGTTGCGCACACAGCAGAGAAGGAGCACGAACTAATCCTTTAGTCATATGATGGCAATCTACTCTAACCAATTCCAAACCCCAAAAACCGAACTATAAAAATTCATCATATGAACTTGTCTGCAGTAGATCGCATCTAAGATCCAGACCAAAAACTACGCAAGTCGGCTCTGGTACCACTGTTGGGAAATAGGCGATGTACTACTCTAGCAATTCCACCGTATCACCCAGGAAACATGCGAGTAAGAAGGTCATGGATTGTTACCACTAGACGCGCAGCGCAGCGGATCGTAGATGCGCGTCGTAGCCGATCAGCGCAGCAGTAACAGCAGCGCCTCCACGGAGTCCACACGTACAGGGAGGAACGCCGTGCGTCGGTGTGCTAGCACCGTGCGCGCGGCAGGGTTTTCGGCGGCTGACCTGTGAGGGGCAGCGGCTGGGACTGCTATGTGGTGGAGACATCTGTCCGTAACCCTACCCCTCATATTTAGAGGCGCGCTAATGGGCTTTTAGGTCAGAGGCCCATTAGTACCCTAATTTCTTATGGATCAAATATCCATCAGGCCTTTATCCGAATTGTTATGATTGCCTCTTGGGCATATCACCAACATCCTAGACCCCGTGTTGGCCAGTGAGCAAGCGTCCTCGAGCTATACCAAACCGTTTCTCCGGCGGACTGAGCATCGCCGCCGATCGGGCTCTCGTGGACAGCACAACACAGCTGTTGTCACGTCCTCTTCTCTACACAAGAAAGGTGTGTGATTGTATGTAGATGGAGTAGCCGAAAGCCATTTGGTGATTGATCAACCCTCGGCCGAGAATTTCCAAATTTACTCTTGATCAGTTCACAAGGACCGAGCTCACCTTTGGGTGAAATTCGTGCTCTATACGCGAGGGTTGGACAAGCTCGTTACCTAGTAGCTTCTACGCACGATAGCGCCCATGCTCGAACTGGAATCAGAGAAAACCATCGAGAATCGGCCATGATATGGCCGTTTTCCCCGCCGCCATGGCTGAGCACCTCGGCTCACCGTCGAGAGCATAGTTGCCGGTATTTCAAGCTTCCACCCAGCCCTGGTTCGTGTTCCCCATGCTCTACTGATGCTCTCCGCCCGATTTCCGATCGATTTGGTGCACGGGAGAGCGGGACAGACCTCACTGGAACCCTAGCAGGTGCTGTCACCGGTGCGCACGGGTTTCCGGTCATCGCTGGCGGCCGGCGATCCCACCATCGAGTCCAGGGGGTCAGTAAAGGGGCAGGCGGCGAGTTTCGGGCCGGGGGGTGGCCGGGAACTCAATTCCGGTGAAGGTCGCCGGAGATCGCCGCCGCCGCGCAGTTGGTGCGAGGAGGGAGACGACGCACTGTGTGCGGGGCCCACGAGCAGAAGTTTAAACTTTTCCCCAAATTTCAGTTTCAGTTCAAACTTCAAATCCTCATAACTTGGGCTAGAAAACTCCAAATCGAGTGAACCAAATTTTGTTGGATTCAGCTCTCTGAGCACTTTCCAGCAAATCAAGTTTCACTTCATGAAAATCATTATTTCTCCAGAATTGATTCCTCAAATTTTAAACTGTTTGGAATTTTAACTGGAGAATCCTTTGGAGGAAAATTCTGAAATTTTTCTAGGATGTTCACCAAAATATCCTTGAACTACCATAAAAATTTAAGATCCATTTGAGCTCGTTTGGTCCACCTAATGGTGTGATTAGTGAAACTTTCCCAGAGAAAATAGAAAATGTTCAGAAACATTTTCAGAATTTTCTCTGAAATTGTTTAGCTCACATCTTTAGCTAGGGACCTTCAAATTAAGTGAGACCAGCTCCATTAGAACCCTCTGAAAATCTAGTTTTCAGAAATTCATAGTTTGTTTCATGAAAATACTTAGAACACCCTAAAAGCCTTCAATTAAAGTCAAGTACATAATTAATTGTGGAGGGCTCAAATGAGCTTTGCTGCAACTAAAACTTGACCAAGTCTCTATTTAGGTTGTAACCAAGCCACGGTAAAAGTTTCACAGTCATTGGGTCTGTCTAGTGAGAGTTATATACTTCACAACTTCAAACTTAATGCAAATGCATTTAAATTGATACATGTACCTCTTCTATCATGTAGTCGCTAAGGTCGAGGAGGAACCCGAAGTCCTAGACTTCGTTACTCCGGAGGAACAGCTATCCTATGACCAAGAGCAGCAAGGCAAGCTCCGGTTTGCATTAACCTTTTTACAAATGTTTATTGTTTTGAGCACATCTTTGAATACTATTATTCTTTGCATTAGAGTCTTGTTTGGAAACCCAAATGCATAGCCAAGAAAACCATGGGTTGGGTTTAGGATTACAAACCCCGTTAGCTGCTGCAATGCTAAGATATTGTAGGATTCGGTACAAGTCGAGTAGTTGGAACTACTCGCGAGTATAGGCTAGAGGCACTCGACTCGGGTAGAGATAGCACATGAAACACATGGCAAGAAAATGAGACCAAGCGGAGGGTAAGGGCAGCAGGACTTTGGGGCCTGTGTGATGTAGCTCCGCTTGTGTCGATTGAGGACCGAGCCGTGTGCGGGCCTGTTGAACAAGCTAGAACAGTACCGAAGACCTACCGGCTATATGGGAACCGGGAAACCGATGTAACTCGGGTAGCTGGGTGTTGAGGCATAGCTGGTCGTTCAGAGGGTAGGTTGAGAGCTCGAGGTGTAAATCGGCTGGCGGCACTGAGATGCGCGTGCAGAGACCTCTTGCTCGGGACGATTGGACCGGTTCAACATTTGGCTAACGGGTGAAAGGTAGTTGCGTACGGCGTCCGTGATGGTTGTTGTAGGCAACATCGAGTACGATCATACGTGATGGGTTATTTGGGTAACCCTGCAGGTGTAAATCGATTATAATCGCCGTCCCTCACGGTCAGTGAGTACCACTTGTTCACTGTACCGTGACGTAGAAATAACAGGCTAGTTGCATGTTAAAATGTTGCTGATTGACAGATGGACTCTGATTGCTAATGATTTGCTGTAGTTTAGAGCTAACTAAAGTTCATTTCAACTTTGGGCAAAGTACATGAGAGAAATGCGTTTCTTGTTTGATTGCGGCTCTCTCATGTGCCTTAGCGTAAGGTTCTCCACAATCTGCTGCTAAAATTTGAAAGTAAGGTCCTAATAATTAGGCGAGTCCTGTGCAAATGGTTTTACCTCATGTACCCATCACCCCTCATGTAGAAGTTCCATGTTTAAGTGAGACGGGTCAGACTTGCTGAGCCTTCGTGCTCACTGCTTGTGTTTGAAGCTTTTGCAGGGTTCTATGAGGAAGGGACTCCCGAAGAGGAGACGGAACCCCAGGAGGGGAACCCCGTCGAGTGGGAGTCGTGCACGCCGCAGAGTTAGTGTGCGTGTGTGCTAGCAAGGACATGTTCAAGGGCTGAACGTGGACTTGATGCATAGTCTACGCCCGTGAGTGTATACTGGACTTATTTTGATGTAAACATGTTCATAAAGCAGATTATGTAATAAAACTTTGCTTCCGCTTTGTACCTTTGATGTGTGTTATCCGGTGCTGTGCAACGCAGCACCCCTCAGCGTGATCCTGGCTCGACAAGACCGTGGGGTTGTGTCACCCCGCACCATCGTGTCTGACCAAGGTGCGTTATTCGTATCAAGATTTTGGGAGCAACTGCATGCTTCCTTGTGAACCAAGTTAATTCCGAGTTCAGCATATCATCCGCAAACCGATGGTCAAACGGAGAGGATAAATCATGTTCTGGAGGATATGCTACGGGCATGTGTCATCAATCATTGGAAGAATTGGGATGACCATCTCCGTTAGCAGAATTCTCATATAATAACGGTTATCAATCCAGCATCAAGATGGATCCGTATGAAGCACTTTACGGCCGGAAGTGCCGCACACCGCTGAATTGGTGTGAGTCCGGCGAGAGAGTGGTCTACGGGATTGATCCTGTGAATGAATCCGAGGAACGAGTGCGAGTGATTCAAGCCAATTTAAAGGCTGCTCAATCTCGGCAGAAAAGCTATGCAGATAAACGACGTCGACCTCTTCACTTTGACATCGGAGACCACGTGTATCTTCGTGTCTCTCCGATGAAAGGGGTTCATCGTTTCGGAGTGAAGGGAAAGCTCGCTCCATGATTCATCGGGCCGTTTGCTATCACTGAGATATGCGGACCCGTGGCCTATCGTCTGGAGTTACTGACGTCACTTTCGGGTATTCACAATGTTTTCCACGTCTCTCAGCCGCGGAAATGCCTTAAGTACCCAACCGCAGTTCATATGGGGAATATTGAGGATCTTCAACCGGATCTCACTTATTCTGAGTATCCCATACAGATTATCAACAAGAAGACTCGCGCCACAAGAAGTCGGACATTGCGATTTTACAAAGTCTTGTGGAGCAACCACACCGCTGATGAAGCCATGTGGGAAAGCGAGGAATATCTCCGTTTAAATTTTCTTGACTTGTTTGTACCATATGTCCAGTAGTCATCCTCCCTTCTTCTTTATTTTTGTAATCTCGGGATGAGATTCTTTTAAGGGGGAAGGAATGTAACAGCCCTAATTTTTGTAAAGTTTGAGTTCAACTTATGAAACAAAGTTAAGGCGATAAAAGACTATAGTTGTGTCACATGTATGATGAACACAAATATGGACATGTGAGGGAGTTCAAAATTTTCTCTAACCCATGCTCAACACATGTTAACCTGGGGAAAAGAATTTCACTTCCAAAACTCTAACTCATGTGCACCTCCTCTATGAGTAGAGTGGAGAGAATTTAAACGCAATTTGAATTCTTTTAAAAGGATTCCTATCCAGATTGTATAAATGCAACCAAATGAATTCACCGATGCATTCTCCATGTATAAATGAGCTCATGATCCAAGTTTGGATATTTTTGGAGCCCGTATACCAATTAATCCGAGGAATATTCCAGGGACAGTTCGAATTCAAATTTGAATTTAAAAACTGAACCAAACATGCTCAATTTTGAAATTTGAGTTTAGATTCAAATTCCTCACAACATGTTAGGTATACCATCCAATTTTGGTGGAATTCGGACGAAGGCGGTGCGGGAATATCAATGCACAGAGGAGGGAGATATTTGAGGTGTGAGGGCCCACGTGTCATACACACACTCGGACAAACTGACTCGATTCTGTTTTCCTCGGCTGAGCACCGATCGCGCACGACGATCTCCGGTGCCACCTCCTCCTTTTCAGTCGGTTTGCCTGTAACACCCCAAAAATCTTGTTAAGACCCTAAATCATGTTAAGAGGGGAACTTCAAAATTTTTGGACGTGTTGCATGTTTTGCAAAAATTCAAATTCAAACTGGAATTCAAATTAAACTCAAATCAGAAAAGAAATAGAAAAAGAAAAAAGAAAACAGAAAAAAACCGGCCAGTGGGCCGCAACCCACCAGCCGGCCCAATCAGAAACCGCGCCAGCCCGCAGCCGCGCGCGCCCCTTTCCTCCCACTGACAGGCGGGGCCCAGCAGTTCTTCGTCTACCTCGCGCCAGCGCCGGACTCTCTCACCCGAATCAAAACCGATCGGGAATTCTCGCGTATCCCAGCCGAATTCTGTTCGGGGGCGATGCGAACTCGATCTAAACCACCCCGCCGCCCTCCCCCATCTATAAAAACCCCGGCCTCGTTCTGTTTTTCCCACGCGATCTGCTGTTTTTCCTCCGGTGAGAACCCGAACCTTCTCCGGCGAATTCTGGCCGATCTACACTCGGAAATTCCGATCTAACTCGCTGGTCTTGATCCACCGCCTCCGGGGAACCTTGCAGGTGCAGAAAACTCGGTGACTTGCGGTGTAAACACAGCGCCGACGAGCCTCGCCGTGAATTCACCTCGGACCTCGTCGCCGATCACCTTCCAGGACCTCCGAGCTCAAGAAAACCCCCGAGGTGAGATCTCCGACCTCTCCTCCACCGATCTATGCCATAAGATCACAGTTCTAGGAAGAATTATCGAAGATCCGAAAGTCTCCGGCGAGATCGCCGCTTCCCGCCGCCGTGCGCCGCCGGCAGCGCCGCCCGCGCTCGATCAGAGCGACGTGGCCGCTTGTGCGCCGTTTATTTTAAATCGCACGGTAGGGTTTAAATCCCCGCGTACCGGTTCGACGTTATAATCTCAGCCGTCGGTTTAAAATCGGACGGTCCACGTCAGCCCCGCGTTATAAAGACTGGAAATCTTACGTGCTACCCCCTGGGGTTCTCGGGAAATAAGAGCTAGCCCCGGAAACTTCTGATCTAGCCCCTGGAACTTCAGAAAATCATGTAAATTCATTTAAAAATCAGTTTTAGCCCCTGGACTTAATAAAAATTAGGAAAAACTCCTCTGTTATGAGTAGCTAGACCTCTGAGAATTCTTAAAATAATAGTATAGACCCTGTAGTGGGGTGAGTTTACCTTTTTAGACCTGTTTAATATTTAATTTGGGAAATTGAATATGTGGCTAGTGTTTAAAATTTAAAAAGTGGGACAAACATATTGTCAAAATTAAATTAAAAACTTTCTCAGTATATAGAAAACTTTGGAGTGAGATAAAAATATATTTTGGGCTGAAGTGAATCTGTTTAATTTATTATTCACATTTAGGGACACATTTTTAAGTAAAGAATAGTTCTAGAAAATAGGGAAAATAATTGTAAAATATTTACATCAGAGGAAAAGGTCAAAAATATATTAGCAAATATGTTAGATCAGAACCTATTCTGTTTAGATGATGTGTCTTGTTACTTTTATAATAAAGTTCACATTTAGGCATAGGAAATAAATCTGAAAATATAGCAAATAGTAAATGATAAATGGAATTCTAAAATCCAAAGAATTCAGTCTAGGGTTGGTAGAAATTATGAAGACACATATGGAGAAGGAAAATACCTTTCATGCATACTTGGTAGCAAAAAGGTGTAGTAATTGAATATAAGGAATTTATTTAAATTGGAAACTCATATATATAGTATGTAAGTATAAATATGAACACAAAAGTAGGAATCATATACATATGAATAAAAGTGCATGCAAGCCACAAATCAACACACATAGAGTAACCACAACACATATAATGGTAAATGACTTTCATAAATGTAAATGTGTGGTTTGTATGAAGTGGAAGTGTGAACTATGTCTTATGGATTGTTGTTTTTCTTTTGCTATGTGTGATGGTATGATGTAGAACCTGCTCAAGAGCAAGTTATTCCTTTCCAAGATCAGGACTACCCATTTCAAGAGCAGCAGGAAGGAGGCAAGTGTCCTTGACCACTTTGATCCTATACTAGGATGTGTAGATAGAATTATTTGCATTGTCAATTGAAAATATGAAACCCATGCTAGGAAGTTTCCTTAGAATTGCATTACCTTGTTTTCCTTGTAGCTTGGGATTGGGATTTATTTTATCAAGTCATTTATTATTATGCATATGCTTAGCCATGCTTAGAATGGGATATTTGGGATATGAGATCATCATTTTATTTTACCATACTCTTGAATGAGATATTGTGAGTTATGTAGAGGTAGGGATCAAGGCAAGTTGGATGTTTTGGTTGTGTGCTGGGTGCACGAGACTCGGGTTTGTGTTTAGTACTTGCCTGGATCCTAAGGACCGGTTCATGGAGCATGTAACCTGGCTTTACAGTGCCAACCACATGCTGAGATGGGGCAGCTTGGCCAATTAATTAGGTGTATCCCCGGCGTAGTATGGGTGTGTTGGATGGTGCGGGGAGTAGGTGTCAGCTGGACTACCATATGAACCGCAAGGCTCAAGAGGGGGCCACTGCAGCGGGGTTGGAGCCTCTTGTATGCTGTTAGGGGTGAAAACTCAGTGGGCCCACGCTTGTCGGGAATCCCTTTGTAAAGGATTCGTAGTGATCTCCTGGCTACACACCTGGGAAGTGTAAATGTGGTTCGTAGCCACTGGCATAATGGAGGTTCTTTTAGTCCACCCGGCAACGGGGGATTAAATCACTACATGTGGGTACAGTGGTGCAAACTCTGCAGAGTCAAAACTGTCATGACAGCCGTGCTCAAGGTCAAGAGCGGCTTGGACTTATTCATGATTAGAGGAGTAATGGTTTTTGGATGTTGTGGATGTTAAGCGGGGAGCATAACATTGGAAATGCTGTTATGGTTATTGGATTATGATGATGGGATGGGAGATTGGGACCATTTCACCTGTGTAGTAATGTAGGTGCTTAATAAGCTAAGGTGATAGGTATTAATTGCGTAGTGCTTTAGCCATGAGTTCAACCTCCCCTTGTGTTCTAGCCATGCATGACATAACTTTCCCACACTTGCTGAGTACCATCGGTACTCAACCTTGCATATTTGTTGGTTTATATTGCTGCTCAGGTCAAGATAATGAGGTGGTGTATAATGATCAAGACTTTGGACCCGAAGAAGGTTTCTAGGTTCATGGAGACCCCGGGCAACGCCTGTAACGGAGCCCACAAGAATAATATTCCGCTGCTATTTTATTTACTTGTTATGAACTTATTATCGTCCATCGAGACATATGCTATGTAAGACTTATTTATATTCGACACCTGGCATGTAATAAATGATGCTTCACTATTTGTCATCACATGTATGAGAAAATGATCCTGGCATACATGTGATATTCACTCGGTTGTTCTTCGGAGAAACCGGGTGTGACATTGCCTCTGCCCTTATCTCCCCCGAAGGCTGCACAAGCGAAGTTCCACTCGTCTCGCTCGCTTGCGCGTAGTCCTCTGTTGCTCTCACGCGAGGCACCCAGCCACCGTTTCCTATGTTTTCTCTGATCGCCCAAGCAACCCAGCTCCCTTTGCCCGAGATTCCCACAGCAAAAAGGTTCGCCCCTGAGTGCTCTATCCGGCTAGCACCTTTCCTCCGCCGTCCCGAGCTCACTGGTGCCTAGAAACAGCAAAGTTTCCACTGCTCCCGAGTTGAAACTGAAGAAACCGGAACTGGTCACCGTGGCCAGCCCAAACCAGGAGTGATCACGCCCAAGCAAGCCACCCTATCGGTACACCTACAAGTCTAGTTGCTCACCTCTGAAGCTCAGCTCTAGCCATTGATCACAGAGGGAGATTTTCAGGATTTTCTCCTGGGCGGCAGAAACAGAGCTTGAGGTAAGGAATTGAAAAATTCGTCCTCAAATCGTGTTTGTTGTGTTTAAAACTTCACACACAGGATCTTAACTGCCTAGCACACCTCCTCCATCAATTTTAGACCAAGAAATTGAGTGTAGAGCGAGGAATCCGATGTCACACCCGGTTTATCCGAAGAACAACCGAGTGAATATCACATGTATGCCAGGATCATTTTCTCATACATGTGATGACAAATAGTGAAGCATCATTTATTACAAGCCAGGTGTCGAATATAAATAAGTCTTACATAGCAAATGTCTCAATGGACAATAATAAGTTCATCACAAGTAAATAAACTATCAGCGGAATATTATTTCTTGAGGGCTCCGTCACAGGCGTTGTCCGGGGGTCTCCATGAACCTAGAAACCTTCTTCGGGTCCAAAGTCTTGGTCTTTATACACCACCTCATTATCTTGACCTGAGCAGCAATATAAACCAACAAATATGCAAGGTTGAGTACCGATGGTACTCAGCAAGTGTGGGAAAATTATGTCATGCATGGCTAGAACACAAGGGGAGGTTGAACTCATGGTTAAAGCACTATGCCATTAATACCTATTACCTTAGCTTATTAAGTCCCTACATTACTACACAGGTGAAATGGTCCCAATCTTCATCATAATCAAATAACCATAACATCATTTCCAATGTTAAGCTCTCTTATATTTAATTACTACACCTTTTAGCTACCAAGTATGCATAAAAGGTATTTTCCTACTCCATATGTGTCTTCAGAATTTCTACCAACCCTAAACTGAATTCCTTGGATTTTAGAAACTTCATTTATCATTTACTAGTTGCTATATTTTCAGATTTATTTCCTATTCCTAAATGTGAACTTTATTATGAAAATAACAAGACACATCATCTAAACAGAATAGGTTCTGATCTAAAATATTTACTAATATATTTTTGACCTTTTCCTCTGATGTAAACTATTTTACATTTATTTTCCCTATTTTCAGAACTATTCTTTACTTAAAAATGTGTCCCTATAACTAATAAATGTGAATAATAAATTAAACAGAGTCATTTCAGCCCAAAATATATTTTTATCTCACTCCAAAGTTTTCTAAGTACTGAGAAAGTTTTTAATTTAATTTCTACAATATGTTTGTCCCACTTTTAAAATTTTAAATACTAGTCACATATTCAATTTCCTAAATTAAATATCAAACAGGGTTAAAAAGGTAAACTCACCCCACTACAGGGTCTATAATATTAGTTTAACAATTTTCAGGGGTCTAGCTACTCATAACAGAGGAGTTTTTCCTAATTTTTATTAAGTCCAGGGCTAAAACTGATTTTTAAATGAATTTACATGATTTTCTGAAGTTCCAGGGGCTAGATCAGAAGTTTCCGGGGCTAGCTCTTATTTCCCGAGAACCCCAGGGGGTAGCACGTAAGATTTCTAGTCTTTATAACGCGGGGCTGACGTGGACCGTCCGATTTAAAACAAACGGCTGAGATTATAACGCCGAACCGGTGCGCGGGAATTTAAAGTCTACCGTGCGATTTAAAATAGACGGCGCACAAGCGGCCACGTCGCTCTGATCGAGCGCGGGCGGCGCTGCCCGGCGGCGGGAAGCGGCGATCTCGCCGGAGATTTTCGGATCTTCGAGAATTCTTCCTAGAACTGTGATTTTATGGCATAGATCGGTGGAGGGGAGGTCGGGGATCTCACCTTGGGGGTTTTCTTGAGCTCGGAGGTCCTGGAAAGCGGTCGGCGACGAGGTCCGAGATGAATTCACGGCGAGGCTCATCGGCGCTGTGTTTGAACCGCAAGTCACCGAGTTTTCTGCACCTGCAAGGTTCCCCGGAGGCGGTGGATCAAGACCAGCGAGTTAGATCGGAATTTCTGAGTGTAGATCGGCCAGAATTCGCCGGAGAAGGCTCGGGTTCTCACCGGAGTAAAAAAAGCAGATCACGAGAGTAAAACGGGACGAGGCCGGGGTTTTTATAGACGGGGGAAGGGTGGCGTTTGGTTGTGATCGAGTTTGCGTCGCCCACGAGCAAAATTCGGCTGGGATACGCAGAAATCCAGGTCGGTTTTGATTCGGGTGAGAGAGTCCCGGCCGATCGCGGCACGGGCGCGAGGAAGAAGAAAGCTGGCGGGCCCCGCCTGTCAGTAAGAAGAAGGGGGCGCGCGCGGCTGCGGGCTGGCGCGGGTGCTGGTTGGGCCGGCTGGTGGGTTTCGGCCCACTGGCCATTTTTTTTTCTGTTTTCTTTTTTTCTTTTTCTATTTCTTTTCTGTTTTGAGTTTAAATTGAATTCCAGTTTGAATTTAAATTGTTGCAAAACATGCAACACGTCCAAAAATTTTTAAATTCCCCTCTTAACAGGATTTAGGGTCTTAACAAGATTTTGGAGTGTTACATCCGAGTTCTTTTCGAGGGTATACCGCTGGACCATATCGGGCACACGGTGCCGATAGGTTTGGAGCGCTCCCCGGCTTGTTTAGACCTCATGTCGGTCTTCTACATGATCCCCTGGTGCTTTAGAGCCGAAGATCCAAAAATTTGGTAGAGAATTCACCGTGCACGACCTCGTCGGAGCCCTAGGGTTTGCTGTTGCCAGTGCACCCTGTTTTCCGGCGAGTTTCAGCCGCCGGCGACGTCACCAACGTGTTCAGCGTGGGGGGAAATGGGGGGGGGGCGGCCAGAAGGGTGTCCGGAGGTGGCGGGGAAGTGCCTTTCCAACGACCTCGCCAGAGGTAGCCGCCACTGCCCTGTTTGTCGTGAGGCTGAAGGATAGGGATGACAGGTGGGACCCACTGTCGGAATTTCAACATTTTCCAGATTTTACCAATTCTGTTCAAAATTTGGAGAGCCATAACTTTGGGTAGGAGTGTCCAAATATTGTGAAACAAATTTTGCTGGATTCCCCTCAGAGAGTACTATCCAGGGGTGCATCCCAATATTTATGAAAATCCCTGGATTTGGCTCATTAATTCATCTAAATAAAATCTTGTATGAATTTTTACAGGAGTTATGTTTTTTGGAAAATTCCCAAATTCGGACAGGACAATCTTCCAAACTTCCTTGAACTGCAGTAAGATTTTCAGAGGCATTGGACATTATTGGCTTGGTAAAATGATGTGTTCATTCTTTATGTCTCTGAAAAATGGGAAAAACAATTTCAGCTTTTCCCTATTCTTTGTAAAATCCATATCTCCATGTAGGAAACTCCAAAAATGGTAAAACCAATTCCTATGGACTCAGGACATTTTGTACTTCACCAAAAAGTCTACTTTGCAGCATAGGAAAGCTTAATATCTAGGGGGCAAAGGCAGATTAGTGAAAACCACATAAGGATTTGTTGTGCTCACATGAAGCCATCTCATGAGCTCAATTTTTGCACACTGCCTAAATACCTTCCATAGAGGCTGAGGTTAAATTCTCAGCTTCATTGGACCTCTGGAACATGAGCTACCATCTTTTAGACTTAAGTATTCATATAATGGACTTAATCACATGGTGACTACTAGTATCCCTTTTCACCTAGCTTTCATCATCTCTAAGGGTTAGATCCAACAATAGAAACCTTGCTGTTGTTTATCTCTCTTATGTGTGAGTTAACTTGTACAACAGCTTTGAATCATTTTCTAAATTGCTTTTGAATACATGTGCATAAATCATCTTAATAGCACGTGACGTCGACGTTCGACGAGGATTCAACTCCACAGCGAGGATCTCCATCTCGTGACGAGTTTGGCGGATTCTCCGGAGGAAGACTAACTCCTTGCTTCTAACAAAACCGTTGAGCAAGGCAAGCCCCGGTTTGCATATCGTTACCGTTTTAAATTTTGCTTTACTTCACCTCATGGTTATTAGACTTGATAATGTGCATTATTTCTAGGATGTTTGAAACCCACTTGCATGGCTATTACATCCCTGAGTAGAAGGTTTAGTGTAGGCTTTGCCTCGTCGTAGATGCTAGGCTAATGTTGTATCTAGCTCGGTAGAAGTCGAGTAGTAAAAAGCTACTCGCGAGAAAGTTTGAGTAAGGGAGTTACTCGCGAGAGGTTGATGATAAGAGCACCCTTACAAAAATGAGATAGGGACGGGGATGTTCCTGTAGGATGGAGCTCTCAAGGTTGGTCTCGACCTGCGATGGGTGTGACAATTCTTGAGACCACATTTGGCCTGGACCGGGATGGTAAGGCAAATGTGGAGGTTGGTTGTAGCCCCGCCCGTGTCGGCTAAAGACCGTTTGTATGCGGCCCTGCTGGACATAATTGAGCTGTACCGGATATATAGTGGGGTATGGGACCCATGAAACCGATGTAACTCGATGGACCGTGATATAGAAACTCATCCTTCGCGTGGGAATGGCGTTGAGAAGGCGGGAGGTGTAAATCCTTTAGCGGGCAACTTCGACGTGTCCGCGTAGAGGACCATCCTGCTCGGCGCGAAACGTTTTTCTATGTCGGGGTGTCGTGTGAAAGGTTGCTGCGTACAACGTAAGAAAGAGCTCTTGAGAGAGTCTTTCGAGGCGGGTGTATGTGTCGTGTATTCCGGGTTGTTATTGATTCGAATCACCGTCGCTCGCGGAAGAGGATTGAGCATACATGCCCACTCCGCCGTGATGTAGTAAGAAGAGGAACTAAGTCTCTTAACATGCTGTTTGTGGATTAATCACTGTATTGGAACCTTGACTGAAGTAGATATAGAGCCAACTAAATTTCATTTCCACCTTAGGCTAGCAACATCGGGATAAGCGTTTCTTGTTTGATTGTGGACTTCTGGTGTTGTGAGGCGTGAGGGCCACTAAAATGAAGGCTATAAGAATCTGAATATAAGGATCAAGTTTAGTCAAGCTGCATTTTGCAAATTCCTGTTCCTACTTTCTTACTACCCCTGCATGTAGAGTTACATGTTTAGGATTGACGGTTAAGTCTTGCTGAGCCTTAGTGCTCACGGTTGCTTCTGAGTTGTTTTTGCAGGTAGCAGGATGCCTGCTATGAAGAGGATTGTTCGGTGAGACCTAGCCGCTGCCTTTCTTTAGTGAAGCTAGTAGGAAGCGTTCACGGGCTGAACGACTTCTCTTCGGTGTAGTTCGGGTCGAGAGTGATTAGATTGTCCAGCTAGTTTTAATTTCCGCTGCGTGTGTACTTATGTTATAAAAGATCTTATGTTGAGGAACAAAATGGTTTCATTATGTTCTTACGTCTCTTTTCAGGCTTGCTGTTGGGTGCCCCATCGCACGGCACCACCCACTGTGATCACCGGTTCTCACATTAAGGGGGGAGGGATGTAAAATCCCCAAAAAGTGGTAGCAAGAATTTTCAGCTCATGTACACTTAGGAAAATTGAGGGGAATTAAAACTTTGAATTGTAACGGTGTAAGTTCAAAGTGAGGAATTAAACTTCCCAAAAACTTCCAAACATGGAGATCTAAATGCATAACTTGGATCTTCATATTTCAAATATTCAACCTTCCAAATTTCAGCTCATTTGGAGGGGTTTTAGTGTTTGTTGGGGATTAAAAGAGGAAGCCCTCTAATCTTTATTTCAAATTCAGTTTCAAATTCCAATTTGCTCCATTTGCAAATTTGGTTCCACAAATGTGTTCTCCACATTTCAATTAGCAGCCATGCCAAAAATCAGAAACTTTGGAGTTGGTTTGCTATGTTTTTGGAACAATGCCAAAATGAGAATTCAAATTCCATTTCAAATTCAAATGACCAACCCCAATTCAAACTTCACACCAGAATTCAAATAATTTTGGATTCAACTTTTCAAACCATGACTTTGGGAGGAAGCAAAGGAGTCAATTTGGAGACAAATGGGAAAATATCAAAGGAGCATTAGGTGGGAGGGGGCCCACTGGTCAGTCACCACAGAGGCAAAGTCTCTGTTTTCCCTCGGCTGTTCATGCGTGGGCGCCAGCTCCCGGCTAAGTCCTCCGGCCGACGTTTCCACCGAGCTGCTTCCTCGCTGCTCTCGATGTCGGTTCGTGCGCGTGGGTGCTCAAAGCGGCCGCCGAGTGTATCCTCTGCTCTTATCCACGTTACACCGCAGCTCCTCAGCGCTCTGCTCGAACGCTCGCGGAAACAAACTCCCCCGGCGGAAGAACCTTTCGGCTCATTGACGCCCGGCGAACTCAACATGCCTCTCGCATGACTGAGCCATGGGAACGTGTAGGATCAAAGTACACGTGTAAGCCTACCAGAGGGGGGTGAATGGTAGATAAAAACTTTTCAGCGGAAACAACAAAACATCCCTCAGCAGAAAACCGATCTGTTAAAGAAACCGTGTGGTGCAACTAATATAAAGGTGTTCACCTATGACAAAACTAGTATAGATTGTATAGAATCATGTCACGAAGACGTCACAACAAGAATCATGAAAATCTGTTGAGAGAAACTCAAGTTACGATCGAAAGATCGAACAAAGGTCAATCTGTCCTACGCGAGAAAAACAGTTCTGGAATACTGTAAAGAAACTCGTGTAGATCAGAAACCACAAATTCAATGACCGTGAAATTTTCACATATGATAGATAATCAAGTTGTGAACACAACCCAAAAAGAATCACATCAATTGGATCTGTAAAACTCGAGTTATGATAAAACCACCGAAGCAAGGTAGTGCGGAACAGAAACTCGACGAGAAAAACTTGTCTGAAACAAGTCGGACGAACAAGGCACAAAAGTTCCTTTAGAATACGAATTTTATTTATCAAAGCACAAGAGGAACAGCCCCAAAGTCGTGCTCTCCACGAGCCTTGGCCTTCCTTTCTTATATAACTAGCTCTATGGCCAATCCAATTCAAACTAGGACTCCTACTCCTACTTGGATTCAAACTGTAACTTTCCAATACTGCTCAAGACTCTTCTATACCCAGATAGAAGCAATCTTAAGATTTCCGAACACCTTAGGAACGTCCCAAACATTACTAAAACAACTCTACTTCATGCCTAACATGAAATCCTGTTATAACCAACTCGAAACTTTCCATAAACAAACCATAACCGCCTCAGCCGCAGCCTGAGCGCAAAATCCAGCCGGTTGAACCTTTTCAACCATATCTACACTTCCATATCTCTTCACCACGCCTTGGAACCATGTTAACACGTCCATGCACTCCTTTCACACGTGCAAACACCTTCCAACAATGTCCACGATACCTTCATATGCATCATTCTTGATCCAAACATGCTGCGCGACCTCCCGATCAACTCAACCACGATTCCTCCCGAACTTGGTTGTTGAACCTCATCTTCTCCCTAAGACTAGTTCAACGGATCCCGTCACCAGCCATTCTTGAACTCAAGAAACACCTGCATATGAATAAACAACCAATACTTCCGAGCACAAGTCCTCGACTTGACTCTCGTTAGTTCCGAAACTACAACATCTTACGTGAGCACCTCACATAAGCATGTGGTAAACCATAGCAAAATGATATCAGCCATAACCATAAAAACACACCAAAAACTTAGTAAAATAATACTAAGCAAACTTTCCATAAGGGTAAAGAAAGTTCGAAACATTGCAAGTTAAAAGCAGAAACATTACAATCAAGCTCCGAACCTTACAAAAGCTAACCGGACCTTGAACCGGAGCTTACCAAAGCTAGTCGGACCCAGCGCCGGAGCTTACTAAAGCTTAGTCGGACCTAGCACGGAACTTATCAAAGCTAGTCAAACCTAGCACCGGAGCTAGCAAAAACAAGTCGGGCCTAGCCAAAATAAGTCAGACCTAGACAAAGCAAGTCGGACCTTATGTCGGACCTTGCCAGAGCTACACAAAACAAGTCGGACCTATCGTCGGACCTTGCAGGAGCTCGAACCTGGAGTCGAACCTTGTTAAAAAGGTGTTTTGGTAGTATTCAAAACTTTTATCGTCAAAGCCAATGTATTCAGCACACATAGGTCTCACAATCTCCCCCTTGATGAATGCATTGGCAACACCACTTAAAATCCGAACATTGGCTTATTCACATGAAAAGTTTTGAAAACAATTTCTCCCCCTTTGTAAATCAGAAATAAAATGAGAAGAAAAACAAAAATATCAAAAATTCTACCCCTGAGAAGAATCGTGCCAAAACACTTGTGAATGTGTGCAATGTGTGATCAATTTCTCCCCCTTTGACAATGTATTCAGCAAGGTACAAAAGAGAAATTTTTAATTTGTTATGAGCACATTATAACATACACATATAAAACAAAGCTCATCCAAATCGTACTATCAAGTAACTTACACTATCACATCAATGAGATAAAGTAGTGTAAGCCATGCTAGAGATCAAGTGTAATTTTCAATTTAAGCAAGTCATGATGTCACAAACTTAACTATTTCAAGACCTGAAAACATGACACTTGTTGCTGCATTGCATTTATCATTTAAAGCACAAATTTTGATCTTATGACATTTGCAAGAGATTATATGCAGCATCAGCCTTATTCTAACCAACCAAGCCAAGCCTATGTCATTTGACATTCAGAAGCTTAAGGACATGGTTTTAGTCATACACAACTCCTTTCAAGTTCATATCTAAGTGCAATGATAAGACATCTCAAAAGAAGAAGTGCGATGCATACATATTCTCTTGATCTTTTCTCATTTTTTTATTTGAACATAAAAACTCAACATGTGAGTTGATTACTTGATTAATTCTTTACGATTAAAAGCACTTGTGAGCATGCAACAAGTTCAAAACAGCAAGAAAGTTCGACCATGACCAGATTTAGTGTAAGTAATTATTCCGATTACTAGACATGGTAAAAACTACAAAATGTATAACACGAGTAATGTAGTAAGAACTTTCAGCATGAAAATGGAATCACAAAGTCATATATGCATGAAATACTATGCTCATATTATTTTAATTTCAGATTCACACATAGACTTCCCAAGTTTCAAAATTCTCCCTCAATTTAAGCCATGAGAATGCATAACCCCTATTTCACTATGAATGTATCAAAAACGAGTGAAATCCAAAGGTTTTGTAAAATGTCAGCCAATTGTTGTTCGGTATCTACATGGTGACGGACAATGTTCCCTTTTTCGACATTATCACGGAGAAAGTGATACCTAATGTCAATGTGCTTAGTTCTCGAATGTTGCATGGGGTTTTTAGCAATGCAAATAAGACTTGTGTTATCACAAAACAGTGGAACCATATCTAGATCAACCCCATAGTCCTTAAGTGTTTGAACAATCCAAAGAATTTGTGAGCAAGCTGTCACACCCGGTTTCTCTAAAGAGCAACCGAGTGAATATCACATGTATGCCAGGATCATTTTCTCATACATGTGACGACAAATAGTGAAGCATCATTATATTACAAGCCGAGTGTTCGAATATAAATAAGTCTTACATAGCATACGTCTCGATGGACGATAATATGTTCATAACATGTAAATAAAGCAGCAGCGGAATGTAAATCTTGTGGGCTCCGTCACAGGCATTGCCCGGAGGACTCCATGAACCTAGAATCCTTCTTCGGGACCAAAGTCCAGGTCATTGAACACCACATCATCCCCTTGACCAGAGCAGCAATTTAAACCAACAGAGAAGCAAGTTTGAGTACCGTTGGTACTCAGCAAGTGTGGGAAAGTAATGTCATGCATGGCTAGAGCAAGGAGAGGTTGAACTCATGGTTAAAGCACTACGCAAATAATACCTATCACCTTAGCTTATTAAGCACCTACATTACTACATAGGTGAGATGGTCCAAATCCCTCAACCCATCATCAATATTAAGTAACCATAATCTCATCTCCAATGTTAAGCTTCCCGCATAACATCCTCAACTTCCCAATTCATTGTCACACCCGGTTTCTCCGAAGAACAACCGAGTGAATATCACATGTATGCCAGGATCATTTTCTCATACATATGATGACAAATAGTGAAGCATCATTTATTATAAGCCAGGTGTCAAATAAGTCTTACATAGCATATGTCTCGATGGACGATAATAAGTTCATAACATGTAAATAAAATAGCAGCGGAATATTATTCTTGTAGGCTCCGTCACAGGCGTTGCACGGGGGACTCCATGAACCTAGAATCCTTCTTCGGGGCCGATGTCTTGATCATTAAACACCACATCATCCCCTTGACCTGAGCAGCAATTTAAACTAACAAATATGCAAGTTTGAGTACCCTGGGTACTCAGCAAGTGTGGGAAAGTTATGTCATGCATGGCTAAAGCAAGGAGAGGTTGAACTCATGGTTAAAGCACTACGCAATTTATACCTATCACCTTAGCTTATTAAGCACCTACATTACTACATAGGTGAAATGGTCCCAATCTCCCAACCCATCATCATAATCAAATAACCATAACATCATTTCCAATGTTAAGCTCCCTGCTTAACATCCACAACTTCCAAAGTCATCATCCTCTAATCATGAATAAGTCCAAGCCGCTCTTGACCGTGAGCACGGCTGTCATGACAGTTTTGACTCTGCAGAGTTTGCACCACTGTACCCACATGTAGTGATTTCATCCCCCATTGCCGGGTGGACTAAAAGAACCTCCATTATGCCAGTGGCCACGAACCACATTCACACTTCCCAGGTGTGTAGCCAGGAGATCACTACGAAGCCTTACAAAGGGATTCCCGACGAGCGTGGGCCCACTGAGGTTTCATCCCTAACAGCATATAAGAGGCTCCAACCCCGCTGCAGTGGCTCCCTCTTGAGCCTTGAGGTTCATATGGTAGTCCAGCTGACACCTACTCCCCGCACCATCCAACACACCCATACTATGCCGGGGATACACCCAATTAATTGGCCAAGCTGCCCCATCTCAGCATGTGGTTGGCACGGTAAAGCCAGGTTACATGCTCCATGAACCGGTCCTTAGGATCCAGGCAAGTACTAAACACAAACCCGAGTCTCGTGCACCCAGCACCAACCAAATCATCCAACTTGCCTCGATCCCTACCTCTACATAACTCATAATATCTCATTCAAGAGTAATGTAAATAAATTGATGATCTCATATCCCAATTATCCCATTCTAAGCATGGCTAAGCATAAGCATATGAATAAATGACATGATAAAATAAATCCCAACCCAAGCTACAAGGAAACAAGGTAATGCAATTCTAGGGAAACTTCCTAGCATGGGTTTCATATTTCAATTGACAATGCAAATAATTCTATCTACACATCCTAGCATAGGATTAAAGTGGTCAAGGACACTTGCCATCTTCCTACTGCTCTGGGAATGGAAAGTCCTGGTCTTGGAAGGGGAGAACTTGCTCTAGGGCAGGTTCTACTCATGCCAATACACATAGCAAAAGAAAACAACAATCCATAAGACAGGGTTCACACTTTCACTTCATACAAACCACACATACATACCTATGAAAGTCATTCACATTACTAAGTGTTGTGGTTATCCTAGATGTGTTGATTTTTGGCCTACATGCACTTTTAAACATATGTATATGATTTCTAACTTTTGTATTCAGATTTCTGTTTGCACACTATATATGAATTTCCAATTTAAACAAATTCTTTAATACACTCTTTAGCTACCAAGTTTGCATGGAAGGTAATTTCCTACTCCAAATGGGTTTTCAGATCTTCTACCAAATCCTAAACTTAAGTCTTTGGATTTGGAGACTTCATTTATCATTTTCTAGTTATGCATAACTATTTTCCTATATTTTCCAGATTTATTTTCTATTCCTAAAAGTGAGTTTTAATATTAAACAGTAGGACTTATTCATCTAAACAGAATAGGTTCAGATCTAAAATATTAAATAATATACTTTTGAACTTCTCCTCTGATGTGAACTAATTTAAATTTATTTTAACAGTTTTCAGAATTATTTCCTAGCCTAAAAATGTGTTTCCAGAACTAATAAATATGAACAACACCCAAACAGATTTCATTTCAGCCTAAAATTTATTTTTAGTTCATTCTAAAGTTTTCCAAGTGTTAGTAGAGTTTAAACTTGAATTAGCACTTGTGTTTGCCTTTCCTTTTAAATTTAAATCCTAGTCACACATTCAAATTTCTAAATTTAATACCATATAGGGTCAAAAAGGTAAATTCACCCTACTACAGGGTCTATTATATTATTTCATAAATTTCCAGGGGTCTAGCTAAACATAACCGAGGGGTTTTCTTAATTTTTATTAAGTCCAGGGGCTAAAACTGATTTTTAAATGAATTTACATGAATTTCTGAAGTTCCAGGGGCTAGATCAGAAGTTTCCGCGGCTAGCTTGTGTTTTTCCGAGATCCCCAGGGGGTAGCGCGTAAGAATCACGGTCTTTATAATGCGGGGGCCGACGTGGACCGTCCGATTTAAAACAGACGGCTGAGATTATAACGTCAAACCGGTATGCGGGGGTTCTATGTCTACCGTGCGATTTAAAATAGACGACGCACAAGCGGCCACGTCGCCCTGGCCGGAGCCAGCCCGCGCTGTCCGGTGGTGCGCGGCGGCGGGAGGCGGCGATCTCGCCGGAAAACTTTGGATCTTCGTCTATTCCTCCTAAAACTGGGATTTCATGGCATAGATCGGTAGAGGGGAGGTCGGGGATCTCACCTCGGGGTTTTTCTTGAGCTCGGAGGCCCTGGAAGGCGGTCGGCGACGAGGTCCGAGATGGAATCGCGGCGATGCACGTCGGAGTTGTGTTTAGAGTGCAATCTACCGAGTTTCTGCACCTTCGTGTTTCCCCGGAGGCGGTGGAACAAGATCGGTGCGTTAGATCAGAAATCCCGAGCGAAGGTCGAGAGAAAAAGGTGATCGGAGCTTTGGTTCTCACCGGGAGGAAAAACAGCCGATCGGGTGGGGAAAACGGGGCGATGCCGGCGTTTATATAGACGGGGGAGGGCGGCGTGTCGGTTGTGATCGAGTTGGAGTCGTCCGGGACCAGAATTCGGCTGGGGAACGTGGTTTTCTGGGGCAGTTTGGATTCGTGTGAGAGAGAAGTCCGGGGTCGGCCGAGCGCGCGCGAGGAAGAAGATAACGGCGGGCCCCGCGTGTCAGTGAGTGGGAGAGAGGAGCGCACGGCTGTGGGCTGGCGCGGGAAAAGGTGGGTCGGCTGGTGGGTTTCGGCCCACTGGCCGGGGTTTTCTATTTTTCTTATTCTTTTTCCATTTCTTTTCTGGTTTTGATTTGAATTTGAATTCCAATTTGGATTTGAATTTCTGCACCACATGCAATACGTCCAAAATTTTTTAAATTCCCCTCTTAACAGAATTTTGGGGTGTTACAGCTCTACCCCCCTTAAAAGAAATCTCGTCCTCGAGATTGGTTGTTCTAGGAAAACAATTCCGGAAACTGTGTCTTAAGCTCGTCTTCTCGCTCCCATGTGGCTTCCTCTTCCGAGTGATGCTTCCACTGCACCTTGCACATCCGGATTCTTTTATTTCTTGTGAGGCATTCCATTGTCTCAAAAATCTTGACCGGTTGCTCGGCATAAGACAGATCCTCTCGTACGTCAACCTCATTCATGGGTAACATCTCTTCAGGCGCCCTTAGACATTTCTTGAGCTATGACACATGGAATACATCATGCACATCCGATAGGCGAGCCGGTAGTTCTAGTTGATATGCCACTTCGCCTTTCCTCTCCAGAACTTGAAAGGGTCCGATGTATCGAGGTGATAACTTCCCTTTCACCTTGAACCGACGAAGTCCTCGAATAGGGGACACCTTGAGGTAGACATAGTCCCCCACGTTGAAAACGAGCCTTCTTCTCCGTACATCGGCATACCTCTTTTGTCGTGTCTGTGCTATCCTCAAGTTCTTGCGAATTTCCCTCACTTTCGCCTCGGCTTCTTGTAGTACCTCGGGTCCAAACACTTTACTTTCCCCGGCTTGGTTCCAAAATAGTGGAGTTCTGCACTTTCTCCCGTACAAAGCCTCAAACGATGACATCTTCATACTAGCCTGATAGCTGTTGTTATAGGAGAACTCCGCATACGGTAAGTTCTTATCCCAACTCCGATTGTTTTTGAGTGCACACGCTCTCAGCATGTCGTCAAGGATCTGATTGGTCCTTTCCGTTTGTCCGTCAGTTTGAGGATGATAGGCAGAGTTAAAATTCCGATTAGTTCCCATGGTTTCATGTAACCTCTGCCAGAACCTTGAGGTGAACTGTGTCCCTCGATCTGACACTATCTTCTTTGGCACTCCATGGTAACACACGATCCTTGACATGTACAACTCCGCCAATTTGGATCCGCTGTAGCTTTCTTTTACGGGAATGAAATGAGCTACCTTTGTTAGCCTGTCAATGATGACCCATATCGAATCATATCCTGATTGGGTCCTAGGTAGTCCCACTATGAAATCCATACCGATTTCATCCAATTTCCATTCAGGTACTTTGAGTGGTTGCAATAGTCCCGCTGGTCTTTGATGTTCTGCTTTCACCAACTGACATGTGTCACATAGGGCAACATGTTCCGCGACATCTCGCTTCATGCCATACCACCAATACCTGCTCCTGAGGTCATGATACATCTTCGTACTCCCAGGATGAATGGAATAGTCGGAATCATGAGCTTCCTTCAAGATCAATTCACGGATCTCTTTCACTTCAGGCACACAAATTCTTTTCCCGTGCCACACCGTACCTTGTTCATCCTCTCTGAAACCAGGGGCTTTATTATCCTTGATGAGTTTTCTGATTTCTTGTATCTTCTCACCATTCTTTTGACCATCGCGTATGTCTTGCTCTAATGTGGAGTCCACTTCCATGGCGATGGCTTCACCACTATTCACCAGGCATAGATTGAGTCTTATAACATCGTCCTTCAATTCTGCAGGCATGTCCTTCAAGTTCAACCTATTGACCTGCACTTTCCGTCTTAAAGCATCTGCCACGACAATCACTTTCCCAGGATGATAGTGGATGCCCACATCAAAGTTATTGATTATCTCTAACCATCGCCTTTGTCTGAGGTTGAGATCTGGTTGTGTGAAAATATACTTTAGGCTCTTATGACCCGTATATATCTCTGTCCTTTTCCCCATCAAATAATGCCGCCAGATCTTCAATGTGTGTACCACTGCAGCTAGCTCTAGGTCATGTGTAGGATAGTTCTTCTCGTGTTTCCGGAGCTGCCAGGACGCATAAGCCACGACATGCCCCTCTTGCATGAGAACACATCCCAACCCGTTTCCGGAGGCATCGCCGTACACCAAAAAGTTCTTCTGCATATCTGGCATAACTAGCACTTGGGCTGTTGTAAATCTTTTCTTTAGCTCTTGAAAACTCGTCTCACACTGCGGTGTCCATGTGAATGTGATTCCCTTCTCCAACAATTTGGTGAGGGGTCTCGAAATCTTGGAGAAACCCTCGATAAACCGTCGATCATACCCCGCCAATCCTAAGAAGCTTCGAACTTCCCCGACAATCTCAGGGGTCTTCCACTTCTGTACATCCTCGATTCTGGCGGGATCTACGGAGATTCCTCCCTTCGAGATTATATGTCCTAAGAAGGGAACTCTCTTCAGCCAAAACTGACACTTGCTCAACTTGGCATACAGTTGATGTTCTCTCAGCTTTTGCAACACCAACCTTAGATGTTCCTCATGTTCTTCTTCCTCTTTTGAGAAGACGAGAATGTCATCAATGAAAACCACCACAAATTTGTCTAGATATTCCATGAATACCTTGTTCATGAGATACATGATGTATGCCGGGGCATTAGTTAGCCCGAAAGGCATGACGGTGTATTCATACAGTCCGTACCGATATACGAAAGCTGTCTTTGGAATATCAGTTTGCCTTATCTTAAGTTGGTGGTATCCCGACCTGAGATCAATTTTCGAGAACACACAAGCTCCCCTCAACTGATCAAACAAGTCTTCAATGCAGGGTAATGGGTACTTGTTCTTGATGGTTACTTCATTCAACGCACGGTAGTCTACGCATAACCTTTGGGTTCCGTCCTTCTTGGGCACAAATATCACTGGAGCTCCCCATGGTGAGGAACTAGAACGAATGTACCCCTTCCCTGTCAATTCTCTTAAATGATCCTTGAGTTCTTCCAGCTGCTTGGAGTACATCCGATAAGGTCTCTTGTATATCGGAGCTGTTCCAGGCACTAGCTCAATCACGAATTCCACTTCACGATCGGGAGGCATACCTGGCAACTCCTCAGGAAAAACGTCTGGATATTCCCTGATAATCCTGATCTCCTCCACTTTCACCTCAACTTGATTTAATTTAATGTCCCTCCTAGGCTCTTGTATTGTTATAAACTTTACTCTTGTGCCACTAGGGTGAGTTAGTTCCACCGTTCTGGTCGAACAATGGATGATTCCTTTATATTTGGTCAACGAATCCATGCCCAAAATAATGTCTATCCCTTGTGAATCTATCACTATGAGGTTGGCAGTAAATACTACCCCATTAATGTCTAGATTCACCATGGGACACACTTTTCTTGTCCTTATTTCTCCCCTTGGATAGTTCACCGCTAGCATATGGTTCATTTGTGTTGTTGCTAGATCATGCTTCTTAACAAACCCTTGAGCAATGAACGAGTGGGTAGCACCAGAATCAAACAATAGGGTTGCAATGTGTAAATTGGCAGGAAACTTACCAATTACCACGTCAGGTGCCTACTGCACTTCCTCCATGGTCACGTGGTTCACCCGTCCTCGCATCATATTCTGCTGTTGCGGCTGCACGGGCTTCTTCTTTGGGCACTTATGAGCGTAGTGCCCCACTTCACCACAGTTGAAGCATTGTACCCCAACCTTAGGTGCCTGGTATTTGTTGTCTTGGGGTTGGTTCGGTGGTCCTTGTACTGCTAGTCGAGGTTGATATGTGGGGCGAGGCTGCTGTACAAACTGACGTTGTGGCTGTGTAGGTGTTGACGGAGGCCTGAAGTTCGGGTTGTACCCTCTCGGTGCGGAGTAGGGTACCGCAGCACGGCTCGTCTGCCTGCGGGTTGCTGCATCAGACTTGGGCGTGTGTTGCTACCTGAGGTTTGGTGTGACCATCCCGCCTTCCTCTTGTTTTCATTTTCCAAGGCCTTCAGCTTCCTTTCCATAACAAATGCTCTGTCCACCATCTTTTGGAAGCTTTCATACTCGTTGGAGGACATTGCACACTGCATTTCCGCTGTAAGTCCTTCCACAAAGCAATCTTTATTCTGCTCATCAGTCTCTATGTCCCGTGGTGCATAACGGGATAGTTGGGTGAATTTAGTTTGGATTCCCTCACAGTCATGTTTCCTTGCTGCAGCCCCAAGAACCCCTTTCTCTTGTTTTTAAGTTCACCCCTTGGTATCTAATGGTTGCGGAAGCTACGCTTGAACTCTTCCCAAGTGATGTTCTCAAGGTCATGATGGGCGGCCACGTAAGCGGTCCACCAATCAGAAGCAGGTCCATGCAATTGGTGAGAGGCAAACAGCACTCTCTCATACCCTTGGCATTGTATGATCCTCATCTTGCTCTCAATGGTCTTTAGCCAATCATCTGCCTCCAGAGGTTCAGCAGCACTTGCAAACTTTGGTGGTTGAGTCCCTAGAAACTCACTCAACCTTGGTTGGCGTGGTGCAGCATGTGGAGGTGGAGCTTGGTGCAAGTTGGCCACCACTTGAGTCAGGCTCTGGATGAGCTGATTCTAATTTTCAACCATTTGGTGGATGGGATCAACTCCTTCCCGACGACCACCCCTGTCTTGTCCCCCGGAAAGGTGAGAGTTGCCGGCCTCATCGTTGTTGTTGGCGGGGTTGGCACCACGACCCCTTCCCCTTCCGGCCATCTATCATGATCAACCAAATGTCAATTTAAAGCATTACGTATTAACTTACAAATTTTGCTTGTTTAAACTTTAAAATTTTGAGACCTTATTTCATTTATATTTTCTGAGGATTTCATGTCTTACTCGAACATAAATGCACTATAAATTCATATGGGTTTACACACCAAAGAAAAACAACCTGAAGACGAGGTTGTGGACAAACGCCCATGGCTTCCACAACTCACGTCACACACCAAGCATTAACACACCATTAACTAATGTAACAACTCAACTACTCGACAACATGCTAAACTAAGGGAAAGGACTCTACACTACTCGTATCACTGAGCTGGCTCCTCGGGATCTTCCTCGTTATTGCGGCTGCCCTCTGACTCCGCTTTGGGTGGGGAAGCTGCTGGTGGAGAAGTGCGGCGACGCCTGCTCGCCCGGCGATCTGGGGAGTCAGGAGTCCATGTGTTATTCACGGTGACACACAGTTCATTCCCATCTCCTCTTTCTCTCGCCCTCAAGCTGGCTCGAAGAAACGCCTCAGTCTCCTTCAGGGTGTCACGTACATCCTGAAGCTCCTGCTAACAGTCCTGCAGTCGAGTGCTGAGCATAGCAGCATCCTCCAAGCACAAGTCCATGTGCTCATGGGAAGTCCCCTGCTGCACTGGCGGGTACTTGTACTCCATTGTACCACTCTCACGCTGGAGGACATACATGTACTCAGTCCTGTCCAGGTGGCGACGATAGATGTGACTCTGGCAGGTGATTGCCTCCCAGGTGACATCCTTCTCCACATCGACCTGTGTCGCTCGACAAGCTGGAGAGCGGTGGATCTTGAGCAGCTGATTTTCGTGGATAATCCTCATTTCTGAACTCCATTCTTCCCGCTTCTCGCGGATGGTTCGGGTGCAGCTGTAGTGTATGATTAACTTGCCCGTATTGCCGGCCGCTTGGAGCATGCGTCGAAGACGGCGTAACAAGCCTCCTACTGCCAATCCGTAGGAGAGGTACGTCACCGGACGATTCTCCTCTCTCAAGGCAAGGGCTACTACCGGAACTCTCCCTCCTGTGGACTTGAGAGCTGTGCGAACCATGCGAACCATCTAAAACATAAAGCATTTAAAATTGAGTTAGATAAGATTTTAAACAAAACTTCTATTTGAATAACAATTGAGGTAAGAGGAATAAAGTGACCCCATTTAATAACACTTTTTAACCCACACCTGTGTAAAATAGTTTTTAAGAAAATAGGGTCCTTAAATACGTCCATTTCTATCTAGGTCCACGTTCCTACGGGCAACCTTTGCTCTGATACCACTTCTGTCACACCCGATTTCTCCGAAGAACAACCGAGTGAATATCACATGTATGCCAGGATCATTTTCTCATACATGTGATGACAAATAGTGAAGCATCATTTATTACAAGCCAGGTGTCGAATAAGTCTTACATCGCATATGTCTCGATGGACGATAATAAGTTCATAACATGTAAATAAAATAGCAGCGGAATATTATTCTTGTAGGCTCCGTCACAGGCGTTGCCCGGGGGACTCCATGAACCTAGAATCCTTCTTCAGGTCCGAAGTCTTGATCATTAAACACCACATCATCCCCTTGACCTGGGCAACAATTTAAACCAACAAATATGCAAGTTTGAGTACCGTGGGTACTCAGCAAGTGTGGGAAAGTTATGTCATGCATGGCTAAAGCAAGGAGAGGTTGAACTCATGGTTAAAGCACTACGCAATTTATACCTATGACCTTAGCTTATTAATCACCTACATTACTACATAGGTGAAATGGTCCCAATCTCCCAACCCATCATCATAATCAAATAACCATAACAACATTTCCAATATTAAGCTCCCCGCTTAACATCCACAACTTCAAAAGTCATCATCCTCTAATCATAAATAAGTCCAAGCCGCTCTTGACCGTGAGCACGGCTGTCATGACAGTTTTGACTCTGCAGAGTTTGCACCACTGTACCCACATGTAGTGATTTCATCCCCCGTTGCCGGGTGGAATAAAAAAACCTCCATTATGCTAGTGGCCACGAACCACATTCACACTTCCCAGGTGTGTAGCCAGGAGATCACTACGAAGCCTTTACAAAGGGATTCCCAACGAGCGTGGGCCCACTGAGGTTTCACCCCTAACAGCATACAAGAGGCTCCAACCCCGCTGCAGTGGCCCCCTCTCGAGCCTTGCGGTTCATATGGTAGTCCAGCTGACACCTACTCCGCGCACCATCCAACACACCCATACTACGCCGGGGATACACCCAATTAATTGGCAAAGCTGCCCCATCTCAGCATGTGGTTGGCACGGTAAAGCCAGGTTACATGCTCCATGAACCGGTCCTTAGGATCTAGGCAAGTACTAAACACAAACCCGAGTCTTGTGCACCCAGCACCAACCAAATCCCAGCTTGCCTCCATCCCTACCTCTACATAACTCATAATATCTCATTCAAGAGTAAGGTAAATAAATTGATGATCTCATATCCCAATTATCCCATTCTAAGCATGGCTAAGCATAAGCATATGAATAAATGACATGATAAAATAAATCCCAACCCAAGCTACAAGGAAACAAGGTAATGCAATTCTAGGGAAACTTCCTAGCATGGGTTTCATATTTCAATTGACAATGCAAATAATTCTATCTACACATCCTAGCATAGGATTAAAGTGGTCAAGGACACTTGCCTTCTTTCTGCTGCTCTGGGAATGGAAAGTCCTGCTCTTGGAAGGGGAGAACTTGCTTTGGGGCAGGTTCTACTCATGCCAATACACATAGCAAAAGAAAACAACAATCCATAAGACAGGGTTCACACTTTCACTTCATACAAACCACACATACATACGTATGAAAGTCATTCACATTACTAAGTGTTGTGGTTATCCTAGATGTGTTGATTGGCCTACATGCACTATTAAACATATGTATATGATTTCTAACTTTTGTATTCAGATTTCTGTTTGCACACTATATATGAATTTCCAATTTAAACAAATTCTTTAATGCACTCTTTAGCTACCAAGTTTGCATGGAAGGTAATTTCCTACTCCAAATGGGTTTCAGATCTTCTACCAAATCCTAAACTGAAGTCTTTGGATTTGGAGACTTCATTTATCATTTTCTAGTTATGCATAACTATTTTCCTATATTTTCCAGATTTATTTTCTATGCCTAAAAGTGAGTTTTAATATTAAATAGTAGAACTTATTCATCTAAACAGAATAGGTTCTGATCTAAAATATTAAATAATATACTTTTGAACTTCTCCTCTGATGTGAACTAATTTAAATTTATTTTAACAGTTTTCAGAATTATTTCCTAGCCTAAAAATGTGTTTCCAGAACTAATAAATATGAACAACACCCAAACAGATTTCATTTCAGCCTAAAATTTAGTTTTAGTTCATTCTAAATTTTCCAAGTGTTAGTAGAGTTTAAACTTGAATTAGCACTTGTGTTTGCCTTTCCTTTTAAATTTAAATCCTAGTCACACATTCAAATTTCTAAATTTAATACCATATAGGGTCAAAAAGGTAAATTTCCAGGGGTCTAGCTAAACATAACCGAGGGGTTTTCTTATTTTTATTAAGTCCAGGGGCTAAAACTGATTTTTAAATGAATTTACACGAATTTCTGATGTTCCAGGGGCTAGATCTGAAGTTTCCGGGGCTAGCTTGTGTTTTTTGAGATCCCTAGGGGGTAGCGTGTAAGAATCCCGGCCTTTATAATGCGGGGCCGACGTGGACCGTCCGATTTAAAACAGACGGTTGAGATTATAACGTCGAACCGGTACGCGGGGGTTTTATGTCTACCGTGCGATTTAAAATAGACGACGCACAAGCGACCACGTCGCCCTGGCCGGAGCCAGCCCGCGCTGCCCGGCGGTGCGCGGCGGCGGGAGGCGGCGATCTCGCTGGAAAACTTCGGATCTTCGTCTATTCCTCCTAAAACTGGGATTTCATGGCATAGATCGGTAGAGGGGAGGTCGGAAATCTCACCTCGGGGTTTTTCTTGAGCTCGGAGGCCCTGGAAGGCGGTCGGCTACGAGGTCCGAGATGGAATCGCGGCGATGCACGTCGGAGTTGTGTTTAGAGCGCAATCTACCGAGTTTTCTGCACCTGCGTGTTTCCCCGGAGTCGGTGGAACAAGATCGGCGCGTTAGATCAGAAATCCTGAGCGAAGGTCGAGAGAAAAAGGTGATCGGAGCTTCGGTTCTCACCAGGAGGAAAAACAGCCGATCGGGTCGGGAAAATGGGGCGATACTGGCGTTTATATAGACGGGGGAGGGCGGCGTGTCGGTTGTGATCGAGTTGGAGTCGTCCGGGACCAGAATTCGGCTGGGCAACGCGGTTTTCTGGGGCAGTTTGGATTCGGGAGAGAGAGAAGTCCGGGGTCGGCCGAGCGCGCGCGAGGAAGAAGATAACGGCGGGCCCCGCGTGTCAGTGAGCGGGAGAGAGGAGCGCACGGCTGTGGGCTGGCGCGGGAAAAGGTGGGCCGGCTGGTGGGTTTCGGCCCACTGGCCGGGGTTTTCTATTTTTCTTTTTCTTTTTCCATTTCTTTTCTGGTTTTGATTTGAATTTGAATTCCAATTTGAATTTGAATTTCTGCACCACATGCAATACGTCCAAAAAATTTTAAATTCCCCTCTTAACAAAATTTTGGGGTGTTACATTCATCATCCTCTAATCATGAATAAGTCCAAGCCGCTCTTGACCGTGAGCACGGCTGTCATGACAGTTTTGACTCTGCAGAGTTTGCACCACTGTACCCACATGTAGTGATTTCATCCCCCGTTGCCGGGTGGACCAAAAGAACCTCCATTATGCCAGTGGCCGCGAACCACGTTCACACTTCCCAGGTGTGTAGCCAGGAGATCACTACGAGGCATTTACAAAAGGATTCCCGACGAGCATGGGCCCACTGAGGTTTCACCCCTAACAGCATACAAGAGGCTCCAACCCCGCTGCAGTGGCCCCCTCTTGAGCCTTGCGGTTCATATGGTAGTCCAGCTGACACCTATTCCTCGCACCATCCAAAACACCCATACTACGCCGGGGATACACCTAATTAATTGGCCAAGCTGCCCCATCTCAGCATGTTGTTGGCACGGTAAAGCCAGGTTACATGCTCCATGAACCGGTCCTTAGGATCCAGGCAAGTAGTAAACACAAACCCGAGTCTCGTGCACACAGCACCAACCAAATCATCCAACTTGCCTTGATCCCTACCTCTACATAACTCATAATATCTCTTCAAGAGTAAGGTAAGCAAGTTGATGATCTCATATCCCACTTATCCCATTCTAAGCATGGCTAAGCATAAGTATATAAATAAATGACATAATAAAATAAATCCCAACCAAGGCTACAAGGAAATAAGATAATAAAAATCTAGGGAAACTTCCTAGCTTGGGTATCATATTCCAAATTGACAATGCAATTAAATTCTAACTACACATCCTAGTATAGGATCAAAGTGGTCAAGGACACTTGCCTTCTTCCTGCTGCTCTGGGAATGGAAAGTCTTGGTCTTGAAAGGTGAGAACCTGCTCTGGGGCTGGTTCTACTCATGCCAATACACATAGCAAAAGAAAACAACAATCCATAAGCCATAGTCCACACTTTCACTCATGCAAATCACACATACATACATATGAAAGTCATTCACATTTCTAAGTGTTGTGGCTACCCTAGATGTGTTGATTTTAGTCCTACATGCACTTTTAAACATATATATATTATTTCTAACTTTTGTATTCAGATTTCTATTTGCACACTATATACTAAATTTCAATTTGAACAAATTCTCTATATTTAATTAATACACTTCTTAGCCACAAAGTTTGCATAAAAGACAATTTCCTACTTCAATTAGGTTTTCAGATCTTCTACAAAATCCAAAATTGAAGTTTTTGGATTTGGAGACCTCATTTATCAGTTTCTAATTATGCATACCTATTTTCCTATATTTTCAGATTTATTTTCTATGCCTAAAAGTGAACTTTAATATTAAAATAGTAAGACATATCACCTAAACAGAATAGGTTCTGATCTAAAATGTTCAATAAAATATTTTTGAACTTCCTTTCTGATGGGAACCAATTTAAATTCATTTTACCCATTTTCAGAATTATTTCCTAGCCTAAAAATGTATTTCCAGAAATAATAAAAGTAAGCAGCACTTAGTCGGATCTCATTTCAGCCTAAAATCAGTTTTTAACTCATTCTAAAGGTTTTCCAAGTGCTAGGAAAATTTAAATTTGTATTTGCACATGTGTTTATATTACCTTTCTGAATTTAAATTCTACTCATATGTTCAAATTTCTGAATTTAATATCTTATAAGGTCTAAAAGGCAATTCCACCCTACTGTAGGGTTTAATTTACTATTTCCTAAATTTTCAGGGGCCTAATTACACATAACAGAGAGGTTTTCCTAATTTTTATTAAGTCCAGGGGCTAAAACTGTTTTTTAAATGAATTTACATGAATTTCTGAAGGTCCAGGGGCTAGATCAGAAGTTTCCAGGGCTAGCTCGTGTTTTCCGAGATCCCTAGGGGGTAGCACGTATGATCCCTGGCCTTTATAACACGGGGCTGACGTGGACATTTGGATTTAAAACAGACGGCTGAGATTATAACGCGAAGCGGTATGGGTTAGATCTATTCGGGACCGCCCGATTTAAAATGGACCGGCCTCAGGGGGCCACATCGCCCTCGCCGTGTGCGGGCGGCGCTGCCCGGCGGCGCGCGGCGGTGGGAGGCGGCGATCTCGCCGGAGAACTTTGGGTTTTCGTCTATACTCCCTAAAACTTAGATTTCTTGGCATAGAACGGAAGAGGGGAGGTAGGGGATCTCACCTCGGGGTTTTTCTTGAGCTCGGAGGCCATGGAAGGCGGACGGCGATGAGGTCCGAGGGGAAAATGCGGCGGTGCTCACCAGAGCTGTGTCTAGAGCGCAAAACACTGGGTTTCCTTCACCTGCAAGACTCCCCGGCGGCGGTGGAACATGACAAGCACGTTAGATCAGGAAATCCGAACGAGGATCGAAGTAAAACGGCGGTGGAAGCTTCGGTTCTCACCGGGAAGAAAAATGGCCGATCGGGGAGGAAAAAGGGGCGGATTTCGGCGTTTAAATGGGCGAGGGAGGGCCGCTGGAGTTGGTTTAGATGTGCCGCAGTGCGTGAGCTGGAGATCGCGGTTCCGGAGCAAGAAAATCGGCGTGGCAGCGGCGATCGGCGCGGAAGTCGCGTGGCGGCTGGGCGCGCGCGCGAGGAGGGAGATGACACGTGGGCCCCGCGCGTCTGAGAGAGAGGGGGGGAGCGGGCGTGGGTTTTTTGCCGGCTGAGGTGGGTTTCGGCCCACTGGCCGTTTTTCTTTTTTTTTTCTTTTTCCTTTTCCTTTTCTGTTTTGATTCATATTTAAATTCCAGTTTGAATTTGAATTGCTTTACCACATGCAATACGTCCAACATTTTTGAATTCCCCTCTTTAGGAGGTTGGTGATTCTAGAAAAACAAATCCATCCAAGAGATGTTACAGCTCTACCCCCCTTAAAAGAAATCTCGTCCTCGAGATTGGTGATTCTAGAAAAACAAATCCGGAAACTGTGCCTTAAGCTCGTCTTCTCGCTCCCATGTGGCTTCTGCTTCCGAGTGATGCTTCCACTGCACCTTGCACATTCGGATTCTTTTATTTCTTGTGAGGCGTTCCATTGTCTCCAAAATCTTGACCGGTTTCTCGGCATAAGAAAGATCCTCTTGTACGTCCAACTCATTCATGGGTAACATCTCTTCGGGCATTCTTAAACATTTCTTGAGCTGTGACACATGGAATACATCGTGCACATCTGATAGGCGAGCCGGTAGTTCTAGTTGATATGCCACTTCGCCTTTCCTCTCCAGAATCTGGAAGGGTTCGATGTATCGCGGTGATAATTTCCCTTTCACATTGAACCGACGAAGTCCTCGGATAGGGGACACCTTGAGATAAACATAGTCCCCCACGTTGAAAATAAGCTCTCTTCTCCGTACATCGGCATAACTCTTTTGTCGGGTTTGGGCTATCCTCAAGTTGTTGCGAATTTCCCTCACTTTCGCCTCGGCTTCTTGTAGTACCAAGGGCCCCAAACACTTTACTTTCCCCTGTTTGGTTCCAAAATGTAACAATCCCCAAAACTTGTAAATAGAAAACTTGAGCTATGAATAAAGTTGAGTTTGAATACAAGAAATGGGACTTACAAAAACTTTTGTCTACTCATGAAAGTGTTGGCATGTGCAATACAACTTGAATTTCAGTTTGAACTAAGAGGTGCACTTCAAAAAGAAGAAGGGCATTTTCAAAAGGGAAAAATTGAAAACTGTTGTTTAAAAAAGTGTATTTGCAATAGCCAACTCAAGGATCAGAGGACATATTTGAATTCCTCAGACCTCAATTAGGAGGGAGCCAAGTTTTGAGCAAATTTGGAGGTGCTTTGATATGAATATCAAAGGAACTTGTAAATTTCATCCAAATTTGAATTTAAATTCGAAACTGAGACACAACTGGTCAAATTTCCAAATAACTTTTGAATTTGGATCCTTCATAGGTGAATTTACACTGTGCCAAAGTTTAGAAGATCTTTTGGGGAGGAGCAGAGGTGGACCCACTTGCCATTGAGACATATAGACTTGCCCCTTAAGTCTTCTGTTCAGTGGGGCCCAATTGTCTGTGAGAAGGAAATGGGTCTCTGTTTCTCCTCTGCCGAGCGCTCGAGAGCAGAACCTCAGCGGCGACAGCGCACGCGCCGTGGCTTCCCGGCTTTCCCAACGAGCGAACCGCCTCGGTGGAGATCGATTCACGTATCCCTGCCGACCACAGCACCGGTCATACGCTCCTCACATCGATAGCGCTCTCTCTCACTCGAGTACTGCCCCCCCGGGCGATTTTTCCTCCGACGGCATGCACCCGAGCGATTCCCCGCCGGCCGGTTGCTCCACGCCGCTGCACGCCACGCTGAACCTCTCCACAGCATCGCCAGACACCACTGAACGTGGCCGACGCAAGAAACTGGCGCTAACCCCGTGGGAACCTCGGTGTCGAGCTCGGTTTGTCTCCACGGCACCGGGTGAAGCTGCCGGGACAAAAATCCGTCGCCCAGCCACCCCAGAGCCTCTCCTCTCCAGTTGCAAAAGCAAAAAGGTTCGCCTATACCTCTGCTCACTTCACTGCAACTCCGGCTGCCTGTCTTGGATGGTGCTCGCCGGAATTTTGACACGACCCCACTGGTCCTGTCGAGCCAGGATCGCGCTGAGGGGTGCTGCGTTGCACAGCACCGTATAACACACGTCAAAGGTACAAAGCGGAAGCGGAAGCTTTATTACATAAACAAGTTTATTAACATGTTTACATCAAAATAAGTTTAGTCCACACTCGCGGGCGTAGACTAAGCATCAAGTGCACGTTCAGCCCTCGAACGTGTCCTTGCTAGCACACACGCACACTAACTCTGCGGCGTGCACGACTCCCACTCGACGGGGTTCCCCTCCTGGGGTTCCGTCTCCTCTTCGGGAGTCCCTTCCTCATAGAACCCTGCAAAAAGCTTCAAACACAAGCAGTGAGCACGAAGGCTCAGCAAGTCTGACCCGTCTCACCTAAACATGGAACTTCTACATGAGGGTAATGGGCTGCATGAGGTAAAAATCATTTTTTGCAAGGACTCGCCTAATTAGTAGAACCTTACTTTCAAGTTTTAGCAGCAGTTTGTGGAGAACCTTACGCTAAGGCACATGAGAGAGCCGCAATCAAACAAGAAACGCATTTCTCTCATGTACTTTGCCCAAAGTTGAAAAGAACTTTAGTTAGCACTAAGCTACAGCATATCATTAACAATCAATGTCCCGCTTTCAATCAGCAACATTTTAACATGTAACTAGCCTGTTCTTTCTACGTCACGGTACAGTGAACAAGTGGTACTCACTGACCGCGAGGGACGGCGATTATAATCGATTTACACCTGCAGGGTTACCCGAACAACCCGTCACGTACGCCCGTACTCGATGTTGCCTACAACAACCATCACGGACGCCGTACGCGACTACCTTTCACCCGTTAGCCAAATATTGAACCGGTCCCATCGTCCCGAGCAAGAGGTCCCTGCACGCGCATCTCTGTGCCGCCAGCTGATTTACACCTCGAGCTCTCAACCTACCCTCTGAACGACGGGCAATGCCTCAATACCCAGCTACCCGAGTTACATCAGTTTCCCGGTTCCCATATAGCCGGTAGGTCTTCGGTACTGTTCTAGCTTGTTCAACAGGCCCGCACACGGCTCGGTCCTCAATCGACACAAGCGGAGCTACAGCACACAGGCCCCAAAGTCCTGCTGCCCTTACTCTCCGCTCGGTCTCATTTTCTTGCCATGTGTATCATGTGCTATCTCTACCCGAGCAATGTGCCTCTAGCCTATTCTCGCGAGTAGTTCCAACTACTCGACTTGTACCGAATCCTACTCTATCCTAGCAATGCAGTGGCTAACGGGGTTTGCAATCCTAAACCCCAACCCATGGTTTTCTTGGCTATGCAGTGGGGTTTCCAAACAAGACTCTGATGCACAACATAAAGAAAACAAGTATGTGCTCAAAACAATAAAAATTTATAAAATGGTTAATGCAAACCGGGGCTTGCCTTGCTGCTCTTGGTCGTAGGCTAGCTGTTCCTCCGGAGTAACGAAGTCTAGGACTTCGGGTTCCTCCTCGACCTTAGCGACTACATGATAAGAACAATGTATGTATTAATTAAATGCTTTTGTATTAACTTTGAAGTTGTGAAGTCTATAACCTTTACTAGATAGACCTAATGACTGTGAAACTTTTACTGTGGCTTGGTTACAACCTAAACAGAGACTTGGTCAAGTTTTAGTTGCAGCAAAGCTCATTTGAGCCCTCCACAAATAATTATGTCCTTGACCTTAATTAAAGGCTTTTAGGGTGTTCTAGGTATTTTCATGAAACAAACTATGACTTTCTGAAAACTAGATTTTCAGAGGGTTCTAATGGAATTGGTCTCACTTAATTTGGAAGTCTCTAACTAAAGATATGAGCTAAACAATTTCAGAGAAAATTCTGAAAATGTTTCTGAACATTTTCTATTTTCTCTGGAACAGTTTTACTAATCACACCATTAGGTGGACTAAATGAGCTCAAATGGATCTGAAATTTTTATGGTAGTTCAAGGATATTTTGGTGAACATCTCAGCAAAATTTCAGGATTTTCCTCCAAATGATTCTCCAGTTAAAATTCCTAACAGTTTAAACTTTAAGGAATTAATTCTGGAGAATTAAGGAATCTCATGAAGTGACACTTGATTTTCTGGAAAGTACTCAAAGAGCTGAATCCAGCAAAATTTGGTTCACTCAATTTGGAGCTTTCTAGCCAAAGTTATAAGGATTTGAAGTTTGAAGGAAATCTGAAAATCGGGGAAAAGTTTAAACTCGCGCGTGGGCCCAGGAGACACGCGTCGCACGCCGAAGCGACAGCACACCGCGGCCCACAAGGCTTTTGCGCGCCAGCACACCCGATCCCGGCCGCAGCCGGATCCCGATTCAAAATATCGGCCGCTGACAGCTGGGGTCCACCCCCTTCTTCAACCTCGCGACACCCGCGCTCCGCCGCCGAGGGACCTCGCCGGAGAGCTCGCCGCCGGCTGCTGTACAGCTTCAAACTTCTTGATTCTGGCCGCCCCTGCCTATTTTTACTTGGGGAACATGATCCGAGGGTCAGCTGCTCATGACAACGGCCGGAGCATGGTCGGCGACGAGCCGCCATATCGGAACGACTTCGGCCATGTCGGCTGATGCTCCTAGTGCCTCAGCTACTTGGGAAACCGGTCGGGGAGCATCAGTGGACCTCAGAGAAGGTCGACATGAACTCGGGGCAGCTCGGGGAAGGCCCGAAATAGGTCCTCACCGTGCGCCCGATACCCCCCGTGCGTTCCGCCATTAGTAGACCTTGAATTACGCCGGGCACAGAAGTTCTCCGGCCCAGAGTTGTGAAGGCAACTTGTGCGTCACCGTGTCTAGTTCGTGTGGGAGTGGCCTGAGGCCCTCTAATCCTTTCTAGAGCACGAATTAAACAGAATCGTACCCGAGGGTCGTTCTGCACACAGAAAGGGGAAAAGTGGAAATTCGCCGCCGGTGAGCAACCACTCGAGCTGTGGCTCGGGGATGAGCAGCACCGATCACTTGCGCGTCCAAGGGTGCCTTGGCTCGGGCGTGACAACGCCCAGGTTGGGCTGTCCACGAGAGCCCGAGGTGCGGCGGTTTCCAGTTCCGAGTTTGATCTTTCGGCACAGCCGATATCACTCGGTTTCAATCGATTTCTATCAATGGGAAGGATGGAGGATGGTTGCTAGTACCTTGCTGGGACCTTGGAATGGAAAGAGGGAGCTGCGATCGGCTTGATCAAGCAGGAACTCGAGCGGCGGCGATGGCAGTGGGAAAAGCAGTCGCGCACGTCGGTAGCTCGGGGAAATGGTGACTGAGGCACGCCGGGGAGGGAATAAATAGCTCGGCCGGCTGGCCTCCGGCTTGGGGCACGCAGCAGGAGCTGGCGCCGGCCGGCCCCTTCGGTGGCGCGCGCGCACAACAGCCGGGAACCGACTGAACTGTGGTTCAGTCGGTTTGCTTTGAGGCTGAGGCTGACATGTGGGTCCCACTCCTCTTTTAACCTCTGAAATTTATTCCTAACAGCTGTGGTAAACAGTGAACCCTATTCTACCCTTGGCAACTCAAATTATTCACCCAAGAGCCATTTGAATTGATCAAAGTTCAAATGAGGTTTGGTTTGAATGAATTTCAGCACAAGTGCAGTTTGAAATTCAAATAAAGTTTGAATTTCTCCCCCTTAGCTCATGTCAAGATCAACTCCAAATGGAGTGAAAATTGGTGTGTGAGCTCACAAAAATGTGCTGAGCAAGAATATGCCTTCCACTTTTAAATTCAGTGGGTGAAAACAGTTTGAATTTGAATATGTTTTCAAACTGCCCCTTTCCTATCTACACCCAAGATGACCTCAAAAATGTTTTGAATTTGGGTGAAACTTGGCATGGACATCCTTGGCAAAGTGTAGGAGTTTTCATATGTCCAGCCCATCTATATCACATGTGGGAAGTACCACTTTTGCAATGTGTGAGTTTGTTCCCTAATGAGCATGTTGATAATTGTTACTTGCTCTTTATTTGTGTTCATCATTTTTCCTCAAATGAGGTGTGTGGTGTGGGGATGAACACTGCAAATGGGTGTCAAAAACTGAGGCCCTTACATTCCTCCCCCCTTAAAAGAATCTCGTCCCGAGATTATAAGGTGAAAATGAGAGAGAGGACGGTGGAAAAATTACCGGATATGCGACGTGAGAAAGTCGGGGTAGTTAGTGCGAAGGAATTCTTCGCTCTCCCATGTCGCTTCATCCATGGAGTGATTACTCCACAGAACCTTGTAGAACCACAACGTACGGTTGCGTGTGGTTCGGGCCTTTTCATCAATAATCTGCACCGGTTCCTCCCGATAGGTGAGATCCGGTTGCAGTTCTTCAATGTCTTCCAGCTGAACGGTAGTTGATAGCTTGAGACACTTCCTCAGCTGGGAAATGTGAAAGACGTCGTGCACACCGGAAAGTGCTTCTGGTAATCTTAGCCGGTATGCCACCGATCCACATCTTTCGGTAATCTGGAATGGACCGATGAATCGGGGTGCTAACTTTCCTCTCACCCCAAATCTGTTTACGCCCTTCATTGGAGACACTCGTAGATATACGTGGTCTCCAGCTTCGAATTGTAACGGACGCCTTCTCCGGTCCGCATACTGTTTCTGTCGGGATTGAGCGGCTTTTAGGTTCGCTTGAATTAATCGAACCTTTTCTTCCGCGTTGTTGACAAGATCAATCCCGAAGGTAACCCTCTCGCCAGACTCACACCAATTCAATGGTGTGCGGCATTTTCTCCCGTATAGCGCCTCGTAGGGCGCCATCTTGATGCTGGCTTGGTACCCATTGTTGTACGAGAACTCGGCTAACGGCAAGTGATCATCCCAGTTCTTGCCGTGGTCGATAGCGCAAGCTCGTAGCATGTCTTCTAAGATTTGATTTACCCGCTCCGTTTGCCCATCCGTCTGCGGGTGGTAGGCTGAACTACGGATCAGCTTCGTCCCCAAGGCAGCGTGGAGCTGCTCCCAAAAACGGGACACAAATAAAGTGCCCCGGTCCGATACGATAGTACGGGGTACGCCGTATAAGCATAGGATCCGTGAGATGTACAGTTCAGCGTACTTCTTGGCGTTGTAGTTGGTGTTGACCGGGATGAAATGGGCAACTTTGGTGAGCCGATCGACGATCACCCACACAGAATCATGTTTCTGTAAGGTGGTGGGTAAACCGACGACGAAATCCATGCTCACGTCCTCCCACGTCCAGGCAGGAATGCCCAGTGGTTGCAGCAGTCCCGGTTTCCGCATGTGGTCTGCCTTCACCCGTCGACATGTATCACACTCGGACACGTATTTTGCAGTCTCTCGCTTCATCCGTGTCCACCAAAACTTGCTTCTGAGTTCTTGATACATCTTGTTGCTGCCGGGGTGAATAGAAAACTTTGATAAGTGAGCCTCATCAAAGATTTTCTTCCGTAACTCCGGGTTTCGGGGTACGACGATCCGGTCCTTGAACCATAGGACGCCGTCTCCGTCCTTCCGGAAACATTTCAACTCCCCACTGTCTACACGTCTCCGCAAATGTGATATGCCCTTGTCATTCTTCTGGGCTGCCGCTATCTCTTCACGGATGGTGGGGATCAAAGCTAGGTTGTAGAGAGCTCCATGTGGAATCACATGTAGTGGTGGTTCGCTCTCTTCCAACGGTGTGATGGTCAGATTATTGACGTGTGACTTGCGGCTTAGCGCGTCTGCCACAACGTTTGCCTTGCCCGGATGATAATGGATCTCTATCTCGTAATCCTTTATCAGTTCTAACCATCTTCGTTGCCTCATGTTCAGCTCCTTCTGAGTGAATATGTACTTGAGGCTTTTGTGGTCGGTATATAAATGTACGAGGCTACCGAGTAGGTAGTGCCTCCACATTTTCAGTGCAAGTACCACGGCAGCGAGCTCCAAATCGTGAGTTGGATAATTTTGCTCATGGTTCCTAAGCTGTCGTGATCCATACGCAACCACTCTTCGGTCTTGCATCAGCACACATCCGAGCCCAATGCCGGATGCATCGCAGTACACATCGAACGGTTTTGTTGTGTCTGGCTGCGCCAAAACCGGTGCTGATGTTAGGTGCTTGACTAAAGCCTTGAATGCTGCTTCACATGCTGGACTCCAAACATATTTGGTAGCCTTCTTCAGCAGCTCTGTCATTGGCCTGGCAATCTTCGAGAAGTTCGGAATGAACCTCCGATAATATCCCGCGAGTCCGAGGAAACTCCGTACCTCATGAACAGTTCTCGGGGATTTCCAATTCAGCACTTGCGTGATTTTGCTCGGGTCCACAGCGATACCCTCCGCTGAGATGATATGCCCGAGGAAAGGCACTTGCGATATCCAAAACTCGCATTTGCTGAACTTTGCGTATAACTTGTGATCCCGCAGCCGTTGCAAGACTATACGCAGATGTTTCTTGTGATCTTCCTCCGACTTGGAATATACCAGGATGTCGTCGATGAAGACCACGACAAACTTGTCCAGCTCCGGCATGAACACCGAGTTCATTAAGTACATGAAGTGAGCTGGAGCATTGGTGAGGCCAAAGGACATGACCAGGTACTCATAAAGTCCGTACCTTGTCGAAAAAGCTGTCTTTGGAATGTCCTCAGCCCTGATCTTAATCTGATGGTACCCGGATCTTAAATCCATCTTGGAAAAGACCTTTGCTTCGACCAACTGATCAAACAACATGTCGATCCGTGGCAACGGGTACTTGTTCTTGATGGTTACGGCATTTAATGGACGGTAGTTGTAAGGGCCTCAGTTTTTGACACCCATTTGCAGTGTTCATCCCCACACCACACACCTCATTTGAGGAAAAATGATGAACACAAATAAAGAGCAAGTAACAATTATCAACATGCTCATTAGGGAACAAACTCACACATTGCAAAAGTGGTACTTCCCACATGTGATATAGATGGGCTGGACATATGAAAACTCCTACACTTTGCCAAGGATGTCCATGCCAAGTTTCACCCAAATTCAAAACATTTTTGAGGTCATCTTGGGTGTAGATAGGAAAGGGGCAGTTTGAAAACATATTCAAATTCAAACTGTTTTCACTCACTGAATTTAAAAGTGGAAGGCATATTCTTGCTCAGCACATTTTTGTGAGCTCACACACCAATTTTCACTCCATTTGGAGTTGATCTTGACATGAGCTAAGGGGGAGAAATTCAAACTTTATTTGAATTTCAAACTGCACTTGTGCTGAAATTCATTCAAACCAAACCTCATTTGAACTTTGATCAATTCAAATGGCTCTTGGGTGAATAATTTGAGTTGCCAAGGGTAGAATAGGGTTCACTGTTTACCACAGCTGTTAGGAATAAATTTCAGAGGTTAAAAGAGGAGTGGGACCCACATGTCAGCCTCAGCCTCAAAGCAAACCGACTGAACCACAGTTCAGTCGGTTCCCGGCTGTTGTGCGCGCGCGCCACCGAAGGGGGCAGCCGGCGCCAGCTCCTGCTGCGTGCCCCAAGCCGGAGACCGGCCGACCGGCCTATTTATTCCCTCCCCGGCGTGCTTCAGTCGCCATTCCCCGAGCTGCCGACGTGCACGATCCATTTCTCCACTGCCATCACCGGCGCTCGAGTTCCTGCTGGATCGAGCTGATCGCAGCTTCCTCTGTCCATTCCAAGGTCCCAGCAAGGTACTAGCAACCATCCTCCATCCTTTCCATTGATAGAAATCGATTGAAACCGAGTGATATCGGCTGTGCCGAAAGATCAAACTCGGAACTGGAAACCGCCGCACCTCGGGCTCTCGTGGACAGCCCAACCTGGGCGTTGTCACGCCCGAGCCAAGGCACCCTTGGACGCGCAAGTGATCGGTGCTGCTCATCCCCGAGCCACAGCTCGAGTGGTTGCTCACCGGCGGCGAATTTCCACTTTTCCCCTTTCTGTGTGCAGAACGACCTTCGGGTACGATTCTGTTTAATTCGTGCTCTAGAAAGGATTAGAGGGCCTCAGGCCACTCCCACACGAACTAGACACGGTGACGCACAAGTTGCCTTCACAACTCTGGGCCGGAGGACTTCTGTGCCCGGCGTAATTCAAGGTCTACTGATGGCGGAACGCACGGGGGGTATCGGGCGCACGGTGAGGACCTATTTCGGGCCTTCCCCGAGCTGCCTCGAGCTCATGTCGACCTTCTCTGAGGTCCACTGATGCTCCCCGACCGATTTCCCAAGTAGCTGAGGTACTAGGAGCGTCAGCCGTCATGGCCGAAGTCGTTCCGATATGGCGGCTCGTCGCCGACCATGCTCCGGCCGTTGTCATGAGCAGCTGACCCTCGGATCATGTTCCCCAAGTAAAAGTAGGCAGGGGCGGCCAGAATCAAGAAGTTTGAAGCTGTACAGCAGCCGGCGGCGAGCTCTCCGGCGAGGTCCCTCGGCGGCGGAGCGCGGGTGTCGCGAGGTTGAAGAAGGGGGTGGACCCCAGCTGTCAGCGGCCGATATTTTGAATCGGGATCCGGCTGCGGCCGGGATCGGGTGTGCTGGCGCGCAAAAGCCTTGTGGGCCGCGGTGTGCTGTCGTTTCGGCGTGCGACGCGTGTCCCCTGGGCCCACGCGCGAGTTTAAACTTTTCCCCGATTTTCAGATTTCCTTCAAACTTCAAATCCTTATAACTTTGGCTAGAAAGCTCCAAATTGAGTGAACCAAATTTTGCTGGATTCAGCTCTTTGAGTACTTTCCAGAAAATCAAGTGTCACTTCATGAAATTCCTTAATTCTCCAGAATTAATTCCTTAAAGTTTAAACTGTTAGGAATTTTAACTGGAGAATCATTTGGAGGAAAATCCTGAAATTTTGCTGAGATGTTCACCAAAATATCCTTGAACTACCATAAAAATTTCAGATCCATTTGAGCTCATTTAGTCCACCTAATGGTGTGATTAGTAAAACTGTTCCAGAGAAAATAGAAAATGTTCAGAAACATTTTCAGGATTTTCTCTGAAATTGTTTAGCTCATATCTTTAGTTAGAGACTTCCAAATTAAGTGAGACCAACTCCATTAGAACCCTCTGAAAATCTAGTTTTCAGAAAGTCATAGGTTGTCTCATGAAAATTCCTAGAACACCCTAAGAGTTCCAATGAAGGTCAAGGACATAATTATTTGTGGAGGGCTCACATGAGCTTTGCTGCAACTAAAACTTGACCAATTCCCTGTTTAGGTTGTAACCAAGCCACAGTAAAAGTTTCACAGTCATTAGGTCTATCTAGCAAAGGTTATAGACTTCACAACTTCGAAGTTAATACAAATGCATCTAAATTAATACATACATTGTTCTTATCATGTAGTCGCTAAGGTCGAGGAGGAACCCGAAGTTCTAGACTTCGTTACTCCGGAGGAACAGCTAGCCTACGACCAAGAGCAGCAAGGCAAGCCCCGGTTTGCATTAACCTTTTTACAAATTTTTATTGTTTTGAGCACATACTTGTTTTCTTTGTTCTTTGCATTAGAGTCTTGATTGGAAACCCAACTGCACAGCCAAGAAAACTATGGGTTGGGTTTAGGATTGCAAACCTCGTTAGCCACTGCATTGCTAGGATAGAGTAGGATTCGGTACAAGTCGAGTAGTTGGAACTACTCGCGAGAATAGGCTAGAGGCACATTGCTCGGGTAGAGATAGCACATGAAACACATGGCAAGAAAATGAGACCGAGCGGAGAGTAAGGGCAGCAGGACTTTGGGGCCTGTGTGCTGTAGCTCCGCTTGTGTCGATTGAGGACCGAGCCGTGTGCGGGCCTGTTGAACAAGCTAGAACAGTACCGAAGACCTACCGGCTATATGGGAACCGGGAAACTGATGTAACTCGGGTAGCTGGGTGTTGAGGCATTGCCCGTCGTTCAGAGGGTAGGTTGAGAGCTCGAGGTGTAAATCAGCTGGCGGCACAGAGATGCGCGTGCAGGGACCTCTTGCTCGGGACGATGGGACCGGTTCAATATTTGGCTAACGGGTGAAAGGTAGTCGCGTACGGCGTCCGTGATGGTTGTTGTAGGCAACATCGAGTACGGGCGTACGTGACGGGTTGTTCGGGTGATCCCTGCAGGTGTAAATCGATTATAATCGCCGTCCCTCGCGGTCAGTGAGTACCACTTGTTCACTGTACCGTGACGTAGAAAGAACAGGCTAGTTACATGTTAAAATGTTGCTGATTGAAAGATGGACATTGATTGTTAATGATATGCTGTAGCTTAGAGCTAACTAAAGTTCTTTTCAACTTTGGGCAAAGTACATGAGAGAAATGCGTTTCTTGTTTGATTGCGGCTCTCTCATGTACCTTCGCGTAAGGTTCTCCACAACCTGCTGCTAAAACTTGAAAGTAAGGTTCTACTAATTAGGCGAGTCCTTGCAAATGATTTTTACCTCATGCAACCCATCACCCTCATGTAGAAGTTTCATGTTTAGGTGAGACGGGTCAGACTTGCTGAGCCTTCGTGCTCACTGCTTGTGTTTGAAGCTTTTGCAGGGTTCTATGAGGAAGGGACTCCCGAAGAGGAGACGGAACCCCAGGAGGGGAACCCCGTCGAGTGGGAGTCGTGCACGCCGCAGAGTTAGTGTGCGAGTGTGCTAGCAAGGACACGTTCGAGGGCTGAACGTGCACTTGATGCTTAGTCTACGCCCGCGAGTGTGGACTAAACTTATTTTGATGTAAACATGTTAATAAACTTGTTTATGTAATAAAGCTTCCGCTTCCGCTTTGTACCTTTGACGTGTGTTATACGGTGTTGTGCAACGCAGCACCCCTCAGCGTGATCCTGGCTCGACAGGACCAGTGGGGTCGTGTCAGCGTGGTATCAGAGCTCGCTTGAGGTTTAACACAGTACAAAGGTCTTCTTTTTCAAAAATCCAGTGAGGAACGAGTTAGTAGCCCGTATAAGGATGTTATTAGCATATAGAAAGTGGCATATTAACCTATTTGTTATGTCGGAAAATCGTGCATCTCGGGACGTTCATGTCTTGGGGGGTGCACGTAAGCGCTGTCCACCAGTGCGCACAAGCTGAAGGGTGGAGCCCCACGGGTGGCAGGTAACCCGACCCGCTTTGATATCCTCTACGACTCTTCATGTCGTTTGGGGTATTCGAGCAACGTCTGTCCCTGGCGTGCGTGGTGCAACATGGGAGACCCCGTCACGTGGTCTGAAACGTGAACACGTAACTCAAGGCGTGTTTGGCTTGAGAACATCCGGGCGAGTGATGACGGCCGGGTGTACAAACTGTATGGATTCCGGGCTCGGTGTGCAGCCGAGTCTGATGATTGTTTGAGTTTCTGCAGGTAGCCTTACCACGAAACGGTAGACGTGTAGCATCCGTGTGCGAGTGACGAGTAGTGCCACTGAACTAACGAAGCCGGCTAAATCCGGTATAGGTTTTTCCTTTGTGAGGACGTAGTACCGACATAATCTGGTGACGCCTCGACGTCACACCCAACTAAATGAACAACTTCATTTAAAAACTTGAAGGTTTTGATCCAAAGTAGTAAAACTTGATGTAACTCCTTCCCTTGAACAGGATATTCAAAGTTAATAAATTTTCAACTTATAGGATGTTAAGGACAGAGCACTCTGTTTTCAGCTAAATCAAGGCTGAAGTTAATCAGAGGTTAGAGGTTGAGTTCTTTCGAGGTTGGGGTCGTATGATACATTTCTGGAAAGCTTTGGAGGAGCTTTACAACTTTTCTGTTGAGTTCCAGAGGTGTTTCATCCCTTAACCACTCGAAAAATGCAGTAGAGTTGAAACTGTCCAGAAAACAGGACGGAGCAAAGACTCTCTGTAGACTCTCTGTAAATTAAGCATAACTTCCTGCATAAAAATCCAAAAATAGAAAATGAGGTAGTTCTGGAAAGCTTATGAGATGGGTTACAACTTTGTAACAGAAAGTTTTGTCAGATTAGGAACAGAATTAACTGGAATTCTTGGATCAAATCAGTACCTAAGGCAGGGAGGTGCTGTCCAATTGTTTCCAGAAATTCTGTTAACTTTGACATCTCATAACTTTTGAACCAGAGCAGATCTTAGGCCAACCAAATACTTTCTGGAAAGCTATTGAAGTTAACTTTAACTTTGATGTTGAGCTCCAGGACTGGTTTTGCTTTTAACCTGGCCTAAATCAGATTGTTATGGAAACTGGTCAGGGCTGTCATGGGAACAGCAGATCAGCAGTCAAATTTGTTTAAAAATTTGAACTATGTTTCCAAGTGTTAAGGGTTCAATGACATATCTTATGTTATAACTCAATGGTTTACTGTTTAAATAAATATTTGACATTTCTCAAATATATTTTTACAGATGGCAGCAGATAAACGGTTGGAGAACGGGTGGGTAGTTTCCCACTGCTCTGACCGTAGCGGCTACCCGGGAGCATTGTGGCTAATGCTCCAATATTTCGGGTACAACCAGATGCCGCAATACTTCGCCAAGGAAGAAGGCGAAGAGGGGAACAAGACGTGGACGATCCATGTCGAGGTTCCTGCAGGGCCTACGCCACCCGGTTGGGTGCCATTCACCGTCACGGTGAGAGGAAGACAACCGGAAGGGATGTGGCAAGTGGCAGCCCGTGACACTATGTCACGTTTCTGCCAACTACACGTACAGGCTATGGAGGGAACTCCATACGCACTCGTTCCGGTGGAGGGACGAGCTCAGCATGTGTGGGAAGAGAGGTACCTGGAGGCAACAGACCCGAATTGCCCAAGGTACAACCCCGCGGAGGCCAACCTCAGCCTCCAAATGAGGGCGGGAAACGCTGTGATGGACAGCCAAGCTGTTCATACGGAGCATCTCGCCACCAAGCTCAAGGAGAGCACAAGCCGTGGAGATCATTTTGAGAGTGCTCACAGTGCACTCCGCAATGTGCTCCTTCCGACGATCAAGCGACTGAATGAACAACACAATCAGTTGCGTCGTCTGAAGAAGGCAAAGAAGAAGAGCCGTGTTGACATTGCGGCGTTGCAAGAGCTGGTGCAGACCCTAACCCAGCAGAATGAGGACCTTGCTCAAGAGCGGGACGACGCTATTGAGGAAGGACAAGGCTGGGAAGAGGACTACAACCAGGCTATGGACGAGGTGCATGCATTGCAGGACCTCGTGCCCCCGGTATTGGGCGTACCGGTAGTCTTGGGTCTTCCAGCCATGGGAGAACCTGGAATGGGAGAAGAGGTGGTAGACCCCGAGTATTCCACCAGCAGCGGCCACATGTTACAAGTGTGGTCGTCCAGGACACTTCGCGAGCAGTTGCCCGGAGAGGCAAGGCGGCGGAGTGGCACCACAGTTTCCGGGGAGGAATCAACCCCGGAACCCTACTAATGCGCGGCGGGCAAACCCTAGGCCCGGTACTGTTCACCAGCTTGCCATTGAGGACGTGCCGGAGGGCGAGCCAATCCTTGCGGGTATGTTCCAACTCCACCAGCATCCCGCTATAGTACTATTTGATTCAGGCGCCACGCATAATTTTATTAGCCAAGCTTTCATTGCTAAACACAGCTTGCCAATACTACCCACCGATAGTCCATATTTAATTTGTTCACCGGGTGGGAAGATTTCAGCAAGCGTAATGGTCTCCAAAGCACCATTATGCTTAGCGGGTAGAGTGTACCCCACGTCTCTCATTATCTTAGAGGGACAGAAGGTCGATGTCATCCTAGGGATGTCGTGGTTAAACCGCCACGGCGCTGTTTTAGACACCGTCCTCCGAGTCGTGCACTTAAACTCAGGAGTGCACGGTTCTCACTCATTATTTCTGGACAGTCCAGAAATAAAACTTCCAAGTGTCTATCAAGCCACAACCATCAGATTGGAAGACATTCCAGTGGTCCGAGAATTCCCTGATGTATTCCCGGATGATTTGCCGGGGATGCCACCCGATAGAGAGGTGGAGTTCAAGATTGAACTTGCACCGGGAACCATGCCAATATCCCGAAGGCCGTACAAGATGGCGCCCAAGGAGTTGGCTGAACTGAAGACTCAGCTCACGGACCTTCTGGAGAAGGGTTTTATTAGGCCGAGCTCCTCGCCATGGGGCTGTTCGGCATTATTTGTCAAAAAGAAGGATGAAACGTTGCGGCTTTGCGTGGACTACCGTCCATTAAATGCCGTAACCATCAAGAACAAGTACCCGTTGCCACGGATCGACATGTTGTTTGATCAGTTGGTCGAAGCAAAGGTCTTTTCCAAGATGGATTTAAGATCCGGGTACCATCAGATTAAGATCAGGGCTGAGGACATTCCAAAGACAGCTTTTTCGACAAGGTACGGACTTTATGAGTACCTGGTCATGTCCTTTGGCCTCACCAATGCTCCAGCTCACTTCATGTACTTAATGAACTCGGTGTTCATGCCGGAGCTGGACAAGTTTGTCGTGGTCTTCATCGACGACATCCTGGTATATTCCAAGTCGGAGGAAGATCACAAGAAACATCTGCGTATAGTCTTGCAACGGCTGCGGGATCACAAGTTATACGCAAAGTTCAGCAAATGCGAGTTTTGGATATCGCAAGTGCCTTTCCTCGGGCATATCATCTCAGCGGAGGGTATCGCTGTGGACCCGAGCAAAATCACGCAAGTGCTGAATTGGAAATCCCCGAGAACTGTTCATGAGGTACGGAGTTTCCTCGGACTCGCGGGATATTATCGGAGGTTCATTCCGAACTTCTCGAAGATTGCCAAGCCAATGACAGAGCTGCTGAAGAAGGCTACCAAATATGTTTGGAGTCCAGCATGTGAAGCAGCATTCAAGGCTTTAGTCAAGCACCTGACATCAGCACCGGTTTTGGCGCAGCCAGACACAACAAAACCGTTCGATGTGTACTGCGATGCATCCGGCATTGGGCTCGGATGTGTGTTGATGCAAGACCGAAGGGTGGTCGCGTATGGGTCACGGCAGCTTAGGAATCATGAGCAAAATTATCCAACTCACGACTTGGAGCTCGCTGCCGTGGTACTTGCACTGAAAATGTGGAGGCACTACCTACTCGGTAACCTCGTACATTTATATACCGACCACAAAAGCCTCAAGTACATATTCACTCAGAAGGAGCTGAACATGAGGCAACGAAGATGGTTAGAACTGATAAAGGATTACGAGATAGAGATCCATTATCATCCGGGCAAGGCAAACGTTGTGGCAGACGCGCTAAGCCGCAAGTCACACGTCAATAATCTGACCATCACACCGTTGGAAGAGAGCGAACCACCACTACATGTGATTCCACATGGAGCTCTCTACAACCTAGCTTTGATCCCCACCATCCGTGAAGAGATAGCGGCAGCCCAGAAGAATGACAAGGGCATGTCACATTTGCGGAGACGTGTAGACAGTGGGGAGTTGAAATGTTTCCGGAAGGACGGAGACGGCGTCCTATGGTTCAAGGACCGGATCGTCGTACCCCGAAACCCGGAGTTACGGAAGAAAATCTTTGATGAGGCTCACTTATCAAAGTTTTCTATTCACCCCGGCAGCAACAAGATGTATCAAGAACTCAGAAGCAAGTTTTGGTGGACACGGATGAAGCGAGAGACTGCAAAATACGTGTCCGAGTGTGATACATGTCGACGGGTGAAGGCAGACCACATGCGGAAACCGGGACTGCTGCAACCACTGGGCATTCCTGCCTGGAAGTGGGAGGACGTGAGCATGGATTTCGTCGTCGGTTTACCCACCACCTTACAGAAACATGATTCTGTGTGGGTGATCGTCGATCGGCTCACCAAAGTTGCCCATTTCATCCCGGTCAACACCAACTACAACGCCAAGAAGTACGCTGAACTGTACATCTCACGGATCCTATGCTTATATGGCGTACCCCGTACCATCGTATCGGACCGGGGCACTTTATTTGTGTCCCGTTTTTGGGAGCAGCTCCACGCTGCCTTGGGGACGAAGCTGATCCGTAGTTCAGCCTACCACCCGCAGACGGATGGGCAAACGGAGCGGGTAAATCAAATCCTAGAAGACATGCTACGAGCTTGCGCTATCGACCACGGCAAGAATTGGGATGATCACTTGCCATTAGCCGAGTTCTCGTACAACAATGGGTACCAAGCCAGCATCAAGATGGCGCCCTACGAGGCGCTATACGGCAGGAGATGCCGCACACCACTGAACTGGTGTGAATCTGGCGAGAGGGTTACCTTCGGGATTGATCTTGTCAACAACGCGGAAGAAAAGGTTCGATTAATTCAAGCGAACCTAAAAGCCGCTCAATCCCGACAGAAACAGTATGCGGACCGGAGGAGGCGCCCATTACAATTCGAAGTTGGAGATCATGTATACCTACGAGTGTCTCCAATGAAGGGCGTAAACAGATTTGGGGTGAGAGGAAAGTTAGCACCCCGATTCATCGGTCCATTCCAGATTACCGAAAGATGTGGATCGGTAGCATACCGGCTAAGATTACCAGAAGCACTTTCCGGTGTGCACGACGTCTTTCACATTTCCCAGCTGAGGAAGTGTCTCAAGCTATCAACTACCGTTCAGCTGGAAGACATTGAAGAACTGCAACCGGATCTCACCTATCGGGAGGAACCGGTGCAGATTATTGATGAAAAGGCCCGAACCACACGCAACCGTACGTTGTGGTTCTACAAGGTTCTATGGAGTAATCACTCCATGGACGAAGCGACATGGGAGAGCGAAGAATTCCTTCGCACTAACTACCCCGACTTTTTCACGTCGCATATTCGGTAATTTTCCACCGTCCTCTCTCTCATTTCACCGTATAATCTCGGGACGAGATTCTTTTAAGGGGGGAGGAATGTAAGGGCCTCAGTTTTTGACACCCATTTGCAGTGTTCATCCCCACACCACACACCTCATTTGAGGAAAAATGATGAACACAAATAAAGAGCAAGTAACAATTATCAACATGCTCATTAGGGAACAAACTCACACATTGCAAAAGTGGTACTTCCCACATGTGATATAGATGGGCTGGACATATGAAAACTCCTACACTTTGCCAAGGATGTCCATGCCAAGTTTCACCCAAATTCAAAACATTTTTGAGGTCATCTTGGGTGTAGATAGGAAAGGGGCAGTTTGAAAACATATTCAAATTCAAACTGTTTTCACTCACTGAATTTAAAAGTGGAAGGCATATTCTTGCTCAGCACATTTTTGTGAGCTCACACACCAATTTTCACTCCATTTGGAGTTGATCTTGACATGAGCTAAGGGGGAGAAATTCAAACTTTATTTGAATTTCAAACTGCACTTGTGCTGAAATTCATTCAAACCAAACCTCATTTGAACTTTGATCAATTCAAATGGCTCTTGGGTGAATAATTTGAGTTGCCAAGGGTAGAATAGGGTTCACTGTTTACCACAGCTGTTAGGAATAAATTTCAGAGGTTAAAAGAGGAGTGGGACCCACATGTCAGCCTCAGCCTCAAAGCAAACCGACTGAACCACAGTTCAGTCGGTTCCCGGCTGTTGTGCGCGCGCGCCACCGAAGGGGGCAGCCGGCGCCAGCTCCTGCTGCGTGCCCCAAGCCGGAGACCGGCCGACCGGCCTATTTATTCCCTCCCCGGCGTGCTTCAGTCGCCATTCCCCGAGCTGCCGACGTGCACGATCCATTTCTCCACTGCCATCACCGGCGCTCGAGTTCCTGCTGGATCGAGCTGATCGCAGCTTCCTCTGTCCATTCCAAGGTCCCAGCAAGGTACTAGCAACCATCCTCCATCCTTTCCATTGATAGAAATCGATTGAAACCGAGTGATATCGGCTGTGCCGAAAGATCAAACTCGGAACTGGAAACCGCCGCACCTCGGGCTCTCGTGGACAGCCCAACCTGGGCGTTGTCACGCCCGAGCCAAGGCACCCTTGGACGCGCAAGTGATCGGTGCTGCTCATCCCCGAGCCACAGCTCGAGTGGTTGCTCACCGGCGGCGAATTTCCACTTTTCCCCTTTCTGTGTGCAGAACGACCTTCGGGTACGATTCTGTTTAATTCGTGCTCTAGAAAGGATTAGAGGGCCTCAGGCCACTCCCACACGAACTAGACACGGTGACGCACAAGTTGCCTTCACAACTCTGGGCCGGAGGACTTCTGTGCCCGGCGTAATTCAAGGTCTACTGATGGCGGAACGCACGGGGGGTATCGGGCGCACGGTGAGGACCTATTTCGGGCCTTCCCCGAGCTGCCTCGAGCTCATGTCGACCTTCTCTGAGGTCCACTGATGCTCCCCGACCGATTTCCCAAGTAGCTGAGGTACTAGGAGCGTCAGCCGTCATGGCCGAAGTCGTTCCGATATGGCGGCTCGTCGCCGACCATGCTCCGGCCGTTGTCATGAGCAGCTGACCCTCGGATCATGTTCCCCAAGTAAAAGTAGGCAGGGGCGGCCAGAATCAAGAAGTTTGAAGCTGTACAGCAGCCGGCGGCGAGCTCTCCGGCGAGGTCCCTCGGCGGCGGAGCGCGGGTGTCGCGAGGTTGAAGAAGGGGGTGGACCCCAGCTGTCAGCGGCCGATATTTTGAATCGGGATCCGGCTGCGGCCGGGATCGGGTGTGCTGGCGCGCAAAAGCCTTGTGGGCCGCGGTGTGCTGTCGTTTCGGCGTGCGACGCGTGTCCCCTGGGCCCACGCGCGAGTTTAAACTTTTCCCCGATTTTCAGATTTCCTTCAAACTTCAAATCCTTATAACTTTGGCTAGAAAGCTCCAAATTGAGTGAACCAAATTTTGCTGGATTCAGCTCTTTGAGTACTTTCCAGAAAATCAAGTGTCACTTCATGAAATTCCTTAATTCTCCAGAATTAATTCCTTAAAGTTTAAACTGTTAGGAATTTTAACTGGAGAATCATTTGGAGGAAAATCCTGAAATTTTGCTGAGATGTTCACCAAAATATCCTTGAACTACCATAAAAATTTCAGATCCATTTGAGCTCATTTAGTCCACCTAATGGTGTGATTAGTAAAACTGTTCCAGAGAAAATAGAAAATGTTCAGAAACATTTTCAGGATTTTCTCTGAAATTGTTTAGCTCATATCTTTAGTTAGAGACTTCCAAATTAAGTGAGACCAACTCCATTAGAACCCTCTGAAAATCTAGTTTTCAGAAAGTCATAGGTTGTCTCATGAAAATTCCTAGAACACCCTAAGAGTTCCAATGAAGGTCAAGGACATAATTATTTGTGGAGGGCTCACATGAGCTTTGCTGCAACTAAAACTTGACCAATTCCCTGTTTAGGTTGTAACCAAGCCACAGTAAAAGTTTCACAGTCATTAGGTCTATCTAGCAAAGGTTATAGACTTCACAACTTCGAAGTTAATACAAATGCATCTAAATTAATACATACATTGTTCTTATCATGTAGTCGCTAAGGTCGAGGAGGAACCCGAAGTTCTAGACTTCGTTACTCCGGAGGAACAGCTAGCCTACGACCAAGAGCAGCAAGGCAAGCCCCGGTTTGCATTAACCTTTTTACAAATTTTTATTGTTTTGAGCACATACTTGTTTTCTTTGTTCTTTGCATTAGAGTCTTGATTGGAAACCCAACTGCACAGCCAAGAAAACTATGGGTTGGGTTTAGGATTGCAAACCTCGTTAGCCACTGCATTGCTAGGATAGAGTAGGATTCGGTACAAGTCGAGTAGTTGGAACTACTCGCGAGAATAGGCTAGAGGCACATTGCTCGGGTAGAGATAGCACATGAAACACATGGCAAGAAAATGAGACCGAGCGGAGAGTAAGGGCAGCAGGACTTTGGGGCCTGTGTGCTGTAGCTCCGCTTGTGTCGATTGAGGACCGAGCCGTGTGCGGGCCTGTTGAACAAGCTAGAACAGTACCGAAGACCTACCGGCTATATGGGAACCGGGAAACTGATGTAACTCGGGTAGCTGGGTGTTGAGGCATTGCCCGTCGTTCAGAGGGTAGGTTGAGAGCTCGAGGTGTAAATCAGCTGGCGGCACAGAGATGCGCGTGCAGGGACCTCTTGCTCGGGACGATGGGACCGGTTCAATATTTGGCTAACGGGTGAAAGGTAGTCGCGTACGGCGTCCGTGATGGTTGTTGTAGGCAACATCGAGTACGGGCGTACGTGACGGGTTGTTCGGGTGATCCCTGCAGGTGTAAATCGATTATAATCGCCGTCCCTCGCGGTCAGTGAGTACCACTTGTTCACTGTACCGTGACGTAGAAAGAACAGGCTAGTTACATGTTAAAATGTTGCTGATTGAAAGATGGACATTGATTGTTAATGATATGCTGTAGCTTAGAGCTAACTAAAGTTCTTTTCAACTTTGGGCAAAGTACATGAGAGAAATGCGTTTCTTGTTTGATTGCGGCTCTCTCATGTACCTTCGCGTAAGGTTCTCCACAACCTGCTGCTAAAACTTGAAAGTAAGGTTCTACTAATTAGGCGAGTCCTTGCAAATGATTTTTACCTCATGCAACCCATCACCCTCATGTAGAAGTTTCATGTTTAGGTGAGACGGGTCAGACTTGCTGAGCCTTCGTGCTCACTGCTTGTGTTTGAAGCTTTTGCAGGGTTCTATGAGGAAGGGACTCCCGAAGAGGAGACGGAACCCCAGGAGGGGAACCCCGTCGAGTGGGAGTCGTGCACGCCGCAGAGTTAGTGTGCGAGTGTGCTAGCAAGGACACGTTCGAGGGCTGAACGTGCACTTGATGCTTAGTCTACGCCCGCGAGTGTGGACTAAACTTATTTTGATGTAAACATGTTAATAAACTTGTTTATGTAATAAAGCTTCCGCTTCCGCTTTGTACCTTTGACGTGTGTTATACGGTGTTGTGCAACGCAGCACCCCTCAGCGTGATCCTGGCTCGACAGGACCAGTGGGGTCGTGTCAGTAGTCCACGCAAAGCCGCAACGTTTCATCCTTCTTTTTGACAAATAATGCCGAACAGCCCCATGGCGAGGAGCTCGGCCTAATAAAACCCTTCTCCAGAAGGTCCGTGAGCTGAGTCTTCAGTTCAGCCAACTCCTTGGGCGCCATCTTGTACGGCCTTCGGGATATTGGCATGGTTCCCGGTGCAAGTTCAATCTTGAACTCCACCTCTCTATCGGGTGGCATCCCCGGCAAATCATCCGGGAATACATCAGGGAATTCTCGGACCACTGGAATGTCTTCCAATCTGATGGTTGTGGCTTGATAGACACTTGGAAGTTTTATTTCTGGACTGTCCAGAAATAATGAGTGAGAACCGTGCACTCCTGAGTTTAAGTGCACGACTCGGAGGACGGTGTCTAAAACAGCGCCGTGGCGGTTTAACCACGACATCCCTAGGATGACATCGACCTTCTGTCCCTCTAAGATAATGAGAGACGTGGGGTACACTCTACCCGCTAAGCATAATGGTGCTTTGGAGACCATTACGCTTGCTGAAATCTTCCCACCCGGTGAACAAATTAAATATGGACTATCGGTGGGTAGTATTGGCAAGCTGTGTTTAGCAATGAAAGCTTGGCTAATAAAATTATGCGTGGCGCCTGAATCAAATAGTACTATAGCGGGATGCTGGTGGAGTTGGAACATACCCGCAAGGATTGGCTCGCCCTCCGGCACGTCCTCAATGGCAAGCTGGTGGACAGTACCGGGCCTAGGGTTTGCCCGCCGCGCATTAGTAGGGTTCCGGGGTTGATTCCTCCCCGGAAACTGTGGTACCACTCCGCCGCCTTGCCTCTCCGGGCAACTGCTCGCGAAGTGTCCTGGACGACCACACTTGTAACATGTGGCCGCTGCTGGTGGAGTACTTGGTGGACGAAAGCCCGGCATGCGTTGCGGAGGTGCAAACGCACGCGGCATCGCCCGCTGCTGCTGTTGTTGTTGCGGTGGTGCTGGCAGTGCCGGCCGGAATGCCGGTGAAGAATACGGCCGACCGCGGAACGGCATCGACCGCTGTGGTGGCTGCCAGCGCGGACCTGATGGTGGGCGATTCACCATCCGAAACTTCTGAGAAGGACCGCCTCCTTCTCCGCTGCTCTGCGGCGCGCTTCGCTTTCGCTCTGCCGCCGCCAACTCCTTGCCGGAGTCTTCCTGAACAATCGCAGCATCAATTATGTCGTTGAGGCTGCCGCGATTGAACATCGCCAGCTTGTCCTTCAGGAGCGGGTTAAGCCCCTGGTAAAAGTGGTCCCGCCGCTTCTCGTCCGTATCTGCGTGATACGACGCGTAGAGTGCGAGATCGTTGAACGCTCTGGAGTACTCCAGCGCGTTCCGGCTCCCTTGTTGCAGGTGTAGGAATTCCTGCGTCTTCCTCTTCATCAAACCGGGCGGTATATGATAGGCCCGGAAGGCCGTCCGGAACTCCGCCCAGGTCATCACTCGGTCGGTGGGTTGTGAAGCACAAAAGTTGGCCCACCACGCGCTCGCGGATCCTTGGAGCTGCTGGACCGCGAACTGAGTCTTGCGCTGCTCGCTGATTTGGAGCAGCCCGAACTTCACCTCTATGGCGCGGAGCCAGTTGTCCGCGTCAAGTGGTTCATCCGCCCTTGAGAATACAGGGGGATGAGTCGCCAGGAAGTCAGAGTAGGAGCTCTTTTGGCGCTCCTCACGATCTTGACGTCTCTCTGGGCGAGACGTATTCGCAATTAACGTTTGCAGCAGCTCTGTATGCTGCTGATGTGAACCCGCCATTGCCGCGACAATGTCGGCCAATGTAACCGTTGGCAGTGGCGGTGGCGGTGTTTGCTGTTGCTGTTGCTGCTGCTGTCCCGAGGAGTCCTCGGGAGGTGGTTGGGAGGTCTCTCCCCCTTGGCTAGTACCTCCAACATCGGGGTTGGCACGAGTACGCGTCATTCTGAAATTCAACACAGCAGCAATTAGCACATGTCTTACTCAAAATTCCATAAACAGGAGTAAGTATTGAAGCGACGCATGATTAACTTGCACAACATTCACATATATTGATAAAGCATAAACTTTATACAAGATACATTATTCTCGGATCTCCGAGAAGTCGTGCTCATGTCGTCACTACCTATACATACGCTACTGTCTACACGACATGTCACCGATTACAAAAGTTGGGTTACGCTACCCTAGCTGCCCTACTTGGCAACCGTAACCCCCTACTCGGAGTAGAACTCGACCTCCTGTGGGTCGTCCTCCTCCGGTACCTCTGCTGGTGGCTCGGGGTCTACCACCTCTTCTCCCATTCCAGGTTCTCCCATGGCTGGAAGACCCAAGACTACCGGTACGCCCAATACCGGGGGCACGAGGTCCTGCAATGCATGCACCTCGTCCATAGCCTGGTTGTAGTCCTCTTCCCAGCCTTGTCCTTCCTCAATAGCGTCGTCCCGCTCTTGAGCAAGGTCCTCATTCTGCTGGGTTAGGGTCTGCACCAGCTCTTGCAACGCCGCAATGTCAACACGGCTCTTCTTCTTTGCCTTCTTCAGACGACGCAACTGATTGTGTTGTTCATTCAGTCGCTTGATCGTCGGAAGGAGCACATTGCGGAGTGCACTGTGAGCACTCTCAAAATGATCTCCACGGCTTGTGCTCTCCTTGAGCTTGGTGGCGAGATGCTCCGTATGAACAGCTTGGCTGTCCATCACAGCGTTTCCCGCCCTCATTTGGAGGCTGAGATTTGCCTCCGCGGGGTTGTATCTTGGGCAAGTCGGGTCTGTTGCCTCTAGGTACCTCTCTTCCCACACATGCTGAGCTCGTCCCTCCACCGGAACGAGTGCGTATGGAGTTCCCTCCATAGCCTGTACGTGTAGTTGGCAGAAACGTGACATAGTGTCACGGGCTGCCACTTGCCACATCCCTTCCGGTTGTCTTCCTCTCACCGTGACGGTGAATGGCACCCAACCGGGTGGCGTAGGCCCTGCAGGAACCTCGACATGGATCGTCCACGTCTTGTTCCCCTCTTCGCCTTCTTCCTTGGCGAAGTATTGCGGCATCTGGTTGTACCCGAAATATTGGAGCATTAGCCACAATGCTCCCGGGTAGCCGCTACGGTCAGAGCAGTGGGAAACTACCCACCCGTTCTCCAACCGTTTATCTGCTGCCATCTGTAAAAATATATTTGAGAAATGTCAAATATTTATTTAAACAGTAAACCATTGAGTTATAACATAAGATATGTCATTGAACCCTTAACACTTGGAAACATAGTTCAAATTTTTAAACAAATTTGACTGCTGATCTGCTGTTCCCATGACAGCCCTGACCAGTTTCCATATCAATCTGATTTAGGCCAGGTTAAAAGCAAAACCAGTCCTGGAGCTCAACATCAAAGTTAAAGTTAACTTCAATAGCTTTCCAGAAAGTATTTGGTTGGCCTAAGATCTGCTCTGGTTCAAAAGTTATGAGATGTCAAAGTTAACAGAATTTCTGGGAACAATTGGACAGCACCTCCCTGCCTTAGGTACTGATTTGATCCAAGAATTCCAGTTAATTCTGTTCCTAATCTGACAAAACTTTCTGTTACAAAGTTGTAACCCATCTCATAAGCTTCCCAGAACCACCTCATTTTCTATTTTTGGATTTTTTTGCAGGAAGTTATGCTTAATTTACAGAGAGTCTACAGAGAGTCTTTGCTCCGTCCTGTTTTCTGGACAGTTTCAACTCTACTGCATTTTTCGAGTGGTTAAGGGACGAAACACCTCTGGAACTCAACAGAAAAGTTGTAAAGCTCCTCCAAAGCTTTCCAGAAATGTATCATACGACCCCAACCTCGAAAGAACTCAACCTCTAACCTCTGATTAACTTCAGCCTTGATTTAGCTGAAAACAGAGTGCTCTGTCCTTAACATCCTATAAGTTGAAAATTTATTAACTTTGAATATCCTGTTCAAGGGAAGGAGTTACATCAAGTTTTACTACTTTGGATCAAAACCTTCAAGTTTTTAAATGAAGTTGTTCATTTAGTTGGGTGTGACGTCGAGGCGTCACCAGATTATGTCGGTACTACGTCCTCACAAAGGAAAAACCTATACCGGATTTAGCCGGCTTCGTTAGTTCAGTGGCACTACTCGTCACTCGCACACGGATGCTACACGTCTACCGTTTCGTGGTAAGGCTACCTGCAGAAACTCAAACAATCATCAGACTCGGCTGCACACCGAGCCCGGAATCCATACAGTTTGTACACCCGGCCGTCATCACTCGCCCGGATGTTCTCAAGCCAAACACGCCTTGAGTTACGTGTTCACGTTTCAGACCACGTGACGGGGTCTCCCATGTTGCACCACGCACGCCAGGGACAGACGTTGCTCGAATACCCCAAACGACATGAAGAGTCGTAGAGGATATCAAAGCGGGTCGGGTTACCTGCCACCCGTGGGGCTCCACCCTTCAGCTTGTGCGCACTGGTGGACAGCGCTTACGTGCACCCCCCAAGACATGAACGTCCCGAGATGCACGATTTTCCGACATAACAAATAAGTTAATAAGCCACTTTCTATATACTAATAACATCCTTATACGGGCTACTAACTCGTTCCTCACTGGATTTTTGAAAAAGAAGACCTTTGTACTGTGTTAAACCTCAAGCGAGCTCTGATACCACGCTGACACGACCCCACTGGTCCTGTCGAGCCAGGATCGCGCTGAGGGGTGCTGCGTTGCACAGCACCGTATAACACACGTCAAAGGTACAAAGCGGAAGCGGAAGCTTTATTACATAAACAAGTTTATTAACATGTTTACATCAAAATAAGTTTAGTCCACACTCGCGGGCGTAGACTAAGCATCAAGTGCACGTTCAGCCCTCGAACGTGTCCTTGCTAGCACACACGCACACTAACTCTGCGGCGTGCACGACTCCCACTCGACGGGGTTCCCCTCCTGGGGTTCCGTCTCCTCTTCGGGAGTCCCTTCCTCATAGAACCCTGCAAAAAGCTTCAAACACAAGCAGTGAGCACGAAGGCTCAGCAAGTCTGACCCGTCTCACCTAAACATGGAACTTCTACATGAGGGTAATGGGCTGCATGAGGTAAAAATCATTTTTTGCAAGGACTCGCCTAATTAGTAGAACCTTACTTTCAAGTTTTAGCAGCAGTTTGTGGAGAACCTTACGCTAAGGCACATGAGAGAGCCGCAATCAAACAAGAAACGCATTTCTCTCATGTACTTTGCCCAAAGTTGAAAAGAACTTTAGTTAGCACTAAGCTACAGCATATCATTAACAATCAATGTCCCGCTTTCAATCAGCAACATTTTAACATGTAACTAGCCTGTTCTTTCTACGTCACGGTACAGTGAACAAGTGGTACTCACTGACCGCGAGGGACGGCGATTATAATCGATTTACACCTGCAGGGTTACCCGAACAACCCGTCACGTACGCCCGTACTCGATGTTGCCTACAACAACCATCACGGACGCCGTACGCGACTACCTTTCACCCGTTAGCCAAATATTGAACCGGTCCCATCGTCCCGAGCAAGAGGTCCCTGCACGCGCATCTCTGTGCCGCCAGCTGATTTACACCTCGAGCTCTCAACCTACCCTCTGAACGACGGGCAATGCCTCAATACCCAGCTACCCGAGTTACATCAGTTTCCCGGTTCCCATATAGCCGGTAGGTCTTCGGTACTGTTCTAGCTTGTTCAACAGGCCCGCACACGGCTCGGTCCTCAATCGACACAAGCGGAGCTACAGCACACAGGCCCCAAAGTCCTGCTGCCCTTACTCTCCGCTCGGTCTCATTTTCTTGCCATGTGTATCATGTGCTATCTCTACCCGAGCAATGTGCCTCTAGCCTATTCTCGCGAGTAGTTCCAACTACTCGACTTGTACCGAATCCTACTCTATCCTAGCAATGCAGTGGCTAACGGGGTTTGCAATCCTAAACCCCAACCCATGGTTTTCTTGGCTATGCAGTGGGGTTTCCAAACAAGACTCTGATGCACAACATAAAGAAAACAAGTATGTGCTCAAAACAATAAAAATTTATAAAATGGTTAATGCAAACCGGGGCTTGCCTTGCTGCTCTTGGTCGTAGGCTAGCTGTTCCTCCGGAGTAACGAAGTCTAGGACTTCGGGTTCCTCCTCGACCTTAGCGACTACATGATAAGAACAATGTATGTATTAATTAAATGCTTTTGTATTAACTTTGAAGTTGTGAAGTCTATAACCTTTACTAGATAGACCTAATGACTGTGAAACTTTTACTGTGGCTTGGTTACAACCTAAACAGAGACTTGGTCAAGTTTTAGTTGCAGCAAAGCTCATTTGAGCCCTCCACAAATAATTATGTCCTTGACCTTAATGAAAGGCTTTTAGGGTGTTCTAGGTATTTTCATGAAACAAACTATGACTTTCTGAAAACTAGATTTTCAGAGGGTTCTAATGGAATTGGTCTCACTTAATTTGGAAGTCTCTAACTAAAGATATGAGCTAAACAATTTCAGAGAAAATTCTGAAAATGTTTCTGAACATTTTCTATTTTCTCTGGAACAGTTTTACTAATCACACCATTAGGTGGACTAAATGAGCTCAAATGGATCTGAAATTTTTATGGTAGTTCAAGGATATTTTGGTGAACATCTCAGCAAAATTTCAGGATTTTCCTCCAAATGATTCTCCAGTTAAAATTCCTAACAGTTTAAACTTTAAGGAATTAATTCTGGAGAATTAAGGAATCTCATGAAGTGACACTTGATTTTCTGGAAAGTACTCAAAGAGCTGAATCCAGCAAAATTTGGTTCACTCAATTTGGAGCTTTCTAGCCAAAGTTATAAGGATTTGAAGTTTGAAGGAAATCTGAAAATCGGGGAAAAGTTTAAACTCGCGCGTGGGCCCAGGAGACACGCGTCGCACGCCGAAGCGACAGCACACCGCGGCCCACAAGGCTTTTGCGCGCCAGCACACCCGATCCCGGCCGCAGCCGGATCCCGATTCAAAATATCGGCCGCTGACAGCTGGGGTCCACCCCCTTCTTCAACCTCGCGACACCCGCGCTCCGCCGCCGAGGGACCTCGCCGGAGAGCTCGCCGCCGGCTGCTGTACAGCTTCAAACTTCTTGATTCTGGCCGCCCCTGCCTATTTTTACTTGGGGAACATGATCCGAGGGTCAGCTGCTCATGACAACGGCCGGAGCATGGTCGGCGACGAGCCGCCATATCGGAACGACTTCGGCCATGTCGGCTGATGCTCCTAGTGCCTCAGCTACTTGGGAAACCGGTCGGGGAGCATCAGTGGACCTCAGAGAAGGTCGACATGAACTCGGGGCAGCTCGGGGAAGGCCCGAAATAGGTCCTCACCGTGCGCCCGATACCCCCCGTGCGTTCCGCCATTAGTAGACCTTGAATTACGCCGGGCACAGAAGTTCTCCGGCCCAGAGTTGTGAAGGCAACTTGTGCGTCACCGTGTCTAGTTCGTGTGGGAGTGGCCTGAGGCCCTCTAATCCTTTCTAGAGCACGAATTAAACAGAATCGTACCCGAGGGTCGTTCTGCACACAGAAAGGGGAAAAGTGGAAATTCGCCGCCGGTGAGCAACCACTCGAGCTGTGGCTCGGGGATGAGCAGCACCGATCACTTGCGCGTCCAAGGGTGCCTTGGCTCGGGCGTGACAACGCCCAGGTTGGGCTGTCCACGAGAGCCCGAGGTGCGGCGGTTTCCAGTTCCGAGTTTGATCTTTCGGCACAGCCGATATCACTCGGTTTCAATCGATTTCTATCAATGGGAAGGATGGAGGATGGTTGCTAGTACCTTGCTGGGACCTTGGAATGGAAAGAGGGAGCTGCGATCGGCTTGATCAAGCAGGAACTCGAGCGGCGGCGATGGCAGTGGGAAAAGCAGTCGCGCACGTCGGTAGCTCGGGGAAATGGTGACTGAGGCACGCCGGGGAGGGAATAAATAGCTCGGCCGGCTGGCCTCCGGCTTGGGGCACGCAGCAGGAGCTGGCGCCGGCCGGCCCCTTCGGTGGCGCGCGCGCACAACAGCCGGGAACCGACTGAACTGTGGTTCAGTCGGTTTGCTTTGAGGCTGAGGCTGACATGTGGGTCCCACTCCTCTTTTAACCTCTGAAATTTATTCCTAACAGCTGTGGTAAACAGTGAACCCTATTCTACCCTTGGCAACTCAAATTATTCACCCAAGAGCCATTTGAATTGATCAAAGTTCAAATGAGGTTTGGTTTGAATGAATTTCAGCACAAGTGCAGTTTGAAATTCAAATAAAGTTTGAATTTCTCCCCCTTAGCTCATGTCAAGATCAACTCCAAATGGAGTGAAAATTGGTGTGTGAGCTCACAAAAATGTGCTGAGCAAGAATATGCCTTCCACTTTTAAATTCAGTGGGTGAAAACAGTTTGAATTTGAATATGTTTTCAAACTGCCCCTTTCCTATCTACACCCAAGATGACCTCAAAAATGTTTTGAATTTGGGTGAAACTTGGCATGGACATCCTTGGCAAAGTGTAGGAGTTTTCATATGTCCAGCCCATCTATATCACATGTGGGAAGTACCACTTTTGCAATGTGTGAGTTTGTTCCCTAATGAGCATGTTGATAATTGTTACTTGCTCTTTATTTGTGTTCATCATTTTTCCTCAAATGAGGTGTGTGGTGTGGGGATGAACACTGCAAATGGGTGTCAAAAACTGAGGCCCTTACAAATTTCATTTCTTCTGATGACATACGATAATAACCGAGGGGAGAAACTCGGCAAATTCGTCTCACGCGTCGAACTGCTCATCACTCAACGTAGCATGCATCTTCCAGACCTCCGTGCACGTTCATAGGATCAAGAACCACCGAGGACCATCGAGCAAAGCCGCTGTATATCAATTTTTCGATTTTCGCCGGATTTTGACCTAGCCTGACGGTGAGGTCATACATCCGGCGAGTTTCAGTGAGATCGGCAGTTGGTTCCGTGTTCTCCTCGGTGTGGTGGTGCTGTACGCGAAAACGGCTACGTGTTTAGTGCAGTATAACGCCCTAGCGACATCGCCGGAGTTGCCACAGCCGCTGTCGCCGTCACACCTAGGTTTCCGGCCATCGTCGAGCTGGGATAAGCCCGGCAACGTATTCCTCGCACGAGAATACGTAGGGGCAGCGAGATCCAGCAAGTTCCAAGCACCGGAACCCACTCCCGGCGAGAGCTCCGGCGAGCTCGGCGGCGCAGGAGCGCGGGCGGCTGGAGGAAGACGAAGACGGGGGCTGGCCCACGTGTCAGCCTCGGTTGCGAGGGAATAGATCTTCTGTGGCCGCGGTTCTGCCTGTGACAATGCGGGAAATACTCTGTGGCCTGTGTGGCTCGTGTTTCAGCGGTCGACACGTGGCCCTGTGGCCCGCAGTCAGGGTTTAAACAATTCTCGGTTTAATTTGAATTCCAAATTCGGTTCAAACTTTAGAACCTCATAACTCTTGCTAGGAAGCTCCACATTTAGTGATTCAAATTGGGTTGGGTTCAGGGTGAAAAGAACTATCCAATATACAACCCAATTTGCATGGAAACCAATAGAAAATTCTGGAAAATTCTTTAAAGCTTTTCAGCAAAAGAATTCTACAGGAAGTTTGGTTCATCCAAAATTTCCCAAATTTTGCCACAATATTCTTTAGGATATTGGGAGAGTCCTATAAAAGTTTCAGCTCATTTGGAGTTCATTTAGATAGGGTAATTATGATTTCAAGTTTCTGTATTCAAATGAATACAGAAACATTTTCAGGGAATTTCCAAGTTTGTTCTAGCTATTCCTTATCTCCAAAAATCCTAGAAAATTCAGGCATACTCTCTGAGCTATTTTTGAAATTATGGTTCACTTGAATTTTCATGAAAGTGCAAATTTATTCACAAATTTATTCCTCTTTGCCTAAATGCTTAGGGAATTGTTCTGGGTGATCCACTTAGTGAAATATTCTGAATTTTGGTCCAGAGGACTTTCTTGTGACAAGGAACTCACAAGAAAATTTCCAGCTCCATTGGAACCCTGGATCAGTAGTGTTCTGTTCAACCAATTAGGTGATCACCACCCAAGTGATGAACCTCACTTCTCACTTGAGGATAGTGCTTAAACACACACCCAACCCACCACCCCGGTGTCATTTTAAATTCTTGAACAGAGTTCCAGTTTTAAACTTGTCTTTAGAACTTGTTAGCAAAAGTTTTACAATTAAACATATGTGCATGTTCATAACGTGTAGTGATTAAACGTGGAAGAGTGGAAAAGAAGTTAAGCTTGGATCAAGGAGCAAGAAGGGCAAGATTTGAACTTCAAGTCATCAGCAACTAACTTCATATCATCTGACATTAGTCACCTGCAAAACCAAGGCAAGCCCCGGTTTGCATTTAAGTTGTTTTTAAAGTTTTCCTTTGTTCACTACTATTGGTCAAAGTTTGTATGTGCATTAGGTCAAGGATGTTTTATACTCCACTTGCATAACCAAACATGAACCCTGAGGTCAAGGGTAGAATTGTGTCATCGTTGTAGAATAAGGCCGTGCTAAATAGGCTAGGACATCCGGTAGAAGACGAGTAGTTGGAATCTACTCGCGAGCTTTGTTTTAGGATCACATAAGTGTGGTTGGAAGGGAGAGGCAAACTAAAGTTTACATTTCTAAAGATGAGACCGGGCAGCGGGGTTATGTAGCGACAAGACGAGGTCTTGGTCGTGTAGCTCTGCCTGTGTCGGTTAAGGACCGAAGCGTGTGCAGCCCCGCTGAGCAAGTTTTGAGTTGTGTACCGGATGCTTACTGATATATGGGAACCAGGAAACCGATGTACCAGGTTCACTGGGTTGTAGAGGCATACCACATCGTCTCGTTAGACCTATGAGCCCGAGACGGCGTGACCGGTTCTACAGTCTAGTGTCCTGAGAAAGGTTGCCACATACGACGTAATGAAGGACGCCAGAGTTGGGTCTTCAGAGGCGAGCGTATGTGTCGAGTTATCCAGGTAGTGTTTGATTCGAATCACCGTCCCTCGCGGTTATGAGTACCGCTTGCTCACTGTGTTGTGACGTAGTAAGAATGTTGTGTGGGAACAGTTTGCAAAAGTATAATTGCTGCTATGGTTATGTTAAACTGCATGAGAACCTTGTTTGAAGTAGAAATAGAGCAAACTAAATTTATTTTCTACCTTGGGACAAGTAACATTGGAATGAAGCGTTTCTTGTTTGATTGTGGAGTTCCAATGTTCCTGGACGCAAGGTCACTACTATTATGGCTAAAAATCTGAAAGTTAAGGATGAACTCGTAGGCGAGTCTTTTCGCAAATTACAGGATTAGGTCTAAAGTTACCCTCATGTAGAGTTGCATGCTTTAGGAGAGACGGTTAAGTCTTGCTGAGCCTTTGTGCTCACTCTTGCTATATAAGTGGTTTTGCAGGTAACCCTCAACGCTATAAAGAAGGTTGTCCGGTGAGACTCGGGAACTTCCGAGTCATGTCACACTTGGAGAACCTAGCCGCTGCCATTTTATCGTGTTGCTAGCGAGAGGAGTCCGCGGGCTGGATCTCTTCTCGAGTGCTTCTTAGATATTCATCGTGAGCTGTTTATAGACTTCCGCTGTAGCTATTTTATGTAAATTATTTACAAAGAATAATTGTAAGCTTCCGCTTTTGATTTATGTAATACTGTGTTCCTTATATGTGTGCTGTTGGGTGCCGCATAACACGGCACCACCAAATGCGATTCCTCGGGCGAGGCGGCACCGCCCCGTGATCGAGGTCGGGTCCTCTCAGCGTGGTATCAGAGCCACATTGGTAATAGCGCACGGATTAAGGATGGTATTACGACAAAAACTTAGAATACGGTGAGGAAACGATATTAGGCCCACATAAGGACTGTAGTAGCATAGTTACTTAAAGTGGCAAGACTAACATATGTGTTTTAATTCTGAATTTTGATTATGTAACGACACACCTACGCTCTGGTAAGCATGGTAAGTAACGCCACCGAAAGCGGTTCAATTTCGGTTAGCTCCCCTGACGAGGAAAGTGGTTCAGGGTTAGATCTCACAGCTTGGTGTGAGACGTCAATATGAAACTCTTGAACTCTTCATGTTCCTGAGTTCATATGAAACGCTGATCCCTAGCGTGCATTAGGCAAGTAAGTGGAGACCCCATCGTGTGGTCAGTAACGTGATATTGTGTTCATCTGGAAATAGCCGAGGAGGACATACACAGCGCTTGGCATCGGCGTGCCCTGCAGGGCAGTAGGTGGTATCCGTTGGGTTGATAACATTCCCAACCGTGACGACCCGTTCATGACATACTCGAGTTCCCCGTCGTGTGGTGTTGAAACACGATCACGTACCTTGAGACGTGACTTAACTCAAGGACGGCCGTATGGCAATGATACAGGCGTTTGTATTTACTTTCAATTATGGAACTGCCTGAAATGAAACAACCTTTGAGTGCACCACTATTGAGTGTCTTTCTGCAGGTGCTAACCACGTACATATCCCGTGTAGTACACGTGTGTGAGAGGCCATCTTAGTGCCACTGATAATACGTATATGCCGGTATTATCCGGCGTAGGATTTTCATTGGTGAGGCAATGTAGTACCGACATGTCTTACGGTGCATCGACATCGTACTACACTTAATAACCTCTTCCCTATGAAGAAATGATTCATGAACTAACTTTCGACTAAAAATGGAAGTTTGAAACAAATATTAGTTACTGAACTCTTATTTTGAGCTAAGATTCAAATGAGAGTATAACTACGTTTCAATGTTTTCAAAAACAGAGTGCTCTGTTTCTGGCAGAAATTCTTGCTGGACTTTAACAGAGCATAACTCTGAGTAGCTTGTAAGGGCCTCAGTTTTTGACACCCATTTGCAGTGTTCATCCCCACACCACACACCTCATTTGAGGAAAAATGATGAACACAAATAAAGAGCAAGTAACAATTATCAACATGCTCATTAGGGAACAAACTCACACATTGCAAAAGTGGTACTTCCCACATGTGATATAGATGGGCTGAACATATGAAAACTCCTACACTTTGCCAAGGATGTCCATGCCAAGTTTCACCCAAATTCAAAACATTTTTGAGGTCATCTTGGGTGTAGATAGGAAAGGGGCAGTTTGAAAACATATTCAAATTCAAACTGTTTTCACCCACTGAATTTAAAAGTGGAAGGCATATTCTTGCTCAGCACATTTTTGTGAGCTCACACACCAATTTTCACTCCATTTGGAGTTGATCTTGACATGAGCTAAGGGGGAGAAATTCAAACTTTATTTGAATTTCAAACTGCACTTGTGCTGAAATTCATTCAAACCAAACCTCATTTGAACTTTGATCAATTCAAATGGCTCTTGGGTGAATAATTTGAGTTGCCAAGGGTAGAATAGGGTTCACTGTTTACCACAGCTGTTAGGAATAAATTTCAGAGGTTAAAAGAGGAGTGGGACCCACATGTCAGCCTCAGCCTCAAAGCAAACCGACTGAACCACAGTTCAGTCGGTTCCCGGCTGTTGTGCGCGCGCGCCACCGAAGGGGCCGGCCGGCGCCAGCTCCTGCTGCGTGCCCCAAGCCGGAGGCCAGCCGGCCGAGCTATTTATTCCCTCCCCGGCGTGCCTCAGTCACCATTTCCCCGAGCTACCGACGTGCGCGACTGCTTTTCCCACTGCCATCGCCGCCGCTCGAGTTCCTGCTTGATCAAGCCGATCGCAGCTCCCTCTTTCCATTCCAAGGTCCCAGCAAGGTACTAGCAACCATCCTCCATCCTTCCCATTGATAGAAATCGATTGAAACCGAGTGATATCGGCTGTGCCGAAAGATCAAACTCGGAACTGGAAACCGCCGCACCTCGGGCTCTCGTGGACAGCCCAACCTGGGCGTTGTCACGCCCGAGCCAAGGCACCCTTGGACGCGCAAGTGATCGGTGCTGCTCATCCCCGAGCCACAGCTCGAGTGGTTGCTCACCGGCGGCGAATTTCCACTTTTCCCCTTTCTGTGTGCAGAACGACCCTCGGGTACGATTCTGTTTAATTCGTGCTCTAGAAAGGATTAGAGGGCCTCAGGCCACTCCCACACGAACTAGACACGGTGACGCACAAGTTGCCTTCACAACTCTGGGCCGGAGAACTTCTGTGCCCGGCGTAATTCAAGGTCTACTAATGGCGGAACGCACGGGGGGTATCGGGCGCACGGTGAGGACCTATTTCGGGCCTTCCCCGAGCTGCCCCGAGTTCATGTCGACCTTCTCTGAGGTCCACTGATGCTCCCCGACCGGTTTCCCAAGTAGCTGAGGCACTAGGAGCATCAGCCGACATGGCCGAAGTCGTTCCGATATGGCGGCTCGTCGCCGACCATGCTCCGGCCGTTGTCATGAGCAGCTGACCCTCGGATCATGTTCCCCAAGTAAAAGTAGGCAGGGGCGGCCAGAATCAAGAAGTTTGAAGCTGTACAGCAGCCGGCGGCGAGCTCTCCGGCGAGGTCCCTCGGCGGCGGAGCGCGGGTGTCGCGAGGTTGAAGAAGGGGGTGGACCCCAGCTGTCAGCGGCCGATATTTTGAATCGGGATCCGGCTGCGGCCGGGATCGGGTGTGCTGGCGCGCAAAAGCCTTGTGGGCCGCGGTGTGCTGTCGCTTCGGCGTGCGACGCGTGTCTCCTGGGCCCACGCGCGAGTTTAAACTTTTCCCCGATTTTCAGATTTCCTTCAAACTTCAAATCCTTATAACTTTGGCTAGAAAGCTCCAAATTGAGTGAACCAAATTTTGCTGGATTCAGCTCTTTGAGTACTTTCCAGAAAATCAAGTGTCACTTCATGAGATTCCTTAATTCTCCAGAATTAATTCCTTAAAATTTAAACTGTTAGGAATTTTAACTGGAGAATCATTTGGAGGAAAATCCTGAAATTTTGCTGAGATGTTCACCAAAATATCCTTGAACTACCATAAAAATTTCAGATCCATTTGAGCTCATTTAGTCCACCTAATGGTGTGATTAGTAAAACTGTTCCAGAGAAAATAGAAAATGTTCAGAAACATTTTCAGAATTTTCTCTGAAATTGTTTAGCTCATATCTTTAGTTAGAGACTTCCAAATTAAGTGAGACCAATTCCATTAGAACCCTCTGAAAATCTAGTTTTCAGAAAGTCATAGTTTGTTTCATGAAAATACCTAGAACACCCTAAAAGCCTTTAATTAAGGTCAAGGACATAATTATTTGTGGAGGGCTCAAATGAGCTTTGCTGCAACTAAAACTTGACCAAGTCTCTGTTTAGGTTGTAACCAAGCCACAGTAAAAGTTTCACAGTCATTAGGTCTATCTAGTAAAGGTTATAGACTTCACAACTTCAAAGTTAATACAAAAGCATTTAATTAATACATACATTGTTCTTATCATGTAGTCGCTAAGGTCGAGGAGGAACCCGAAGTCCTAGACTTCGTTACTCCGGAGGAACAGCTAGCCTACGACCAAGAGCAGCAAGGCAAGCCCCGGTTTGCATTAACCATTTTATAAATTTTTATTGTTTTGAGCACATACTTGTTTTCTTTATGTTGTGCATCAGAGTCTTGTTTGGAAACCCCACTGCATAGCCAAGAAAACCATGGGTTGGGGTTTAGGATTGCAAACCCCGTTAGCCACTGCATTGCTAGGATAGAGTAGGATTCGGTACAAGTCGAGTAGTTGGAACTACTCGCGAGAATAGGCTAGAGGCACATTGCTCGGGTAGAGATAGCACATGATACACATGGCAAGAAAATGAGACCGAGCGGAGAGTAAGGGCAGCAGGACTTTGGGGCCTGTGTGCTGTAGCTCCGCTTGTGTCGATTGAGGACCGAGCCGTGTGCGGGCCTGTTGAACAAGCTAGAACAGTACCGAAGACCTACCGGCTATATGGGAACCGGGAAACTGATGTAACTCGGGTAGCTGGGTATTGAGGCATTGCCCGTCGTTCAGAGGGTAGGTTGAGAGCTCGAGGTGTAAATCAGCTGGCGGCACAGAGATGCGCGTGCAGGGACCTCTTGCTCGGGACGATGGGACCGGTTCAATATTTGGCTAACGGGTGAAAGGTAGTCGCGTACGGCGTCCGTGATGGTTGTTGTAGGCAACATCGAGTACGGGCGTACGTGACGGGTTGTTCGGGTAACCCTGCAGGTGTAAATCGATTATAATCGCCGTCCCTCGCGGTCAGTGAGTACCACTTGTTCACTGTACCGTGACGTAGAAAGAACAGGCTAGTTACATGTTAAAATGTTGCTGATTGAAAGCGGGACATTGATTGTTAATGATATGCTGTAGCTTAGTGCTAACTAAAGTTCTTTTCAACTTTGGGCAAAGTACATGAGAGAAATGCGTTTCTTGTTTGATTGCGGCTCTCTCATGTGCCTTAGCGTAAGGTTCTCCACAAACTGCTGCTAAAACTTGAAAGTAAGGTTCTACTAATTAGGCGAGTCCTTGCAAAAAATGATTTTTACCTCATGCAGCCCATTACCCTCATGTAGAAGTTCCATGTTTAGGTGAGACGGGTCAGACTTGCTGAGCCTTCGTGCTCACTGCTTGTGTTTGAAGCTTTTTGCAGGGTTCTATGAGGAAGGGACTCCCGAAGAGGAGACGGAACCCCAGGAGGGGAACCCCGTCGAGTGGGAGTCGTGCACGCCGCAGAGTTAGTGTGCGTGTGTGCTAGCAAGGACACGTTCGAGGGCTGAACGTGCACTTGATGCTTAGTCTACGCCCGCGAGTGTGGACTAAACTTATTTTGATGTAAACATGTTAATAAACTTGTTTATGTAATAAAGCTTCCGCTTCCGCTTTGTACCTTTGACGTGTGTTATACGGTGCTGTGCAACGCAGCACCCCTCAGCGCGATCCTGGCTCGACAGGACCAGTGGGGTCGTGTCAGCGTGGTATCAGAGCTCGCTTGAGGTTTAACACAGTACAAAGGTCTTCTTTTTCAAAAATCCAGTGAGGAACGAGTTAGTAGCCCGTATAAGGATGTTATTAGTATATAGAAAGTGGCTTATTAACTTATTTGTTATGTCGGAAAATCGTGCATCTCGGGACGTTCATGTCTTGGGGGGTGCACGTAAGCGCTGTCCACCAGTGCGCACAAGCTGAAGGGTGGAGCCCCACGGGTGGCAGGTAACCCGACCCGCTTTGATATCCTCTACGACTCTTCATGTCGTTTGGGGTATTCGAGCAACGTCTGTCCCTGGCGTGCGTGGTGCAACATGGGAGACCCCGTCACGTGGTCTGAAACGTGAACACGTAACTCAAGGCGTGTTTGGCTTGAGAACATCCGGGCGAGTGATGACGGCCGGGTGTACAAACTGTATGGATTCCGGGCTCGGTGTGCAGCCGAGTCTGATGATTGTTTGAGTTTCTGCAGGTAGCCTTACCACGAAACGGTAGACGTGTAGCATCCGTGTGCGAGTGACGAGTAGTGCCACTGAACTAACGAAGCCGGCTAAATCCGGTATAGGTTTTTCCTTTGTGAGGACGTAGTACCGACATAATCTGGTGACGCCTCGACGTCACACCCAACTAAATGAACAACTTCATTTAAAAACTTGAAGGTTTTGATCCAAAGTAGTAAAACTTGATGTAACTCCTTCCCTTGAACAGGATATTCAAAGTTAATAAATTTTCAACTTATAGGATGTTAAGGACAGAGCACTCTGTTTTCAGCTAAATCAAGGCTGAAGTTAATCAGAGGTTAGAGGTTGAGTTCTTTCGAGGTTGGGGTCGTATGATACATTTCTGGAAAGCTTTGGAGGAGCTTTACAACTTTTCTGTTGAGTTCCAGAGGTGTTTCGTCCCTTAACCACTCGAAAAATGCAGTAGAGTTGAAACTGTCCAGAAAACAGGACGGAGCAAAGACTCTCTGTAGACTCTCTGTAAATTAAGCATAACTTCCTGCATAAAAATCCAAAAATAGAAAATGAGGTGGTTCTGGGAAGCTTATGAGATGGGTTACAACTTTGTAACAGAAAGTTTTGTCAGATTAGGAACAGAATTAACTGGAATTCTTGGATCAAATCAGTACCTAAGGCAGGGAGGTGCTGTCCAATTGTTCCCAGAAATTCTGTTAACTTTGACATCTCATAACTTTTGAACCAGAGCAGATCTTAGGCCAACCAAATACTTTCTGGAAAGCTATTGAAGTTAACTTTAACTTTGATGTTGAGCTCCAGGACTGGTTTTGCTTTTAACCTGGCCTAAATCAGATTGATATGGAAACTGGTCAGGGCTGTCATGGGAACAGCAGATCAGCAGTCAAATTTGTTTAAAAATTTGAACTATGTTTCCAAGTGTTAAGGGTTCAATGACATATCTTATGTTATAACTCAATGGTTTACTGTTTAAATAAATATTTGACATTTCTCAAATATATTTTTACAGATGGCAGCAGATAAACGGTTGGAGAACGGGTGGGTAGTTTCCCACTGCTCTGACCGTAGCGGCTACCCGGGAGCATTGTGGCTAATGCTCCAATATTTCGGGTACAACCAGATGCCGCAATACTTCGCCAAGGAAGAAGGCGAAGAGGGGAACAAGACGTGGACGATCCATGTCGAGGTTCCTGCAGGGCCTACGCCACCCGGTTGGGTGCCATTCACCGTCACGGTGAGAGGAAGACAACCGGAAGGGATGTGGCAAGTGGCAGCCCGTGACACTATGTCACGTTTCTGCCAACTACACGTACAGGCTATGGAGGGAACTCCATACGCACTCGTTCCGGTGGAGGGACGAGCTCAGCATGTGTGGGAAGAGAGGTACCTAGAGGCAACAGACCCGACTTGCCCAAGATACAACCCCGCGGAGGCAAATCTCAGCCTCCAAATGAGGGCGGGAAACGCTGTGATGGACAGCCAAGCTGTTCATACGGAGCATCTCGCCACCAAGCTCAAGGAGAGCACAAGCCGTGGAGATCATTTTGAGAGTGCTCACAGTGCACTCCGCAATGTGCTCCTTCCGACGATCAAGCGACTGAATGAACAACACAATCAGTTGCGTCGTCTGAAGAAGGCAAAGAAGAAGAGCCGTGTTGACATTGCGGCGTTGCAAGAGCTGGTGCAGACCCTAACCCAGCAGAATGAGGACCTTGCTCAAGAGCGGGACGACGCTATTGAGGAAGGACAAGGCTGGGAAGAGGACTACAACCAGGCTATGGACGAGGTGCATGCATTGCAGGACCTCGTGCCCCCGGTATTGGGCGTACCGGTAGTCTTGGGTCTTCCAGCCATGGGAGAACCTGGAATGGGAGAAGAGGTGGTAGACCCCGAGCCACCAGCAGAGGTACCGGAGGAGGACGACCCACAGGAGGTCGAGTTCTACTCCGAGTAGGGGGTTACGGTTGCCAAGTAGGGCAGCTAGGGTAGCGTAACCCAACTTTTGTAATCGGTGACATGTCGTGTAGACAGTAGCGTATGTATAGGTAGTGACGACATGAGCACGACTTCTCGGAGATCCGAGAATAATGTATCTTGTATAAAGTTTATGCTTTATCAATATATGTGAATGTTGTGCAAGTTAATCATGCGTCGCTTCAATACTTACTCCTGTTTATGGAATTTTGAGTAAGACATGTGCTAATTGCTGCTGTGTTGAATTTCAGAATGACGCGTACTCGTGCCAACCCCGATGTTGGAGGTACTAGCCAAGGGGGAGAGACCTCCCAACCACCTCCCGAGGACTCCTCGGGACAGCAGCAGCAACAGCAACAGCAAACACCGCCACCGCCACTGCCAACGGTTACATTGGCCGACATTGTCGCGGCAATGGCGGGTTCACATCAGCAGCATACAGAGCTGCTGCAAACGTTAATTGCGAATACGTCTCGCCCAGAGAGACGTCAAGATCGTGAGGAGCGCCAACAGAGCTCCTACTCTGACTTCCTGGCGACTCATCCCCCTGTATTCTCAAGGGCGGATGAACCACTTGACGCGGACAACTGGCTCCGCGCCATAGAGATGAAGTTCGGGCTGCTCCAAATCAGCGAGCAGCGCAAGACTCAGTTCGCGGTCCAGCAGCTCCAAGGATCCGCGAGCGCGTGGTGGGCCAACTTTTGTGCTTCACAACCCACCGACCGAGTGATGACCTGGGCGGAGTTCCGGACGGCCTTCCGGGCCTATCATATACCGCCCGGTTTGATGAAGAGGAAGACGCAGGAATTCCTACACCTGCAACAAGGGAGCCGGAACGCGCTGGAGTACTCCAGAGCGTTCAACGATCTCGCACTCTACGCGTCGTATCACGCAGATACGGACGAGAAGCGGCGGGACCACTTTTACCAGGGGCTTAACCCGCTCCTGAAGGACAAGCTGGCGATGTTCAATCGCGGCAGCCTCAACGACATAATTGATGCTGCGATTGTTCAGGAAGACTCCGGCAAGGAGTTGGCGGCGGCAGAGCGAAAGCGAAGCGCGCCGCAGAGCAGCGGAGAAGGAGGCGGTCCTTCTCAGAAGTTTCGGATGGTGAATCGCCCACCATCAGGTCCGCGCTGGCAGCCACCACAGCGGTCGATGCCGTTCCGCGGTCGGCCGTATTCTTCACCGGCATTCCGGCCGGCACTGCCAGCACCACCGCAACAACAACAGCAGCAGCGGGCGATGCCGCGTGCGTTTGCACCTCCGCAACGCATGCCGGGCTTTCGTCCACCAAGTACTCCACCAGCAGCGGCCACATGTTACAAGTGTGGTCGTCCAGGACACTTCGCGAGCAGTTGCCCGGAGAGGCAAGGCGGCGGAGTGGTACCACAGTTTCCGGGGAGGAATCAACCCCGGAACCCTACTAATGCGCGGCGGGCAAACCCTAGGCCCGGTACTGTCCACCAGCTTGCCATTGAGGACGTGCCGGAGGGCGAGCCAATCCTTGCGGGTATGTTCCAACTCCACCAGCATCCCGCTATAGTACTATTTGATTCAGGCGCCACGCATAATTTTATTAGCCAAGCTTTCATTGCTAAACACAGCTTGCCAATACTACCCACCGATAGTCCATATTTAATTTGTTCACCGGGTGGGAAGATTTCAGCAAGCGTAATGGTCTCCAAAGCACCATTATGCTTAGCGGGTAGAGTGTACCCCACGTCTCTCATTATCTTAGAGGGACAGAAGGTCGATGTCATCCTAGGGATGTCGTGGTTAAACCGCCACGGCGCTGTTTTAGACACCGTCCTCCGAGTCGTGCACTTAAACTCAGGAGTGCACGGTTCTCACTCATTATTTCTGGACAGTCCAGAAATAAAACTTCCAAGTGTCTATCAAGCCACAACCATCAGATTGGAAGACATTCCAGTGGTCCGAGAATTCCCTGATGTATTCCCGGATGATTTGCCGGGGATGCCACCCGATAGAGAGGTGGAGTTCAAGATTGAACTTGCACCGGGAACCATGCCAATATCCCGAAGGCCGTACAAGATGGCGCCCAAGGAGTTGGCTGAACTGAAGACTCAGCTCACGGACCTTCTGGAGAAGGGTTTTATTAGGCCGAGCTCCTCGCCATGGGGCTGTTCGGCATTATTTGTCAAAAAGAAGGATGAAACGTTGCGGCTTTGCGTGGACTACCGTCCATTAAATGCCGTAACCATCAAGAACAAGTACCCGTTGCCACGGATCGACATGTTGTTTGATCAGTTGGTCGAAGCAAAGGTCTTTTCCAAGATGGATTTAAGATCCGGGTACCATCAGATTAAGATCAGGGCTGAGGACATTCCAAAGACAGCTTTTTCGACAAGGTACGGACTTTATGAGTACCTGGTCATGTCCTTTGGCCTCACCAATGCTCCAGCTCACTTCATGTACTTAATGAACTCGGTGTTCATGCCGGAGCTGGACAAGTTTGTCGTGGTCTTCATCGACGACATCCTGGTATATTCCAAGTCGGAGGAAGATCACAAGAAACATCTGCGTATAGTCTTGCAACGGCTGCGGGATCACAAGTTATACGCAAAGTTCAGCAAATGCGAGTTTTGGATATCGCAAGTGCCTTTCCTCGGGCATATCATCTCAGCGGAGGGTATCGCTGTGGACCCGAGCAAAATCACGCAAGTGCTGAATTGGAAATCCCCGAGAACTGTTCATGAGGTACGGAGTTTCCTCGGACTCGCGGGATATTATCGGAGGTTCATTCCGAACTTCTCGAAGATTGCCAGGCCAATGACAGAGCTGCTGAAGAAGGCTACCAAATATGTTTGGAGTCCAGCATGTGAAGCAGCATTCAAGGCTTTAGTCAAGCACCTAACATCAGCACCGGTTTTGGCGCAGCCAGACACAACAAAACCGTTCGATGTGTACTGCGATGCATCCGGCATTGGGCTCGGATGTGTGCTGATGCAAGACCGAAGAGTGGTTGCGTATGGATCACGACAGCTTAGGAACCATGAGCAAAATTATCCAACTCACGATTTGGAGCTCGCTGCCGTGGTACTTGCACTGAAAATGTGGAGGCACTACCTACTCGGTAGCCTCGTACATTTATATACCGACCACAAAAGCCTCAAGTACATATTCACTCAGAAGGAGCTGAACATGAGGCAACGAAGATGGTTAGAACTGATAAAGGATTACGAGATAGAGATCCATTATCATCCGGGCAAGGCAAACGTTGTGGCAGACGCGCTAAGCCGCAAGTCACACGTCAATAATCTGACCATCACACCGTTGGAAGAGAGCGAACCACCACTACATGTGATTCCACATGGAGCTCTCTACAACCTAGCTTTGATCCCCACCATCCGTGAAGAGATAGCGGCAGCCCAGAAGAATGACAAGGGCATATCACATTTGCGGAGACGTGTAGACAGTGGGGAGTTGAAATGTTTCCGGAAGGACGGAGACGGCGTCCTATGGTTCAAGGACCGGATCGTCGTACCCCGAAACCCGGAGTTACGGAAGAAAATCTTTGATGAGGCTCACTTATCAAAGTTTTCTATTCACCCCGGCAGCAACAAGATGTATCAAGAACTCAGAAGCAAGTTTTGGTGGACACGGATGAAGCGAGAGACTGCAAAATACGTGTCCGAGTGTGATACATGTCGACGGGTGAAGGCAGACCACATGCGGAAACCGGGACTGCTGCAACCACTGGGCATTCCTGCCTGGACGTGGGAGGACGTGAGCATGGATTTCGTCGTCGGTTTACCCACCACCTTACAGAAACATGATTCTGTGTGGGTGATCGTCGATCGGCTCACCAAAGTTGCCCATTTCATCCCGGTCAACACCAACTACAACGCCAAGAAGTACGCTGAACTGTACATCTCACGGATCCTATGCTTATACGGCGTACCCCGTACTATCGTATCGGACCGGGGCACTTTATTTGTGTCCCGTTTTTGGGAGCAGCTCCACGCTGCCTTGGGGACGAAGCTGATCCGTAGTTCAGCCTACCACCCGCAGACGGATGGGCAAACGGAGCGGGTAAATCAAATCTTAGAAGACATGCTACGAGCTTGCGCTATCGACCACGGCAAGAACTGGGATGATCACTTGCCGTTAGCCGAGTTCTCGTACAACAATGGGTACCAAGCCAGCATCAAGATGGCGCCCTACGAGGCGCTATACGGGAGAAAATGCCGCACACCATTGAATTGGTGTGAGTCTGGCGAGAGGGTTACCTTCGGGATTGATCTTGTCAACAACGCGGAAGAAAAGGTTCGAGTAATTCAAGCGAACCTAAAAGCCGCTCAATCCCGACAGAAACAGTATGCGGACCGGAGAAGGCGTCCGTTACAATTCGAAGCTGGAGACCACGTATATCTACGAGTGTCTCCAATGAAGGGCGTAAACAGATTTGGGGTGAGAGGAAAGTTAGCACCCCGATTCATCGGTCCATTCCAGATTACCGAAAGATGTGGATCGGTGGCATACCGGCTAAGATTACCAGAAGCACTTTCCGGTGTGCACGACGTCTTTCACATTTCCCAGCTGAGGAAGTGTCTCAAGCTATCAACTACCGTTCAGCTGGAAGACATTGAAGAACTGCAACCGGATCTCACCTATCGGGAGGAACCGGTGCAGATTATTGATGAAAAGGCCCGAACCACACGCAACCGTACGTTGTGGTTCTACAAGGTTCTGTGGAGTAATCACTCCATGGATGAAGCGACATGGGAGAGCGAAGAATTCCTTCGCACTAACTACCCCGACTTTCTCACGTCGCATATCCGGTAATTTTTCCACCGTCCTCTCTCTCATTTTCACCTTATAATCTCGGGACGAGATTCTTTTAAGGGGGGAGGAATGTAAGGGCCTCAGTTTTTGACACCCATTTGCAGTGTTCATCCCCACACCACACACCTCATTTGAGGAAAAATGATGAACACAAATAAAGAGCAAGTAACAATTATCAACATGCTCATTAGGGAACAAACTCACACATTGCAAAAGTGGTACTTCCCACATGTGATATAGATGGGCTGAACATATGAAAACTCCTACACTTTGCCAAGGATGTCCATGCCAAGTTTCACCCAAATTCAAAACATTTTTGAGGTCATCTTGGGTGTAGATAGGAAAGGGGCAGTTTGAAAACATATTCAAATTCAAACTGTTTTCACCCACTGAATTTAAAAGTGGAAGGCATATTCTTGCTCAGCACATTTTTGTGAGCTCACACACCAATTTTCACTCCATTTGGAGTTGATCTTGACATGAGCTAAGGGGGAGAAATTCAAACTTTATTTGAATTTCAAACTGCACTTGTGCTGAAATTCATTCAAACCAAACCTCATTTGAACTTTGATCAATTCAAATGGCTCTTGGGTGAATAATTTGAGTTGCCAAGGGTAGAATAGGGTTCACTGTTTACCACAGCTGTTAGGAATAAATTTCAGAGGTTAAAAGAGGAGTGGGACCCACATGTCAGCCTCAGCCTCAAAGCAAACCGACTGAACCACAGTTCAGTCGGTTCCCGGCTGTTGTGCGCGCGCGCCACCGAAGGGGCCGGCCGGCGCCAGCTCCTGCTGCGTGCCCCAAGCCGGAGGCCAGCCGGCCGAGCTATTTATTCCCTCCCCGGCGTGCCTCAGTCACCATTTCCCCGAGCTACCGACGTGCGCGACTGCTTTTCCCACTGCCATCGCCGCCGCTCGAGTTCCTGCTTGATCAAGCCGATCGCAGCTCCCTCTTTCCATTCCAAGGTCCCAGCAAGGTACTAGCAACCATCCTCCATCCTTCCCATTGATAGAAATCGATTGAAACCGAGTGATATCGGCTGTGCCGAAAGATCAAACTCGGAACTGGAAACCGCCGCACCTCGGGCTCTCGTGGACAGCCCAACCTGGGCGTTGTCACGCCCGAGCCAAGGCACCCTTGGACGCGCAAGTGATCGGTGCTGCTCATCCCCGAGCCACAGCTCGAGTGGTTGCTCACCGGCGGCGAATTTCCACTTTTCCCCTTTCTGTGTGCAGAACGACCCTCGGGTACGATTCTGTTTAATTCGTGCTCTAGAAAGGATTAGAGGGCCTCAGGCCACTCCCACACGAACTAGACACGGTGACGCACAAGTTGCCTTCACAACTCTGGGCCGGAGAACTTCTGTGCCCGGCGTAATTCAAGGTCTACTAATGGCGGAACGCACGGGGGGTATCGGGCGCACGGTGAGGACCTATTTCGGGCCTTCCCCGAGCTGCCCCGAGTTCATGTCGACCTTCTCTGAGGTCCACTGATGCTCCCCGACCGGTTTCCCAAGTAGCTGAGGCACTAGGAGCATCAGCCGACATGGCCGAAGTCGTTCCGATATGGCGGCTCGTCGCCGACCATGCTCCGGCCGTTGTCATGAGCAGCTGACCCTCGGATCATGTTCCCCAAGTAAAAGTAGGCAGGGGCGGCCAGAATCAAGAAGTTTGAAGCTGTACAGCAGCCGGCGGCGAGCTCTCCGGCGAGGTCCCTCGGCGGCGGAGCGCGGGTGTCGCGAGGTTGAAGAAGGGGGTGGACCCCAGCTGTCAGCGGCCGATATTTTGAATCGGGATCCGGCTGCGGCCGGGATCGGGTGTGCTGGCGCGCAAAAGCCTTGTGGGCCGCGGTGTGCTGTCGCTTCGGCGTGCGACGCGTGTCTCCTGGGCCCACGCGCGAGTTTAAACTTTTCCCCGATTTTCAGATTTCCTTCAAACTTCAAATCCTTATAACTTTGGCTAGAAAGCTCCAAATTGAGTGAACCAAATTTTGCTGGATTCAGCTCTTTGAGTACTTTCCAGAAAATCAAGTGTCACTTCATGAGATTCCTTAATTCTCCAGAATTAATTCCTTAAAGTTTAAACTGTTAGGAATTTTAACTGGAGAATCATTTGGAGGAAAATCCTGAAATTTTGCTGAGATGTTCACCAAAATATCCTTGAACTACCATAAAAATTTCAGATCCATTTGAGCTCATTTAGTCCACCTAATGGTGTGATTAGTAAAACTGTTCCAGAGAAAATAGAAAATGTTCAGAAACATTTTCAGAATTTTCTCTGAAATTGTTTAGCTCATATCTTTAGTTAGAGACTTCCAAATTAAGTGAGACCAATTCCATTAGAACCCTCTGAAAATCTAGTTTTCAGAAAGTCATAGTTTGTTTCATGAAAATACCTAGAACACCCTAAAAGCCTTTAATTAAGGTCAAGGACATAATTATTTGTGGAGGGCTCAAATGAGCTTTGCTGCAACTAAAACTTGACCAAGTCTCTGTTTAGGTTGTAACCAAGCCACAGTAAAAGTTTCACAGTCATTAGGTCTATCTAGTAAAGGTTATAGACTTCACAACTTCAAAGTTAATACAAAAGCATTTAATTAATACATACATTGTTCTTATCATGTAGTCGCTAAGGTCGAGGAGGAACCCGAAGTCCTAGACTTCGTTACTCCGGAGGAACAGCTAGCCTACGACCAAGAGCAGCAAGGCAAGCCCCGGTTTGCATTAACCATTTTATAAATTTTTATTGTTTTGAGCACATACTTGTTTTCTTTATGTTGTGCATCAGAGTCTTGTTTGGAAACCCCACTGCATAGCCAAGAAAACCATGGGTTGGGGTTTAGGATTGCAAACCCCGTTAGCCACTGCATTGCTAGGATAGAGTAGGATTCGGTACAAGTCGAGTAGTTGGAACTACTCGCGAGAATAGGCTAGAGGCACATTGCTCGGGTAGAGATAGCACATGATACACATGGCAAGAAAATGAGACCGAGCGGAGAGTAAGGGCAGCAGGACTTTGGGGCCTGTGTGCTGTAGCTCCGCTTGTGTCGATTGAGGACCGAGCCGTGTGCGGGCCTGTTGAACAAGCTAGAACAGTACCGAAGACCTACCGGCTATATGGGAACCGGGAAACTGATGTAACTCGGGTAGCTGGGTATTGAGGCATTGCCCGTCGTTCAGAGGGTAGGTTGAGAGCTCGAGGTGTAAATCAGCTGGCGGCACAGAGATGCGCGTGCAGGGACCTCTTGCTCGGGACGATGGGACCGGTTCAATATTTGGCTAACGGGTGAAAGGTAGTCGCGTACGGCGTCCGTGATGGTTGTTGTAGGCAACATCGAGTACGGGCGTACGTGACGGGTTGTTCGGGTAACCCTGCAGGTGTAAATCGATTATAATCGCCGTCCCTCGCGGTCAGTGAGTACCACTTGTTCACTGTACCGTGACGTAGAAAGAACAGGCTAGTTACATGTTAAAATGTTGCTGATTGAAAGCGGGACATTGATTGTTAATGATATGCTGTAGCTTAGTGCTAACTAAAGTTCTTTTCAACTTTGGGCAAAGTACATGAGAGAAATGCGTTTCTTGTTTGATTGCGGCTCTCTCATGTGCCTTAGCGTAAGGTTCTCCACAAACTGCTGCTAAAACTTGAAAGTAAGGTTCTACTAATTAGGCGAGTCCTTGCAAAAAATGATTTTTACCTCATGCAGCCCATTACCCTCATGTAGAAGTTCCATGTTTAGGTGAGACGGGTCAGACTTGCTGAGCCTTCGTGCTCACTGCTTGTGTTTGAAGCTTTTTGCAGGGTTCTATGAGGAAGGGACTCCCGAAGAGGAGACGGAACCCCAGGAGGGGAACCCCGTCGAGTGGGAGTCGTGCACGCCGCAGAGTTAGTGTGCGTGTGTGCTAGCAAGGACACGTTCGAGGGCTGAACGTGCACTTGATGCTTAGTCTACGCCCGCGAGTGTGGACTAAACTTATTTTGATGTAAACATGTTAATAAACTTGTTTATGTAATAAAGCTTCCGCTTCCGCTTTGTACCTTTGACGTGTGTTATACGGTGCTGTGCAACGCAGCACCCCTCAGCGCGATCCTGGCTCGACAGGACCAGTGGGGTCGTGTCATAGCTTGACCTAAATAAGGTGTATGATACTGTTCTGGAAAGATTTTCAAGTTCTCTACAACTTCCTTGTAGGCCTCCAGAGCAGAATCACACGTTACATGGGTGAAAAGTCCAGTTGAAGGCGAACTGTTCAGAACCAGGACAGTACCATAAACCTCTCTGGACCTTTCTGTTTTTACGCCATAACTTCCTGTAGAAAAATCCTTAAGGAGCACATAAGTACTTGTTGGAAAGCTACTGAAGTTTACTAAAACTTTGGTATTGAACTCAAGTCAAGAATCTGTTGATAACTTGAGTAAAATTTGGAGGTTGTGTGAACTGGTCAGGGTAGTCCCGCTGATTAGTTTAGCGTACTTGAGATTTGTTTAAACATGAATGTGGTTATGCTTTCATAAAGTTCATGACATGTTCATGTTTTACTTATCTTTACTTACTACTGAGATAGAATTTTGATTGACTCAAAATTTTGTTTCGTGCAGTATGGTACGCGCACACTCCCAAATGGAGATTGGAGGTTCAAGTCGAGGTGGGAATGACTCGACTTCATCACAAGAGCCATCACCAACTGGATTGGCTGAAATTATGGCGAAGATGAATGAAACTCTCCAAACTCTAGTTCAACAAAGCATAGATCGAGAAGCTCAACGTCACATGCCAACCCAGAGCACGTATCTGGATTTCTTGGCGACACAACCGCCGGTATTCTCTGAGGCGGCTGACCACTGTGAAGCAAATCACTGGTTACGTGTCATTGAGTCCAAGTTTGGGTTGATTCAATGTGATGACTTCCAAAAGACTCTATTTGCCGCTCAACAGCTTCACGGCTTTGCTGGAGCATGGTGGGAAGAATACCTTGCTGTCCAACCCGCAGGGCATCGTGTCACATGAGCGGAGTTCCAGGCTGCATTTCGTGCTCGTTTCATCCCTGCAGGCATAATGCAAACAAGCCTGGATGAATTCTGGAGTCTGAAGCAAGGGGACATGAGTGTCATTGAGATGCGAAGGAATTCAATCGCTTAGCTCAATATGTCCCTGACTATGTGAAGTCACCAGCCATGAAGGGTTATCACTTTTAGATGTGAATTGGCTCAAGTTAGCCAAGAGAATTTTGATGAGTTTGTGAGTTGTGCTGTCGCTCAAGAATATTATTCCAACCTCTACCTCATAGAAAAGAGGGAGAGGGACTCATCACAGGATGAAGACAATCGTCTGCCTCAGAAGTATCGGTTGGTAATCCGTTCACCTTCCGGTAGAGAGATTCCACAAGAGGTGCAATCATTCTGGGAGTGTGACGATTCTTCTACTCCAGAGAGGTTTTATTCACCTCAACCGCAGCAGCAACTTGTTTCTCATGCACCTCAGTATCAACAAAGTGCACCAGAATATTATTGCCCTCAAGAGGTTGAAGATGAACAAGGTGATTTCTCAGCTGAACCAAGTGATATCCCACATCATATTGACAATGAGCTCAACGTCAATGAAGCAACTGAACCGAGCAGCAACATTATGTCTGCTGGTCCAGTTCCACAGTGTGATCTTGGGCAGCAAAGAAAAGCTATGTCCAAAGTGGGAACAGTCAATTATGTGTCAGTCGATGATCTGCCAAAGGGAGGACCTGTTCTTGCTGGCAGGTTCACCTTAAATGACAAGCCGGTTGTCATTTTATTCGACTCTGGTGCGACACATAACTTCATTAGCAGGGCAACGGTGATCCGGGATCAGATCTCCACAACTGTCACAAAAGGTTCTTACCTTATTCATTCGCCAGGTGGAGACATCTCAACTAATGAAGTCGTTTCTCGAGCACCACTTTGCTTGGGTGGAAAAATTTATCCTACCACCCTCATCATTATCGAAGACCGAGGAATCAATGCCATATTGGGAATATCATGGCTGGCCTTCCATAAGGCTGTTCTGGACATCAAGAACAGTAGTGTTCACTTGAACTCTCCCCTTCACGGGCGTCAAACATTGTATCTCGTCGAAGCGGTTTCCAACGACCCGGAAGTATGTAATGCTGAGGCTTGCAAGTTAGAAGACATTCCTGTAGTCCGTGAATATCCAGACGTGTTTCCTGAAGATCTTCCAGGCCTACCACCTGAGTGCAAGGTGGAGTTCAAAATAGAGTTGATACCGGGAACCACGCCGATCTCTCGGAGACCATACAAAATGGCTCTGAGTGAGTTAGCAGAATTGAAGGAGCAACTCAAAGATCTGATGGACAAGGGGTTTATTCGTCCAAGTTCATCACCACGGGGTTGCTCAGCTTTGTTTGTGAAAAAGAAGGATGAGACGCTGAGGCTATGCGTCGATTATCGTCCTTTAAATGCTGTGACAATAAAGAACAAGTATCCACTACCAAGAATTGATATCCTCTTCGATCAGCTAGTGGGTGCTAAAGTCTTCTCCAAGATGGACTTAAGGTCAGGATATCATCAAATTAAGATTCGAGCGGAAGATGTCCCGAAAACAGCATTCTCTACAAGATATAGACTATATGAGTATCTTGTCATGTCATTTGGGTTGACCAATGCTCCGGCTCACTTTATGTATCTTATGAACTCGGTGTTCATGCCGTAGCTGGATCAGTTCGTCGTGGTATTCATCGACGACATCTTGGTCTATTCCAAATTAGAAGAGGAACACGCTAAACATTTGCATATTGTGCTCCAATGACTGAGGGATCATAAACTCTATGCAAAGTTTAGTAAATGTGAGTTCTGGATCAACCAAGTGCCATTTCTTGGGCACATTATTTCAACAGAAGGCATTGCTGTTGATCCAAGCAAGATTGAACAAGTGCTGAAGTGGAAGTCTCCAACATCAGTCCATGAAGTTCGTAGCTTCTTGGGTTTGGCGGGATATTATCGGAGGTTCATCCCGGGCTTCTCAAAAATCTCCAAACCTATGACTGAGCTACTGAAAAAGGGCATCAAATATGATTGGAGCAAGCCATGTGAGGAAGCCTTTCAAGGGTTGGTGAAACACCTCACAACAGCCCCAGTTCTAGCTCAACCGGATACAACCAAGCCTTTTGATGTTTATTGTCATGCGTCTGGCATCGGGCTTGGTTGTGTACTCATGCAAGGAGGACGCATGGTCGCACATGGATCACGACAATTACGGAATCATGAGCAACATTATCCAACTCATGATCTCGAGCTTGCTGCCGTGGTATTAGCTTTGAAGATGTGGAGACATTACCTATTGGGAAATCTGTTTCATCTCTACACCGACCACAAAAGCTTGAAATACATATTCACTCAGAAAGAGTTGAATATGCGGCAACGGCGATGGTTGGAGCTGATCAAAGACTATGAGATTGAAATTCATTATCATCCGGGCAAGGCAAATGTGGTTGCCGATGCACTCAGCCGGAAGTCTCATATTCATAACCTAACCATTGCGCCAATAGAAGAGGAAGAACCAAGTCTCTACTTGGTTCCATATGGAGCTTTGCATAATCTGGCTCTCATACCTACAATAAGAGAGGAGGTCATGGAAGCTCAAAAGAAAGACAAGGGCATAGCTCATATCAGAAAGAGGTTGATGGACGGGGAGATGAAGTGTTTCCGGTTAGATGATGAAGACACCCTATGGTTCAAGAACCGGATAGTCGTACCCCGTGATATGAGGCTGCGGAAGAAAATTTTGGATGAGGCTCACTTATCCAAATTTTCTATTCATCCGGGCAGCAACAAGATGTACCAAGAGCTGAAGACCAAATTTTGGTGGACCCGGATGAAGAGGGAGGTTGCTAAATACGTATCAGAATGTGATACGTGTCGGCGAGTTAAAGCTGACCACATGAAGAAGGCGGGAACCCTACAACCGCTAAGTGTTCCGGCATGGAAGTGGGAGGATATTAGTATGGACTTTATTGTTGGACTACCTCTCACGGCTAATAAGCATGACTCGGTTTGGGTAATCCTGGATCGGTTAACCAAGTCAGCGCATTTCATCCCGGTGCATACGGGATACCATGCCAAAAAGTATGCGGAGCTATATATTGCAAGAATACTATGCCTACATGGAGTTCCCCGGACGATCATCTCCGATCGAGGCACGTTGTTCATTGCCCGTTTCTGGGAGCAGCTGCATGCCTCACTGGGAACCAAATTGATTAGAAGCTCTGCATATCACCCTCAAACAGATGGGCAAACGGAGAGGGTGAATCAAGTTCTCGAAGATATGCTTCGAGCATGTGCCATTCACCACGGTAAAGGATGGGACAATCATCTACCGTTGGCGGAATTCGCTTATAACAATGGGTATCAAGCGAGCATCAAAATGGCACCGTATGAAGCTCTACGGCCGGAAGTGCCGCACACCCTTGAACTGGTGTGAAGCTGGCGAGAGAGTGATTTACTGGGTTGATCTCGTAAATGAAGCTGAAGAGCGGGTAAGGCTTATTCAAGCAAATCTGAAAGCCGCTCAGTCCAGACAAAAGAGCTATGCGGATAGGAGACGTCGTCCTCTGGATTTCCATGTTGGGGACCACGTATACCTCCGCGTATCTCCTATGAAGGGCATTCACCGATTTGGAGTGAAAGGAAAATTAGCTCCACGTTTTATCGGTCCCTTCATTGTCATTGAAAGGTGTGGATCCGTGGCCTACCGTTTGGAGCTACCGGCAGCCTTAGTCGGAGTTCATAACGTCTTCCACATATCTCAGTTGTAGAAGTGTTTGAAAGTGCCAACGGAGGTTCTCACGGGAGACATAGCAGATTTGAAGCCGGACCTCACCTATGTTGAGCATCCAACCCGAATAATTGATGAAAAGACTCGCGAGACCAGAAACCGGACGCTGCGATTTTTCAAGGTGCTATGGGAAAATCACACGTCCGACGAAGCTACATGGGAAGCGAGGAGTATTTGCAGTGCAATCATCCGGAGTTGTTAGAGGCTTATATGTATTAGTAGTCCTCTCCACCTTGTCCTTAATCTTGAATCTCGGGACGAGATTCTTTTTAAGGGGGGAGGAATGTAAAAATCCCCAAAACGTGTAAATAGAAAACTTGAGCTATGAATAAAGTTGAGTTTGAATACAAGAAATGGGACTTACAAAAACTTTTGTCTACTCATGAAAGTGTTGGCATGTGCAATACAACTTGAATTTCAGTTTGAACTAAGAGGTGCACTTCAAAAAGAAGAAGGGCATTTTCAAAAGAGAAAAATTCAAAACTGTTGTTTGAAAAAGTGTATTTGCAATAGCCAACTCAAGGATCAGGGGACATATTTGAATTCCTCAGACCCCAATTAGGAGGGAGCCAAGTTTTGAGCAAATTTGGAGGTGCTTTGATATGAATATCAAAGGAACTTGTAAATTTCATCCAAATTTGAATTTAAATTCGAAACTGAGGCACAACTGGTCAAATTTCCAAATAACTTTTGAATTTGGATCCTTCATAGGTGAATTTACACTGTGCCAAAGTTTAGAAGATCTTTTGGGGAGGAGCAGGGGTGGACCCACTTGCCATTGAGACATATAGACTTGCCCCTTAAGTCTTCTGTTCAGTGGGACCCAATTGTCTGTGAGAAGGAAATGGGTCTCTGTTTCTCCTCTGCCGAGCGCTCGACAGCAGCATCTCAGAGGCGACAGCGCGCACGCCGTGGCTTCCCGGCTGTCCCCATGAGCGATCGGTGGAGATCGATTCACGTATCCCTGCCGACCACAGCACCGGTCATACGCTCCTCGCATCGATAGCGCTCTCTCTCACTCGAGTACTGCCCCCCCCTGCCCCGGGCGATTTTTCCTCCGACGGCGTGCACCCGAGCGATTCCCCGCCGGCCGGTTGCTCCACGCCGCTGCACGCCATGCTGAACCTCTCCACAGCATCGCCAGACACCACTGAACGTGGCCGACGCAAGAAACTGGCGCTAACCCCACGGGAACCTCGGCGTCGAGCTCGGTTTGTCTCCACGGCACCGGGTGAAGCTGCCGGGACAAAAATCCGTCCCCAGCCACCCCAGAGCCTCTCCTCTCCAGTTGCAAAAGCAAAAAGGTTCGCCTATACCTCTGCTCACTTCACCGCAACTCCGGCTGCCTGTCTTGGACGGTGCTTGCCGGAATTCATTTCTTCTGACGACATACGATAATAACCGAGGAGAGAAAATTGGCAAATTCGTCTCACGCGTCGAACTGCTCATCACACAACGTAGCATACATCTTCCAGACCTCCATGCATGTTCATAGGATCAAGAACCACCGAGGACCATCGAGCAAAGCCGCTGTATATCGAATTTTTTTATTTTCGCCGGATTATGGCCTAGCCCGACGGTGAGGTCATACTTCCGGCGAGTTTCAGCAAGATCGGCAGTTGGTTCCTCGGTGCGGTGGTGCTGTACGCGAAAACGGCTACGTGTTTAGTGCAGTATAACGCCCTAGCGACATCGCCGGAGTTGCCACAGCCGCTGTCGCCGTCGCACCTAGGTTTCCGGCCATCGTCGAGCTGAGATAAGCCCGGCAACGTGTTCCTCGCACGAGAATATGTGGAGGAGGCGAGATCCAGCAAGTTCGGTGCACCGGAACCCACTCCCGGCGAGAGCTCCGGCGAGCTCGGCGGCGCGGGAGCGCGGGCGGCTGGAGGAAGACGAAGACGGGGGCTGGCCCACGCGTCAGCCTCGGTTGCGAGGGAATAGATCTTCTGTGGCCGCGGATCTGCCTTTGACAACGCGGGAAATACTCTGTGGCCCGTGTGGCTCGTGTTTCAGCGGTAGACACGTGGCCCTGTGGCCCGCAGTCAGGGTTTAAACAATTATCGGTTTAATTTGAATTCCAAATTCAGTTCAAACTTTAGAACCTCATAACTTTTGCTAGGAAGCTCCAAATTTAGTGATTCAAATTGGGTTGGATTCAGGGTGAAAAGGACTATCCAAATATACAACCCAATTTGCATGCAAACCAATATAAAATTCTGTAAAATTCTTTAAAACTTTTCAGCAAAAGAATTTTAGAAGAAGTTTAGTTCATCCAAAATTCCCCAAATTTTGCCAGAATATTCTTTATGATATTGGGAGACCCCTGTAAAAGTTTCAGCTCATTTGGAGTTGATTTAGATAGGGTAATTATGATTTCAAGTTTCTGTATTCAAATGAATACAGAAACATTTTCAGAGAACTTCCAAAAACTTGGAAATTCAGTTCTAGCCATTCCTTAGCTCCAAAAATCCTAGGAAAATTCAGGCATACTCTCTGAGCTATGTTTGAAATTATGGTTCACTTTAATTTGCAAGAAAGTGCAAATTTATTCAGAAATTAATTTCTCTTTGCCTAAATGCTTAGGGAATTGTTCTGGGTGATCCACTTAGTGAAATATTCTGAATTTTGGTCCAGAGGACTTTCTTTTGACAAGGAACTCACAAGAAAATTTCCAGCTCCATTGGAACCCTGGATCAGTAGTGTTATGTTCAACCAATTAGGTGATCACCACCCAGAACCTCACTTCTCACTTGAGGATAGTGCTTAAACACACACCCAACCCACCACCCCAGTGTCATTTTAAATTCTTGAACAGAGTTCCAGTTTTAAACTTGTCTTTAGAACTTGTTAGCAAAAGTTTTACAATTAAACATATGTGCATGTTCATAACGTGTAGTGATTAAACATGGAAGAGTGGAAAAGAAGTTAAGCTTGGATCAAGGAGCAAGAAAGGCAAGAGTTGAACTTCAAGTCATCAGCAACTAACTTCATATCATCTGACTTTAGTCACCTGCAAAACCAAGGCAAGCCCTGGTTTGCATTTAAGTTGTTTTTAAAGTTTTCCTTTATTCACTACTATTGGTCAAAGTTTGTATTGTGCATTAGGTCAAGGATGTTTTATACTCCACTTGCATAACCAAACATGAATCCTGATGTCAAGGGTAGAATTGTGTCATCACTGTAGAATAAGGCCGTGCTAAATAGGCTAGGACATCCGGTAGAAGATGAGTAGTTGGAATCTACTCGCGAGCTTTGTTTTAGGATCACATAAGTGTGGTTGGAAGGGAGAGGCAAACTAAAGTTTACATTTCTAAAGATGAGACCGGGACGCGGGGTTAGGCAGCGACAAAACGAGGTCTTGGTCGAGTAGCTCTGCCTGTGTCGGTTAAGGACCGAAGCGTGTGCAGCCCCGCTGAGCAAGTTTTGAGTTGTGTACCGGATGCTTACTGATATATGGGAACCAGGAAACCGATGTACCAGGTTCACTGGGTTGTAGAGGCATACCACATCGTCTCGTTAGACCTATGAGCCCGAGACAGCGTGACCGGTTCTACAGTCTAGTGTCCTGAGAAAGGTTGCCACATACGACGTAATGAATGACGCCAGAGTTGGGTCTTCAGAAGTGAGCGTATGTGTCGAAGTATCCGGGTAGTGTTTGATTCGAATCACCGTCCCTCGCGGTTATGAGTACCGCTTTCTCACTGTGTTGTGACGTAGTAAGCAAGTTGTGTCGGAACAGTTTGCAAAAGTATAATTGCTGCTATGATTATGTTAAACTGCATGAGAACCTTGTTTGAAGTAGAAATAGAGCAAACTAAATTTATTTTCTACCTTGGGACAAGTAACATTGGAATGAAGCGTTTCTTGTTTAATTGTGGAGTTCCAATGTTGCTGGACGCAAGGTCACTACTATTATGGCTAAAAATCTGAAAGTTAAAGATGAATTCGTAGGCGAGTCTTTTCGCAAATTACAGGATTAGGTCTTAAGTTACCCTCATGTAGAGTTGCATGCTTTAGGAGAGACGGTTAAGTCTTGCTGAGCCTTTGTGCTCACTCTTGCTATATAAGTGGTTTTGCAGGTAACCCTCAACGCTATAAAGAAGGTTGTCCGGTGAGACTTGGGAACTTCCGAGTCATGTCACACTTGGAGAACCTAGCCGCTGCCATTTCTTCGTGTTGCTAGCGAGAGGAGTCCGCGGGCTGGATCTCTTCTCGAGTGCTTCTTAGATATTCATCGTGAGCTGTTTATAGACTTCCTCTGTAGCTATTTTATGTAAATTATTTACAAAGAATAATTGTAAGCTTCCGCTTTTGATTTATGTAATACTTTGTTTCTTATATGTGTGCTGTTGGGTGCCGCATAACACGGCACCACCCAATGCGATTCCTCGGGCGAGGCGGCACGGCCCCGTGATCGAGGTCGGGCCCTCTCACAAAATAGTGGAGTCCTGCACTTCCTCCCATACAACACCTCAAATGGTGACATCTTCATACTAGCCTGATAGCTGTTGTTGTAGGAGAACTCCGCATACGGTAAGTTCTTATCCCAACTCCTATTGTTCTTGAGTGCACACGCTCTCAGCATATCCTCAAGGATCTGATTGGTTCTTTCTGTCTGCCCGTCAGTCTGGGGGTGGTAGGCAGAACTAAAATTCAGATGAGTTCCCATGGTTTCATGTAACTTCTGCCAGAACCATGAGGTGAACTGTGTCCCTCGATCTGACACTGTCTTATTTGTCACTCCATGAAAACATACGATTCTTGACATGTACAATTCTCCTAATTTGGATCCACTGTAGCTTTCTTTCACGGGGATGAAATGAGCTACCTTAATTAGCCTATCGATGATGACCCATATCGAATCATATCCCGATTGGGTCCTAGGGAGTCCCACTATGAAGTCCATACCTATTTCTTCCCATTTCCATTCAGACACTTTGAGTGGTTGCAATAGTCCCGCGGGCCGTTGATGTTCTGCTTTCACCAACTGACATGTGTCACATAGGGCAACATGCTCCGCGACATCTCGCTTCATGCCATACCACCAATATCTGCTCTTGAGGTCATGATACATCTTCATGCTCCCAGGATGAATGGAATAGTCGGAATCATGAGCCTCCTTCAAAATCAGTTCACGGATCTCCTTCACCTCAGGCACACAGATTCTTTTCCCATGCCATACCATACCTTGTTCATCGTCTCTGAACCCAGGGGCTTTATTTTCTTTGATGAGTTCTCGAATTTCTTGTATCTTCCTGTCATTCTTCTGACCGTTGCGTATGTCTTGCTCTAATGTGGGGTCCACTTCCATGGCGATGGCCTCACCACTATTCACCAGACATAAATTGAGTTTTGCAATCTCTTACTTCAATTCTGTAGGCATGTCCTTTAAGCTCAACATATTGACCTGCATCTTCCGGCTTAAAGCATCAGCCATGACGTTCGCTTTCCCAGGATGATAGTTGATGCTCACATCAAAGTCGTTAATTAGCTCTAACCATCTCCTTTGTCTGAGGTTGAGATCTGGCTGTGTGAAAATGTACTTTAAGCTCTTATGATCCGTATATATCTCTGTCCTCTTTCCCATCATGTAATGCCGCCAAATCTTCCATGCGTGGACCACTGCATCTAGTTCTAGATGTGCGTAGAATAGTTCTTCTCGTGTTTTCGGAGCTGCCGAGACGCATAGGCAACGACATGCCCCTCTTGCATGAGAACACATCCCAACCCGTGTCCAGATGCATCGCAATACACTGAAAAATTCTTTTGCATATCTGGCATAACCAGCACTGGGGCTGTTGTCAATCTTTTCTTCAGTTCTTGAAAACTCGTCTCACACTCCGGTGTCCATGTGAATGTGATTCCCTTCTCTAACAATTTGGTAAGGGATCTCGAGATCTTGGAGAAACCCGCAATGAACCGTCAATAATACCCAGCCAATCCTAAGAAGCTTCGAATTTCCCCGACATTTTCAGGGGTCTTCCACTTCTGCACATCCTCGATCTTGGCGGGATCTACGGAGATTCCTCCCTCCGAGATTATATGTCCTAAGAAGGGAACTCTCTTCAGCAAAAACTCACACTTACTCAACTTGGCATATAGTTGGTGTTCTCTCAGCTTTTGCAACACCAATCTTAAATGTCTCTCATGTTCTTCTTCATCTTTGGAAAAGACGAGAATGTCATCAATGTAAACCACCACAAATTTATCCAGATATTCCATGAATACCTTGTTCATGAGGTACATGAAATATACCGGGGCATTAGTTAGCCCGAACGGCAGGACGGTGTATTCATACAGCCCGTACCGAGATACAAAAGCTGTCTTTGGAATGTCAGTTTGCCTTATCTTCAGTTGCTGGTATCCCGACCTGAGATCAATTTTTGAGAACACACAAGCTCCCCTCAACTGATCGAATAAGTCTTCAATGCGGGTTAACGGGTACTTGTTCTTGATGGTTACTTCGTTCAACGCATGGTAGTCTACGGATAACCTTTGGGTTCCGTCCTTCTTGGGCACAAATATCACTAGAGCTCCCCATGGTGAGGAACTTGGACGAATGTACCCCTTCTCTGTCAATTCTTTTAAATGTTCCTTGAGCTCTTCCAGCTGTTTGGAGTCCATCCGATAAGGCATCTTGTATATTGGGGCTGTTCTAGGCACTAGTTCAATCGCGAATTCCACTTCACGATCGGGAGGCATACCTGGCAACTCCTCCGGAAAAACGTCTGGATATTCCCTGATAATCCTTATCTCTTCCACTTCCACCTAGACTTGATTGAGTTTAATGTCCCTCCTAGGTTCTTGCACGGCTATGAACTTCACTTTTGTGCCACTAGTGTGAGTTAGTTCCACCATTCTTGTCGAACAGTGGATGATACCTTTGTGTTTGGTCAACCAATCCATACCCAAAATGATATCTATCCCTTGTGAGTCTATCACTATGAGGTTTGCAGTAAATACTACCACATTAATGTCTAGATTCACCTTGGGACACACTTGTCTTGTTCTTATTTCTCCCCCTGGAGAGTTCACTGCTAACATATGGTTCATTTGTGTTGTTGCTAGATCATGCTTCTTAACAAACCCTTGAGCAATGAACGAGTGGGTAGCACCAGAATCAGACAATAGGGTTGCAATGTGTATATTTGCAGGAAACTTACCAATTACCACGTCAGGTGCCTCTTGCGCTTCCTCCATGGTCACGTGGTTCACCCGTCCTCGCATCACATTCTGGTGCTGAGGCTGCATGTGCTTCTTCTTTGGGCACTTATGGGCGTAGTGTCCCACTTCACCACAGTTGAAACATTGTACCCCAACTTTAGGTGCCTGGCCTTTGTTATCTTGGGGTTGGTTCTGTGGCCCTTGTCCTGCTGGTCGAGGTTGATAAGTGGGGCATGGCTGTTGCACAAACTGACGCTGCGGCTGTACTGGTGCTGATGGAGGCCTGAAGTTCGGGTTGTACCCTCTCGGTGCTGGGTAGGGTATCACAGCACGGCTCGACTGCCCTGCAGGTTGCTGCATCAGACGTGGACTTATGTTGCTACTTGATGCTTGGTGTGACCATCCCACCTTCCTCTTGTTTTCATTCTCCAAGGCCTTCAGCTTCATTTCCACGGCAAACGCTCGGTCTACCATCTTTTGGAAGCTTTCATATTCATTGGAAGACATTGCACATTGCATTTCCATAGTAAGTCCTTCCACAAAACAGTCCTGTTTTTTCTTATCAGTTTCAGTGTCCTGTGGTGCATAACGGGATAGTTGGGTGAACTTAGTTAGGTATTCCCTCACAGTCATGTTGCCTTTCTGCAGTCCCAAGAACTCCTTTCTCATGTGTTTGAGTTCACCCCTTGGTATGTAGTGGTTGCGGAAACTGCGCTTGAACTCTTCCCAAGTGATGTTCTCGGGGTTATGATGGGCTGCCACGTAAGCGATCCACCAATCAGCAGCAGGTCCATGCAATTGGTGAGAGGCAAACAGCACCCTCTCATACCCTTGGCATTGTATGATCCTCATCTTGCTCTCAATGGTCTTTAGCCAATCATCTTCCTCCAGGGGTTCAGCAGCACTTGCAAACTTCGGGGGTCGAGTTCCCAGAAACTCACTCAACCTTGGTTGACGTGGTGCAGCTTGTGGGGGTGCAGCTTGGTGCAAGTTGGCCACCACATGAGTTATACTCTGGATGAGCTGATTCTGATTTTCGATCATCTGGTAGATAGGATCAGCTCCTTCACGGCGACCACCCCTGTCTTGTTCTCCAGAAAGGTGAGGATTGCCGGCCTCATCGTTGTTGTTGTTGGGGTTGGCACCACGACCTTTTCCTCTTCCAGCCATCTATCATGATCAACCAAGTGTTAACTTAAAGCATTATGTATTAACTTCCCAAATTGCTTGGTTAAACTTAAACTTTTGAGGCCTTAATATTTAAACATTTTCTGAAGATTTCACGTAGCTCTTTGGGCGTCACGTCTCATGCGAAAATAAATGCACTATTGATTCATAGGGGTTCACACACCAAAGCAAAGCAACCTAAAGACGAGGTTGTGGACAAATGCCCATGGCTTCCACAACTCACGTCACACACCAAACATTAACACACAAATAAATAGGGTATTGACTCGACTACTCGATAACCTGCTTAAATAAGGGAAATGACTGTAAACAACTCGTATCACTGAGCTGGCTCGTCAGGGTCTTCCTCATTATTGCGGCTGCCCTCTGATTCCGCTTTGGGTGGGGAAGCTGCTGGTGGAGAAGTGCGGCGACGCTTGCTCGCCCGGCGGTCTGGGGAGTCAGGAGTCCACGTGTCATTCACGGTGACACACAGTTCATTCCCATCTCCTCTTTCTCTCGCCTTCAAGCTGGCGCGAAGCAACGCCTCAGTCTCCTTTAGGGTGTCACGAACATCCTGAAGCTCCTGCTGGCACTCCTATAGTCGAGTGCTGAGCATAGCTGCATCCTCCAGGCACATGTCCATGTGCTCGTGGGAAGTCCCCTGCTGCACTGGCGGCTACTTGTACTCCGCGGTGCCACTCTCACGTTAGAGAACATACATGTACTCAGTCCTGTCCAGGTGGTGACGGTTGATGTAACTCTGGCAGGTGAAGGCCTCCCAGGTGACATCCTTCTCAGCATCGGCCTGAGTCACCCGACAAGCTGGAGAGCGGTGGATCTTGAGCAGCTGATTTTCATGGCTAATCCTCATCTTTGAGCTCCATTCTTCCCGCTTCTCACGGATGGTCCTGGTGGAGCTGTAGTGTATGATCAGCTTGCCCACATTGCCGGTGGCGTGGAGCATACGCCGAAGACGTCGCAACAAGCCTCCAACTGCTAACCCGTAGGAGTGGTACATCACCGGACGGTTCTCCTCTCTCAAGGCAAGGGCAACTACAGGAACTCTCCCTCCGGTGGACTTGCGGGCGGTGCGGATCATGCGAACCATTTAAAAAATAAAGCATTTAAAATTAAGTTATATAAGAATTAAATGAAGATTGTATTTTGAATAAAAGTTGGGACAAGGTGAATAAAGTCACCCCGTTAAATAACACTTTCAACCCACATCTTTGTAAAATAGTTTTCAAGAAAATAGGGTCCTTAAGTACGTCCATTTCTACCTAGGTCCACGTTCCTACGGGCAACCTTGGCTCTGATACCACTTCTGTCACACCCGGTTTCTCTAAAGAGTAACCGAGTGAATATCACATGTATGCTAGGATCATTTTCTCATACATGTGACGACAAATAGTGAAGCACCATTATATTACAAGCCGAGTGTTCGAATAAAGCAGCAGCGGAATGTAAATCTTATGGGCTCCGTCACAGGCGTTGCCCAGGGGACTCCGTGAACCTAGAATCCTTCTTCGGGACCAAAGTCTTGGTCATTAAATACCACATCATCCCCTTGACCTGAGCAGAAATTTAAACCAAGAGAGAAGCAAGTTTGAGTACCGTTGGTACTCAGCAAGTGTGGGAAAGTAATGTCATGGATGGCTAGAGCAAGGAGAGGTTGAACTCATGGTTAAAGCACTACGCAATTAATACCTATCACCTTAGCTTATTAAGCACCTACATTACAACATAAGTGAGATGGTCCCAATCCCTCAACCCATCATCAATATTAAGTAACCATAATCTCATCTCCAATGTTAAGCTTTCCGCGTAACATCCTCAACTTCCCAATTCATCATCCTCTATTCATGAATAAGTCCAAGCCGCTCTTGACCTTGAGCACGGCTGTCATGACAGTTTTGACTCTGCAGAGTTTGCACCATTGTACCCACATGTAGTGATTTCATCCCCCGTTGCCGGGTGGACTAAAAGAATCTGCATTATGCCAGTGGCCGCGAACCACGTTCAAACTTCCCAGGTGTGTAGCCAGGAGATCACTACGAGGCCTTTACAAAGGGATTCCCGACGAGCATGGGCCCACTGAGGTTTCACCCCTAACAGCATACAAGGGGCTCCAACCCCGCTGCAGTGGCCCCATCTTGAGCCTTGCGGTTCATATGGTAGTCCAGCTGACACCTACTCCTCGCACCATCCAAAACACTCATACTACGCCGGGGATACACCTAATTAATTGGCCAAGCTGCCCCATCTCAGCATGTGGTTGGCACGGTAAAGCCAGGTTACATGCTCCATGAATCGGTCCTTAGGATCCAGGCAAGTACTAAACACAAACCCGAGTCTCGTGCACACAGCACAAACCAAATCATCCAACTTGCCTCGATCCCTACCTCTACATAACTCATAATATCTCATTCAAGAGTAAGGTAAGCAAGTTGATGATCTCATATCCCACTTATCCCATTCTAAGCATGGCTAAGCATAAGTATATAAATATATGACATAATAAAATAAATCCCAACCCAGGCTACAAGGAAATAAGATAATGAAAATCTAGGGAAACTTCCTAGCTTGGGTATCATATTCCAAATTGACAATGCAATTAAATTCTAACTACACATCCTAGTATAGGATCAAAGTGGTCAAGGATACTTGCCTTCTTCCTGCTGCTCTGGGAATGGAAAGTCTTGGTCTTGAAAGGTGAGAACCTGCTCTGGGGCTGGTTCTACTCATGCCAATACACATAGCAAAAAAAAACAACAATCCATAAGCCATAGTCCACACTTTCACTCATGCAAATCACACATACATACATATGAAAGTCATTCACATTTCTAAGTGTTGTGGCTACCCTAGATGTGTTGATTTTAGTCCTACATGCACTTTTAAACATATATATATTATTTCTAACTTTTGTATTCAGATTTCTATTTGCACACTATATACTAATTTCCAATTTGAACAAATTCTCTATATTTAATTAATACACTTCTTAGCCACAAAGTTTGCATGAAAGATAATTTCCTACTTCAATTAGGTTTTCAGATCTTCTACAAAATCCGAAATTGAAGTTTTTAGATTTGGAGACCTCATTTATCAGTTTCTAATTATGCATACCTATTTTCCTATATTTTCAGATTTATTTTCTATGCCTAAAAGTGAACTTTAATATTAAAATAGTAAGACACACCACCTAAACAGAATAGGTTCTGATCTAAAATGTTCAATAAAATATTTTTGAACTTCCTTTCTGATGGAACCAATTTAAATTTATTTTACCCATTTTCAGAATTATTTCCTAGCCTAAAAATGTATTTCCAGAAATAATAAAAGTAAGCAGCACTTAGTCAGATCTCATTTCAGCATAAAATCAGTTTTTAACTCATTCTAAAGTTTTCCAAGTGCTAGGAAAATTTTAATTTGTATTTGCACATGTGTTTATATTACATTTTTGAATTTAAATTCTACTCATATGTTCAAATTTCTGAATTTAATATCTTATAGGGTCTAAAAGGCAATTCCACCCTACTGCAGGGTTTAATTTATTATTTCCTAAATTTTCTGCATCCTAATTACACATAACAGAGAGGTTTTCCTAATTTTTATTAAGTCCAGGGGCTAAAACTGATTTTTTAAATGAATTTACATGAATTTCTGAAGGTTCAGGGGCTAGATCAGAAGTTTCCGGGGCTAGCTCGTGTTTTCCGAGATCCCCAGGGGGTAGCGCGTAAGATCCCCGGCCTTTATAACGCAGGGCTGACGTGGACCGTTGGATTTAAAACAAACGGCTGAGATTATAACGCGAAGTGGTACGGGTTAGATCTATTCGGGACCGCCCGATTTAAAATGGACGGGCCTCAGGGGGCCACGTCGCCCCGGCCGTGTGCGGGCGGCGCTGCCCGACGGCGCGCGGCGGTGGGAGGCGGCGATCTCGCCGGAGAACTTCGGGTTTTCGTCTATACTCCCTAAAACATAGATTTCTTGGCATAGAACGGAAGAGGGGAGGTAGGGGATCTCACCTCGGGGTTTTTCTTGAGCTCGGAGGCCCTGGAAGGCGGTCGGCGACGAGGTCCGAGGGGAAAACACGGTGGTGCCCACCGGAGCTGTGTCTAGAGCGCAAAACACTGGGTTTCCTTCACCTGCAAGACTCCCCGGCGGCGGTGGAACATGACAAGCACGTTAGATCAGGAAATCCGAACGAGGATCGCAGGAAAACGGCGGTGGAAGCTTCGGTTCTCACCGGGAAGAAAAATGGCCGATCGGGGAGGAAAAAGGGGCGGATTTCGGCGTTTAAATGGGCGAGGGAGGGCGGCTGGGGTTGGTTTAGATGTGCCGCAGTGCGTGAGCTGGAGATCGCGGTTCCGGAGCAAGAAAATCGGCGTGGCAGCGGCGATCGGCGCGAAAGTCGTGTGGCGGTTGGGCGCGCGCGCGCGAGGAGGGAGATGATACATGGGCCCCGCACGTCAGAGAGAGAGAGAGGGGGGGGAGCGGGCGCGGGTTTTGGGCCGGCTGAGGTGGGTTTCGGCCCACTGGCCGTTTTTCTTTTTTTCTTTTTCCTTTTCCTTTTCTATTTGGATTCAAATTTAAATTCCAGTTTGAAATTGAATTGCTTCACCACATGCAATATGTTAAAAATATTTAAATTCCCCTCTTTAGCAGGTTTTGGGGTGTTACACAAGCACTAGCAGCAGCTACATATTCAGATTCGGCTGTGGATTGTGCAACTGAACTTTGTTTTCTAGAAGACCAGGCAACAAGTGAATTACCAAGAAAATGACAAGCACCAGAAGTACTTTTCCTATCAATCCTACAACCCCCAAAATCAGCATCGGAAAAAGCTTTCAAAGTAACGGTTGAGGAAGAAGGAGGAAAAATGCCAAATTCATGAGTTCCATGTAAGTACCTGAGAATCCTTTTGATGGCTTGACGATGTGAAGCACGTGGGGAGGCTTGAAACCGTGCACAAAGACATACACTGAATTGTATGTCCGGTCTTGATGCCGTGAGATACAAAAGTGATCCGATCATGCTTCTATATTCTTTTTGATCAACGGGATCACAATCTTCATCAAGTTCAAGTGTTGTTGTTGTTCCCATTGGTGTCCGAAGAGGCTTGCTTTTGTCCATGTGGAAGCGCCTTAGGAGATCTTTTTTATACTTTGTTTCATGCACAAAGGTACCCTCCTTGGTTTGCTTGATTTGCAGCCCCAAAAAGTACGTGAGTTCTCTCATCATACTCATCTCAAATTCTGAACTCATCATAGCTGAAAACTTGGACAAAAGATCATGAGAAGCACAATCAAAGATAATATCATCCACATACACTTGAACGAATAATGAGTCATTGCAGTAAACCCCTTTTCAAGTAAGAATGTTTTTAACCTATCATACCATGCTCTAGGGGCTTGTTTGAGACCGTACAAGGCTTTGGACAGTTTGTAAACATGATTAGGAAAATTTGGATTTTCAAAACCAGGTGGTTGTTTGACATAAACCTCCTCATCTATGTAGCCATTAAGAAAAGCACTTTTAACATCCATTTGATATAGCTTAAAACCTTTAGATGCAGCAAAAGCTAACAAAATTCTTATGGCTTCTAATCTAGCAACAGGAGAAATAGTTTCATCAAAATCTAGACCTTCAACTTGTGTGAAACCTTGAGCAACCAACCTAGCCTTATTCCTCACCACAACCCCATCCTCACTTTGTTTATTTTTAAACACCCATTTCGTTCCAATTAAAGTGTGACGTTGAGGTGGAGGTACAAGTTTCCAAACATTATTTCTTTCAAAATTTTCTAACTCTTCTTGCATGGCAATAATCCAAGATTCATTAGTGATACGTGTGATGTATCTTTGGGTTCGAAAGAAGCAACAAAAGCAGAATGAGCATGAAAATTGGGGTCGAAAAACCTGGATCTTGTAACTCGTTCAGGCAAGCTTCCAATAATTTTTTGTGGAGGATGACTTTTGAGAATCTGGAGGGGAGTGGACACTTCACAAGTTTCTTCTTCTTCATGTTCATCACAAATAGATGAGCTTGTGATGTGAGGAGGATCTGGACCAGCAATGGTGATCGTCGGTGCTGGCTGTGAATCAAGATCAGGAGCTGGAACAATGTCATTAGCTGCTGAATTTTCGGGCAGCAGCACAACTTTTTCCTCTTCTTCAATGAAAATACTCTCCCCCTGCGGATATGGGTCCGGACCTGCAATATTTGAACTAGTACCTGGGCTAGGTTCATCAAAAGAAAACTCACAAGTCTCCACAATTTTGTTAGTATCAAGTAAAAGCACACGGTAGCCTTTAGTATGAGATGGATAACCAAGAAACATGCTATCAACAGATCTAGCTTCAAATTTATCAAGATTACCATGTTTCTTAACAAAGCATTTGCAACCAAAGACCCTAAAGTGTGTGAAACTAGGCCTATGTCCAAACCTGAGCTCATATGGTGTTTTACCTAGCTTAGCACGCATGAAAACATGATTTGAGACATAACAAGCGGTTGCAATTGCAACAGCCCAAAATTTCCTAGGAGTTTGATATTCATCAAGCATAGTCCTAGCCATCTCAACTAAGGTTCTGTTCTTTCTCTCTACAACACCGTTTTGTTGAGGTACATATGGTGAAGAAAATTGATGATCTATTGCATTTTCAGCACAAAAGTGATCAAACGATTGATTTTTAAATTCGGTTCCATTATCACTTCTAATTGCTCTTAAAGATCCAGTGTGATCAATTGATAATATAAGAAATAAAGTTCTAAAGTGACTAAAAGCTTCATTCTTAGATACCATAAAGTAAACCCAAGAGTATCTAGAATAGTCATCAACAATCACAAGAACATACCATTTACCTCCGAAGGATTGAACACGTGAAGGTCCTACGGTGTCAAGGTGTAAAAGTTGACCCGGTTCAGTTGTCATGGTCATTGTGAGAGGAGCATGTGAACCTGCAACCATCTTAGCATGTCTACAAGAAGAGCATACAATTTCTTTGTCCCCTTTAAGCTTAGGCAGCCCACGTATGCGATCAAGAGCACTGACACGCGTGAGATGATCAAAGCCTACGTGACCAAGTCTACGATGCCAAAAATATAAATCTTTGGAATCATTTGCAACTAGACATCTATGATTAGAGGAACACATATCAAAATCATCTTTAAAAACACTTCCAAACCGAGCCATGTTAAAAATAAGCTCACTATTTGAACCTACAACTTTGCAGCAGTTTTTATTAAAAATGATTTCCAGTTTTTCATCTAGCAATTGTGAAACAGAAAGCAAGTTGTATTTCAAATTTTTGACAAGTGCCACATCCTTCAAAGTGTAGTGATCATTTACTCTAACCAAACCCTTAGAAATTATAGGAGTTGAAGAATTATCGGCAAAAGTAACATTCTCTACACGTGACACAAAAGAGAGAGAGGAGAACCATTCTTTGTTACCGGTCATGTGGCGTGAGCAATCTGAATACACAATCCAAATGTTCTCCTTCCTCAAGTGTGTAACTTACATAGAAGCACAATACGTCGATGACTCAATACTGGGGTTAGTTAAAAGGCATTTAGGAATCCAGTACTGAGTCACACGACGTCCAGCAGGAATAACATGCCAAAGCTGAGATAAAACAACAGGTTTATGAGTCAAATTTTGAGATTTTTTGTTCTTAACTATTGACCTATGAGGTGTTACTTGTGTAGCACGAAAATCAGTAGCTCCGGAGGCAAAAACAGAAGGTCCGGAGGCAAAAACTGTAGCTCCGGAGGCAAAAACTGAAGCTCTGGAGGTAAACTTTTAATATTTCTGACTCATCCAGCAGGTTGCATGTTCCTGACATTCGGTTTAGTATGTGCAGCAAATTTTGCATGAGTTATAAGATCTAGCTTGCATTCTTTCCTTTTTATGTTTTTTAGCTAGTCTATAACAAAAATCTATGACATGACCATCTCTACCACAATAGGTACAATGAAATTTAACTTTGTGTTCATGTCTAGATGAGCATGCCGTGTGCTTATTTGAACCTGAATGTGACAACACTCCTGCAGATTTAAAAACCAGTTCTTTTTGTTTAGGAATTGTTTGAATCAAACCACTTCCTAATGATTTTATAATTTTAGGTGGATGTTTCTTAGCATGAGCATTTGAATCAAAATCTAAACCAGTTTTATAATTGCAAGACTTGGAAGAATTCAGCAGCAAGTTTAGGTTCTTATTCCCATTACAAAACCTATCTAATGTCCTATGCATGTTATCAAGTTTATTTTGATAGATCAAGACAATTTTCACATGAAATTTTCCTTTTAATTTGCAATTGGAACAATATTTAACTTCATGAGAATGTAAAGCATTGTTCAATATAGAAATTTCTTTCATAGCATCTTGTAGTTTCTTATCAAGACCATCGCAAGTAGAACAATGCAAATCAATTGTAGAACAACAAGCATCTTTCAAGTTTTTATCATTAAGTGCAGCAAGATTTTTGTTCTTTTGGATTTCAAGTTCAAGTTTATCAAGTGTGGAGGTGTGTGCACTTCTTAGAGAGGACAACTGTTCATATATTAAATCACATGAGGAACAAGAATCATCACTAGGAATCAAGGATTTTAAACAATTAATTTCAGATTCTAGTGCCTCAATTTTAACAGCATTGTCCCTAAGCTTTTTGTCCTTTTTCTTAACAATAATAGTGGCACGAGAAATAGCATCACACATTTCTTCGCAAGTAGGACATACCTCTTCGTTGTCACTGTTGTGTTCTGCATCCTCCATACTTGATTTTGATTTGCCCGCCATGAAGCACAAGTTTGCCAGATCATCTTCATCACTTCCAATGTCTACATCACTCGAGCCAAGTTCTTGAAGTGCGGTGATGAAACTGTTTATCAGTTTGCGTCCTGTAAAACCCTTCTTTTTCTTGTTGGTGTTGCCAAAAGAGGACTTTACTTTATTCTGCTTTTCATCACGGTTAGAAGGACCTGAAAGGTTAGGGCAATCTGTATGAAAGTGTCATGTCTTACAACATTCAAAGCATTGTTGAGGTCCGGAGCTTCCTCTCTTTCTAGTTCTCACATTTTGCAATGCTTTTGAGAACCTAGTAGAAAGAAGTACTAGCCCCTCCTCTGGAAACTCCTCAATCTGTTCCAGGGTTATTGAAGACAGCAAAGCAAGTGTATTGCTAGATGATTGGCCGGAGCTAGGCATATCACGTTGTGAGACAAATGCAATAGTCTTATTTGGGTTCTTACGTGATACAACGTCAATTTCATGAGTTTTTAGCTTAGAATAAAGCACATCTAATGTAAGAGTACTCATGACAGTGGATTCACGTATGGATGTTACTTTCATCTCCCAAATTGACATGTCTAATGTACTTAGTAATTGCCTAGCATTTTCAGCATCTGAAAAATTAACATTGACGCTACGCAAGTTGCTGAGAATTCTATTAAAGCAAGCAAAGAGGTCATCAATGGACTCACCGGGTTGCATCTCAAAGCGCATGTATTCTTTCTTGAACATATCTTGTCTTACCTCCTAGATCGTGTTGGATCGTTCGTGGTAGTCACAAAGTGCTCTCCACACATCATACGCCGATTGGAGGTGTGCAACACGGTCGAAGTCGCTCTGAGTTAGTCCTTGTATGATGAAGTTCCGAGCCTTGTTGTTGTTGTCGACATCTCTCATGTTTGTAGCCGTGACTTGATCATTTGAAGGCACATCGTAAGGCTTGTACACCTTTTCCCATATTGCAAAGCCTTGCGCCTGGATGAAAGCTTCCATGCGTGCCTTCCAAAACTGAAAATCAATACCACTAAACACACAAGTTTTGGCGGAGTATTTCTCCATGATGATTAGTCAAAACACGTGCAAATCACAAAGATTAGAGCAACCTGGCTCTGATACCAATTTTAGGATCGAAGTACACGTATAAAGCTACCAGAGGGGGGTGAATGGTAGATAAAAACTTTTCAGCGGAAGCAACAAAACACCCCTCAGAAGAAAACCGATATGTTAAAGAAACCGTGTGTGCGACTAATCTAAACATGTTCAACTGTGACAGAACTAGTATAGATTGTACAGAATCAAGTCACGAAGAATTCACAACAAGAATCATGAAAATCCATTGATAGAAACTCAAGTTACGATCGAAAGATCGAACAAAGGTCAATCTGTCCTACGCGACAAAAACAGTTCTGGAATACTGCAAAGAAACTCGTGTGGATCAGAAACCACAAATTCAATGACCGTGAAATTTTCACAGATGATATATAATCAAGTTGTGAAGACAACCGAAAAAGAATCACATTAATTGGATCTGTAAAACTCGAGTTATGATAAAACCATCGAAGCAAGGTAGTGCTGAACAGAAACTCGACGAGAAAAACTTGTCTGAAAAAAGTCGGACGAACAAGGCACAAAAGTTCCTTTAGAATACGATTTTTATTTACCAAAACACAAGAGGAACAGCCCCAAAGTCGTGATCTCCATGAGCCTTGGCCTCCCTTGCTTATATAACCAGCTCTATGGCCAATCCAATTCAAACTAGGACTCCTACTCCTACTTGGATTCAAACTGTAACTTTCCAATACTGCCCAAGACTCTTCTATACGCAGATAGAAGCAATCTTAAGACTTCCAAACACCTTAGGAACGTCCCAAGCATTCCTAGAAAAACTCTACTTCATGCCTAACACGAAATCCTGTTATAACCAACTCGAAACTTTCCATAAACAAACCATAACCACCTCAGCTGCAGCCTGAGCGCAAAATCCAGCCGATTGAACCTTTTTAACCATATCCCCTCTTCCATATCTCTTCACCACGCCTTGGAACCATGTTGCCACGTCCATGCACTCCTTGCACACGTGCAAACACCTTCCAACAACTTCCACGATACCTTCATATGCATTGTTCTTGATCCAAACATGCTGCGCGACATCCCGATCAACTCAACCACAATTCCTCCCGAACATGGTTGTTGAACCTCATCTTCTCCCTAAGACTAGGTCAATGGATCCTGTCACCAGCCATGTCTTGAACTCAAGCAACACCTGCACATGAATAAACAACCATTACTTCCGAGCACAAGTCCTCGACTTGACTCTCGTTAGTTCCGAAACTACAACATCTTACGTGAGCACCTCACATAAGCATGTTGTAAACCATAGCAAAATGATAGCAGCCATAACCACCAAAACACACCAAAAACTTAGTAAAATAATACTAAGCAAACTTTCCATAAGAGTAAAGCAAGTTTGAAACATTGCAAGTTAAAAGAAGAACCATTGTAATCAAGCTCCGATTCTTACCAAAGCTAACCGGACCTTGAACCGGAGCTTACCAAAGCTAGTCGGACCCAGCGCTTGAGCTTACTAAAGCTTAGTCGTACCTAGCACGGAACTTACCAAAGCTAGTCGGACCTAGCATCGGAGCTAGCAAAAACAAGTCAGACCTAGCAAAAATAAGTCAGACCTAGACAAAGCAAGTCGGACCTTACGTCGGACCTTGCCGGAGCTACCCAAAATAAGTCGGACCTATCGTCGGACCTTGCCGGAGCTCGGACCTAGAGTCGGACCTTGTTAAAAAGGTGTTTTGGTAGTATCCAAAACTTTTATCGTCAAAGCCAATGTATTCAGCACACATAGGTCTCACAGAACGTTGCACCAGGTTCCTCTCCTTCTCTCCGAAGCCTTAAGTAGAGGCTAGCACCGGTGGTTGGCTGCCGCGAGCTGGAATTTCCTTCGGACCCCAGTGTTGATCACCTCTGCGCCGCACCGTCGCCTGACAGATTAACAGCCTCTTCTGATCAAACAAAAGGTTCCTGAGGTGCGTTAGGGACCCTTCTTCCGTCCCTCCAACCAGTTCCTGCCTTCTTAGCTACGTCACCGAGTAATTTGAAGTTTGGCGCCGGCGGTTCTTTAGGAACCCGTGGACTCTTCGGGGAAATTCGTCATTTTCCGGGTAGCTCCACGCTAGATGAGCATAGAGTAGCTCCTGCACACGCTTGCGCACCTCTCCGAAGTCCTAGCATCAAAAATGATCAAGTAGAGGTACTGGGCACCGAGTTTTTGTCACCGCCGTCGTTTTATGGGCTCGGGTCGCCGGTGAGGTCCCCTCTCCGGTGGTTTTCATGGAGAGCAGGCTCTAGGTCGATGTTGTCCAGGTGACACTGGTTCTTTTAGAGCAAACCCTAGCCCAAAAGACCCACTGTCGAGTGAGAACGAGGTCGCCGAAGTGAGGTTTGACATGGTCGCCGGTGTGAGCACCGTTCCAGCCGTTGTCATCCGCTCCCGACCCCACCATCATGTTCAGCATGGTGTAGAACTCACAGGCAGCGAGTTTGGGGAAGTTCGGACCATGGGAACTCCGTCCCAGCGAGCCTCGCCGGCGTGCGCCGCCGCGGGAGGCGCGGGCAGCGCGAGAAAGAAGAAGGAGGACCGGGTCCCACCGGTCACCCTCTGTACCGCGCGGGGATCGGCCTGTGGCATAGGATCGGGTGCGGCTGCATGGGAAATAACCCTGTGGCCTCGGTGTTGCCGTCATCTGAGTGGGTAGCGCCACGGGTGAGGCCCACAGCCAGAATCTAAACATTTCTTCAATTTCCAGATTTAGTGCAAACTTCAAAGGACCATAACTCTCAGCAGGAATGTCCAAAATTTGTGAAACAAATTTTGCTGGATTCCTCTCAGTCAATACTTTGCAGAAACGCAAAGAAATTGATCCGAGGATCTCTGTAAATTTCTCCAAAATTCATCAAATTAAATCTTTGGGAATTAATTCCAGAAGATCCCTGTTATGGAGTTTCTTCAAATTTGGCCAGGAAGTTCCTCATGATATTAATGATCTCCAGTAAAAATTTGAGCTTCATTGGAGTTCATTTGCTAGGCTAAATTACCTGCCAAAGTTCAGCCTTTATTTGGAAATTCAAAATTTAAACAGAAACTTTTCAGAACTCTTGTTCAACTTCAAAAATTCATATCTCTCTGTTGGTAGCTCCAAAAATGGTGAAACAAATTTTATTAGAACCATGGAGTCATATCCTAATTAGATCTTCCAATTTTAGCCAGGTTAAAACTCCTGATTTGGGCTCAAAATTCAGAGAAGCCTTGTACTTGTGGGAATTTTGTAGACCACATTGTGCAATGAAATTTCTCCAAATTTTGCTTAGATAATCCTTAGGGAGTCAAGTATCCACTGGAAAAATCCCAAAGCCAATTAAGGATCCCAAATAGCAGTAGCTATGAATAGAAGTTACTTCTTATAAATCCTCAATACATATACATATATTTTTCTACATTTCATTTAGTGACCGAAGTTGAGGACGCACCGGAGCCCTTGGACGTCCTGCCACCTGAAGCTAACTTTTCCATTTGACTCACAACCAGGCAAGCCTCGGTTTGAATTTAAGTACTTTTGCAAATTCTTTACTTGTATCACTTATGTTTAGGGTGAAATGCTTGCATTAGAGTTAGGGTGATTGAAACCCCACTTGCATAGCCTTTTAAATTCTATGAAGGGTTGGGTAGTTTACAAACTCGACGAGTAGAGAATGCCGTGCTAATGTTCTTAGGATCTCGGTAGAAGTCGAGTTGTTGGAAGCTACTCGCGAGATAGTATTTATCACACTGGGTGAGAAGAGGTAGAAGAAATGGCTTAAGTTGTTAAAATGAGACCCAGCAGGGGGGATAAGATGCAGTGAGTGGAGGTCTCACGTGCGTAGCCCTGTTGGTGTCGATTGAGGACAGAGCCGTGTGCGGCCCTGCTGGACAAGTATCAAACAGTACCGGATGCATACTGGCATATGGGAACCAGGAAACCGATGTAATTGGTTAACCTGGGTGCCGAAGCTTACCCAACCATTTTATAGGAGTGGGTTTAGGGTAGCAAGGTGTAAATCTGCTGGTGGGCACAGTCACGCTCCATGCGGGGACCTCCTGCCCGTTACGGATGGACCGGTTCGGCATTTGGGTTTCCTTTGAAAGGTTGTTGCATACAACAAAGTAGGAAGGGGTGTGGAATCACGTTTCTGAAAGTGGGTGTATTGACACGACCCCACTGGTCCTGTCGAGCCAGGATCACGCTGAGGGGTGCTGCGTTGCACAACACCGTATAACACACGTCAAAGGTACAAAGCGGAAGCGGAAGCTTTATTACATAAACAAGTTTATTAACATGTTTACATCAAAATAAGTTTAGTCCACACTCGCGGGCGTAGACTAAGCATCAAGTGCACGTTCAGCCCTCGAACGTGTCCTTGCTAGCACACACGCACACTAACTCTGCGGTGTGCACGACTCCCACTCGACGGGGTTCCCCTCCTGGGGTTCCGTCTCCTCTTCGGGAGTCCCTTCCTCATAGAACCCTGCAAAAGCTTCAAACACAAGCAGTGAGCACGAAGGCTCAGCAAGTCTGACCCGTCTCACCTAAACATGGAACTTCTACATGAGGGTAATGGGTTGCATGAGGTAAAAATCATTTGCAAGGACTCGCCTAATTAGTAGAACCTTACTTTCAAGTTTTAGCAGCAGGTTGTGGAGAACTTTATGCTAAGGCACATGAGAGAGCCGCAATCAAACAAGAAACGCATTTCTCTCATGTACTTTGCCCAAAGTTGAAAAGAACTTTAGTTAGCACTAAGCTACAACATATCATTAACAATCAATATCCAACTTTCAATCAGCAACATTTTAACATGTAACTAGCCTGTTCTTTCTACGTCACGGTACAGTGAACAAGTGGTACTCACTGACCGCGAGGGACGGCGATTATAATCGATTTACACCTGCAGGGTTACCCGAACAACCCGTCACGTACGCCCGTACTCGATGTTGCCTACAACAACCATCACGGACGCCGTACGCGACTACCTTTCACCCGTTAGCCAAATATTGAACCGGTCCCATCGTCCCGAGCAAGAGGTCCCTGCACGCGCATCTCTGTGCCGCCAGCTGATTTACACCTCGAGCTCTCAACCTACCCTCTGAACGACGGGCAATGCCTCAACACCCAGCTACCCGAGTTACATCAGTTTCCCGGTTCCCATATAGCCGGTAGGTCTTCGGTACTGTTCTAGCTTGTTCAACAGGCCCGCACACGGCTCGGTCCTCAATCGACACAAGCGGAGCTACAGCACACAGGCCCCAAAGTCCTGCTGCCCTTACTCTCCGCTCGGTCTCATTTTCTTGCCATGTGTTTCATGTGCTATCTCTACCCGAGCAATGTGCCTCTAGCCTATTCTCGCGAGTAGTTCCAACTACTCGACTTGTACCGAATCCTACTCTATTCTAGCAATGCAGTGGCTAACGAGGTTTTCAATCCTAAACCCAACCCATGGTTTTCTTGGCTGTGCAGTTGGGTTTCCAATCAAGACTCTAATGCAACGAACAAAGGGAAACAAGTATGTGCTCAAAACAATAAAAATTTGTAAAAAGGTTAATGCAAACCGGGGCTTGCCTTGCTGCTCTTGGTCGTAGGCTAGCTGTTCCTCCGGAGTAACGAAGTCTAGGACTTCGGGTTCCTCCTCGATCTTAGCGACTACATGATAAGAGCAATGTATGTATTAATTTAGAGGCCTTTGTATTAACTTTGAAGTTGTGAAGTCTATAACCCTTACTAGACAGACCTAATGACTGTGAAACTTTTACTGTGGCTTGGTTACAACCTAAACAAAGACTTGGTCAAGTTTTAGTTGCAGCAAAGCTCATTTGAGCCCTCCACAAATAATTATGTCCTTGACCTTAATTGGAACCCTTAGGGTGTTCTAGGGATTTTCATGAGACAAACTATGACTTTCTGAAAACTAGATTTTCAGAGGGTCCTAATGGAGTTGGTCTCACTTAATTTGGAAGTCTCTAACTAAAGATATGAGCTAAACAATTTCAGAGAAAATCCTGAAAATGTTTCTGAACATTTTCTATTTTCTCTGGAACAGTTTTACTAATCACACCATTAGGTGGACTAAATGAGCTCAAATGGATCTGAAATTTTTATGGTAGCTCAATGATATTTTGGTGAACATCTCAGCAAAATTTCAGGATTTTCCGCCAAAGGATTCTCCAGTTAAAATTCCTAACAGTTTAAACATTAAGGAATTAATTCTGGAGAATTAGGGAATTTCATGAAGTTAAACTTGATTTTCTGGAAAGTACTCAGAGAGCTGAATCCAGAAAAATTTGGTTCACTCAATTTGGAGCTTTCTAGCCAAAGTTATAAGGATTTGAAGTTTGAAGGAAATCTGAAAATCGGGGAAAAGTTTAAACTCGCGCGTGGGCCCAGGGGACACGCGTCGCACGCCGAAGCGACAGCACACCGCGGCCCACAAGGCTTTTGCGCGCCAGCACACCCGATCCCGGCCGCAGCCGGATCCCGATTCAAAATATCGGCCGCTGACAGCTGGGGTCCACCCCCTTCTTCAACCTCGCGACACCCGCGCTCCGCCGCCGAGGGACCTCGCCGGAGAGCTCGCCGCTGGCTGCTGTACCGCTCCAAACTTCTTGATTCTGGTCGCCCCTGCCTACTTTTACTTGGGGAACATGATCCGAGGGTCAGCTGCTCATGACAACGGCCGGAGCATGGTCGGCGACGAGCCGCCATATCGGAACGACTTCGGCCATGTCGGCTGATGCCCCTAGTGCCTCAGCTACTTGAGAAACCGGTCGGGGAGCATCAGTGGACCTCAGAGAAGGTCGACATGAACTCGGGGCAGCTCGGGGAAGGCCCGAAATAGGTCCTCACCGTGCGCCCGATACCCCCCGTTCGTTCCGCCATTAGTAGACCTTGAATTACGCCGGGCACAGAGGTTCTCCGGCCCAGAGTTGTGAAGGCAACTTGTGCGTCACCGTGTCTAGCTCGTGTGGGAGTGGACTGAGGCCCTCTAATCCTTTCTAGAGCACGAATTAAACAGAATCGTACCCGAAGGTCGTTCTGCACACAGAAAGGGGAAAAGTGGAAATTCGCCGCCGGTGAGCAACCACTCGAGCTGTGGCTCGGAGATGAGCAGCACCGGTCACCTGCGCGTCCAAGGGTGTCTTGGCTCGGGCGTGACAACGCCCAGGTTGGGCTGTCCACGAGAGCCCGAGGTGCGGCGGTTTCCAGTTCCGAGTTTGATCTTTCGGCACAGCCGATATCACTCGGTTTCAATCGATTTCTATCAATGGGAAGGATGGAGGATGGTTGCTAGTACCTTGCTGGGACCTTGGAATGGAAAGAGGGAGCTGCGATCGGCTTGATCAAGCAGGAACTCGAGCGGCGGCGATGGCAGTGGAAAAAGCAGTCGCGCACGTCGGTAGCTCGGGGAAATGGTGACTGAAGCACGCCGGGGAGGGAATAAATAGCCCGGCCGGCTGGTCTCCGGCTTGGGGCACGCAGCAGGAGCTGGCGCCGGCTGCCCCCTTCGGTGGCGCGCGCGCACAGCTGCCGGGAACCGACTGAACTGTGGTTCAGTCGGTTTGCTTTGAGGCAGAGGCTGACATGTGGGTCCCACTTCTCTTTTAACCTCTGAAATTTATTCCTAACAGCTGTGGTAAACAGTGAACCCTATTCTACCCTTGGCAATTCAAATTATTCACCCAAGAGCCATTTGAATTGATCAAAGTTCAAATGAGGTTTGGTTTGAATGAATTTCAGCACAAGTGCAGTTTGAAATTCAAATAAAGTTTGAATTTCTCCCCCTTAGCTCATGTCAAGATCAACTCCAAATGGAGTGAAAATTGGTGTGTGAGCTCACAAAAATGTGCTGAGCCAGAATATGCCCTCCACTTTTAAATTCAGTGGGTGAAAACAGTTTGAATTTGAATATGGTTTCAAACTGCCCTCTTCCTAACTATACCCAAAATGACCTCAAAAAGGTTTTGAATTTGGGTGGAACTTGGCATGGACATCCTTAGCAAAGTGTAGGAGTCTTCATATGTCCAGCCCACCTATATCACATGTGGGAAGTACCACTTTTGCAATGTGTGAGTTTGTTCCCTAATGAGCATGTTGATAATTGTTACTTGCTCTTTATTTGTGTTCATCATTCTTCCTCAAATGAGGTGTGTGGTGTGGTGATGAACACTGCAAATGAGTGTCAAAAACTGAGGCCCTTACATTCCTCCCCCCTTAAAAGAATCTCGTCCCGAGATTATAAGGTGAAATGAGAGAGAGGACAGTGGAAAATTACCGAATATGCGACGTGAAAAAGTCGGGGTAGTTAGTGCGAAGGAATTCTTCGCTCTCCCATGTCGCTTCGTCCATGGAGTGATTACTCCATAGAACCTTGTAGAACCACAACGTACGGTTGCGTGTGGTTCGGGCCTTTTCATCAATAATCTGCACCGGTTCCTCCCGATAGGTGAGATCCGGTTGCAGTTCTTCAATGTCTTCCAGCTGAACGGTAGTTGATAGCTTGAGACACTTCCTCAGCTGGGAAATGTGAAAGACGTCGTGCACACCGGAAAGTGCTTCTGGTAATCTTAGCCGGTATGCCACCGATCCACATCTTTCGGTAATCTGGAATGGACCGATGAATCGGGGTGCTAACTTTCCTCTCACCCCAAATCTGTTTACGCCCTTCATTGGAGACACTCGTAGATATACGTGGTCCCCAACTTCGAATTGTAATGGGCGCCTTCTCCGGTCCGCATACTGTTTCTGTCGGGATTGAGCGGCTTTTAGGTTCGCTTGAATTAATCGAACCTTTTCTTCCGCGTTGTTGACAAGATCAATCCCGAAGGTAACCTTCTCGCCAGATTCACACCAGTTCAGTGGTGTGCGGCATTTCCTGCCGTATAGCGCCTCGTAGGGCGCCATCTTGATGCTGGCTTGGTACCCATTGTTGTACGAGAACTCGGCTAATGGCAAGTGATCATCCCAATTCTTGCCGTGGTCGATAGCGCAAGCTCGTAGCATGTCTTCTAGAATCTGATTCACCCGCTCAGTTTGTCCATCCGTCTGCGGGTGGTAGGCTGAACTACGGATCAGCTTCGTCCCCAAGGCAGCGTGTAGCTGCTCCCAAAAACGGGACACAAATAAAGTGCCCCGGTCCGATACGATGGTACGGGGTACGCCGTATAAGCATAGGATCCGTGAGATGTACAGTTCAGCGTACTTCTTGGCGTTGTAGTTGGTGTTGACCGGGATGAAATGGGCAACTTTGGTGAGCCGATCGACGATCACCCACACAGAATCATGTTTCTGTAAGGTGGTGGGTAAACCGACGACGAAATCCATGCTCACGTCCTCCCACTTCCAGGCAGGAATGCCCAGTGGTTGCAGCAGTCCCGGTTTCCGCATGTGGTCTGCCTTCACCCGTCGACATGTATCACACTCGGACACGTATTTTGCAGTCTCTCGCTTCATCCGTGTCCACCAAAACTTTCTCCTGAGTTCTTGATACATTTTGTTGCTGCCGGGGTGAATAGAAAACTTTGATAAGTGAGCCTCATCAAAGATTTTCTTCCGTAACTCCGGGTTTCGGGGTACGACGATCCGGTCCTTGAACCATAGGACGCCGTCTCCGTCCTTCCGGAAACATTTCAACTCCCCACTGTCTACTCGTCTCCGTAAATGTGACATGCCCTTATCATTCTTCTGGGCTGCCGCTATCTCTTCACGGATGGTGGGGATCAAAGCTAGGTTGTAGAGAGCTCCATGTGGAATCACATGTAGTGGTGGTTCGCTCTCTTCCAACGGTGTGATGGTCAGATTATTGACGTGTGACTTGCGGCTCAGCGCATCTGCCACAACGTTTGCCTTGCCCGGATGATAATGGATCTCTATTTCGTAATCCTTTATCAGTTCTAACCATCTTCGTTGCCTCATGTTCAGCTCCTTCTGAGTGAAGATGTACTTGAGGCTTTTGTGGTCGGTATATAAATGTACGAGGTTACCGAGTAGGTAGTGCCTCCACATTTTCAGTGCAAGTACCACGGCAGCGAGCTCCAAATCGTGAGTTGGATAATTTTGCTCATGGTTCCTAAGCTGTCGTGATCCATACGCGACCACTCTTCGGTCTTGCATCAGCACACATCCGAGCCCAATGCCGGATGCATCGCAGTACACCTCGAACGGTTTTGTTGTGTCTGGCTGCACCAAAACCGGTGCTGATGTCAGGTGCTTGACTAAAGCCTTGAATGCTGCTTCACATGCTGGACTCCAAACATATTTGGTAGCCTTCTTCAGCAGCTCTGTCATTGGCCTGGCAATCTTCGAGAAGTTCGGAATGAACCTCCGATAATATCCCGCGAGTCCGAGGAAACTCCGTACCTCATGAACAGTTCTCGGGGATTTCCAATTCAGCACTTGCGTGATTTTGCTCGGGTCCACAGCGATACCCTCCGCTGAGATGATATGCCCGAGGAAAGGCACTTGCGATATCCAAAACTCGCATTTGCTGAACTTTGCGTATAACTTGTGATCCCGCAGCCGTTGCAAGACTATACGCAGATGTTTCTTGTGATCTTCCTCCGACTTGGAGTATACCAGGATGTCGTCGATGAAGACCACGACAAACTTGTCCAGCTCCGGCATGAACACCGAGTTCATTAAATACATGAAGTGAGCTGGAGCATTGGTGAGGCCAAAGGACATGACCAGGTACTCATAAAGTCCGTACCTTGTCGAAAAAGCTGTCTTTGGAATGTCCTCAGCCCTGATCTTAATCTGATGGTACCCGGATCTTAAATCCATCTTGGAAAAGACCTTTGCTTCGACCAACTGATCAAACAACATGTCGATCCGTGGTAACGGGTACTTGTTCTTGATGGTTACGGCATTTAATGGACGGTAGTCCACGCAAAGCCGCAACGTTTCATCCTTCTTTTTGACAAATAATGCCGAACAACCCCATGGCGAGGAGCTCGGCCTAATAAAACCCTTCTCCAGAAGGTCCGTGAGCTGAATCTTCAGTTCCGCCAACTCCTTGGGCGCCATCTTGTACGGCCTTCGGGATATTGGCATGGTTCCCGGTGCAAGTTCAATCTTGAACTCCACCTCTCTATCGGGTGGCATCCCCGGCAAATCATCCGGGAATACATCAGGGAATTCTCGGACCACTGGAATGTCTTCCAATCTGATGGTTGTGGCTTGATAGACACTTGGAAGTTTTATTTCTGGACTGTCCAGAAATAATGAGTGAGAACCGTGCACTTCTGAGTTTAAGTGCACGACTCGGAGGACGGTGTCTAAAACAGCGCCGTGGCGGGTTAACCACGACATCCCTAGGATGACATCGACCTTCTGTCCCTCTAAGATAATGAGAGACGTGGGGTACACTCTACCCGCTAAGCATAATGGTGCTTTGGAGACCATTACGCTTGCTGAAATCTTCCCACCCGGTGAACAAATTAAATATGGACTATCGGTGGGTAGTATCGGCAAGCTGTGTTTAGCAATGAAAGCTTGGCTAATAAAATTATGCGTGGCGCCTGAATCAAATAGTACTATAGCGGGATGCTGGTGGAGTTGGAACATACCCGCAAGGATTGGCTCGCCCTCCGGCACGTCCTCAATGGCAAGCTGGTGGACAGTGCCGGGCCTAGGGTTTGCCCGCCGCGCATTAGTAGGGTTCCGGGGTTGATTCCTCCCCGGAAACTGTGGTACCACTCCGCCGCCTTGCCTCTCCGGGCAACTGCTCGCGAAGTGTCCTGGACGACCACACTTGTAACATGTGGCCGCTGCTGGTGGAGTACTCGGGGGACGAAAGCCCGGCATGCGTTGCGGAGGTGCAAACGCACGCGGCATCGCCCGCTGCTGCTGCTGTTGTTGCGGTGGTGCTGGCAGTGCCGGCCGGAATGCCGGTGACGAATACGGCCGACCGCGGAACGGCATCGACCGCTGTGGTGGCTGCCAGCGCGGACCTGATGGTGGGCGATTCACCATCCGAAACTTCTGAGAAGGACCGCCTCCTTCTCCGCTGCTCTTCGGCGCGCTTCGCTTTCGCTCTGCCGCCGCCAACTCCTTGCCGGAGTCTTCCTGAACAATCGCAGCATCAATTATGTCGTTGAGGCTGCCGCGATTGAACATCGCCAGCTTGTCCTTCAGGAGCGGGTTAAGCCCCTGGTAAAAATGGTCCCGCCGCTTCTCGTCCGTATCTGCGTGATACGACGCGTAGAGTGCGAGATCGTTGAACGCTCTGGAGTACTCCAGCGCGTTCCGGCTCCCTTGTTGCAGGTGTAGGAATTCCTGCGTCTTCCTCTTCATCAAACCGGGCGGTATATGATAGGCCCGGAAGGCCGTCCGAAACTCCGCCCAGGTCATCACTCGGTCGGTGGGTTGTGAAGCACAAAAGTTGGCCCACCACGCGCTCGCGGATCCTTGGAGCTGCTGGACCGCGAACTGAGTCTTGCGCTGCTCGCTGATTTGGAGCAGCCCGAACTTCATCTCTATGGCGCGGAGCCAGTTGTCCGCGTCAAGTGGTTCATCCGCCCTTGAGAATACAGGGGGATGAGTCGCCAGGAAGTCGGAGTAGGAGCTCTGTTGGCGCTCCTCACGATCTTGACGTCTCTCTGGGCGAGACGTATTCGCAATTAACGTTTGCAGCAGCTCTGTATGCTGCTGATGTGAACCCGCCATTGCCGCGACAATGTCGGCCAATGTAACCGTTGGCAGTGGCGGTGGCGGTGTTTGCTGTTGCTGTTGCTGCTGCTGTCCCGAGGAGTCCTCGGGAGGCGGTTGGGAGGTCTCTCCCCCTTGGCTAGTACCTCCAACATCAGGGTTGGCACGAGTACGCGTCATTCTGAAATTCAACACAGCAGCAATTAGCACATGTCTTACTCAAAATTCCATAAACAGCAGTAAGTATTGAAGCGACGCATGACTAACTTGCACAACATTCACATATATTGATAAAGCATAAACTTTATACAAGATACATTATTCTCGGACCTCCGAGAAGTCGTGCTCATGCCGTCACTACCTATACATACGCTACTATCTACACGACATGTCACCGATTACAAAAGTTGGGTTACGCTACCCTAGCTGCCCTACTTGGCAACCGTAACCCCCTACTCGGAGTAGAACTCGACCTCCTGTGGGTCGTCCTCCTCCGGTACCTCTGCTGGTGGCTCGGGGTCTACCACCTCTTCTCCCATTCCAGGTTCTCCCATGGCTGGAAGACCCAAGACTACCGGTACGCCCAATACCGGGGGCACGAGGTCCTGCAATGCATGCACCTCGTCCATAGCTTGGTTGTAGTCCTCTTCCCAGCCTTGTCCTTCCTCAATAGCGTCGTCCCGCTCTTGAGCAAGGTCCTCATTCTGCTGGGTTAGGGTCTGCACCAGCTCTTGCAACGCCGCAATGTCAACACGGCTCTTCTTCTTTGCCTTCTTCAGACGACGCAACTGATTGTGTTGTTCATTCAGTCGCTTGATCGTCGGAAGGAGCACATTGCGGAGTGCACTGTGAGCACTCTCAAAATGATCTCCACGGCTTGTGCTCTCCTTGAGCTTGGTGGCGAGATGCTCCGTATGAACAGCTTGGCTGTCCATCACAGCGTTTCCCGCCCTCATTTGGAGGCTGAGATTTGCCTCTGCGGGGTTGTACCTTGGGCAACTCGGGTTTGTTGCCTCTAGGTACCTCTCTTCCCACACATGCTGAGCTCGTCCCTCCACCGGAACGAGTGCATATGGAGTGCCCTCCATAGCCTGCACGTGTAGTTGGCAGAAACGTGACATAGTGTCACGGGCTGCCACTTGCCACATCCCTTCCGGTTGTCTTCCTCTCACCGTGACGGTGAATGGCACCCAACCGGGTGGCGTAGGCCCTGCAGGAACCTCGACATGGATCGTCCACGTCTTGTTCCCCTCTTCGCCTTCTTCCTTGGCGAAGTATTGCGGCATCTGGTTGTACCCGAAATATTGGAGCATTAGGCACAATGCTCCCGGGTAGCCGCTACGGTCAGAACAGTGGGAAACTACCCACCCGTTCTCCAACCGTTTATCTGCTGCCATCTATAAAAATATATTTGAGAAATGTCAAATATTCATTTGAACAGCAAACCATCAAGTTATAACATAAGATATGTCATTGAACCCCTAAAACTTGGAAACATAGTTCAAATTTTTAAACAAATTTGACTGCTGATCTGCTGTTCCCATGACAGCCCTGACCAGTTTCCATATCAATCTGATTTAGGCCAGGTTAAAAGCAAAACCAATCCTGGAGCTCAACATCAAAGTTAAAGTTAACTTCAATAGCTTTCCAGAAAGTATTTGGTTGGCCTAAGATCTGCTCTGGTTCAAAAGTTATGAGATGTCAAAGTTAACAGAATTTCTGGAAACAATTGGACAGCACCTCCCTGCCTTAGGTACTGATTTGATCCAAGAATTCCAGTTAATTCTGTTCCTAATCTGACAAAACTTTCTGTTACAAAGTTGTAACCCATCTCATAATCTTTCCAGAACTACCTCATTTCCTATTTTTGGATTTTTAAGCAGGAAGTTATGCTTAATTTACAGAGAGTTTACAGAGAGTCTTTGCTCTGTCCTGTTTTCTGGACAGTTTCAACTCTACTGCATTTTTCGAGTGGTTAAGGGACGAAACACCTCTGGAACTCAACAGAAAAGTTGTAAAGCTCCTCCAAAGCTTTCCAGAAATGTATCATACTACCCCAACCTCGAAAGAACTCAACCTCTAACCTCTGATTACTTCAGCCTTGATTTAGCTGAAAACAGAGTGCTCTGTCCTTAACATCCTATAAGTTGAAAACTTATTAGCTTTGAATATCCTGTTCAAGGGAAGGAGTTACATCAAGTTTTACTACTTTGGATCAAAACCTTCAAATTTTTTTAAATGAAGTTGTTCATTTAGTTGGGTGTGACGTTGATGCGTCACCAGATCATGTCGGTACTACGTCCTCACAAAGAAAAACCTATACCGGACTTAGCCGGCTTCGTTAGTTTAGTGGCACTACTCGTCACTCGCACACGGATGCTACACGTCTACCGTTTCGTGGTAAGGCTACCTGCAGAAATTCAACCAATCATCAGACTCGGCTGCACACCGAGCCCGGAATCCATACAGTTGGTACATCCGGCCGTCATCACTCGCCCGGATGTTCTCAAGCCAAACACGCCTTGAGTTACGTGTTCACGTTTCAGACCACGTGACGGGGTCTCCCATGTTGCACCACGCACGCCAGGGACAGACGTTGCTCGAATACCCCAAACGACATGAAGAGTCGTAGAGGATATCAAAGCGGGTCGGGTTACCTGCCACCCGTGGGGCTCCACCCTTCAGCTTGTGCGCACTGGTGGACAGCGCTTACGTGCACCCCCCAAGACATGAACGTCCCGAGATGCACGATTTTCCGACATAACAAATAAGTTAATAAGCCACTTTCTATATACTAATAACATCCTTATACGGGCTACTAACTCGTTCCTCACTGGATTTTTTTTTGAAAAAGAAGACCTTTGTACTGTGTTAAACCTCAAGCGAGCTCTGATACCACGCTGACACGACCCCACTGGTCCTGTCGAGCCAGGATCACGCTGAGGGGTGCTGCGTTGCACAACACCGTATAACACACGTCAAAGGTACAAAGCGGAAGCGGAAGCTTTATTACATAAACAAGTTTATTAACATGTTTACATCAAAATAAGTTTAGTCCACACTCGCGGGCGTAGACTAAGCATCAAGTGCACGTTCAGCCCTCGAACGTGTCCTTGCTAGCACACACGCACACTAACTCTGCGGCGTGCACGACTCCCACTCGACGGGGTTCCCCTCCTGGGGTTCCGTCTCCTCTTCGGGAGTCCCTTCCTCATAGAACCCTGCAAAAGCTTCAAACACAAGCAGTGAGCACGAAGGCTCAGCAAGTCTGACCCGTCTCACCTAAACATGGAACTTCTACATGAGGGTAATGGGTTGCATGAGGTAAAAATCATTTGCAAGGACTCGCCTAATTAGTAGAACCTTACTTTCAAGTTTTAGCAGCAGGTTGTGGAGAACTTTATGCTAAGGCACATGAGAGAGCCGCAATCAAACAAGAAACGCATTTCTCTCATGTACTTTGCCCAAAGTTGAAAAGAACTTTAGTTAGCACTAAGCTACAACATATCATTAACAATCAATATCCAACTTTCAATCAGCAACATTTTAACATGTAACTAGCCTGTTCTTTCTACGTCACGGTACAGTGAACAAGTGGTACTCACTGACCGCGAGGGACGGCGATTATAATCGATTTACACCTGCAGGGTTACCCGAACAACCCGTCACGTACGCCCGTACTCGATGTTGCCTACAACAACCATCACGGACGCCGTACGCGACTACCTTTCACCCGTTAGCCAAATATTGAACCGGTCCCATCGTCCCGAGCAAGAGGTCCCTGCACGCGCATCTCTGTGCCGCCAGCTGATTTACACCTCGAGCTCTCAACCTACCCTCTGAACGACGGGCAATGCCTCAACACCCAGCTACCCGAGTTACATCAGTTTCCCGGTTCCCATATAGCCGGTAGGTCTTCGGTACTGTTCTAGCTTGTTCAACAGGCCCGCACACGGCTCGGTCCTCAATCGACACAAGCGGAGCTACAGCACACAGGCCCCAAAGTCCTGCTGCCCTTACTCTCCGCTCGGTCTCATTTTCTTGCCATGTGTTTCATGTGCTATCTCTACCCGAGCAATGTGCCTCTAGCCTATTCTCGCGAGTAGTTCCAACTACTCGACTTGTACCGAATCCTACTCTATTCTAGCAATGCAGTGGCTAACGAGGTTTTCAATCCTAAACCCAACCCATGGTTTTCTTGGCTGTGCAGTTGGGTTTCCAATCAAGACTCTAATGCAACGAACAAAGGGAAACAAGTATGTGCTCAAAACAATAAAAATTTGTAAAAAGGTTAATGCAAACCGGGGCTTGCCTTGCTGCTCTTGGTCGTAGGCTAGCTGTTCCTCCGGAGTAACGAAGTCTAGGACTTCGGGTTCCTCCTCGATCTTAGCGACTACATGATAAGAGCAATGTATGTATTAATTTAGAGGCCTTTGTATTAACTTTGAAGTTGTGAAGTCTATAACCCTTACTAGACAGACCTAATGACTGTGAAACTTTTACTGTGGCTTGGTTACAACCTAAACAAAGACTTGGTCAAGTTTTAGTTGCAGCAAAGCTCATTTGAGCCCTCCACAAATAATTATGTCCTTGACCTTAATTGGAACCCTTAGGGTGTTCTAGGGATTTTCATGAGACAAACTATGACTTTCTGAAAACTAGATTTTCAGAGGGTCCTAATGGAGTTGGTCTCACTTAATTTGGAAGTCTCTAACTAAAGATATGAGCTAAACAATTTCAGAGAAAATCCTGAAAATGTTTCTGAACATTTTCTATTTTCTCTGGAACAGTTTTACTAATCACACCATTAGGTGGACTAAATGAGCTCAAATGGATCTGAAATTTTTATGGTAGCTCAATGATATTTTGGTGAACATCTCAGCAAAATTTCAGGATTTTCCGCCAAAGGATTCTCCAGTTAAAATTCCTAACAGTTTAAACATTAAGGAATTAATTCTGGAGAATTAGGGAATTTCATGAAGTGAAACTTGATTTTCTGGAAAGTACTCAGAGAGCTGAATCCAGCAAAATTTGGTTCACTCAATTTGGAGCTTTCTAGCCAAAGTTATAAGGATTTGAAGTTTGAAGGAAATCTGAAAATCGGGGAAAAGTTTAAACTCGCGCGTGGGCCCAGGGGACACGCGTCGCACGCCGAAGCGACAGCACACCGCGGCCCACAAGGCTTTTGCGCGCCAGCACACCCGATCCCGGCCGCAGCCGGATCCCGATTCAAAATATCGGCCGCTGACAGCTGGGGTCCACCCCCTTCTTCAACCTCGCGACACCCGCGCTCCGCCGCCGAGGGACCTCGCCGGAGAGCTCGCCGCTGGCTGCTGTACCGCTCCAAACTTCTTGATTCTGGTCGCCCCTGCCTACTTTTACTTGGGGAACATGATCCGAGGGTCAGCTGCTCATGACAACGGCCGGAGCATGGTCGGCGACGAGCCGCCATATCGGAACGACTTCGGCCATGTCGGCTGATGCCCCTAGTGCCTCAGCTACTTGAGAAACCGGTCGGGGAGCATCAGTGGACCTCAGAGAAGGTCGACATGAACTCGGGGCAGCTCGGGGAAGGCCCGAAATAGGTCCTCACCGTGCGCCCGATACCCCCCGTTCGTTCCGCCATTAGTAGACCTTGAATTACGCCGGGCACAGAGGTTCTCCGGCCCAGAGTTGTGAAGGCAACTTGTGCGTCACCGTGTCTAGCTCGTGTGGGAGTGGCCTGAGGCCCTCTAATCCTTTCTAGAGCACGAATTAAACAGAATCGTACCCGAAGGTCGTTCTGCACACAGAAAGGGGAAAAGTGGAAATTCGCCGCCGGTGAGCAACCACTCGAGCTGTGGCTCGGAGATGAGCAGCACCGGTCACCTGCGCGTCCAAGGGTGTCTTGGCTCGGGCGTGACAACGCCCAGGTTGGGCTGTCCACGAGAGCCCGAGGTGCGGCGGTTTCCAGTTCCGAGTTTGATCTTTCGGCACAGCCGATATCACTCGGTTTCAATCGATTTCTATCAATGGGAAGGATGGAGGATGGTTGCTAGTACCTTGCTGGGACCTTGGAATGGAAAGAGGGAGCTGCGATCGGCTTGATCAAGCAGGAACTCGAGCGGCGGCGATGGCAGTGGAAAAAGCAGTCGCGCACGTCGGTAGCTCGGGGAAATGGTGACTGAAGCACGCCGGGGAGGGAATAAATAGCCCGGCCGGCTGGTCTCCGGCTTGGGGCACGCAGCAGGAGCTGGCGCCGGCTGCCCCCTTCGGTGGCGCGCGCGCACAGCTGCCGGGAACCGACTGAACTGTGGTTCAGTCGGTTTGCTTTGAGGCAGAGGCTGACATGTGGGTCCCACTTCTCTTTTAACCTCTGAAATTTATTCCTAACAGCTGTGGTAAACAGTGAACCCTATTCTACCCTTGGCAATTCAAATTATTCACCCAAGAGCCATTTGAATTGATCAAAGTTCAAATGAGGTTTGGTTTGAATGAATTTCAGCACAAGTGCAGTTTGAAATTCAAATAAAGTTTGAATTTCTCCCCCTTAGCTCATGTCAAGATCAACTCCAAATGGAGTGAAAATTGGTGTGTGAGCTCACAAAAATGTGCTGAGCCAGAATATGCCCTCCACTTTTAAATTCAGTGGGTGAAAACAGTTTGAATTTGAATATGGTTTCAAACTGCCCTCTTCCTAACTATACCCAAAATGACCTCAAAAAGGTTTTGAATTTGGGTGGAACTTGGCATGGACATCCTTAGCAAAGTGTAGGAGTCTTCATATGTCCAGCCCACCTATATCACATGTGGGAAGTACCACTTTTGCAATGTGTGAGTTTGTTCCCTAATGAGCATGTTGATAATTGTTACTTGCTCTTTATTTGTGTTCATCATTCTTCCTCAAATGAGGTGTGTGGTGTGGTGATGAACACTGCAAATGAGTGTCAAAAACTGAGGCCCTTACATGTATGTGATGTGTTGTCCGGGTGTCTCCTGATTGCAATCACCGTCCCTCGCGGTTATTTGAGTACCGCTTGTTCATTGCGCTGTGACGTAGTAAGAAGTGAAATAAGCGAACTGAATATGCTGTATTGAACTATTAATGTCTTGAAACCTTGTATGCTGTAGTTTTAGAGCTAATTAAGTTTATATTCTACTTTGGGCATCACAACATCAGAGGAAAGCGTTTCTTGTTCGATTGTGGACTTCCAATGTGAGGGCTGCCTAAGGCTCATTAAACTGTTGCTATAAAACTGAAAGTAAGGATCAACATGTAGACGTGTCTTTATTGCAAAGTCCTTTTTCCTATCTTACACATCCTTGCATGTAGAGTTTCATGCCTAGGGTTGTCGGTTAAGACTTGCTGAGCCATCGTGCTCACGGTTGCAATATTTGAGCTGTGTGCAGGTGAGATTTATGAGGAAGGGTCCGAGGACGAGGCGGTGCCCCCGTCAAGGTACATGGCCGAGCTGGAGCCCTGCACGCCGCCGTGATCTCCGGTTTGATCCTGCTACTGTATTGCGTCCCCGGGCTGGACAGCTACACTTTTGCTTAGCTAGGATGAGAGAGTAGTAATAAATAAGACTTCCGCTATATAATTAAGTTTTGTAAAAAGACTTCCGCTGTTTTATATTAAATAAAAGTTTGTGTGTTGTTCTTAATGCTTTTCGTATGTGTGGTTAGGTGCCGCATCGCACGGCACCACCCTATGCAATCCTGGAGTGGGTGAACCACGGGGTGGTCCCCACATCTCATTACTGACCACACGATGGTGTCTCCACTTTCTTGCCTAATGCACACTAGGGATCAGCGTTTCATATGAACTCAGGAACATGAAGAGTTCAAGAGTTTCATATTAACGTCTCACACCAAGCTGTGAGACCTATCCCTGAACTACATTCCTCGTCAGGGGAGCTAACCGAAATTAAACCGCTTCCGGTAGTGTTCATTACCATGCTTACCTGAGCATTGGTGCGTCGTTACATAATCAAAATTCAGAATTATAATCACATATGTTAGTCATGCCACTTTAAGTAACTATACTACTATAGTCCTTATGTGTGCCTAATATTGTATCCTTACCGTATCCTAATTTTTATGTCATAATACGATCCTTATTCCGTGTGCTATTACCAATGCAGCTCTGATACCATGCTGAGAGGGCCCAATGCCGCCTGTTCAGTCACGCGGACGTGGCACTCGCCCGGGAATCGCATTGGGTGGTGCCATGTTGTGCGGCACCCAACAGCACACATATAAGGAACCATGTATTACATAAAACAATAGCCGAAGCTTACAAGTTTTTCTTTGTAAATAATTTACATCAAGTAGCTACAGCGGAAGTCTATAAACAGCTTACGTCGAATCACTAAAGAGCACTCGAGAAGAAGTCCAGCCAGCGGACTCCTCTCGCTAGCAACACGAAGACATTGCAGCGTCTGGGTTCTCCATGTGTTAAACGACTCGGTAGTCTCCGAGTCGCACAGGACAACTGTAAGGGCCTCAGTTTTTGACACACATTTGCAGTGTTCATCACCACACCACACACATCATTTGAGGAAGGATGATGAACACAAATGAAGAGCAAGTAACAATTATCAACATGCTCATTATAGAACAAACTCACACATTGCAAAAGTGGTATTTCCCACATGTGATATAGATGGGCTGGACATATGAAAACTCCTACACTTTACTAAGGATGTCCATGCCAAGTTTTACCCAAATTAAAACCTTTTTGAGGTCATTTTGGGTATAGTTAGGAAGAGGTCAGTTTGAAACCATATTCAAATTCAAACTGTTTTTATCCCATGAATTTAAGAGTGGGAGGCATATTCTTACTCAGCACATTTTTGTGAGCCCACACACCAAGTTTCACTCCATTTGGAGTTGATCTTGACGTGAACTAAGTGGGGCAAATTCAAACTTCATTTGAATTCAAAACTGCACTTGTGCTGAAATTCACTCAAACCAAACCCAATTCGAATCCTATTCAATTCGAATGGCTCAAGGGTGAATAATCGGAATCACCAGGGGTATTATGGGATTCACTGTTCACTACAGTGATTAGGAGTAAATTTCAAAGGTTAAAACCCCGGGTGGGACCCACATGTCATAGAGGGAAGAAGGAGAAACTTGCAACCAAAGTTAGAGTCTCGGTGGGAAATTCCACCGAGCAGCTACCGGCGCCACCAGCTGCTTCCCCCTCCGCGCGCTGGCGCCCAGGGCGGCTTGCTCGCGCCCCCATGCGACCGGCACCGCCTCAGCTGAGCAGGAGTCGGCCGGCTTTATCTTCTCATGGGCGGAACCGAGCAGTGGCATTGTTTCTCGCCGCAGCTCTCTGCTCAATCGGAAAAACAAGCAAGACAATCTCCTTCGTTCCTGAGCTGCTAGACAGCCACCGGAGGTCGTGCACCACCCTCCCAACGCCTGAACCACCGAGTTTCGGCCCCTGTTCCCATAACCAACGACGACCGCCGCAGTTTAGCTGAAGGACGGCGATCGGTCTCACATGGGCAGCACGCTGCAACCACTTCCACGGCCGAGCAAGGGCGGCAACAGGAGCGCACGGACTCCGCACTGTTTCCACCTGAAGCTCAAGCCACGCCGTGAACTCTCGCCGGCGAATTCTCAGTTTTGGCTCCGGCAACCTTAAACTGAGCTTCCGGTATGATTTCTTTAAAATTCTCGCTCTATGATCCTTTGGAGGTCATCAAATCTTGCACATAGACGCTGGGCTAGCCAGCGATCAAGTTCTTTCCTGCATCCGTAGCGTGAAACTGTCTAGGAGTGACGAATTTCGAGCTCGATCGAGGGCGGTGATGGCGGGCACGATCAGTCACACGGTGCCGACCGACTTGCCGCCATTTCTAAACCCTTTTGGCACCTTGTCGAGCTTCCTAGAGGTACGCTGATGCAATAAGGCCGTTTGTTCGAGGTGTTGGCGGGTTTAGAGACCACGGTCGACGGTGCCGAACCTCAACCGAGGCCGCGGCACGTCGCCGAGTTATTTCCGGTCACCCCCAGCCCGACCTGACACCACCGACGTGTTCCTCGACGTCGACAACCCCCTGACGGTGAGTTTCAGCCCATGGGAGGTCCGGCAGCGGCGAGCCGGCGAGCTCCTAGTCTGCTCCGGCGAGGTCGGCGGCGCGGGCGCGAGATAACGGCGGGAGGAAGAAGAGGCCGGCTGACCCACGTGTCAGCGGCTGAAGAATTTAAATCGGGATCGGGTGTGGCCGGGGATCCGCTGTGCTGGCGCGCAAATACCCTCTGAGCTCCGGTGTGCCGGACACCTCCGCGCTCGACACGTGTCCCCGCGGGCCCCGAGAGTTTAAACTTTTCCCCGATTTTCATAATTCTTCCAAACTTCAAATCCTCATAACTTTGGCTAGAAAGCTCCAAATTGAGTGAACCAAATTTTGCTGGGTTCAGATCTCTTGAGTACTTTCCAGCAAACCAAGTTTCACTTCATGAAATTCCTTAATTCTCCAGAATTAAATCCTCAAAGTTTAAACTGTTAGGAATTTTAACTGGAGAATCCTTTGGAGGAAAATCCTGAAATATTGCTGGGATGTTCCCCAAAATGTCCCTGAACTACCATAAAAATTTCAGATCCATTTGAGCTCATTAGATCCACCTAACAGTGTGATTAGTGAAACTGTTCCAGAGAAAATAGAAAATGTTCAGAAACATTTTCAGAATTTTCTCTGAAATTGTTTAGCTCATATCATTAGTTAGGAACTTCCAAATTAAGTGAGACCAACTCCATTAGAACCCTCTGAAAATCTAGTTTTCAGAAAGTCATAGTTTGTTTCATGAAAATCCCTAGAACACCCTAAGAGTTCCAATTAAGGTCAAGGACATAATTAATTGTGGAGGGCTCAAATGAGCTTTGCTGCAACTAAAACTTGACCAAGTCTCTGTTTAGGTTGTAACCAAGCCACAATAAAAGTTTCACAATCATTAGGTCTGTCTAGCAAGGGTTATAGACTTAACAACTTCAAAATCAATACATATGCATTTAAATTGATACATATATTGCTTCTATCATGTAGTCGCTAAGGTCGAGGAGGAACCCGAAGTCCTAGACTTCGTTACTCCGGAGGAACAGCTAGCCTACGACCAAGAGCAGCAAGGCAAGCTCCGGTTTGCATTAACCTTTTTACAAATATTTATTGTTTTGAGCACATACTTGTTCCTTGATTCTGTGCATTAGAGTCTTGTTTGGAAGCCCCACTGCATAGCCAAGAGAACCATTGGTTGGGTTTAGGATTGCAAACCCTGTTAGCTACTGCATTGCTAGGATAGAGTAGGATTCGGTACAAGTCGAGTAGTTGGAACTACTCGCGAGCATAGGCTAGAGGCACTCGACTCGGGTAGTGATAGCACATGAAACACATGGCAAGAAAATGAGACCAAGCGGAGGGTAAGGGCAGCAGGACTTTGGGGCCTGTGTGCTGTAGCTCCACTTGTGTCGATTGAGGACCGAGCCGTGTGCGGGCCTGTTGAACAAGCTAGAACAGTACCGAAGACCTACCGGCTATATGGGAACCGGGAAACTGATGTAACTCGGGTAGCTGGGTATTGAGGCATTGCCCGTCGTTCAGAGGGTAGGTTGAGAGCTTGAGGTGTAAATCGGCTGGCGGCACTGAGATGCGCGTGCAGAGACCTCTTGCTCGGGACGATGGGACTGGTTCAATATTTGGCTGACGGGCGAAAGGTGGTTGCGTACGACGTCTGTGATGGTTGTTGTAGGCAACATCGAGTACGGGCGTACATGACGGGTTGTTCGGGTAACCCTGCAGGTGTAAATCGATTATAATCGCCGTCCCTCGCGGTCAGTGAGTACCACTTGTTCACTGTACCGTGACGTAGAAAGAACAGGCTAGACACATGTTAAAATGCTGCTGGTTGAAAGATGGACATTGATTGTTAATGATATGCTGTAGTCTAGAGCTAACTAAAGTTCTTTTCAACTTTGGGCAAAGTACATGAGAGAAATGCGTTTCTTGTTTGATTGCGGCTCTCTCATGTGCCTTAGCGTAAGGTTCTCCACAACCTGCTGCTAAAACTTGAAAGTAAGGTTCTACTAATTAGGCGAGTCCTTGCAAATGATTTGTACCTCATGTAACCCATTACCCTCATGTAGAAGTTCCATGTTTAGGTGAGACGGGTCAGACTTGCTGAGCCTTCGTGCTCACTGCTTGTGTTTGAAGCTTTTGCAGGGTTCTATGAGGAAGGGACTCCCGAAGAGGAGACGGAACCCCAGGAGGGGAATCCCGTCGAGTGGGAGTCGTGCACTCCGCCGAGTTAGTGTGCGTGTGTGCTAGCAAGGACACGTTCAAGGGCTGAACGTGCACTTGATGCTTAGTCTACGCCCGCGAGTGTAGACTGAACTTATTTTGATGTAAACATGTTCATAACTTGTTTATGTAATAAAAATTCCGCTTCCGCTTTGTACCTTTGACGTGTGTTATTCAATGCTGTGCAACGCAGCACCCCTCAGCGTGATCCTGGCTCGACAGGACCAATGGGGTCGTGTCAGCGTTGGTATCAGAGCTCGCTTGAGGTTTAACACAGTACAAAGGTCTTCTTTTTCAAAAATCCAGTGAGGAACGAGTTAGTAGCCCATATAAGGATGTTATTAGCATATAGAAAGTGGCAGATTAACCTATTTGTTATGTTGGAAAATCGTGCATCTCGGGACGTTCATGTCTTAGGGGGTGCACGTAAGCGCTGTCCACCAGTGCGCACAAGCTGAAGGGTGGAGCCTCACGGGTGGCAGGTAACCCGACCCGCTTTGATATCCTCTACGACTCTTCATGTCGTTTGGTGTATTCGAGCAACGTCTGTCCCTGGCGTGCGTGGTGCAACTTGGGAGACCCCGTCACGTGGTCTGAAACGTGAACACGTAACTCAAGGCGTGGTTGGCTTCAGAACATCCGGGCGAGTGATGACGGCCGGATGTACGAACTGTATGGATTCCAGGCTCGGTGTGCAGCCGAGTCTGATGAATGTTTGAGTTTCTGCAGGTAGCCTTACCACGCAACGGTAGACGTGTAGCATCCGTGTGCGAGTGACGTTTAACGAAGCCGGCTAAGTCCGGTATAGGTTTTTCCTTTGTGAGGACGTAGTACCGACATAATCTGGTGACGCATCGACGTCACACCCCATTAAATGAACAACTTCATTTAAAAACTTGAAAGTTTTGATCCAAAGTAGTAAAACTTGATGTAACTCCTTCCCTTGAACAGGATATTCAAAGTTAACAAGTTTTCAACTTATAGGTTGTTAAGGACAGAGCACTCGGTTTTTAGCTGAATCAAGGCTGAAGTTAATCAGAGGTTAGAGGTTGAGTTTTTCCGAGGTTGGAGTCGTATGATACATTTCTGGAAAGCGTTGGAAGAGCTTTACAACTCTTATGTTGAGGTCCAGAGGTGTTTCATCCCTTAACCAATCGAAAAATGCAGTAGAGTTGCAACTGTCCAGAAAACAGGACAGAGCAAAGACTCTCTGTAGACTCTCTGTAAATTAAGCATAACTTCCTGCATAAAAATCCAAAGATAGAAAATGAGGTAGTTCTGGAAAGCTTATGAGATGGGTTACAACTTTGTAACAGAAAGTTTTGTCAGATTAGGAACAGAATTAACTGGAATTCTTGGATTAAATCAGTACCTAAGGCAGGGAGGTGCTGTCCAATTTTCTCCAGAAATTCCGTTAACTTTGACATCTCATAACTTTTGAACCAGGACAGATCTTAGGCCAAGAAAATACTTTATGGAAAGATATCGAAGTTAGCTTTAACTTTTATGTTGAGCTCCAGAATTAGTTTTACCTTTAACATGGCCTAAATCAGGTTGAAATGGAAACTGGTCAGGGCTGTCATGGGAACAGCAGATCAGCAGTCAAATTTGTTTAAAAATTTGAACTATGTTTCCAAGTTTTATGGGTTCAATGACATGTTTTATGTTATAACTCAGGGGTTTACTGTTAAAATAAATATTTGACAATTCTCAAATATATTTTTACAGATGGCAGCAGATAAACAGTTGGAGAACGGGTGGGTGGCTTCCCACTGTTCTGACCGTAGCGGCTACCCGGAAGCATTGTGGCAAATGCTCCAATATTTCGGGTACAATCAGATGCCGCAATACTTCGCCAAAGAAGAAGGCGAAGAGGGGAACAAGACGTGGATGATCCATGTCGAAATTCCTGCAGGACCTACGCCACCCGGTTGTGTACCATTCACCGTCACGGTGAAAGGAAGACAACCGGAAGGGATGTGGCAAGTGGCAGCCCGTGACACTATGTCACGTTTCTGCCAACTACACGTGCAGGCTATGGAGGGCACTCCATACGCACTCGTTCCGGTGGACGGACGAGCTCAGCATGTGTGGGAAGAGAGGTGGAGTTCAAGATTGAACTCGCACCGGGAACCATGCCGATATCCCGAAGGCCATACAAGATGGCGCCCAAGGAGTTGGCTGAACTGAAGACTCAGCTCACGGACCTTCTGGAGAAGGGTTTTATTAGGCCGAGCTCCTCGCCATGGGGCTGTTCGGCATTATTTGTCAAGAAGAAGGATGAGACGTTGCGGCTTTGCGTGGACTATCGTCCATTGAATGCCGTAACCATCAAGAACAAGTACCCGTTGCCACGGATCGACATGTTGTTTGATCAGTTGGTCGAAGCAAAGATCTTCTCCAAGATGGATTTAAGATCCGGGTACCATCAGATTAAGATAAGGGCTGAGGACATTCCTAAGACGGCTTTCTCGACGAGGTACGGACTTTATGAGTACCTGGTCATGTCCTTCGGCCTCACCAATGCTCCAGCTCACTTCATGTACTTAATGAACTCGGTGTTCATGCCGGAGCTGGACAAGTTTGTCGTGGTCTTCATCGCCGACATCCTAGTATATTCCAAGTCGGAGGAAGATCACAAGAAACATCTGCGTATAGTCTTGCAACGGCTGCGGGATCACAAGTTATACGCAAAATTCAGCAAATGCGAGTTTTGGATCTCGCAAGTGCCTTTCCTCGGGCATATCATTTCAGCAGAGGGTATCGCTGTGGACCCGAGCAAGATCACGCAAGTGCTGAATTGGAAATCCCCGAGAACTGTTCATGGGGTACGGAGTTTCCTCGGACTCGCAGGATATTATCGGAGGTTCATTCCGAACTTCTCGAAGATTGCCAAGACAATGACGGAGCTGCTGAAGAAGGCTACCAAATATGTTTGGAGTCCAACATGTGAAGCAGCATTCAAGGCTTTAGTCAAGCACCTGACAGCAGCACCGGTTTTGGCGCAGCCAGACACAACAAAACCGTTCGATGTGTACTGCGATGCATCCGGCATTGGGCTCGGATGTGTGCTGATGCAAGACCGAAGAGTGGTCGCGTATGGATCACGGCAGCTTAGAAACCATGAGCAAAATTATCCAACTCACGACTTGGAGCTCGCTGCCGTGGTGCTTGCACTAAAAATGTGGAGGCACTACCTACTCGGTAACCTCGTACATTTATATACCGACCACAAAAGCCTCAAGTACATATTCACTCAGAAGGAGCTGAACATGAGGCAACGAAGATGGTTAGAACTGATAAAGGATTACGAGATAGAGATCCATTATCATCCGGGCAAGGCAAACGTAGTGGCAGATGCGCTGAGCCGCAAGTCACACGTCAATACTCTGACCATCACACCGTTGGAAGAGAGCGAACCACAACTACATGTGATTTCACACGGAGCTCTCTACAACCTAGCTTTGATCCCCACCATCCGTGAAGCGATAGCGGCAGCCCAGAAGAATGACAAGGGCATGTCACATTTACGGAGACGTGTAGACAGTGGGGAGTTGAAATGTTTCCGGAAGGACGGAGACGGCGTCCTATGGTTCAAGGATCGGATCGTCGTACCCCGAAACCCGGAGTTAAGGAAGAAAATCTTTGATGAGGCTCACTTATCAAAGTTTTCTATTCACCCCGGCAGCAACAAAATGTATCAAGCACTCAGAAGCAAGTTTTGGTGGACACGGATGAAGCGTGAGATTGCAAAATACGTGTCCGAGTGTGATACATGTCGAAGGGTGAAGGCAGACCACATGCGGAAACCGGGACTGTTGCAACCACTGGGCATTCCTGCCTGGAAGTGAGAGGACGTGAGCATGGACTTCATCGTCGGTTTACCCACCACCTTGCAGAAACATGATTCCGTGTGGGTGATCGTCGATCGGCTCACCAAAGTTGCCCATTTCATCCCGGTCAACACCAACTACAACGCCAAGAAGTACGCTGAACTGTACATCTCACGGATCCTATGCTTATACGGCGTACCCCGTACCATCATATCGGACCGAGGCACTTTATTTGTGTCCCGTTTTTGGGAGCAGCTGCACGCTGCCTTGGGGACGAAGCTGATCCATAGTTCAGCCTACCACCCGCAGACGGATGGACAAACCGAGCGGGTAAATCAGATTCTAGAAGACATGCTACGAGCTTGCGCTATCAACCACGGCAAGAATTGGGATGATCACTTGCCGTTAGCCGAGTTCTCGTACAATAATGGGTACCAAGCCAGCATCAAGATGGCACCTTACGAGGCGCTATACGGTAGGAAGTGCCGCACACCATTGAACTGGTGTGAGTCTGGCGAAAGGGTTACCTTTGGGATTGACCTTGTCAACAACGCGGAAGAAAAGGTTCGACTAATTCAAGCGAACCTAAAAGCCGCTCAATCCCGTCAGAAACAGTATGCGGACCGGAGAAGGCGCCCATTACAATTCGAAGTTGGAGATCACGTATATCTACGGGTGTCTCCAATGAAGGGCGTAAACAGATTTGGGGTGAGAGGAAAGTTGGCACCCCGATTCATCGGTCCATTCCAGATTACCGAAAGATGTGGATCAGTGGCATACCGGCTGAAATTACCAGAAGCACTTTCCGGTGTGCACGACGTCTTTCACATTTCCCAGCTGAGGAAGTGTCTCAAGCTATCAACTACCGTTCAGCTGGAAGACATTGAAGAACTGCAACCGGATCTCACCTATCGGGAGGAACCGGTGCAGATTATTGATGAAAAGGCCCGAACCACACGCAAGCGTACGTTGTGGTTCTACAAGGTTCTATGGAGCAATCACTCCATGGACGAAGCGACATGGGAGAGCGAAGAATTCCTTCGCACTAACTACCCCAACTTTTTCACGTCGCATATCCGGTAATTTTCCACCGTCCTCTCTCTCATTTTCACCTTATAATCTCGGGACGAGATTCTTTTAAGGGGGGAGGAATGTAAGGGCCTCAGTTTTTGACACACATTTGCAGTGTTCATCACCACACCACACACCTCATTTGAGGAAGGATGATGAACACAAATGAAGAGCAAGTAACAATTATCAACATGCTCATTTGAGAACAAACTCACACATTGCAAAAGTGGTATTTCCCACATGTGATATAGATGGGCTGGACATATGAAAACTCCTACACTTTACTAAGGATGTCCATGCCAAGTTTTACCCAAATTAAAACCTTTTTGAGGTCATTTTGAGTATAGTTAGGAAGAGGGCAATTTGAAACCATATTCAAATTCAAACTGTTTTTATCCCATGAATTTAAGAGTGGGAGGCATATTCTTACTCAGCACATTTTTGTGAGCCCACACACCAAGTTTCACTCCATTTGGAGTTGATCTTGACGTGAACTAAGTGGGGCAAATTCAAACTTCATTTGAATACAAAACTGCACTTGTGCTGAAATTCACTCAAACCAAACCCAATTCGAATGGCTCAAGGGTGAATAATCGGAATCACCAGGGGTATTATGGGATTCACTGTTCACTACAGTGATTAGGAGTAAATTTCAGAGGTTAAAACCCCGGGTGGGACCCACATGTCATAGAGGGAAGAAGGAGAAACTTGCAACCAAAGTCAGAGTCTCGGTGGGAAATTCCACCGAGCAGCTGTCGGCTGTGCCACCGAGCAGCTACCGGCGCCACCAGCTGCTTCCCCCTCCGCGCGCTGGCGCCCAGGGCGGCTTGCTCACGCCCCCATGCGACCGGCACCGCCCCAGCCGAGCAGGAGTCGGCCGGCTTTATCTTCTCGTGGGCAGAACCGAGCAGTGGCATTGTTTCTCGCTGCAGCTCTCTGCTCAATCGGAAAAACCAGCAAGACAATCTCCTTCATTCCTGAGCTGCTAGACAGCCACCAGAGGTCGTGCACCACCCTCCCAACGCCTGAACCACCGAGTTTCGGCCCCTGTTCCCGTGACCAACGATGACCGCCGCAGTTTAGCTGAAGGACGGCGATCGGTCTCACGCGGGCAGCACTCTGCAACCACTTCCACGGCCGAGCAAGGGCAGCAACAGGAGCGCACGGACTCCGCACTGTTTCCACCTGAAGCTCAAGCCACGCCGTGAACTCTTGCAGGCGAATTCTCAGTTTTGGCTCCGGCAACCTTAAACTGAGCTTCCGGTACGATTTCTTTAAAATTCTCGCTCTATGATCCTTCGGAGGTCATCAAATCTTGCACATAGATGCTGGGCTAGCCAGCGATCAAGTTCTTTCCTGCATCTGTAGCGTGAAACTATCTAGGAGTTACGAATTTCGAGCTCGATCCAGGGCGGTGATGGCGGGCACGATCAGTCACACGGTGCCGACCGACTTGCCGCCATTTCTAAACCCTTTTGGCACCTTGTCGAGCTTCCTAGAGGTACGCTGATGCAATAAGGCCGTTTGTTCGAGGTGTTGGCGGGTTTAGAGACCACGGTCGACGGTGCCGAACCTCAACCGTGGCCGCGGCACGTCGCCGAGTTATTTCCGGTCACCCCCAGCCCGACCTGACACCACCGACGTGTTCCTCGACGTCGACAACCCCCTGGCGGCGAGTTTCAGCCCATGGGAGGACCGGCAGCGGCGAGCCGGCGAGCTCCTAGTCTGCTCGGCGAGGTCGGCGGCGCGGGCGCGAGATAACGACGGGAGGAAGAAGAGGCCGGCTGACCCACGTGTCAGCGGGTGAAAAATTTAAATCGGGATCGGGTGTGGCCGGGGATCCGCTATGCTGGCGCGCAAATACCCTCTGAGCTCCGGTGTGCCGGACACCTCCGCGCTCGACACGTGTTCCCGCGGGCCCCGAGAGTTTAAACTTTTCCCCGATTTTCAGAATTCTTCCAAACTTCAAATCCTCATAACTTTGGCTAGAAAGCTCCAAATTGAGTGAACCAAATTTTGCTGGGTTCAGCTCTCTTGAGTACTTTCCAGCAAACCAAGTTTCACTTCATGAAATTCCTTAATTCTCCAGAATTAAATCCTCAAAGTTTAAATTGTTAGGAATTTTAACTGGAGAATCCTTTGGAGGAAAATCCTGAAATTTTGCTGGGATGTTCCCCAAAATGTCCCTGAACTACCATAAAAATTTCAGATCCATTTGAGCTCATTAGATCCACCTAACGGTGTGATTAGTGAAACTGTTCCAGAGAAAATAGAAAATGTTCAGAAACATTTTCAGAATTTTCTCTGAAATTGTTTAGCTCATATCTTTAGTTAGGAACTTCCAAATTAAGTGAGACCAACTCCATTAGAACCCTCTGAAAATCTAGTTTTCATAAAGTCATAGTTTGTTTCATGAAAATCCCTAGAACACCCTAAGAGTTCCAATTAAGGTCAAGGACATAATTAATTGTGGAGGGCTCAAATGAGCTTTGCTGCAACTAAAACTTGACCAAGTCTCTGTTTAGGTTGTAACCAAGCCACAGTAAAAGTTTCACAATCATTAGGTCTGTCTAGCAAGGGTTATAGACTTAACAACTTCAAAATCAATACATATGCATTTAAATTGATACATATATTGCTTCTATCATGTATTCGCTAAGGTCGAGGAGGAACCCGAAGTCCTAGACTTCGTTACTCCGGAGGAACAGCTAGCCTACGACCAAGAGCAGCAAGGCAAGCTCCGGTTTGCATTAACCTTTTTACAAATGTTTATTGTTTTGAGCACATACTTGTTCCTTGATTCTGTGCATTAGAGTCTTGTTTGGAAGCCCCACTGCATAGCCAAGAGAACCATGGGTTGGGTTTAGGATTGCAAACCCCGTTAGCTACTGCATTGCTAGGATAGAGTAGGATTCGGTACAAGTCGAGTAGTTGGAACTACTCGCGAGCATAGGATAGAGGCACTCGACTCGGGTAGTGATAGCACATGAAACACATGGCAAGAAAATGAGACCAAGCGGAGGGTAAGGGCAGCAGGACTTTGGGGCCTGTGTGCTGTAGCTCCACTTGTGTCAATTAAGGACCGAGCCGTGTGCGGGCCTGTTGAACAAGCTAGAACAGTACCGAAGACCTACCGGCTATATGGGAACAGGGAAACTGATGTAACTCGGGTAGCTGGGTATTGAGGCATTGCCCGTCGTTCAGAGGGTAGGTTGAGAGCTTGAGGTGTAAATCGGCTGGCGGCACTGAGATGCGCGTGCAGAGACCTCTTGCTCGGGACGATGGGACCGGTTCAATATTTGGCTGACGGGCGAAAGGTGGTTGCGTACGGCGTCTGTGATGGTTGTTGTAGGCAACATCGAGTAGGTGCGTACGTGACGGGTTGTTCGGGTAACCCTGCAGGTGTAAATCGATTATAATCGCCGTCCCTCGCGGTCAGTGAGTACCACTTGTTCACTGTACCGTGACGTAGAAAGAACAGGCTAGACACATGTTAAAATGCTGCTGGTTGAAAGATGGACATTGATTGTTAATGATATGCTGTAGTCTAGAGCTAACTAAAGTTCTTTTCAACTTTGGGCAAAGTACATGAGAGAAATGTGTTTCTTGTTTGATTGCGGCTCTCTCATGTGCCTTAGCGTAAGGTTCTCCACAACCTGCTGCTAAAACTTGAAAGTAAGGTTCTACTAATTAGGCGAGTCCTTGCAAATGATTTTTACCTCATGTAACCCATTACCCTCATGTAGAAGTTCCATGTTTAGGTGAGACGGGTCAGACTTGCTGAGCCTTCGTGCTCACTGCTTGTGTTTGAAGCTTTTGCAGGGTTCTATGAGGAAGGGACTCCCGAAGAGGAGACGGAACCCCAGGAGGGGAATCCCGTCGAGTGGGAGTCGTGCACGCCGCCGAGTTAGTGTGCGTGTGTGCTAGCAAGGACACGTTCAAGGGCTGAACGTGCACTTGATGCTTAGTCTACGCCCGCGAGTGTAGACTGAACTTATTTTGATGTAAACATGTTCATAACTTGTTTATGTAATAAAAATTTCGCTTCCGCTTTGTACCTTTGACGTGTGTTATCCGGTGCTGTGCAACGCAGCACCCCTCAGCGTGATCCTGGCTCGACAGGACCAATGGCGTCGTGTCAACAACCTTCTTCTTAGCATCGGTGTTAACCTGCAAAACCACTCATATAGCAAGCGTGAGCACATAGGCTCAGCAAGACTGATCCGTCTCTCCTAAACAAGAAACTCTACATGCTCGACGGTTGCAATTGGGTTAGCTAGATTTGCATAAAGGGCTCGCCTAATGTAGATCCTTAACTTTCAGATTTTTAAGCCTCATTGTGCAGACCTTGAGCCGAACAGCATCACAACTCAACAATCAAACAAGAAACGCTTTGTTGCGATGCTTCTTGCACAAAGTGAAAGTAAAGTTTAATGAGCCTCTCTCTAATTCAATCATGGTTGCAATACAAGTTATATTTCAGCCTTATCAAGTTCAAAAGAAAACCAGTTCAGTTGTTACTACGTCAAGACGCAGTGGGCAATTATGTTCATATAACCGCGAGCGACGGTGATTCGAATGAGTACACGCTGGGACTACACGACACGTACACCCGTACTCCTAGTTGCCGGCAGCAACCTCGACTGACGTTGTACGTGGCCACCTTTCCCATGATCTTCCACACAGGACGCGGTCTAACTGCCCCGAGTACGCGAGATCCCTCAAGGTGCATACCCACAGTGGTATGTTCTTGAGCGAGTTACCTCCTCTTACCCTGACGCTGAAAGCCTAATGCAGTTAGAAAAGTTCCAATGTGGATCTTCCAAGGTACATTGGTTTCCTCGGTCCCATATAGCCAGTTTGCGCCCGGTACACAACTCAAACTTGTCCAACAGGGCCAAGCACGGACGGGCCTTAACTGACACAGGCAGGGCCATGCACGCACGGTCTGCAGCCTTCTGCATCTAAGCCTCCCTGCCAGTTCTCCATTTCTTAAGTGTGAACTTTCCTCATTGTATCTATTTTTGACCCGCTCCGAATAAACCAGCCCTAAACTCGCGAGTAGATTCCAACTACTCGACTTCTACCAGACCTTTCCTACTAACATTTAGCATAGCCAAATCCACTTGACGAGGTGCTATTCTACCCTTTCTCTCTTAGGTATTTCAGGTCATGCAACTGGGGTTTTCAACATCAACTAGACTTAATGCAATCAAACAATTCAAGCTATGATCTCTAGAAATGGAAATGCTTTACAAAACTGTTCAAATGCAAACCGGGGCTTGCCTGTTTTACAGGTGACTTAGATTACAATAAGTTAGTAAAGATCACTTGGGGCTTGATCACTCGCTTTCCTCCTTCCTTGATCTTCACTTCAAATCCTTCTCACGTTCCCACGTAGATGCTACACGATATGAATATGCATACGTATTTAAATGTAGATCTTTTGCTAATAAGGTCTAATGACAAGTTTAAAAACTGGAACTCTGTTTAATAATTTAAAATTACACTAGTTCTAGTGGTTTGGGTTGGGTTTAAACACTATGATCAAGTGTTGAGTGCTATCTCCACTTGGGTGTTGATCACCTTAAGAGGTTACACAGGAAAGCGGTGATCCAGAGCTCCAATGGAGCTGAAAATTTTCATGTTACTTCGTCACAATAAAGTCATGTGGACCAAAAATTAGCACTTTTCATTGAGTGGTTTATTCAGAACAATTCTCTAAGCAATTAAGCAAAGAGGAATTAATTCTGAGGTAACACCCATGTTCATGTCAAACTTAGTGAACTAAAATTTAAATTATAGTTCATAAAGCCTGCATGAATTTTCCTAGGATTTTTGTGGCTAATAATTTTCCAGAAATGAATTTCCAAGTTTTGGAAATTCTCTGAAAATGTTTCTGTATTCATTTGAACACAGCAACTTAAAATCTGAATTCATTTGATCAAATCAACTCCAAATGAGCTGAAACTTTTACAGGAGTCTAATAACACTCTACAAAATATTCTTGCAAAATTTGAGGATTTTTGGATGAACCAAACTCCCTCTAAAATTCTTTTGCTAAAAAGTTTTAAAGAATTTTCCAGAATTAAATAATGACTTTCATGCAAATTGGGTTGCATATTTGGAAATAGTTCTTCAACCTAAATCCAACCCAATTTGAATCATTAAATTTGGTGGTTCCTACACAAAGATATGATTTTTACAAGAATTGGGGAAAATCCGAAAATGAGCTCTGTTCTATTTTTATAATTTTCAGAGACATAAGGAATTAACACCACATTTGGCCAACCAAATGAGGTCCAATGCCTCTGAAATTTTTACTGGAGTTCAACTATTTTTTGGGGAATGTCCTGCCCAGAATTGGGATTTTACCAATACACAGAACTCCTGTAATAAATCCTACAGAATTTTCCTTATATGAATTAATGAGCCAAATCCAGGAATTTTCATAAATATTGGGCTGCACCCATGGATAGTACTCTCTGAGAGGAATCCAAAAAAATGTAATTGACAATTTTTGGACATTCATACACAAAGTTGTGGCTCTCCAAAGTTTAAACCAAAAACTGGAAATTCTGAAAATGTTTAAACGCTGACTGTGGGTCCCACCTGTCAGCCATCTTTTTCAACCTCGTGCCAGAGACCCGAGCGGCGGCACCCTCCGCCGAGGGTCGCCGAAACCCACTTTCGATGGCCACCTCCCGACCTCAAACTCGCTGCCCCCCTTAATTTGCGGCGCTAACTCAGCTAGAGGGTCTCCGGCGGCCGAGGTTCACCGGAAAATAGCGAGAGTTAAGTCTCCGACGAGGTCGGGTTCCGTCACTTCTTCACCAAATGATCGGCTCTCGGGCTCTAGAGCACCAAGGATATGTAAGGGCCTCAGTTTTTGACACACATTTGCAGTGTTTATCACCACACCACACACCTCATTTGAGGAAGAATGATGAACACAAATGAAGAGCAAGTAACAATTATCAACATGCTCATTAGAGAACAAACTTACACATTGCAAAAGTGGTATTTCCCACATGTGATATAGATGGGCTGGACATATGAAAACTCCTACACTTTGCTAAGGATGTCCATGCCAAGTTTCACCCAAATTCAAAACCTTTTTGAGGTCATTTTGGGTATAGATAGGAAGAGGGCAGTTTGAAACCATATTCAAATTCAAACTGTTTTTATCCCATGAATTTAAAAGTGGAAGGCATATTCTTACTCAGCACATTTTTGTGAGCTCACACACCAATTTTCACTCCATTTGGAGTTGATCTTGACATGAGCTAAGTGGGAGAAATTCAAACTTTATTTGAATTTCAAACTGAACTTGTGCTGAAATTCATTCAAACCAAACCTCATTTGAACATTGATCAATTCAAATGGCTCATGGGTGAATAATTTGAATTGCCAAGGGTAGTATGGGGTTCACTGTTTACAACAGTGATTAGGAGTAAATTTCAGAGGTTAAAACTGGAGGTGGGACCCACATGTCAGCCACTGCTCAGCTCAAACCGACAGAGACTTTTTCACTCGGGTCGCCGAGCCGCAGCGGTGATCGCCACCGAGGCCAGCCGCCGCGCCACCAGCTGCTTGCCCACGCGCGGACATGAGGCGGTGCAGAGCGTTCTTAAGGCGCCTGCCCCCTCCTCGGCCGAGGCACCGTCGTTCTTCCCCGCAAGAACTCAGCGCCGGCCAAAAACTTCCGCAGCTCGGACTTGATCGGAGAACGCCGATCGCAGCTCCCTCCTTCCACTCCAGAGCCCCAGCAAGGTACTAGGGACCTTCCTCCATCCTCCCCGTTGCTAGAATTCGGTTGAAACCGAGTGATATCGGCTGTGCCGAAAGATCAAAATCAGAACTTGAAACCGCCGCACCTCGGGCTCTCGTGGACAGCCCAACCAGGGCGTTGTCACGCCCGAGCCAAGGCACCCTTGGACGCGCGGGTGACCGGTGCTGCTCATCCTCGAGCCACAGCTCGAGTGGTTGCTCACCGGCGGCGAATTTTCACTTTTCCCCTTTCTGTGTGCAGAACGACCTTCGGGTACGATTCTGTTTAATTCGTGCTCTAGAAAGGATTAGAGGGCCTCAGGCCGCTCTCACACGAGCTAGACACGGTAACGCACAAGTTGTCTTCACAACTCTGGGCCGGAGAACCTCTGTGCCCGGCGTAATTTAAGGTCTACTAATGGCGGAACGAACGGGCGGCATCGGGCGCACGGTGAGGACCTATTTCGGGCCTTCCCCGAGCTGCCTCGAGCTCATGTCGACCTTCTCTGAGGTCCACTGATGCTCCCCGACCGATTTCCCAAGTAGCTGAGGTGCTAGGGTGGTCAGCCGACATGGCCGAAGTCGTTCCGAGGTGGCGGCTTGTCGCCGACCATGCTCCGGCCATTGTCATGAGCAGCTGACCCTAGAATCCTGTTCCCCGAGTAAAAGTAGGCAGGGGCGGCCAGAATCGAGAAGTTTGGAGCTGTACAGCAGCCGGCGGCGAGCTCTCCGGCGAGATCCCTCGGCGGCGGAGCGCGGGTGTCGCGAGGTTGAAGAAAGGGTGGACCCCAGCTGTCAGCGGCCGATATTTTGAATCGGGATCCGGCTGTGGCCAGGATCGGGTGTGCTGGCGCGCAAAATCCTTTTGGGCCACGATGTGCCATCGCCTAGGCGTGCGACGCGTGTCCCCTGGGCCCACGCGCGAGTTTAAACTTTTCCCCGATTTTCAGATTTCCTTCAAACTTCAAATCCTCATAACTTTGGCTAGAAAGCTCCAAATTGAGTGAACCAAATTTTGCTGGATTCAGCTCTCTGAGTACTTTCCAGAAAATCAAGTTTCACTTCATGAAATTCCTTATTTCTCCAGAATTAATTCCTCAAAGTTTAAACTGTTAGGAATTTTAACTGGAGAATCCTTTGGAGGAAAATCCTGAAATTTTGCTGATATGTTCACCAAACTATCCTTGAAATACCATAAAAATTTCAGATCCATTTGAGCTCATTTAATCCACCTAATGGTGTGATTAGTGAAACTGTTCCAGAGAAAATAGAAAATGTTCAGAAACATTTTCAGAATTTTCTATGAAATTGTTTAGCTCATATCTTTAGTTAGAGACTTCCAAATTAAGTGAGACCAACTCCATTAGAACCCTCTGAAAATCTAGTTTTCAGAAAGTCATAGTTTGTTTCATGAAAATCTTTAGAACACCCTAAAAACCTTTAATTAAGGTCAAGGACATAATTAATTGTGGAGGGCTCAATTGAGCTTTGCTGCAACTAAAACTTGACCAAGTCCCTGTTTAGGTTGTAACCAAGCCACAGTAAAAGTTTCACAGTCATTAGGTCTATCTAGCAAAGGTTATAGACTTCAAAACTTCAAAGTTAATACAAATGCATTTAAATTGATACACTACTCTTATCATGTAGTCGCTAAGGTTGAGGAGGAACCCGAAGTCCTAGACTTCGTTACTCCGGAGGAACAGCTAGCCTACGACCAAGAGCAGCAAGGCAAGCCCCGGTTTGCATTAACCTTTTTACAAATGTTAATTGTTTTGAGCACATCTTTGAATATTGTTCTGTGCATTAGAGTCTTGATTGGAAACCCAACTGCATAGCCAAGAAAACCATGGGTTGGGGTTAGGATTGAAAACCTCGTTAGCCACTGCATTGCTAGGATAGAGTAGGATTCGGTACAAGTCGAGTAGTTGGAACTACTCGCGAGAATAGGCTAGAGGCACATTGCTCGGGTAGAGATAGCACATGATACACATGGCAAGAAAATGAGACCGAGCGGAGAGTAAGGGCAGCAGGACTTTGGGGCCTGTGTGCTGTAGCTCCGCTTGTGTCAATTGAGGACCGAGCCGTGTGCGGGCCTGTTGAACAAGCTAGAACAGTACCGAAGACCTACCGGCTATATGGGAACCGGAAAACTGATGTAACTCGGGTAGCTGGGTATTGAGGCATTGCCCGTCGTTCAGAGGGTAGGTTGAGAGCTTGAGGTGTAAATCGGCTGGCGGCACGGAGATGCGCGTGCAGAGACCTCTTGCTCGGGACGATGGGACCGGTTCAATATTTGGCTAACGGGTGAAAGGTAGTCGCGTACGGCGTCCGTGATGGTTGTTGTAGGCAACATCGAGTACGGGCGTACGTGACGGGTTGTTCGGGTAACCCTGCAGGTGTAAATCGATTATAATCGCCGTCCCTCGCGGTCAGTGAGTACCACTTGTTCACTGTACCGTGACGTAGAAAGAACAGGTTAGTTACATGTTAAAATGTTGCTGATTGGAAGCTGGACATTGATTGTTAATGATATGCTGTAGCTTAGAGCTAATTAAAGTTCTTTTCAACTTTGGGCAAAGTACATGAGAGAAATGCGTTTCTTGTTTGATTGCGGCTCTCTCATGTGCCTTAGCGTAAGGTTCTCCACAACCCGCTGCTAAAAACTTGAAAGTAAGGTTCTACTAATTAGGCGAGTCCTTGCAAATGATTTTTTTTACCTCATGCAACCCACTACCTCATGTAGAAGTTCCATGTTTAGGTGCTTTTCCATGGCGGCAAAAAAACAGCAAAAACTCGGTCGTTTCTGGATCATTTTGCTCGATTATTCGTCGAGGAGGAGCCCTAGTATGTGAGGAAGGTCCTTGCAAGCTTGCTCAGGCAGTAGTTACCCGAGTAACTTGAATTTCGGGGTACACCGAGCTCTACCTGAATACACTATGTTTCGGGAAATCTGGAAATTCTCCTCACCCGGTTGATCAATTGCTATAGGGCTTGCAGCTACACGATCTAGGGAGGATGGCGCACCTTTCTTGTGCAGCATGTTTGATGAAAGGATGGCCGTGGCGTGCTGCCCACGGTGAACAGAATGGAACTTCCGCCGGTGAGCTTCGGTTCTTGGCACCGATCCTTGTTTTGTGAGCACCACGAGCTAGGAACGTCGGTGTGGTGGAGATAGCACGGTAGAGCACAAGCGGGCGCTGCTTTTTTGTATGGACAGCTCGAGTATCCGGTGCTCGTGTGGGCTGTGGTGATCGAAACTCGGCGAGCTGCGCCAGCTGCTACTCACGCGGGAGAGAAAACACCGAGAGCTGAGCTACGAGTGAGGAGAGGAACTTCGGTTGTGCTACCGTGTGGGAGATAAGCGCAGCGGTGAGTCTCGGGAGAGCAGGATCTGGCATTGTCGAGCCACCGAGCAAGGTCCGAGCAGCTGCTGTCGAGCGCGCACGTGCCCGGGAGAAAACAGAGTCGGTTGTTGGATTGTGGGTGTATGACATGTGGGTCCCGCCTTCTCATTTTATTTCCTCCACTGTGCTTCGAGATTCCCACGCAAACGTTGTCCAAATCTCACCAAATTTGGTGGATAGGCCAAAAATAATGTGAGGAATTTAAATATGAAATCTGATTTCGAAATTGAGCACATTGGTTTCAGTTTCCAAATTCAAATTTGAATTTGAATGTGCTCGCAAATGTTCCTTCGAATAAATGGTAGATGAGCTCCAAAATTCTCCAAATTTGGAACTTAAGCTCTTGAATACTTGAGGAATGGATTGGTGAATTCACTCAAATGCATTTAGAAAATCTGATCATGAATCCTTTTAAACGATTCAAATTAGTGTTTAAATCTCCCTCATCTTCTACTCATAAAGGATGTGCACATGAGTGAGATTTGTGGAGTGAAATCCTTTCCTCATGTTACCATGTGTTAAGCATGGGCTAAAGAAAATTTTTAACACCCTCATATGAACATTTTTAGGTTCATTATTTCATGTGACACCAAATGCCCCTTTTCTTCTCCTTAACTTAGTCTCACAATGTGAAATAAAACTTTGCAAAAGTTAGGGCTGTTACAACATGTAGCTTACATCAAGATAGGAAATAAAAAGGTTCATTGCAGCAAGCAAATTTGATTTCACAAACATGGTAAAAACAGCAACTATTTCTTGGTGAGTTAAATTCCAACATAACCAAGTAATTCAGCAACATTCTTTCATCATAATTCACCATTTATCAAGTGTCAACCACTCCATAATCTTTATTAAATTCATCTCATACTCATAATTATTCATAACCATCTCATTTTCATAGAACCGAAACCAAATTCATTGTCATGACCCAAAACAGTCCCAAAACCAATCCCAATGACCATACCCGAATAACCATCCCAAGTTTTGCCTCTAATCATGGATGTTGGCCAGGTGCTTGTAACCGGAAGCACAACTATCATGGTAGTTTTACACTCTGCAGAGGTGGCACCACTTTACCCACAAGTTCGTGATTTCATCACCCGTCGGCGACTACAGAACCTCCATTTACAGCAATCAATTATCATGCACAAACTTTACTCAAGATACAATGAAGTGGATGAATGCAATTCCTATGGTGCAGTTTATAAAAATCAGTTTGTACGTGTTCTTGCAAGTTTTAGTAGGCTTCCATGGGGTTTTATGATGAGCAAGACCGCTGAAGTTTGGACGTGGTGATGATCTTGACACACTTTGTAGATAAACCCCACCGTCAAAAATCGACCAAAACATGGTCTGTCCACATGCAGAAATTTCTGCTCGCAGGGGGTGGAGAAAACGGGTGCGTAGGAACAGCGACGATGTCGTAAGAGGGGTAAGGAAAATCTACCTCACTTCTTCCTTGCGGCAGGATCTTCTTCCTTGCAATGGCAGCAGCGGGAGATTTTCTATGGAGAATTACGAGGCTGCGGCTAGGCAGAACGTTGGGGGCTTCTTATCCGGCGACGGCGAGGTGTGACGGAGCTCGACGGCGGCCAAACTCCAGCAGGGAGGGGGGCAGCGAATTGGCAGCAAGGGAGAGGGGGTGGCGACTTTGTAGAAAGGGAGAGGGGGTGGTCAAAACAGGCATGGGGTGCGGCTAGGGGGGAGGGTTATATTTATAAGGGGGAAAAGAGCTAGGGTGGCTACAATTTTAGCAACCCAATTATCCAAGGGCTAAGATTAAATTTTAAAGAAGTGGGAGCTAGGGGCTGGGATTTTATTATTTATTTTCCACCAATGGCTGAGATTAATTGATAAATAAAATCCAAAAAATCCAACACGGGGCGGGGGGGGGGGTTCAGCTAGGGTTTCCCCCCTTAGTGGGCTGCGGCCAAGGGGTGGGGCCCACTAGGGTTCCCCCCTAAGTGGTGAATGGCAGATAAAAACTTTTCAGCGGAAGCAACAAAACACCCCTCAGAAGAAAACCGATATGTTAAAGAAACCGTGTGTGTGACTAATCTAAACATGTTCAACTGTGACAGAACTAGTATAGATTGTACAGAATCAAGTCACGAAGACGTCACAACAAGAATCATGAAAATCCATTGACAGAAACTCAAGTTACGATCGAAAGATCGAACAAAGGTCAATCTGTCCTACGCGACAAAAACAGTTCTGGAATACTGCAAAGAAACTCGTGTAGATCAGAAACCACAAATTCAATGACCGTGAAATTTTCACAGATGATATATAATCAAGTTGTGAAGACAACCAAAAAATAATCACATCAATTGGATCTGTAAAACTCGAGTTATGATAAAACCATCGAAGCAAGGTAGTGCTGAACAGAAACTCGACGAGAAAAACTTGTCTGAAACAAGTCGGACGAACAAGGCACAAAAGTTCCTTTAGAATACGAATTTTATTTAGCAAAACACAAGAGGAACAGCCCCAAAGTCGTGATCTCCACGAGCCTTGGCCTCCCTTGCTTATATAACCAGCTCTATGGCCAATCCAATTCAAACTAGGACTCCTACTCCTACTTGGATTCAAACTGTAACTTTCCAATACTGCTCAAGACTCTTCTATACGCAGATAGAAGCAATAAGACTTCCAAACACCTTAGGAACGTCCCAAGCATTCCTAGAAAAACTCTACTTCATGCCTAACACGAAATCCTGTTATAACCAACTCGAAACTTTCCATAAACAAACCATAACCGCCTCAGCCGCAGCCTGAGCGCAAAATCTAGCCGATTGAACCTTTTTAACCATATCCCCTCTTCCATATCTCTTCACCACGCCTTGGAACCATGTTGCCACGTCCATGCACTCCTTGCACACGTGCAAACACCTTCCAGCAACGTCCACGATACCTTCATATGCATTGTTCTTGATCCAAACATGCTGCGCGACCTCCCGATCAACTCAACCACAATTCCTCCCGAACATGGTTGTTGAACCTCATCTTCTCCCTAAGACTAGGTCAATGGATCCTGTCACCAGCCATGTCTTGAACTCAAGCAACACCTGCACATGAATAAACAACCATTACTTCCGAGCACAAGTCCTCGACTTGACTCTGGTTAGTTCCGAAACTACAACATCTTACGTGAGCACCTCACATAAGCATGTTGTAAACCATAGCAAAATGATAGCAGCCATAACCACCAAAACACACCAAAAACTTAGTAAAATAATACTAAGCAAACTTTCCATAAGAGTAAAGCAAGTTCGAAACATTGCAAGTTAAAAGAAGAACCATTGTAATCAAGCTCCGATTCCTACCAAAGCTAACCGGACCTTGAACCAGAGCTTACCAAAGCTAGTCGGACCCAGCGCCTGAGCTTACTAAAGCTTAGTCGTACCTAGCACGGAACTTACCAAAGCTAGTCAGACCTAGCACCGGAGCTAGCAAAAACAAGTCAGACCTAGCAAAAATAAGTCAGACCTAGACAAAGCAAGTCGGACCTTATGTCGGACCTTGCCGGAGCTACCCAAAATAAGTCGGACCTATCGTCGGACCTTGCCGGAGCTCGGACCTAGAGTCGGACCTTGTTAAAAAGGTGTTTTGGTAGTATTCAAAACTTTTATCATCAAAGCCAATGTATTCAGCACACATAGGTCTCACAGAACGTTGCACCAGGTTCCTCTCCTTCTCTCCGAAGCCTTAAGTAGAGGCTAGCACCGGTGGTTGGCTGCCGTGAGCTGGAATTTCCTTTGGACCCCTGTGTTGATCACCTCTGCGCCGCACCATCGCCTGACAGATTAACAGCCTCTTCTGATCAAACAAAAGGTTCCTGAGGTGCGTTAGGGACCCTTCTTCCGTCCCTCCAACCAGTTCCTGCCTTCTTAGCTACGTCACCGAGTAATTTGAAGTTTGGCGCCGGCGGTTCTTTAGGAACCCGAGGACTCTTCGGGGAAATTCATCATTCTCCGGGTAGCTCCACGCTAGATGAGCTTAGAGTAGCTCCTGCACACGCTTGCGCACCTATCCGAAGTCCTAGCAGCAAAAATGATCAAGTAGAGGTACCGGGCACCGAGTTTTTGTCACCGCCGTCGTTTTATGGGCTCGGGTCGCCGGTGAGGTTCCCTCTCCGGTGGTTTTCATGGAGAGCAGGCTTTAGGTCGATGTTGTCCAGGTGACACTGGTGCTTTTAGAGCAAACCCTAGCCCAAAAGACCCACTGTCGAGTGAGAACGAGGTCGCCGAAGTGAGGTTTGACATGGTCGCCGGTGTGAGCACCGGGCCAGCCGTTGTCATCCGCTCCCGACCCCACCATCGTGTTCAGCATGGTGTAGAACTCACAGGCAGCGAGTTTGGGGAAGTTCGGACCACGGGAACCCCGTCCCAGCGAGCCTCACCGGCGTGCGCCGCCGCGGGAGGCGCGGGCAGCGCGAGGAAGAAGAAGGAGGACCGGGTCCCACCGGTCACCCTCTGTACCGTGTGGGGATCGGCCTGTGGCACAGGATCGGGTGCGGCTTCATGGGAAATAACCCTGTGGCCTCGGTGTTGCCGTCATCTGAGTGGGTAGCGCCATGGGTGGGGCCCACAGCCAGAATTTAAACATTTCTTCAATTTCCAGATTTAGTGCAAACTTCAAAGGACCATAACTCTCAGCAGGAATGTCCAAACTTTGTGAAACAAATTTTGATGGATTCCTCTCAGTCAATACTTTGCAGAAATGCAAAGAAATTGATCCGAGGATCTCTGTAAATTTCTCCAAAATTCATCAAATTAAATCTTTGGGAATTAATTCCAGAAGATCCCTATTATGGAATTTCTTAAAATTTGGCCAGGAAGTTCCTCATGATATTACTGATCTCCAGTAAAAATTTGAGCTTCATTGGAGTTCATTTGCTAGGCTAAATTACCTGCCAAAGTTTAGCCTTTATTTGGAAATTCAAAATTTAAACAGAAACTTTTCAGAACTCTTGTTCAACTTCAAAAATTCATATCTCTCTGTTGGTAGCTCCAAAAATGGTGAAACAAATTTTATTAGAACCATGGAGACCTATCCTAATTAGATCTTCCATTTTTAGCCAGGTTAAAACTCCTGATTTGGGCTCAAAATTCAGAGAAGCCTTGTACTTGTGGGAATTTTGGAGACCACATTGTGCAATGACATTTCTCCAAATTTTGGTTAGATAATCCTTAGGGAGTCAAGTATCCACTGGAAAAATCCCAAAGCCAATTAAGGTTCCTAAATAGCAGTAGCTATGAATAGAAGTTACTTCTTATAAATCCTCAATACATATACATATATTTTTCTACATTTCATTTATTGACCGAAGTTGAGGACGCACCGGAGCCCTTGGACGTCCTGCCACCTGAAGCTAACATTCCATTTGACTCACAACCAGGCAAGCCTCGGTTTGAATTTAAGTACTTTTGCAAATTCTTTACTTGTATCACTTATGTTTAGGGTGAAATGCTTGCATTAGAGTTAGGGTGATTGAAACCCCACTTGCATAGCCTTTTAAATTCTATGAAGGGTTGGGTAGTTTACAAACTCGACGAGTAGAGAATGCTGTGCTAATGTTCTTAGGATCTCGGTAGAAGTCGAGTTGTTGGAAGCTACTCGCGAGATAGTATTTATCACACGGGATGAGAAGAGGTACAAGAAATGGCTTAAGTTGTGAAAATGAGACCCAGCAGGGGGGATAGGATGAAGTGAGTGGAGGTCTCACGTGCGTAGCCCTGTTGGTGTCGATTGAGGACAGAGCCGTGTGCGGCCCTGCTGGACAAGTATCAAACAGTACCGGATGCATCATGGCATATGGGAACCAGGAAACCGATGTAATTGGTTAACCTGGGTGCCGAGGCTTACCCAACCATTTTATAGGAGTGGGTTTAGGGTAGCAAGGTGTAAATCTGCTGGTGGGCACAGTCACGCTCCACGCGGGGACCTCCTGCCCGTTACGGATGGACCGGTTCGGCATTTGGGTTTCATTTGAAAGGTTGTTGCATACAACAAAGTAGGAAGGGGTGTGGAATCACGTTTCTGAAAGTGGGTGTATGTGACGTGTTGTCCGGGTGTCTCCTGATTGCAGTCACCGTCCCTCGCGGTTATTTGAGTACCGATTGTTCATTGCGCTGTGACGTAGTAAGAAGTGAAATAAGCGAACTGAATATGCTGTATTGAACTATTAATGTCTTGAAACCTTGTATGCTGTAGTTTTAGAGCTAATTAAGTTTATATTCCACTTTGGGCATCACAACATCAGAGGAAAGCGTTTCTTGTTCGATTGTGGACTTCCGATGTGAGGGCTGCCTAAGGCTCATTAAACTGTTGCTATAAAACTGAAAGTAAGGATCAACATGTAGACGTGTCTTTATTGCAAAGTCCTTTTTCCTATCTTACACATCCTTGCACGTAGAGTTTCATGCCTAGGGTTGTCGGTTAAGACTTCCTGAGCCATCGTGCTCACGGTTGCAATATTTGAGCTGTGTGCAGGTGAGATTTATGAGGAAGGGTCTGAGGACGAGGCGGTGCCCCCGTCAAGGTACATGGCCGAGCTGGAGCCCTGCACGCCGCCGTGATCTCCGGTTTGATCCTGCTACTTGCGTCCCCGGGCTGGACAGCTACACTTTTCCTTAGCTAGGATGAGAGAGTAGTAATAAATAAGACTTCTGCTGTATAATTAAGTTTTGTAAAAAGACTTCCGCTGTTTTATATCAAATAAAAGTTTGTGTGTTGTTCTTAATGCTTTTCGTATGTGTTGTTGGGTGCCGCATCGCACGGCACCACCCTATGCGATCCTGGAGTGGGTGAACCACGGGGTGGTCCCCACATCTCATTACTGACCACACGATGGTGTCTCCACTTTCTTGCCTAATGCACGCTAGGGATCAGCGTTTCATATGAACTCAGGAACGTGAAGAGTTCAAGAGTTTCATATTAACGTCTCACACCAAGCTGTGAGACCTATCCCTGAACTACATTCCCCGTCAGGAGAGCTAACCGAAATTAAACCGCTTCCGGTAGTGTTCATTACCATGCTTACCTGAGCATAGATGCGTCGTTACATAATCAAAATTCAGAATTATAATCACATATGTTAGTCATTCCACTTTAAGTAACTATACTACTATAGTCCTTATGTGGGCCTAATATTGTATCCTTATCGTATCCTAATTTTTATGTCGTAATACGATCCTTATTCCGTGTGCTATTACCAATGCAGCTCTGATACCATGCTGAGAGGGTCCAACGCCACCTTTTCAGTCACGTGGACGTGGCACTCGCCCGGGAATCGCATTGGGTGGTGCCGTGTTGTGCGGCACCCAACAGCACACATATATGGAACCATGTATTACATAAAACAATAGCCGAAGCTTACAAGTTTTTCTTTGTAAATAATTTACATCAAGTAGCTACAGCGGAAGTCTATAAACAGCTTACGTCGAATCACTAAAGAGCACTCGAGAAGAAGTCCAGCCAACGGACTCCTCTCGCTAGCAACACGAAGACATTGCAGCGGCTGGGTTCTCCATGTGTTAAACGACTCGGTAGTCTCCGAGTCGCACAGGACAACCTTCTTCTTAGCATCGGTGTTAACCTGCAAAACCACTCATATAGCAAGCGTGAGCACATAGGCTCAGCAAGACTGATCCGTTTCTCCTAAACAAGAAACTCTACATGCTCGACGGTTGCAATTGGGTTAGCTAGATTTGCATAAAGGGCTCGCCTAATGTAGATCCTTAACTTTCAGATTTTTAAGCCTCATTGTGCAGACCTTGAGCCGAACAGCATCACAACTCCACAATCAAACACGAAACGCTTTGTTGTGATGCTTCTTGCACAAAGTGAAAGTAAAGTTTAATGACCCTCTCTCTAATTCAATCATGGTTGCAATACAAGTTACATTTCAGCCTTATCAAGTTCAAAAGAAAACCAGTTCAGTTGTTACTATGTCAAGACGCAGTGGGCAATTATGTTCATATAACCGCCAGTGACGGTGATTCGAATGAGTACACGCTGGGACTACACGACATGTACACCTGTACTCCTAGTTGCCGGCAGCAACCTCGACTGACGTTGTACGCGGCAACCTTTCCCAAGATCTTCCACACAGGACGCGGTCTAACTGCCCCGAGTACGCGATCTCCCTCAAGGTGCATACCCACAGTGGTATGTTCTTGAGCGAGTTACCTCCTCTTACCCTGACGCTGAAAGCCTAAGGCAGTTAGAAGAGTTCCAATGTGGATCTTCCAAGGTACATTGGTTTCCTCGGTCCCATATAGCCAGTTTGCGCCCGGTACACAACTCAAACTTGTCCAACAGGGCCAAGCACGGACGGGCCTTAACCGACACAGGCAGGGCTATGCATGCACGGTCCGCAGCCTTCTTCATCTAAGCCTCCCTGCCAGTTCTCCATTTCTTAAGTGTGAACTTTCCTCATTGTATCTATTTTTGACCCGCTCCGAATAAACCAGCCCTAAACTCGCGAGTAGATTCCAACTACTCGACTTCTACCTGACCTTTCCTACTAACATTTAGGCGTAGCCAAATCCACTTGACGAGGTGCTATTCTACCCTTTCTCTCTTAGGTATTTCAGGTCATGCAACTGGGGTTTTCAACATCAACTAGACTTAATGCAATCAAACAATTCAAGCTATGATCTCTAGAAATGGAAATGCTTTACAAAACTGTTCAAATGCAAACCGGGGCTTGCCTGTTTTACAGGTGACTTAGATTACAATAAGTTAGTAAAGATAACTTGGGGCTTGAACACTCGCTTTCCTCCTTCCTTGATCTTCACTTCAAATCCTTCTCACGTTCTAACGTAGATGCTACACGATATGAATATGCATACTGTCAAAGTGTGCGATCGACACTTCCCCCGGGTCTGCACTGGGCAGCCCGCGGAGGTTCTTTTTTCGGAGGGGCTAGTTCCTAGCGGAGAGCTTGCGCAGATGGACGAGTTAGTGAGAGCTTGACACGGGGAGTTTTACGTGGTTCAGGCCGCCGGAGCGTAAAACCCTACGTCCACGGCGAGCTATGGAGCTCGCTGTATTGCTTGCTGCTCAGGGCCGGGGGCCTGAGCTTGGGGGTGAGTTACAGCTTGAGAGTGTATGGCTGGCGTATGAGTTGCAGAATGCGAACCCTTGCTATCGACGCCTACCCGAGCCTTTTATAGTCCAAGGCTCGGGCGGCTTACAAGGGAAGCCGGGACCCGACAGGTGGTCCCGAGAAGATTGTCTATTATCTACCGTATCTGTAGTTATGCCGGTGGTTTCCTCCGGTCGAAGGCTTCTGAGTCTTCCTTTTGCCGCCCTGCCCATGCCGTGCGCTAGTCGTAGTGGTTGATGACGGCGCAGGCGGCATGGGATGTCTTGTCGCGGCGTTTATTACCTGTCAGGTTCTGACACCGCGCGCCAGTCTGTGATGCGACTGGACGCAACGGCACCTGACAGGCGCGTGCTCCGCGTTTCCGCGTCTTGGGAAGACGCGGGCCTTGAATACCTTGTACGGGCAAGGTGAGGGGCGCCTTTACGTCCGCTGCCTACCGCTCGGGGGCAGGCAGCACCGTTCTTCTGGCCACGTGGCGGGTCCGGAGCTCTTCTCTGAGGAGAGGGAGGTCCGGCCCTGCTGGACGCGTGGCACCTTCGGACCTCTCTCCCGCGGAGGGGGAGGTCTGGCTTCTGCATGCCACGTGGCGGGCCCGGAGCTCACCTCTGAGGAGAGGGAGGTCCGGCCCCGCTAGACGCGTGGCGTCTTCGAACCTCTCTCCCGCGGAGGGGAGGTCTGGCTTCTGTATGCCACGTGGCGGACTCGGAGCTCTTCTCTGAGGAGAGGGAGGTCCGGCCCCGCCAGACGCGTGGCGCCTTCGGAGCTCTCCCTGCGGAGAAGGGCGAGCACCTTAGGCATTTTACCCTGTGCGCGGGGGTACCCCATATCTCAGGTACCGACACTGGCCCCCGGGCCCATCTCGGGGGAGATAGCGAGCCCGAGGTGGGACCTCCGTCTCTTCCGATCCGCGCACTTTCTCTAAGTCCCGAATTGGCCGCTGCCGGAGCACGAACGGCCGCGGGGTCGTGAGAGCGTGCGCTCACTTGATGACTGCTTTCACCGCGGAGACGGGAGCCCTGGCCATGTTGAACGCGCAGGGCTTTCGGAGCTCTTTCACCGCGGGGGTAGGTCCGGCTTTCGCCTGCCACATGGCGAGCCCGGAGCCCCTCTCAAGGAAGGAGAGAGTTCTGGACCTGCTGGACACGTGGGGCCCCTGGGTCCCGCCCCCTCTGCCCCGGGTCGAAGTAGTTGTTAGCTCCTTTCCCCCTACTTCACACAGTCCTCGTTGCCGCAACCTGGAAGTCCTGCACACAGGTAGAGGAAACGTAATTCTCCTTGGCCCCCCCTTTTTGTCTCATAGTCTTATTTGACTTACAGCCCGCAACCATATGCTTGATGCTTGGGGACTTGTAGAGAGGGGGAGCTGAGCACATGGCAACCATGTACTGCAAGGGTGATAAAAAATAACTCAATTCACAATTCAAATGAGTACAAGGAAAGAGCAAAGTAGGGCAGACTTCTTTTCGTACAACCTTCCGTAGGAGGAAGGCAGGCTAAACATGGAGGCCACGACCCACCCCATTAAGAGGGGAAGCAAGACTCTACGCGCTTGGAGTCGGAACCAGGCAAAGCTGAACGTAGTCCTGGACCGTCCCCTGGGGTTTAGCTGCTCCGAGCGCTGCTCCTGGACTCTATGGGGTTCATTACGAAAAGAAAGTACTGACCTATTTTTGCTCTTAGGGATAGAACTTACGGAGGTGTTCTATGTTCCAAGGATTCGGGAGCAGGTCCCCATCCTCGGTGGAAAGGCGCACACACCCGGGGCGGCATACTTTCGTGACTTGGAAGGGGCCTTCCCAACTAGGGGAGAGTTTGTGGGCCCCTTCGCGAGAAAGTATGCGCCGCAACACCAGGTCACCTTCCTGCAGCTCCAGGGCACGCACAGACCTCTGGTGGTAGCGCCGAAGCGCCTGTCTGTACTGCACGTTACGGAGTGCCGCATGTAATCGGACCTCATCGACGAGGTCGATCTCTCCACGCCGGAGGTTGTCCTGCGTGGCTTCGTCGTAAGCCCGGACACGGTGAGACTTCATGGTGATTTCTGGAGGGAGTACAGCTTCGGCCCCGTACACCATGAAGAAGGGTGTCTCCCCGGTGGCCCGGCTCCAGGATGTCCGGTTAACCCATAGTATGCTCGGAAGTTCATCTACCCAATTGGCACCATGTTTCTTCAGGCTGGCGAAGGTACGAGTCTTGAGGCCCCGGAGAATCTCCGCATTGGCCCTCTCGACTTGCCCATTGCTCTTCGGGTGAGCGACAGAGGCATAGCATACCTGAATGCCAAGGTCCTCGCAGTAGTCTTGGAACGCTGCGCTGGTGAACTGGGTCCCATTGTCAGTGATGATCCTGTTTGGGACCCGAACCGGCAGACAATGGACCTGATGAATTTTACTGCTGATTGTTTATTGATGGTGACAACTGGTGTAGCTTCCGGCCACTTGGTGAACTTGTCGATAGCGACATAGAGGTACCGGAACCTCCGACGGTTCTGGGGAATGGTCCCAGGATGTCCAGCCCCCACACGGCAAACAGCCACGAGGGTGGGATCATCTGTACCGCCTGAGCCGGTGTATGGATCTGCTTGGCGTGGAACTGGCACGCCTTGCAGCTCTCGACCAGCTTGACGGCATCCTGGAGTGCTGTCGACCAGTAGAAGCCGTGCCGGAAGGCTTTACCGACAAGCGTGCGTGAGGAAGAATGACTTCCACATTCGCCTCCATGGATCTCAGCGAGCAAGTCGCAGCCTTCCCCCTGGGTTATACACCGCAATAGGATGTGGTTGGCGCCACGCCGGTAGAGATCCCCCTCTACCAGCGCGTACCTCTTAGCCATACGCACAATCCGTTCAGCGGTTGCATGCTCATCAGGGAGGATATTGTCCTTCAAGTAGTCCCGGATCTCCGTGATCCATGCATCGGGTCTGACTTGAGCTTCTGGATCTTGAGCGCTGGGTTGCACGGAGTGCCCAGTGATGCTTACGATCCTTGGCGGCGCCCACGGTTGTAGGGCCGCCGGGACCGCCAGCTTCGAGGTGCTGGTCAAGCCCGCTTCGCCCGGCTCGGCGGGCTGGGCTGTGGGCCGCAGCAACGTCCTCTCGAAGACTCCTTCGGGCGCAGGGGCTCCGGTGGAAGCCTTCGTTGAAAGGTCATCGGCTGCGGTATTACCGGCGCACGGTAGGTGGTGCAGGTCCAAGGCGAGGAATTCTTTCTCCAACATCTGCACGTGAAGCAGATATGCAGCTAGCTGGGGGTCATTGCAGGAGCATTCGCCCTTGACTTGCTTGATGACCAGCTGGGAGTCGCCCTGTGCCAACAACTGGCGAGCGCCTAAGGACAGGGCTGTCTGCAGGCCAAAGATGAGTGCTTCATACTCCGCCATGTTGTTGGTTGCCTTGAAATTGAGACGCACCATATACCCAAACTGTTCCCCCGATGGCATGAGGAGCAGTACACCGGCACCGGCTCCCTGCTTTCGCGAGGAGCCGTCGAAGAAGAGTGTCCAGTGGGGTTCGGTGAAGACCGGAGCTTGGTGCTCCGGTTCTCCACCCCCATGGCCCCCTGGGTTAGTCTCCGTTGGTGTCCACTCCGCCACAAAGTCAGCCAGTGCTTGGCTCTTGACTGCATGGCGTGGGAGGAAGTCCAGCTCAAACTCCGCCAGCTCCGCCGCCCATTTAGCAACGTTGCCAGTCGCATGGGAGCTGTGAAGAATTGTCTTCAGTGGATACGAGGTGACTACCGAGACCTGGTGGGCCTGGAAGTAATGGCGGAGCTTCCTGGAGGCAACGAGCACCGCATACAGCAGCTTGTGGACTTCCAGGTACCTTGTCTTGGCATCATGAAGTACTTCGCTGATGTAGTAGACAGGCCTCTGTACGGATCGATCCCTCTTTCTCAGGCCTGGGAGGTCCTCGTCCATTGGCCCACTAGAGGTGGGCGGACCCACGGGGGTCTCCGGGAGCTGGGACCCAGAGGCCTTTAAGCTATCTTGATTGTCCGGGAGCTCCGGGGGGTCTTGGGGGACCTCTGGGAGGTCCCATTTGGCCCCCGGGGGGTCCCGCGGGGCCCCCGGGGGTTTATCTTGGAGGTCCGGGAGACTGCCCGGGGCCTCCGGGAGGCCAACCTGGACCTCCGGGAGGTTGCCTTGGAGGCCTGGGAGACCGTCTTGGTCCTGCGGGGCCTCCTGGCGTCTGTCTTCTGCTACCGGAGCAGGTTGTGAGAATGAGGGGTCCGGCCGCTCTGCGACGAGGACCATACTCACTACTTCAGTTGTCGCCGCGATGTAGAGCAACAGGTGCTCTGCGGGCTCAGGGGCTACCATGATTGGTAGGGTCGTCAGGAGTCGCTTCAACTCCTGGAAAGCCTCTTCTGCTTCGTCAGTCCAGGCAAAAGGGCCTGACTTGCGCAGGAGCTTAAAGAAAGGGAGTGCCCGCTCTGCCATCCTCGGTATAAACCGACTCAGCGCGGCTAGACATCCTGTGAGTTTCTGGACATCCTTGACGCGGGCAGGGGGCCGCATCAAGTCGATGGCCTTAATCTTCTTTGGGTTGGCCTCAATCCCCCGGTGCGAGACCAGGAACCCTAAGAGCTTCCCAGACGACACGCCGAACACACATTTATCTGGGTTCAGCTTGGTGCGCGTAGAGCGCAACTTGTCAAAGACTAAGGCTAGGTTATCTAGCAGGGACGGACCCTGCTTGTCCTTGACAACTATGTCATCGACATACACCTCAACCAGGTCTCTTATTAACTCCCCAAAGGTTTTGTGCATTGCCCGCACAAAGGTGGGGAGTGCATTCTTTAGGCCGTAAGGCATAGACACATAACAATAAAGGCCGTCTACTGTGATGAAGGAGGTGTGCTCCTCGTCCTCCCTAGACATGGGGATCTGATGGAAACCCGAGTAGGCGTCTAGGAAGCACAACATATCACAGCCTGACGTTGAGTCTACTATTTGATCTATTCTAGGGAGAGGGAATGGATCTTTAGGACATGCCTTATTGAGACTGGTGTAGTCGATGCACATCCGGAGCTTCCCGCCAGCCTTCGAGACAACGACGGGGTTCGCCAACCATCGAGGATGGTGGACCTCCCGTATGAAGCCAGCGTCCAGAACCTTCTTGACTTCTTCACGGATGAAGTTCTGCCGCTCGATGGACTGCTTGCGGGGCTTCTGTTGAACCGGCCGGGCGTCGGGGAAGACTTTCAAGTGGTGCTCGATCACCTTCCTGGGGATCCCCGGCATCTGTGACGGCTGCCATGCAAACACGTCGACGTTGTGCCGGAGGAAGGTGACGAGCGTGCCTTCCTATTTACTATCCAGGCCCCCGGCTACCCGGGTGGTCTGGGTAGCTTCGGCGCCGACTTGGACGACTTTTAAGGGGACGCCGCCCTCGTCGAGAGGTTGCATCCGGGGCGCTATGGTGGAAGCACGGTGACGTGCGCACGGGCAGAGCTGGTCCGGTTCCGTATTGCCGGGGGCTGAGGCCCCAGCTGTCGCGAGTGCTTGGAGCTTCTCCAGGGCCGACACTGCAGCAGTGCGGTCCCCACGAATCCTGAGAACACCTGTCGGTGTTGGCATCTTCAGGACAAGGTAGCCGTAATGGGCTACAGCCATGAACCGGTACAGGGCTGGCCTGCCGATTATGGCGTTGAAGGGGAGGTCTATCTCCGCTACGTCGAACAGAATGTACTCTGTTCGATAGCTGTCCGGAGCCCCGAAGGTCACCGGGAGACTAATGTTGCCGTAGGGGATAACCTGTCCCGGCCCTACCCCTGAGAACGGACTCGACGGGGTGAGCTTGGCCATCGGGATTTGCAGCTTCTGGAAAGCTGCACGGCTGATGAGGTTCAGCCCAGCCCCTCCATCCACCAAAACATGGTACATTCTCACGTTGGCGATGGTAGGGGCCACCAGGAGCGGTAGTTGGCCGGCCCCAGCCATGTTCCTGGGGCAGTCGGTGGCATCAAAGCTGATGGGGGTCCCCATCCACTTTAGGTGCGGTGCAGCAATTGGCAGTGGCGCCACCGACGCTACCGCTCGGCGCAGAGTCTTGACTGTGCTTCGGGACGAGGGGTCGGCGGACCCGCCGTATATGACGTAGAGCTTCTTCCGACGCTCATCGCCGCTGGAGCCGGAATCCTCGTGATTGCGTGCCGCCTTCACGACACGCGGAGGCTCCTGGATCTCCTCTGGGTGGTCGATGTTGTCTGGAACATCCACCCTCTGCTTATCTTCCTTTGGACGGAAGGGCAGGTCATCAGCCCGCTGCCGCTTCTCCTTGCGGAAGCGCTCTGCGAGCCTTCGGATCTCCCGGCACTCGGCAGCAGTGTGGCGACAGCTGCCGTGCACGGGGCACATATTGTCTTTATCACCTTCTGGGATTGGTGATCTTCGCTGCTTCTTGTCGGGGCGCGGCCCCCGAGCCCCACCGAGCATCGCTGCAGTGACGACTGGGGCTGCGGTCGGTGACTCTATCTTGCTTCTGCCTCGGTTCTTGGCCTTCCTGCTGCCTCCACAGGGAGTAGGACTGGATCCGGGCAGTCCCCCTGACTTGGAGGATGGCAGCGAGTGCCAGTTCCGTCCTTCGGCAGCTCTGGCGCATTTGTCTGCCAAGCTGAAGAGCTCTGAGACGTCGCGGACCTCCCTGGTCGCGAGCTTCTCGAGCATCTTCCTGTCCCGGACGCCTTGCCGGAACGCCACCACCACAGAAGCATTTTGAATGTGTGGGATGGTGTTCCGCACCTGGGAGAACCGCTGGATGAAAGAGCGCAGCGACTCCCCAGGTTGCTGCTGGACGGCGTGGAGGTCGAGCTCCGTGCCAGGCCGGGTGTAGGAGCTGCCGAAGTTGGCTACGAACTGTCGGCAAAGCTCTCCCCAGGAGGTGACGGAACCTTGGGGGAGGTTCATGAGCCAAGACCGGGCTGGACCGGTCAAGGCGACAGGGAAGTAATTGGCCATGACGGCTTCATTTCCTCCTGCAGCAAGTACGGCGGTGGAGTAGATTTGGAGGAACTCCGCCGGGTTGACGCTGCCGTCGTACTTCTCGGGCAGGTGTGGCCGAAACTTGCGCGGCCACTTCGCAAAGCGAAGATGGGACGCGAGGGCTGCACACCCTGCTTCTGTCACCGCAGGTTCTGGTGCCTCGAACGCTGAGTTCGCACCAGGCACAGTGTACTCCGGTACGGGCAAAGCTGCACCATAGGCCGGGGGCGCCATCTGCAGTACATATGACTGTGGCATATTCTGCACGGCGCAGGCCTGGGCAGAGATCGCATGGCGAAGGTCTGCTCTTCAGGCTGGGTCGAGGCCGACGTCCTGCTGTTGTCAGCTTCTTGGTAGCGACGCCTTTCTCGGCGTTGCTCGAGGTATACCCGGGCATCTTGACCCGAGCGACCCCGCTCCAGCTCTGTCCTCAGATCCGTCGATTGAGGGCTGGCAGAGCTGGAATCTGCCGTCTGTTCATCAACCATCGGCGTGCGTATCAGCGACATGGCCGGCTGGTCAGAGTGTCGTCTCCGCCGGAGTCGCGGGCTTGCGGCAGCAACGACAAGACGGTCTACCTCGAGAATCCACCGCTGTGTCGCTGCCTGAGGCGCGTCTCCAGCGGGCGGATTGTGCAGTAGCGCTCTTGCTGCAGCTAGCGCACCCCTTCCGGGTACGCTGGGCGCTACCGGAGGTATGACGCTGGTTGGAGCCTGCATTGCCGGGGTCGGCGCTGCCAAAGCCGGTTGCTGGCTCCCAGCTTGTACTGACACACTCCGTCCTGAGTGTGTTGGCTTGTACTCCCCCCTAGCCGCGGCTCGCCGCGGAGGCGGGGGAGGTGAGCTTGCCGCCGAAGGGAGATTGGTCATCTTCGTTGGCAGAAACTCGTCGCTCTAGGGGAAAAGCCCCCTTCCTGGCGCGCCAAATGTCGAAGTGTGCGATCGACACTTCCCCCGGGTCTGCACTGGGCAGCCCGCGGAGGTTCTTTTTTCGGAGGGGCTAGTTCCTAGCGGAGAGCTTGCACAGATGGACGAGTTAGTGAGAGCTTGACACGGGGAGTTTTACGTGGTTCAGGCCGCCGGAGCGTAAAACCCTACGTCCACGGCGAGCTATGGAGCTCGCTGTATTGCTTGCTGCTCAGGGCCGGGGGCCTGAGCTTGGGGGTGAGTTACAGCTTGAGAGTGTATGGCTGGCGTATGAGTTGCAGAATGTGAACCCTTGCTATCGACGCCTACCCGAGCCTTTTATAGTCCAAGGCTCGGGCGGCTTACAAGGGAAGCCGGGACCCGACAGGTGGTCCCGGGAAGATTGTCTATTATCTACCGTATCTGTAGTTATGCTGGTGGTTGCCTCCGGTCGAAGGCTTCTGAGTCTACCTTTTGCCGCCCTGCCCATGCCGTGTGCTAGTCGTAGTGGTTGATGACGGCGCAGGCGGCATGGGATGTCTTGTCGCGGCGTTTATTACCTGTCAGGTTCTGACACCGCGCGCCAGTCTGCGATGCGACTGGACGCAACGGCACCTGACAGGCGCGTGCAACACGTTTCCGCGTCTTGGGAAGACGCGGGCCTTGAATACCTTGTACGGGCAAGGTGAGGGGCGCCTTTACGTCCGCTGCCTACCGCTCGGGGGCAGGCAGCACCGTTCTTCTGGCCACGTGGCGGGTCCGGAGCTCTTCTCTGAGGAGAGGGAGGTCCGGCCCTGCTGGACGCGTGGCGCCTTCGGACCTCTCTCCCGCGGAGGGGGAGGTCTGGCTTCTGCATGCCACGTGGCGGGCCCGGAGCTCACCTCTGAGGAGAGGGAGGTCCGGCCCCGCTAGACGCGTGGCGTCTTCGGACCTCTCTCCCGCGGAGGGGAGGTCTGGCTTCTGTATGCCACGTGGCGGGCCCGGAGCTCTCCTCTGAGGAGAGGGAGGTCCGGCCCCGCCAGACGCGTGGCGCCTTCGGAGCTCTCCCTGCGGAGAAGGGCGAGCACCTTAGGCATTTTACCCTGTGCGCGGGGGTACCCCATATCTCAGGTACCGACACATACGTATTTAATTGTAGATCTTTTGCTAATAAGGTCTAATGACAAGTTTAAAAACTGGAATTCTGTTTAAGAATTTAAAATTACACTTGTTCTAGTGGTTTGGGTTGGGTTTAAACACTATGATCAAGTGTTGAGTGCTATCTCCACTTGGGTGTTGATCACCTTAAGAGGTTACACAGGAAAGTGGTGATCCCGAGCTCCAATGGAGCTGAAAATTTTCATGTTAGTTCGTCACAATAAAGTCATCTGGACCAAAAATTAGCACTTTTCATTGAGTGGTTTATTCAGAACAATTCTCTAAGCAATTAAGCAAAGAGGAATTAATTCTGAGGTAACACCCATGTTCATGTAACTCAGTGAACTAAAATTTCAATTATAGTTCATAAAGCCTGCATGAATTTTCCTAGGATTTTTGTGGCTAATAATTTTCCATAACTGAATTTCCAAGTTTTGGAAATTCTCTGAAAATGTTTCTGTATTCATTTGAACACAGCAACTTAAAATCTGAATTCATCTGATCAAATCAACTCCAAATGAGCTGAAACATTTACAGGAGTCTAATAACACCCTACAAAATATTCTTGCAAAATTTGAGGATTTTTGGATGAACCAAACTCCCTCTAAAATTATTTTGCTGAAAATTTTTAAAGAATTTTCCAGAATTAAATAATGACTTTCATACAAATTGGGTTGCATATTTGGAAATAGTTCTTCAACCTAAATCCAACCCAATTTGAATCATTAAATTTGGTGGTTCATACACAAAGATATGATTTTTACAAGAATTGGGGAAAATCCGAAAATGAGCTCTGTTTTATTTTTCTAATTTCCAGAGACATAAGGAATTAACACCACATTTGGCCAACCAAATGAGGTCCAATGCCTCTGAAATTTTTACTTGAGTTCAAGTATTTTTTGGGGAATGTCCTGCCCAGAATTGTGATTTTACCAATACACAGAACTCCTGTAATAAATCCTACAGAATTTTCCTTATATGAATTAATGAGCCAAATCCAGGTATTTTCATAAATATTGGGCTGCACCCCTGGATAGTACTCTCTGAGAGGAATCCAACAAAATTTAATTGACAATTTTTGGACATTCATACACAAAGTTGTGGCTCTCCAAAGTTTAAACCAAAAACTGGAAATTCTGAAAATGTTTAAACGCTGACTGTGGGTCCCACCTGTCAGCCATCTTTTTCAACCTCGCGCCAGAGACCCGAGCGGCGGCACCCTCCGCCGAGGGTCGCCGGAACCCACTTTCGATGGCCACCTCCCGACCTCAAACTCGCTGCCACCCTTAATTTGCAGCGCTAACTCAGCTAGAGGGTCTCCGGCGGCCGAGGTTCACCGGAAAATAGCGAGAGTTAAGTCTCCGGCGAGGTCGGGTTCCATCACTTCTTCACCAAATGAACGGCTCTCGGGCTCTAGAGCACCAAGGAAACTTGTAGAAGCTAGACATGGACTCTAACACCAGTGAAACAGCTGGCAACCTAGGGCTTCACGGTGACGCGAGGTGCTTTTCCATGGCGGCCAAAAAACAGCAAAAACTCGGTCGTTTCTGGATCATTTTGCTCGATTCTTCGTCGAGGAGGAGCCCTAGTATGTGAGGAAGGTCCTTGCAAGCTTGCTCAGGCAGTAGTTACCCGAGTAACTTGAATTTCGGGGTAGACCGAGCTCTACCTGAATACACTATGTTTCGGGAAATCTGGAAATTCTCCTCACCCAGTTGATCAATTGCTATAGGGCTTGCAGCTACACAAGCTATGGAGGATGGCACACCTTTCTTGTGCAGCATGTTTGATGCAAGGACGGCCGTGGCGTGCTGCCCACGGTGAACAGAATGGAACTTCCGCCGGTGAGCTTCGGTTCTTGGCACCGATCCGTGTTTTGTGAGCACAACGAGCTAGGAACGTCGGTGTGGTGGAGATAGCACGGTAGAGCACAAGCGGGCGCTGCTTTTTTGTATGGACAGCTCGAGTATCCGGTGCTTGTGTGGGCTGTGGTGATCGAAACTCGGCGAGCGGCGCCGGCTGCTACTCACGCGGGAGAGAAAACACCGAGAGCTGAGCTACGAGTGAGGAGAGGAACTTCGGTTGTGCTACCGTGTGGGAGATAAGCGCAGCGGTGAGTCTCGGGAGAGCAGGATCTGGCATTGTCGAGCCACCGAGCAAGGTCCGAGCAGCTGCTGTCGAGCACGCACGTGCCCGGGAGAAAACAGAGTCGGTTGTTGGATTGTGGGTGTATGACATGTGGGTCCCGCCCTCTCATTTTATTTCCTCCACTGTGCTTCGAGATTCCCACGCAAACGTTGTCCAAATCTCACCAAATTTGGTGGATAGGCCAAAAATAATGTGAGGAATTTAAATATGAAATCTGATTTCGAAATTGAGCACATTGGTTTCAGTTTCCAAATTCAAATTTGAATTTGAATGTGCTCGCAAATGTTCCTTCGAATAAATGGTAGATGAGCTCCAAAATTCTCCAAATTTGGAACTTAAGCTCTTGAATACTTGAGGAATGCATTGGTGAATTCACTCAAATGCATTTAGAAAATCTGATCATGAATCCTTTTAAACGATTCAAATTAGTGTTTAAATCTCCCTCATCTTCTACTCATAAAGGATGTGCACATGAGTGAGATTTGTGGAGTGAAATCCTTTCCTCATGTTACCATGTGTTAAGCATGGGCTAAAGAAAATTTTTAACTCCCTCATATGAACATTTTTAGGTTCATTATTTCATGTGACACCAAATGCCCCTTTTCTTCTCCTTAACTTAGTCTCACAATGTGAAATAAAACTTTGCAAAAGTTAGGGCTGTTACAACATGTAGCTTACATCAAGATAGGAAATAAAAAGGTTCATTGCAGCAAGCAAATTTGATTTCACAAACATGGTAAAAACAGCAACTATTTCTTGGTGAGTTAAATTCCAACATAACCAAGTAATTCAGCAACATTCTTTCATCATAATTCACCATTTATCAAGTGTCAACCACTCCATAATCTTTATTAAATTCATCTCATACTCATAATTATTCATAACCATCTCATTTTCATAGAACCGAAACCAAATTCATTGTCATGACCCAAAACAGTCCCAAAACCAATCCCAATGACCATACCCGAATAACCATCCCAAGTTTTGCCTCTAATCATGGATGTTGGCCAGGTGCTTGTAACCGGAAGCACAACTATCATGGTAGTTTTACACTCTGCAGAGGTGGCACCACTTTACCCACAAGTTCGTGATTTCATCACCCGTCGGCGACTACAGAACCTCCATTTACAGCAATCAATTATCATGCACAAACTTTACTCAAGATACAATGAAGTGGATGAATGCAATTCCTATGGTGCAGTTTATAAAAATCAGTTTGTACGTGTTCTTGCAAGTTTTAGTAGGCTTCCATGGGGTTTTATGATGAGCAAGACCGCTGAAGTTTGGACGTGGTGATGATCTTGACACACTTTGTAGATAAACCCCACCGTTAAAAATCGACCAAAACATGGTCTGTCCACATGCAGAAATTTCTGCTTGCAGGGGGTGGAGAAAACGGGTGCGTAGGAACAGCGACGATGTCGTAAGAGGGGTAAGGAAAATCTACCTCACTTCTTCCTTGCGGCAGGATCTTCTTCCTTGCAATGGCAGCAGCGGGAGATTTTCTATGGAGAATTACAAGGCTGCGGCTAGTCAGAACGTCGGGGGCTTCTTCTCCGGCAACGGCGAGGTGTGACGGAGCTCGACGGCGGCCAAACTCCAGCAGGGAGGGGGGCAGCGACTTGGCAGCAAGGGAGAGGGGGCGGCGACTTGGTAGAAAGGGAGAGGGGGTGGTCAAAAGAGGCATGGGGTGCGGTTAGGGGGGAGGGTTATATTTATAAGGGGGAAAAGAGCTAGGGTGGCTACAATTTTAGCAACCCAATTATCCAAGGGCTGAGATTAAATTTTAAAGAAGTGGGAGCTAGGGGCTGGGATTTTATTATTTATTTTCCACCAATGGCTGAGATTAATTGATAAATAAAATCCCACAAAAATCCAACACGGGGGGGGGGGGCAAAGGGCTGCGGCCAAGGGGTGGGGCCCACTAGGGTTCCCCCTATAGGGGGGAAATTTCCCCAAAATGTGGGGCAAAATCCCCCTAGGGGAATTTGGGGAAAATGAGGAAAATTGGGAAAATTTTGGGAAATTAGGGGAGAGTGGAATTTGGGGAAAATTGGGGTGGCCCGATTTGGCTATTTCATTTATTGTTTTTCTTTTTCTTTTTATTTCTTTCCCTTTTCTATTTTTTCATTATTTTCCATTTCTATTTCCTTTTATTATTTTATTTGCTTCTATATTCCTCTCCTTAATTCTTCTTCTTTTTAAATTCTTCTCTACATGAAAAATGTATTCAATGCACGGTAGTAAAATTAAGGGTGTTCCACTTTCTCTTTGCATCAATACACAGCCAAGCCCGATACCGGACGCGTCATAATATACGTCAAAGGGCTTGGTCGTATCCGGTTGAGCTAACATTGGGGCTGTTGTAAAATGCTTCACAAATGCTTGGAAAGCTCCTTCACATGCTGAGCTCCAAACATATTTAATCTCCTTCTTCAACAATTCAGTCACCGCTTTAGCAAGCTTGGAGAAGCTCCGGATGAATCTCCCATAATATCCTGCTAAACCGAGGAAACTTCTGACTTCATGGACAGATGTGGGGGACTTCCATTTCAGCACTTGCTCAATCTTGCTTGGATCAACTGCAATGCCTTCCGCAGAAATAATATAACCAGAAAACAGCACTTGGCTGATCCAAAACTCGCACTTGCTGAACTTGCCATAATGTTTATGGTCTTGCAATCGTTGAAGCCGGAGGACCTCGTCGGGTGGTGCCGTGCGTTGCGGCACCCAACATCTCAAGGGTCTAAGAGACATCATATTACATACAAAGCGTTTTGCGGAAGCATACAAGAGTATTTTACAAATACTTATCTCAAAATAAGCTACAGCGGAAGACTACAACTCTCATGACTCATTTCTACTTAGCATCAAAGAAACAGTCCAGCCCGCGGACGTTTCTTACTAGCAACACGAAGAACAAACCGCAGCAGTTGCTCATGATAAACCACTCGGAGGTTCCCGAGTCTCATCGGCAGCCCTTCTCATAAGCATAAAGTCAATACCTGGAAAACAACTCGGATAGTATCCGTGAGCATAACGCTCAGCAAGACTTAATCGTCAACCCTGGTCATGAAACTCTACATGAAGGTTTAAACATAAAGTGGGATAGCATAATGCATAATGAACTCGCCTAAAAGTGAATCCTTACTTTCATGTTTATTTGCAGCAAATTAGAAGTAACCTTGGGCACGCAACATCGGGAGTCCACAATCAAACAAGAAACGCTTTCCCCCGATGTAAATTGCTCACGGTGAAAATGAATCGAGTTGGTACAACTCTATTCATACAATCTATCATCACAATGCTAGTATGAAATTGAACCACAATGATTAGTTCCTTTCTCATGCAAGTTATTACTACGTCACTACTGTGAGAACAAGTATGCTCAATCCTTTCCGCGAGCAACAGTGATTTGAATAAATAACACCCGGACTACACGGCACGTACGCTCGTACTCGACGTTGCCTACAGCAACCATCACTGACGTCGTACGTGGCAGCCTTTCCCCTGTTTCACCCCACGTTGAATCGATCATCGCCCCGTACAGTAGCCACTCTCATTCTGCACCTATCGACATGAGATGTCATGAGAATGTTACCCACATACTGCACACCAGCCATCTCGCCTGAGGCGACGCGAAAAGGCTCAACGCAAGCTTCTCGAGGCACATCGGTTTACTGGGTCCCATATAGCCAGCATGAGTCTGGTAAACAACTCAAACTTGCTCAACAGAGCCGCATACAGATCGGTCCTTGACCGAAATGTATAGGTCTAACGCACCCAGGCCCCTATGTCCTGCTGCTCCTACAACCTGCCCGGTCTCAACTTCAACTTGGTAACACATTTTCTGACCAATCCCGTATGCCCATGTTTATCCTGATCATGCGAGTACCATCTCACCACTCGACTTCTACTGAACCTTACTTAAGCATGGCAGTTCTACACGATGAAAAGGACACCTACCCAATACTCCATGGGTCATTTGGTCATGCAAGAGGAGTATCAAAGCAACTAGACCTAATGCACATTTCATATCTTAACCGAAAGAGTGAATACAAAGTAAAAACTTAAAAGCTGTTAAATGCAAACCGGGGCTTGCCTGTTTTGCAGGGTAGTAGTATAAATAAGCAGTTAGAAATCCTTGCTCCCTTGATCCTCTGGAGTCTGATCCAAGTTCAATGAATCACTCCTTCGAATCCCCTTCGTTGTGAATCATATTGAAATGTATATGCACAAATTTTATAATGCAATTCGGAGAATTAAAGATTTGAGTTCTTAAGAGCAGAGGCTGTGTGGAAATGCCAAGAAATGCTTTGTTTGCCTCTGTTGTGCAAAGAAATAGGAATGAACTGAATTTGTCTTAGTGTTTTAGTTATATACTAACTAACTTTCCTAATGAACAGAAGAGATGAACTAGAATGATTTGGAGATAATTCAAGATCCTGATCTCCAATGACGTCGAAATTTTTACAGGAAGTCATACCCTACACAGAGACTTAGCTTGCCAAATTACAGCTAATGTGGATTGAATATGTGTCTCCCATAATTCTCACAAGAATCTTATGTATTTTCCCACATACATAAGCATGGTAGACAAGAACAGAGAGTTCTAGGGCTCAACTTGAGCTAATAATTTACATGTGAGTTCCTGGTCACATTAAAGTAATTTGATCCAAAATTCAGAACTTTTACTTGAGTAGTTCCTCCAGAATAAATCTTTAAGCATTTCTACTAAAAGAATTAATTATGGAGTAATATGCATTTTAATGCACAATAAAGTGAACTACAATTTCAAATATGTCTAATAGAGTTTGTTTGAATTTTCCTATGATTTTTGGAGCTATGAATTGCCTAGAATGAATTTTACAAGTTAGTTTCTGGACCCTTATGAACACAGCAGTTTTTATTTAGCATATTACTACACAAATCATCTTAAAATGAGCTGAAATTTTTCTATAAGGTCAACAATATTCTAAAGAATATTCTGGCAAAATTTGAGGTTTTTTGGATAAACCAAACTCACTCAATAATTCTTTTTCAGAAAACCTTCAAATAATTCTCCAGAATTTATTATTGACTTTCATACAAATTGGAGTTCATATTTTTATAGATCATTGCAAAATGAATCCAACCCAGTTTGAATCACTCAATTTGGAGGTTCCTACACAAAGATATGATTTTCCAGAGTTGTGGCAATCTCTAGAATTGTTTTGCTATTGAAAATCAATTGGGCCCACGTTTTAAACTCTAGCAACTCAGATCCAAGCCACACTGGGGCTACACGGTCCAGCGCGCGCAGCCACACGTGATCCGAGCCACAACTGATCAACAGTTTAAAATTTAAGTCACTGACAGCTGGGGCCCGCCCCTTCTCCTACCTCCCGCTTCTTTCCCGCCCCGCGCTCTCCCCCTCACCAGAGTGAAACTGGGGCTCGCCGGACCGGCGTGTCCGGCCACGGCTCGACCGGAAAATCGCCGCCAGGGGGTTTGGGAGGTCGGGGAGCACGGTGGCGGCGCTAGCTTGAACTGCCGGTGGCTGGAATACCATCCGCGACGTGCGGCGGCCCCGGTGCACTTCGGTGCCGTCGGCCAGCCTCTATAGCTCGCCAACATCTCGTCCAACTAGCTCTACAGCACCAGGTCACTACTAGGAAGATTGACAAGGCCTCAACTAGCTCAGAAATGGCTCCAAGTAGGTCGGCACCGTGCGCCCGATCGGTGCCGCCATCGATACCCTCGGAACTCATCAAAATACGTCGCTCCGAGTTGATTCCAATCCATGGTTGCTAAAAGGCAACTGATCGCCGGCTAATCTGGTTTGTGTGTGCAAAATTTGATGATCTAAGAAGGATTGTCGAGTGAGAATTTTAGAGATTATTACCGGAACGTCGGTTTGAAGCCACGGGACAAAATTCCTGAATTCGCCAGCTATACTCCACGGCTTGGCCTCAGCTTCTAGTAGAAGCAGCATTGTTCCCTTGCGCTTCCGTTGCCGCCCTTGCTCATCCATGACAACCGCTATGGCTAGCTGTCCACGTGCACCCGATCGTCGACTTGTGTTCTGTCACCGCGGAGGAGCGGTTCTAGGGCTCTGGAAACGCCGGAACTTGCTAGCTTTTGTGTCGAGGATGTGAGCAACGGGCACGCTGTGCTGTTTAGCAGCTCGGAGTGGAGGGGGCGCGAGTTTTTCCCGGTTTCCGGTTGCTCACCGAGGTGGGGCGGTGTGAGAGGGGCTCTGTTCGTGTGTTGCTCGTGAGGAGGTAGAGAAGAGCGCTTTGCTTCAGTCAGTGAGGAGGAGATCACGTTTAAATGATGGAAACCACTCACACGGTGCCAGGGATCACGAGAGGAGCAGCAGGTGACTCAGCAGCCGCTTCTTGGTGGCACACGGTGGGCTCTCAGTTTGTTGGAGTGAAAGAACAGAAAAGCAGAGAATTGCTTTGGGTGCAAGTCACAAATATCCCAATGACATGTGGGGTCCACCCGTGTTTCTCCTCTCAAAAGATCTCCTCAAGTTAATCCACCCCATTCCAAAGTTTTGAAGCTTAAAAATGGACTAGGATTTGAATGTGCCGAATTCAGTTTGAATTTGCATTGCAAATTTGAACTCGGTTTGAATTTGCAAATGCTCATATTCACTTCCTTTTTAGCCCACCCTAAAGTCAAGAGTTTGCCACATTTTGTGTGAACTTCAAATTTGAAAATTTGATTCTTAACTTTCATGCAAAGAAATGTTTAAGTCCATATTGATTCACACCTTCAAATGAACATGTGAGCCTCTTTTTGGATGAACATCCATGAAACACTTTGTGTGAAGAAAAGTTTTAGCAAGTCCCATTTTCATGAATTTGCACACATAGACTTTGAAGCCTCGGTTTATTCATATACATTTTTGGTACTTTTACATTCCTCCCACTTAAAAGAATCTCATCCCGAGATTACAAAAGAAGAACGAGACGGGAGAGGTAATTACAAACTGTACAAAGATAAAAGTTCCGGATAGTTGGTGCGGAGATAATCTTCACTTTCCCACGTCGCCTCTTCCGCGGTATGATTACTCCACAGCACCTTGTAAAACTTTATCGTCCGGTTCCGGGTTACCCTGGTATTTTCATCTACAACCTGAACCGGTCGCTCGGTGTAGGTAAGATCCGGTTTCAATTCGTTGATTCCTCGGTGCGGACAGCAGCTGTGAATTTGAGGCACTTCCACAGCTGTGACACATGAAATACATCATGAACACCCGCAAGGCATGCCGGTAGTTCCAGCCGGTAGGCTACGGCTCTGCACTTCTCCGTGATAGCAAATGGACCTATAAAGTGGGGAACGAGTTTCCCCTTTACACGGAACCAGTGAATTCCCTTAATCGAAGATATACGAAGATAAATGTGCTCGCCGACGTCAAAATGCAACGACCAACGGCTTTGATATGCGTAGCTCTTCCGTCGGGATTGTGCAGCCTTCAAATTCTCTCATATGAACCGAACTTGGTCTTCGGCTTCGTTCACAAGATCAACCCCGAACAGAACTCGTTCGCCGGACCCACACCAATTCAGCGGTGTGCGGCATTTTCTTCCGTAACTCCGGGTTACGGGGTATGACTATCCTGTTCTTGAACCACAGGACACCGTCTCCATCCATCTTGAAACATTTCAGTTCCCCACTATCTATACGTCTCCGCAAAGGTGATATGCCCTTGCCATGGTTCTGGGCTGCCACTCTCTCTTCACGGATGGTGGGGAATAAAAGCTAAATTGTAGAGAGCTCCAGGGGGAACAATATTTTATGGTGACTCACTCTCTTCCAACGGGATGATGGTCATATTATGAACGTGTGACCTGCGATTCAGCGCATCCGCCCCACGTTTGCTTTGCCGGGGTGATAATGGATCTCTATTTCGTAATCATTTATCAACTCCAACCATCTTCACTGTCTCATGTTCAACTCTTTCTGAGTGAATATGTACTCGAGGCTCTTGTGGTCGGTATATAAATGTACGAGGTTACCGAGTAGGTAATGCCTCCACATTTTGAGTGCATGTAACATGGCAGCGAGCTCTAAGTCATGAGTTTGAAAATTTTGCTCATGGTTCCTGAGCTGCCGCGATCCATACGCGACCACCCTTCAGTCTTGCATCAGCACACATCCGAGCCCTAAGCCGGATGCATAAGCCAAAGATCTAACCGGTGCTGATGTTAGGTGCTTTACTAATGCCTTGAACGCTGCATTACATGCTGGACTCCAAACCTATTTGGTAGCCTTCTTCAGCAGCTAAGTCATAGGCTTGGCAATCTTTGAGAAGTTCAGAATGAACCTCAGATAATATCCCGCGAGTCCGAGGAATTTCCTTACCTCGTGAATAGACCCCGGGGACTTTCAAATGCAGCACGTGTGCGATCTTGCTCGGGTCTACAGCGATGCCCTCCGCTGAGATAATATGCCCGAGAAAAGGCACTTGCGATATCTAGAATTGGCACTTGCTGAATTTCGCGTATAGCTTGTGATCCCGCAGCCGTTGCAAGACTATACGCAGGTGCTTCTCGTGTTCTTCCTCCGACTTGGAATAAACCAGTAGGTCGTCGATGAAGACCACGACAAACTTGTCCAGTTCCGGCATGAATACCGAGTTCATCAGATACATGAACCGAGCTGGAGTGTTGGTGAGGCCAAGGAACATGAAAAGGTACTCATAAAACCCGTACCTCGTTAAAAACCTGTCTTCGGAATATCCTCAGCCTGTATCTTAATCTGATGGTACCCTGATCTTAAGTCCAACTGGGAAAAGATCTTTGTTTTGACAAACTGATCAAACAAAATGTTGATCCGTGGAAACGGGTACTTATTCTTGATTGTCACAGTGTTAAGCGGATGAACACCACATGAAGTCATAGTGTTTCGTTCTTCTTCTTTACAAACATTGCAGAATAACCCCTAGGTGACAAACTCAGTCGTATAAAACCTTTGATCCTAAGGTTATTCAGCGGTGTCTTCCAATCTGCCCATTCATTGGGTGCCATGTTGTACAGCCTTCGTGAACTCGGTGGTGTTCGCAGCGCAAGTTCCATCTGGAACTCTACGTCCGGTTCGGGCAGCATGCCCGGTAAATAATTGGGAAACTGTGAGACCTATGTGTGCTGAATGCATTGGCTATGACGATAAAAGTTTTGAATTCTGCCAAAACACTCTTTTTTTCAATGTCCGACTCTAGGTCCGAGATCCGACAAGATCCGGCGTAAGGTCGGACTTGCTATGGCTAGGTCCGACATGTGTTTGGTTAGCTCTGGCGCTCGGTCCGACTAGCTTTGGTAAGTTCCGGTGCTAGGTTCTGCTAGCTTTGGTAAGCTCCGGCTCAAGGTCTGGTTAGCATTGGCAAGGTCCGGAGCTAAATCGCAATGGTTCTGTTTTTACCATGCAAATATTTTGAACTTGCTTTACATCTATGGAAAGTTTGCTTAGTATTCTTTTACTAAGTTTTTGAAGTGTTATGGCTGTTTACGGTGGTTAACATTTTGCTATGGTTTGCAACATGCTTATGTGAGGTGTTCACGTAAGGTGTTGTGGTTTTCGGAACTAACGTGAGTCAAGTCGTGGACTTGTGTGTAAAATCCCCAAAAAGTGGTAGCAAGAATTTTCAGCTCATGTACACTTAGGAAAAATGAGGGGGAATTAATACTTTGAATTTTAACGGTGTGAGTTCAAAGTTGTGAATCAAACTTCCCAAAAACTTCCAAACATGGAGATCTAAATGCACAGCTTGGATCTTCATAGTCCAAATATTCACCCTTCCGAATTTCAGCTCATTTGGAGGAGTTTCAATATTTGTTTGGGATTAAAAGGAGAAGCACTCTAATCTGAATTTCAAATTCAGTTTCAAATTTCAACTCCCTCAGTTTGCAAATTTGGTTCCACAAATGTGTTCTCCACATTTGAATGGGCAGCCATGCCAAAAATTGGAAACTTTGGAGCTGGTTTGCTATGATTTTGGGGCAATACAAAATGGAGAATTCAAACTCCATTTCAAATTCAAATGGTCAAATACAATTCAAACTTTCACTCCAGAATTCAAATCATTTGAATTCAGAAAGTTTAAACCATGACTTGGTGTGAAAGTTTAGCCTTAAATGTTGTGTTGCTGGGGTAAAAATATCTGTGGAAAGTAATTGAGAAATTAGAGGTGGTAGGACCCAGTGATCAGCCACACAAATTACAAACCGACTGTGTTCATCTCGGACGCCACTGAGCTGTACTCTGCCTGCCACCGAGCAGCTTGTGAAACTTGCTCCCGAAGGCTGTTTTTCCTAAGTGGGTGATCAGTAGCGAGCAGGCACAACCCCACTTCGCTTCTCCACGTTAAACTGAAGTCTTCCTTCAGCCTTTGCCCGAGCACTCACCGAAGAAAGCCGCAGTGATCGACGTTCAGCACCTTCCAGCTGCCCCTAGCACCGGTTGAGCCGCCCAGTAGCTGCGCCGGCGCCTCCTCAACGTGTTCCACCGCTCCTCAGCTCATCCCCGAGCTCCCCTCGCAGTGCCCAAACTGTTTTTCACCGGGAGGAAATAGAGCACGTCGCCCCTCACTGCTCCTCGAGTTCCAGCCGCTCCAACGCCTCTACTGCACGTCCAGCACCTCCCTAAGGTGCGCCAAGGTATGTAGATCATGCTACCGCAGTCCCCTTGCCCTTCCCCATTGCCGGCTCGCCGGAATTTAGGTTTTGGCGCCGGTACACGTGAAGAACCGACCCACACCAAAACTGGAAATTTGCCCAATGGGGTTGATCATCGGTTCTATGATTAAAGCCAAAGAAACTAGTGACCCTAGCACCCTCTCACGCCAAAGCACGGGTTAAACCAGCCATCCCACGCCCCGGGTGACGAGAAATCGCCGGCGGCGTCAAAAACGGGTCGGTCCTCCGTTGAACCCCATGTTCCGGCCATTTGCTGCAAGGTTTAGCCTGCGTTCCATGTTCCCCGACCATTGGTGATGCTTTAGGGCAAGGTAGCTCACCGGGAGAAGCTTCGGACGTGCCAGAACGCGTTGATGCCGAGCTCCCGAGCCGCCCCACCGGTGCCGGCCTGTTTTCGGCCGTTTACGTGCGTGGAAGCCTTGCCTAACAGCTGCGCCATGTTCCCAGGGGCATGTAGGGCGAAACCGGAGCTAATTTGGTGGAGAAATGAGGGAGAACGAGCCATGCCACGATTTGAGCTGGTGTGCACGCGCGTCTCTGGCGGGAGGTTGAAGAAGGACCTGACGAGTGGGCCCCCCTGTTAAGTCTCAGTGTAGGTTTTAAACAGAGAGCTATCACAGTTTGAAAAATTCATAACTTTGTGTAGACAACTCCAAAACGGGTGAGACCAATTTTGTTTGAATCCTTAGGAGGAGTACTTCACACAGAATCAAATTTCATGCTATGAAAATGCCCAGTAATTTCTGTAGAATTGTTTTTATTAAATCCTTTAGGGATTTATTACAGGAGCAATTCTTTATGAAATATTCCCAAATTTGGGCAGCTAGTCCTTTTAATAGTGCCTGACCTCCAGTAAGTATTTTAGGATTTTTGGAGCTTATTTATAGGGCTTAATCAGTAGCTTATCTCAGGATTAAATAAATTAGCTAAAAATCATAGAATTGATTTCCAGAAAAATGGTTCAACCTTCATACCTCCATAACTTTCTGTAGGGATGTCCAAAATTTGTGAAACAAATTTTGTTGGATTTCTCTCAGTCAGTACTTTGCAGAAACGCAAAGAAATTGATATGAAGATCTCTGGATATTTCTCCAAGATTCATCAAAGTAAAATCTTTGGGAATTTAGTCCAGAATATCTCTGTTATGGAATTTCTTCAAATTTGGCCAGGAAGTTCCTCATGACATTACAGATCTCCAGTAAAAATTTGAGCTTTATTGGAGTTCATTTGCTTGATCAAATTACCTTCCAAAGTTCAGCCTTTATTTGAAAATTCAAATTTAAACAGAAACTTTTCAGAACTCGGGCCCAACTTCAAAAATTCATCTCTCTCTGATGGTAGCTCCAAAAATGGTGAAACAAATTTTGTTAGAACCATGGAGACTTACCCTAATCAGATCTTCCATTTCTAGCTACGTCAAAGCTCCTGATTTGGGCTCAAAATTCAGATAAGAATTGTACTTGTAGGAATTTTAAAGACTACATTATGCAATGACATGTCTCCAAATTTGGCTTAAATCATCCTTAGAGAGTCTAATATCTACTGTAAAAATCCCAAAACCAATTAAGGACCCTAAATAGCAATAGCTATGAATAGTAGTTCAATTCTTATAAATCCTTAATACTTATACATCTATTTTGCTACATTTCGTAATAGTGACCGAAGTTGAAGACGCAGCGGAGCCCTTGGACGTCCTCCCACCAGAAGCTAACTTCCCCTTTAACTCACAACCAGGCAAGCCCCGGTTTGCACTTAAGTACCTTTTATAAAGTTTTCATTTGTATCATTTATGTCTAGGTTGAATGTTTGCATTTGAGTTAGGGTGATTGAAACCCCACTTGCATAGACTCTTTAAATCCTATGGAGGGTTGGGTAGTTTATAAACTCGACGAGTAGAGAATGCCATGCTGATGTATAGGATCTCAGTAGAAGTCGAGTGGTTGGAAGCTACTCACGAGATAGTACTTATCACCCAGAAAGAAAAGAGGTAGATAATGGCTTGAGTTGTAAAAAAAATGAGACCCAGCAGGGGCGATAGGATGCAGTGAGCAGAGGTCTCACGTGCGTAGCCCTGTTGGTGTCGGTTGAGGACCGTCCGTGTGCGGCCCTGCTGGACAAGTATCGAACAGTACCGGATGCATACTGGCATATGGGAACCAGGAAACCGATGTAATTGGTTAACCTGGGTGTCGAGGCTTACCCAACCGTAAATAGGAGTGGTTTGAGGGTAGCAAGGTGTAAATCTGCCGGTGGGCACAGTCACGCTCCACGCGGGGACCTCCTACCCGTTACGGATGGACCGGTTCTGCATTTGGGTTGCCTTTGAAAGGTTGTTGCATACAACAGAGTAGGAAGGGGTGTGGAATCACGCTTCTGAAAGTGGGTGTATGCAACGTGTTATCCGGGTGTGTCTAGATTGTAATCACCGTCCCTCGCGGTTATTTGAGTACCCGCTTGTTCACTGCGCTGTGACGTAGTAAGAAGTGAAATAAGCCAACTGAAAATGCTGTATTGATCTATTAATGTCTTGAAAACCTTGATTGCTATAGTTATATAGATAATTAAGTTTATATTCCACTTTGGGCATCACCACATCGGAGGAAAGCATTTCTTGTTTGATTGTGGACTTTCGATGTGGGGGATGCCTAAGGCACATGAATCTGCTGCTATAAAACTGAAAGTAAGGATCAACTTATAGGCGTGTCTTTCTTGCAAAGTCCTTTCCTACCTTACACATCCTTGCACGTAGAGTTCCATGCCTAGGTTTGACGGTTAAGACTTGCTGAGCCATCGTCCCCACGGTTGCAATATTTTGATCTGTATGCAGGTGAGAGTTATGAGGAAGGTTGAGAGGACGAGGCGATGCCCACGTCAGGGTACACGGCCGAGCTGGAGCCCTGCATGCCGCCGTGATCTCCGTTTACTTGCTGCTAGTGTGTAGCGGCCCTGGGCTGGACGGCTGCACTTTTGCGTAGCTAGGATGAGAGGCCGTATATGTATATTACTTCCGCTGTATAGTTATATTTTGTAAAAGACTTCCGCTGCTTTATATCAAATAAAAGTTTGTATGTTGTTCTCTATTCTTTTCGTGTGTGCTGTTGGGTGCCGCATCGCACGGCACCACCCTATGCGATCTTGGAGTGGGTGAACCACGGGGTGGCCCCCACAGGCGTGGTATCAGAGCCGCATTGGGAATAGCATGCTTGAAAAGAGCCTATTTTGAAAACTTAGAAGTAGTCGAGTGAGAATTAGTCATTAAGCCCACATAAGGTCTATGATAGTACTAGTTATGATGGTGGAAAGCTAACATAATTGTTATACATTCTGTAACGACGCTCCGACGTCAGGTAAGAGGTAAGGTACGCCACCGCAGGCGGATCAATTGCGGTTACTCACCATACGAGAAATAGTATGGAATGATATACCGTGGCTTGGCACGGTAGTTAATATGAGTCTCTGAACCTCTCAATGGTTCTGAGAGCATATGAAAACGCTGTTCTCCAGCGTGCTTTAGGCAAAAGTGAGAATACCCCATCGTGTCATAAGCAACACGATAGTATGCAACTCTTGAACGTTCAATGTTCAAAGGGCCATATGCAGCACTCGCCATCGGCGTGCCTCAACGGTCATGAGGCACTAGGTGGTATCCGTTGGGTTGATAAAATTCCCAACCGTGATGACCCGTTCGCGCTCTACTCGGGTTCCAAGTCGTGTGGTGTGAAAACACGACCATGTACCTTGAGACGTGGCTTGACTCAAGGACGATCCGTATGGCAATGATACAGACCGTATGTTTTTATTATGATATGGAACTGCCTGCAATGTTAGAACCTTTGGGTGCACCATTATTGTGTGTTCTTCTCCAGGTACATTAACCACGTTAGTGCATGACGTTTAGTAACCGTTTGTGAGTGATGTTCTTAGTTCCACCATTTGACACGTATATGCCGGAATACCGGTTTAGGATTTTTCCTTTGGTGAGTAAACGTAGTACCGACTGCATAAAAGTATATTTTCAAAGAAAAGAGTCACAATGAAGTTTAGGATTCTATTTAGGGGTTAGTAAACTCCTATATTGAACTATGAGTCAATTGGGAGTATAGGTTCAATCTCAAAAGCTTAGGAACAATCTCCCCTGTTTCGGCAGAAACTTTGCTGAATTTCAACAGGGCATAACTTTAGATTGATTGAACCAATGGAGGTGTGTGATACCATTCTGGAAAGGTTGTGAAGTTCTCTACAACTTTTCTGTAGAGCTCCAGAACAAAATCTCCATCCAAAGGGATGTAAACCTCAGAAGAGTAGGTACTGTCCAGAAACAGGGCAGACCAAAATGCTCTCAGGAGTTTTCTGTATTTCGACCACAATTTTCTGTAGAAAAATTCCTAAGGGTCAGGTAAGAAACCTTTGGAAAGGGCGTGAGATACGATACAACTTCGTAATTCAAAGCTTTGCCAAAACTGGAGCAGAATTAATTGGAATTGTGGATTGAAACTAGATACCTCGGTGGAGGTGCTGTCAAAATCCTGCCAGAATTCTGTTAACTTTGAACCATCATATCTTTTGATCCAGGAATGCAAATAGATCATATAAATACATTTTTGGAGAGCTTGGGAAGTTATTTACAATTTTTCTGTTCAACCCCAGGACCGAATACTCCTGTAAAGAGGTGAAATTCGCAGTACAAGTGAAACTGACCGGAGTATCAAAGTCTGTGCATAGTTTCTATACTGATTTGGATTTTGCTTATGACTTCCGGTATAAGAATTGTAAAAGGTTAAATCTTACGATTCTAGAAAGCTTATGAATCATGTTTTGACTTTGTAAGTATGAGTTCGGTCCATACATGTTTCTAACTATATGGAAAGGTTGACCAAAGTGAGCACTTACAGGGGAGGTGCTGCTGAAATTCCTCCGGAATTTCTGTCAACTTTAGAAGCTCATAGCTTTTGATCTAGAACTTAGTTGAAGGCAAACGTGGTTGCCGATGCCTTAAGCCGCAAATCCCATGTCAACAGTCTATACATCGCCCCACTTGAAGAGGAGGAGCCAAGTCTGTACTTGATTCCATATGGGGCGTTATATAATCTTGCTCTCATCCCGACCATAAGAGAGGAGATTATGGAAGCTCAGAAGAAAGACATGGGAATGTCACACATTCGGAGAAGGATGGAGGATGGCGAAATGAAGTGCTTCCGAAGAGATGAACACGACACTCTATGGTTTAAAGACCGTATAGTGGTACCCCGTGACATGAAGCTTTGGAAGAAAATCTTGGACGAAGCTCATTTGTCCAAGTATTCTATTCATCCGGGCAGCAACAAGATGTACCAGGATCTGAAAACCAGGTTTTGGTGGACACGGATGAAAAGAGAAATCGCAAAGTACGTATCTGAATGTGATACGTGTCGGCGTGTGAAAGCCGACCATATGCGTAAAGCCGGACAGCTGCAACCATTGAATATTCCGGCGTGGAAGTGGGAGGATATCAGCATGAACTTCATTGTTGGTTTACCTCTCACATCTCACAAACATGACTCGATTTGGGTGATAGTTGATCGACTAACCAAGTCGGCTCATTTTATCCCCGTACATACAAAGTACGTGGCCAAGCAATATGCGGAGCTGTACATTGCAAAGATCTTGTGTTTGCACGGTGTTCCCCGCTCCATCATTTCAGATCGTGGTGCGCTGTTCGTCTCTCGGTTCTGGGAACAGCTGCACGCATCATTGGGGACCAAACTGATCCGAAGCTCCACGTATCACCCACAGACAGATGGTCAAACTGAACGGGTGAATCAAGTGCTTGAAGACATGCTACGCGCTTGTGCCATCCACCACGGCAAGAATTGGGACGATCATTTGCTGTTGGCGGAGTGTTCTTACAACAATGGCTATCAAGCTGGCATCAAGATGGCACCGTATGAAGCTCTCTACGGCCGGAAATGCCGCACACCTCTCAACTGGTGCGAGTCCGGCGAGCGAGTTATCTACGGCATTGAACTTGTGAATGAGGCTGAAGAACGAGTGCGAGTAATACAAGCCAATCTCAAGGCTGCTCAATCTCGTCAAAAGAGCTATGCGGATAAAAGACGCTGCCCCCTCCACTTCGACATCGGGGACCATGTTTATGTCCGTGTGTCTCTGATGAAGGGAGTTCACCGTTTTGGAGTGAAGGGTAAACTTGCGCCGCGGTTCATTGGTCCATTCATCGTCATTGAAAGATGCGGACCCGTGGCCTATCGCTTGGAGTTACCGGCGTCGCTCGCAGGAATTCACAATGTCTTCCACATTTCTGAGCTGAGGAAGTGCCTCAAACCCTCCGCTGAAATCCGCACGGAAGACATAGAAGTTCTTCAACCGGACCTCACGTATCCAATCCGGATCATCGATGAAAAGACTCGTGCCACAAGAAACCGGACCTTAGGGTTCTACAAGGTCTTGTGGAGCAACCATACCGCTGTTGAGGCGACATGGGAAAGCGAGGAATATCTACGAATGAATTATCCGGACTTGCTATCATCATAGAACCGGTAAAGTTTCCCAACTTTGCTTTTCCTTTGGAATCTCGGGACGAGATTCTTTTTAAGGGGGGAGGGATGTAAAATCCCCAAAAAGTGGTAGCAAGAATTTTCAGCTCATGTACACTTAAGAAAAATGAGGGGGAATTAAAACTTTGAATTATAACGGTGTGAGTTCAAAGTTGTGAATCAAACTTCCCAAAAACTTCCAAACATGGAGATCTAAATGCACAGCTTGGATCTTCATAGTCCAAATATTCACCCTTCCAAATTTCAGCTCATTTGGAGGAGTTTCAATATTTGTTTGGGATTAAAAGGAGAAGCCCTCTAATCTGAATTTCAAATTCAGTTTCAAATTCCAACTCCCTCAGTTTGCAAATTTGGTTCCACAAATGTGTTCTCCACATTTGAATGGGCAGCCATGCCAAAAATTGGAAACTTTGGAGCTGGTTTGCTATGTTTTTGGGGCAATACAAAATGGAGAATTCAAACTCCATTTCAAATTCAAATGGTCAAATACAATTCAAACTTTCACACCAGAATTCAAATCATTTGAATTCAGAAAGTTTAAACCATGACTTGGTGTGAAAGTTTAGCCTTAAATGTTGAGTTGCTGGGGTAAAAATATCTGTGGAAAGTAATTGAGAAATTAGAGGTGGTAGGACCCAGTGATCAGCCACACAAATTACAAACCGACTGTGTTCATCTCGGACGCCACTGAGCTGTACTCTGCCTGCCACCGAGCAGCTTGTGAAACTTGCTCCCGAAGGCTGTTTTTCCTACGTGGGTGATCAGTAGCGAGCAGGCACAACCCAACTTCGCTTCTCCACGCCTCTACTGCACGTCCAGCACCTCCCTAAGGTCCGCCAAGGTGTGTAGATCATGCTACCGCTGTCCCCTTGCCCTTCCCCGTCGCCGGCTCGCCGGATTTAGGTTTTGGCGCCGGTACACGTGAAGAACCGACCCACACCAAAACTGGAAATTCGCCCAACGTGGTTGATCATCGGATCTACAATTGATGCCACAGAAACTAGTGACCCTAGCGCCCTCTCACGCCAAAGCACGGGTTAAACCAGCCATCCCACGCCCCGGACGACGAGAAATTGCTGGCGGCGTCAAAAACGGGTCGGTCCTCCGGTGAACCCCATGTTCCGGCCATTTGCTGCAAGTTTTAGCCTGCGTTCCATGTTCCCCGATCATTGGTGATGCTTTAGGGCAAGGTAGCGCACCGGGAGAAGCTTCGGACGTGCCAGAACGCGTTGATGTCGAGCTCCCGAGCCGCCCCACCGGTGCCGGCCTTTTTTCGGCCGTTTTCGTACGTGGAAACCTTGCCCAACAGCTGCGCCATGTTCCCAGGAGCATGTAGGGCGAAACCGAAGCTAATTTGGTGGAGAAATAAGGTAGAACGAGCCATGCCACGATTTGAGCTTGTGTGCAGGCACGTCTCTGGCGGGAGGTTGAAGAAGGACCTGACAAGTGGGCCCCCTGTTAAGTCTCAGTGTAGGTTTTAAACAGAGAGCTATCACAGTTTGAAAAATTCATAACTTTGTGTAGACAACTCCAAAAAGGGTGAGACCAATTTTGTATGAATCCTTAGGATGAGTAATTGACACAGAAACAAATTTCATGCTATGAAAATGCCCAGGAATTTCTGTAGAATTGTTTTTTAATAAATATATTAGGGATTTATTACTGGAGCAATTCTTTATGAAATATTCCCAAATTTGGGCAGCTAGTCCTTTTCATAGTGCCTGAGCTCCAGTAAATATTTTAGGATTTTTGGAGCTTATTTATAGGGCTTAATCAGTAGCTTATCTCAGGATTAAATAAATTAGCTAAAAATCATAGAATTGATTTCCAGGAAAATGGTTCAACCTTCATACCTCCATAACTTTCTGTAGGGATGTCCAAAATTTGTGAAACAAATTTTGTTGGATTTCTCTCAGTCAGTACTTTGCAGAAATGCAAAGAAATTGATCTGAAGATCTTTGGATATTTCTCCAAGATTCATCAAATTAAAACTTTGGGAATTTAGTCCAGAATATCTCTGTTATGTATTTTCTTCAAATTTGGCCAGGAAGTTCCTTTTGACATTACTGATCTCCAGTAAAAATTTGAGCTTCATTGGAGTTCATTTGCTGGATCAAATTACCTTCCAAAGTTCAGCCTTTATTTGAAAATTCAAATTTAAACAGAAACTTTTCAGAACTCGGGCCCAACTTCAAAAATTCATCTATCTCTGATGGTAGCTCCAAAAATGGTGAAACAAAATTTGTTAGAACCATGGAGACTTACCCTAATCAGGTCTTCCATTTCTAGCTATGTCAAAGCTCCTGATTTGGGCTCAAAATTCAGATAAGCATTGTATTTGTAGGAATTTTAAAGACTACATTATGCAATGACATGTCTCCAAATTTGGCTCAAATCATCCTTAGAGAGTCTAATATCTACTGTAAAAATCCCAAAGCCAATTAAGGATCCTAAATAGCAATAGCTATGAATAGTAGTTCAATTCTTATAAATCCTTAATACTTATACATCTATTTTGCTACATTTCATAATAGTGACCGAAGTTGAAGACGCACCGGAGCCCTTGGACGTCCTCCCACCAGAAGCTAACTTCCCCTTTAACTCACAACCAGGCAAGCCCCGGGTTGGGTAGTTTATAAACTCGACGAGTAGAGAATGCCATGCTAATGTATAGGATCTCGGTAGAAGTCGAGTGGTTATTAGCTACTCGCGAGATAGTACTTATCACCCGGAAAGAAAAGAGGTAGATAATGGATTGAGTTGTAAAAAAAATGAGACCCAGCAGGGGGGATAGGATGCAGTGAGCAGAGGTCTCACGTGCGTAGCCCTGTTGGTGTCGGTTGAGGACCGTCCATGTGCGGCCCTGCTGGACAAGTATCGAACAGTACCGGATGCATACTGGCATATGGGAACCAGGAAACCGATGTAATTGGTTAACCTAGGTGTCGAGGCTTACCCAACCGTAAATAGGAGTGGGTTGAGGGTAGCAAGGTGTAAATCTGCCGGTGGGCACAGTCACGCTCCATGCAGGGACCTCCTACCCGTTACGGATGGACCGGTTCGTCATTTGGATTGCCTTTGAAAGGTTGTTGCATACAACAGAGTAGGAAGGGGTGTGGAATCACGCTTCTGAAAGTGGTTGTATGCAACGTGTTATCCGGGTGTGTCTTGATTGCAATCACCGTCCCTCGCGGTTATTTGAGTACCCGCTTGTTCACTGCACTGTGACGTAGTAAGAAGTGAAATAAGCCAACTGAAAATGCTGTATTGATCTATTAATGTCTTGAAAACCTTGATTGCTATAGTTATAGAGCTAATTAAGTTTATATTCCACTTTGGGCATCACCACATCGGAGGAAAGCGTTTCTTGTTTGATTGTGGACTTTCGATGTGGGGGCTGCCTAAGGCACATGAATCTTCTGCTATAAAACTGAAAGTAAGGATCAACTTATAGGCGTGTCTTTCTTGCAAAGTCCTTTCCTACCTTACACATCCTTGCACGTAGAGTTCCATGCCTAGGTTTGACGGTTAAGACTTGCTGAGCCATCGTGCTCACGGTTGCAATATTTTGAGTTGTATGCAGGTGAGAGTTATGAGGAAGGTTCCGAGGACGAGGCGATTCCCCCGTCAGGGTACACGGCCGAGCTGGAGCCCTGCACGCCGCCTTGTTCTCCATTTACTTGCTGCTAGTGTGTAGCGTCCCCGGGCTGGACGGCTGCACTTTTGCGTAGCTAGGATGAGAGGCCGTATATGTTATTACTTCCGCTGTATAGTTATATTTTGTAAAAGACTTCCGCTGCTTTATATCAAATAAAAGTTTGTATGTTCTCTAGTCTTTTCGTGTGTGCTGTTGGGTGCCGCATCGCATGGCACCACCCTATGCGATCTTGGAGTGGGTGAACCACGGGGTGGCCCCCACATTGTGTTCGAAAGTACTGGTTGTTTATTCATGTGCAGGTGTTGCTTGAGTTCCAGATATGGCTGGTGACGGGATCCATTGAATAGTCTTAGGGAGAAGATGAGGTTCAACAACCAATTTCGGGAGGAATTGTGGTTGAGTTGATCAGGAGGTCGCGCAGCATGTTTGGATCAAGAACAATGCATATGAAGGTATCGTGGACATTGTTGGAAGGTGTTTGCACGTGTGCAAGGAGTGCATGGACGTGTCTATTGTTCCAAGGCGTGTGAAGAGATATGGAAGTGGAGATATGGTTGAAAAGGTTCAACCGGCTGGATTTTGCGCTCAGGCTGCTGCTGAGTCGGTTATGGCTCAAATATGGAAAGATTTGAGTTGGTTATGATAGGATTTCGTGTGGGACATGAAGTTGAGTTGTTTTAGGAATGTTTGGGACGTTCCTAAGGTGTTTGGAAGTCTTAAAATTGCTTCTATCTGCATATAGAAGAGTCTTGAGCAGTATTGGAATGTTACAGTTTGAATCCAAGTAGGAGTAGGAGTCCTAGTTTGAATTGGGTTAGCCTTAGGGCTGGTTATATAAGCAAGGGAGGCCAAGGGTCGTGGTGTGCATGATTTGGGCTGTTCCTCTTATGTTTTGATCAATAAAATTCATAATTTAGAGGAGCTTTTGTGCCTTGTTCGTCCGACTTGTTTTTGTCAAGTCTTTCTCGTCGAGTTTCTGGACAGCACGACAGTGCTTCGCTGTTTTGATCATAACACAAGTTTTTAGAACCAATTGATGTGATTCTTTTTGGGTTGTATTCACAACTTGATTATCTATCGTCTGTGAAAATTTCACGATTATTCGATTTGTAGTTTCTGATCTACACAAGTTCCTTTGCAGTGTTGCAGATCTGGTTTTTACTCGAGTAGAACAGATTGACCCTCGTTTGATCTTCCGATCATAACTTGAGATATTTTTGACGGATTTCCGTGATTCTTGTTGTCGTGTATTCGTGACTTGATTCTATATAATATATAGCACTTTTTTCACGGTTTAACATGTTTAGATCCATCACATACACGGTTTCTTAAACAGGTCGATTTTCTGCCGAGGGGGTTTTTGTTGCTTCCGCTAAAAAGTTTAAATCTACCATTCACCCTCCCTCTGGTAGCTTTTCACATGCTCTTCGATCCTACAATTGGTATCAAGAGCCACGGTGCTTAATATTTTTGATTTGCATGTGTTTTTATAAATCATCATGGAGAAATACTCCGCAAAACCTTGTGTGTTCGGTGGCATTGATTTTCTGGTTTGGAAGGCACATATGGAGGCTTTCATCTAGGCGCAAGGATTCACAATATGGGAAAAGGTGTGCAAGCCTTATGACGTGCCGCTAAACGATCAAGTCACGGCTACGAACATGAGAGATGTCGACAACAACATCAAAGCATGGAACTTGATCATACAAGGATTGACTCAAAGTGACTTCGACCGTGTTGCACACCTCCGATCTGCATACGATGTGTGGAAAGCACTTTGTGACTACCACGAAGAATCCAACTCGATCAAGGAGGTAAGACAAGATATGTTAAAGAAAGAATACATGCGCTTCGAGATGCAACCCGGTGAGTCAATCGATGACCTCTTTGCTCACTTCAATAAAATTCTCAGCATCTTGCGTAGTGTCAACGTTAATTTTTCAGATGCTGAAAATGCTAGGCAATTACTAAGTGCATTATACATGTCAATTTGGAGATGAAAGTTACATCTATTCGTGAATCTACTGTCATGAGTACACTTACATTAGATGTGCTATATTCTAAGTTAAAAACTCATGAAATTGACATAATATCACATAAGAACCCTAACAAGTCTCTTGCATTTGTTTCACAATGCGACATGCCGAGCTCTAGTCAATCTTCATCATGTGGTACACTTTCTTTTTGTCCTCTCTAACCCTTGAACAGATTGAAGAGTTTCCAGAGGAAGAACTTGCACTCATCTCGACTCGGTTCTCAAAAGCATTGCAAAATGTGAGAACTAGAAGGAGAGGAAGTGTCGGACCTCAAGGATGCTTCAAATGTGGTAAAACAGGACATTTTCGTACGTACTTCACTAACCTTTCAGGTCCTACTTTCCATGTTGAAAAGCAAACTAGGACGAAGCACTCCTCTGCAAATGATAAGAAAAAGAAGAAGAGTTTATTAGGACGCCAATTGGTAAATAGTTTTATCTCCGCACTTCAAGAACTTGGCTCGAGCGATGTGGACATCGGATATGACGAAGATGAAGATTATTTGGCAAACTTATGCTTCATGGCGGGCAAGTCAACTTCAAGTATGGAGGAGGCAGAACACAACAGCGACAATGTAGAGGTATGTCCTACTTGCGAAGAAATGTGTGATGCTATTTCTCGTGCCACTGTTATAGTTAAGAAAAAGGACAAAAAGCTTAGGGACAATGCTTTTAAAATTGAGTCACTAGAATCTGAAATTAATCGTTTGAAATCTTTTATTTCTAGTGATGATTCTTGTTCCTCATGTGATTTAATATATGAACAATTGTCCTCTCTAAGAAGTGCATATACCTCCACACTTGATAAACTAGAGTTAGAGATTGAAAAGAACAGAGAGCTTACTGCACTTAATGATAAAAACATGAAAGATGCTTGTTGTTCTACAATTGATTTGCATTGTTCTACTTGTGATGATCTTAATAAGAAACTACAAGATGCTATGAATGAAATTTCTATATTGAACAATGCTTTACGTTCTCATGAAGTTAAGTATTGTTCCAATTGCAAACTAAAAGGAAAAACTTCATGTCAAAACTTTCTAGACTTGTCTAAGAAACTTGATGACATGAATAGGACACTATAGCGGTTTTATAATGGGTATAAGAATCTAAACTTGCTGTTGAATTCTTCTAAATCTTGCAATGATAAAACTGGTTTAGGTTTTGATTCTCATGCTCATGCTAAAGCACATCCGCCTAAAATTGTAAAGTCATTAGGAAGTGGTTTGATTAAAACAGTTCCTAAGCAAAAAGAAGTGGTTTTTAAATCTGCAGGAGTGTTGTCTCATACGGTTTCAAATAAACATGTTGTCTGCTCATCTAGACATAAACATAAAGTTAAATTTCATTGTACCTACTGTGGTAGAGGTGGTCATGTCATAGATTTTTGTTATAGACTAGCTAAGCAACAGAAAAAGGAAAGAATGATTGCTAGATCACGTAACAACTGTGCAAAAGCTGTTACGTGTGTTGAACCGAATGTTAGGAATATACAACCTACTGTAATGAGTCAAAAACATGCAAAGTTTGCTCTCGGACCTACTGTTTTTAGTGCTACTCATATAACACCTCGTAGGTCAGTAGTTGGGTATAAAAATCCTGAAACTTTGGCTCGTAAACCTGCTGTTTTATCTCAGCCTTTGCGTGTTACTTCTGGTGGATGTCTTGTGACTCAGTACTGGATTCCTAAATGCCTTTTGACTAACCCCAGTATTGAGTCATCGACGTATTGTACTTCTATGTAGGTTACACTCTTGAGTAAGGAGAACATTTGGATTGTGAATTCAGGATGCTCACGCCACATGACCGGTGACAAAGAATGGTTCTCCTCCCTCTCTTTTGTGTCACATGTAGAAAATGTTACTTTTGCCAATAATTCTTCAACTCCTATAATTGCTAAGGGTTCGGTTAGAGTAAATAATCACTACACTTTAAAATATGTGGCACTTGTTAAAAATTTTAAATACAACTTGCTTTCTTTTTCACAATTGGTAGATGAAAATCTGGAAATTATTTTCATTAAAAATTGTTGCAAGGTTGTAGATTCAAATAGTGAGCTCATTTTTAATATGTCTCAATTTGGAAGAGTTTTTAAAGCTGATTTTGATATGTCATCCTCTAAGCATAGATGTCTAGTTGCTAATGATTCAAAAGACTTATATTTTTGGCATCGTAGATTTGGTCACGTAGGCTTTGATCATCTCACACGTGTTATTGCTCTTGATCGCATACGTGGGCTGCCTAAGCTTAAAGGGGACAAAGAAATTGTGTGCTCTTCTTGTAGACATGCTAAGATGGTTGCAGGTTCACATGCTCCTCTCACAATGACCATGACAACTCAACCTGGTCAACTTTTGCACCTTGACACCGTAGGACCTTCACGTGTTCAATCCTTCGAAGCTAAATGGTATGTTCTTGTGATTGTTGATGACTATTCTAGATACTCTTGGGTTTATTTTATGGCATCTAAGAATGAAACTTTTAGTCACTTTAGAACCTTATTTCTTAGATTATCAATTGACCAACTAGGATCTTTAAAAGCAATTAGAATTGATAACGGACCCAAATTTGAAAATCAATCATTTGATCACTTTTGTGCTGAAAATGAAATAGATCATCAATTTTCTTAACCATATGTACCTCAACAAAACGGTGTTGTAGAGATAAAGAATAGAACCTTAGTTGAGATGGCTAGGCCTATGCTTGATGAATATCAAACTCCTAGAAAATTTTGGGCTGATGCAACTGCTTGTTATGTCTCAGATCGTGTTTTCTTGCGTGCTAAGCTAGGTAAAACACCATATGAACTTCAGTTTGGACATAGGCCTTGTGTCACACACTTTCGGGCCTTTGGATGCAAGTGCTTTGTAAAGAAACATGGTAATCTTGATAAATTTGAACCTAGATCCGTTGATGGCATGTTTCTTGGTTACCCATCTCATACTAGAGGATACCGTGTGCTTTTACATGACACTAACAAAATTGTGGAGACTTGTGAGATTTCTTTTGATGAAGCTAGCCCAGGTACTAGCTCTAATATTGCAGGACCGGACCCATATCCACAGGGGGAGAGTATTTTAATCGAAAGAGATGAAGAAGTGATGCTGCTGCCCAAAAATTCAGGAGCTAATGACATTGTTCCAGCTCCTGATTTTGATTCACAACCAGCACCGACGACCATCATTGCTGCTCCAGATCGTCCTCAAGTTACAAGTTCTTCAATTTGTGATAAACATGAAGAATAAGGAGCTTGTGAATTGTCTAATCCCCTACGAGTCCTCAAAAGTCATCCTCCACAACAAATGATTGGAAGCTTGCACGAACGACTCACACGGTCCAGCTATGATGAGTTCAGAATTTGAGATGAGTATGATGGGAGAACTCACATACTTTTTTGGGCTGCAAATAAAGCAAACCAAGGAGGGTACCTTTGTGCATCAAACAAAGTATACAAGAGGCCTTCTTAAGCACTTCAGCATGGACAAAAGCAAGTCTCTTCGGACACCAATGGGTACAGCAACGACACTTGAACTTGATAAAGATGGTTAACCCATGGATAAAAAAAAATACAGAAGTATGATTGGATCACTTTTGTACCTCACGGCATCAAGACCGGACATACAATTCAGCGTATGTCTTTGTGCATGATTTCAAGCTTCCCCACGTGCTTCACATCGTCAAGCCGTCAAAAGAATTCTCAGGTACTTACATGGAACTCAAGAATTTGGGATTTTTCTTCCTTCTTCCTCAACCGTTACTTTGAAAGCTTTTTCGGATGTTGATTTTTGGGGTTGTAGAATTGATAGGAAAAGTACTTCGGGTGCTTGTCACATTCTTGGTAATTCACTTGTTGCTTGGTCCTCTAGAAAACAAAATTCAGTTGCACAATCCACAGCCGAATCTGAATATGTAGCTGCTGCTAGCGCTTGCTCACAAATTATTTGGATTGTTCAAACATTTCAGGACTATGGGATTGATCTAGATAGTGTTCCACTATTTTGTGATAACACTAGTGCCATTTGCATTGCTTAAAACCCCGTGCAACATTTGAGAACAAAGCACATTTGTGGCGGACCGGAATCCGCTCATCCAGGATCGCAGAGGGTGGTGCCACACGACGCGACAACTGACAGCACATATCATAAGGGTACACTGTATTACATAGAAAATAAACTGAAACTGTACAAAGTAGTACACGGCTCAGTTACAAACTAATGTTTACATTACACAGCGGAAGTTAAATTTGTACAACTCACGCCCTCCTATCTAGCAAAAGTCGGTTGCCCAGCCCTAGGGCAACCCACACTAGCTGCACTCCTCAGCTTAGCGCGGCGTGTACGGCTCCCACTCAGCCGTGGTCCCCGACGGAGGGTAACCCTCGCCGGTGGACTCGTAACCTGAGTCCGTGGGTGGCTCCTCACCTTAAAACACATAAGCAGCAACCATGAGCACAATGGCTCAACAAGACTTAACTGACTCACCTAGGCATGAAACTCTACATGTAGTGTACAACGAGCATGGGATGGTAATATTCAGCAAATGGACACGCCTATAAGTTCATCCTTAATTCATCTTTTAGCCACAAGTTAACAGTTCATGAATATGAAACTTAGTGAGCAATATTTGGTGGCACACATGAAACAATACCATTATATCATAACAGCAATATTGAATCATTACATTTCATACATTAGCCTACGTCACGACTCAGTGAACAAGCGGTACTCGTCACCGCGAGAGACGGTGAATCGACTAAATATACACCTGCAGGGATACCCGAAAAGCACGTCACGTACGCCGACCCGTGGAGCTGCACAACACGCTCACTTGATGTCGTACGGGACAACCTTTCACCCAACAGCCCAAACGTCGAACCGGTCGCACCGAAACGAGCAGGAGGTTCCCTACACAGAGCATCTCTCTATGCCCATTAGCAGATTTCCACCCTGCTGCCCTCAGCCTACACCTATAAATTGGTGTGTTATGCCTCGACGCCCGGAGGTATAGGTTACTCGGTTTATCGGGGCCCATATATCCGATATGCCTTCGGTACGTTCAATAATTGCTCAGCAGGGCCGCACACGGATCGGTCCTCAATTGACACGGACAGGGCTGCGGACACAAGACTTCCGCTTGCTGCGCCCTAGCCCCTGCCTGGTCTCATTTTAATTACTAAAGTGATCTCACATCACTCGAACCAATCCCGTGTGTCCCAGAGCCTAACTCGCGAGTAGATTCCAACTACTCGACTTGTACCGAAGTCCTATGAATGATTAAGCATAGCCGGTCTACTCGAGGCCTTAGACACTACCCTCACTCTTATGGAAACATCTGGTCATGCACTTGGGGTTTCATCCACCCTACACCTAATGCACATCCATACCACATACTAAGTATTCATAAAGCAAAACTTTATAAAACAGTTTAATGCAAACTGGGGCTTGCCTTGTTGCTGCTGGTCAGATGTTAAGGCTTCGTCCGGAAGAAGGAAGTCAAGCACTTCCGGAGTCTCCTCGCCTTCGGCGACTACATGTTAAGGAGATACTAATTGTCAATCCAAATGCAATGTTTAAACTTGAATAAGTAATTACTATACTCTAGCTAGCTCTCCCCTTTGGTTCTGAAAATTTTTTATGGTGGCTTGATAGGGTCCTAACCAGAGTCTTGATCAAGTTTCATTTGAACCAAGGTTCATTTGAGCCTTGTACAAATAAAAACCTATTTGGTCAATATTACACCTTCTAAGGAATTCCAGGGTTTTTCATAGTTCCAACCATTACTTTCTGGAAACTAGAATTTAAGATGGTTCTATTGGAATTGGTTTCATGTCATTTGAAGAATTCTAGAGGAAGTTATGCCCTAATCAAGATTTGAGAAAATCTGAAAAAAATTGTTTCTGTGCATTTTCTATTTTCTCAGGGCAGTACTCTTAATCACCCCGTTAGGGGTACTAAATGAACTTGGATTGGTCTGAAAACTTTTACTGTGACTCCAGGATTTTCCAGTGAACCTCTCAGCCAAATTTCAGAATTTTTTGATGTCACACCTGGTTTCTCCAAAGAGCAACCGAGTGAATATCACATGTATGCCAGGATCATTTTCTCATGCATGTGATGACAAATAGTGAAGCATCATTTATTACAAGCCAAGAGTTCGAATATAAAATAAGTCTTACATAGCATAATGTCTCGATGGACGATAATTTGTTCATAATATGTAAATAAAACAGCAGCGGAATATAAATCTTGTGGGCTCCGTCATTGGTGTTGCCCGGAGGACTCCGTGAACCTAGAATCCTTCTTCGGGTCCGTAGTCTTGGTCATTGAACACCACGTCATTCCCTTGGCCTGAGCAGCAATTTAAACAAACAGAAAAGCAAGCTTGAGTACCGTTGGTACTCAGCAAGTGTGGAAAAATTATGTCATGCATGGCTAGAGCAAGGAGAGGTTGAACTCATGGTTAAAGCACTACGCAATTCATACCTATCACCTTAGCTTATAAAGCACCTACATTACTACAAAGGTGAAATGGTCCCAATCTCCCAACCCGTCATCAAAATTAAGTAACCATAACAACATTTCCAATGTTAAGATCCCCGCTTAACATCCTCAACTTCCAAATTTATCATCCTCTAATCATGAATAAGTCCAAGCCGCTCTTGACCGTGAGCACGGGTGTCATGACAGTTTTGACTCTACAGAGTTTGCACCCATGTACCCACATGTAGTGATTTCATCCCCCGTTGCCGGGCGGACTAAAAGAACCTCCATTATGCCAGTGGCCGCGAACCACGTTCACACTTCCCAGGTGTGTGGCCAGGAGATCACTACGAGGCCTTTACAGAGGGATTCTCGACGAGCGTGGGCCCACTGAGGTTTCACCCCTAACAGCATACAAGAGGCTCCAACACCGCTGCAATGGCCCCCTCTTGAGCCTTGCGGTTCATATGGTAGTCCAGCTGACACCTATTCCCCACACCATCCAAACACCCATACTACGCCGGAGATACACCTAATTAATTGGCCAAGCTGCCCCATCTCAGCATGTGGTTGGCACGGTAAAGCCAGGTTACATGCTCCATGAACCGGTCCTTAGGACCCAGGCAAGCACTAAACACAAACCCGAGTCTCGTGCACACAGCACCAACCAAATCATCCAACTTGCCTCGATCCCTACCTCTACATAACTCATAATATCTCATTCAAGAGTAAGGTAAATAAGTTGATGATCTCATATCCCACTTATCCCAATCTAAGCATGGCTAAGCATAAATATATAAATAAATGACATAATAAAATAAATCCCAACCCAGGCTATAAGGAAGTAAGATAATGAAAATCTCGGGAAACTTCCTAGTTTGGGTATCATATTCCAAATTGAGAATGCAATTAAATTCTAACTACACATCCTAGTATAGGATCAAAGTGGTCAAGGACACTTGCCTTCTTCCTGCTGCTCTGGGAATGGAAAGTCTTGATCTTGAAAGGTGAGAACCTGCTCTGGGGCTGGTTTTACTCATGCCAAATACACATATAGCAAAAGAAAACAACATTCCATAAGCCATAGTCCACACTTCCACTCATGCAAACCACATACATACATATGAAAGTCATTCACATTTTTAAGTGTTGTGGTTACCCTAGATGTGTTGATTTTAGGCCTACATGCACTTTTAAACATACATTTTACTTCTAACTTTTGTATTCATATTTCTAATTGCACACTATATATGAATTTCTAATTTGAACAAATTCTCTATATTTAATTAATACACTTCTTAGCCAAAAAATTTGCATGAAAGAAAATTTCCTACTCCAAATAGGTTTTCAGATCTTCTATAAAATCTTAATTTGAAGTTTTTGGAACTGGAGGCCTCATTTAACATTTTCTAATTATGCCTATCTATTTCCTATATTTTTAGATTTATTTTCTATGCCTAAAAGTGAACTTTAATATTAAAATGGTAAGACATATCACCTAAACAGAATAGGTTCTGACCTAAAATGTTCAATAAAATATCTTTGAACTTCCTCTCTGGTGGGGATCAAATTAAATTTATTTTACTCATTTTCTAAATTATTTTCTAATCTAAAATGAATTTCCAGATATTATAAAAATAAACAGCACTTAGTCAGATTTCATTTCAGCCTAAAATCAGTTCTCAACTCATTCTAAATGTCTTCCAAATGCTAGTAAAATTTACATTTGTATTTGCACATGTGTTTACATTACCATTTGAATTTAAATTCTACTCATATGTTGAATTTCTGAATTTAATACCCTATAGGGTCTAAAAGGGCAAATCCACCCTACTGCAGGGTCTACTTCACTATTTCCTAAATTTTCAGGGGCCTAATTACACAAAACAGAGAGGTTTTCCTAATTTTTATTAAGTCCAGGGGCTAAAACTGATTTTTAAATGAATTTACATGAATTTCTGAAGGTCCAGGGGCTAGATCAGAAGTTTCCGGGGCTAGCTCGTGTTTTCCAAGATCTCCAGCGGGTAGCGCGTAAGATTCCTGGCCTTTATAACGCGGGGCTGACGTGGGCCGTTGGATTTAAAACAGACGGCTGATATTATAACGCAAAGCGGTACGGGTTAGATCTATTCGGGACCACACGATTTAAAATGGACGGGCCTCAGGGGGCCACGTTGCCCTGGCCGTGTGCTAGCGGCGCTGCCCGGCGGCGCGCGGCGATCTCGCCGGAGAACTTCGGGTTTTCGTCTATACTTCCTAAAACTTGGATCTCTTGGCATAGAACGGAAGAGGGGAGGTAGGGGATCTCATCTCGGGGTTTTTCTTGAGCTCGGAGGCCCTGGAAAGCGGTCGGCGACGAGGTCCGAGGGGAAAACATTGCGGTGCTCAACAGAGCTGTGTCTAGAGCGCAAAACACCGGGTTTCCTTCACCCGCAAGACTCCCCGGCGGCGGTGGAACACGACAAGCTCGTTAGATCAGAGAATTCGGACAAGAATCGTAAAAAAACGGTGGCGGGAGCTTCGGTTCTCATCGAGGACTGAGGCGGCCGATCGAGGAGGAAAAAGGGGGCGGATTTCGGTGTTTAAATGGGAGAGGGAGGGCGGCGGGGGTTGGTTTATATGTGCAGCAGCGCGTGGGCTGGAGATCGAGGCTCCGGAGCAAGAAAATCGGCGTGGCAGCGGCGACCGGCACGGAAGTAGCGTGGCGGTTGGGCACGCGTGGGGACGGGGATGACACGTGGGCCCGCGCGTCAGAGAGAGGGAGAGGGGGGAAACAGCCGCGGGTTTTGGGCCGGCTTAGGTGGGTTTCGGCCCACTGGCTGTTTTTCTTTTTCTTTTTCCTTTTTTTCTGTTTTTATTCAAATTTGAATTCCAGATTAAATTTGAATTGCTTCACCACATGCAATACGTCCAAAAATTTTAAATTCCCCTCTTTAACAGGTTTTGGGGTGTTACATTTTACAAAGCAATTCTCTAGATAAAATTCCTAACAGTTTAAACTTTAGAGAATTAATTCTGGAAAACTATTTAGTTTCATGAGCTGAAATTTGTGTTGCTGGAAAGTACTCAAAATTATGAGTTCAGCAAAATTTAGTTCACTGAATTTGGAGCTTCCTACACAAAGTTATGAATTTCTAAAGTTGGAGATAATCCCTGAATTATTTTCCTACATAAAATCGTTTCCCGCGTTTAACACGGCATGACCTTGGTCGGTACCTAAACAGCCGGCAACCCGGACCTCACCGGCGACCCCCTCTTCCGCCAAACTGTTCTATGGTGAACCTAGAGTTCCGGTGGTGGTTTCCTTCCGGTTTTTGATCGAGAAGGGGCGCAAGAACCTCTAGATACTATCTCACAGCTCCGTTCGACCTCTCACACGACGATTCTCCCGAATTTCTCCTAAACCTAATTGGGTCCCGAAATGAGCTCCCCGCCCTAAACTGGAAAATTCTCCGCGCACAAAGGTCGAACCTTGGAACGGTTTGCGCGGTGGTCTCGAGGACAAGCTAGCGCTCCACTTTCCTATGGACGTCGCGGGTGGAGGATGATCACAGCTCAGGTGGCGAGTGATCAGAACTCGGGCGATTAGGCGGCTGGTTGCTGATGTTCGTGAAAACAGGAGCTCGCCGGTGGTTTCGTGCCTTTTATAGGCCACTGAGGGCGGTGTAGGGCGCGACACCTGCTGTGCCACCTCCCACGCCGAAGCAGGAGCTGGCCGGCTCAGGTGGTCGGGCGCCAACGCCGTGGCTGGCTGGCGCGCGTGCTCGGTCGAGAGAAAATCGGCTGAGGATGCTTCTGTGTTAAGTCTGCTGACCAGTGGGCCCTCTTCTCCCCTCTAATTCTTTCTCCCCCTTCTGCTGCAAATATCCCAGCCACTAAACATTGAATGATAGACTTTGCCACCAAGTCACAGTTTGAATTTGGGTTCTCAAATTTGAAATTTGTTTGACCAAGTTTGCTTCACATTTAAACTGAAATTCAAATTCAGTTTTGAATTATTGCAAATTTAGCTCCCGACAAGATGACTCCAATGGGGATGAAAATTGGTGGACCAACTCAGAAAAATGTGCTGAGTTTGAATATGAAGCCAACTTTTGAATCCAATTGATGAAAGTTGCTGCAATTTGAATTTACACTCAAATGGGCCTCTTTTTCAAATGCCTCTAAAAGTGCCTCAAAAAGTGTTGGATTTGTATGACATTTGGCCTGAACCTTCCCAAGACTATTTAAGTTCTAGGGGTGAGCTCAACCTCTCATGTTCACGTGTAGAAATCCTACTTTGTGAAAGTTAGGGCTTTCCCCTATAATCACCCTCCTGATGGAGGTTACTTGCTCTTCACAAGTCTTCACAAGATATCCACAACAAAAGCTGTGGTGTTGTGAGGTGATGAAAAATTTTTTTTGCAAGTCCCTTTTCTTGGGCTTTTGCATCCCCCCCCTTAAAAGAATCTCGTCCCAAGATTATAAAAGAAGAGACAGCGATGTAAGAGGAACTCACCCGTGCTGAGACACCATGAACTCTGGGTAATTTGAGCGAAGGAATTCCTCGCTCTCGCACGTCGCTTCTTCGGCGGTGTGGTTACTCCAGAGTATCTTGTAGAACCACAACGTTCGGCTACGTGTGGTCCGAGCTTTCTCATCAATAATTGCCACCGGATATTCATCATATGTCAAATATGGTTGCAACTCGCCGATGTCTTCGGTGGGAACAGCAGCTGTATGCTTCAGACATTTTCGCAGTTGTGAAACATGGAAAACGTCATGAACACCAGCAAGAGATGCCGGTAGTTCTTGTCTGTACGCCACTGGTCCACACTTCTTGGTGATAGCATAGGGTCCAATGAAACGGGGAGCGAGTTTCCCCTTCACGCCGAACCGTGCACGCCCTTCATCGGAGACACACGGAGGTACACATGCTCTCCAACGTCAAAGTGCAGCGGTCTACGCCTCTTATCAGCGTAGCTTCTATGCCGGGATTGAGCAGCCTTCAAGTTGGCTTGAATCATCCGAACGCATTTTTCGGCGTTGGTCACCACATCAACCCCGAATGTGACCCTTTCACCGGACTCACACCAGTTTAATGGGGTGCAGCACTTGCGACCGTAGAGAGCTTCATAGGGTGCCATCTTGATACTCGCCTGATATCCATTGTTGTACGAGAATTCCGCCAACGGTAGGTGGTCATCCCAGTTCCTACCGTGGTGGATGGCACATGCTCTCAACATGTCTTCCAGTACTTGGTTCACCCTCTCTGTTTGCCCGTCTGTCTGAGGGTGATAGGCGGAGCTTCTAATCAGCTTAGTACCCAAAGCAGCGTGCAACTGCTCCCAAAAGCGAGATACAAATAATGCACCTAGATATGAGACGATGGTCTTGGGTACCCCGTATAGGCATAGAATCCTCGCTATGTACAGCTCCGCGTACTTGCCGGCATTGTAATGTGTATGCACCGGGATGAAGTGAGCCGTCTTGGTTAATCTGTCAACGATTACCCAAACGGAATCATTCTTGTTGGAGGTCAGGGGTAATCCCACAATGAAATCCATGCTCACATCTTCCCATTTCCATGCCGGGATTTTCAGGGGTTGCAGCAGCCCTGATTTTTTCATATGATCAGCTTTCAGTCTTCTACACGTATCACACTCGGATACGTACTCAGCCACTTCCTGCTTCATCCGTGTCCACCAAAATTTCTTTTTCAAATCTTGGTACATTTTGTTGCTGACTGGATGAATGGAGTATTTAGACAAGTGAGCTTCATCAAGGATCTTTTTCCTTAGCTCCATATCCAGGGGTACGACTATGCGGTTATTGAACCATAGCGTCCCCTCACCATCTTTCCGGAAACATTTGATCTCCCCGTTGTCTATCCGTCTCCGGAGATGTGCCATGCCATTATCAACCTTCTCAGCTGCAATGATGTCCTCCCTAATAGTAGGGACAAGGGCAAGGTTGTAGAGCGATCCATAAGGAACCAAGTATAAACTCGGCTTTTCCTCCTCCACCGGTGTAATGGTGAGGTTATGGACATGTGATTTCCGACTCAGCGCGTCGGCAACCACATTCGCCTTGCTGGGGTGGTAATGAATCTCAATCTCATAATCTTTGATTAATTCTAACCACCTTCTTTGCCTCATATTCAGCTCCTTGTGGGTGAAAATGTACTTAAAGCTCTTGTGGTCGGTGTAGAGATGCACCAAGATCCCTAGGAGATAGTGCCTCCACATTTTCAGCGCCAATACCACAGCAGCCAGCTCAAGATCATGAGTTGGATAGTGCTGCTCATGGTTCTGAAGTTGGCGTGAGCCATATGCGACCACACGTCCTTCCTGCATCAACACGCAGCCGAGCCCGATGCCGGACGCATCACAATATACGTCGAAGGGCTTGGTTGTATCCGGTTGAGCTAAGACCGGGGCTGTTGTGAGATGCTTCATTAATGCTTGGAATGCGCCTTCACATGCCGTGTACCAAACATATTTTGTTCCCTTCTTCAGCAATTCTGTCATCGGCTTAGCAAGCTTGGAGAAGCTTGGAATGAATCTCCGATAGTATCCCGCTAAACCGAGGAAGCTTCTGACTTCATGGACTGAAGTGGGAGCTTTCCATTTCAACACTTGCTCGATTTTGCTTGGGTCAACCGCAATGCCTTCCACTGAGATGATATGTCCCAAAAATGGCACTTGGCTGATCCAAAACTCACATTTGCTGAAATTGGCGCAGAGCTTGTGGTCTCGTAATCGTTGAAGAACGATCCTCAAGTGTTCGGCGTGTTCTGCTTCTGTCTTGGAGTAAACCAAAATATCATCAATGAACACCACCACGAACTTGTCCAGCTCCGGCATGAACACCGAGTTCATGAGATACATGAAATGTGCTGGCGCATTAGTGAGACCAAAAGACATGACGAGATATTCATACAAGCCATATCTCATCGAGAAGGCAGTCTTCGGGATATCCTCCGCCCGGATTTTTATCTGATGATATCCAAAGCGAAGGTTCATCTTGGAGAACACACTTGCAACCACAAGTTGATCAAACAAAATGTCAATGCGGGGCAGTAGGTACTTATTCTTGATGGTGACGGCGTTGAGCGGCTGGTAGTCCACACACAGCCTTAAGGTTTCATCCTTCTTCTTCACGAACAGCGCTGAGCATCCCCAAGGCAAGGAACTCGGCCTAATGAAACCTTTGCTCAACAGATCATTGAGCTGTTCTTTCAGTTCAGCCAGCTCGTTCAGAGCCATCTTGTATGGTCTCCGTGATATGGGCGTAGTCCCGGGTGCAAGCTCAATCTTGAACTCGACATCCCGCTCAGGTGGCATGTACGGAAGATCATCCGGAAACACGTCGTGGTATTCCCGGACTACGGGAATGTCCTCTAACTTGAGAGCTTCAGTATTATGGATTTCTGAAACTTCCCGGACTGGATTGTCTAATATGAGGGACTGCGGACGGTGTAGTGGGGAGTTGAGGTGAACCGTCCGTGATAATGTTTCTAGGCCAGCGCCATGGTGGCTTAGCCATGAAATTCCTAGGATTGCATCAATCTTCTGCCCCTCAAGAATAATCATAGTGGTGGGGTATATCTTCCCACCTAAGCACAGTGGTGCCTTCGGAATCATCATAGTTGCTGAAATCTTTCCTCCCGGTGAGCAGATCATATAAGAACACTCGGTTGGAAAGGCTTCCAGTTGATGCTTAACCACAAATGATGCACTTATGAAGTTGTGGGTTGCACCAGAATCAAATAATATGATGATGGCTTGATCGTTGAGAGTAAACGTACCCGCCAGCAGGTTGTCTCCCTCTGGAGCGTCCTCATTATCGAGGTTGTGAACGCCCCCAGTCCGCTGACCAACCTTCTTGACCGGAGGTCGGCCTCGAGCACCGCCATGGAACTGGGCTTGCCCGCTGCTCTGCTGCCCCTGGGGACAGTCCTTTGCGAAATGGCCCACCTGGCCACACGTGAAACAAGTGTAGCGGGGCGGTCCTCCACCGATCGGCTGACGGAAACCCGGGGCGCGTTGTGGCGGTAGAAACGCCCGGGGTGCCGCCTTCTGCTGTTGTTGCGGTTGCGTGGTGGCATCGGCGGTCGGAACGGGGGTGACCGGAAAGAACGACCCCCAACTGCTGCGGTCGCGCCGGCGGATGCCACTGCTGTCCGGATGGTGTCCGATACACCATGCGGTACTTCTGGGGAGCGCCACCCCCACTGCTGAGTGGAGTGCTGCTCTTCCGCTGCTCAGCCGCCAACTCCCGCTGAGCACCTTCTTGCATGATCGCAGCGTTGACTAGATCATTGAACGTGCCGCAATTGCGTTGGACGAGATGCGTCTTCATCTCGGGGTGTAAACCCCGATAGAAGTGCTCCCGCTTCTTCTCCTCGGTGGAGACGTAATCCGACGCATATTGCGCCAGATGGTTGAAGGCACGGGAGTAGTCATGGGCACTCCTCCTGCCCTGCTTCAGTTCCAAGAACTCTTGGAACTTCCTCTTCATTGTCCCGGGAGGGATATGGTAGGCGCGGAACGCCTCCCAGAACTCTTCCCACTCTACGGCATGGCCAGCCGGACGTGAGGCGACATAGTTCGCCTACCACGCACCAGCGGCACCGTGAAGCTGCTGCACCGCGAACAGAGTCTTTTCCCGCTCCGTACATTGGAGCAGACCAAACTTGGACTTGATTGTCCGCAGCCAGTTGTCGGCCTCCAGTGGTTCTGCTGCTTCTGTGAACATAGGAGGGTGCTTACTCATGAAATCGGAGTACGTCACATCACGGGGCTCACGAGGCCCCCTCTCTTGATGCCCCCCCCCCCCCCGCCTGGGATGTATTCTGCACGATCGTGGGGAGCAGATTGTTCTGCTCCTCACGACCACCCACCATTGCCACAATCACATCCGCTAGCGTGAGCGGAGGCGGCAGTGGTGGTTGTTGCTGCGGGGTGCTGTTGTAGGCAGGTGGCTGGGAGTCATCGCCTCCCTGCTGGTTAGAGCCACCAATCTCATGCGTGGTCCGAGTGCGAACCATCTGCAACCATACGACAATAAACATCAGTCCTGCAACATATTTCATGCAGTCCAATAAAATAGGCGTAGAACATAATGACAGTAGAACATGTGATACATCTCGTATACAGATAATGTAATAACTTTGCACAAGCTACACCATTACCAGAACAAATACAAGATAGTTAAATCCAATTTGATGGACTCCCTCTTTGGAAGTGCATCTCAACTAGGTTTGGTCACTACGAGACATTAATCTCGCTTTGTCATCACGTATACTACCTTTTATCTTCAATAAGACACAAACATGGTCTCTAGCAAAAGAAACTTGAGTAAGACATATTCTCAAATCTTTCACTAGTTGAAGATATCATCTCATGAGTATGCTCTACCCCATTGGATGTACTTAAACCCCCTAGGGCACCATAATCTCTCAAATGAGTTCACTGTCATTCCTCTGTCAGAATGACCAGTTTCTACAAATCCCAGATTTTGATCTGGTTCTTTGCATTTTTATGACTTAAGCTGAATACCACAGTTAAAGTTAACTTCAGTATCTTTCCAACGAGTATTTATTTGCCCTCAGATCATCTATGGTTAAAATGTTATGGTAATTCAAAGTCAACATAATTTCTGGAAGAATTTCAACAGGACCTCCCTTAGAAGTTGCTGTTTTCAACTCTGGTTTCCACTGAATTCCGTGCTGAAAATACAGAAACTTTGAATTACAAAGATGTAAAAAATCTCCTACACTTTCCAAAGATGTATCATATAATAATTTCAGATTTGTTTACAGGAAGTTATGCTTGAAAACAGAACAGTCCAGAGAGTGTCTTAAATCTGTCCTGGTTCTGGACAGTTTACAATCCTCTGGGATTTAAGCCATCGTAAGGTGCGATTCAGCTCTGGGAGTATACAAAAAAGTTGTATAGTGCTTATACAGCTTTCCAGAACTATATCCCCCACCTCCATTGGCTAAATGAGCTGTGAGTTATGCCCTGTCAAGTTTCAACAAACTTGCTGCCCAAAACAGAGCACTCTGTTTTTTCAGTCCCGTGGAGCTACACTGATCCACTATTGAATCTTTCTACTCAACCAGGGTCCTAAATGTTGCAACTTAGTGATTTTAGTTCCTTGTTATCATTATGTTTCATGCACATGCGTACGATATATTGGTACTACGTTCCTCACAAAAACAAAATCCTAACCGGATTATACCGGCATATACGTCTCAATTGTGGCGCTAAACGGTCTCTCGCACACGTTTACTACACGGGATACTTACGTGGTTAGTACCTGCAGAAGACCACACAATAATGATGCACTCAAAGGTTATTTCCATTTCAGGCAGGTCCGTAGTTGAAAGTAAATGCAAACGCCCGTATCATTGCCATACGGCCGTCTTTGAGTTAAGCCACGTCTCAAGGTACGTGATCGTATTTTTACACCACACGACGGGGAACCCGAGTATATCATGAACCGGTCGTCACGGTTGGGAATGTTATCAACCCAACGGATACGACCTACTTCCCTGCAGGGCACGCCGATGGCAAGCGCTGCGTAAGTCCTCCAAGGCTATTTCCAAGAAAACACACTCTCGTGTTACTGACCACGCGATGGGGTCTCCACTTACTTGCCTAATGCACGCTAGGGATCAGCGTTTCATATGAACTCAGGAACATGAAGAGTCCAAGAGTTTCATATTAATGTCTGACACCAAGCTGTGAGACCTATCCCTAAACCATGTTCCTCGTCAGGAGAGCTAACCGAAATTGAACCGCTTTCGGTGGTGTTCCTTACCATTCTTACCAGACCGTAGGTGCATCGTTACATAATTAAAATTCAGAATCATAACACATATGTTAGTCTTGCCACTTTAAGTAACTATGCTAATATAGTCCTTACTTGGGCAAACTACCGAATCCTCACCGTAAACCTAAGTTTTTCCGTAATACAATCCTTTATTAATGTGCTGTCCCCAATGCCGCTCTGATACCAGCCTGTGGTGGACCGGAATCAGCTCATCCAGGATCGCAGAGGGTTGTGCCACATGATGCGACACCCGACAGCACATATCATAAGGGTACATTGTATTACATAGAAAACAAACTGAAATTGTACAAATTAGTACACGGCTCAGTTACAAACTAATGTTTTCTTTACACAGCGGAAGTTAAATTTGTACAACTCACGCCCTACTATCTAGCAAAAGTCGGTTGCCCAGCCCTAGGGCAACCCACACTAGCTGCACTCCTCAGCTTAGCGCGGCGTGTACGGCTCCCACTCAGCCGTGGTCCCCGACGGAGGGTAACACTCGCAGGTGGACTCGTAAACCGAGTCCGTGGGTGGCTCCTCACCTGAAAAACACTTAAGCAGCAACCATAAGCACAATGGCTCAACAAGACTTAACCGACTCACCTAGGCATGAAACTCTACATGTAGTGTACAACGAGCATGGGATGGTAAATTTCAGCAAATGGACACGTCTACAAGTTCATCCTTAATTCATCATTTAGCCACAAGTTAACAGTTCATGAATATGAAATTTAGTGAGCAATATTTGGTGGCACACATGTAACAATACCATTATATCATAACAGCAATATTGAATCATCACATTTCATACATTAGCCTACGTCATGACTCAGTGAACAAGCGGTACTCGTCACCGCGAGAGATGGCGAATCGACTCGATATACACCTGCAGGGATACCCGAAAAGCACGTCACGTACGCCCAACCGTGGAGCTGCACAGCACACTTAATTGATGTCGTACGGGACAACCTTTCACCCAACAGCCCAAATGTCAAACCGGTCGCACCGAAACGAGCAGGAGGTTCCCTACACGGAGCATCTCTCTATACCCCTTAGCAGATTTCCACCTTGCTGCCCTCAGCCTACACCTATAAATCGGTGCGTTATGCCTCGACGCCCGGAGGTATAGGTTACATCGGTTTATCGGGGCCCATATATCCAATATGCCTTCGGTACGTTCAATACTTGCTCAGCAGGGCCGCACACGGATCGGTCCTCAATCGACACGGACAGTGCTGCGCACATAAGACTTCCTCTTGCTGCGCCCTAGCCCCTGCCTAGTCTCATTTTCATTACTAAAGTGATCTCACATCACTCGAACCAATCCCGTGTGTACCAAAGCCTAACTCGCGAGTAGATTCCGACTACTCGACTTGTACCGAAGTCCTATGAATGATTAAGCATAGCCGGTCTACCCGAGGCCTTAGACACTACCCACACTCTTATGGAAACATCTGGTCACGCACTTGTGGTTTCATCCATCATACACATAATGCACATCCATATCACATACTAAGTATTCATAAAGCAAAACTTTGTAAAACAGTTTAATGCAAACTGGGGCTTGCCTTGTTGCTGCTGGTCAGATGTTAAGGCTTCGTCCGGAAGAAGGAAGTCAAGCACTTCCGGAGTCTCCTCGCCTTCAGAGACTACATGTTAAGGAGATACTACATGTCAATCCAAATGCAATGTTTAAACTTGAATAAGTAATTACTATACTCTAGCTAGCCCTCCCCTTTGGTTCTGAAATTTTTTTATGGTGGTTTGGTAGGGTCCTAACCAGAGTCTTGACCAAGTTTCATTTGAACCAAGGTTCATTTGAGCCTTGTACAAATAAAAACATATTTGGTCAATATTACAGCTTCTAAGGAATTTCAGGTTTTTTCATGGTTCCAACCAGTACTTTATGGAAACTAGAATTTAAGATGGTTCTATTGGAATTGGTTTCATGTCATTTGAAGAATTCTAGAGGAAGTTAAGCCCTAATCAAGATCTGAGAAAATCTGAAAAAATTGTTTCTGTTCATTTTCTATTTTCTCAGGGCAGTACTTTTAATCACCCCATTAGAGGGACTAAATGAACTTGGATGGGTCTGAAACTTTTACTGCGACTCCAGGATTTTCCAGCGAACCTCTCAGCGAAATTTCAGAATTTTTTTACAAAGCAATTCTCCAGATAAAATTCCTAACAGTTTAAATTTTATGGAATTAATTATGGAAAACTATTTAGTTTCATGAGCTGAAATTTGTGTTGCTGGAAAGTACTCAAAATTCTGAGTTCAGAAAAATTTGGTTCAATGAATTTGGAGCTTCCTACACAAAGTTATGAATTTCTAAAGTTGGAGCTAATCCCTGAATTATTTTCTTACATAAAATTGTTTCCCGCGTTAACCCGGCATGACCTTGGTCGGGACCTAAACGCCTGCAACCCGGACCTCACCGGAGACCCCCTCTTCCGCCAAACTGTTCTATGGTGAACCTAGGGTTCCGGCGGTGGTTTCCTTCCGGTTTTTTATCGAGAAGGGACGCAAGAACCTCTAGATACTATCTCATAGCTCCATTCAACCTCTCACACGACGATTCTCCCGAATTTCTCCTAAACCTAATCGGGTCCAGAAATGAGCTCCCCGCCCTAAACTGGAAAATTCTCCGTGCACAAAGGTCAAACCTTGGAACGGTTTGCGCGGTGGTCTCGAGTACAAGCTAGCGCTCCACTTTCCTATGGACGTCGCGGACGGAGGATGATCACAGCTCGGGTGGCGAGCGATCAGAACTCGGGCGATTAGGCGGCTGGTTGCCGAGGTTCGCGAAAACAGGAGCTCGCCGGCGATTTCGTGCCTTTTATAGGCTACTGAGGGCGGTATAGGGCACGACACCTGCTGTGCCACCTCCCATGCCGAAGCAGGAGCTGGCCGGCTGAGGTGGTCGGGCGCCGACGCCGTGGCTGGCTGGCGCGCGTGCTCGGTCGAGAGAAAATCGGCTGAGGATGCTTCTGTGTTAAGTCTGCTGACCAGTGGGCCCTCTTCTCCCCTCTAACTTTCTCCCCCTTCTGCTGCAAATATCCCAGCCACTAAACATTGAATGATAGACTTTGCCACCAAGTCACAGTTTGAATTTGGGTTCTCAAATTTGAAATTTGTTTAGCGTGTTGCTTCACATTTAAACTGAAATTCAAATTCAGTTTTGAATTATTGCAAATTTAGCTCCAGACAAGATGAACTCCAATGGGGATGAAAATTAGTGGAATAACTCAGAAAATTGTGCTGAGTTTGAATATGAAGCTAACTTTTGAATCCAAGTGATCAAAGTTGCTGCAATTTGAATTTACACTCAAATTGGCCTCTTTTTCAAATGCCTCCAAAAGTGCCTCAAAAAGTGTTGGATTTGCATGACATTTGGCCTGAACCTTCCCAAGACTATTTAATTTCTAGGGGTGAGCTCAACCTCTCATGTTCATGTGTAGAAATCCTACTTTGTGAAAGTTAGGGCTTTCCCCTATAATCACCCTCCTGATGGAGGTTACTTGCTCTTCACAAGTCTTCACAAGATATCCACAACAAAAGCTGTGGTGTTGTGAGGTGATGAAAAAAATTTTTGCAAGTCCCTTTTCTTGGGCTTTTACAACATTGACATTAGGTATCACTTTCTCCGTGATAATGTTGAAAAAGGAAACATTGTGCTTCACAATGTAGATACCGGACAACAATTGGCTGACATTTTTACGAAACCTTTGGATTTCACTCATTTTTGTTTTATTCTTAGTGAAATAGGGGTTATGCATCCTAATGGCTTAAATTGAGGGGGAGTTTTAAAACTTGAGAAGTCTATGTGTGAATCTGAATTTAAAATAATATGGGCATAGTATTTCATACATATATGACTTTGTGATTCCTTTTATATGCTGAAAGTTCTTACTAGATTACTCATGTTATACATTTTGTAGTTTTTGCCATGACTAGTAATTGTAATAATTATTTACACTAAATCTAGTCATGATCAAACTTTCTTGCTGTTTTAAACTTGTTTCATGCTCACAAGTGCTTTTGATAATGAAAAAATAATCAATCAACTATTCACATGTTGAGCTTTTATGTTCAAATGAAAAATTAAGAAAAAGATCAAGAGAATATGCATGCATCGCACTTCTTCATTTGAGATGGCTTATCATTGCACTTACATATGAACTTGGAAGAAGTTGTGTATGACTAAAACAATGTCCTTAAGCTTCTGATTGTCAAATGACATAGGCTTGGCTTGGTTGGTTAGAATAAGTCTGATGCGGCATATTATCTCTTGCAAATTTCATATGATCTGATTTTGTGCTTTGAAAGATAATTAAAATGCAGCAACAAGTGTCATGCTTTCAGGTCTTGACATAGTTAAGTTTGTGAGATCATGACTTGCTTAAATTGAAAATTGCACTTGATCTCTAGCATGGCTTACACTACTTTATATATCTCATTGATGTGATAGTGTAAGTTATTTGATAGTATGACTTGGATGAGCTCTGTTTTATATGTATATGTTATAAATATGCTCATAACAATTAAAATTTCTCTTTTGAACCTTGCTGAATACATTGTCAAAGGGGGGAGAAATTGATCACACATTGCATGATTCACAAGTGTTTTGGCACGATTCTTCTCAGGGGGAGAATTTTTGTTTTTCTTCTCATTTTATTTCTGATTTACAAAAGGGGAGAAATATGTATAGGGGGACATATTTTTGATTTGAAATTTCTTTCTCATTTGATTGTTTTCAAAACTTTTCATGTGAATAAGCCAATGTTTGGACTTTAAGTGATGTTGCCACTGCATTCATCAAGGGGGAGATTGTGAAACCTATGTGTGCTCAATACATTGGCTATGAAGATAAAAGTTTAGAATTCTGCCAAAACACTCTTTTTGTCAAGGTCCGACTCTAGGTCCGAGCTCCGAAAAGATCTGACGTAAGGTCCGACATGCTATGGCTACGTCCGACTAACTTTGGTAAGTTCCAGTGCTAGGTTCTGCTAGCTTTGGTATGCTCCGGCTCAAGGTCCGGTTAGCTTTGGCAAGGTCCGGAGCTAAATCGCAATGGTTCTGTTTTTACCATGCAAATGTTTCGAACTTGCTTTACATCTATGGAAAGTTTGCTTAGTATTATTTTACTAAGTTTTTGAAGTGTTATGGCTGTTTACGGTGGTTAACATTTTTCTATGGTTTGCAACATGCTTATGTGAGGTGTTCACGTAAGGTGTTGTGGTTTTCGGAACTAACTTGAGTCAAGTCGCGAACTTGTGCTCGAAAGTATTGGTTGTTTATTCATGTGCAGGTGTTGCTTGAGTTCAAGATATGGATGGTGGCGAGATCCATTGAACTATTCTTAGAGAGAAGATGAGGTTCAACAACCAAGTTCAGGAGGAATTGTGGTTGAGTTGATCGGGAGGTCGCCCAACATGTTTGGATCAAGAACAATGCATATGAAGGTATCGTAGACGTCGTTGGAAGGTGTTTGCACGTGTGCAAGGAGTGCATGGACGTGTCTACATTGTTCCAAGGCGTGGTGAAGAGATATGGAAGTGGAGATATGGTTGAAAAGGTTCAACCGGTTGGATTTTGCGCTCAGGCTGCGGCTGAGTCGGTTATGGCTCAAATATGGAAAGATTTGAGTAGGTTATGATAGGATTTCGTGAGGGACACGAAGTTGAGTTGCTTTAGGAATGTTTGGGATGTTCCTAAGGTGTTTGGAAGTCCTAAGATTGCTTCTATCTGCGTATAGAAGAGTCTTGAGCAGTATTGGATAGTTACAGTTTGAATCCATGTAGGAGTAGGAGTCCTAGTTTCAATTGGGTTGGCCTTAGGGCTGGTTATATAAGTAAGGGAGGCCAAGGCTCATGGTGTGCACGACTTTGGGCTGTTCCTCTTATGTTTTATCAATAAAATTCGTAATTTATATGAGCTTTTATTCCTTGTTCGTCCGACTTGTTTTTGTCAAGTCTTTCTTGTCGAGTTTCTGGACAGCACCGCAGTGATTCGGTGTTTTGATCATAACTTGAGTTTTACAGATCCAATTGACGTGATTCTTTTTGGGTTGTCTTCACAACTTGATTATCTATTATCTATGAAAATTTCACTGTCAGTGGATTTGTAGTTTATTATATACACGAGTTTCTTTGCAGTGTTGCAGATAGTGGTTTTTACTCGAGTAGAACAGATTGACACTCGTTTGATCTTTCGATCATAACTTGAGTTATTTTTGACGGATTTCCGTGATTCTTGTTGTCATGTATTCGTGACTTGACTCTCTATAATATATACCACTTTTTTCACTGTTGAACACGTTTAGAGCAGTCGCATACATGGTTTGTTTAACAGATTGATTTTCTACCGAGGGGGTTTTTGTTGCTTCCGCTAAAAAGTTTAAATCTACCATTCACCCCCCTCTGGTAGCTTTTCACGTGCTCTTCGATTCTACAGAAACACATTCTGATATTCACGTACCACCGGAATATCCTCTATATTAACAGTTTCTGAGTGGGTCAATATTGCAATCTGTTGCCGACTGGCGCCCAGAACTAATGTATGAAGACCGTGCTGTGGGGAGTTGAGTTTAATGTTTCAAGAACTGATGTTGAGAACCTCATTGTGGTAATTCAACCACGACATCCCCAAAATAATGTCGATCTTCAGACCCCCAAGAATAATGAGGGTCATGGGTTATAGTCTATCCCCCAAACAAAGAGGTGCTCAGAAAACAACATCACTTGTTGTAGTGCTGCCCCGGCGAAGATATGAGGTATTGACTCTTTGTAAAAGTAATTTGGAGCGGATGTTGAGCCACAAAAGATTGACTAACAAAGCTAGGTGTGGCACTAGAAACGAACAGAATTGATACCGGTAGCTGATCCAGAGAAAACATCACTGCTAACACGGCTTCTCCTTCCGGAACGTCATCACTCACTGTGTAGTGAATGTCGCCCCTTGTCTGCCCTCTTTTCTGCAGATATAGGTACGAGTCTGAATATTGAAAATAATATGACCCACATCCTTGAATTCCCTCCTGACAATACCTAGCATAATGGCCCATCCGACCACATGTGAAGCACGGATGTCTATCCGGTGCTTCGCTGACCTGTGGTTGGGAGCTAGATACATATAGCTGCAGCGATGGAGCACAAACCACCGTCTGATGCTGCTTCTGCGGAGGTGGTGCAAGTTGTGATACTTGACACCAGCAATCAACCTCTGAGGAGTTAATCATACAGGGGCCTCCATATTTCACCGGATGGCGTTCGGTACACCAACCAATACTTTTGGGGCACATAACATAAAACTCTACATGCAGGGATTAGTAATATAGGAAAAGGACATTGCAATAAAGACACACCTACATCATAATCCTCACTTTCAGTTTTATAGCAGCAGACTAGTATGCCTTAGGCAGCCCTCACATAGGAAGTCCACAATCAAACAAGAAAAGGCTTTCCTCACATGTGGTTATGCCCAAAGTGGAAGATAAACTTAATGAGCTCTACATCTACATCATACATGGTTTCAAGACAATAATAGATCAATGCATCACATTCTTCTGGCTTCTTTCTGTTATTACTAAGTCACGGCGCAGTGAACAAGCGGTACTCAAATAACCGCAAGGGACGGTGATTGCAATCAATAGACACCTGGATAACACGTCACATACACCCACTTTCAGAAGTGTGGTGCGTCACACCTTTCTACTCTGTTGTATGCAGTAACCTTTCAAAGAAAACCCAAATGCCGAACCGGTCCATCCGTAACGGGCAAGAGGTCCCCACATGGGGCGTGTCTGTGCCCACCGGTAGATTTACACCTTGCTACCCTCAACCCACTCCTATAAAATGGTTGGGGAAGCCTCGGCACCCAGGTTAACAGAATACATCAGTTTCCTGGTTTCAATATGCCAGTATGCATCCGGTACTGTACAAACTTGTCTAGCAGGGCCGCACACGGCTCGGTCCTTAACCGACACCAACAGGGCTATGCACATGAGACCTCCGCTCACTGCCTCCTAACCCCCTGCTGGGTCTCAATTTCACATTCATAAGCCATTCTTTCTTTCTTTCTATCCCGTGTGACAACATTCCTATCTCGCGAGTAGATTCCAACCAATCAACTTCTAGCGAGATCCTAAGAACATTAGCATGACGTTCTCTGCTGATCGAGTTGTAAATTACCCAACCCTTCATAGGATTTATAAGTCATGCAAATGGAGTTTCAAGCACCTTAACTATAATGCAAGCATCTCACCCTAGACATAAGTGATACAAATGAAAACTTTGCAAAAGGTACTTAAATGTAAACCAGGGCTTGCCTGGTTGCGAGTCAAAGGAAAAGTTAGCGTCTGGTGGGAGGACTTCCAATGGCTCCGGAGTGTCCTCAACTTCGATCACTATATGATATGCAACAAAATATGTGTATAAGTGCTAATGAATTATAAGAATTTAAACTTCTATTACTAGATACTGCTATTAATATTTCTAAATGTGGCGGACCGGAATCCGCTCATCCAGGATCGCAGAGGGTGGTGCCGCATGATGCGACACCCGACAGCACACATCATAAGAACGATATTGTGTTACATAGAAAACCAACTGAATACGTACAAACTAGTACAAGACTTCAGTTACACACTAGATGTTGGACTACAAAAGCGGAAGCTATGTTTATAAAACTCACACCATCAACCTAGCAAAAGTCGGTTGCCCAGCCCTATGGGCAACCCACACTAGCTGCACTCCTCAGCTAAGCGCGGGCGTGTACGGCTCCCACTCAGCCGTGGTCCCCGACGGAGGGTAGCCCTCGCCGGTGAACTCGTACCCCGAGTCCATGGGATACTCTTCACCTGAAAAACACTTAAGCAGCAACCATGAGCACGATGACTCAACAAGACTTAACCGACTCACCTAGGCATGAAACTATACATGTAGTGTACAACGGACATGGGATGGTAAATTGTAGCAAACGGACATGCCTACACGTTCATCCTTATTTCATCTTTTAGCCACAAGTTAACAGTTCATGAATTTGAAATTTAGTAAGCAATATTTGGTGGAACACATGTAGCAATACAATTATACATAACAGCAGAACTGAATCATAACATTCCATAATTTATCTACGTTACGACGCAGTGAACAAGCGGTACTCATCACCGCGAGGGATGGCAAATCGACTCGATATAGACCTGCAGGGATACCCTAATAGCACATCACGTACACCCACACGCGGAGCTGCACACGGCACGCTCACCCCATGTCGTACGGGACAAGCTTTCACCCAACAGCCCAAACGTTGAACCGGTCGCACCGAAACGACCAGGAGGTTCCCTACACGGAGCATCTCTCTAGGCCCGTTGTCAGATTTCCACCTTGCTGCCCTCAACCTACACCTATAAATCGGTGTGCTATGCTTCGACGACCGGAGGTTTAGGTTACATCGGTTTATCAGGGCCCATATATCCGATATGCCTTCGGTACGTTCAATACTTGTTCAGCAGGGCCGCACACAGATCGGTCCTCAATCGACACAGACAGGGATGCACCCACAAGACTTCCTCTTGCTGCGCCCTAGCCCCTGCCTAGTCTCATTTTCTGTCTAAAGTGATCTCACATCACTCGAACCAATCCCGTGTGTTCCAAAACCTAACTCTCGAGTAGATTCCACTACTCGTCTTGTACCGAAGTTCTTTGAAAATTAAGCACAGCGTATGCTACTTGAGGACTTATACACTACCCTCCCTCTTGTGGGAATAATATGGCTATGCACTTCGGTTTCAATCATCCTACACCTAATGCACATACATACCTCATACTAAGTATATATATAAAGCAAAACTTTGTAAAAACTTGTTAATGCAAACCGGGGCTTGCCTTGTTTCTGCTGGTCAGTGGTTAGGACTTCGTCCGGAAGAAGAAATTCGAGCACTTCCGGGGTTTTCTCGCCTTCAGCGACTACACGTAAACGATATACTATATGTCAATTTAAATGCAATGTCTGAAATTTAATATGAACAGACCATAACTTTAGCTAGCCCTCCCCTTTGGCTCTGAAATGTTTACGGTGGCTTGGTAGGGTCCTAACCAGGGTCTTGACCAAGTTTCATTTGAAACAAAGTTCATTTGAGCTTTGTACAAATTAAAGCCTATTTGGTCATTAGTAGAGCTTCTAAGGAATTCCACGGGTTTTCATGGCTCCAACCATTACTTTATGGAAACTAGAATTTGATATGGTTCTAATGGAATCGGTTTCATGTCATTTGAAGAATTCTAGATGAAGTTTTGACCTAAAGAAGATTTGAGATAATCCGAAAAATGTTTCTGTACATTTTTCTATTTTCTCAGGGCAGTTCAATTAATCAAACCATTAGTGGGACTAAATAAACTTGGATCGGTCTGAAAATTTTACTGTGACTCAAGGATTTTCCAATGAACCTCGCGGCCAAATTTCAGAAATTTTCATGAAGTAATTTTCCAGATAAAATTCCCAACATTTTAAATTTTAGGGAATTAATTCTAGAAAACTATTAAGTTTCATGAGCTGAAATTTGTATTGCTGGAAATTACTCAAAAGGCTGAATTCAGCAAAATTTAGTTCATTAAATTTGGAGCTTCCTAGCAAAAGTTATATGCATTTGAAGTTTGAACCAAATCTGAAAATTCAAATAAAGTTTAAACCGGCTGGTGGGGTCCCCGGGCTATGTGTCAGCACCGCAGCCAAACCATACGAGTTCCACTGAATTTTTCCCACGTAGTCACACGAGATCACGGCCACAACCGATCCGATGTTTAAATGATTTGTCGCTGACACGCGGGACCCACCCGAGTCTTCTTCTTCCTCGGGTTATTTCCTGCCCCCGCGCTGCTATCTCGCCAGGCCCTCACTGCCTCTAGGTTTGCCGCTATGGGAACAGTTTGGTGGGGTCTGCGTGGGCGCTAGGGAACCGGGAACATGCCGGCGACATATGGCGGCCTCGGGAGCGGTCCGGCGCCATTGGCCGGTGGTTCTAGCCCACAAACAGCTCGACTGGTTGGCCCTTGAGCACCCTTGGATGCTAGGAAAGCTCGTCAAGCAAGAATCGGTGCGTGAAAACACCTCCAAATAAGTTCTCACCGTACGCCCGATCGATGCCGCAAGGGTGGAGCTCGAAAAAACAAAAATTGGTCGGTCTACATGGCGTTTACAGCTAGGGCCGTGAAGTAAAGTTGGTCGCCGACTACTCTAGCATCTTTGTACATGATTTGATGAACTCTAAGTTTGGTTTGAGTGCGAATTTTGGGATTCCCTTCCGAGAGGTCCATGGAGCTGTTCCGGGAGAAGAACAGCAAATTCAGCCGCTAGGGTTCACGGCTTGCCCCAATTTTCGGATGGAAGCAGCACCAAGATATGGCGCTCCCGTGGACGTGCTGGGTCAGCCGTGAAAACCTCTGTGAAGAGCTGTCCACGGATGTCCAGTCGCCGGTGTGCCTAGGTCGCCGCGGAGAACTTTGTGGTCTCGGTGTAAGAACAACTCGGCTAGCCTAGTGGTGTGTGGAGAAGATAGCAGAGGACCCTTCAGTACCATTTGTGCTGCTCGAGGCGTTCACGGGAGCGAACTTGATCGTCTCCCAATCAGATTTTTCAGAGATGGCGGCGAGCGACGGCGTCTCTGGTTGAGCGATGAAACAGCGCAGGGGTCCGGGTCTGCAGCGGTCGGGGAGCCTTCGGGAGCAGTCAAATGCGCGGTGCACCAGCCGGGCGTGCACTGGGGAGCTGGCAGCTCGAGCAGTTCGGTGTCGAGCGCTGCGGAGGCCCGGAGAATAGAGCTCGCCCAATGGTTGCTTCACTCAGAAGCTTAACTGACTTGTGGGCCCTTTTCTCCCCTCTAATCCTTTCCCCCCACTTCTGCTTCAAATATCTCAACCACTAAAAATTGAATGGTAGACTTTGGCACCACGTCATGGGGTGAAATTTGAATTACTCAATTTTAAACTGGTTTGGCTAAATTTGCTGCACATTTGAACTGAAATTATAATTTAGTTTTGAATTAATGCAAATTTAGCTGCCGACAAGATGAAGTCCAACGGGGATGAAAATTGGTGGCCTACCTCAGAAAAATGTGCTGGATTTGAATATGAAGACAACTTTTGAATTCAAGTGATGAAAGTGGCTGCAATTTGAATTCACATTCAAATTTGCCCCTTTTTGAAATGTCTCCAAAATTGCCTCAAGAAGTATTGGATTCACATGAAATTTGGCCTGAGCCTTCCCAAGACTATTTAAGGTCTAGGGGTGAGCTCAACCTTTCATGTGTATGTGTATGACTCCTACTTTTTGAAATTAGGGCTTTCCCCTCTAATCACCCCTTTTGATGGTGTTTACTTGCTCTTCACAAGTGTTCATGAGCTATCCACAAAATGAACTGTGGTGTTGTAAGGTGATGAAATGAACACTTTTTCAAGTCACTTCTTGGGCTTTCCCATTTAATTTGCTTTTGGATTTTTCCAGTATATACTAGACTCTCAAAGGATGATTTGAGCAAAATTTAAGAAATTCTTATGGAAGCTTGTGGTCTCCAAAATTCCCACAAGTACAAGGCTTCTCTGAATTTTGATCCCAAATCTGAAGTTTTGACATGGCTAACAGTGGAAGATCTAATTAGAGCAGGTCTCCCTGGTTCTAACAAAATTTGTTTCATAATTTTTCGAGCTACCTACAGGGAGAAATGAAATTTTGAAGTTTATATGAAATCCTGAAGAAGTTTCTGTTTATTTTGGAAATCCAAATGAAGGCTGAACTTTGGATCAGAGTTTAGCCTAGCAAATTTACACCAATGAAGATCAAATTTTTACAGGAGATCGCTAGGGTTATGAAGGATCTTGTGGCCAAATTTGAGGAAATTCCATAACAGGGATCTTTTGGAAATAATTCCCAATGATTTAAATTTGATGAATTTTGGATAAAATTCCAGAGAAATTCAGACCAAATTCTCTGAATTTTTGCAAAGTACTGACTGAGAAGAATTCAACAAAATTTGTTTCATAAATTTTGGACATTCCTACAAAAAGTTATGGGGTTTCAAAGTTTGACCTAAATCTGAAATTCGGGAAAAGTTTAAACTCTGTTTGTGGACCCCACTATCTAAATCGGTCCTCTGAGCTCGCGGCCACAATGCAGCCCACGGGGTTCCACCTGCGCAGCCGAACAAAATCCCATCCACAAACTGATCCCCGTGGAGTAAACAGAGGCTGACCAGTGGGACCCTCCCCCTTCATCAACCTCCCGCCACCCGCTCTATCCCGCGGCAGCGCACTCCGGCGAGGCTCGCCGCCCGTCGCTCCGCCGCTCGGAACATGCTCAAACTTGCCGCCTGGGCCCATGTTCGCACGCGAAACACTCTAAGGGGGTCGCCTAGGGTTGGATATGGCCAGAAACTATATCGCGACGGTGACAGCGGCGCTTAGGGTTCCGGCGATGTTGTTCTCGTGCTATGGTGCACCAACTGGACCAGGATTTTCTCGGAGAGCACCAGTGGAATATGGGAAACACGAAATGAAGAAGCTTGGAAGCTCAAACTGTCAGCAAACCCACTCTCGACGGTGAACCGAGGGGTCTTGCGGTGGCGGCGAGGAAAACGGTGATAACTCAATCGATGCACCTTTCTTGTGTATGGAAGTGGAGGTGAGACCGGCCGTGGCGTGGTATCCACGGTGAACCGATCGTAGTTTCGCCGAGGCACCTCAGAGCATCGGCGCCAAATCCTACTTTGCACGTAGCAGGAGCTATAAACCTTGGGTTTGAGAACGGTGGATACTAGAGCATTCCCTCACGCTTCATTTTGCTGCTTGGAGCTCGATCACCCGAGCTCAGGCGGCTGTGCGCGAGGGAAAAAAAACAGAGAGCGGCACCGGTGACTGTTCTTCGTGGAAGAGAACAGAGAAAGCTGCGAGCGAGCGAGAGAAGCAAAAAAGAACTTCGGTGCTGTGGCTGTGGCATGTTGAAATTATCAAGCAACCGAGGAAACAAGAGGTGGCACCGGGACTCATCTGGCGGGGCTCAGCGCCGGGAGCTGGCGAGCGCTTGGTGAACGGCCAAAGGAAAGAGAGTCAGTTTGCAATTGAGAGTAGCTGACATGTGGACCCCATTCCACAAAATAGCTGTTGATATTTTCCTCCAAATTAAACACTTCGCTTCCTCTCAAAGTTTTTTGTTTGAATTTGACCTCCCCTGAATTCATTTCCGGTTGGAAGTTTCAATTACAATTGGGTTTTTGAATTTGAATCAACATTTGATTTTCTTCCCTTTTATTGATTCAAAACCATAGCAAACTAAACCCAAATAATCTGAATTTCGGAATGGATACTATGTCAAATGTGGAGAACACATTCGTGAACCCATTTTACAATTTTGGAGAAGTTTGAATTTGGAACTGAAATTTGAATTCAGGTTTGGGGGCTTCCTCTCTTAATTCCAAACAAATATTAAAACCTATCCAAAAGAGCTGAAATTTTAAAGGATTAATATTTCGATTATGGAGTCCTAATTTATGAATTTATATCTCCATGTTTGGAAGTTTTTGAGAAGTTTGAATCATCACTTTGAATTCACACTGATATAATTCAAAGTTTTAATTCCCCTCATTTTTCCTAAGTGTGAATGTGCTGAATTTCTTGCTAGCACTTTTGGGGATTTTACATCTCTACTCGTCGAGTTGTAAACTACCCAACCCTCCATCGGATTTAAAGGTCATGCAAGTGGGGTTTCAATCACCTTAACTCTAATGCAAGCATTTCACCCTAGACATAAGTGATACAAATGAAAACTTTGCAAAAGGTAATTAAATGCAAACCGGGGCTTGCCTGGTTGCGAGTTAAACGGGAAGTTAGCTTCTGGTGGAAGGACCTCCAACGGCTCTGGAGTGTCCTCAACTTCGGTAACTATATGTTATGCAACAAAATATGTGTATAAGTGCTAATGATTTATAAGAATTAAACTTCTATTACTAGCTACTGCTATTAAGGTTTCTTAATTGGCTTTGGATTTTTCTAGTGGACACTAGACTCTATAAGGATGACCTGATCAAAATTTGGAGAAGTTTCATGGAAGCTTGTGGTCTCCAAAATTCTCACAAGTACAAGGCTTCTCTAAATTGTGATCCCAAATTTGAAGTTTTGACATGGTTAACAGTGGAATATCTAATTAGAAAAAGTCTCACTGGTTATAACAAAGTTTGTTTCATAATTTTGCGAGCTACCTACAAGGAGAAATGGAATTTTGAAGTTGATAGGAAATGCTGGAAAAGTTTCTGTTTATTTTGGAAATTCCAAATGAAGGCTGAACTTTGGATCGGAGTTTAGCCTAGCAATTGTACTCCAATGAAGCTCAAATTTTGAAAGGAGATCACTAATGTTATGAAGAACCTTCCAGCCAAATGTGAGGAAATTCCATAACAGGGATCTTCTGGAATTCCAAAATTTTTAAATTTGATGAATTATGGAGAAAATTTCAAACATATTCAGACCAAATTCTCTGCATTTCTACAAAGCACTGACTGATAGGAATTCAACAAAATTTGTTTCAAAAATTTTGGACATTCCTAGTAAAAGTTATGGGGTTTCAAAGTTTGACCTAAATCCGAAATTCGGGAAAAGTTTAAACTCGGTTTGTGAGCCCCACTGTTTGAACTGGGCCACTGAGCTCGCGGTCACACCGCAGCCCACGGGGTTCCACCTGCGCAGCCATACCAAATCCCAGCCGCAAACTGATCCCTGGGAGGAAACAGAGGCTGACTGGTGGGACCCTCCCCCTTCGTCAACCTCCTGCCACCCACGCTATCCCGCGGCGGTGCACTCTGGCGAGGCTTGCCGCCCGTCGCTCCACCGCTCGGAACTTGCTCAAACTTTCCTCCTGGGCCTAAGTTCACACAGGGAACACTCTGAGGGGGTCGGCTAGGGTTGGAGATGGCCCAAAACTATCCCCCGACAGTGACAGCGGCGCTTAGGGTTCCGGCGATGTTATTCTCACTCTATGGTGCACCAACTCGACCATGGTTTGCTCGGAGAGCACCAGTGGAACATGGGAAACACGAAATGAAGAAGCTTGGAAGCTCAAACCGCTGGCAAATCCACTCTCGACGGTGAGCCGAGGGGTCTTGCGATGGCGCGAGGAAAACGGCGATAACTCAGCCGATTCTCAATGGTTTTCATTGCTTCTTCTTCGAGGACGGCCGCTAGGATGTGAGGAAACTACATGCTAACGAGCTCGATCGGTGGTAGCACGTGTAGATAGAATTTGGGTGTAGACCGAGCTCGGTGGAGTAACACTAGGTTTCAGGAAACCCTAAAATTCATGCTACCGAATTGATCAATCGACAAACGGTTTGCTGCTACACGTTCTAGGGATGCAAACGCACCTCTTTCATGTAGGGAAGTGTAGACGATGATGGATGCAGCTCCCTGTAAATGAGCCGATTGGTTCCGCCGCGAGCACTTCGGAGTAGCGGTGCGACTTTTGTTTTTCAGGCGCCAATGAGCCGGGAACTTCAAAACAGAGCTGGGAGGATGATTGTGCAAGGCCTTGCGCTTCTTTGTGGTGTTGGAAGCTCGAGAAACCGGAGCTCGGACGGTTGTGGGCAAGCCGAACAGAGAGCGCAGCGCCGGTGCGTGCTCTTTACAGGATAGAACGGAGAGAGCTGCGAGCGAGCGAGAAAAGCGAAGAGGGACTTTGGTGCTTTGGCTGTGGCGTGTTGAAATGATCAAGTGACCGAGGAAACAGGAGGTGGCGCCGGGACTCATCGGGCAGGGTTCAGCGCCGGGAGCTGGCGCTCGCTCAGTGATCGACCGAAGTAAAACAGAGGCAGGTTGAAGCTAAGGTGGCTGACATGTGGACCCCATCCCACCTAATAAAGTCACTGATATTTTCTTCCCCTCTTCCAAATAAAAAACCTTGCTTCACCTCAAAGTCATGGTTTGGATTTTTGGAAATTGAAATGGATTGAATTCTGATGGGGAATTTTAACTGCACTTGGTTATTTGAATTTGAATTTGGATTTGAATCTTCCTCCTTCCATTTCTCCAAATTCATAGCAAACCAAACTCAAATAATCTTAATTTTTGCATGGATGCTAATTCAGATGTGGGGAACAAATTTTGAAACCAAATCTGCAGGTTGAGAAAGTTGGAATTTGAAACTGAAATTTAAATTCAGATTTGAAGGCTTCCTCTTTTAATTCCAAACAAATATTAAAACCCCTCTAAATGAGCTGAAATTTGGATGGCCTAATATTTGGGTTATGGAGAACAACATTTTTAGTTTAGATCCGCATGTTTGGAAATCTTTGAGATTTGAATCAGCACTTTGAACTCAACCCGTTATAATTCAAAGTTTTAATTCCCCATATTTTTCCTAAGTGTGAATGTGCTAAATTTATTGCTAGCACTTTTGGGGACTTTACATCCCTCCCCCCTTAAAAAGAATCTCATCCCGAGATTCCAAAAGAAAAGCAAAGTGGGGGAAACTTTACTGGGTATACGATGATAGCAAGTCCGGATAATTTGCTTGTAGATAGTCCTCGCTTTTCCATGTCGCTTCCTAAGCAGTATGGTTACTCGACAAGACCGTGTAAAACCATAAGGTACAGTTTCTTATGGTGCAAGTATTTTCATCGATAATCCAGATCGGATACTCCGAGTATGTGAGGTCCGGTTGAAGAGTTCCATGTCTTCTGGGCGGATTTCAGCCGAGGGCTTGAGGCATTCCCTCAGCTGAGAGATGTGGAATACGTTGTGAATTCCCGCGAGTGACGCTGGTAACTCCATGTGATAGGCCACGGGTCCGCATTTCTCAATGACGGTGAACGGACCGATGAATCGCGGAGCAAGCTTTCCTTTTACTCTGAACCGATGAACCCATTCATCGGAGACACACGGACGTAAACATGGTCTCCGATGTCGAAGTGGAGAGGACGTAGTCTTTATCCGCATAAATCTTCTGACGAGAGAGCAGCCTTGAGGTTGACTTGTATTACTTGCACCCGTTCTTCGGCCTCATTCACAAGCTCGATACCGTATATGACTCGCTCGCCGGACTCAAACCAGTTGAGTGGTGTACGACATTTCCGGCCGTAGAGAGCTTCATACGCCGTCATCTTGATGCGAGCTTTATAACGATTGTTATATGAAAACTCCGCCAAATGTAAATGATTGTCCCAGTTTTTACCGTGGTGGATGGCACAAGCGCGTAGCATATCTTCAAGCACTTGATTCACCCGTTCAGTTTGACCATCCATCTGCGGGTGATACACGGAGCTTCAGATCAGTTTAGTCCCCAATGACGCGTGCAGCTGTTCCCAAAATCAAGCGATGAACAGCGCACGGTGATCTGAAATAATTGTCCGAGGAAGACCATGCAAGCACAAGATCCTTGCAATATACAGCTCCGCATATTTATTGGCCACGTACTTTGTATGTACGGGAATAAAATGAGACAACTTGGTTAGTCGATCGACTATCACCCGAATCGAATCATGTTTGTGGGAGGTAAAAGGTAACCCAATTATAAGTCCATGCTAATATCCTCCCACTTCCACGCCGGAATGTTCAATGGTTGCAGCTGTCTGGCTTTACGCATATGGTCGGCTTTCACCTGCCAACACGTATCGCATTCAGATAATTACTTTGTGATTTCTCTTTTCATCCGTGTCTGTGACACCCCTGTTCTGAGAGAGAACCTCTCGGATCTGAGACTGATGCATATGTGTGCCCAGGATGTTCATCACACATATACTTCACAAACTGAATTCAGAATATATATAACCATGAATGAACAGGGTTTTATTACAAAGTCTCATGAGTTTCAAGACTCATGCTAGCAGCGGAAGTATTAATCTAGCAGCGGAAGTCTTATTCTAGCAGCGGAAGTCTTTATTCTTGCAGCGGAAGTCTTCTAAACTATTGCGGAAGCAAACTAAGCAGCAGCAGCGGCTCCATCTCTACTCCATCCCCACAGGCAAGGTTGAGGACAGATTACACACCTAATACTCCACGGGGTCTTCATAGTGCTCCTCTCCTGTTGCTGATGATGAAGTAATAATGCAAGTTTGAGTACATGACGTACTCAGCAAGTGTGGGAAAATATGATATGTAGCTCACAGAAAGGAAGGTATAAAAAGGCTTGTTTCATAAAAGCAATGTTTATTTCACAAACCACGATAAAAACAGCAACTTAGCTTTAAGTGAATGTAATCCCAACATGTATTTAAACATTAACATACCTCCATTATAATTCATCTCTTTTCATGTCCCAACCAGATATTAATCTTTCTCAACTTTGCTCATGAATACCATCTCGTATTCACCATCTCACCAATACCATCTCGTATTCATTACCATCTCATCTCATAATCAATTCCGTCTCATTCCGAGACCAAATCTCGTTGCCATGACTCAACAGCCATGCAACCAATCTCATTACCCGGACTCAACAGTCCCAAAAAACAAATCCAAAGACCAAACCATAACCAAATGAAATCATCGAAAACCATCCCAACTAATCATGTGAGCTGTTAAGCTCGGCTATCATGATAGTTTTAGACTCTGCAGAGCTTGCACCACTTTACCCACAAGTTTGTGATTTTGTCACCCGTCGGCGACTGCAGAACCTCCATTGTACTAGTACACAACCGTCGGTGTATGGCCAAGAGATCACAAAATAGCCTTTACAAAGGGCTACTAGATGTATGGACTCACTAAGTTTTCACCGGCAGGCTAGAATCTCCAATTCTCCCACCCACAGGCCCCCTCTTGTGCCATGCAAGTGCCAGGGCAGTCCTCACTCGACTTCCATTCCCTGCGCCTTCCACGGTCCATAACAATCTAGCAACTTACCTAATTAGTCAGCTAAGCCGCACCCATATTTGGCCTTGTGGTGGCACTGTTATCCTGGCATGGCTGGCATGAACCGGTCCTTAGATCTACAGCAAGTAAACCACCATCTCATTCTACCACTTCCACAAAACCAGGCTTGCCTAGATCTCCCTCCGATTCATGTTCATTAACATCGTATTCTCATTATTCATACAAGTGCAGTTAGCTAGACACATCTACCTCGCTTCCCGTATCCCATGGACTCAGCAAAGCATAAAAACAAAAACCATACCTGACTCATAAACTTCCCTGGTGACAAGGGTGGTTTGAAAAAACTAGTAAACTCCTATGAAAGGGTTTCCCATCAATTTGACTCAGCACACACACCTTTTCGCAAACAAAACAGTTTTCTAAAATATGGGATCAATATGGTCAAGGAGCACTTGCCTTGTTCTTGCGGTTCATGTTGCTCAAATTCTTGCTGTTGTAGTCCGTCATAGGTAGCTCCCTAAGCTTGTCCTTCTATTCGCGATCAAGCACATACAAGATTCATAGCAATCTATCATCATGCACAAACTCTACCTTAAGATGCAATGATGCATATGCATGTTAATCCTATAATGTAGTTTTGTTTGTACGTGTTCTTGCATGGCTTGCATGGGTTTTACGATGAGCAAAGGTGTAAGGATCAATTGTGGACGTGGCGATGATCTCGTCACAAGATCTAAATCAAACCGATCAACACGTGTTCTGTCCACGAAAAATCTTCTGTTCGAAAGGATCGAAGAACAGATGCAAAGAAAACGCGATGATGTCCTAAGGTGGTATTAGAGACCTACTTCACTTCCTTTGATCCTTCCTCTAGCAAAAACAGATCGTCGGCTCTCCATCGGCAATGGTGATTGTGTCTGGCTTCGTCGGCGATCTTCTCCGGTGGTCAACTCCAGCGAAGGGGTTTAGCTAGGCGAGTTTGGGGCTAGGGCTTCCAAGTTGTCGGCTTAGAAAAGATGTTACGACCAAGGGGTTGTTTCGGGTTCTATTTATAATCGGGAAGAGAAGAGTCCTAATCTGATCGGATTTTTAATAAGAGTCCTATTCAAATTGTTTTTGAATCATAACAACTTATCTCTAGTTGATTCGGTGCAGTAGCAACGTGGAATTCTTGTCGGTTTCCTCGCGTACCAGTATTCCCACGAATACAGGAGCAAAAACCGCTTCAGATCTCATCACCTCCGCGGTGATGATCTCCGGAGGCTACACGTGTTCTGCGTGAACCTGGGCTCCCTTTTCCGCAGAGACCAGCTCCGGTTGTGCCGCGTGTCAGGCGTGCGAGACCTCCCTCTTCCTCAGAGGCGAGCTCCGCGTGCGCCACGCATCCTGGTGGGCGGGACTCTCTCTCTCTCCAGAGGCGAGCTTCCCGTGCGCCACGTGTCTGGTGGGTCGGGACCTCCCCTCTCAACAGAGGCGAGCTCCACGAACGCCACATGTCAGTTCCGGACCTCCCCTCTCTTCGGAGGTGAGCTCCGATAGTGCCACGTGTCCAGTAGCGCCAGACTTCTTTTCTCCTCAGAGACAAGCTCCGAGGTTGACATGTGTCCAACAGTGATGGACCCCCCGGAGGTGGGCTCCAAGGGTGACACGTGTCCGGTAGGACCGGACCTCTCGGAGGTGAGCTCCGAGAGCGACACGTGTCCCGTGCGGCTGGTCCTCTTTCTTCCGCAGTGACTAGCTCCGGAGGTGACACGTGTCCTGCGGGGCTGACCTCGCTCCTCCGCAGAGGCTAGCTCTGGGGGCAACAAGTGTCCCACGGGGTCGGACCATGCCCCTTTTGCAGAAACGAGCGCCGAGCCTGCCACGTAGCCAGTTAGCGGCGGGCCTCTCCCCCTCTGCAGGGATGAGCTCTGGACGCGCAACGTGGCCAGCGGGCCGCAGGAGTTGTCTTCAGCACTCTCGGTAAACTAGAATTTGCTCTTTTTGGCTACCTTTTTGATTCTTTCTTTGTTTCTATTTATTAAAAAAATGTTTTTCTACATAAACTATGAATACATGCAGAAATCGAAAATGAGTGTGTCACAAATCTACCCCCCCTTAAATTGAATTTTGCCCTCGAGATTCGTTAGTAGAGAATAGATGAGGGAATTCTGTCTTTGAGGTCTTCTTCACGCTCCCATGTGGGTAGTAAGGCATCTTTTATTTTCCCTCTTGCTCGATCTCTCGGATCTTGCTCTCAACCACTATGGCTTTGTCAACTAGCTTCAGGAAGCTCGCATAGTCATTGTTGAGAAGCTGAACCTGGATCTCATTGTTCAACCCTCTCATGAACAGGTACTGCTTCTGTTGGTCCGAGTTGACATCTTCAGGGGCATATCGTGACAGTTGCGTGAGCTTGTTGAGGTACTCATTCACGCTCTTCTGTCCTTGGCGGAGACCTTCAAACTATTGTCTTTTGAGCATCAATACTCCAGTAGGGATGTAATGAGAGCGAAAACTCTCCTTGAACTCCGTCCAAGTAATAGTCTCCAGGTCGACATGAGCATTGCAAAGGGCAACCCACCAATCAGCGGCAGCTCCCATAAGTTGGTCCGGTGCAAAGATAACTTTCTCTCGGTCATTGCACTGAACTATGGCAAGCTTCTTCTCCATGGATTTCAACCAATCGTCGGCCTCCATGGGATCAATAGCTTGAGCAAAGGTGGGTGGTCGAGTCCTCATGAACTCTCCCAGTCAGTTGTGAGCCGGCGGGGGTGGCGGTGGTGGTGGCGGTGGTGGAGGAACGGGGTTATTGTTGTTGGCTTGCAGCTGACCCAAAGTTTGGATCATAGTTTGCATAAGCTGGTTCTGCATAGCTATCAACCGTTCCAGATTGTTTGCACCAGCTCTGGGGTTGTCATTCTCAGGAACTTAGACGTGATCATCCTCTTGGTTGCCACGGACGTTCCTCCCTTGACGGCTGGCGTTTCCTCTCACCATCTTTGAGTAGAATAGGGGTTAGAAGTTTAGAGTGATCCCTCCCAACTATATGCATCAAGGCGGATGGACTATATATCGTCCTTTATGAGAATGTGAACAAGTGTCGAAGCATCTCACACCTCTCTACTATGTGTGGATATGGAAAACACTGAAACGTCCCACAACTCACATTAAGCACACAAGCACAAACAATCATCACAGAGTTAAGCACACAACTCCTATTCAAGGCTTACTCAATGGGGGGTCCTATAGGGTTTTTGGGATGATTCCAATTTGTGATTTCACCCAATGTCAAGGTGGTTCCAATGCCAATCTATGCATTTACCCTAAGCTTGTATCCTGTGGCTTCTAATACCAATCTGTTACTAGGGTGCGTCCTACAGTCAACGTGGTTCAGCTACCAATCTGTGATCAATCTAGGCTTGTGACATACAATCAACCATGGTAGCTTGATACTAATCTGTGGATTGTACCAATCTGTGACTAGGCATGGCAGCTCTAATATAAATCTGTCATTTCAATCTAGGCGTGTGACCTACGATCAACCCGTGGTAGGTTGATACCAATCTGTGACCTATCTAGGTGTGTGATCTATGATCAACCCGTGACAGGTTGATACCAATTTGTGTTTTCTATCTAGGCGTGTGACCTACCGTCAGCCGTGGCTCTGATACCAATCTGTGACGCCCCTGTTCTGAGAGGGAACCTCTCGGAACTGAGACTGATGCATATGTGTGCCCAGGATGTTAATCACACATATACTTCACAAACTGAATTCAGAATATATATAACTACGAATGAACAACGTTTTATTACAAAGTCTCATGAGTTTCAAAACTCATGCTAGCAGCGGAAGTCTTAATCTAGCAGCGGAAGTCTTATTCTAGCAGCGGAAGTCTTCTAAACTATTGCGGAAGCAAACTAAGCAGCAACATCGGCTCCATCTCTACTCCATCCCCACAGGCAAGGTTGAGGACAGATTACACGCCTAATACTCCATGGGGTCTTTATAGTGCTCCTCTCCTGTTGCTGATGATGAAGTAACAATACAAGTTTGAGGACATGACGTACTCAGCAAGTGCGGGAAAATATGATATGTAGCTCACAGCAAGGAAGGTATAAAAAGGCTTATTGCGTAAAAGCAAAGTTTATTTCACAAACCACGATAAAAACAGCAACTTAGCTTTAAGTGAATGTAATCGTAACATGTATTTAAATATTAACATACCTCCATTATGATTCATCCCTTTTCATGTCTCAACCAGACATTAATTTTCTCAACTTTTCTCATGAATACCATCTTGTATTCACTACCATCTCATGAATACCATTTTGTATTCACTACCATTTCATCTCATAATCAATTCTGTCTCATTCGGAGACCAAATCCCGTTGCCACGACTCAACAGTCATGCAACCAATCTCATTACCCGGACTCAACAGTCCCAAAAAACAAATCCAAAGACCAAACCATAACCAAACAAAACCATCCCAAATACCATCCCAACTAATCATGTGAGTTGTCTAGGTGCTCGTGACCATAATCTTGGCTATCATGATAGTTTTAAACTCTGCAGAGTTTGCACCACTTTACCCACAAGTTTGTGATTTCGTCACCCGTCGACGACTGCAGAACCTCCATTATACCAGTACACAACCGTCGGTGTATGACCAAGAGATCACAAAATAGCCTTTACAAAGAGGCTACTAGATGTATGGACTTACTAAGGTTTCACCGGCAGGCTAGAATCTCCAATTCTCCCAACCATGGGCCCCCTCTTGTGCCATGCAAGTCCCAGGGCAGTCCTCACTCGACTTCCATTCCTCGCGCCTTCCACGGTCCATAACAATCTAGCAACTTATCTTATTAGTCAACTAAGCCGCACCCATATTTGGCCTTGTGGTGGCACAGTTATCCTGGCATGGCTGGCATGAACCGGTCCTTAGATCTACGGTAAGTAAACCACCATCTCATTCTACCACTTCCATAAAACCAGGCTTCCCTAGATCTCTCTCCGATTCATGTTCATTAACATCAAATTCTCATTATTCATACGATTGCAGTTAGCTAGACACATCTACCTCGCATCCCGTATCCCATGGACTCAGCGAAGCATAAAAACAAAAAACCATACACGACTCATAAACTTCCCTGGTGACAAGGGTGGTTTGACAAAGCTAGTAAACTCCTATGAAAGGGTTTCCCATCAATTTGAGTCAGCACACACACCTTTTCGCAAACAAAACTGTTTTCCAAAATATAGGATCAATATGGTCAAGGAGCACTTGCCTTGTTCTTGCGGTTCCTGTTGCTCAAATTCTTGCTGTTGTTGTCCGTCGTAGGTAGCTCCCTGAGCTTGTCCTTCTATTCGCGATCAAGCACATACAAGATTCATAGCAATCAATCATCAAGAACAAACTCTACCTTAAGATGCAATGATGCATATGCATGTTAATCCTATGATGTAGTTTAGTTTGTACGTGTTCTTGCATGGCTTGCATGGGTTTTACGATGAGCAAAGGTGTAAGGATCAATTGTGGACGTGGCGATGATCTCGTCACAAGATCTAGATCAAACCGATCAACATGTGATCTGTCCACAAAAAAGCTTCTGTTCGAAAGGATTGACGAACAGATGCAAAGAAAACACGATGATGTCGTAAGGTGGTATTGGAGACCTACCTCACTTCCTTCGGTCCTTCCTCTAGCAAAAACAGATCGTCAACTCTCCTCCGGCGATGGTGATCATGTCTGGCTTCGTCGGCGATCTTCTCCGGTGGTCAACTCCAGTGAAGGGGTTTAGCTTGGCGAATTTGGGACTAGGGCTTCCAAGTTGTCGGCTTAGAAAAGATGTTACGACCAAGGGGTTGTTTCGGGTTCTATTTATAATCGGGAAGAGAAGAGTCCTAATATGATCGGAATTGGAATAAGAGTCCTATTCAAATTGTTTTTGAATCTTAACAACTTATCTCTAGGTTATTCTGTGGGGACCACCCCGTGGTTCACCCACTCCAGGATCGCATAGGGTGGTGCCGTGCGATGCGGCACCCAACAGCACACACGAAAAGAATTTAAGGACAACATACAAACTTTTATTTGATATAAAACAGCAGAAGTCTTTGTACAAAAGCTTAACTATACAGCGGAAGTATGTACATAGCTACTCTCTACTATCTACGCAAAAGTGCAGCCGTCCAGCCCGGGGACGCTACACATTAGCAGCATGGAACTGGAGATCACGGCGGCGTGCAGGGCTCCAGCTCGGCCATGTACCCCGACGGGGGCATCGCCTCGTCTTCGGAACCTTCCTCGTAACTCTCACCTGCACACAGCTCAAAATATTGCAACCCTGAGCACGATGGCTCAGCAAGGCTTAACCGACAACCCTAGGCATAGAACTCTACATGCAAGGATGTGTAAGATAGGAAAAATGACTTTGCAATAAAGACACGCCTACATGTTGATCCTTACTTTTAGTTTTATAGCAACAGTTTATTGAGCCTTAGGCAGCCCTCACATTGGAAGTCCACAATCAAATAAGAAACGCTTTCCTCCGATGTGGTGATCCCAAAGTAGAATATAAACTTAATTAGCTCTATAACTACAGCATACAAGGTTTCAAGACATTAATAGTACAATACAGCATATTCAGTTAGCTTATTTAACTTCTTACTATGTCACAGTGCAGAGAACAAGCGGGTACTCAAATAACCGTGAGGGACGGTGATTGCAATCAAGACACACCCGGATAACACGTTGCATACACCCACATTCAGAAGTGTGATTCGACACCCCTTCCTACTCTGTTGTATGCAACAACCTTTCAAAGGCAACCCAAATGCCGAACCGGTCCATCTGTAACAGGCAGGAGGTCCCCGCGTGGTGCGTGACTGTGCCCACCGGCAGATTTACACCTTGCTACCCTCAACCCACTCCTATTTACGGTTGGGTAAGCCTCAGCACCCAGGTTAACCAATTACATCGGTTTCCTGGTTCCCATATGCCAGTATGCATCCGGTACTGTTCGATACTTGTCCAGCAGGGCCGTACACGGACGGTCCTCAATCGACACCAACAGGGCTAAGCACGTGAGACCTCCACTCACTGCATCCTATCCCCCCCCTGCTAGGTCTCATTTTCACCATTAAGCCGTTCTCTTCCTTTTCTCATCCCGTGTAACAAATACCTATCTCGCGAGTAGCTTCGAACCACTCGACTTCTACCGAGATCCTAAGCAAATTAGCAGCGCCTTGTCTACTCGTCGGTTCTGTAAGCTACCCAACCCTTCATAGGATTTAAAAGGTTATGCAAGTGGGGTTTCGATCACCCTAACTCTAATGCAAACATTCACCCTAGACACAAGTGATACAAATAAAGAATTTACAAAAGTACTTAAATGCAAACCGGGGCTTGCCTGGTTGCGAGTTAAATGGGAAGTCAGCTTCTGGTGGGAGGACGTCCAAGGGCTCCGGTGCGTCCTCATCTTCGGTCACTATTATGAAATGTAACAAAATATATGTGTAAGCATTAAGGACTTATAAGAACTGAATTTCTATTCATAGCTACTGCTATTTAGGATCCTTAATTGGCTTTGGAATTTTTACAGTGGATACTAGACTCTCTAAGGATGATCTGAGCAAAATTTGGAGAAATGTCGTTGCACATTGTGGTCTCCAAAATCCCCACAAGCACAAGGCTTCTCTGAATTTTTGATCCTAGATCAGGAGCTTTGACATAGCTAATAGTGGAAGATCTGATTAGGGTAAGCCTCCATGGTTCTAACAAAATTGGTTTCACCATTTTTGGAGCTACCAACAGAGAGATATGAATTTTTGAAGATGGACAGGAGTTCTGAAAAAGTTTCTGTTTAAATTTGAATTTTTAAATAAAGGCTGAACTTTGGAAGGAAATTTAGCCTAGCAAATTAACTCCAATGAAGAAATTTTTACTGGAGATCTGTAACTATGAAAATGATTAGCTGGCAAAATTTGAGAATATTTCATAAAGAATTGCTCCTGTAATAAATCCCTAAAGGATTTAATAAAAACAATTCTACAGAAATTTATGGGCATTTTCATAGCAAGCAAATTGTTCCTCTGTGAAGTACTCCTCCTAAGGATTCCAATAAAATTGGTCCCATCCTTTTTGGAGTTTTATACATAAAGTTATGGGTCTCCAAAGTTTGAACTGTATTAGGAAAATCTGGAATTGTTTAAATTCCGTCTATGGGCCCCACCCGTCAGCTCTCTCTCCTTCCTCGCACCAAACAGAGGAGCCCGCGGTGCTGCTCCGGCGAGGTTGGCGGGAAGGGCTTTCCTGGCCATTTCCCGGGCCCAAACTGGCCGCTCCTCCATTATTGACCGTGCTGAACACTCTGGGAGGGCTGCCGGCGGCCGTAGCTCACCGGAAACCACCGCGCACCGGTGACAGCAGGGTTTTGAACTCCGGCGAGGTCGGGAACCATCATCCCTGCACCAAATGATCGGTTCTCGGGCTCTAGAGCACCAGTGGAACATGTAGAAGCTCGACAGGGAGCCTAAACTGATCGAGGATCGCGGTAACCCTATCGGCACCGTGCGCCTGATGTGGTCTGGCAGTGCGCCATGATCAAGACATGGAAATTCTCCCTATACACCCCATATCTAGGTCTAAGATCGAGGGAGGAAGTGCGCCAAGTAGTTAGGAAGCTTTGTGCACAGTTTGAATCAACGAGAACATGAATTAACGTAGAATTAGGCAAATTCCTACCTCGGGGTCAGTTGGTACTGCCCGGGAGAAAAACCCGAAATTCTTTTGCTGTGATCAACGTCCAGGACTGAGCTTTGGGCTCGAGCAGCTGGGGTCGAGGATGCACTGAGAGGCTTACTTGTTTTGGCGTGATCTTGCTTGGGGTGAGCTGTCCACGGCGACCTCTCTCGGGTTTTCAGTGTTCACCCGAGAACCGTGGCTACTTTGCCAATTTCCGGTGCAATCGAGCTCGGGACAGGAAAGGAGAGAGGCCGGATAGCTAGAGCACTGGTGGGCGCAGCTCTTCGCTGTTGGGCGCTCGAGCAACCGAGCTCAGTGGCTGTGGCGTGTTCGGGAGGAAACGGCGGCGGTGTTCTGGGCAAAAGAAAGCGGCTGAGGCGCGAGTTATAGCTGAGGGATAGCGAAACAGCTCCGGTGCACCCCTCGCCATGATCCAGCCGAGCAAACCCAGGCAGCAGGAGGTGGCGCGGTGCTCTCACTCGGGCGTGGGTTCAACCGGGATCTGCACGCTCCCGCTGTTCGACAGCCGTCGGCTAAGGCGGCAGCACTTGTGTGTGGCTGACAAAGGGGTCCCACCACTCCTAATTCCTATCCAATTTTCCACTAATTTTTCTCCCCCAGTAACTAGACATTTAAGGCTATACTTTCACCCCAAGTCATGGTTTAAACTTACTGAATTCAAATAGTTTGAATTCGGGTGTGAGGTTTGAATTGGGTTTGGTTATTTGAATTTGAAAAGGAATTTGAATTCTCCATTTTGTGGTGATCCAAAAACATAGCAAACCAACTCCAAAGTTTATGATTTTTGGCGTGGATGCTAATTCAAATGTGAAGAACACATTTGTGGAACCAAATTTGCAAATTGATGGAATTGGAGTTTGAAACTGAATTTGAAATTCAGATTAGAGGGCTTCTCCTTTTAATCCCAAACAAATATTGAAACTCCTCCAAGTGAGCTGAACTTTGGAAGGGTGAATATTTGGATTATGAAGATCCAAGTTATGAATTTAGATCTCCATGTTTGGAAGTTTTTGGGAAGTTTGAATCCTCACTTTGAACCTACACCGTTATAATTCAATGTTTTAATTCCCCTCATTTTTCCTAAGTGTACATGAGCTGAAACTTCTTGCTACCACTTTTTGGGGATTTTACATCCCTCCCCCCTTAAAAAGAATCTCGTCCCGAGATTCCAAAGGAAAAGCAAAGTTGAGAAACTTTACTGGGTATATGATGATAGAAAGTCCGGATAATTCGTTCGTAGATATTCCTCGCTTTCCCAAGTCGTCTGATCAGCGGTATGGTTGCTCCACAAGATCTTGTAGAACCATAAGGTCCGGTTTCTTGTGGCACGAGTCTTTTCATCAATAATCCGGATTGGATACTCCACGTACGTGAGGTCCGGTTGAAGAACTTCTATGTCTTCAGTGCGGATTTCAGCTGAGGGTTTGAGGCACTTCCTCAGCTGAGAGATATGGAAGACGTTGTAAATCCCTGCGAGTGACGCCGGTAACTCCAGGCGATAGGCCACGGGTCCGCATCTTTCAACGACGGTGAACGGACCAATGAACCGCGGTGCCAGTTTACCCTTCATCCCGAAACGATGAACTCCCTTCATCGGAGACACATGGACATAAATATGGTCCCCGATGTTGAAGTGGAGAGGGCAGCGTCTTTTGTCCGCATAGCTCTTCTGACGAGATTGAGTGGCCTTGAGATTGGCTTGGATTGCTCGCACTCGTTCTTCAGCTTCATTCACAAGTTGAATGCTGTAGATGACTCGCTCGCCGGACTCGCACCAGTTGAGGGGTGTGCGACATTTCCGGCCATAGAGAGCTTCATACGGCACCATCTTGATGCTAGCTTGATAGCCATTGTTGTAAGAAAATTCCGCCAACGGCAAGTGATCATCCTAATTTTCGCCGTGGTGGATGGCACAAGCGCGTAGCATGTCTTCAAGCACTTGATTCACCCGTTCAGTTTGACCATCCGTCTGCGGGTGATACGCAGAACTTCGGATCAGTTTGGTCGGCAATGACGCGTGCAGCTGTTCCCAAAACCGAGAGACGAAGAACGCACCGCGATCTGAAATAATGGAGCGGGGAACACCGTGCAAGCACAAGATCCTTGCAATATACAGCTCCGCATATTGCTTGGCCACGTACTTTGTATGTACGGGGATAAAATGAGCCAACTTGGTTAGTTGATCGATATTACCCAAATCGAGTCATGCTTGTGAGACGTGAGAGGTAAACCAACAATGAAGTCCATGTTGATATCCTCCCACTTCCACTCCGGAATGTTGAATGGTTGCAGCTGTCCGGCTTTACGCATATGATCGGCTTTCACACGCCGACATGTATCACATTCGGATACGTACTTTGCGATTCCTCTTTTCATCCGTGTCCACCAAAACCTGGTTTTCAGATCCTGGTACATCTTGTTGCTGCCTGGATGAATAGAATACTCGGATAAATGAGCTTCATCCAATATTTTCTTCCGAATATTCATGTCACGGGGCACCACTTTACGGTCTTTAAACCATAGAGTGTCATGTTCATCTCTTCGGAAGCATTTCATTTCGCCATTCTTCATCCTTCTCCGAATGTGCGACATTCCCATGTCTTTCTTCTGCACTTCCATAATCTCCTCTCGTATTGTAGGGACAAGAGCAAGATTATATAATGACCCATGTGGAACCAAGTACAGACTCGGGTCTTCCTCTTCAAGTGGGGTGATGGACAGATTGTTGACATGAGGTTTGCGGCTTAACGCGTCAGCAACCACGTTTGCCTTCCCGGGATGGTAGTGAATCTCTATCTCATAGTCTTTGATCAACTCTAACCATCTCCGTTCCCGCATATTCAACTCCTTTTGAGTGAATATATATTTCAGACTTTTGTGGTCGGTGTAGAGGTGCACTAAGTTCCCAAGTAAATAGTGCCTCCACATTTTCAAGGCTAACACCACAGCAGCTAGCTCAAGATCATGAGTCGGATAGTGCTGCTCGTGGTTACAAAGTTGACGTGAGCCATAGGCGACCACTCTTGCTCCTTGCATCAATACACAGCCAGGCCCGATGCCGGACACATCACAATATACGTCGAAGGGCTTGGTTGTATCCGGTTGAGCCAACACCGGGGCTGTTGTAAGATGCTTCACTAATGTTTGGAAAGCTTCTTCACAAGCAGAGCTCCAAACATATTTGATCCCCTTCTTCAACAGTTCAGTCATCGGCTTAGCAAGCTTGGAGAAGTTCGGTATGAATCTCCGATAATATCCTGCTAACGTGAGGAACTCCTGACTTCATGGACTCATGTGGGGGACATCCATTTCAGCACTTGTTCGATTTTGCTTTGATCAACTGCAATGCCTTCTGCAGAAATAATATGACCAAGGAATGGCACTTGGCTGATCCAAAACTCGCACCTGCTGAACTTGGCATAAAGCTTATGGTCTTGCAATCCTTGAAGCACGATATGCAAGTGTTTGGCGTGTTCTTCTCCAGACTTGGAGTAAACCAAGATGTCGTCTATGAACACCACCACAAACGTGTCCAACTTCGGCATGAACACTGAGTTCATGAGATACCTGAAGTGTGCCGGGGCGTTGGTGAGACCAAAGGACATGACGAGGTATTCATACAACCCATATCTCGTCGAGAAGACCGTCTTCGGAATATCCTCCGCTCGGATCTTGATTTGGTGATATCTAGAGCGAAAGTCCATCTTTGAAAATACACTCGCCCCCACAAGTTGATCGAATAAGATGTCGATGCGGGGCAGTGGATATTTATTCTTGATGGTGAAGGCATTGAGAGGTCGGTAGTCCACACACAACCTCAAGGTTTCATTCTTTTTTTCACAAACTGCGCCGAGCATCCCCATGGCGAGGAACTCGGTCGAATGAAACCCTTCTTCATTAAATCATAGAGCTGCTCTTTTAATTCCGCTAGTTCATTCGGAGCCATCTTGTACGGTCTCCGTGATATCGGCGTCGTCCCAGGTACAAGTTCAATCTTGAACTCAACATCTCTTTCGGGTGGCATACCCGGAAGATCATACAGAAAGACATCCGGGTATTCACGGACCACACGAATATCCTCGAGTTTTGTGGCTTCCGTGTTATATGTGGCTGGAGTTTCTTGAACCCAATGGTCAAGAATAAGAACATGTGGTTCATGAAGTGGAGAGTTTAGACGAACCACACGTGGAATGATGTCAAGAACAGCACCATGGCGATGTATCCATGACATTCCTAAAATGACATCAAGTTTCTGACTCTCTAACATAATTAGAGAAGTCGGATATAGATTCCCACCCAATTGTAATGGTGCTCTATAGACCATCCTATCAGCTGTTATTTTCCCACCCGGAGAACATATCAAGTATGAATTATTTGTGGGAATGATAGGCAGTTGATATTTAATAACATAAGACTGACTTATGAAATTATGGGTGGCACCGGAGTCAAAAAGTATGAATTATTTTCCCACCCGGAGAACATATCAAGTATGAATTATTTGTGGGAATGATAGGCAGTTGATATTTAATAACATAAGACTGACTTATGAAATTATGGGTGGCACCGGAGTCAAAAAGTATGACTACGGAACGATCTAAGTAAGAAAACGTACCCGCGAGGACGGGTTCGCCTTCCGTAACATCTTCAATGGCTAACTGGTGGACGTTGCCGGTTTTTGGTGCTGGTTTCTTGGGCTGATTGCGGGGCTGATTAGCACCCTGATACGGTGCTGCACCCCTGCCCTGTCGTGGCTCGGGGCAGTCCATCAAAATATGCCCGACACGGCCACACGTGAAGCACGTGTAAGGTGTCGGGGTCCCTCCGACTTGAGGACGGAATCCCGGTGCACGCTGTTGAAACTGAGGCGCATGCGGGACCATCCTTTGCTGCTGCTGTTGCTGTGGTGGATACGTTGGTCGGAAGCCCGGCACATTATATTGTCGACCGCGAAACTGAGGCGGTCGTGCTGGTGGCTGCCGTCTCTGACCGGATGGTGAGCGATACACCACACGGTATTTTTGTGGCGTCCCACCACTGCTGCTTGCCAGCGCGCTGCGTTTCCTCTTATCAGAACCGCGCTCGTGCTGAGCATTCTCTTGTATAATCGCGGCATTAACTAGGTTGTTGAAGGTGCCGCGATTACTTTGGGTGATATGGACCTTCACTTTCGAATTCAGGCCCCAAAAGAACGTGTTGCGCTTGTCGTCTTCCGTCCCCACAAATCCTGGTGCATACTGCGCCAGTCGGTTGAATAACCTGGAGTACTCATGAGCACTCCTGTCGCCTTGTCGTAGCGCCAGGAACTCCTGGAGCTTCATTTCCATAACACCAGGAGGTATGTGATAGGCGCGAAACGCCTCCTGGAACTCCGTCCATGTGACGGCATGGCCAGCCGGTAAGGAGGCGGTGTAGTTCGCCCACCACGTACCGGCTTCTCCTTGAAGCTGTTGCGCTGCATACAGCGCCTTCTGGTGTTCGGTGCATCGTAGCAGCCCGAACTTCGCTTTTAGAGTGCGGATAAAGCTGTCCGCCTCCAAAGGCTCTTCGGCCTCCGTAAAGACCGGTGGATGGGTCGCCAGGAATTCTGAATAAGAACTTTGTTGGGGCTGGCGTTCCCCATTGTCTTGGCGTCCTCCCTGATGGGACGCATTCTGTTGCACCAACATCCGCAGCAACTCGGTTTTCTCGTCGCGCGAGCCGAGCACTGCAGCGAGAACCTCCGCAAGATTCCTTGGAAGTTCTGGCGGTGGAGGAGGTGGTTGCTGCTGCGTCGTGGTTTGCTCCGGAGGTGCAGACTCATCACCACGAACTTGACTCAGACCTCCCTCCTCTTGTGTGGACCGTGTACGCACCATTCTGCATTCACATCATTCAAACGATCAGCACATGTTGGTTTAGCTCATCCAGTCTATACAATAGTTGCGAGAATGGAATGAATAATGCGCATAAAATTCACACATATGGATAAAGTATAAACTTTATACAACATATACATCCCTGGACCGTGTCACACGATCGAATTCCAAAGTATTGAACTTTATGAGTTAAAAGTTCATTTCGACCATCGTAGGTCGCCACGGGATGTTAAATGTGTTAGCATGCGTAATTCCTCGCTATTGTACTGGACCTAAACATGTACCCGCTCGAAATGATATGTTGAATGCATAAACTTTTCGACTCCAACTCGCTGTTTTTCAACAGCCACTGGACGTCGAGTTGTGAAACTAAGTGTTTTGGTTGAAACACTTCAACATGGTGCTCACTGTCCTGCTTCTGGTCCAGCTGACCAGTCTGGATAATTCAACTGTTATGGCCACCTTAAAGGCAAAATCTGGAATAGAGTTCAACAACAAAGTTGTAGTAGACTCAACAAGGAAACCAGATTGTATTTATTTGCCTCTATGGACTTCGTAGTTTATCAGTTATGATTCCTACAAGTTGACAGAATTGTCTCAGAAATTTTGACAGCACCTCCTTTGCAAGTTGCTATTTTGTTCACAAAATTCCATCTATTTCTGCCCTCCAACTAGGAAAACACGGAACTACAAAGTGGTAGAATATTTGCCATACTTTCCAACGGTGTCTTGCTTGACCCTTGGAAATTTTTCTACAGGAAGTTGTGATTGAAATACAGAAAACTCCAGAGAGCATTTTGGTCTGCCCTGTTTCTGGACAGTACCTACTCTTCTGAGATTTTCATCCCTTTGGAGGGAGATTTTGTTCTGGAGATCTACAGGAAAGTTGTAGAGGACTTCAAAACCTTTCCAGAATGGTATCCCACACCTCCAATGGTTCAACCAATATTATGTTATGCCCTGTTCAACTTCAGTAAAAATTTCTGCCGAAACCAGGGGATATTGTTACTAAGTTTTTGAGATTGAATCTATACTCCCAATTGACTCTTAGTTCAATATAGGAGTTTACTAACCCCTAAATGTAATACTAAACTTCATTTTAACTCTTTTATTTGAAAAATATTCTTTTATGCAGTCTCGGTACTATGTTTCCCCACCAAAGAAAAATTCTAAATCGGTACTCCGGCATATATGTGTCAAATGGTGGAACTAAGAACGTCACTGACAAACGGTTTCTAAACGTCATGCACTAACGTGGTTAATGTACCTGCAGAAGAACATACAATAATGGTGCACACAAAAGTTTTTTGACATTTCAGGCAGTTCCATATCATAGTAAAAACATACGGTCCATATCATTGCCATACAGATCGTCCTTGAGTCAAGCCATGTCTCAAGGTACATGGTCGTGTTTCCACACCACACGACGGGGAACCCGAGTAGAGCGCGAACGGGTCGTCACGGTTGGGAATTTTATCAACCCAACGGATACCACCTACTGCCTCATGACCGTTGAGGCACGCCGATGGCGAGCGCTGCATATGGCCCTTTGAACATTGAACGTTCAAGAGTTGCATACTATCGTGTTGCTTACCGCACGGTTGGGTATTCTCACTTTTGCGTAAAGCACGCTGGAGAACAGCGTTTTCATATGCTCAAAAAACCATGAAGAGGTTCAGAGACTCATATTCACTACCATGCCAAGCCACGGTATATCTTTCCATACTATTACTCGCATGGAGAGTTACCGTAATTGATCCGCCTACGGTGGTGTACCTTACCTCTTACCTAATGTCGGAGCGTCGTTACAAAATGTATAACACATAAGTTAGCTTTTCCACCTTAGTAACTACTACTATCATAGACCTTATATGGGCTTAATGACTAATCCTCACTCGACTAAGTCTAAATTTTCAAAATAGGCTCTTTCTGAGCGTGCTATTCCCAATGCGGCTCTGATACCACGACTGTGGGGACCACCCCGTGGTTCACCCACTCTAGGATCGCATAGGGTGGTGCCGTGCGATGCGTCACCCAACAGTACACACGAAAAGAATTTAAGAACAACATACAAACTTTTATTCGATATAAAACAGCGGAAGTCTTTGTACAAAAGCTTAACTATACAGCGGAAGTATGTACATAGCTACTCTCTACTCCTATCTACGCAAAAAGGCAGCCGTCCAGCCCGGGGACGCTACACACTAGCAGCATGGAACCGGAGATCACGGCGGCAGGAAGGGCTCCAGCTCGGCCATGTACCATGACCGGGGCATCGCCTCGTCTTCGGAACCTTCCTCATAACTCTCACCTGCACACAGCTTAAAATATTGCAACCGTGAGCACGATGGCTCAGCAAGGCTTAACCGAACACCCTAGGCATGGAACTCTATATGCAAGGTTGTGTAAGATAGGAAAAATGACTTTGCAATAAAGACACGCCTACATCTTGATCCTTACTTTCAGTTTTATAGCAACAGTTTATTGAGCCTTAGGCAGCCCTCACATCGGAAGTCCACAATCAAACAAGAAACACTTTCCTCCGATGTGGTGATGTACAAAGTGGAATATAAACTTAATTAGCTCTACAACTACAGCATACAAGGTTTCAAGACATTAATAGTTCAATACAGCATATTCAGTTGGCTTATTTCACTTCTTACTACGTCACAGCGCAGTGAACAAGCGGGTACTCAAATAACCATGAGGGACGGTGATTGCAATCAAGACACACGTGGATAACACGTTGCATACACCCACTTTCAGAACCATGATTCCACACCCCTTCCTACTCTGTTGTATGCAACAATCTTTCAAAGGAAACCCAAGTGCCGAACCGGTCCATCCGTAACGGGCAGGAGGTCCCCGCATGGAGCATGACTTTGCCCGCTGGCAGATTTACACCTTGCTACCCTCAACCCACTCCTATTTACGGTTGGGTAAGCCTCGGCACCCAGGTTAACCAATTACATCGGTTTCCTGGTTCCCATATGCCAGTATGCATCCGGTACTGTTCGATACTTGTCCAGCAGGGCCGCACACGGACGGTACTCAATCAACACCAACAGGGCTAAGCACGTGAGACCTCCGCCCACTGCATCCTATCCCCCCTGCTAGGTCTCATTTTCACCATTAAGCCATTCTCTACCTTTTCTCATCCCGTGTGATAAATACCTATCTCGCAAGTAGCTTCCAACCACTCGTCTTCTACCTAGATCCTAAGCATATTAGCAGGGCCTTGTCTACTCGTCGGGTCTGTAAGCTACCCAACCCTTCATGGGATTTAAAAGGTTATTGTAACACCCCAAAACCTGTTAAGAGGGGAATTTAAAAAAAAATTGGACGTATTGCATGTGGTGCAGAAATTCAAATTCAAATTGGAATTCAAATTCAAATCAAAACAGAAAAGAAAAAGAAAAAAACAAAACCCTCCCGGCCAGTGGGCCGAAACCCACCAGCCGGCCCACCTCACCCCCGCGCCAGCCCGCAGCCGCGCGCCCCGTTTACCTCTCACCGACATGTGGGGTCCACCGTCGTCTTCCTCCTCGCGCGCGCGCTCGGCCGACCTGGGACTCCTCTCTCCCCCGAATCGAAACCACCCCGGATATCCGCGTATCCCAGCCGAATTTCGGTTCTGGACAACTCGAGCTCGATCCCAACCGAACGCCGCCCTCCCCCGGCTATATAAACACCGGCATCGTCCCGTTTTTCACCCGTGATCGGCTGTTTTTCCTCCCGGTGAGAACTGAGGCTCCGATCACCGTTTTCTCTCGATCTTTGCTCGGGTTCTCTGATCTAACGTGCCGATCGTGTTCCACCACCTCCGGGGAATCACGCAGGTGCAGAAAACTCGGTGGTTTGCGCTTCAGACACAGCGCCGACGAGCATCGCCGTGAATTCACCTCGGACCTCGTCGCCGACCGCCTTCTAGGACCTTCGAGCTCAAGAAAAACCCCGAGGTGAGATCCCCGACCTCCCCTCTACCGATCTATGCCATGAAATCCCAGTTTTAGGAAGAATAGACGAAGATCCGAAGTTTTCCGGTGAGATCGCCGCCTCCCGCCGCCGTGCGCCGCCGGGCAGCGCCGCCCGCGCTCGGTCAGAGCGACGTGGCCGCTTGTGCGCCGTCTATTTTAAATCGCACGGTGGAATTAAAACCCGCGCGTACCGGTTCGGCGATCTAATCTGAGCCGTCTGTTTTAAATAGGACGGTCCACGTCGGCCCCGCATTATAAAGACCGGGATTCTTACGCGCTACCCCCTGGGGATCTCGGAAAATACGAGCTAGCCTCGGAAACTTCTGATCTAGCCCCTGGAACTTCAGAAATTCATGTAAATTCAATTAAAAATCAGTTTTAGCCCCTGGACTTAATAAAAATTTGCAAAACCCCTCTGTTATGCATAGTTAGGCCCCTGGAAATTCTTAAAATAATAAATTAGACCCTGTAGTAGGGTGAACTTACCTTTTTAACCCTATATGATATTCAATTTAGAAATTTGAATGTGTGACTAGGATTTAAATTTAAAAAGGAAATACAAACACATTGTAAATTCAAGTTTAAACTCTACTAACACTTGGAAAACTTTAGAATGATCTAAAAATAAATTTTAGGCTGAAATGAAATCTGTTTGGGTGTGTTCATGTTTATTAGTTCTAGGAACACATTTTTAGGTTAATAAATAATTTTGAAAATGGGTAAAATAGATTTAAATTAGTTCACATCAGAGGAGAAGTTCAAAAATATATTATTTAATATTTTATATCAGAACCTATTCTGTTTAGATGAGGTGTCTTACTATTTTCATAATAAAGTTCACATTTAGGCATAGGAAATAAATCTGAAAATATAGCAACTAGGTATGCATAACTAGAAAATGATAAATGAAGTTTCCAAATCCAAAGATTTAAGTTTAGGATTTGGTAGAAGATATGAAAACCAATTTGGAGTAGGAAATTACCTTCCATGCAAACTTGGTAGCTAAAGAGGGTATTAAAGAATTTGTTTAAATTGGAAATTCATATATTGTGTGCAAACAGAAATCTGAATACAAAAGTTAGAAATAATATACATATGTTTAAAAGTGCATGTAGGCCAAAAATCAACACACATAGAGTAACCACAACCCTTAGAAGTGTGAATGACTTTCATAGGTGTGAATGTGTGGTTTGTATGAAGTGAAAGTGTGAACTATGTCTTTTGGATTGTTGTTTTCTTTTGCTATGTGCGATGGTATGAGTAGAACCTGCCCCAGAGCAAGTTCTTCCCTTCCAAGAACAAGACTTTCCATTCCCAGAGCAACAGGAAGAAGGCAAGTGTCCTTGACCACTTTGATCCTACGCTAGGATGTGTAGATAGAATTATTTGCATTGTCAATTGAAATATGAAACCCATGCTAGGAAGTTTCCCTAGAATTGCATCACCTTGTTTTCCTTGTAGCTTGGGTTGGGATTTGCGTTATTATGTCATTCATTCATATTACTTATGCTTAGCCATGCTTAGAATGGGATAAGTGGGATGTGATATCATCAACTTGTTTACCTTATTCTTGAATGAGATATTATGAGTTATGTAGAGGTAGGGATCAAGGCAAGTTGGATGTTTTGGTTGGTGCTGGGTGCACGAGACTTGGGTTTGTGTTTAGTACTTGCCTGGATCCTAAGGACCGGTTCATGAAGCATGTAACGTGGCTTTACCGTGCCAACCACATGCTGAGATGGGGCATCTTGGCCAATTAATTAGGTGTATCCCCGGCGTAGTATGGGTGTGTTGGATGGTGCGAGGAATAGGTGTCAGCTGGACTACCATATGAACCGCAAGGCTTAAGAGGGGGCCACTGCAGTGGGGTTGGAGCCTCTTGTATGCTGTTAGGGGTGAAACCTCAGTGGGCCCACGCTCGTCGGGAATCCCTTTGTAAAGGCTTCGTAGTGATCTCCTGGCTACACACCTGGGAAGTGTGAATGTGGTTTGTGGCCACTGGCATAATGGAGGTTCTTTTAGTCCACCCGGCAACGGGGGATGAAATCACTACATGTGGGTACAGTGGTGCAAACTCTGCAGAGTCAAAACTGTCATGACAGCCGTGCTCACGGTCAAGAGTGGCTTTGACTTATTCATGATTAGAGGATGATGGCTTTGGAAGTTGTGGATGTTAAGCGGGGAGCTTAACATTGGAAATGATGTTATGGTTATTTGATTATGATGATGGGATGGGAGATTGGGACCATTTCACCTGTGTAGTAATGTAGGTGCATAATAAGCTAAGGTGATAGGTATTAATTGCGTAGTGCTTTAACCATGAGTTCAACCTCTCCTTGTTCTAGCCATGCATGACATAACTTTCCCACACTTGCTGAGTACCAACGGTACTCAAACTTGCATATTTGTTGGTTTATATTGTTGCTCAGGTCAAGAGAATGATGTGGTGTTCAATGACCAAGACTTCGGACCCGAAGAAGGATTCTAGGTTCATGGAGTCCCCCGGGCAACTCCTGTGACGGAGCCCACAAGAATAATATTCCGCTACCATTTTGTTTACCTGTTATGAACTTATTATCGTCCATCGAGACGTATGCTTTGTAAGACATATTTATATTTGACACCTGGCTTGTAATAAATGATGCTTCACTATTTGTCATCACATGTATGAGAAAATGATCTTGGCATACATGTGATATTCACTCGGTTGTTCTTCGGAGAAACCGGGTGTGACAGAAGTGGTATCAGAGCCAAGGTTGCCCGTAGGAACGTGGACCTAGGTAGAAATGGACGTATTTAAGGACCCTATTTTCTAAAAAAACTATTTTACAAGGTGTTGGTTGAAAAGTGTTATTTAATGGGGTCACTTTCTTCCTCTTATCCCAACTTTTATTCAAAATTAGGATTTTTGTTTAAAATTCTATCTAACCTAAGTTTAAATGCTTTATGTTTTAGATGGTTCGCATGATTCGCACAGCTCGCAAGTCCACCGGAGGGAGAGTTCCGGTAGTTGCCCTTGCCTTGAGAGAGGAGAATCGTCCGATGACGTACCTCTCCTACGGATTGGCTGTAGGAGGCTTGTTGTGCCGTCTTCGACGCATGCTCCACGCCGCCGGCAATACGGGCAAGCTAATCATACACTATAGCTCCACCCGGACCATCCGTGAGAAGCGGGAAGAATGGAGTTCAGAAATGAGGATTATCCATGAAAATCAGCTGCTAAAGATCCACCGCTCTCCAGCTTGTCGAGCGACACATGTCGATGCGGAGAAGGATGTCACCTGGGAGGCAATCCCCTGCCAGAGTCACATCTATCATCGCCACCTGGACAGGACTGAGTACATGTATGTTCTCCAGCGTGAGATTGGTACGACGGAGTACAAGTACCCGCTAGTGCAGCAAGGGACTTCCCATGAGCACATGGACCTGTGCTTGGAGGATGCTGATATGCTTAGCACTCGACTGCAGGAGTGTTAGCAGGAGCTTCAGGATGTTCGCAACACTCTGAAGGAGACTGAGGCGTTGCTTCGAGCCAGCTTGAGGGCGAGAGAAAGAGGAGATGGGAATGAACTGTGTGTCACCGTTAATGACACATGGACTCCTGACTCCCTAGATCGCCGGGCGAGTAGGCGTTGCCGCACTTCTCCACCAGCAGCCTCCCCACCCAAAGCGGAGTCAGAAGGCAACCGCAATAATGAGGAAGATCCCGAGGAGCCAACTCAGTGATACGAGTCGTGTAGAGTACTTCCCCATAGTTCAGTAGGTTATCGAGTAGGCGAGTCAATACCTTAGATAATGGTGTGTTAATGTGTGGTGTGTGACGTGAGTTGTGGAAGCCATGAGCAATTGTCCACAACCTCGTCTTCAGGTTGCTTTGCTTTGATGTGTGAACCCCAATGAAACTAATAGTGCATTTGTTTTTACGTGAGACATGAACCCTCAGAAAATATAAATACAACAAGGCCCCAACATTTCAAAGTGTAAACAAGTAAAATTGGTAAGATAATACGTAATGCTTTAAGTTGACATATGGTTGATCACGATAGATGGCCGGAAGAGGAAAGGGTCGTGGTGCCAACCCCGCCAACAACAACGATGAGGCCGGCAACCCTCATCTTTCTGGAGGCCAAGACAGGGGTGGTCGCCGTGAAGGAGTTGATCCCATCCACCAAATGCTTGAGAATCAAAATCAGCTCATCCAGAACCTGACTCAAGTGGTGGCCAACTTGCACCAAGCTCCACCTCCACAAGCTGCACCACGCCAACCAAGGTTGAGTGAGTTTCTAGGAACTCAACCTCCAAAGTTTGCAAGTGCTGCTGAACCCTTGGAGGCAGATGACTGGCTAAAGACCATTGAGAGCAAGATGAGGATCATACAATGCCAAGGGTATGAGAGGGTGCTGTTTGCTTCTCACCAATTGCATTGACCCGCTGCTGATTGGTGGACCGCTTACGTGGCCGCCCATCATGACCCCGAGAATATCACTTGGGAAGAGTTCAAGCGTAGCTTCCGCAATCATTACATACCAAGGGGTGAACTTAAAAACAAGAGAAAGGAGTTCTTGGGGCTGCAGCAAGGAAACATGACGGTGAGGGAATACCTCACTAAATTCACCCAACTGTCCCGTTATGCACCACGGGACATAGAGACTGATGAGCAGAAACAGGGTTGCTTCGTGGAAGGACTTACAGCAGAAATGCAGTGTGCAATGTCCTCCAACGAGTATGAAAGTTTCCAAAAGATGGTGGACAGAGCATTTGTTGTGGAAAGGAAGCTGAAGGCCTTGGAAAATGAAAACAAGATGGAGGCCGGATGGTCACACCAAGCCTCGGGTAGCAACACCCGCCCACGTCTGATGCAGCAATCCGCAGGGCAGACGAGCCGTGCTGCGGTACCCTACTCAGCACCGAGAGGGTACAACCCGAACTTCAGGCCCCCGGCAGCACCAGCACCACCACAACGTCAGTTCGTACAGCAGCCTCGCCCTACATATCAACCTCGACCAGCAGTACAAGGACCCCCAAACCAACCCCAAGACAACAAAGGCCAGGCACCTAAGGTCGGGGTGCAATGCTTTAACTGTGGTGAAGTGGGGCAAGACACCCATAAGCGCCCAAAGAAGAAGCCCGTGCAGCCGCAACAGCAGAATGTGATGCGAGGACGGGTGAACTACGTGACCATGGAAGAAGCGCAAGAGGCACCCGACGTGGTAGTTGGTAAGTTTCCTGCCAATTTACACATTGCAACCCTGTTGTTCGACTCTGGTGCTACCCACTCGTTCATTGCCCAAGGGTTTGTTAAGAAGCATGATCTAGCAACACAAATGAACCATATGCTAGCAGTAAACTCTCCAGGTGGAGAAATAAGGACAAGACGAGTGTGTCCCAAGGTGAATCTAGACATTAATGGGGTAGTATTTACTGCCAACCTCATAGTGATAGATTCACCAGGGATAGGTATTATTTTGGGCATGGATTGGTTAACCAAACATAAGGGAATCATCCATTGTTCGACCAGAACGGTGGAACTAACTCACCCTAGTGGCACAAGAGTAAAGTTCATAACAGTACAAGAGCCTAGGAGGGTCATTAAATTAAATCAAGTTGAGGTGAAAGTGGGGGAGATCAGGATCATCAGGGAATATCCAGATGTTTTTCCAGAAGAGTTGCCAGGTATGCCTCCTGATCGCGAAGTGGAATTCGCAATTGAGCTAGTGTCTGGAACAGCTCCGATATACAAGAGACCTTATCGGATGGACTCCAAGCAGCTGGGAGAACTCAAGGATCATTTGAGAGAATTGACGGAGAAGGGGTATATTCGCCCTAGTTCCTCACCATGGGGAGCTCCAGTGATATTTGTGCCCAAGAAGGACGGGACACAAAGGTTATGCGTAGACTACAGTGCTTTGAATGAAGTAACCATCAAGAACAAGTACCCATTACCCCGCATTGAAGACATGTTTGATCAGTTGAGGGGAGCTTGTGTGTTCTCGAAAATTGATCTCAGGACGGGATACCACCAACTTAAGATAAGGCAAACTGATATTCCAAAGACAGCTTTCGTATCTCGATACGGGCTGTATGAATACACCGTCATGCCCTTCGGGCTAACTAATGCCCCGACATACTTCATGTATCTCATGAACAAGGTATTCATGTAATATCTGGACAAATTTGTGGTGGTTTTCATAGATGACATTATCGTCTACTCCAAAGATGAAGAAGAACATGAGGAACATCTAAGGTTGGTGTTGCAGAAGCTGAGAGAACACCAACTACATGCCAAGTTGAGCAAGTGTGAGTTTTGGCTGAAGAGAGTTCCCTTTTTAGGACATATAATCTCAGAGGGAGGAATCTCCGTAGATCCCGCCAAGATCGAGGATGTACAGAAGTGGAAGACCCCTGAGAATGTCGGGGAAGTTCGAAGCTTCTTAGGATTGGCTGGATATTATCGACGGTTTATTGAGGGATTCTCCAAGATCTCGAGACCCCTCACCAAACTGTTGGAGAAAGGAATCACATTCACATGTACGCCGCAGTGCGAGACGAGTTTTCAGGAGCTAAAGAAAAGATTGACAACAGCCCCAGTGCTAGTTATGCCAGATATGCAGAAGAACTTTTCTGTGTACTGCGATGCCTCTGAAAACGGGTTGGGATGTGTTCTCATGCAAGAAGGGCATGTCGTTGCTTATGCATCCCGGCAGCTCCGGAAACACGAGAAGAACTATCCTACACATGACCTAGAACTAGCCGCAGTGGTACACGCGTTGAAAATTTGGCGGCACTACTTGATGGGGAAGAGGACAGAGATATATACGGATCATAAGAGCTTAAAGTACATTTTCACACAGCCAGAACTCAACCTCAGACAAAGGAGATGGTTAGAGCTAATCAATGACTTTGATGTGGGCATCAACTATCATCCTGGGAAAGCGAACGTCGTGGCAGATGCTTTAAGCCGAAAAGTTCAGGTCAATAGGTTGAGCTTAAAGGACATGCCTGCAGAATTGAAGGACGATGTTAAGAGACTCAATCTATGCCTGGTGAATAGTGGTGAAGCCATCGTCATGGAAGTGGATTTCACATTAGAGCAAGACATACGCGATGGTCAAAAGAATGATGAGAAGATACGAGAAATCCAACAACTCATCAAGGATAATAGAGCCCCTGGTTTCAGAGAGGTTGAACAAGGTACGATGTGGCACGGGAAAAGAATCTGTGTGCCTGAGGTAAAGGAGATCCGTGAATTGATTTTGAAGGAGGCTCATGATTCCGACTATTCCATTCATCCTGGGAGTACGAAGATGTACCATGACCTCAAGAGCAGGTATTGGTGGTATGGCATGAAGCGAGATATCGTGGAACATGTTGCCCTATGTGACACATGTCAGTTGGTGAAAGCAGAACATCAACGACCCGCGGGATTATTGCAACCACTCAAAGTGCCTGAATGGAAATGGGAAGAAATCGGTATGGATTTCATAGTGGGATTGCGTAGGACCCAATCAGGATATGATTCGATATGGGTCATCATCGACAGGCTAACCAAGGTAGCTCATTTCATCCCCATGAAAGAAAGCTACAGCGGATCCAATTTGGCAGAGTTGTACATGTCAAGGATCGTGTGTTACCATGGAGTGCCAAAGAAGATAGTGTCAGATCGAGGGAGACAGTTCACCTCAAGGTTATGGCAGAAACTACATGAAACCATGGGAACCCATCTGAATTTTAGTTCTGCCTATCATCCCCAAACTGACTGGCAGACGGAAAGAACAAATCAGATCCTTGAGGTCATGCTGAGAGCGTGTGCACTCAAAAACAGTCGGAGTTGGGATAAGAACTTACCGTATGTGGAGTTCTCCTTTAACAACACCTATCAGGCTAGCATGAAGATGTCAACATTTGAGGCTTTGTATGGGAGAAAGTGCAGAACTCCACTATTTTGGAACCAAACGGGGGAAAGTAAAGTGTTTGGGCCTGGAGTACTACAAGAAGCCGAGGCGAAAGTGAGGGAAATCCGCAACAACTTGAGAATAGCACAGACACGACAAAAGAGCTATGCCGATGTACGAAGAAGAGCTCGTTTTTAACGTGGGGGACTATGTCTATCTCAAGGTGTCCCCTATCCGAGGACTTCGTCGGTTCAAGGTGAAAGGGAAGTTATCACCCCGATACATCGGACCCTTTCAAGTTCTGGAGAGGAAAGGCGAAGTGGCATATCAACTAGAACTGCTGGCTCGACTATCGGATGTGCACGTTGTATTCCATGTGTCACAGCTCAAGAAATGTCTGAGGACACCTGAAGAGATGTTACCCATGAATGAGGTTGACGTAGCCGAGGATCTGTCTTATGCCGAGGAACCGGTCAAGGTTTTGGAGACAATGGAACGCCTCACAAGAAATAAAAGAATCCGGATGTGCAAGGTGCAGTGGAAGCATCACTTGGAAGAGGAAGCCACATGGGAGCGAGAAGACGAGCTTAAGGCACAGTTTCCGGAATTGTTTTCTTAGAACCACCAATCTCGAGGACGAGATTTCTTTTAAGGGGGGTAGAGCTGTAACACCCCAAAACCTGTTAAGAGGGAAATTTCAAAAAATTTGGACGTATTGCATATGGTGCAGAAATTCAAATTCAAATTGGAATTCAAATTCAACTCAAAACAGAAAAGAAAAAGAAAAAGAAAAAGAAAAAAACAAAACCCTCCCAGCCAGTGGGCCGAAACCCACCAGCCGGCCCACCTCGCCCCCGCGCCAGCCCGCAGCCGCGCGCCCCGTTTTCCTCTCACCGACATGTGGGGTCCGCCGTCGTCTTCCTCCTCGCGCGCGCGCTTGGCCGATCTGGGACTCCTCTCTCCCCCGAATCGAAACCACCCCGGATATCCGCGTATCCCAGCCGAATTTCGGTTCTGGACGACTCCAGCTCGATCCCAACCGAACGCCGCCCTCCCCCGGATATATAAACACTGGCATCGTCTCGTTTTTCGCCCGCGATCGGCTGTTTTTCCTCCCGGTGAGAACCGAAGCTCCGATCACCGTTTTCTGTCGATCTTTGCTCGGGTTCTCTGATCTAACGCGCCGATCGTGTTCCACCGCCTCCGGGGAATCACACAGGTGCAGAAAACTCGGTCGTTTGCGCTTCAGACACAGCGCCGACGAGCATCGCCGTGAATTCACCTCGGACCTCGTCGCCGACCGCCTTCCAGGACCTCCGAGCTCAAGAAAAACCCCGAGGTGAGATCCCCGACCTCCCCTCTACCGATCTATGACATGAAATCCCAGTTTTAGGAAGAATAGACGAAGATCCGAAGTTTTCCGGCGAGATCGCCGCCTCCCGCCGCCGTGCACCGCCGGGCAGCGCCGCCCACGCTCGGTCAGAGCGACGTGGCCGCTTGTGCGCCGTCTATTTTAAATCGCACGGTGGAATTAAAACCCGCGCGTACCGGTTCGGCAGCCGAATCTGAGCCGTCTGTTTTAAATCGGACAGTCCACGTCGGCCCCGCATTATAAAGGTCGTGATTCTTACGCGCTACCCCCTGGGGATCTCGGAAAATACAAGGTAGCCCCGGAAACTTCTGATCTAGCCCCTGGAACTTCAGAAATTCATGTAAATTCAATTAAAAATCAGTTTTAGCCCCTGGACTTAATAAAAATTTGAGAAACCCCTCTGTTATGCATAGTTAGGCCCCTGGAAATTCTTAAAATAATAAATTAGACCCTGTAGTAGAGTGAACTTACCTTTGTAACCCTATATGATATTCAATTTAGAAATTTGAATGTGTGACTAGGATTTAAATTTAAAAAGGAAATACAAACACATTGTAAATTCAAGTTTAAACTCTACTAACACTTGGAAAACTTTAGAATGAACTAAAAATAAATTTCAGGCTGAAATGAAATCTGTTTGGGTGTGTTCATGTTTATTAGTTCTAGGAACACATTTTTAGGTTAATAAATAATTTTGAAAAAGGGTAAAATCGATTTAAATTAGTTCACATCAGAGGAAAAGTTCAAAAATATATTATTTAATATTTTATATCAGAAGAAGGGCAGACCTGGCGCAGTGGTAGAGTCTCTCCACTTGTGTCCTGGAGGTCCTGGGTTCGAATCAGCCTCCTTGCACAATAAGCAAGGGGAAGGCTGCCTAGAAATTCCCTTTCCCAGACCCCACAACGTGTGGGAGCTTTCAGCACTGGGTATGCCCTTTAATATTTTATATCAGAACCTATTGTGTTTAGATGAGGTGTCTTACTATTTTCATAATAAAGTTCACATTTAGGCATAGGAAATAAATCTGAAAATATAGCAACTAGGTATGCATAACTAGAAAATGATAAATGAAGTTTCCAAATCCAAAGATTTCAGTTTAGGATTTGGTAGAAGATATGAAAACCCATTTGGAGTAGGAAATTACCTTCCATGCAAACTTGGTAGCTAAAGAGGGTACTAAAGAATTTGTTTAAATTGGAAATTCATATATTGTGTGCAAACAGAAATCTGAATACAAAATTTAGAAATAATATACATATGTTTAAAAGTGCATGTAGGCCAAAAATCAACACACATAGAGTAACCACAACCCTTAGAAGTGTGAATGACTTTCATAGGTGTGAATGTGTGGTTTGTATGAAGTGAAAGTGTGAACTATGTCTTATGGATTGTTGTTTTCTTTTGCTATGTGCGATGGTATGAGTAGAACCTGCCCCAGAGCAAGTTCTTCCCTTCCAAGAACAAGACTTTCCATTCCCAGAGCAGCAGGAAGAAGGCAAGTGTCCTTGACCACTTTGATTCTATGCTAGGATGTGTAGATAGAATTATTTGCATTGTCAATTGAAATATGAAACCCATGCTAGGAAGTTTCCCTAGAATTGCATCACCTTGTTTTCCTTGTAGCTTGGGTTGGAATTTGCTTTATTATGTCATTCATTCATATTACTTATGCTTAGCCATGCTTAGAATGGGATAAGTGGGATGTGATATCATCAACTTGTTTACCTTATTCTTGAATGAGATATTATGAGTTATGTAGAGGTAGGGATCAAGGCAAGTTGAATGTTTTGGTTGGTGCTGGGTGCACGAGACTCGGGTTTGTGTTTAGTACTTGCCTGGATCCTAAGGACCGGTTCATGAAGCATGTAACGTGGCTTTACTGTGCCAACCACATGCTGAGAAACGGCAGCTTGGCCAATTAATTAGGTGTATCCCCGGCGTAGTATGGGTGTGTTGGATGGTGCGAGGAATAGGTGTCAGCTGGACTACCATATGAACCGCAAGGCTCAAGAGGGGGCCACTGCAGCGGGGTTGGAGCCTCTTGTATGCTGTTAGGGGTGAAACCTCAGTGGGCCCACACTCATCGGGAATCCCTTTGTAAAGGCTTCGTAGTGATCTCCTGGCTACACACCTGGGAAGTGTGAATGTGGTTTGTGGCCACTGGCATAATGGAGGTTCTTTTAGTCCACCCGGCAACGGGGGATGAAATCACTACATGTGGGTACAGTGGTGCAAACTCTGCAGAGTCAAAACTGTCATGACAGCCGTGCTCACGGTCAAGAGCGGCTTGGACTTATTCATGATTAGAGGATGATGGCTTTGGAAGTTGTGGATGTTAAGCGGGGAGCTTAACATTGGAAATGATGTTATGGTTATTTGATTATGATGATGGGATGGGAGATTGGGACCATTTCACCTGTGTAGTAATGTAGGTGCTTAATAAGCTAAGGTGAAAGGTATTAATTGCGTAGTGCTTTAACCATGAGTTCAACCTCTCCTTGTTCTAGCCATGCATGACATAACTTTCCCACACTTGCTGAGTACCAACGGTACTCAAACTTGCATATTTGTTGGTTTATATTGCTGCTCAGGTCAAGAGAATGATGTGGTGTTCAATGACCAAGACTTCGGACCCTAAGAAGGATTCTAGGTTCATGGAGTCCCCCGGGCAACTCCTATGACGGAGCCCACAAGAATAATATTCCGCTGCCATTTTGTTTACCTGTTATGAACTTATTATCGTCCATCGAGACGTATGCTTTGTAAGACATATTTATATTCGACACCTGGCTTGTAATAAATGATGCTTCACTATTTGTCATCACATGTATGAGAAAATGATCCTGGCATACATGTGATATTCACTCGGTTGCTCTTCGGAGAAACCGGGTGTGACAGTTATGCAAGTGGGGTTTCGATCACCCTAACTCTAATGCAAACATTCACCCTAGACATAAGTGATACAAATAAAGAATTTACAAATGTACTTAAATGCAAACCGGGGCTTGCCTGGTTGCGAGTTAAATGGGAAGTCAGCTTCTGGTGGGAGGACGTCCAAGGGCTCCGGTGCGTCCTCAACTTCGGTCACTATTATGAAATGTAACAAAATATATGTGTAAGTATTAAGGACTTATAAGAATTGAACTTCTATTCATAGCTACTTCTATTTAGGATCATTAATTGGCTTTTTAATTTTTACAGTGGATACTAGACTCTCTAAGGATGATCTGAGCAAAATTTGGAGAAATGTCGTTGCACATTGTGGTCTCCAAAATTCCCACAAGCACAAGGCTTCTCTGAATTTTTCAGCCTAGATCAGGATCTTTGACATAGCTAATAGTAGAAGTTATGATTAGGGTAAAACTCCATGGTTCTAACAAAATTTGTTTCACCATTTTTGGAGCTACCAACAGACAGATATGAATTTTTGAAGGTGGACAGGAGTTCTGAAAAAGTTTCTGTTTAAATTTGAATTTTTAAATAAAGGCTGAACTTTGGCCTAGAAAATGAACTCCAATGAAGTGCTAATTTTTACTGGAGATCAGTAACTATCAAAAGGATTAGCTGCCCGAATTTGGGAATATTTCATAAAGAATTGCTCCTGTAATAAATCTCTAAAGTATTTAATAAAAACAATTCTACAGAAATTTCTGGGCATTTTCATAGCAAGAAAATTGTTCCTATGTGAAGTACTCCTCCTAAGGATTCCAATAAAATTGGTCCCACCCTTTTTGGAGTTTCCTACACAAAGTTATGGGTCTCCAAAGTTTGAACTGTATTAGGAAAATCTGGAAATGTTTAAATTCTGTCTGTGGGCCCCAGCCGTCAGCTCTCTCTCCTTCCTCGCGCCAAACAGAGGAGCCCGCGGCGTTGCTCCGGCGAGGTTGGCGGGAAGGGCTTTCCCGGCCATCTTCCGGGCCCACACTGGCTGCTCCTCCATTATTGACCGTGCTGAACACTTTGGGAGGGTTGCCGGCGGCCGTAGCTCACCAGAAACCACCGCGCACCAGTGACAGCATGGTTTTGAACTCTGGCGAGGTCGGGAACCCTCATCCCTCCACCAAATGATCGGTTCTCGGGCTCTAGAGCACCAGTGGAAGATGTAGAAGCTCAACAGGGAGCCTAAACTGATTGAGGATTGCTGTAACTTTATCGGCACCGTGCGACCGATGTGGTCCGGCGGTGCGCCATGATCAAGACGTTGAAATTCTCCCTCTACACCCCATATCTAGGTCTAAGATCGAGGGAGGAAGTGCGCCAAGTAGTTAGGAAGCTTTGTGCACAATTTGAATCAACGAGAACATGAACTAGCGAAGAATTTGGCAAATTCCTACCTCGGGGTCAGTTGGTACCGCCCGGTAGAAAAACCCAAAATTCTTCTGCTGTGATCAACGTCCAGGGCTGAGCTTTGGGCTCGAGCAGCTGGGGTTGAGGATGCACCAAGGGGCTGACTTGTTTTTGTGATGCCCTCAATTCTGTGGAAAACCACGGAACCGAGAACTAATGCATATGTGTTCCCAGGATGTTCATTGTAACACCCCAAAAATCTTGTTGAGACCCTAAATCATGTTAAGAGGGGAATTTAAAAATTTTTGGACGTGTTGCATGTTTTGCAAAAATTCAAATTCAAACTGGAATTCAAATTAAACTCAAATCAGAAAAGAAATAGAAAAAGAAAAAGAGAAAACAGAAAAAAAACCGGCCAGTGGACCGAAACCCACCAGCCGGCCCACCCAGCAACCGCGCCAGCCCGCAGCCGCGCGCGCTGTTTCCTTCCGCTGACAGGTGGGACCCACCAGCTCGTCTTCTACCTTGCGCCCGCGCCGGACTCCCTCCCACCCGAATCAAAACCGATCGGGAATTCTCGCGTATTCCAGCCGAATTCTGTTCGGGGGCGACGCAAACTCGATCTAAACCACCCAGCCGCCCTCCCCCGTCTATAAAAACCCCGGCCTCGTTCTGTTTTTCCCACGCGATCCGCCGATTTTCCTCCGGTGAGAACCGAGACTTCTCCGGCGAATTCTGGCCGATCTAAGCTCGGAAATTCCGATCTAACTCGCTGGTCTTGATCCACCGCCTCCAGGGAACCTTGCAGGTGCAGAAAACTCGGTGACTTGCGGTGTAAACACAGCGCCGACGAGCTTCGCCGTGGTTTCGCCTCGGACCTCGTCGCCGATCACCTTCCAGGACCTCTGAGCTCAAGAAAACCCCCGAGGTGAGATCCCCGACCTCCCCTCCACCGATCTATACCATAAAATCACAGTTCTAGGAAGAATTCTCGAAGATCCGAAAGTCTCCGGCGAGATCGCCGCTTCCCGCCGCCGTGCGCCGCCGGCAGCGCCGCCCGCGCTCGATCAGAGCGACGTGGCCGCTTGTGCGCCGTTTATTTTAAATCGCACGGTAGGGTTTAAATCCCCGCGTACCGGTTCGATGTTATAATCTCGGCCGTCGGTTTAAAATCGGACGGTCCACGTCAGCCCCGCGTTATAAAGACTGGAAATCTTACGTGCTACCCCTTGGGGTTCTCGGGAAATAAGTGCTAGCCCCGGAAACTTCTGATCTAGCCCCTGGAACTTCAGAAAATCATGAAAATTCATTTAAAAATCAGTTTTAGCCCCTGGACTTAATAAAAATTAGGAAAAACTCCTCTGTTATGTATAGCTAGACCCCTGAAAATTGTTTAAATAATATTATAGACCCTGTAGTGGGGTGAGTTTACCTTTTTAGCCCTGTTTAGTATTTAATTTAGGAAATTGAATATGTGGCTAGTGTTTAAAAATTAAAAAGTGGGACAAACATATTGTCAAAATTTAATTAAAGACTTTCTCAGTATTTAGGAAACTTTGGAGTGAGATAAAAACATATTTTGGGCTGAATTGAATCTGTTTAATTTATTATTCACATTTAGGGACACGTTTTTAAGTAATGAATAGTTTTAGAAAATAGGGAAAATAATTGTGAAATAGTTTACATCAGAGGCCAAGGTCAAAATATGTTATTAAATTATTTAGGACCAGAACCTATTCGGTTTAGATGATGTATATTACTAATTTCATAATAAAGCACACATGTATGCATAGGAAAGTAAATCTGAAAATATAGCAAGCTAGGTATAAATAACTAGAAAATGATAAATGAAGTTTCCAAAATCCAAAGAATTCAGTTTAGGGTTGGTAGAAGGTTTGAAGACACATATGAAGTAGGGAAATACCTTTCATGCATACTTGGTAGCTAAAATGTGTATCAATTAAATATAAGGGATTTATTTAAATTAAAAATTCATATATAGTATGCCAACATGAATATGAATACAAAAAAAATAGGAATCATATGTACATGTTTAAAAGTGCATGCAAGCCACAAATCAACACACATAGAGTAACCACAACACACATAATGGTGAATGACTTTCATAAATATGAATGTGTGGTTTGTATGAAGTGGAAGTGTGAACTATGTCTTATGGGTTGTTATTTTTCTTTTGCTATGTGTGATGGTATGATGTAGAACCTGCTCAAGAGCAAGTTATTCCTTTCCAAGATCAGGACTACCCATTCCAAGAGCAGCAGGAAGGAGGCAAGTGTCCTTGACCACTTTGATCCTATACTAGGATGTGTAGGTAGAATTATTTGCATTGTTAATTGAAATATGAAACCCATGCTAGGAAGTTTCCCTAGAATTGCATTACCTTGTTTCCTTGTAGCTTGGGTTGGGATTTATTTTGTCATGTCATTTATTATCATGCATATGCTTAGCCATGCTTAGAATGGGATATTTGGGATATGAGATCATCAGTTTATTTTTACCATACTCTTGAATGAGATATTGTGAGTTATGTAGAGGTAGGGATCAAGGCAAGTTGGATGTTTTGGTTGTGTGCTGGGTGCACGAGACTTGGGTTTGTGTTTAGTACTTGCCTGGATCCTAAGGACCGGTTCATGGAGCATGTAACCTGGCTTTACAGTGCCAACCACATGCTGAGATGGGGCAGCTTGGCCAATTAATTAGGTGTATCCCCGGCGTAGTATGGGTGTGTTGGATGGTGCGGGGAGTAGGTGTCAGCTGGACTACCATATGAACCGCAAGGCTCAAGAGGGGGCCACTGCAGCAGGGTTGGAGCCTCTTGTATGCTGTTAGGGGTGAAACCTCAGTGGGCCCACGCTCATCGGGAATCCCTTTGTAAAGGCTTCATAGTGATCTCCTGGCTACACACCTGGGAAGTGTGAATGTGGTTCGTAGCCACTGGCATAATGGAGGTTCTTTTAGTCCACCCGGCAACGGGGGATGAAATCACTACATGTGGGTACAGTGGTGCAAACTCTACAGAGTCAAAACTGTCATGACAGCCGTGCTCACGGTCAAGAGCGGCTTGGACTTATTCATGATTAGAGGAGTGATGGATTTGGAAGTTGTGGATGTTAAGCGGGGAGCTTAACATTGGAAATAATGTTATGGCTATTTGATTATGATGATGGTATGGGAGCTTGGGACCATTTCACCTGTGTAGTAATGTAGGTGCTTAATAAGCTAAGGTGATAGGTATTAATTGCGTAGTGCTTTAACCATGAGTTCAACCTCTCCTTGTTCTAGCCATGCATGACATAACTTTCCCACACTTGCTGAGTACCATCAGTACTCAACCTTGCATATTTTGTTGGTTTATATTGCTGCTCAGGTCAAGATAATGAGGTGGTGTATAATGACCAAGACTTTGGACCCGAAGAAGGTTTCTAGGTTCATGGAGACCCCCGGGCAACACCTGTGATGGAGCCCTCAAGAATAATATTCCGTTGCTAGTTTATTTACTTGTGATGAACTTATTATTGTCCATCGAGACATTAGCTATGTAAGACTTAATTATATTTGACACCTGGCTTGTAATAAATGATGCTTCACTATTTGTCGTCACATGTATGAGAAAATCATCCTGGCATACATGTGATATTCACTTGGTTGTTCTTCGGAAAAACCGGGTGTGACATTCATCACACAAACACATATGTCCCACAAACTGAATTCAGAATATATATATCCACGAATAACATAGTTTATTACAATGTTTCATGAGTCTTGGACCCATGCTCACAGCGGAAGTCTTATTTCTATGCAGTGGAAGTCTTTACTCTAATGCGGAAGCAAATCTAAGCAGCAATGGCTCCATCTCTATTCCTTTCCCACAGGCAAGGTTGAGAACAGATCACACGCCTTAATGCTCCACTTTGTCTTGATAGTAGTCTTCTCCTGCTGCTGATGATGAAATAATAATGCAAGTTTGAGTAGAATGATGTACTCAGCAAGTGCGGGAAAATATGATATGAAGCTCATAGCAAGGTAGGTATAAAAAGGCTCATTTGCAGAAAAGCAAAGTTATTTATCAAAAGCACGATAAAACAGCGACTTATCTTTAAGTGAATGTAATCCCAGCATGTATTAAAATACCAATCATACCTCCGTTATGCTCATTACTTTCCATGTCACAATCAATCAACCTCATTCTAGCTCACGAATACCTCCTCGTATTCGCTACCATCTCAGGAATACCATCCTGTATTCGCTACCATTTCACCTCATAATACAACTTCGTCTCCCACCGATATCAACCTTGTTGCCACGACTCAACAGTCATGCAACCCATCTTATCACCCGGACTCAACAGTCCCAAAACATAACCATAACCAAACTATCCAAAACCATAACCAATAACCATCCAAATAACCATCCCAACTAATCATGGTAGTTGGCCAGGCGCTCATGACCGTAATCTTGGCTATCATGATAGTTTTTAGAACTCTGCAGAGTTTGCACCTCTTTACCCACAAGTTTGTGATTTCGTCACCCGTCGGCGACTGCAGAACCTCCATTATACCAGTACACAACCGTCGTTGTATGGCCAAGAGATCACAAAATAGCCTTTACAAAGGGGCTACTATATGTATGGACTCACTAAGGTTTCACCGGCAGGCTAGAATCTCAAATTCTCCCACCCACGGGCCCCCTCTTGTGCCATGCAGTTCCCAGGGCAGTCCTCACTCGACTCCCATTCCCCACGCCTTCCACAGTCCATAACAATCTAGCAACTTAACTAATTACTCAGCTAAGCTGCACCCATACTTGGCCTTGTGGTGGCACTGTTATCCTGGCATGTGCATGCATGAACCCGTCCTTAGATCTACGGCAAGTAAACCACCATCTCATGCTACATCATTCACAAACCCAGTCTTGCCTAGATCTCCCTCCGATCCATGTTCATTAACAACATCAGTTTCTCATTATCATTACGAGTGCAGTTAGCTAGACACATCTGTCTCGCTTCCCAATCCCATGGACTCAGCGAAGCATAAAAGTAAAAAAAAATCATACCCGACTCATAAACTTCCCAGGCTACAAGGGTGGTTTAACCAGAGCTAGTAAACTCCTATAAAAGGGTTTCCCATCATGTTTGACTCAGCACACACACCTTTTTGCAAAACAAAACAGTTTTACCCAAAACATAGGATCAATATGTTCAAGGAGCACTTGCCTTGTTCTTGCGGTTCTGGTGGCTCTTGGATCTCGAAACCTTGTTGTTGCAGATCGTCGTAGCCAGCTCCCTGAGCTTGTCCTTCTATACAGGATCATGCACATACAAGATTCATAACAATCAATACCATGCACAAACTTTAAACTAGATGCGTTGATGCATATGCATACTATCCTATGATCAGTTTTATAAGATCGTGTCCTTGCATGGCTTTATGATGAACAGGGGTGTTCAGATCAGATGTGGACGTGGTGATGACCTTGTCTTTAGATCAACCCGATCAACAAGTGATCTGTCCATGAGAAAGCTTCTGTTCGAAAGGAATCGAAGAACAGATGCAAAGAAAACACGATGATGTCGTAAGGTTGTATTGGAGACCTACCTTACGTTCTTCTCGGTCTTCGGGTCCTTCTCAGATCGTTGGGCTCTCTTCCGGCGATCTTCTTGCTGAACTCCGGCGATGGCTTTCTCGGCGAGTTGAGGCTAGGGCTCTAAGTCGTCGGCTTAGGAGTTGGAAAAGAAGTTTGTGGTTTCGGCCAGAGGTTCTGAGTTCTATTTATAATCGGGAGAAGAAGAGTCCTATTCTGATTGGATTCCGAATAAGAGTCCCATTCAAATCGTAGTTGAATCCTAACATCTTATCTTTAGTTGATTTGGTGCGGTGACATTGTTGAATGCACTTGCCTTGTTCTACACCGTCTACCGTATAATGCTTCGAAAGGTGACATCTTCAAGCTAGCTTGATAGCTGTTGTTATAGGAGAATTCGGCGTACGGTAAACTCCTATACCAACTACGCCCATGTTTCAAGGAGCGAGCTCTCAACATGTCTTCCAAAATCTGGTTTGTCCTTTTGGTTTGCCCATCGGTTTGTGGGTGATAGGCAGAGCTAAAATCTAGTCGTGTACCCATAGCTTTCTGCAGCTTCCTCCAGAATCTAGAGGTAAACTGAGAACCTCGATCAGAGACTATCCTTTTCGGGACTCCATGATGGCACACGATCTGCTCCATGTACAACTCGGCTAATTGTCCAACGCTGTAATTGGCCCTTATAGGGAGAAAATGGGCGGTTTTCATCAATCGGTCCACGATAACCCAGATGGAGTCATAACCCGACTGGGTACGTGGCAATCCGACGATTTAATCCATGGTGATGTCTTCCCACTTCCACTCGGGCACTTTCAAAGGTTGCAACAATCCAGCGGGTCTTTGATGTTCAGCCTTCACCCGTTGGCATGTGTCGCATAGGGCAACATATTCGGCTATGTCCCTTTTCATACCATCCCACCAATAACAAGTTTTCAAGTCCTTGTACATTTTGGTACTTCCGGGATGTATGGAGTAGGGTGAATCATGTGCCTCCTTCAATATCGTGTCGCGGAGGTGCTTCACGTTAGGCACACAAATAATTTTTCCTAGCCAGAGCGTACCCTTCTCATCTTCTTTGAAATCCTTCTCTATCCCTTGTCGGATCCTTTCCTTGATCTCCTTGATCTCCTCATCCGTTGCTTGGCCATCTCTTATCTCTTGCTCCAATGAAGAGTGGATCTCCATCATTTTCATGTTGTTCAAGAATCCGAGGTGTAACCGTTCGAACTCCTTTCGTAGTTTAGGTGGTAGCCCATGAACCGTAAGTTGGTGACATGCTCCCTTCCGGCTCAATGCATCAGCTACTACATTGGCCTTCCCGGGGTGGTAGTTAATTCCAACATCGTAATCCTTGATAAGTTCCAACCATCGACGTTGCCTCAAATTCAAGTCCGTTTGTGTAAATATGTACTTGAGGGTTTTATGATCCGTATAGATCTCACATCGATGACCAAGGATATAATGTCTCCAAATCTTCAATGCATGCACTACTGCTGCTAGCTCCAAGTCATGTGTAGGATAATTAAGCTCATGCTTCTTTAATTGTCGTGAGGCATAAGCTACCACTTGTCCTTCTTGCATGAGCACAAATCCGAGCCCCTGTCTGGATGCATCACAATATATGTCAAAGCTCTTGCTTACGTCCGGCAATACCAAAACTGATGTTGTGGTTAGCCTTTTCTTGAGTTCTTCAAAACTTTCTTGGCATGCGGGTGTCCATCAAAAGGCTTTCCGTTCGTTAGCAACTCCGTCATGGGTTTTGCTATCTTAGAGAAGTCCTTAATGAAACGTCGGTAGTATCCAGCCATCCCAAGAAAACTCCGAATATCCCTCACGTTTTGCGGTTGGTCCCACTTCAGAACATCCCTCACTTTTCCGGGATCAACCGATACCCCTTCTTCAGAGATAATGTGGCCTAGGAACGATATTTCCTTTAGCCAGAATTGACACTTGTTAAGCTTGGAATACAATTGATGCTCACGCATTTTCTGCAAGGTCAATTTCAAATGTTCTTCATGCTCCTCCTCACTTTTTGAATACACCATAATGTCGTCGATGAAAACCACGACGAACTTATCCAGGTACTCCATAAAAACCTTGTTCATGAGGTACATGAAGTATGCGGGTGCATTTGCTAACCCAAAAGACATGACGGTATATTCATACGAACCATACCGTGTTCGGAAGGCAGTCTTGGGTATATCGGAGGGCTTAATCTTCAGCTGGAAATATCCTGACCGAAGATCAATCTTGGTGAACACTCGGGCTCCTTTCATTTGGTCGAACAGGTCCTCTATACGGGGCAGAGGGTATTTGTTCTTGATTGTTACCTTGTTGAGAGACCTATAGTCCACGCACATCCTTTGGATTCCATCCTTCTTGTCTACGAAGAGCACGGGGGGCTCCCCATGGTGACGAGCTTGGACGTATAAAACCCTTCTCCAACTGTTCTTTAATTTTCTTCTTGAGTTCTACCAGTTCATTGACAGGCATCCTATAGGGTCTCTTGGCTATAGGTGCAGTTCCAGGTACCAAATCAATGGCAAACTCAATGTCCCGATCAAGTGGCATACCTGGAAGCTCCTCTAGAAACACGTCCGAGAATTCTTGAACCACTGGAATGCTGTCCAATGTTGCTCCTTCAATGTGGTTCAAATTTGCCTTTTCAGTGGTTTGTTGGGCTGACTCAAACTTGACACGGATGCCGTGCTCATTTGTCAACTGCACGGTTCTTTCAGCACATTGGATTACCCTGTTGTGCTTGCTTAACCAATCCATCCCGAGTATAATGTCAATCCCTTGGGAATCCAAGACAATAAGGTTGGCAAGGAAGTCTACCCCCTTATTTTAAGGCTTACTTTCGGACATACTATATTAGTCCTCATCTCTCCACCTAGAGAATTAACTAATATAGCACATTTTAGGTGTGATATGGGTAGATTATGCTTGGCGACATACTTGGACGGTATGAAGGAATGTGATGCTCCAGAATCAAATAAGATGGTGACCGGGATGGAGTTGGCGAGGAACATACCAATTATGACGTCCTCAGCCTGTTGTGCTTCCTCAGCAGAGACATGGTTCACGTTGCTGCGTGCATAGTTCTGCTGTCCCCGGTTTCCTTGATTGTCCCCTCCGTTCGGTCGCTGGTCCTGCTTGGGCACGTTGCCTTGCTGTCCAGGGCCTCTCCTTGGGCACTGGTTCGCGAAGTGTCCTATTTCCCCGCATGCAAAGCATGCCCTGTTGCCTACGGAAGCAGGTACGTTGGGGCGGGGGTTTTGAACAGGAGTTCCCATGTTAGGTCGGGGCACAGGAGGCATGGGCACACGAGGTGCTGGTGCAACGGGTCGTTGCTGTGGTGGCTGACTAGGGCGGTATGCAGGAGTGGTCGATCCATACTGCGGTGCCGCTGGGGGCATGTACCGAGGTCGTACGTTGCTCCCTTGAGGCTGATTTGGCATCTTCCTCTTGCACTCTCGCTCGATCTCTCGGATCTTGTTTTTGACCACTATGGCCTTGTCAACCAGCTTCTGAAAGCTTGCATAGTCATTGTTGAGGAGCTGAACTTGGATCTCATTGTTCAACCCTCTCATGAACAGGTATTGCTTCCTCTGGTCTAAGTTTACATCTTCGGGGGCATACCGGGACAGTTGTGTGAACTTGTTGAGATACTCATTCACACTTCTCTGTCCTTGGCGGAGACCTTCAAACTCCTGTCTCTTGAGCATCATTGCATCAGCAGGGATGTAATGAGAGCGGAAACTTTCCTTGAACTCAGTCCAAGTGATTGCTTCCTGGTCGACATGAGCATTGCATAGGGCATCCCACCAGTCAGTGGCAGCTCCCATGAGTTGGTGCGACGCGAAGAGAACCTTCTCTCGGTCATTGCACTATGGCAAGCTTCTTCTCCATGGATTTCATCCAGTCGTCGGCCTCCATGGGGTCGTTAGTTTGAGCAAAGGTGGGTGGCCGAGTCCTCATGGACTCTCCCAACCTGTTATGAGCCGGCGGTGGTGGTAGCGGTGGTGCCGGAACGGGATTGTTGTTGTTGGCCTGCAACTGACCCAAAGTTTGGATCATAGTTTGCATAAGTTGGTTCTGCATGGCCATCAACCGTTCCAGGTGGCTTTCGCCAGCTCCGGGGTTAACAGGAACTTCCTCGTGACCATCCTCTTGGTTGTCATGGACGTTCCTTCGGCCGGCGTTTCCTCTCACCATCTGTGGGAGAGAACGAAATAGAATAGAATGTTAGAAGGTTAGGTAGATTCTCTTAACTATATGAATCAAGGTGAGTTGGACTATATATATATATACTAGCCCATATGAGGATGTGAACAAGTGTCGAATCATCTCACTCCTCTTTCTACTTACGTGTGGATATGGACAATGTTTTGAGACGTCCCACAACTCACTTTATGCACACAATCACAAACAATCATTGCAAGGGCTCATGCAACTCCTATTCAGGATGGCTTCCTATGTCAAGGTAGATTCAAGGCCAATCTAAGCATCCTAGGGTGCTTCCTTTGGTCAGCGTGGCTTAGCTACCAATCTGTGTATGATACGAATCTGTGATCTACCTCTTATCTGTGGCTTTTAATACCAATCTGTATTTCCTATTTAGGCGTGTAACCTATTGTCAACCGTGGCTCTGTTACCAATCTATGACGCCCTCAATTCTGTGGAAAACCACGGAACCGAGAACTAATGCATATGTGTGCCCATGATGTTCATCACACATACACATATGTTCCACAAACTGAAATCAGAATATATATATCCACGAATAGCAGAGTTTATTACAATGTTTCATGAGTCTTGGACCCATGCTCACAGCGGAAGTCTTATTTCTATGCAGCGGAAGTCTTTACTCTAATGCGGAAGCAATTTAACTAATGCGGAAGCAAATCTAAGCAGCAATGACTCCATCTCTATTCCTTTCCCACAGGCAAGGTTGAGAACAGATCACACGCCTTAATGCTTCACTTGGTCTTCATAGTAGTCTTCTCCTGCTGCTGATGATGAAATAATAATGCAAGTTTGAGTACAATGATGTACTCAACAAGTGAGGGAAAATATGATATGAAGCTCATAGCAAGGTAGGTATAAAAAGGCTCATTTGCAGAAAAGCAAAGTTATTTATCAAAAGCACGATAAAACAGCGACTTATCTCTAAGTGAATGTAATCCCAGCATGTATTAAAATACCAATCATACCTCCGTTATGCTCATTACTTTCCATGTCACAATCAATCAACCTCATTCTCGCTCACGAATACCTCCTCGTATTCGCTACCATCTCACGAATACCATCCTGTATTCGCTACCATTTCACCTCATAAAACAACTTCGTCTCCCACCAAGATCAACCTTGTTGCCACGACTCAACAGTCATGCAACCATCTTATCACCCGGATTCAACAGTCCCAAAACCAAACCATAACCAAACCATACAAAACCATAACCAATAACCATCCCAATAACCATCCCAACTAATCATGGCAGTTGGCCAGGCGCTCGTGACCATAAGCTCGGCTATCATGATAGTTTTTAGAACTCTGCAGAGTTTGCACCTCTTTACCCACAAGTTTGTGATTTCGTCACCCGTCGGCAACTGCAGAACCTCCATTATACCAGTACACAACTGTCGGTGTATGGCCAAGAGATCACAAAATAGCCTTTACAAAGGGGCTACTAGATGTATGGACTCACTAAGGTTTCACCGGCAGGCTATAATCTCTAATTCTCCCACCCACGGGCCCCCTCTTGTGCCATGCAGTTTCCAGGGCAGTCCTCACTCGACTCCGATTCCCCGCGCCTTCCACAGTCCATAACAATCTAGCAACTTACCTAATTACTCAGCTAAGGCGCAGCCATACATGGCCTTGTGGTGGCACTGTTATCATCGCATGTGCATGCATGAACCGGTCCTTAGATCTACGGCAAGTAAACCACCATCTCATTCTACCTCATTCACAAACCCAGTCTTGCCTAGATCTCCCTCCGATCCATGTTCATTAACAACATCAGTTTCTCATTATCATTACGAGTGCAGTTAGCTAGACACATCTATCTCGCTTCAAAATCCCATGGACTCAGCGAAGCATAAAAGTAAAACAAAAACCATACCCGACTCATAAACTTCCCAAGCTACAAGGGTGGTTTAACCAAAGCTAGTAAACTCCTATAAAAGGGTTTCCCACCATGTTTGACTCAGCACACACACCTTTTTGCAAAACAAAATAGTTTTACCCAAAACATAGGATCAATATGGTCAAGGAGCACTTGCCTTGTTCTTGCGGTTCTGGTGGCTCTTGGATCTTGAAACCTTGTTGTTGCAGCTCGTCGTAGACAGCTCCCTGAGCTTGTCCTTCTATACAGGATCACACACATACAAGATTCATAACAATCAATACCATGCACAAACTTTAAACTAGATGCGATGAGGCATATGCATGCTATCCTATGATCAGTTTTATTAGATCGTGTCCTTGCATGGCTTTATGATGAACAGGGGTGTTCGGATCAGATGTGGACGTGGCGATGACCTTGTCTTTAGATCAACCCGATTAACAAGTGATCTGTCCACGAGAAAGCTTCTGTTCGAAAGGAATCGAAGAACAGATGTAAAGAAAACACGATGATGTCGTAAGGTGGTATTGGAGACCTACCTTACGTTCTTCTCGGTCTTTGGGTCCTTCTCAGATCGTTGGGCTCTCTTCCAGCGATCTTCCTTGCTGAACTCCGGCGATGGCTTTCTCGGTGAGTTGAGGCTAGGGCGCTAATGTGACGCCCTCAATTCTGTGGAAAACCACGGAAACGAGCACTAATGCATATGTGTGCCCAGGTTGTTCATCACACATACACATATGTTCCACAAACTGAATTCAGATTATATATTACCACGCATAACAGAGTTTATTACAATATCTCATGAGTCTTTGACTCATGCTCACAGCGGAAGTCTTTATTTCTATGCAGCGGAAGTTTTTATTCTAATGCGGAAGCAACCTAACTAATGCGGAAGCAAATCTAAGCAGAAGTGGCTCTATCTCTACTCCCTACACAGGCAAGGATGAGAACAGATTACGCGCCTAATGCTCCACTTGGTCTCCATAGAAATCTTCTTCTGTTGCTGATGATGAAATAATAATGCAAGTTTAAGTACAATGATGTACTCAGAAAGTGCGGGAAAAACATGATATGTAGCTCATAACAAGGTAGGTACAAAAAGGCTCATTTGCAGAAAAGCAGATTTATAAAGCCTTGATAAAACAGCAACTTAACCTTAGATGAATGTAATCCCAGCATGTATTAAATTACCAACATACCTCCATCACTTTCCATGTTCCACCCGAACATTAACCAACTTCATTCTTGCTCACGAATACCTCCTCGTATTCGCTACCATCTCACGAATACCTTCTCGTATTCGCTACCATCTTATCTCAAACAACTTCGTCTCACACCGAGACCAATCTCGTTGTCATGACACAACAGTCATGCAACCATCTTGTCACCTGGACTCAACAGTCCCAAAACCAAACCATAACCAAACCATCCAAAAACCATAACCAATAACCATCCCATAACCATCCCAACTAATCATGGCAGTTGGCCAGGCGCTCGTGACCGTAAGCTCGGCTACCATGATAGTTTTAAGAACCCTGCAGAGTTTGCACCTCTTTACCCACAAGTTTGTGATTTCGTCACCCGTCGGCGACTGCAGAACCTCCATTATACCAGTACAGAACCGTCGGTGTATGGTCAAGAGATCACAAAATAGCCTTTACAAAGGGGTCACTAGATGTATGGACTCACTAAGGTTTCACCGGCAGGCTAGAATCTCCAATTCTCCCACCCACGGGCCCCCTCTTTTGCCATGCAGTTCCCAGGGCAGACCTCACTAGACTCCCATTCCCCACGCCTTCCACAGTCCATAACATTCTAGCAACTTACCTAATTACTCAGCTAAGCCGCACCCATACTTGGCCTTGTGGTGGCACTGTTATCCTGGCATGTGCATGCATGAATCGGTCCTTAGATCTACGGCAAGTAAACCACCATCTCATGCTACCTCATTCACAAACCTAGGCTTGCCTAGATCTCCCTCCGATCCATGTTCATTAACATCATCAATTTCTCATTATCATTACGAGTGCAGTTAGCTAGACACATCTATCTCGCTTCCCAATCCCATGGACTCAGCGAAGCATAAAAGTAAAAACCATAACCGACTCGTAAACTTCCCTGGCGACAAGGGTGGTTTAACCAAAGCTAGTAAACTCTTATAAAAAGGGTTTTCCCATCTTGTTTGACAAAGCACACTCACCTTTTCGCAAAACAAAACAGTTTTACCCAAAACATAGGATAAATATGGTCAAGGAGCACTTGCCTTGTTCTTGCGGTTCCAGTTGTTCTTGTATCTCGAAACCTTGTTGCTGCAGTTCATCGTAGACAGCTCCCTAAGCTTGTCCTGCTATGTAGGATCACGTGCATACAAGATTCACAACAATCAATATCATGCACAAACCTTAAACTAGATGCGATGATGCATATGCATGCTATCCTATGATTAGTTTTATTAGATGGGTTTGTACGTGTTCTTGCATGGCTTGCATGGATTTTATGATCACCAGAGGTGTTCAGATCAAAGGTGGACGTGGCGATGATCTTGTCTTTAGATCAACCTGATCATCAAGTGATCTGTCCATGAGAAGGCTTCTGTTCGAAAGGAATCAAAGAACAAATGCAAAGAAAACACAACGATGTCGTAAGGTGGTATTGGAGACCTACCTTACGTTCTTCTCGGTCTTGAGGTCCTCCTTAGATTGTTGGGCTTTCCTACGGCGATCTTCCTTTCTGCACTCCGGCGATGGTTTACTCAGCGGGTTGGGACTAGGGCTCTAAGTCGTCGGCTTAGGAGTTGGAAAAGAAGTTCGTGGTTTCGGCCAGAGGTTCTGGGTTCTAATTATAATCGGGAAGAGAAGAGTCCTAATCTGATTGGACTTCGATTTAAGAGTTCTATTCAGATTGCCGTCGAATCTTAATCTTATATCTAGTCGATTTGGTGCGGTATCATTGTGGAATCCGGGTCGGTTTCTTCTCCGTACCGGTATTTCTACGCGTACAGAATCCAAAAACCGCTCCAGAACTCGTTACCTCCTCGGTGATGAGCTCCGGAAGCTCCACGTGTCCATCGGGGCCCGGTCTCTCCTCTTCCTCAGAGACGAGCTCCGGTAGTGCCGCGTGTCAAGCGAGTGAGACCTCCCTCTCCTTTGGAGGTGAGCTCCGCGTGCGTCACGTATCCTGGCGGTCGGGACCTCCTCTCTTATTCGGAGGTGGCTCCGCGCACGCCATGTGTCAGTGCCGGACCTTCCCTCTCTCCGGAGGTGGCTCCGGGTGTGCCACGTATCCTAACAGCGCCAGACTTCCTTTCTTCTCAGAGACGAGCTCTGAGGTTAACACGTGTCCAACAGTGACGGATGTAAGGGCCTCAGTTTTTGACACATATTTGAAGTGTTCATCACCACAACACACACCTCATTTGAGGAAAGTTGATGAACACAAATGAAGAGCAAGTAACCACCATCAACATGCTCATTAGAAAAACAAACTCACATATTGCAAAAGTGGTATTTCCCACATGTGATATAGGTGGGCTGGACATATGAAAACTCCTACACATTGCTAAGGATGTCCATGCCAAGTTTCACCCAAATTCAAAACCTTTTTGAGGTCCTTTTGGGTATAGCTAGAAAGAGGACAGTTTGGAACCACATTCAAATTCAAACTGTTTTTATCCCATGAATTCAAAAGTGGGAGGCATATTCTTATTCAGCACATTTTTGTGAGCTCACACACCAATTTTCACTCCATTTGGAGTTGATCTTGACATGAGTTAAGTGGGACAAATTCAAACTTTATTTGAATTCAAAACTGAACTTGTGCTGAAATTCATTCAAACCAAACCCAATTTGAATTCTACTCAATTCAAATGGCTCAGGATAATTTGAATCACCAGGGGTATTATGGGGCTCACTGTTTACAACAGTGATTAGGAGTAAATTTCAGAGGTTAAAACCCCGGGTGGGACCCACATGTCATAGAGAGGAGGAGGCAAAACTTGCACAAAAAGTCACAGCCTCGGTGGGAAATTCCACCGAGCAGCTGTCGGCTGCGCCAACGAGCAGCCACCGGCGCCACCAGCTGCTTCCCCTCTACGTGCGCTGGCGCCCAGGCGGCCTGCTCGCGCCCCCACGCGACCGTCACCGCCTCAGCGGGGTGAAGACCGGGTGCCTTCTTATCCCCGCGAGCGACACTGGGTGGCGCCATTCCTTTTCTTCCCGAGCTCTCGGTCGATCGGAAAAACACAGCAAACAATCATGTCCTCGCCTCTCCGAGTTGCCAGGCAACATCCTGAGCTCGAGCACCACCCTCCCAACGCCTGAACCACCGGGTTTCGGCCCCTGTTCCCGTGATCAACGACGACCGCCGCAGTTTAGCTGAAGGACGGTGATCGGTCTCACGTGGGCAGCACACTACAGCTACTTCCACGGCCGAGCAAGGGCGGCAAAAGGAGCGCACGGACTCCACGCTGCTTTCACCTGAAGCTCAAGCCACGCCGTGAACTCTCGCCGGCGAATTCTCAGTTTGTGTTCCGGCAACCTTAAACTGAGCTTCCGGTACGGTTTCTTCAAATTCTCTCTCTATGATCTTTCGGTGGTTATCAAATCTTGCACATAGACGCTGGACTAGCCGGCGATCAAGTTCTTTTCTGCATCCGTGGTGTGAAACTCTCTAGAAGTTACGAAATTCGAGCTCGATCAAGGGCGGTCATGGCGGGCACAATCGGTCACACGGTGCCGACCGACTTGCCGCCATCCCTTAACCCTTTTGACACCTTGTCGAGCTTCCTAGAGGTACACTGATACTGTAGGACCATTTGTTCGAGGTGTTGGCGGGTTAGAACCCACGGTCGACGGCGCCGAACCTCAACCGAGGCCGCGGCACGTCGCCGTGCTATTTCCGGTCACCCCCAGCCCGACCTGACACCACCGACGTGTTCCTTGACGTCGACAACCCCCTGGCGGCGAGTTTCAGACAATGGGAGGTCCGGCAGCGGCGAGCCGGCGAGCTCCGGGTCTGCTCCGGCGAAGTCGGCGGCACGGGCGTGAGAGAACGGCGGGAGGAAGATGAAGCCGGCTGGCCCACGTGTCAGCGGCTGAAGAATTTAAATCATGATCGGGTGTGGCCGGGATCAGCTGTGATGACACGCAAATACCCTGTGGGCCTCAGTGTGCCGGACACCTCCGCGCTCAACAAGTGTCCCCGCGGGCCCCCGAGAGTTTAAACTTTTTCCCGATTTTCAGAATTCTTCCAAACTTCAAATCCTCATAACTTTGGCTAGAAAGTTCCAAATCGAGTGAACCAAATTTTGTTGGATTCAGCTCTCTTAGTACTTTCCAGAAAATCAAGTTTCACTTCATGAAAAATCTTTGTTCTCCAGAATTAATTCCTCAAAGTTTAAACTGTGTGGAATTTTAACTGGAGAATCCTTTGGAGGAAAATCCTGAAATTTTGCTGGAATGTTCACCAAAATATCCCTGAAGTACCATAAAAATTTCAGATCCATTTGAGCTCATTTGATCAACCTAATGGTGTGATTAGTGAAACTATTCCAGAGAAAATGGAAAATGTTCAGAAACATTTTCAGAATTTTCTCTGAAATTGTTTAGCTCATATCTTTAGCTACTAACCTTCAAAGTAAGTGAGACCAACTTCATTAGAACCCTCTGAAAATCTAGTTTTAAGAAAGTCATTGTTTATTTCATGAAAATCCTTAGAACACCCTAAGAGCCTTGAATTAAGGTCAAGGACATAATTAATTTTGGAGGGCTCAATTGAGCTTGGCTGCAACTAAAACTTGACCAAATCTCTGTTTAGGTTGTAACCAAGCCACAGTAAAAGTTTCACAGTCATTGGGTCTGTCTAGTGAGAGTTATAGACTTCACAACTTCAACTCAATACAAATGTATTTAAATTGATACATATGTTTCTTCTATTATGTAGTCGCTATGGTCGAGGAGGAACCCGAAGTCCTAGACTTTGTTACTCCGGAGGAACAGCTAGCTTACGACCAAGAGCAGCAAGGCAAGCTCCGGTTTGCATTAACCTTTTTACAAGTTTTTATTGTTTTGAGCACATACTTGATTACTTTATTCTTTGCATTAGAGTCTTGTTTGGAAACCCAAATGCATAGCCAAGAAAACTTGGGTTGGGTTTAGGATTGCAAACCCCGTTAGATACTGCAATGCTAAGATAGTGTAGGATTCGGTACAAGTTGAGTAGTTGGAACTACTCGCGAGAATAGGCTAGAGGCACATCGCTCGGGTAGAGATAGCACATGATACACATGGTAAGAAAGATGAGACCGAGCGGAGAGTAAGGGCAGCAGGACTTTGGAGCCTGTGTGCTGTAGCTCCGCTTGTGTCGATTAAGGACAGAGCCGTGTGCGGGCCTGTTGAACAAGCTAGAACAGTACCGAAGACCTACCGGCTATATGGGAACCGGGAAACCGATGTAACTCGGGTAGCTGGGTGTTGAGGCATAGCTGGTCATTCAGAGGGTAGGTTGAGAGCTCGAGGTGTAAATCGGCTGGCGGCACTGAGATGCGCGTGCAGAGACCTCTTGCTCGGGACGATTGGACCGGTTCAACATTTGGCTAACGGGTGAAAGGTAGTTGCGTACGGCGTCTGTGATGGTTGCTGTAAGCAACATTGAGTACGGGCATACGTGACGGGTTGTTCGGGTAACCCTGCAGGTGTAAATCGATTATAATCGCCGTCCCTCGCGGTCAGTGAGTACCACTTGTTCACTGTACCGTGACGTAAAAAGAACAGGCTAGTCACATGTTAAAATGTTTCTGATTGAATGATGGACATTGTTTGTTAATGATATGCTGTAGCTTAGAGCTAACTAAAGTTTCAAACTTTGGGCAAAGTACATGAGAGAAATGCGTTTCATGTTTGATTGCGGCTCTCTCATGTGCCTTAGCGTAATGTTCTCCACCACCTGCTGCTAAAACTTGAAAGTAAGGTTCCACTAATTAGGCGAGTCCTTTGCAAATGATTTTATCTCATGTACCCATCACCCCTCATGTAGAAGTTCCATGTTTAGGTGAGACGGGTCAGACTTGCTGAGCGTTCGTGCTCACTGCTTGTGTTTGAAGCTTTTACAGGGTTCTATGAGGAAGGGACTCCCGAAGAGGAGATGGAACCACAGGAGGGGCACCCCGTCGAGTGGGAGTCGTGCACGCCGCGGAGTTAGTGTGTGTGTGTGTGTGTGTGCTAGCAAGGACACGTTCAAGGGCTGAACGTGGACTCGATGCGTAGTCTACGCCCGTGAGTGTAGACTGGAGCTATTTTGATGTAAACATGTTCATAAACTTGTTTATGTAATAAAATTTCGCTTCCGCTTTCTACCTTTGACGTGTGTTATCCGGTGCTGTGCAACGCAGCACCCCTAAGCGTGATCCTGGCTCGACAAGACCGTGGGGTCGTGTCAGCGTTGGTATCAGAGCTCGCTTGAGGTTTAACGCACTACAAAGGTCATCTTTTTCAAAAATCCAGTGAGGAACGAGTTAGTAGCCCGTATAAGGATGTTATTAGCATATAGAAAGTGGCATACTAACCTATCTGTCTATGTCGGAAAATCGTGCATCTCGGGACGTTTATGTCTTGGGGGGTGCACGTAAGCGCTGTCCACTAGTGCGCACAAGCTGAAGGGTGGAGCCACACAGGTGGCAGGTAACCCGACCCGCTTTGATATCCTCTACGACTCTTCATGTCATTTGGGGAATACGAGCAACGTCTGTCCCTGGCGTGTGTGGTGCAACTTGGGAGACCCCGTCACGTGGTCTGAAATGTGAACACGTAACTCAAGGCGTGTTTGGCTTGAGAACATCCGGGCGAGTGATGACGGCCGGGTGTACGAACTGTATGGATTCTGGGCTCGGTGTGCAGCCGAGTCTGACGATTGCTTGAGTTTCTTCAGGTAGTCTGACCACGAAACGGTAGACGTGTAGCATCCGTGTGCGAGTGACGTTTAGTGCCACTGAATTAACGAAGCCGGCTAAGTCCGGTATAGGTTTTTCTTTGTGAGGACGTAGTACCGACATAATCTGGTGACGCATCGACGTCACACCCCATTAAATGAACAACTTCATTAAAAACTTGAAGGTTTTGATCCATAGTAGTAAAACTTGATGTAACTCCTTCCCTTGAACAAGATATTCAAAGTTAACAAGTTTTCAACTTATAGTTTGTTAAGGACAGAGCACTCTGTTTTCAGCTGAATCAAGGCTGAAGTAAATCAGAGGTTAGAGGTTGAGTTCTTTCGAGGTTGGGGTCATATGATACATTTCTGGAAACCTTTGGAAGAGCTTTACAACTTTTCTGTTGAGGTCCAGAGGTGTTTCATCACTTAACCAATCGAAAAATGCAGTAGAGTTGAAACTGTCCAGAAAACAGGGCAGAGCAAAGACTCTCTGTAAACTCTGTAAATTGAATATAACTTCCTGCATAAAAATCCAAAAATATAAAATGAGGTAGTTCTGGAAAGCTTATGAGATGGGTTACAACTTTGTAACAGAAAGTTTTGTCATATTAGGAACAGAATTAACTGGAATTCTTGGAGCAAATCAGTACCTAAAGCAGGGAGGTGCTGTCCAATTTTCCCCAGAAATTCTATTAACTTTGACATCTCGTAACTTTTGAACCAGGACAGATATTAGGACAAGCAAATACTTTCTGGAAAGCTATTGAAGTTAGATTTAACTTTGATGTTGAGCTCCAGAATTGGTTTTGCCTTTAACATGGCCTAAATCAGGTTGAAATGGAAACTGGTCAGGGCTGTCATGGGAACAGCAGATCAGCAGTCAAATTTGTTTAAAATTTGAACTGTTTCCAAATTTCATGGGTTCAATGACATGTCTTATGTTATAACTCAGTGGTTTACTGTTTAAATAAATATTTGACATTTCTCAAATATATTTTTACAGATGACAGCAGACAAACAGTTGGAGAACGGGTGGGTGGTATCCCACTGTTCTCACCACAGCGGTCGATGTCGTTCCGCAGTCGGCCGTACTCTTCACCGGCATTCAGGCCGGCACTGCCAGTATCACCTCCACAACAACAGCAGCAGCGGGTGATGCCGCGTGCATATGCACCTCAGCAACGCATGCCGGGCTTTCGTCCCCCGAGCACTACACCAGCAGCGGCCACATGTTACAAGTGTGGTCGTCCAGGACACTTCGTGAGCAGTTGCCCGGAGAGGCAAGGCGGCGGAGTGGCACCGCAGTTTCCGGGGAGCAATCAACCCCGGAATCCTACTAATGCGCGGCGGGCAAACCCTAGGCCCGGCACTGTCCACCAGCTTGCCATAGAAGACGTGCCAGAGGGCGAGCCAATCCTTGCGGGTATGTTCCAACTCCACCAGCATCCCGCCATAGTACTATTTGATTCAGGTGCCACGCATAGCTTCATTAGCCAAGCTTTTATTGATAAAATATAGCTTGCAAATACTACCCACCTATAGTCCTTATGTGATCTGTTCACCGGGTGGGAAAATTTCAGCAAGCATGATGGTCCCAAAAGTACCATTGTGCTTAGAGGGTAGAGTCTACCCTACGTCTCTCATAATCTTAGAGGGACAAAATGTCGATGTCATCTTAGGAATGTCATGGTTAACCCGCCACGGCGCTGTTTTAGACACCGTCCTTCGAGTTGTGCACTTGAACTCAGAAGTGCACGAGTCTCACTCCTTATTTCTGGACAGTCCAGAAATAAAACTTCCAAGTGTCTATCAAGCCACAACCATCAGATTGGAAGTTATTCCAGTGGTCCAAGAGTTTCCTGACGTATTCCCGGATGATTTGCCGGGGATGCCGCCCGATAGAGAGGTGGAGTTCAAGGTTGAACTTGCACCGGGAACAATGCCAATATCCCGAAGGCCGTACAAGATGGCGCCCAAGGAGTTGGCTGAACTGAAGACTCAGCTCACGGACCTCCTGGAAAAGGGTTTCATTAGGCCAAGCTCCTCGCCATGGGGCTGTTCGGCATGATTTGTCAAGAAGAAGGATGAGACGTTACGGCTTTGCGTGGACTATCGTCCATTAAATGCCGCAACCATCAAAAACAAGTACCCGTTGCCACGGATCGACATGTTGTTTGATCAGTTGGTCAAAGCAAAGATCTTTTCCAAGATGGATTTAAGATCCGGGTACCATCAGATTAAGATAAGGGCTGAGGACATTCCAAAGACAGCTTTCTCGACAAGGTACGGACTTTATAAGTACCTGGTCATGTCCTTCGGCCTCACCAATGCTCCAGCACACTTCATGTACTTGATGAACTCGGTATTCATGCCGCAGCTGGACAAGTTTGTCGTGGTCTTCATCGACGACATCCTGGTATATTCCAAGTCGGAAGAAGATCACAAGAAGCATATGCGTATATTCTTGCAACGGCTGCGGGATCACAAGCTATACGTGAAATTCAGCAAATGCGAGTTCTGGATATCGCAAGTGCCTTTCCTCGGGCATATCATCTCAGCGGAGGGTATCGCTGTAGACCCGAGCAAGATCACTCAAGTGCTGAATTGGAAATCCCCGAGAACTGTTCACGAGGTACGGAGTTTCCTCGGACTCGCGGGATATTATCGGAGGTTCATTCCGAACTTCTCGAAGATTGCCAAGCCAATGACAGAGCTGCTGAAGAAGGCTACCAAATATGTTTGGAGTCCAACATGTGAAGCAGCATTCAAGGCTTTAGTCAAGCACCTGACATCAGCACCGGTTTTGGCGCAGCCAGACACAACAAAACCGTTCGATGTGTACTGCGATGCATCCGGCATTGGGCTCGGATGTGTGCTGATGCAAGACCGAAGAGTGGTCGCGTATGGATCACGGCAGCTTAGAAACCATGAGCAAAATTATCCAACTTACGACTTGGAGCTCGCTGCCGTGGTACTTGCACTGAAAATGTGGAGGCACTACCTACTCGGGAACCTCGTACATTTATATACCGACCACAAAAGCCTCAAGTACATATTCACTCAGAAGGAGCTGAACATGAGGCAACGAAGATGGTTAGAATTGATAAAGGATTACGAAATAGAGATCCATTATCATCCGGGCAAGGCAAACGTAGTGGCAGATGCGCTGAGCCGCAAGTCACACGTCAACAACCTGGCCATCACACCGTCTGAAGAGAGTGAACCACCACTACATGTAATTCCACATGGAGCTCTCTACAACGCAGCTTTTATCCCCACCATCCGTGAAGAGATAGCGGCAGCCCAGAAGAATGACAAGGGCATGTCGCATTTGCGGAGACGTGTAGATAGTGGGGAGCTGAAATGTTTCCGGAAGGACGGAGACGGCGTCCTATGGTTCAAGGACCAGATAGTCGTACCCCGTAATCCAGAATTACGGAAGAAAATCTTTGATGAGGCTCACTTGTCAAAGTTTTCTATTCACCCCGGCAGCAACAAGATGTATCAAGAACTCAGAAGCAAGTTTTGGTGGACACAGATGAAGCGTGAGACTGCAAAATACGTGTCCGAGTGTGATACATGCCGAAGGGTGAAGGCAGACCATATGCGGAAACCGGGACTGCTGCAACCACTGGGCATTCCTGCCTGGAAGTGGGAGGGTGTGAGCATGGACTTCATCGTCAGTTTACCCACCACTCTTCAAAAGCATGATTCTGTGTGGGTGATCGTCGATCGGCTCACCAAAGTTGCCCATTTCATCCCGGTCAACACCAATTACAACGCCAAGAAGTACGCTGAACTGTACATCTCACGGATCCTATGCTTGTACGGCGTACTCCGTACCATCATATCGGATCGGGGCACTTTATTTGTGTCCCGTTTTTGGGAGCAGCTACACGCTGCATTGGGGACGAAACTGATCCGTAGTTCAGCATACCACCCGCAGACGGATGGGCAAACGGAGCGGGTAAATCAGATTTTAGAAGACATGCTACGAGCTTGCGCTATCAACCACGGCAAGAATTGGGATGATCACTTGCCGTTAGCCAAGTTCTCATACAACAATGGGTACCAAGCCAGCATCAAGATGGTGCCCTAAGAGGCGCTATACGGGCGGAAATGCCGCACACCACTGAATTGGTGTGAATCTGGTGAAAGGGTTACCTTCGGGTTGACCTCGTCAACAACGCGGAAGAAGACGTTCGACTGATTCAAGCGGACCTAAAAGCCGCTCAATCCCATCAGAAACAGTATGCGGACCGGAGAAGGCGCCCATTACAATTCGAAGTGGGAGATCACGTATATCTACGTGTATCTCTAATGAAGGGCGTAAACAGATTTGGGGTGAGCGGAAAGTTGGCACCTCGATTCATCGGTCCATTCCAGATTACCGAAAGATGCGGATCAGTGGCATACCGGCTGAAATTACCAGAAGCACTTTCTGGTGTGCACGACGTCTTTCACATTTCCCAGCTGAGGAAGTGTCTCAAGCTATCAACTACCGTTCAGCTGGAAGATATTGAAGAACTGCAACCGGATCTCACCTATCGGGAGGAACCGGTGCAGATTATTGATGAAAAGGCCTGAACCACACGCAACCGTACGTTGTGGTTCTACAAGGTTCTTTGGAGTAATCACTCCACGGACGAAGCGACATGGGAGAGCGAAGAATTCCTTCGCGCTAACTACCCCGACTTTTTCACGTCGCATATCCGATAATTTTCCACCGTCCTCTCTCTCCTTTTCACCTTATAATCTCGGGACGAGATTCTTTTAAGGGGGGAGGAATGTAAGGGCCTCAGTTTTTGACACATATTTGAAGTGTTCATCACCACAACACACACCTCATTTGAGGAAAGTTGATGAACACAAATGAAGAGCAAGTAACCACCATCAACATGCTCATTAGAAAAACAAACTCACGTATTGCAAAAGTGGTATTTCCCACATGTGATATAGGTGGGTTGGACATATGAAAACTCCTACACATTGCTAAGGATGTCCATGCCAAGTTTCACCCAAATTCAAAACCTTTTTGAGGTCCTTCTGGGTATAGCTAGAAAGAGGACATTTTGGAACCATATTCAAATTCAAACTGTTTTTATCCCATGAATTCAAAAGTGGGAGGCATATTCTTATTCAGCACATTTTTGTGAGCTCACACACCAATTTTCACTCCATTTGGAGTTGATCTTGACATGAGCTAAGTGGGACAAATTCAAACTTTATTTGAATTCAAAAACGAACTTGTGCTGAAATTCATTCAAACCAAACCCAATTTGAATTCTATTCAATTCAAATGGCTCATGGGTGGATAATTTGAATCACCAGGGGTCTTATGGGGATCACTGTTTACAACAGTGATTAGAAGTAAATTTCAGAGGTTAAAACCCTGGGTGGGACCCAAATGTCATAGAGAGGACGAGGCAAAACTTGCACACAAAGTCACAGCCTCGGTGGGAAATTCCACCGAGCAGCTGTCGGCTCGCCACCGAGCAGCCACCGGCGCCACCAGCTGCTTCCCCTCTACACGCGCTGGCGCACAGGCGGCCTGCTCGCGCCCCCACGCGACTGTCACCGCCTCAGCGGGGTGAAGACCGGGTGCCTTCTTATCCCCGCGAGCGACACTGATCGGCGCTATTCTTTTTCTTCCCGAGCTCTCAGTCGATCGGGAAAACACAGAAAACAATGGTGTCCTCGCCTCTCCAAGTTGCCACGCAACATCCTGAGCTCGAGCACCACCCTCCCAACGCATGAACCACCGGGTTTCGGCCCCTGTTCCCGTGATCAACGACGACCGCCGCAGTTTAGCTGAAGGACGGCAATCGGTCTCACGTGGGCAGCACACTACAGCCACTTCCACGGCCGAGCAAGGGCGGCAAAAGGAGCGCACGGACTCCACGCTGCTTCCACCTGAAGCTCAAGCCACGCTGTGAACTCTCACCGGCGAATTCTCAGTTCGTGCTCCGGCAACCTTAAACTGAGCTTCCGGTACAGTTTCTTCAAATTCTCGCTCTATGATCTTTCGGTGGTTATCAAATCTTGCACATAGATGCTGGACTAGCCGGCGATCAAGTTCTTTTCTGCATCCGTGGTGTGAAACTGTCTAGAAGTGATGAAATTCAAGCTCGATCAAGGGCGGTCATGGCGGGCACGATCGGTCACACAGTGCCGACCGACTTGCCGCCATCCTAAACCCTTTTGACAACTTGTTGAGCTTCCTAGAGGTACACTGATACTGTAGGACCATTTGTTCGAGGTGTTGGCGGGTTAGAACCCACGGTCGACGGCGCCGAACCTCAACCGAGGCCGCGGCACGTCGCCGTGCTATTTCCGGTCACCCCCAGCCCGACCTGACACCACCGACGTGTTCCTCGACGTCGACAACCTCCTGACGGCGAGTTTCAGACAATGGGAGGTCCGGCAGCGGCGAGCCGGCGAGCTCCGGGTCTGCTCCGGCGAAGTCGGCGGCACGGGCGTGAGAGAACGGCGGGAGGAAGATGAAGCCGGCTGGCCCACGTGTCAGCGGCTGAAGAATTTAAATCACGATCGGGTGTGGCCGGGATCAGCTGTGCTGGCACGCAAATACCCTGTGGGCCTCAGTGTGCCGGACACCTCCGCGCTCAACAAGTGTCCCCGCGGGCCCCCGAGAGTTTAAACTTTTTCCCTATTTTCAGAATTCTTCCAAACTTCAAATCCTCATAACTTTGGCTAGAAAGCTCCAAATCGAGTGAACGAAATTTTGTTGGATTCAGCTTTCTGAGTACTTTCCAGCAAATCAAGTTTCACTTCATGAAAATCCTTAGTTCTCCAGAATTAATTCCTCAAAGTTTAAACTGTGTGGAATTTTAACTGGAGAATCCTTTAAAGGAAAATCCTGAAATTTTGCTGGAATGTTCACCAAAATATCCCTGAACTACCATAAAAATTTCAGATCCATTTGAGCTCATTTGATCCACCTAATGTTGTGATTAGTGACACTATTCCAGAGAAAATGGAAAATGTTCAGAAACATTTTCAGAGTTTTCTATGAAATTGTTTAGCTCATATCTTTAGCTAGAAACCTTTAAAGTAAGTGAGACCATCTCCATTAGAAGCCTCTGAAAATATAGTTTTCAGAAAGTCATAGTTTATTTCATGAAAATCCTTAGAACACCCTAAGAGCCTTCAATTAAGGTCAAGGACATAATTAATTGTGGAGGGCTCAATTGAGCTTGGCTGCAACTAAAACTTGACCAAATCTCTGTTTAGGTTGTAAACAAGACAAAGTAAAAGTTTCACAGTCATTGGGTCTGTCTAGTGAGAGTTATAGACTTCACAACTTCAACTCAATACAAATGCATTTAAATTGATACATATGTTTCTTCTATCATGTAGTCGCTAAGGTCGAGGAGAAACCCGATGTCCTAGACTTCGTTACTCCGGAGGAACAGCTAGCCTACGACCAAGAGCAGAAAGGCAAGCTCCGGTTTGCATTAACCTTTTTATAAGTTTTGTTTGTTTTGAGCACATACTTGATTACTTTATTCTTTGCATTAGAGTCTTGTTTGGAAACCCAAATGCATAGCCAAGAAAACCTTGGGTTGGGTTTAGGATTGCAAACCCCGTTAGATACTGCAATGCTAAGATAGTGTAGGACTCGGTACAAGTCGAGTAGTTGGAACTACTCGCGAGAATAGGCTAGAGGCACATCGCTCGGGTAGAGATAGCACATGATACACATGGTAAGAAAGATGAGACCGAGCGGAGAGTAAGGGCAGCAGGACTTTGGGGCCTGTGTGCTGTAGCTCCGCTTGTGTCGATTGAGGACCGAGCCGTGTGCGGGCCTGTTGAACAAGCTAGAACAGTACCGAAGACCTACCGGCTATATGGGAACCGGGAAACCGATGTAACTCGGGTAGCTGGGTGTTGAGGCATAGCTGGTCGTTCAGAGGGTAGGTTGAGAGCTCGAGGTGCAAATCGGCTGGCGGCACTGAGATGCGCGTGCAGAGACCTCTTGCTCGGGACGATTCTACCGGTTCAACATTTGGCTAACGGGTGAAAGGTAGTTGCGTATGGCGTCCGTGATGGTTTCTGTAAGCAACATCGAGTACGGGCGTACGTGACGGGTTGTTCGGGTAACCCTGCAGGTGTAAATCGATTATAATCGCCGTCCCTCGCGGTCAGTGTGTACCACTTGTTCACTGTACCGTGACGTAGAAAGAACAGGCTAGTCACATGTTAAAATGTTGCTGATTGAATGATGGACATTGATTGTTAATGATATGCTGTAGCTTAGAGCTAACTAAAGTTCTTTTCAAAATTTGGGCAAAGTACATGAGAGAAATGCGTTTCTTGTTTGATTGCGGCTCTCTCATGTGCCTTAGCGTAAGGTTCTCCACCACCTGCTGCTAAAACTTGAAAGTAAGGTTCCACTAATTAGGCGAGTCCTTTGCAAATGATTTTATCTCATGTACCCATCACCCCTCATGTAGAAGTTCCATGTTTAGGTGAGACGGGTCAGACTTGCTGAGCCTTCGTGCTCACTGCTTGTGTTTGAAGCTTTTACAGGGTTCTATGAGGAAGAGACTCCCGAAGAGGAGATGGAACCACAGGAGGGGCACCCCGTCGAGTGGGAGTCGTGCACGCCGCAGAGTTAGTGTGCGTGTGTGCTAGCAAGGACACGTTCAAGGGCTGAACGTGGACTTGATGCGTAGTCTACGCCCGTGAGTGTAGACTGGAGCTATTTTGATGTAAACATGTTCATAAACTTGTGTATGTAATAAAATTTCGCTTCCACTTTGTACCTTTGACGTGTGTTATCCGGTGCTGTGCAACGCAGCACCCCTCAGCGTGATCCTGGCTCAACAAGACCGTGGGGTCGTGTCAACGGACCTCCCGGAGATAAGCTCCGGCGGTGACACGTGTCCAATAGAATCGGACCTCTCGGAGGTGAGCTCCGAAATCGACACGTATCCCCCGAGACTGGTCCTCTGATTTCCGTGGTTACTAGCTCCGAAGGTGACACGTGTCCTACGGCTGGCCTTGCTTCTCCGCAGAGGCTAGCTCCGGGCAACACGTGTCCCACAGGGTCGGACCACTCCCCTTTTGTGGAGATGAGCCCCGAACACGCCATGTAGCAAGCGAGCCGCGGAAATTGTCTTCAGCTCTCTCTGTGAACTGGATTCGGCTCTTTTTGGCTATCTTTTTGATATTTTTCTCTATTCCTACTTCTTTTTAAAATGTTTTCTCTACATGAAATATGAATACATGCAGAAACCAGAGATGAGGGTATCACAAATCTACGCCCCTTAAATTGAATCTCGCCCTTGAGATTCGTTAGTAGATAACAGATGAGGAAATTCTGCCTTGATGTCTTCTTCACGCTCCCATGTGGCTTCAGCTTTGGTGTGATGGCTCCATTGTACCTTGCACCATCGGAACACTTTGTTCCTGGTGACCCTTTCCTTTACGTCCAAAATTCGGACAGGGTGTTCCACATAAGTCAGGTCTTCTTGAAGTTCAAGCTCTTCCATTGGTATTTGCTACTCTGGTACTCTCAAGCACTTCTTGAGCTGGGATACATGAAACACGTCATGTACATCAGAGAGATGCGTTGGGAGCTCTAGTTGATAGGCTACTTCTCCTCGCTTGTCCAAAATCTTAAATTGTCCAATGTAGCGAGGTGCTAGCTTGCCTTTGAGGTTGAAACGTCGTTGGCCTCTGATAGGCGATACCTTAAGGTACACGAAGTCTCCTATTTCGAAAGTCAACTTCCTTCGCCTATTGTCCGCATAGCCTTTTTGTCGTGACTGGGCAGCCTTTAAGTTCTCCCGTACCGTTTGGACTTGCTTTTCAGCTTCTTGTAGCACTTCGGGTCCAAACACCTGGTTCTCTCCGGTTTCATTCCAGAGCAGTGGCGTTCTACACCGCCTACCATATAATGCTTCGAAGGCGACATCTCCAAGCTAGCTTGATAGCTGTTGTTATAGGAGAATTCGGTGTACGGTAAACTCCTATCCCAACTACTCCCACGTTTCAAGGCGCAAGCTCTCAACATGTCCTCCAAAATCTGGTTTGTCCTTTCTGTTTGCCCATCGGTTTGTGGGTGATAGGCGGAGCTAAAATCCAGTCGTGTACCCATGGCTTTCTGCAGCTTCCTCCAGAATCTAGAGGTAAACTGAGAACCTCGATCTGAGACTATCCTCCTCGGAACTCCGTGACGGCACACGATCTGCTCCATGTACAACTCGGCTAATTGTGCAACGATGTAATTGGCCCTTACAGGGAGAAAATGGGCGGTTTTCGTCAATCGGTCCACGATAACCCAGATGGAGTCGTAACCCGACTGAGTACGTGGCAATCCGACGATGAAATCCATACTGATGTCCTCCCACTTCCATTTGTGTACCTTCAAGGGTTGCAACAATCCAGCGGGTCTTTGATGTTCGGCCTTCACTTGTTGGCATGTGTCGCATAGGGCAACGTATTCAGCTATATCCCTTTTCATACCATCCCACCAATAACAAGTCTTCAACTCTTTGTACATTTTGGTACTTCCGGGATGTATAGAATAGGGTGAATCATGTGCCTCCTTCAATATCATGTCGCGGAGGTGTTTCATGTTAGGCACACAAATCCTTTTTCCTAGCCAAAGCGTACCCTTCTCATCTTCTTTGAAATCCTTTTCTATTCCTTATCGGATTCTTTCCTTGATCTCCTTGATCTCCTCATCCGTTGCTTGGCCATCTCTTATCTCTTGCTCCAATGAGGAGTGGATCTCCATCATTTCCATGTTGTTCAAGAATCCGAGGTGCAACCGTTTGAACTCCTTACGTAGTTCGGCTGGTAGCTCCCGAACCGTGAGTTGGTGACATGCTCCCTTTCGGCTCAATGCATCAGCTACTACATTGGCCTTCCTAGGGTGATAGTTGATTCCAACATCGTAATCCTTGATGAGTTCCAACCATCGGCGTTGCCTCAAATTCAAGTCCATTTGGATAAATATGTACTTGAGGCTTTTATGATCCGTGTAGATCTCACATCGATGACCAAGGATATAATGTCTCCAAATCTTCAATGCATGCACTACTGCTGCTAGCTCTAAGTCATGTGTAGGATAATTGAGCTCGTGCTTCTTTAATTGTTGTGAGGCATAGGCTACCACTTGTCCCTTTTGCATGAGCACACATCCGAGCCCCTGTCTGGATGCGTCACAATATATGTCAAAGCTCTTACTTACGTCCGGCAATACCAGAACCAGTGCTGTGGTTAGCTTTTTCTTGAGTTCCTCAAAACTTCCTTGGCATGCTGGTGTCCATTGGAAGACTTTTCCCTTCGTTACCAACACCGTCATAGGCTTTGCTATCTTAGAGCAGTCTTTAATGAAGCGTCGATAGTATCTAGCCATCCCAAGAAAACTCCGAATATCCCTCACACTCTGCAGTTGGTCCCACTTCAGAACATCTCTCACTTTTCCAGGATCAACCGATACCCCTTCTTCGGAGATAATGTGGCCTAGGAACGATATTTCCTTTAGCCAAAATTGACAATTGTTAAGCTTGGCATACAATTGATGCTCACGCAATTTCTGCAAGGTCAATTTCAAATGTTCTTCATGCTCCTCCTCACTTTTTGAATACACCATAATGTCGTCGATGAAAACCACGACGACCTTATCCAGGTACTCCATGAAAACCTTTTTCATGAGGTACATGAAGTATGCGGGTGCATTTGTTAACCCAAAAGTCATGACGGTATATTCATATGAACCATACCGTGTTCGAACGGCAGTCTTGGGTATATCGGAGGGCCTTATCTTCAGGTGGATGTATCCCGAGCGAAGATCAATCTTGGAGAACACTCGGGCTCCTTTCATTTGGTCGAATAGGTCCTCTATACGAGGAAGAGGGTATTTGTTCTTGATTGTTACCTCATTGAGAGACCTATAGTCCACACACATCCTTTGGGTTCCATCCTTCTTGTCTACGAAGAGCACGAGGGCTCCCCATGGTGATGAGCTTGGACTTATAAAACCCTTCTCCAACTGCTCTTGAATTTTCTTCTTGAGTTCTACTAGTTCATTGACAGGCATCCTATAGGGTCTCTTTGCTATGGGTGCAGTTCCAGGTACCAAATTAATGGCAAACTCAATGTCCCGATCAGGGGGCATACCTGGAAGCTCTTCCGGTTACACGTCCGAAAATTCCTAAACCACCGAAATGCGGTCCAATGTGGTTCCTTCCACGCGGTTCAAAATTTCCCTTTCGGTTGTTTGCTGGGCTGACTCAAACTCGACACGAATACTGTGCTCATTTGTCAACTGCACGCTCCTTTCAGCACATTGAATTACTCTGTTGTGCTTGCTTAACCAATCCATCCCGAGTATAATGTCAATCCCTTGGGAATTCAAGACAATAAGGTTTGCAAGGAAGTCTACCCCCCTTATTTTAATGCTTACTTTCGGACATACTATATTAGTCCTCATTTCTCCTCCGGGAGAATTAACTAACATAGCACATTCTAAGTGGGATACGGGTAGGTGATGTTTGGCAACATACTTGGATGATATGAAGGAATGTGATGCTCCAGAATCAAATAAGATGGTGGCTGGGTTGGAATTGGCAAGGAACATACCAATTACGACGTCCTCAGCCTGTTGTGCTTCCTCAGCAGAGACATGGTTCACGTTGCCGCGAGCATAGTTTTGCTGTCCACGGTTTCCTTGATTGTCCCCTCCGTTTGGTCGTGGGTTCTGCTTGGGCACGTTACCTTGCTGTCCAGGGCTTCTCCTCGGGCACTGGTACGTTGGGGTGGGGGTTTTGAGAAGGGGCGCCCATGTTGGGACGGGGCGCAGGAGGCAAGGGCACGCGAGGTGCTGGTGCAACGGGTCGTCGCTGTGGTGGCTGACTAGGGCGGTATGCAGGAGTTGTCGATCCATACTGCGGTGCAGCTGGGGGCATGTACTGAGGTCGCTCCCTTGGGGCTGGTATGGCATCTTCTTCTTGCCCTCTCGCTCGATCTCTTTAATCTTGTTTTTGACCACTATAGCCTTGTCAACCAGCTTCTGGAAGCTCACGTAGTCATTGTAGAGGAGCTGAACCTGGATCTCATTGTTCAACCCTCTAATGAACAGGTATTGCTTCCTCTGATCTGAGTTGACATCCTCGGGGGCATATCGGGACAGTTGCGTGAACTTGTTGAGGTACTCATTCACACTTCTCTGTTTTTGGCGGAGACCTTCAAATTCCTGTCTCTTGAGCATCATTACACCAGCAGGGATGTAATGAGAGCGGAAACTCTCCTTGAACTCAGTCAAAGTGATTGTCTCCGGGTCGACATGGGCGTTGCATAGGGCATCCCACCAGTCAGCGGCAGCTCCCATAATTTGGTGCGACGCAAAGAGAACCTTCTCTCGGTCATTGCACTGAACAATGGCAAGCTTCTTCTCCATGGATTTCAACCAATCATCGGCCTCCATGGGATCACTAGCTTGAGCAAAGGTGGGTGGTCGAGTCCTCATGAACTCTCCCAGTCTGTTGTGAGCCGGCGGCGGTGGTGGCAGTGGTGCCGGAACAGGGTTGTTGTTGTTGGCCTGCAATTGACCCAAAGTTTGGATCATATTTGCATAAGTTGGTTCTGCATGGCCATCAACCATTCTAGGTGGTTCTCGCCAGCTCCGGGGTTAACAGGAACTTCATCGTGACCATCCTCTTGGTTGTCACGGACGTTCCTTCGGCCAGCGTTTCCTCTCACCATTTGTGAGAGAGATCGAAATAGATAGAAGGTTAGATAGATTCCCTCAACTATATGCATCAAGGTGAGTTGGACTGTATATATATACTAGCCCATATGAGGATGTGAACAAGTGCCGAAACATCTCACACCTCTTTCCACTTACGTGTGGATATGGACAATGTTTGGAGACGTCCCACAACTCACACTAAGCACACAATCACAAACAATCATTGCAAGGGCTCACACAACTCCTATTCAAGGCTGGTTTCCTATGCCAAGGTAGTTTTAAAGCCAATCTAAGCGTCCTAGGGTGCTTCCTATGGTCAGCGTGGCTTAGCTACCAATCTGTGTCTGATACCAATCTGTGATTCCTATTTAGGTGTGTATTCTACTGTTAACCTGTCGCTCTAATATCAATCTGAGATTTCTATCTAGGCGTGTAACCTACTGTCAACCCGTGGCTCTGATACCAGTCTGTGACACCCTCAATTATGTTGAAAACCATGGAAACGAGAACTAATGCATAAGTGTGCCCAGGATGTTCATCACACATACACATATGTTCCACAAACTGAATTCAGATTATATATTGCCACGAATAACAGAGTTTATTACAATATCTCATGAGTCTTGGACTCATGCTCACAGCGGAAGTCTTTATTTCTATGCAGCGGAAGTCTTTATTCTAATGCGGAAGCAATCTAACTAATGCGGAAGCAAATCTAAGCAGAAGTGGCTCTATCTCTACTCCCTCCACAAGCAAGGTTGAGAACAGATTACACGCCTAATTCTCCGCTTGGTCTCCATAGAAATCTTCTTCTGCTGCTGATGATGAAATAGTAATGCAAGTTTGAGTACAATTATGTACTCAGCAAGTGCGGGAAAAACATGATATGTAGCTCATAACAAGGTAGGTATAAAAAGGCTGATTTGCAGAAAAGCAGATTTATAAAGCCTTGATAAAACAGCAACTTAACTTTAGATGAATGTAATCCCAGCATGTATTAAATTACCAACATACCTCCATCACTTTCCATGTTCCATCCGAACATTAACCAACTTCATTCTTGCTCACGAATACCTCCTCGTATTCGCTACCATCTCACGAATACCTTCTCGTATTCGCTACCATCTTATCTCATAAACAACTTCGTCTCACACCGAGACCAATCTCGTTGCCATGACTCAACAGTCATGGAACCATCTTGTCACCTGGACTCAACAGTCCCAAAACCAAACCATACAAAAACCATAACCAATAACCATCCCATAACCATCCCAACTAATCATGGCAGTTGGCCAGGTGCTCGTTACCGTAAGCTCGGCTATCATGATAGTTTTAAGAACCTTGCAGAGTTTGCACCTCTTTACCCACAAGTTTGTGATTTCGTTACCCGTCAGCGACTGCAGAACCTCCATTATACCAGTACACAACCGTCGGTGTATGGTCAAGAGATCACAAAATAGCCTTTACAAAGGGGTTACTAGAAGTATGGACTCACTAAGGTTTCACCGACAGGCTAGAATCTCCAATTCTCCCACCCACGGGCCCCCTCTTGTGCCATGCAGTTCCTAGGGCAGTCCTCACTCGACTCCCATTCCCCGCGCCTTCCACAGTTCATAACATTCTAGCAACTTACCTAATTACTCAGCTAAGCCGCACCCATACTTGGCCTTGTGGTGGCACTGTTATCCTGGCATGTGCATGCATGAACCGGTCCTTAGATCTACGGCAAGTAAACCACCATCTCATGCTACCTCATTCACAAACCTGTAGCGGACCGGAATCCACTCATCCAGGATCGCAGAGGGTGGTGCCGCACGATGCGACACTCGACAGCACACGTCATAAGAACACATTATATTACATGGGAAAACAAACTGAATGTACAAAGTAGTACACTTCTCAGTTACAAACTAGGGTCTTTTATTACACAGCGGAAATTTCTTTTGTACAACTCACGCCCGCCTATCTAGCAAAAGTCGGTTGCCCAGCCCTAGGGCAACCCACACTAGCTGCACGTCTCAGCTCAGCGCGGCGTGTACGGCTCCCACTCAGCCGTGGTCCCCGACGGAGTGTAACCCTCGCCGGTGGACTCGTACTCTGAGTCCGTGGGTGGCTCCTCACCTGAAAAATACTTAAGCAGCAACCGTGAGCACGAAGGCTCAGCAAGGCTTAACCGACTCACCTAAGCATGAAACTCTACATGAGGTGTACCATGACTGTGGCGGACCGGAATCTGCTCATCCAGGATCGCAGAGGGTGGTGCCGCGCGATGCGACACCCGACAGCACACGTCATAAGAACATAATATATTACATGGGAAACAACTGAAACTGTACAAACAGGTACAAACTTCAGTTACACTATTCCTTATATTACACAGCAGAAGTCTACACTATACAACTCACGCCCGCCTATTTAGCAAAAGTTGGTTGCCCAGCCCTAGGGCAACCCACACTAGCTGCACTCCTCAGCTCAGCGCGGCGTGTACGGCTCCCACTCAGCCGTGGTCCCCGACAGAGGGTAACCCTCGCCGGTGGACTCGTACCCCGAGTCCGTGGGTGGCTCCTCACCTGAAAAACACTTAAGCAGCAACCGTGAGCACAAAGGCTCAGCAAGGCTTAACCGACTCACCTAAGCATGAAACTCTACATGAGGGGTACAATGGACATAGGATAGTAACATTTCAGCAAAAGGACACGCCTACAAGTTCATCCTTAGTTCATCTTTTAGCAACAAGTTAACAGTTCATGAAATCGGAAATTTAGTAAGCAGTATTTGGTGGCACACATGTAGCAATACAATTATATCAATCAGCATCATTGAATCAACATATTTCATCCATTAGTCTACATTACGACGCAGTGAACAAGCGGTACTCGTCACCGCGAGGGACGGCGAATCGACTCGATATACACCTGCAGGGAAACCCAAAGAGCACGTCATGTACGCCCACCCGTGGAGCTGCACAGCACGCTCACTCGATGTCGTACGGGACAACCTTTCACCCAACAGCCCAAACGTCGAACCGGTCGCACCGAAACGAGCAGGAGGTTCCCCACACGGAGCATCTCTCTATGCCCGTTCGCGGATTTCCACCTTGCTGCCCTCAACCTACACCTATAAATCGGTGTGCTATGCCTCGACGCCCGGAGGTTTAGGCTACATCGGTTTATCGGGGCCCATATATCCGATATGCCTTCGGTAGGTTCAATACTTGTTCAGCAGGGCCGCACACGGATCGGTCCTCAATCGACACGGACAGGGCTGCGCACACAAGACTTCCTCTTGCTGCGCCCTAGCCCCTGCCTAGTCTCATTTTCATTACTATAGTGATCTCACATCACTCAACCGAACCCGTATGTCCCAATGCCTATCTCGCGAGTAGATTCCAACTACTCGACTTGTACCGAAGTCCTATGACTCATTAAGCATAGCCTGTCTACTCGAGGTCCTCGACACTACCCTCACTCTTTTAGGAACCTTTGGTTATGCAAGTGGGGTTTCATTCATCCTATACCTAATGCACATACATACTTCATATGACACATGTAAACAAAGTAAGACTTAAAAAGTTAATGCAAACTGGGGCTTGCCTTGTTGCTGCTGGTCGGGGGTTAAGTCTTCGTCCGGAAGAAGGAAGTCCAGCACTTCCGGAGTCTCTTCTTCAACGGCTACACGTTAATGAAATACTACATGTTAATTTAGATGCCAATGTGAGTTTTAGAGTAAGACTTCTACTATTAGTTCTAATAACCAGCCTCTAACACCTGGAACTTTGTTTAAGAATTTAAAGATGAACTGGTGTTGGTGGTTTGGCTTGGACTTAATCACATGGTTAAATGCTAAGTGGTTTTTCCCCTTTTCCAAATTAATCCCTTAAGTGGTTAAACAGGACAGGGGTGATCTAGAGCTTCAATAGAGCTGAGAATTTTTGTGTGAGTTCCTTGTCACTAGAAAACTCTCTGGACCAAACATTAGCACTTTTCATGGAGTGGTTTGCTCAGAATAATTCTCTTGGCAAATCAGCAAGGAAGAATTTATTCTGAGGTAATACCCCTGTTCATTATCAACTTAATGGGCTACAATTTCAATTATAGCTCATAGAGTTTGCATGAATTTTCCTAACATTTTTGGGGTTAAGATTTGCCCAGAACTGAATTTCCAAGTTTTGGAAATTCTCTGAAAAATGTTTCTGTATTCAAATGAACACAGCACCTTCCAATTTGAATTGCCCTGACCAAATCAACTCCAAATGGTCTGAAACTTTTACAGGGGTTTACTAATGTCCTAAAGAACATTCTGGCAAAATTTGGGGATTTTCGGATGAACCAAACTCCCTCTAAAATTCTTTTGCTGAGAAGCTTTAAAGAATTTTCCAGAATTAATTAATGGGTTTCATACAAATTGGGTTGTATATCTGGACAGAGCTAGGCAAGATGAATCTAACCCAATTTGAATCACTAAATTTGGAGCTTCCTAGCAAGAGTTATGGGGTTCTAAAGTTTGCACTAAAACTGGAAATTCCAGAAATGTTTAAATCTTGAGGGTGGGTCCACGTAGACGTGTCGACCGCTGGATCCGAGCCACACGGGGCCACAGACTCCTTCCCGCGCGTCCGCACTGGATCCCGGACCACAGAGAATCCCACCCCTTTATCTCCAGCCGCTGACGCGTGGGGCCTACCCCTTCGTCTTCCTCCGGCCACCCGCGCGATCCTGCCGCCGAGCTTGCCGGAGCTCTCGCCGGAGAGGGGTTCCGGCCTTCGGAGCTTGTTGATTCTTGCCGCCTGTGCCTATCCCGGCCTGGGGAACACGGTGGTGCCCTTCCCGGAGCTTGACAACGGCCGGAACAGGGCTCCCGACGGCAACAGCGGCCGGGAGCTCACCGGCGACGTCGAACTCAGCCTCACCTGCATTTTTTTTGATGCGGTTTGCTCGGGGAGCTCCGCTGAAACCTGCTGATCATGGATATGGGCACCGATCCCCGTGAAAACGGCTGCAACTATGACCTCGTCGGCGACCTAGGCCAGATATCGGCTGTTGCTCGAAAAACTTGGATAACCGCAACCTTAGCCCATGATTCTTGCTGGTTTTCGATCCTAGGTGGTCGTGGCAGGGTGTAGATCGTGTGTTTAGCTCGGTACGCACGGTCATAAGCCAATACTCGTGAATTTTGGGATTTGGGGGAGCTCGGCCTTAAGAACACCGAAGCGTTCCCGGAAGAAATTCTCCCCCGACGGTGCATGAAATGCCGAACGGTAAGGGCAGGGCAGAACCAGCACCTTGTGGCGATCGTTTCTTGTATTGAGCGTCGGGCAGGAGGAAGCCTGTGCCGTCCGGCCGCCGGCGATCAGAGGGCGGCGACTCCGGGTGAGCTGCTTCGGATGTAGGCGAGTGGAACCGAGAGGATGGGGAGCGAATTCTCGCCGACCAGGGTGCGATCACCTGTTTTGTAGCCGGCGCCCTCATCCCCCCGAGCAGGAGGTGGCGCGGTGGCTGCGTTGGGACGGGGTCGACCCCGTGCGCTGTCGGCCGCAGGGTGTTCGACCGCGCGCCCGAGTCGGTTTGCTCCCCAGGGTGGCTGACCAGTGGGCCCTCTTCTCCCCTCTAAATCTTTCTCCCCCCCTTCTTTTGTAAATATCCCAGCTACTGAGAATTGAATGGGAGACTTAGCCCCCAAGTATTGGTTTGAATTTGAGTTTTCAAATTCGAACTTTGTTTGGTTAAATTTGCTTCATGTTTAAACTGAAGTTCAAATTCAGTTTTGAATTATTGCAAATTTAGCTCCTGACAAGATAAACTCCAATAGGGATGAAAATTGGTGGGCTAACTCAGAAAAATGTGTTGAGTTTGAATATGAAGCTAACTTTTGAATTTGGGTGATGAAAGTTGCTGCAATTTGAATTTACATTCAAATTGGCCTCTTTTTGAAATAACCCAAAAGTGCCTCAAAAAGTGTTGAATTTGCATGAGCTTTGGACTGAACCTTCCCAAGACTTTTTAAATTCTAGGGGTGAGCTCAACCTCTCATGTTCAAGTGTAGAAATCCTACTTTGTGAAAGTGAAGGCTTTACCCTCTAATCATTTTTTTGATGGAGGTTACTTGCTCTTCACAACATTTCCTAAGGTGTCCACAATAAAAACTGTGGTGTTGTGAGGTGAAGAAAAAGTTTTTGCAAGTCCCTTTTCTTGGGCTTTTACATCCCTCCCCCCTTAAAAGAATCTCGTCCCGAGATTACCAAAGGAAGAGATAGCGATGTAATAGGGACTTACCCGTGTTGAGAAGCCATGAACTCCGGGTAATTTGAGCGAAGGAACTCCTCGCTTTCCCACGTCGCTTCATCGGCGGTGTGGTTACTCCAGAGTATTTTGTAGAACCACAACGTTCTGCTACGCGTGGTTCGGGCTTTCTCATCAAGAATGGCCACCGGATACTCCTCATATGTTAAATCCGGTTTCAACTCGCCGATGTCTTCGGTAGGAACAGCAGCTGTATGCTTCAAACGTTTTCGCAGTTGCGAAACATGGAAAACATCATGGACACCCGCAAGAGATGCCGGTAGTTCCAATCGATACGCCGCTGGTCCGCACTTCTCGGTGATAGCATAGGGTCCAATGAAACGGGGAGCGAGCTTCCCCTTCACACCGAACCGGTGCACGCCCTTCATTGGAGATATGCGGAGGTACACGTGTTCCCCGACGTCGAAGTGCAACGGTCTACGCCTCTTGTTAGCGTAGCTCTTCTGTCGGGATTGAGCGGCCTTCAAATTGGCTTGAATGGTACGAACGCGCTCTTCGGCGTCGTTCACCACATCAACCCCGAATGTGACCCTTTCACCGGACTCGCACCAATTTAGTGGGGTGTGGCATTTACGACCGTAGAGAGCTTCGTAGGGTGCCATCTTGATACTCGCCTGATAGCCGTTGTTGTACGAGAATTCCGCCAATGGTAGGTGATCATCCCAGTTCCTACCATGGTGGATGGCACATGCTCTCAACATGTCTTCCAGAACTTGATTCACCCTCTCTGTCTGGCCATCTGTTTGAGGGTGATAAGCGGAGCTCCTGATCAACTTAGTACCCAATGCAGCGTGTAGCTGCTCCCAAAAGCGAGATACAAATAATGCACCTCGATCTGAGACAATGGTCTTGGGTACCCCGTATAGGCATAGAATCTTTGCTATGTATAGCTCCGCATATTTGCCGGCACTGTAACGTGTATTTACCGGAATGAAGTGAGCCGTCTTGGTTAACCGATCAACGATTACCCATATGGAATCATGCTTGTTGGCTGTTAGGGGTAATCCCACAATGAAATCCATGCTCACATCTTCCCATTTCCATGCCGGGATCTTCAGGGGTTGCAACAGCCCTGATTTCTTCATGTGATCAGACTTCACTCGTCGGCACGTATCACATTCGGATACGTACTTCGCTACCTCCCGCTTCATACGTGTCCACCAAAATTTCTTTTTCAAATCTTGGTACATTTTGTTGCTGCCTGGATGAATGGAGTATTTAGACAAGTGGGCTTCGTCGAGGATTTTCTTCCTCAGTTCCATGTCCCGGGGTACGACTATGCGGTCGTTGAACCATAGCGTCCCCTCATCATCTTTCCGGAAACATTTGATCTCCCCATTGTCAATCCGTCTCCGGAGATGTGCCATGCCTTTATCATTTTTCTGAGCTGCAATGATGTCCTCCCTGATAGTAGGGACAAGGGCAAGGTTATACAGCGATCCATAAGGAACCAAGTATAAACTTGGCTCTTCCTCCTCCACCGGTGTAATGGTGAGGTGATGGACATGTGATTTCCGACTCAGCGCGTCGGCAACCACATTCGCCTTGCCGGGGTGGTAATGGATCTCAATCTCATAATCTTTGATCAGTTCTAACCACCTCCTCTGCCTCATGTTCAGCTCCTTCTGGGTGAAAATGTATTTCAAGCTCTTGTGGTCGGTGTAGAGATTCACCAAGTTCCCCAGGAGATAGTGCCTCCACATTTTCAGCGCCAACACCACGGCAGCAAGTTCAAGATCGTGAGTCGGGTAGTGCTGCTCATGGTTCCGAAGTTGGCGTGAGCCATAAGCGACTACACGTCCTTCCTGCATCAACACGCAGCCAAGCCCAATACCGGACGCGTCACAATACACGTCGAAGGGCTTTGTTGTATCCGGCTGAGCTAACACCGGGGCTGTTGTGAGATGCTTCACCAATGTTCGGAACGCTCCTTCACACGCCGTGTTCCAAACATATTTCGTCCCTTTCTTCAGCAACTCTGTCATCGGCTTAGCGAGCTTGGAGAAGCTTGGAATGAATCTCCGGTAGTATCCCGCTAACCCGAGGAAGCTTCTGACTTCATGAACTGAAGTGGGAGCTTTCCATTTCAACACTTGCTCTATTTTACTTGGGTCAACCGCAATGCCTTCAGCTGAGATGATATGTCCCAAGAATGGCACTTGGCTGATCCAAAATTCGCATTTGCTGAACTTGGCGTAGAGCTTGTGGTCTCGCAATCATTGAAGAACGATCCGTAAGTGTTTGGCATGCTCGGCTTCTGTCTTGGAGTAAACCAAGATATCGTCGATGAACACTACCACGAACTTGTCCAGCTCCGGCATGAACACCGAGTTCATGAGATACATGAAATGGGCTGGAGCATTTGTGAGACCAAAGGACATGACGAGATATTCATATAGTCCATATCTCGTCGAGAAGGCCGTCTTCGGGATATCCTCTGCCCGGATCTTGATCTGGTGATATCCAGAGCGAAGGTCCATCTTGGAGAACACACTGGCACCCACAAGTTGATCAAACAATATGTCGATGCGGGGCAGTGGGTACTTATTCTTGATGGTGACGGCGTTGAGTGGCCGGTAATCCACACACAGCCTCAGGGTCTCATCCTTCTTCTTCACGAATAGCGCCGAGCATCCCCAAGACGAGGAACTCGGCCTAATGAAACCCTTGCTCAACAGATCATTGAGCTGTTCTTTCAGTTCAGCCAGCTCATTTGGAGCCATTTTGTATGGTCTCCGTGATATGGGCTAGTCCCGGGTGCAAGTTCAATCTTGAACTCGACATCCCGCTCAGGTGGCATGCCCGGAAGATCATCCGGGAACACATCAGGATACTCCCGGACTACGGGGATGTCTTCTAACTTGAGAGCTTCAGCGTTATTAATTGCTAAAACTTCCCGGACTGGCGTGTCTAATACCATGGAATGTGGACGGTGGAATGGAGAATTTAAGTGAACCGTCCGTGTCCGAGTCTCTAGGACAGCGCCATGGTATTGTAGCCATGACATCCCTAAGATTGCATCAATCTTTTGTCCCATAAGGATTATCAAGGTGGTGGAATATAGTTTCCCACCTAAGCACAGAGGTGCCTTTGGAATCATCATATTAGCTGAGATCTTCCCTCCCGGTGAGCAGATCATATAAGTGCAGTCGGTTGGGAAGACTTGCAATTGATGTTTAGCCACATAGGATGCACTTATAAAGCTGTGGGTTGCCCCAGAATCAAATAATATGACGATGGCTTGATTGTTGAGCGTAAACGTACCCGCCAGCACGTTGTCTCCCTCTGGGGCGTCCTCATTGTCAAGGTTGCGGACGCCTCCAGTCTGCTGACCAACCTTCTTCACCGGAGGTCGGCCTCGAGCACCGCCCTGGAGATGGGCTTGCCCGCTGCTCTGCTGCCCCTGGGGACAGTCCTTCGCAAAGTGGCCCTCCTGGCCACACGTGAAGCAGGTGAAACGGGGCGGTCCCCCGCTGATCGGTGGACGGAAACCCGGGGCGCGTTGTGGCGGTGGAAACGCCCGGGGTACCGTCTGCTGCTGCTGTTGCTGTTGCTGTCTTGGTGGTGGCATCGGCGGATGGAACGGGGGTGCATGGAACGAACGTCCCCCGAACTGTTGAGGTCGCGCCGGTGGACGCCACTGCTGCCCGGATGGTGTCCGATACACCATACGGTACTTCTGGGGCGCGCCACCACCGCTGCTAGGTGGAGCACTGCGCTTCCTCTGCTCAGCTGCTAACTCCCACTGAGCGTCCTCTTGCATGATGGCGGCATTGACTAGGTCGTTGAATGTGCTGCGGTTCCACTGTACGAGGTGGGTCTTCATTTCGGGGTGTAACCTCCGATAGAAGTGCTCCCTCTTCTTCTCCTCCGTGGAGATGTAGTCTGACGCATACTGCGCCAGATGGTTGAAGGCACGGGAGTAGTCGTGGGCACTCCTCCCGCCCTGCTTCAGTTCCAAAAATTCTTGGAACTTCCTCTTCATTATTCCGGAAGAATGTGATAGGCGCGGAACGCCTCCCGGAACTCTTGCCATTCCACGGCATGGCCAGCCGGACGTGAGGCGACATAATTCGCCCACCACGCACCAGCGGCACCGTGGAGCTGCTGTGCTGCGAACAGGGTCTTCTGCCGCTCCGTACACTGGAGCAGCCCAAACTTGGACTCGATGGTCCGCAGCCAGTTGTCAGCCTCCAGTGGTTCTTCAGCTTCGGTGAACACTGGAGGGTGCGTACTCATGAAATCCGAGTACGACACTTCGCGGGGCTCACGAGGCCCTCTATCTTGACGTCCCCCCGCCTGGGACGTATTCTGCACGATCGTGCGGAGCAGGTCGGTTTGCTCCTCACGACCTCCCACCAATGCCGCTATCACATCCGCTAGAGTAAGCGGGGGCGGCGGTGGTGGCTGCGGCTGCGGGGTGCTGTCGTAGGCCGGTGGCTGGGAGTCATCACCTCCCTGTTGGCTAGAGCCACCAACCTCGTGCGTGGTCCTAGTACGAATCATCTGCAACCACACGACATTAAACATCTGTCCCGCAACATTTTGCATGCAGTCTAAATGAAATAGGTGTAAAACATAATGACAATGAAAACATGCGATACATCTCGTAAGTAGATAGTGTAATAACTTTGCACAAGCTACCCCATTACCAGACCAAACACAAGCTAGTTTAATCCAACTTGATGAACCTCCACTTTGGAAGCTCAACATAACTAGGTTTGGTCACTACGAGACATTACTATCGCGTTGTCATCACGCATACCACCCTTAGGGTACAACACCCTCTCCAATGAGTTCAACTGTCATTCTTCCGTCAGAATGACCAGTTCCTACCTATTCCAAGTTTTGATCTGGTTCTGGGCATTCTCATGACTCAAGTTGAATACCAAAGTTAACGTTAACTTCACTATCTTTCCAACGAGTACTCATTTGCCCCCAGATCAGCTTTGGTTAAAAAGTTATGCTAATTCAAAGTTAGCAGAATTTCTGGAAGAATTTCAACAGCACCTCCCTTGGAAGTGGCTGTTTTCAACCCTGATTTCCACTAAATTCTGTGCTGAAATTTCAGGAACTTTGAATTGCAAAGGTGTCGCACATCTTCTACTCTTTCTAAGGATGTATTATATGACAATTTTAGATTTTTCTACTGGGAGTTATGTTTGAAAAACAGATCAGTTCAGAGGATGTTTTACTCTGCCCTGGTTCTGGACAGTTTACATTCCTCTGGGATTTAAGCCATCTTAAGGTGAGTTTCAGCTCTGGAAGTCTACAACAAAGTTGTAGAGTACTTCAATGCCTTCCCAGAACTATATAGCATACCTCTCTCGGCTACAAGACCTGTGAGTTGTGCTCTGTTGAAGTTCGGCAACCTTGCTGCCCAAAACAGAGCACTCTGCTTTTTATACTTTTGGCTGTACTGCTCCACTATCCCATTCTTATACCCAACCAGGGCCCTAAATGTTGAACCTATAGATTTTAATTCTTTTTTATCATTATTCTTATGCATATGCCTACCATATCTCGGTACTACGTTCCTCACAAAAGAAAATCCTACCCGGATCATACCGGCATATACGTCTCAAATGTGGCACTAAACGGTCTCTCGCACACGTTTTCTACACGGATACATACGTGGTTAGTACCTGCAGAATACCACACAATAATGGTGCACTCAATGGTTATTCATTTCAGGCAGTTCCATATTTGAAAGTAAATACAAACGCCCGTATCATTGTCATACGGCCGTCCTTGAGTTAGGTCACGTCTCAAGGTACGTGATCGTGTTTCCACACCACACGACGGAGAACCCGAGTATGTCATGAACGGGTCGTCACGGTCGGGAATGTTATCAATCCAACAGATACCACCTACTGCCCTGCAGGGCACACCGATGGCAAGCGCTGCGTATGTCCTCCTGGGCTATTTCCAGACGAACACACTCTCGCGTTATTGACCATGCGATGGGGTCTCCACTTACTTGCCTAATGCACGCTAGGGATCAGCGTTTCATATGAACTCAGGGGCATGAAGAGTCCAAGAGCTTCATATTGACGTCTCACACCAAGCTGTGAGATCAGTCCCTGAACCACGTTCCTCGTCAGGGAGAGCTAACCGAAATTGAACCGCTTTCGGTGGCGTTCCTTACCATACTTACAAGAGCGTAGGTGCGTCGTTACATAATTGAAATTCAGAACTATAACACATAGGTTAGTCTTTGCCACTTTAAGTAACTATGCTAATATAGTCCTTACTTGGGCAGCTACCGATTCCTCACCGTATACCTAAGTTTTTCCCATAATGCAGTCCTTTAGTACTGTGCTATCCCCACTGCAGCTCTGATACCAGGCTGTGGCGGACCGGAATCCGCTCATCCAGGATCGCAGAGGGTGGTGCCGCGCGATGCGACACCCGACAGCACACGTCATAAGAACATAATATATTACATAGGAAACAACTGAAACTGTACAAACAGGTACAAACTTCAGTTACACTATTGTTTATATTACACAGCGGAAGTCTACACTATACAACTCACGCCCGCCTATTTAGCAAAAGTTGGTTGCCCAGCCCTAGGGCAACCCACACTAGCTGCACTCCTCAGCTCAGCGCGGCGTGTACGGCTCGCACTCAGCCGTGGTCCCCGACGGAGGGTAACCCTCGCCGGTGGACTCGTACCCCGAGTCCGTGGGTGGCTCCTCACCTGAAAAACACTTAAGCAGCAACCGTGAGCACAAAGGCTCAGCAAGGCTTAACCGACTCACCTAAGCATGAAACTCTACATGAGGGGTACAATGGACATAGGATAGTAACATTTCGGCAAAAGGACACTCCTACAAGTTCATCCTTAGTTCATCTTTTAGCAACAAGTTAACAGTTCATGAAATCTGAAATTTAGTAAGCAGTATTTGGTGGCACACATGTAGCAATACAATTATATCAATCAGCATCATTGAATCAACATATTTCATCCATTAGTCTACGTTACGACGCAGTGAACAAGCGGTACTCGTCACCGCGAGGGACGGCGAATCGACTCGATATACACCTGCAGGGAAACCCAAAGAGCACGTCACGTACGCCCACCCGTGGAGCTGCACAGCACGCTCACTCGATGTCGTACGGGACAACCTTTCACCCAACAGCCCAAACGTCGAACCGGTCGCACCGAAACGAGCAGGAGGTTCCCCACACGGAGCATCTCTCTATGCCCGTTGGCGGATTTCCACCTTGCTGCCCTCAGCCTACACCTATAAATCGGTGTGCTATGCCTCGACGCCCGGAGGTTTAGGCTACATCGTTTTATCGGGGCCCATATATCCGATATGCCTTCGGTACGTTCAATACTTGTTCAGCAGGGCCGCACACGGATCGGTCCTCAATCAACACGGACAGGGCTGCACACACAAGACTTCCTCTTGCTGCGCCCTAGCCCCTGCGTAGTCTCATTTTCATTACTATAGTGATCTCACATCACTCAACCGAACCCGTATGTCCCAATGCCTATCTCGCGAGTAGATTCCAACTACTAGACTTGTACCGAAGTCCTATGACTCATTAAGCATAGCCTGTCTACTCGAGGTCCTCGACACTACCCTGACTCTTTTAGGAACCTTTGGTTATGCAAGTGGGGTTTCATTCATCCTATACCTAATGCACATACATACTTCATATGACACATGTAAACAAAGTAAGACTTAAAAAGTTAATGCAAACCGGGGCTTGCCTTGTTGCTGCTGGTCGGGGGTTAAGTCTTCGTCCGGAAGAAGGAAGTCCAGCACTTCCAGAGTCTCTTCTTCAACGGCTACACGTTAATGAATCACTACATGTTAATTTAGATGCCAATGTGAGTTTTAGAGTAAGACTTCTACTATTAGTTCTAATAACCAGCCTCTAACACCTGGAACTTTGTTTAAGAATTTAAAGATGAACTGGTGTTGGTGGTTTGGCTTGGACTTAATCACATGGTTAAATGCTAAGTGGGTTTTCCCCTTTTCCAAATTAATCCCTTAAGTGGTTAAACAGGACAGGGGTGATCTAGAGCTCCAATAGAGCTGAGAATTTTTGTGTGAGTTCCTTGTCACAGGAAAACTCTCTGGACCAAACATTAGCACTTTTCATGGAGTGGTTTGCTCAGAATAATTCTCTTGGCAAATCAGCAAGGAAGAATTTATTCTGAGGTAATACCCCTGTTCATGCTCAACTTAACGGGCTACAATTTCAATTATAGCTCATAGAGTTTGCATGAATTTTCCTAACATTTTTGGGGTTAAGATTTGCCCAGAACTGAATTTCCAAGTTTTGGAAATTCTCTGAAAAATGTTTCTGTATTCAAATGAACACAGCACCTTCCAATTTGAATTGCCCTGACCAAATCAACTCCAAATGGTCTGAAACTTTTACAGGGGTTTACTAATGTCCTAAAGAACATTCTAGCAAAATTTGGGGATTTTCGGATGAACCAAACTCCCTCTAAAATTCTTTTGCTGGGAAGCTTTAAAGAATTTTCCAGAATTAATTAATGGGTTTCTGACACGACCCCACTGGTCCTGTCGAGCCAGGATCACGCTGAGGGGTGCTGCGTTGCACAACACCGTATAACACACGTCAAAGGTACAAAGCGGAAGCGGAAGCTTTATTACATAAACAAGTTTATTAACATGTTTACATCAAAATAAGTTTAGTCCACACTCGCGGGCGTAGACTAAGCATCAAGTGCACGTTCAGCCCTCGAACGTGTCCTTGCTAGCACACTCGCACACTAACTCTGCGGCGTGCACGACTCCCACTCGACGGGGTTCCCCTCCTGGGGTTCCGTCTCCTCTTCGGGAGTCCCTTCCTCATAGAACCCTGCAAAAGCTTCAAACACAAGCAGTGAGCACGAAGGCTCAGCAAGTCTGACCCGTCTCACCTAAACATGAAACTTCTACATGAGGGTGATGGGTTGCATGAGGTAAAAATCATTTGCAAGGACTCGCCTAATTAGTAGAACCTTACTTTCAAGTTTTAGCAGCAGGTTGTGGAGAACTTTACGCTAAGGCACATGAGAGAGCCGCAATCAAACAAGAAACGCATTTCTCTCATGTACTTTGCCCAAAGTTGAAAAGAACTTTAGTTAGCACTAAGCTACAACATATCATTAACAATCAATATCCAACTTTCAATCAGCAACATTTTAACATGTAACTAGCCTGTTCTTTCTACGTCACGGTACAGTGAACAAGTGGTACTCACTGACCGCGAGGGACGGCGATTATAATCGATTTACACCTGCAGGGTTACCCGAACAACCCGTCACGTACGCCCGTACTCGATGTTGCCTACAACAACCATCACGGACGCCGTACGCGACTACCTTTCACCCGTTAGCCAAATATTGAACCGGTCCCATCGTCCCGAGCAAGAGGTCCCTGCACGCGCATCTCTGTGCCGCCAGCTGATTTACACCTCGAGCTCTCAACCTACCCTCTGAACGACGGGCAATGCCTCAATACCCAGCTACCCGAGTTACATCAGTTTCCCGGTTCCCATATAGCCGGTAGGTCTTCGGTACTGTTCTAGCTTGTTCAACAGGCCCGCACACGGCTCGGTCCTCAATCGACACAAGCGGAGCTACAGCACACAGGCCCCAAAGTCCTGCTGCCCTTACTCTCCGCTCGGTCTCATTTTCTTGCCATGTGTATCATGTGCTATCTCTACCCGAGCAATGTGCCTCTAGCCTATTCTCGCGAGTAGTTCCAACTACTCGACTTGTACCGAATCCTACTCTATCCTAGCAATGCAGTGGCTAACGGGGTTTGCAATCCTAAACCCCAACCCATGGTTTTCTTGGCTATGCAGTGGGGTTTCCAAACAAGACTCTGATGCACAACATAAAGAAAACAAGTATGTGCTCAAAACAATAAAAATTTATAAAATGGTTAATGCAAACCGGGGCTTGCCTTGCTGCTCTTGGTCGTAGGCTAGCTGTTCCTCCGGAGTAACGAAGTCTAGGACTTCGGGTTCCTCCTCGACCTTAGCGACTACATGATAAGAACAATGTATGTATTAATTAAATGCTTTTGTATTAACTTTGAAGTTGTGAAGTCTATAACCTTTACTAGATAGACCTAATGACTGTGAAACTTTTACTGTGGCTTGGTTACAACCTAAACAGAGACTTGGTCAAGTTTTAGTTGCAGCAAAGCTCATTTGAGCCCTCCACAAATAATTATGTCCTTGACCTTAATTAAAGGCTTTTAGGGTGTTCTAGGTATTTTCATGAAACAAACTATGACTTTCTGAAAACTAGATTTTCAGAGGGTTCTAATGGAATTGGTCTCACTTAATTTGGAAGTCTCTAACTAAAGATATGAGCTAAACAATTTCAGAGAAAATTCTGAAAATGTTTCTGAACATTTTCTATTTTCTCTGGAACAGTTTTACTAATCACACCATTAGGTGGACTAAATGAGCTCAAATGGATCTGAAATTTTTATGGTAGTTCAAGGATATTTTGGTGAACATCTCAGCAAAATTTCAGGATTTTCCTCCAAATGATTCTCCAGTTAAAATTCCTAACAGTTTAAACTTTAAGGAATTAATTCTGGAGAATTAAGGAATCTCATGAAGTGACACTTGATTTTCTGGAAAGTACTCAAAGAGCTGAATCCAGCAAAATTTGGTTCACTCAATTTGGAGCTTTCTAGCCAAAGTTATAAGGATTTGAAGTTTGAAGGAAATCTGAAAATCGGGGAAAAGTTTAAACTCGCGCGTGGGCCCAGGAGACACGCGTCGCACGCCGAAGCGACAGCACACCGCGGCCCACAAGGCTTTTGCGCGCCAGCACACCCGATCCCGGCCGCAGCCGGATCCCGATTCAAAATATCGGCCGCTGACAGCTGGGGTCCACCCCCTTCTTCAACCTCGCGACACCCGCGCTCCGCCGCCGAGGGACCTCGCCGGAGAGCTCGCCGCCGGCTGCTGTACAGCTTCAAACTTCTTGATTCTGGCCGCCCCTGCCTACTTTTACTTGGGGAACATGATCCGAGGGTCAGCTGCTCATGACAACGGCCGGAGCATGGTCGGCGACGAGCCGCCATATCGGAACGACTTCGGCCATGTCGGCTGATGCTCCTAGTGCCTCAGCTACTTGGGAAACCGGTCGGGGAGCATCAGTGGACCTCAGAGAAGGTCGACATGAACTCGGGGCAGCTCGGGGAAATGGTGACTGAGGCACACCGGGGAGGGAATAAATAGCTCGGCCGGCTGGCCTCCGGCTTGGGGCACGCAGCAGGAGCTGGCGCCGGCCGGCCCCTTCGGTGGCGCGCGCGCACAACAGCCGGGAACCGACTGAACTGTGGTTCAGTCGGTTTGCTTTGAGGCTGAGGCTGACATGTGGGTCCCACTCCTCTTTTAACCTCTGAAATTTATTCCTAACAGCTGTGGTAAACAGTGAACCCTATTCTACCCTTGGCAACTCAAATTATTCACCCAAGAGCCATTTGAATTGATCAAAGTTCAAATGAGGTTTGGTTTGAATGAATTTCAGCACAAGTGCAGTTTGAAATTCAAATAAAGTTTGAATTTCTCCCCCTTAGCTCATGTCAAGATCAACTCCAAATGGAGTGAAAATTGGTGTGTGAGCTCACAAAAATGTGCTGAGCAAGAATATGCCTTCCACTTTTAAATTCAGTGGGTGAAAACAGTTTGAATTTGAATATGTTTTCAAACTGCCCCTTTCCTATCTACACCCAAGATGACCTCAAAAATGTTTTGAATTTGGGTGAAACTTGGCATGGACATCCTTGGCAAAGTGTAGGAGTTTTCATATGTCCAGCCCATCTATATCACATGTGGGAAGTACCACTTTTGCAATGTGTGAGTTTGTTCCCTAATGAGCATGTTGATAATTGTTACTTGCTCTTTATTTGTGTTCATCATTTTTCCTCAAATGAGGTGTGTGGTGTGGGGATGAACACTGCAAATGGGTGTCAAAAACTGAGGCCCTTACATTCCTCCCCCCTTAAAAGAATCTCGTCCCGAGATTATAAGGTGAAAATGAGAGAGAGGACGGTGGAAAAATTACCGGATATGCGACGTGAGAAAGTCGGGGTAGTTAGTGCGAAGGAATTCTTCGCTCTCCCATGTCGCTTCATCCATGGAGTGATTACTCCACAGAACCTTGTAGAACCACAACGTACGGTTGCGTGTGGTTCGGGCCTTTTCATCAATAATCTGCACCGGTTCCTCCCGATAGGTGAGATCCGGTTGCAGTTCTTCAATGTCTTCCAGCTGAACGGTAGTTGATAGCTTGAGACACTTCCTCAGCTGGGAAATGTGAAAGACGTCGTGCACACCGGAAAGTGCTTCTGGTAATCTTAGCCGGTATGCCACCGATCCACATCTTTCGGTAATCTGGAATGGACCGATGAATCGGGGTGCTAACTTTCCTCTCACCCCAAATCTGTTTACGCCCTTCATTGGAGACACTCGTAGATATACGTGGTCTCCAGCTTCGAATTGTAACGGACGCCTTCTCCGGTCCGCATACTGTTTCTGTCGGGATTGAGCGGCTTTTAGGTTCGCTTGAATTAATCGAACCTTTTCTTCCGCGTTGTTGACAAGATCAATCCCGAAGGTAACCCTCTCGCCAGACTCACACCAATTCAATGGTGTGCGGCATTTTCTCCCGTATAGCGCCTCGTAGGGCGCCATCTTGATGCTGGCTTGGTACCCATTGTTGTACGAGAACTCGGCTAACGGCAAGTGATCATCCCAGTTCTTGCCGTGGTCGATAGCGCAAGCTCGTAGCATGTCTTCTAAGATTTGATTTACCCGCTCCGTTTGCCCATCCGTCTGCGGGTGGTAGGCTGAACTACGGATCAGCTTCGTCCCCAAGGCAGCGTGGAGCTGCTCCCAAAAACGGGACACAAATAAAGTGCCCCGGTCCGATACGATAGTACGGGGTACGCCGTATAAGCATAGGATCCGTGAGATGTACAGTTCAGCGTACTTCTTGGCGTTGTAGTTGGTGTTGACCGGGATGAAATGGGCAACTTTGGTGAGCCGATCGACGATCACCCACACAGAATCATGTTTCTGTAAGGTGGTGGGTAAACCGACGACGAAATCCATGCTCACGTCCTCCCACTTCCAGGCAGGAATGCCCAGTGGTTGCAGCAGTCCCGGTTTCCGCATGTGGTCTGCCTTCACCCGTCGACATGTATCACACTCGGACACGTATTTTGCAGTCTCTCGCTTCATCCGTGTCCACCAAAACTTGCTTCTGAGTTCTTGATACATCTTGTTGCTGCCGGGGTGAATAGAAAACTTTGATAAGTGAGCCTCATCAAAGATTTTCTTCCGTAACTCCGGGTTTCGGGGTACGACGATCCGGTCCTTGAACCATAGGACGCCGTCTCCGTCCTTCCGGAAACATTTCAACTCCCCACTGTCTACACGTCTCCGCAAATGTGATATGCCCTTGTCATTCTTCTGGGCTGCCGCTATCTCTTCACGGATGGTGGGGATCAAAGCTAGGTTGTAGAGAGCTCCATGTGGAATCACATGTAGTGGTGGTTCGCTCTCTTCCAACGGTGTGATGGTCAGATTATTGACGTGTGACTTGCGGCTTAGCGCGTCTGCCACAACGTTTGCCTTGCCCGGATGATAATGGATCTCTATCTCGTAATCCTTTATCAGTTCTAACCATCTTCGTTGCCTCATGTTCAGCTCCTTCTGAGTGAATATGTACTTGAGGCTTTTGTGGTCGGTATATAAATGTACGAGGTTACCGAGTAGGTAGTGCCTCCACATTTTCAGTGCAAGTACCACGGCAGCGAGCTCCAAGTCGTGAGTTGGATAATTTTGCTCATGATTCCTAAGCTGCCGTGACCCATACGCGACCACCCTTCGGTCTTGCATCAACACACATCCGAGCCCAATGCCGGATGCATCGCAGTACACATCGAACGGTTTTGTTGTGTCTGGCTGCGCCAAAACCGGTGCTGATGTCAGGTGCTTGACTAAAGCCTTGAATGCTGCTTCACATGCTGGACTCCAAACATATTTGGTAGCCTTCTTCAGCAGCTCTGTCATTGGCTTGGCAATCTTCGAGAAGTTCGGAATGAACCTCCGATAATATCCCGCGAGTCCGAGGAAACTCCGTACCTCATGAACAGTTCTCGGGGATTTCCAATTCAGCACTTGCGTGATTTTGCTCGGGTCCACAGCGATACCCTCCGCTGAGATGATATGCCTGAGGAAAGGCACTTGCGATATCCAAAACTCGCATTTGCTGAACTTTGCGTATAACTTGTGATCCCGCAGCCGTTGCAAGACTATACGCAGATGTTTCTTGTGATCTTCCTCCGACTTGGAATATACCAGGATGTCGTCGATGAAGACCACGACAAACTTGTCCAGCTCCGGCATGAACACCGAGTTCATTAAGTACATGAAGTGAGCTGGAGCATTGGTGAGGCCAAAGGACATGACCAGGTACTCATAAAGTCCGTACCTTGTCGAAAAAGCTGTCTTTGGAATGTCCTCAGCCCTGATCTTAATCTGATGGTACCCGGATCTTAAATCCATCTTGGAAAAGACCTTTGCTTCGACCAACTGATCAAACAACATGTCGATCCGTGGCAACGGGTACTTGTTCTTGATGGTTACGGCATTTAATGGACGGTAGTCCACGCAAAGCCGCAACGTTTCATCCTTCTTTTTGACAAATAATGCCGAACAGCCCCATGGCGAGGAGCTCGGCCTAATAAAACCCTTCTCCAGAAGGTCCGTGAGCTGAGTCTTCAGTTCAGCCAACTCCTTGGGCGCCATCTTGTACGGCCTTCGGGATATTGGCATGGTTCCCGGTGCAAGTTCAATCTTGAACTCCACCTCTCTATCGGGTGGCATCCCCGGCAAATCATCCGGGAATACATCAGGGAATTCTCGGACCACTGGAATGTCTTCCAATCTGATGGTTGTGGCTTGATAGACACTTGGAAGTTTTATTTCTGGACTGTCCAGAAATAATGAGTGAGAACCGTGCACTCCTGAGTTTAAGTGCACGACTCGGAGGACGGTGTCTAAAACAGCGCCGTGGCGGTTTAACCACGACATCCCTAGGATGACATCGACCTTCTGTCCCTCTAAGATAATGAGAGACGTGGGGTACACTCTACCCGCTAAGCATAATGGTGCTTTGGAGACCATTACGCTTGCTGAAATCTTCCCACGCGGTGAACAAATTAAATATGGACTATCGGTGGGTAGTATTGGCAAGCTGTGTTTAGCAATGAAAGCTTGGCTAATAAAATTATGCGTGGCGCCTGAATCAAATAGTACTATAGCGGGATGCTGGTGGAGTTGGAACATACCCGCAAGGATTGGCTCGCCCTCCGGCACGTCCTCAATGGCAAGCTGGTGGACAGTACCGGGCCTAGGGTTTGCCCGCCGCGCATTAGTAGGGTTCCGGGGTTGATTCCTCCCCGGAAACTGTGGTACCACTCCGCCGCCTTGCCTCTCCGGGCAACTGCTCGCGAAGTGTCCTGGACGACCACACTTGTAACATGTGGCCGCTGCTGGTGGAGTACTTGGTGGACGAAAGCCCGGCATGCGTTGCGGAGGTGCAAACGCACGCGGCATCGCCCGCTGCTGCTGTTGTTGTTGCGGTGGTGCTGGCAGTGCCGGCCGGAATGCCGGTGAAGAATACGGCCGACCGCGGAACGGCATCGACCGCTGTGGTGGCTGCCAGCGCGGACCTGATGGTGGGCGATTCACCATCCGAAACTTCTGAGAAGGACCGCCTCCTTCTCCGCTGCTCTGCGGCGCGCTTCGCTTTCGCTCTGCCGCCGCCAACTCCTTGCCGGAGTCTTCCTGAACAATCGCAGCATCAATTATGTCGTTGAGGCTGCCGCGATTGAACATCGCCAGCTTGTCCTTCAGGAGCGGGTTAAGCCCCTGGTAAAAGTGGTCCCGCCGCTTCTCGTCCGTATCTGCGTGATACGACGCGTAGAGTGCGAGATCGTTGAACGCTCTGGAGTACTCCAGCGCGTTCCGGCTCCCTTGTTGCAGGTGTAGGAATTCCTGCGTCTTCCTCTTCATCAAACCGGGCGGTATATGATAGGCCCGGAAGGCCGTCCGGAACTCCGCCCAGGTCATCACTCGGTCGGTGGGTTGTGAAGCACAAAAGTTGGCCCACCACGCGCTCGCGGATCCTTGGAGCTGCTGGACCGCGAACTGAGTCTTGCGCTGCTCGCTGATTTGGAGCAGCCCGAACTTCATCTCTATGGCGCGGAGCCAGTTGTCCGCGTCAAGTGGTTCATCCGCCCTTGAGAATACAGGGGGATGAGTCGCCAGGAAGTCAGAGTAGGAGCTCTGTTGGCGCTCCTCACGATCTTGACGTCTCTCTGGGCGAGACGTATTCGCAATTAACGTTTGCAGCAGCTCTGTATGCTGCTGATGTGAACCCGCCATTGCCGCGACAATGTCGGCCAATGTAACCGTTGGCAGTGGCGGTGGCGGTGTTTGCTGTTGCTGTTGCTGCTGCTGTCCCGAGGAGTCCTCGGGAGGTGGTTGGGAGGTCTCTCCCCCTTGGCTAGTACCTCCAACATCGGGGTTGGCACGAGTACGCGTCATTCTGAAATTCAACACAGCAGCAATTAGCACATGTCTTACTCAAAATTCCATAAACAGGAGTAAGTATTGAAGCGACGCATGATTAACTTGCACAACATTCACATATATTGATAAAGCATAAACTTTATACAAGATACATTATTCTCGGATCTCCGAGAAGTCGTGCTCATGTCGTCACTACCTATACATACGCTACTGTCTACACGACATGTCACCGATTACAAAAGTTGGGTTACGCTACCCTAGCTGCCCTACTTGGCAACCGTAACCCCCTACTCGGAGTAGAACTCGACCTCCTGTGGGTCGTCCTCCTCCGGTACCTCTGCTGGTGGCTCGGGGTCTACCACCTCTTCTCCCATTCCAGGTTCTCCCATGGCTGGAAGACCCAAGACTACCGGTACGCCCAATACCGGGGGCACGAGGTCCTGCAATGCATGCACCTCGTCCATAGCCTGGTTGTAGTCCTCTTCCCAGCCTTGTCCTTCCTCAATAGCGTCGTCCCGCTCTTGAGCAAGGTCCTCATTCTGCTGGGTTAGGGTCTGCACCAGCTCTTGCAACGCCGCAATGTCAACACGGCTCTTCTTCTTTGCCTTCTTCAGACGACGCAACTGATTGTGTTGTTCATTCAGTCGCTTGATCGTCGGAAGGAGCACATTGCGGAGTGCACTGTGAGCACTCTCAAAATGATCTCCACGGCTTGTGCTCTCCTTGAGCTTGGTGGCGAGATGCTCCGTATGAACAGCTTGGCTGTCCATCACAGCGTTTCCCGCCCTCATTTGGAGGCTGAGATTTGCCTCCGCGGGGTTGTACCTTGGGCAACTCGGGTTTGTTGCCTCTAGGTACCTCTCTTCCCACACATGCTGAGCTCGTCCCTCCACCGGAACGAGTGCGTATGGAGTTCCCTCCATAGCCTGTACGTGTAGTTGGCAGAAACGTGACATAGTGTCACGGGCTGCCACTTGCCACATCCCTTCCGGTTGTCTTCCTCTCACCGTGACGGTGAATGGCACCCAACCGGGTGGCGTAGGCCCTGCAGGAACCTCGACATGGATCGTCCACGTCTTGTTCCCCTCTTCGCCTTCTTCCTTGGCGAAGTATTGCGGCATCTGGTTGTACCCGAAATATTGGAGCATTAGCCACAATGCTCCCGGGTAGCCGCTACGGTCAGAGCAGTGGGAAACTACCCACCCGTTCTCCAACCGTTTATCTGCTGCCATCTGTAAAAATATATTTGAGAAATGTCAAATATTTATTTAAACAGTAAACCATTGAGTTATAACATAAGATATGTCATTGAACCCTTAACACTTGGAAACATAGTTCAAATTTTTAAACAAATTTGACTGCTGATCTGCTGTTCCCATGACAGCCCTGACCAGTTTCCATATCAATCTGATTTAGGCCAGGTTAAAAGCAAAACCAGTCCTGGAGCTAAACATCAAAGTTAAAGTTAACTTCAATAGCTTTCCAGAAAGTATTTGGTTGGCCTAAGATCTGCTCTGGTTCAAAAGTTATGAGATGTCAAAGTTAACAGAATTTCTGGGAACAATTGGACAGCACCTCCCTGCCTTAGGTACTGATTTGATCCAAGAATTCCAGTTAATTCTGTTCCTAATCTGACAAAACTTTCTGTTACAAAGTTGTAACCCATCTCATAAGCTTCCCAGAACCACCTCATTTTCTATTTTTGGATTTTTATGCAGGAAGTTATGCTTAATTTACAGAGAGTCTACAGAGAGTCTTTGCTCCGTCCTGTTTTCTGGACAGTTTCAACTCTACTGCATTTTTCGAGTGGTTAAGGGATGAAACACCTCTGGAACTCAACAGAAAAGTTGTAAAGCTCCTCCAAAGCTTTCCAGAAATGTATCATACGACCCCAACCTCGAAAGAACTCAACCTCTAACCTCTGATTAACTTCAGCCTTGATTTAGCTGAAAACAGAGTGCTCTGTCCTTAACATCCTATAAGTTGAAAATTTATTAACTTTGAATATCCTGTTCAAGGGAAGGAGTTACATCAAGTTTTACTACTTTGGATCAAAACCTTCAAGTTTTTAAATGAAGTTGTTCATTTAGTTGGGTGTGACGTCGAGGCGTCACCAGATTATGTCGGTACTACGTCCTCACAAAGGAAAAACCTATACCGGATTTAGCCGGCTTCGTTAGTTCAGTGGCACTACTCGTCACTCGCACACGGATGCTACACGTCTACCGTTTCGTGGTAAGGCTACCTGCAGAAACTCAAACAATCATCAGACTCGGCTGCACACCGAGCCCGGAATCCATACAGTTTGTACACCCGGCCGTCATCACTCGCCCGGATGTTCTCAAGCCAAACACGCCTTGAGTTACGTGTTCACGTTTCAGACCACGTGACGGGGTCTCCCATGTTGCACCATGCACGCCAGGGACAGACGTTGCTCGAATACCCCAAACGACATGAAGAGTCGTAGAGGATATCAAAGCGGGTCGGGTTACCTGCCACCCGTGGGGCTCCACCCTTCAGCTTGTGCGCACTGGTGGACAGCGCTTACGTGCACCCCCCAAGACATGAACGTCCCGAGATGCACGATTTTCCGACATAACAAATAAGTTAATAAGCCACTTTCTATATACTAATAACATCCTTATACGGGCTACTAACTCGTTCCTCACTGGTTTTTTGAAAAAGAAGACCTTTGTACTGTGTTAAACCTCAAGCGAGCTCTGATACCACGCTGACACGACCCCACTGGTCCTGTCGAGCCAGGATCACGCTGAGGGGTGCTGCGTTGCACAACACCGTATAACACACGTCAAAGGTACAAAGCGGAAGCGGAAGCTTTATTACATAAACAAGTTTATTAACATGTTTACATCAAAATAAGTTTAGTCCACACTCGCGGGCGTAGACTAAGCATCAAGTGCACGTTCAGCCCTCGAACGTGTCCTTGCTAGCACACTCGCACACTAACTCTGCGGCGTGCACGACTCCCACTCGACGGGGTTCCCCTCCTGGGGTTCCGTCTCCTCTTCGGGAGTCCCTTCCTCATAGAACCCTGCAAAAGCTTCAAACACAAGCAGTGAGCACGAAGGCTCAGCAAGTCTGACCCGTCTCACCTAAACATGAAACTTCTACATGAGGGTGATGGGTTGCATGAGGTAAAAATCATTTGCAAGGACTCGCCTAATTAGTAGAACCTTACTTTCAAGTTTTAGCAGCAGGTTGTGGAGAACTTTACGCTAAGGCACATGAGAGAGCCGCAATCAAACAAGAAACGCATTTCTCTCATGTACTTTGCCCAAAGTTGAAAAGAACTTTAGTTAGCACTAAGCTACAACATATCATTAACAATCAATATCCAACTTTCAATCAGCAACATTTTAACATGTAACTAGCCTGTTCTTTCTACGTCACGGTACAGTGAACAAGTGGTACTCACTGACCGCGAGGGACGGCGATTATAATCGATTTACACCTGCAGGGTTACCCGAACAACCCGTCACGTACGCCCGTACTCGATGTTGCCTACAACAACCATCACGGACGCCGTACGCGACTACCTTTCACCCGTTAGCCAAATATTGAACCGGTCCCATCGTCCCGAGCAAGAGGTCCCTGCACGCGCATCTCTGTGCCGCCAGCTGATTTACACCTCGAGCTCTCAACCTACCCTCTGAACGACGGGCAATGCCTCAATACCCAGCTACCCGAGTTACATCAGTTTCCCGGTTCCCATATAGCCGGTAGGTCTTCGGTACTGTTCTAGCTTGTTCAACAGGCCCGCACACGGCTCGGTCCTCAATCGACACAAGCGGAGCTACAGCACACAGGCCCCAAAGTCCTGCTGCCCTTACTCTCCGCTCGGTCTCATTTTCTTGCCATGTGTATCATGTGCTATCTCTACCCGAGCAATGTGCCTCTAGCCTATTCTCGCGAGTAGTTCCAACTACTCGACTTGTACCGAATCCTACTCTATCCTAGCAATGCAGTGGCTAACGGGGTTTGCAATCCTAAACCCCAACCCATGGTTTTCTTGGCTATGCAGTGGGGTTTCCAAACAAGACTCTGATGCACAACATAAAGAAAACAAGTATGTGCTCAAAACAATAAAAATTTATAAAATGGTTAATGCAAACCGGGGCTTGCCTTGCTGCTCTTGGTCGTAGGCTAGCTGTTCCTCCGGAGTAACGAAGTCTAGGACTTCGGGTTCCTCCTCGACCTTAGCGACTACATGATAAGAACAATGTATGTATTAATTAAATGCTTTTGTATTAACTTTGAAGTTGTGAAGTCTATAACCTTTACTAGATAGACCTAATGACTGTGAAACTTTTACTGTGGCTTGGTTACAACCTAAACAGAGACTTGGTCAAGTTTTAGTTGCAGCAAAGCTCATTTGAGCCCTCCACAAATAATTATGTCCTTGACCTTAATTAAAGGCTTTTAGGGTGTTCTAGGTATTTTCATGAAACAAACTATGACTTTCTGAAAACTAGATTTTCAGAGGGTTCTAATGGAATTGGTCTCACTTAATTTGGAAGTCTCTAACTAAAGATATGAGCTAAACAATTTCAGAGAAAATTCTGAAAATGTTTCTGAACATTTTCTATTTTCTCTGGAACAGTTTTACTAATCACACCATTAGGTGGACTAAATGAGCTCAAATGGATCTGAAATTTTTATGGTAGTTCAAGGATATTTTGGTGAACATCTCAGCAAAATTTCAGGATTTTCCTCCAAATGATTCTCCAGTTAAAATTCCTAACAGTTTAAACTTTAAGGAATTAATTCTGGAGAATTAAGGAATCTCATGAAGTGACACTTGATTTTCTGGAAAGTACTCAAAGAGCTGAATCCAGCAAAATTTGGTTCACTCAATTTGGAGCTTTCTAGCCAAAGTTATAAGGATTTGAAGTTTGAAGGAAATCTGAAAATCGGGGAAAAGTTTAAACTCGCGCGTGGGCCCAGGAGACACGCGTCGCACGCCGAAGCGACAGCACACCGCGGCCCACAAGGCTTTTGCGCGCCAGCACACCCGATCCCGGCCGCAGCCGGATCCCGATTCAAAATATCGGCCGCTGACAGCTGGGGTCCACCCCCTTCTTCAACCTCGCGACACCCGCGCTCCGCCGCCGAGGGACCTCGCCGGAGAGCTCGCCGCCGGCTGCTGTACAGCTTCAAACTTCTTGATTCTGGCCGCCCCTGCCTACTTTTACTTGGGGAACATGATCCGAGGGTCAGCTGCTCATGACAACGGCCGGAGCATGGTCGGCGACGAGCCGCCATATCGGAACGACTTCGGCCATGTCGGCTGATGCTCCTAGTGCCTCAGCTACTTGGGAAACCGGTCGGGGAGCATCAGTGGACCTCAGAGAAGGTCGACATGAACTCGGGGCAGCTCGGGGAAATGGTGACTGAGGCACGCCGGGGAGGGAATAAATAGCTCGGCCGGCTGGCCTCCGGCTTGGGGCACGCAGCAGGAGCTGGCGCCGGCCGGCCCCTTCGGTGGCGCGCGCGCACAACAGCCGGGAACCGACTGAACTGTGGTTCAGTCGGTTTGCTTTGAGGCTGAGGCTGACATGTGGGTCCCACTCCTCTTTTAACCTCTGAAATTTATTCCTAACAGCTGTGGTAAACAGTGAACCCTATTCTACCCTTGGCAACTCAAATTATTCACCCAAGAGCCATTTGAATTGATCAAAGTTCAAATGAGGTTTGGTTTGAATGAATTTCAGCACAAGTGCAGTTTGAAATTCAAATAAAGTTTGAATTTCTCCCCCTTAGCTCATGTCAAGATCAACTCCAAATGGAGTGAAAATTGGTGTGTGAGCTCACAAAAATGTGCTGAGCAAGAATATGCCTTCCACTTTTAAATTCAGTGGGTGAAAACAGTTTGAATTTGAATATGTTTTCAAACTGCCCCTTTCCTATCTACACCCAAGATGACCTCAAAAATGTTTTGAATTTGGGTGAAACTTGGCATGGACATCCTTGGCAAAGTGTAGGAGTTTTCATATGTCCAGCCCATCTATATCACATGTGGGAAGTACCACTTTTGCAATGTGTGAGTTTGTTCCCTAATGAGCATGTTGATAATTGTTACTTGCTCTTTATTTGTGTTCATCATTTTTCCTCAAATGAGGTGTGTGGTGTGGGGATGAACACTGCAAATGGGTGTCAAAAACTGAGGCCCTTACAGTTTCATACAAATTGGTTTTATATCTGGACAGAGCTAGGCAAGATGAATCTAACCCAATTTGAATCACTAAATTTGGAGCTTCCTAGCAAGAGTTATGGGGTTCTAAAGTTTGCACTAAAACTGGAAATTCCAGAAATGTTTAAATCCTGAGGGTGGGTCCACGTAGACGTGTTGACCGCTGGATCCGAGCCACACGGGGCCACAGACTCCTTCCCGCGCGCCCGCACTGGATCCCGGACCACAGAGAATCCCACCCCTTTATCTCCAGCTGCTGACGCGTGGGGCCTACCCCTTCGTCTTCCTCCGGCCACCCGCGCGATCCCGCTGCCGAGCTCGCCGGAGCTCTCGCCGGAGAGGGGTTCCGGCCTTCGGAGCTTGTTGATTCTCGCCGCCTGTGCCTATCCCGGCCTGGGGAACACGGTGGTGCCCTTCCCGGAGCTTGACAACGGCCGGAACAGGGCTCCCGACGGCAACAGCGGCCGGGAGCTCACCGGCGACGTCGAACTCAGCCTCACCTGCATTTTTTTTGATGCGGTTTGCTCGGGGAGCTCCGCTGACACCTGCTGATCATGGATATGGGCACCGATCCCCGTGAAAACAGCTGCAACTATGACCTCGTCGGCGACCTAGGCCGGATATCGGCTGTTACTCGAAAAACTTGGATAACCGCAACCTTAGCCCATGATTCTTGCTGGTTTTCGATCCTAGGTGGTCGTGGCAGGGTGTAGATCGTGTGTTTAGCTCGGTACGCCCGGTGATAAGCCAATACTCGTGAATTTTGGGATTTGGGGGAGCTCGGCCTTAAGAACACCGAAGCGTTCCCGGAAGAAATTCTCCCCCGACGGTGCATGAAATGCCGAACGGTAAGGGCAGGCAGAACCAGCACCTTGTGGCGATCGTTTCTTGTGTTGAGCGTCGGGCAGGAGGAAGCCTGTGCCGTCCGGCCGCCGGCGATCAGAGGGCGGCGACTCCAGGTGAGCTGCTTCGGATGTAGGCGAGTGGAACCGAGAGGATGGGGAGCGAATTCTCGCCGACCAGGGTGCGATCACCTGTTTTGTAGCCGGCGCCCTCATCCCCCCGAGCAGGAGGTGGCGCGGTGGCTGCGTTGGGACGGGGTCGACCCCGTGCGCTGTCGGCCGCAGGGTGTTCGACCGCGCGCCCGAGTCGGTTTGCTCCCCAGGGTGGCTGACCAGTGGGCCCTCTTCTCTCCTCTAAATCTTTCTCCCCCCTTCTTTTGTAAATATCCCAGCTACTGAGAATTGAATGGGAGACTTAGCCCCCAAGTATTGGTTTGAATTTGAGTTTTCAAATTCAAACTTTGTTTGGTTAAATTTGCTTCATGTTTAAACTGAAGTTCAAATTCAGTTTTGAATTATTGCAAATTTAGCTCCCGACAAGATAAACTCCAATAGGGATGAAAATTGGTGGGCTAACTCAGAAAAATGTGTTGAGTTTGAATATGAAGCTAACTTTTGAACTTGGGTGATGAAAGTTGCTCCAATTTGAATTTACATTCAAATTGGCCTCTTTTTGAAATAACCCAAAAGTGCCTCAAAAAGTGTTGAATTTGCATGAGCTTTGGACTGAACCTTCCCAAGACTTTTTAAATTCTAGGGGTGAGCTCAACCTCTCATGTTCAAGTGTAGAAATCCTACTTTGTGAAAGTGAAGGCTTTACCCTCTAATCATTTTTTTTGATGGAGGTTACTTGCTCTTCACAACATTTCCTAAGGTGTCCACAATAAAAAATGTTTCTGTACATTTTTCTATTTTCTCAGGGCAGTTATATTAATCACCCCATTAGGGTAAATAAATGAACTTGGATGAGCCTAAAAATTTACTGGGTTTCAGGGATTTTCCAATGAACCTCTCAGCCAAATTTCAGAATTTTTCATAAAGTAGTTCTCCAGATAAAATTCCCAACAGTTTAAAGTTTAGGGATTTAATTCTGGAATACTATTCACTTTCCTGAGCTGAATTAGGTATTGCTGGAACGTACTCAGAATTTTGAGTTCAGCAAAATTTGGTTCATCAAATTTGGAGTTTCCTAGCAAAAGTTCTATGCATTTGAAGTTTGAACTAAAACTGGAAATTCAAAAAATGTTTAAATCCTGCGGGTGGGACCCACTCCTCGAGCCGGCCCACTCAGAACGCGGCCACACCGTGGCCCATGGGGTTTTACCCGCGCTGCCGCACCGAATCCCGGCCGCAAACCGATCCCCGCGCGAGATCAGAGGCTGACCGGTGGACCCGGCCCCCCTTCGTCTACCTCGCACTCTCCCGCAGCTCCCGCGGCGGCGCTTCGCCGGAGCGCTCGCCGCCGGGCGTTTCACCGCCCGACCTTCGACGAAACTTGCCGCCCGTGCCTAACTCGACTCGGAGAACACGCTGGTACCCTCACCGGAGCTCGGCAATGGCCGGAACTATGCCCGCGGCGGTGACAGAGCTTCCCTCTACTCCGGCGACGTCGCCCGGGCTACTCCGGGCCTTATTTCTCAAGCGGTTTGCTCCTACAGCTCCGCCGTGGCATGCTGCGCAGGCATATGAGTTTGGTTGGCCATGGAAATGGCCGGAACTAGGACCTCACCGTCGACCTAGGCCCGATATCGGCTGTTGCTCAAAAAACTTGGATATCAGCGCAAAGACTCGACAGTTTTTGATGGTTTTGGATCCAAGGTGGCCGTGGGGACGTGTAGAACATGTGCTCGGCTGGGTTTACGCCGTGCAGGACCGATCGCCTTGAATTTCAGAATGTCTGCTCACTCGTTTTTCTCGAACACCGAGGACTAGACGGGGAAATACTCCCCCTACAGAGCATGGAAGAGGGTAGGGTCTTCACCGTGAGTTCAAGCAGTCCCCGGCGCGTATCTTTGCTGTTGAGCTCTGGTCGCGAGGTCCCCTGGATCAACGGCGCGACGAGGAGCCGAGGGGAGCGGCTGGTGCCGTTTTTCGTTTCGGGTGGGAACGGGCAGAGCGGAGGAGATGAGGCCGGCTCACGTGGGCTGGGGACTTTAACTGCGTCGGGCACGGTGCACTCGGTCGCCGACAGGAGGTGGCGAGGTGAGGCGGTCGGACGCCGGTGCTGTCCGCAGCTGGCGCGCTGGCTCGGCTGAGAGAGGGAAAATCAGTGGAAAACTTCTCTGTTAAGTCTACTGACAGGTGGGACCTCCCCCCTAATTCTTTTTCCAAATTTTCTCAATTCTGGGGTGCCAAAATATCCTCAGCTACTCACAATTTAATGTGAGACTTAGTCACCAAGTCTTTGTTTGAATTTGAATTCTCAAATTTGAACTGTGTTTGGCTAAATTTGCTGCATGTTTAAACTGAAATTCAAATTCAGTTTTGAATTCTTGCAAATTTAGCTCTTGACAATATGAACTCCAATGAGGATGAAAATTGGTGGGCTAACTCAGAAAAATGTGCTGAGTTTGAATATGAAGCTAACTTTTGAATTTGAGTGGTGAAAGTTGCTGCAATTTGAATTTATATTCAAATTGGCCTCTTTTTCAAATACCCCCAAAAGTGCCTCAAAAAGTGTTGGATTTTCATGAAACTTGGACTGAACCTTCCCAAGACTTTTAAAGTTCTAGGGGTGAGCTCAACCTCTCATGTTAATGTGTACAAATCCCACTTTGTGAAAATGAAGGCTTTCCCCTCTAATCACTCTTTTGATGGAGGTTACTTGCTCTTCACAATATTTCCTAAGATATCCACAATAAAAACTGTGGTGTTGTGAGGTGATGAAAAAATTTTGCAAGTCCCTTTTCTTGGGCTTTTACATCCCTCCCCGATTAAAAGAATCTCGTCCTGAGATTATAAAAGGAAAGATGGCGATGTAGTAGGGACTTACCCATGTTGAGAAGCCATGAACTCCGGGTAATTTGAGCGAAGGAATTCCTTACTCTCCCACGTTGCTTCTTCGGCGGTGTGGTTGCTCCAGAGTATTTTATAGAACCACAGTGTTCTGCTACGTGTGGTTCTGGCTTTCTCATCAAGAATTGCCACCGGATACTCATCATATGTTAAATCTGGTTTCAGCTCACCGATGTCTTCGGTAGGAACAGCCGCTGTATGCTTCAAACATTTTCGCAGTTGCGAAACATGGAAAACATCATGGACACCAGCAAGGGATGCCGTTAACTCCAATCGATACGCCGCTGGTCCACACTTCTCGGTGATAGCATAGGGTCCAATAAAACGGGGAGCGAGCTTCCCCTTCACACCGAACCGGTGCAAACCTTTCATTGGAGACACGCGGAGGTACACGTGTTCCCCAACGTCAAAGTGCAACGGTCTACGCCTCTTATCAGCGTAGCTCTTCTGCCGGGATTGAGCGGCCTTCAAATTAGCTTGGATCCAAATGCGCTCTTCGGCGTTGTTCACCACATCAACCCCGAATGTGACCCTTTCACCGGACTCGCACCAGTTTAATGGGGTGCGGCACTTTCAACCGTAGAGAGCTTCGTAGGGTGCCATCTTGATACTCGCCTGATAGCCGTTGTTGTACGAGAATTCTGCCAATGGTAGGTGATCATCCCAGTTCCTACCATGGTGGATGGCACATGCTCTCAACATGTCTTCTACTATTTGGTCCACCCTTTCTGTTTGTCCATCTGTCTGAGGGTGATAGGCGGAGCTCCTGATCAACTTAGTACCCAATGCAGCGTGTAGCTGCTCCCAAAAGCGAGATACAAATAATGCACCTCGATCTGAGATGATGGTCTTTGGTACCACGTACAAACACAGAATCTTTGCTATGTATAGCTCCGCATATTTGCCGGCATTGTGACATGTATTCACCGGAATGAAGTGAGCCGTCTTGGTTAACCGATCGATGATTATCCAAATGGAATCATGTTTGTTGGAAGTTAGGGGTAATCCCACAATGAAATCCATGCTCACATCTTCCCATTTCCATGCCGGGATCTTCAGGGGTTGCAGCAGCTCTGATGTCTTCATGTTATCCGCTTTCACTCGTCGGCACGTATCGCACTCAGATACGTACTTCGCTACCTCCCGCTTCATCCGTGTCCACCAAAATTTCTTTTTCAAATCTTGGTACATTTTGTTGCTGCCCGGATGTATGGAGTACTTGGACAAGTGAGCTTCATCGAGGATTTTCTTCCTCAGCTCCATATCCTGGGGTACGACTATGCGGTCATTGAACCATAGCGTCCCCTCATTATCTTTCCGGAAACATTTGATCTCTCCATTGTCTATCCGCCTCCGGAGATGCGCCATGCCTTTATTTGTCTTCTGAGCTGCAACGATGTCTTCCCTAATGGTAGGGATGAGAGCAAGATTGTACAGCGATCCAAAAGGAACCAAGTATAAACTCGGCTCTTCCTCCTCCACCGGTGTAATGGTGAGGTGATGGACATGTGATTTCTGACTCAGCGCGTCGGCAACCACATTCGCCTTGCCGGGGTTGTAATGAATCTCAATTTCATAATCTTTGATCAATTCTAACCACCTCCGTTGCCTCATGTTCAGCTCCTTCTGGTTGAAAATGTATTTTAAGCTCTTGTGGTCGGTGTAGAGATGCACCAAATTCCCCAGGAGATAGTGCCTCCACATTTTTAGCGCCAACACCACTGCAGCAAGCTCAAGATCATGAGTCGGATAGTGCTGCTCATGGTTTCGAAGTTGGCGTGAGCCATAAGCGACCACACGTCCTTCCTGCATCAACACGCAGCCGAGCCCAATACCGGACGCGTCACAATACACGTCGATGAGCTTTGTTGTATCCGGCTGAGCTAAGACCGGGGCTGTGGTGAGATGCTTCACCAATGCTTGGAACGCTCCTTCACACGCCGTGTTCCAAACATACTTCGTCCCTTTCTTCAGCAAGTCTGTAATCGGCTTATCAAGCTTGGAGAAGCTTGGAATGAATCTCCTATAGTACCCCGCTAACCCGAGGAAGCTTCTGACTTCATGAACTGAAGTGGGAGCTTTCCATTTCAGCACTTGCTCTATTTTGCTTGGGTTAACCGCAATGCCTTCTTCTGAGATGATATGTCCCAAGAATGGCACTTGGCTGATCCAAAATTCGCATTTGCTGAACTTGGCGTAGAGCTTGTGGTCTCGCAATCATTGAAGAACGATCTGTAAGTGTTTGGCATGCTCGGCTTCTGTCTTGGAGTAAACCAAGATATCGTCGATGAACACTACCACGAACTTGTCCAGCTCCGGCATGAACACCGAGTTCATGAGATACATGAAATGGGCTGGAGCATTTGTGAGACCAAAGGACATGACGAGATATTCATATAGTCCATATCTCGTCGAGAAGGCCGTCTTCGGGATATCCTCCGCCCGGATCTTGATCTGGTGATATCCAGAGCGAAGGTCCATCTTGGAGAACACACTGGCACCCACAAGTTGATCAAACAATATGTCGATGCGGGGCAGTGGGTACTTATTCTTGATGGTGACGGCGTTGAGTGGCCGGTAATCCACACACAGCCTCAGGGTCTCATCCTTCTTCTTCACGAATAGCGCCGAGCATCCCCAAGGCGAGGAACTCGGCCTAATGAAACCCTTGCTCAACAGATCATTGAGCTGTTCTTTCAGTTCAGCCAGCTCATTGGGAGCCATTTTGTATGGTCTCTGAGATATGGGCGTAGTCCCGGGTGCAATTTCAATCTTGAACTTGACGTCCCGCTCGGGTGGCATGCCCGGAAGATCATCCGGGAACACGTCGGGGTACTCCCGGACTACGTGGATGTCCTCTAATTTGAGAGGTTCAGTATTGTTGATTGCTGAAACCTCCCGGACTGGATCATCTAATAGGAGGGACTGCGGACGGTGTAATGGGGAGTTGAGGTGAACCGTCCGTGATAGGGTTTCCAGGACAGCGCCATGGTAACTTAGCCATGATATTCCCAAGATTGCATCAATCTTCTGCCCCTCAAGGATAATCATAGTGGTGGGATATATCTTCCCACCTAAGCACAATGGTGCTTTCGGAACCGTCATCGTTGCTGAAATCTTTCCCCCGGGTGAGCAGATCATATAAGAACACTCGGTTGGAAAGGCTTCCAGCCGCCAGCACGTTGTCTCCCTCTGGGGCGTCCTCTTTGTCGAGGTTGCGGATGCCCCCAGTCTGCTGACCAACCTTCTTCACCGGAGGTCGGCGTCGAGCACCGCCCTGGAACTGGTCTTGCCCACTGCTCTGCTGCCCCTGGGGACAGTCCTTCGCGAAGTGGCCCGCCTGGCCACACGTGATGCACGTGAAATGGGGCGGTCCCCCGCTGATCGGTGGACGGAAACCCGGGGCGCGTTGTGGCGGTGGAAACGCCCGGGGTACCGTCTGCTGCTGCTGCTGCTGTCTTGGTGGTGGCATCGGCGGACGGAACGGAGGTGACTGAAAAGGACATCCCCCGAACCATTGAGGTCGCGCCGGTGGATGCCACTGCTGTCCGGATGGTGTCCGATACACCATACGGTACTTCTGAGGAGCGCCACCACCACTGCTGGGCGGAGCGCTGTGCTTCTTCTGCTCAGCTGCCAACTCCCGCTGAGCGTCCTCTTGCATGATCGCGGCATTGACTAAGTCGTTGAAGGTGCCACGATTCCATTGCACGAGATGCGTGTTCATTTCGGTGTGTAGCCCCCGATAGAAGTGCTCCCGCTTTTTCTCCTCGGTGGAGATGTAGTCTGACGCATATTGCGCCAGATGGTTGAAGGAACGGGAGTAGTCGTGGGCACTCCTCCTGCCCTGCTTCAGCTCCAAGAATTCTTGGAACTTCCTCTTCATGATCCCGGGAGGAATGTGGTAGGCGCGGAACGCCTCTTGGAATTCTTGCCATTCCACGGCATGGCCAGCCGGACGTGAGGCGACATAGTTCGCCCACCACGCACCAGCGGCACCGTGGAGTTGCTGCGCTGCGAACAGAGTCTTCTGCCGCTCCGTACATTGGAGCAGCCCAAACTTGGACTCGATAGTCCGCAGCCAGTTGTCGGCCTCCAGTGGTTCTTTGGCTTCGGTGAACACTGGAGGGTGCGTACTCATGAAATCCGAGTACGACACTTCCCGGGGCTCACGAGGCCCTCGCTCTTGACGCCCCCCCCCCCCCCGCCTGGGACGTATCCTGCACGATCGTGCGGAGCAGGTCGGTCTGCTCCTCACGACCTCCCACCAGTGCCGCTATCACATCCGCTAGAGTAAGCGGAGGCGGCAGTGGTGGTTGCTGCTGCGGAGTGCTGTCGTAGGCCGGTGGCTGGGAGTCATCGCCTCCCTGTTGGCTAGAGCCACCAACCTCGTGCGTGGTCCTAGTGCGAACCATCTGCAACCATACGACAATAAACATCAGTCCCACAACATATTGCGTGAAGTCCAATAAAAATAGGCGTAAAAACATAATGACAATAAAACATGCGATACATCTCGTATGTAGATAATGTAATAACTTTGCACAAGCTACACCATTACCAGACCAAATACAAGCTAGTTTAATCCAACTTGATGAACCTCCACTTTGGAAGCTCACCATAACTAGGTTTGGTCACTACGAGATATTACTATCGCTTTGTCATCACGTATACCACCCTTAGGGTACAACACCCTCTCCAATGAGTTCAACTGTCACTCTTCTGTCCGAATGACCAGTTTCTACCTATTCCAAGATTTGATCTGGTTCGGGGCATTTCATAACTCAAGCTGATTACCAAAGTTAAAGCTAACTTCAGTATCTTTCCAACGAGTACTTATTTGCCCTCGGATCAGCTCTGGTTAAAAAGTTATGCTAATTCAAAGTCAGCAGAATTTCTGGAAGAATTTTAACAGCACCTCCTTTGGAAGTTGCTGTTTTCCATTCAAGTTTCCACTGAAATCTGTGCTGAAACTTCAGAAACTTTGAATTGCAAAGATGTCACAAATCTTCTACTCTTTCTAAGGATGTATCATATGACAATTTTTTTAGATTTTTCTACTGGGAGTTATGTTTGAAAAACAGAACAGTTCAGAGAATGTTTTACTCTGTCCTGGTTCTGGACAGTTTACATTCCTCTGGGATTTCAGCCACCTTAAGGTGTGTTTCAGCTCTGGATGTCTACAACAAAGTTGTAGGGTACTCAAATACCTTTCCAGAACTATATACATCACCCCCTGGGCTAAAAGACCTGTGAGTTATGCCCTGTTGAAGATCAGCAACTTGCTGCCCCAAAACAGAGCACTCTGTTTTTCATTCTTTTGGAACTACACTCAACACCCTCCAAATTTTCTACACAGACAGCGTCCTAAATGTTGAACCTAGTGATTTTAATTCCTTGTTATAATTATTTTTCATGCATATGCCTACCATATCTCGGTACTACGTTCCTCACAAAGAAAATCCTAACCGGATTATACCGGCATATACGTCTCAAGTGTGGCACTAAACGGTCTCTCGCACACGTTTACTACACGGATACATATGTGGTTAGTACCTGCAGAAGACCACACAATAATGGTGCACTCAATGGTTGTTCATTTCAGGCAGGACCATATTTAAAATTTAAATACAAACGCCCGTATCATTTCCATACGGCCGTCCTTGATTTAGGTCACGTCTCAAGGTACGTGATCGTGTTTCAACACCACACGACGGGGAACCCGAGTATGTCATGAACGGGTCATCACGGATGGGAATGTTATCAACCCAACAGATACCACCTACTGCCCTGCAGGGCACGCCGATGGCAAGCGCTGCGTATGTCCTCCTGGGCTATTTCCAGACGAACACACTCTCGCGTTACTGACCACGCGATGGGGTCTTCACTTACTTGCCTAATGCACGTCAGGGATCAGCGTTTCATATGAACTCAGGAACATGAAGAGTCCAAGAGTTTCATATTGACGTCTCACACCAAGCTGTGAGACCTATCCCTGAACCACGTTCGTCATCAGGGGAGCTAACCGAAATTGAACCGCTTTCGGTGGTGTTCCTTACCATACTTACCAGAGCGTAGGTGCATCATTACATAATTAAAATTCAGAATTATAACACATAGGTTAGTCTTTGCCACTTTAAGTAACTATGCTAATATAGTCCTTACTTGGGCAACTACCGATTCCTCACCGTAACCTAAGTTTTCCCATAATACAGTCCTTAAGTACTGTGCTATCCCCAAAGCAGCTCGGATACCAGGCTGTGGCGGACCGGAATCCGCTCATGTAGGATCGCAGAGGGTGATGCGACACCCGACAGCACACGTCATAAGAACACATTATATTACATGGGAAAACAAACTGAATGTACAAAGTAGTACACTTCTCAGTTACAAACTAGGGTCTTTTATTACACAGCGGAAGTTTCTTTTGTACAACTCACGCCATCCTATCTAGCAAAAGTTGGTTGCCCAGCCCTAGGGAAACCCACACTAGCTGCACGCCTCAGCTCAGCGTGGCGTGTACGGCTCCCACTCAGCCGTGGTCCCCGACGGAGGGTAACCCTCGCCGGTGAACTCGTACTCCGAGTCCGTGGGTGGCTCCTCACCTGAAAAACACTTAAGCAGCAACCGTGAGCACGAAGGCTCAGTAAGGCTTAACCGACTCACCTAAGCATGAAACTCTACATGAGGTGTACCATGACATAGGATAGCAATGTTACAGCAAATGGACACGCCTACAAGTTCATCCTTAGTTCATCTTTTAGCAACTAGTTAACGGTTCATGAAGCTGAAATTTAGTGAGCAATATTTGGTGGCACACATGTAGCAATACAATTATATCATAACAGCAATATTGAATCATAGCATTTCATTCATTAGTCTATGTTACGATGCAGTGAACAAGCGGTACTCGTCACCGCGAGGGATGGCGAATCGACTCGATATACACCTGCAGGGAAACCCAAAGAGCACGTCACGTACGCCCACCCGTGGAGCTGCACAGCACGCTCACTCGATGTCGTACGGGACAACCTTTCACCCAACAGCCCAAACGTCGAACCGGTCGCACCGAAACGAGCAGGAGGTTCCCCACACGGAGCATCTCTCTATGCCCGTTGGCAGATTTCCACCTTGCTGCCCTCAGCCTACACCTATAAATCGGTGCCTTATGCCTCGACGCCCGGAGGTTTAGGCTACATCGGTTTATCGGGGCCCATATATCCGATATGCCTTTGGTACGTTCAATACTTGTTCAGCAGGGCCGCACACGGATCGGTCCTCAATCGACCGGGCAGGGCTGCGCATACAAGACTTCCTCTTGCTGCGCCCTAGCCCTTGCCTAGTCTCCTTTTCATTACTAAAGTGATCTCACATCACTCAACCGAACCCGTGCGTCCCAAACCTATCTCGCGAGTAGATTCCAACTACTCGACTTGTACCAAAGTCCTCTGAATTATTAAGCATAGCCTGTCTACTCGAGATCTTAGACACTACCCTAACTCTTGTGGAAAGATTCTGGTCATGCAAGTGGTTTTCATTCATCCTATACCTAATGCACATTCATACATCACCCTATGTATGTAAAAAAAGTAAAAACTTTATAAAAGAGTTAATGCAAACCGGGGCTTGCCTTGTTGCTGCTGGTCAGGGGTTAGTTCTTCGTCAGGAAGAACGAAGTCCAGCACTTCCGGAGTCTCTTCTTCAGCGACTACACGTTTAATGAAATACGACATGTAAATTTAAATGCAATGTGTAAACTTGACTACTTAATTACTAATAACTCTAGCTAGCCCTCCCCTTTGGTTCTGAAATTTTTGTGGTGGCTTGGTAGGGTCCTAACCAGAATCTTGACCAAGTTTCATTTGAAACAAAATTCATTTGAACCTTGTACAAATAAAAGCCCATTTGGTCCATATTTGAGCCTCTAAATAATTCCGGGGTTTTTCATGGCTCCAACCATTACTTTCTGGAAACTAGAATTTAGGATGGTTCTAATGGAGTTGGTTTCATGTCATTTGAAGAGTTCTACTGAAAGTTATGCCCTAATTAAGATTGGAGAAAATCTGAAAAATGTTTCTGTACATTTTTCTATTTTCTCAGGGCAGTTCTCTTAATCACCCCATTAGGGTAAATAATGAACTTGGATGAGTCTGAAAATTTTACTGGGATTCAGGGATTTTCCAATGAACCTCTCAGCCAAATTTCAGAATTTTTCATAAAGTAGTTCTCCAGATAAAATTCCCAACAGTTTAAATTTTAGGGATTTAATTTGGGAAAACTATTCACTTTCCTGAGCTGAATTTGGTATTGCTGGAACGTACTCAGAATTCTGATTTCAGCAAAATTTGGTTAACATAATTTGGAGTTTCCTAGCAAAAGTTCTATGCATTTGAAGTTTGAACTAAAACTGGAAATTCCAAAAATGTTTAAATCCTGCGGGTGGGACCCACTCCTCGAGCCGGCCCACTCAGAATGCGGCCACACCGCGGCCCACGGGGTTTTACCTGCGCTGCCGCACCGAATCCCGGCCGCAAACCGATCCCCGCGCGAGATCAGAGGCTGACCGGTGGACCCGGCCCCCCCTTCGTCTACCTCGCGCTATCCCGCAGCTCCCGCGGCGGCGCTTCGCCGGAGCGCTCGCCGCCAGGCGTTTCACCGCCCGACCTTCGACGAAACTAGCCGCCCGTGCCTAACTCGACTCGGAGAACATGCTGGTACCCTCACCGGAGCTCGGCAATGGCCGGAACTATGCCCGCGGCGGTGACAGAGCTTCCATCTACTCCGGCGACGTCGCCCGGGCGACTCCAGGCCTTATTTCTCAAGCGGTTTGCTCCTACAGCTCCGTCGTGGAATGCTGCGCACAAATATGAGTTCGGTTGGCCATGGAAATGGCCGGAACTAGGACCTCACCGTCGACCTAGGCCCGATATCGGCTGTTGCTCGAAAAACTTGGATATCAGCGCAAAGACTCGACGGTTTTCGATGGTTTTGGATCCTAGGTGGCCGTGGGGACGTGTAGAACATGTGCTCGGCTGGGTTTACGCCGTGCAGGACCGATCGCCGCGAATTTCAGAATGTCTACTCACTCGTTTTTGTCGAACACCGAGGACTAGACGGGGAAATACTCCCCCTACAGACCATTGAAGAGGGTAGGGTATTTACCGTGAGTTCGAGCAGTCCCCGGCGCGTATCTTTGCTGTTGAGCTCCGGTCGCGAGGTCGCCTGGATCAACGGCGCGACGAGGAGCCGAGGGGAGCGGCTGGTGCCGTTTTTCGTTTCGGGTGGGAACGGGCAGAGCGGAGGAGATGAGGCCGGCTCACGTGGGCTGGGGACTTTAACCGCGTCGGGCACGCGTGCGCTCGGTCGCCGAGCAGGAGGTGGCGAGGTGAGGTGGTCGGACGCCGGTGCTGTCCGCAGCTGGCACGCTGGCTCGGCTGAGAGAGGGAAAATCAGTGGAAAACTTCTCTGTTAAGTCTACTGACAGGTGGGACCTCCCCCCCTAATTCTTTTTCCAAATTTTCTCAATTCTGGGGTTTCAAAATATCCTCAGCTACTCACATTTTAATGTGAGACTTATTCACCAAGTCTTTGTTTGAATTTGAATTCTTAAATTTGAACTGTGTTTGGCTAAATTTGCTGCATGTTTAAACTGAAATTCAAATTCAGTTTTGAATTCTTGCAAATTTAGCTATTGACAAGATGAACTCCAATGAGGATGAAAATTGGTGGTCTAACTCAGAAAAATGTGCTGAGTTTGAATATGAAGCTAACTTTTGAATTTGAGTGATGAAAGTTGCTGCAATTTGAATTTACATTCAAATTGGCCTCTTTTTCAAATACCCCCAAAAGTGCCTCAAAAAGTGTTGGATTTTCATGAAACTTGGACTGAACCTTCCCAAGACTTTTAAAGTTCTAGGGGTGAGCTCAACCTCTCATGTTCATGTGTACAAATCCCACTTTGTGAAAATGAAGGCTTTCCCCTCTAATCACTCTTTTGACAGAGGTTACTTGCTCTTCACAATATTTCCTAAGATATCCACAATAAAAACTGTGGTGTTGTGAGGTGATGAAAAGTTTTTGCAAGTCCCTTTTCTTGGGCTTTTACAAGACCCAGGCTTGCCTAGATCTCCCTCTGATCCATGTTCATTAACATCATCAGTTTCTCATTATCATTACGAGTGCAGTTAGCTAGACACATCTATGTCGCTTCCCAATCCTATGGACTCAGCAAAGCATAAAAGTAAAAACCATACCCGACTCATAAACTTCCCTGGCGACAAGGGTGGTTTAACCAAAGCTAGTAAACTCTTATAAAAAGGGTTTTCCCATCATGTTTGACTCAGCACACTCACCTTTTCGCAAAACAAAACAGTTTTACCCAAAACATAGGATCAATATGGTCAAGGAGCACTTACCTTGTTCTTGCGGTTCCGGTTGTTCTTGGATCTCGAAACCTTGTTGCTGCAGTTCGTCGTAGACAGCTCCCTGAGCTTGTCCTGCTATGTAGGATCACGTGCATACAAGATTCACAGCAATCAATATCATGCACAAACCTTAAACTAGATGTGATGATGCATATGCATGCTATCCTATGATTAGTTTTATTAGATGGGTTTGTACGTGTTCTTGCATGGCTTGCATGGATTTTATGATGAACAGAGGTGTTCGGATCAAAGGTGGACGTGGCGATGATCTTGTCTTTAGATCAACCTGATCATCAAGTGATCTGTCCACGAGAAGGCTTATGTTCGATAGGAATCAAAGAACAGATGCAAAGAAAACACAACGATGTCGTAAGGTGGTATTGGAGACCTACCTTACGTTCTTCTCGGTCTTGAGGTCCTCCTTAGATTGTTGGGCTTTCCTCCGGCGATCTTCCTTTCTGCACTCCGGCGATGGTTTACTCGGCGGGTTGGGACCAGGGCTCTAAGTCATTGGCTTAGGAGTTGGAAAACAAGTTCGTGGTTTCGGCTAGAGGTTTTGGGTTCTATTTATAATCGGGAAGAGAAGAGTCCTAATCTGATTGGACTTCGATTTAAGAGTTCTATTCATATTGTCGTCGAATCTTAATCTTATATCTAGTCGATTTGGTGCGGTATCATTATGGAATCCGGGTCGGTTTCTTCTCCGTACCAGTATTTCTACGCGTACAGAATCCAAAAACCGCTCCAGATTTCGTTACCTCCTCGGTGATGAGCTCTGGAAGCTCCACATGTCCATCGGGGCCCGGTCTCTCCTCTTTCATTGAGACGAGCTCCGGTGGTGCCGCGTGTCAAGCGAGTGAGACCTCCCTCTCCTTTGGAGGTGAGCTCCGCGTGCGTCACGTATCCTGGCGGTGGGACCTCCTCTCTTATTCGGAGGTGGCTCCGCGCACGCCACATGTCAGTGCCGGACCTTCCCTTTCTCCGGATCTGGCTCCGGGTGTGCGACGTAGCCTAACAGCGCTAGACTTCCTTTCTTCTCAGAGACGAGCTCCGAGGTTAACATGTGTCCAACAGTGACGGACCTCCCGGAGATAAGCTCCGGCGGTGACACGTGTCCAATAGAACCGGACCTCTCGGAGGTGAGCTCCGAGACCGACACGTATCCCGCGCGACTGGTCCTCTGATTTCCGCGGTGACTAGCTTCGAAGGTGACACGTGTCCTACGGCTGGCCTTGCTTCTCCTCAGAGGCTAGCTCCGGGCAACACGTGTCCCACAGGGTCGGACCTCTCCCCTTTTGCGGAGATGAGCCCCAAACACGCCACGTAGCCAGTGGGCCGCGGAAGTTGCCTTTGGCGCTCTCTGTGAACTGGATTTGGCTCTTTTTGGCTATCTTTTTGATATTTTTCTCTATTCCTACTTATTTTTAAAATGTTTTCTCTACATGAAATATGAATACATGCAGAAACCAGAGATGAGGGTGTCACATCTAAGTCGTCGGCTTAGGAGTTTGAAAAGAAGTTCGTGGTTTCGGCAGAGGTTCTGGGTTCTATTTATAATCAGGAGAAGAAGAGTCCTATTCTGATTGGATTCCGAATAAGAGCCCTATTCAGATCGTCATTGAATCCTAACATCTTATCTTTAGTATATTTGGTGCGGTAACATTGTTGAATTCAGGTCGGTTTCTTCTCCGTACCGATATTTCTACGCGTACAGAATTCAAAACCGCTCCAGAACTCGTTACCTTCTCGGTGATGAGCTCCGAAAGCTCCACGTGTCCATCGGGCCTGGTCTCTCCTTTTCCGCAGAGACAAGCTCCGGTGGTGCCACGTGTCAAGCGAGTGAGATCTCCCTCTCCTTTGGAGGTGAGCTCCGCGTGTGCCACGTATCCTGGTGGTCGGGACCTCCTCTCTTATTCGGAGGTCGCTCCTCACACGCCACGTGTCAGTGCCGGACCTTTCCTCTCTCTGGAGGTAGCTCCAGCGCCAGACATCCTTTCCTCTCAGAGACGAGCTCCGAAGTTAACACGTGTCCAACAGTGATGGACCTCCCGGAGATAAGCTCCGTTGGTGACACGTGTCCGATAGGACCTCTCGGAGGTGAGCTCCGAGATCGACACGTATCCCGCACGACTGGTCCTCTGATTTCCGTGGTGACTAGCTCCGAAGGTGACATGTGTCCTGCGGAAAATGCCTTTGCTTCTTCCGTAGAGGCTAGTTCCGGGGGCAACATGTGTCCCACAAGGTCGGACCTCTCCCCCTTTGCGGAGATGAGCCCCGAGCCTGCCACGTAGCCAGTTTAGCAGCGGACCTCTCCCCACTTCGCAGGGATGAGCTCCGAATACGCCACGTGGCCAGCGGGCTGCAGTGAGTTGTCTTCGGCGCTCTCGGTGAACTGGATTTAGCTCTTATTGGCTTCCTTTTTGATATTTTTTTCTGTTCCTACTTCCTCTATAATGTTTTCTCTTCATGGAACATGAATATATGCAGAAACCGAAAATGAGGGTGTTACAGTTTTGGCGTGATCTTGCTCGGGGTTTGCTGTCCACGGCAACCTCTCTCGGGTTTTCAGTGTTCACCCGAGAACCGTGGCTACTTTGCCAATTTCCGGTGCAATCAAGCTCGGGACAGGAAAGGAGAGGGGCTGGATAACATCCTGGGCACACATATGCATTAGCTGGGTTCCGTGTTTTACGGGACCGGGCGCCACAGATTGGTATCAGAGCCACGTTGATCATAGGACGCAAGCCTAGTCACAGATTGGCATTAGAGCCACGTTGACCGTAGGACACAGGCCTAGTAACAGAATGACATTAGAGCCACGTTGACCGTAGGACACAAGCCTAGGTAGAAGTCACAGATTTGCATCAGAGTCACATTGACCATAGGACGCAAGCGTAGGTAGAATGCATTGATTGGCATCAGAACCACGTTGATCATAGGATGCAAGCTTAGGTAGATTGGACACCCTAAAACAGATAGGGACGTTTAAACCATAGGAGATTGAATAGGATTGGTGTTTTGAACTTTTGAGATGATTGTTTGTGTTTGTGTGCTTAGTGTGAGTTGTGGGACGCTTCAGCGTTGTCCATATCCACACATAGTAGAGAGATATGAGATGCTTCGGCATGTGTTCACATCCTCATATAAAAGTAAATATATTTAGTTCATCCACCATGATGCATATAGTTGGGAGGATCCATCTAAACTTCTAACTTCTATTCTACCCAACTCTCTCTCACAGGTGGTGAGAGAAAGTGTCGGCTGTCAAAGGAGGAACGTCCGTGACAACTAGGAACAACAAGAAGATGGCCACGTTGAAGTTCCTAAAAATCCTAACTCCGAGGCTGGTGAAAACAACCTTGAACGGTTAATGGCTATGCAGAACCAGCTCATGCAAACTATGATTCCAAACTTTGGGTCAGCTGCAAGCCAACAACGACCACCATCCTAACCCCGTTCCTGCACCATCAACACCACCACCGCCCTCTGATAGCCGACTGGGAGAGTTCATGAGGACTCGACCGCCTACTTTTGCACAAGCTAATGATGCCATGGAGGCCGACGATTGGTTGAAGTCCATGGAGAAGAAGCTTGCTATTGTTCAGTGCAATGATCGGGAGAAAGTTCTCTTCGCATCGCACCAACTTATGGGAGCAGCCACTGACTGGTGGGACGCTCTATGCAACGCTCATGTCGACCAGGAGACTATCACTTGGGATGAGTTCAATGAGAGTTTCCGCTCTCATTACGTCCCTGTTGGAGTCATGATGCTAAAAAGGCAAGAGTTTGAAGGTCCCCGTCAAGGCCGGAAGAGCGTGAATGAGTACCTCAACAAGTTCACGCAGCTGTCAAGGTATGCTCCAGAAGACGTCAACTCGGATCAAAGGAAGCAAAACTTATTCATGAGAGGGTTGAACAATGAGATCCAAGTTCAACTGCTCAACAATGACTATGAAAACTTCCAGAAGCTAGTTGACAAAGCTATAGTGGTTGAGAGCAAGATCCGTGAGATCGAGCAAGAGGGCAAGAGAAAGATGCCATACCAGCCACAAGGGAGCAATGTATGTCCCCGTTTCATGCCCCCAGCTGCACACAGCAGTATGGCTCGTCCGCTTCTACTTTTCACCCTAATCCACCACCGCAGCAACGTCCTGTCACGCAAGCACCTCACGTGCCCTTGCCTTCTGCACCCCGTCCCAACATGGGTGCCTATGCTCAAAACCACCCCCGCCCCAACGTCCCTGCTGTCTTGGGCAATAAGGCATGCTTTGCATGCGGAGAGATGGGACACTTCGCGAGTCAATGCCCGAGGAAAGGCCTTGGACAACCAAGCAACGTGCCCAAGCAGAACCCACGGCCGAACGGAGGAGATAATCAAGTTAACCGTGGGCAGCAGAACTATGCTCGTGGCAACGTGAATCATGTCTCCGCTGAGGAAGCGCAACATGCTGAGGACATCGTGATTGGTATGTTCCTTGCCAACTCCAACCCAGCCACTGTTTTATTTGATTCCGGAGAATCGCATTCATTCATATCATCCAAGTGTGTTGCCATGTATAATCTACCCATATCACACTTGAAAAATACTATGTTGGTTAATTCTCCCGATGGAGAGATGAGGACTAATATAGTATGTCCGAAAGTAAACCTTAAAATAAGGGGGGTAGACTTCCTTGCCAACCTCATTGTCTTGGATTCCCAAGGGCTTGACATAATACTCGGAATGGATTGGTTAAGCAAGCACAACGGAGTGATCCAATGTGCTAAGAGGAGCGTGCAGTTGACAAACGAGCAAGGTACTCGTATTGAGTTCGAGTCAGCCCCACCAACAACAGAGAAGGCAACGTTGAACCACATTGAAGAAACAACATTGGAAAGCATTCCGGTGGTTCAAGAAATTTCGGACGTGTTCCCGGAAGAACTTCCAGGTATGCCACCTGACCGGGACATTGAGTTTGCCATTGATTTGGTACCTGGAACTGCACCTATAGCGAAGAGGCCATATAGGATGCCTGTTAATGAACTAGTGGAACTTAAGAAGCAAATTCTCTAGAAAAGGGTTTTATTCGCCCAAGCTCGTCACCATGGGGAGCCCCCCTGCTCTTTGTAGACAAGAAGGATGGGACCCAAATGATGTGTGTGGATTATAGGTCTCTCAATGAGGTGACGATCAAGAATAAATACCCACTGCCCTGTATAGAGGACCTGTTCGACAAAATGAAAGGTGCTCGAGTTTTCTCCAAGATTGATCTTCGGTCGGGATACTTCCAGCTGAAGATTAAACCCTCCGACATACCCAAGAATGCCTTTCCAACACGGTATTGTTCGTATGAATATACCGTTATGTCTTTTGGGTTAACGAATGCACCTGCATATTTCATGTACCTCATAAATAAGGTCTTCATGGAGTACTTGGATAATTTCGTCGTGGTTTTCATCGACGATATCATGGTGTATTCGAAACGCGAGGAAGAACATGAAGAACGCTTGAGATTGACATTGCAGAAACTGCGAGAGCATCAATTGTATGCCAAGATCAGCAAGTGTCAATTTTGGCTAAAGGAGATATCATTCCTAGGCCACATCATCTCCGAGGAAGGAGTATCGGTTGATCCCGGAAAAGTGGGAGATGTTCTGAAGTGGAACCAACCGCAGAATGTGAGGGATATTCGGAGTTTTTTAGGGATGGCTGGATACTACCGCTGGTTCATCAAGGATTTCTCCAAAATAGCGAAGCCTATGACTTTATTGCTAATGAAGGGAAAAGTATTTCAGTGGACACAAGCGTGTCAAGAAAGCTTCAAGGAGCTCAAGAAAAGGCTAACCACAGTGTCGGTTTTGGTATTGCCGGACGTGAGCAAGAGCTTTGACATATATTGTGATGCATCAAGACAAGGGCTTGGATGTGTGCTCATGCAAGAAGGACAAGTGGTAGCCTATGCGTCGAGACAACTAAAGAAACACAAGCTCAATTACCCCACACATGACTTGGAACTCGCAGCCATGGTACATTCCTTGAAGATTTGGAGACATTATATCCTTGGCCACCAATGTGAGATCTATATGGATCATAAAAGCCTCAAGGGACATAGCTGAGTGTGTTGCCTTATGCGACACATGCCAATGGGTGAAGGCCGAACATCAAAGACCTGCTGGACTGTTGCAACCATTGAAAGTACCCGAGTGGAAGTGGGAATACTTCAGCATGGATTTCATCGTCGGATTGCCACGTACTCAGTCGGGTTACGACTCCATCTGGGTTATTGTGGACCGATTGACAAAAATAGCCCATTTCCTTCCTGTTAAAACCAAGTACAACGTTGCACAACTAGCCGATCTGTATATGGAACAAATCATGTGCCGTCATGGAGTTCCAAAGAGGATAGTTTCAGATCGGGGTACCCAATTTACCTCTAGGTTTTGGAAGAAGCTGCGTGATGCTATGGGTACACGAATGGATTTTAGCTCCGCTTACCACCCGCAGACCGACGGGCAAACAGAAAGGACAAACCAAATTTTTGAAGACATGTTGAGAGCCTGCGCCTTGAAACATGGGCGTGGTTGGGATAGGAGCTTGCCGTATGCTGAGTTCTCATACAATAACAGCTATCAAGCTAGCTTGAAGATGTCACCTTTCGAAGCATTGTACGGTATACACTGTAGAACGCTGCTGTTCTGGAATGAGACCAGAGAGAACCAAGTGTTTATACCGAAGTACTGCAAGAAGCTGAGAAGCAAGTCCAAACAATACGGGAGAATTTAAAGGCTGCTCAGTCACGACAAAAAGGTTATGCGGACAATAGGCGATGAAAGTTGACTTTCGAAGTAGGAGACTTCGTATATCTTAAGGTATCGCCTATCCGAGGCCAACGACGTTTCAACATCAAAGGCAAGTTAGCACCTCGCTATATCAGACCATTTAAGATTTTGGGCAAGCGAGGAACGGTAGCTTATCAACTAGAGCTCCCAACGCACCTCTCCGACATGCATGACGTGTTTCACGTATCCCAGCTCAAGAAGTGCTTGAGAGTACCAGAAGACTAAGTACCAATGGATAAGCTCGAGCTTCAAGAGGATCTGACCCATGTAGAGCACCCTGTCCGAATTTTGGACGTGAAGGAAAGGGTCACTGGGAACAAAGTGATCCGTTGGTGCAAGGTACAATGGAGCCATCACACGGAAGCCGAAGCTACATGGGAGCGTGAGGAAGACCTGAAGGCAGAATTCCCTCATCTATTTTCCACTCTATCGAATCTCGAGGGCGAGATTCAGTTTAAGGGGGTAGGTTTGTAACACCCTCAATTTCGTATCCATGCATGCATACATATTTCATATAGAGAAACATTTTAAAGAGAAGTAGAAATAGAGAAAGAATCAGAAAGATAGCCGAAAGGAGCCAATTCTAGTTCGCCGAGGAGCACTGTAGACATTTCCCGCGACCCCGCTGGACACGTGTCGCCTGCGGAGCTAACCTCTTCAGCGAAGCGAGGCCCGACCCTGCTGGACACGTGTCACCTGTGGAGCTCGCCTCTGCAGGGAAGCGAGGCCCGACCCTGCAGGACACGTGTCACCTCTTGAGCTGGAGTCTGCGGAGAAGTGAGGCCCAGCCGCGCGGGACACGTGGAGCCTTCGGAGCTTGCCTCCGAGAGGTCCGAACCGTGGGACACGTGTCGCTCTCGGAGCTCACCCTTGCGAAAGGAGTGAGGTCCGGTCATACTGGACCCATGTCGTCCTCGGAGCTCACCTCCGAGGAGAAGGGAGGTCCAACACCAATGGACACGTCTCGAGCTCGGAGCTCGTCTTTGAGGAGAAAGGAAGTCCGGTGCTGCTGGACAAGTGGCATTTTTGGAGCCCACCTCCGAGGAGAGGGGAGTTCCGACACTGGCACGTGGCGCACGCGGAGCTCGCCTCTGAGTAGAGGGGAGGTCCCACCCACCAGACGCGTGTCACACCCGGTTTTTCCGAAGAACAACCAAGTGAATATCACATGTATGCCAGGATCATTTTCTCATACATGTGATGACAAATAGTGAAGCATCATTTATTACAAGCCAGGTGTCGAATATAAATAAGTCTTACATCGCAAATGTCTCAATGGACACTAATGCTTCATCACAAGTAAATAAACTAGCAGCGGAATATTATTCTTTTAGGGCTCCATCACAGGCGTTGCCCGGGGGTCTTCATGAACCTAAAAACCTTCCTTGGGTCCAAAATCTTGGTCATTATACACCACCTCATTATCTTGACCTGAGCAGCAATATAAACCAACAAATATGCAAGGTTGAGTACCAATGGTACTCAGCAAGTGTGGGAAAATTATATCATGCATGGCTAGAACAAGGAGAGGTTGAACTCATGGTTAAAGCACTATGCAATTAATACCTATCACCTTAGCTTATTAAGCACCTACATTACTACACAGGTGAAATGGTCCAAATCTCCCATCCCATCATCATAACCAAATAACCATAACATCATTTCCAATGTTAAGCTCCCCGCTTAACATCCAAAACCATCATTCCTCTAATCATGAATAAGTCCAGGCCGCTCTTAACCGTGAGCACGGCTGTCAAGACAGTTTTGACTCTGCAGAGTTTGTACCACTGTACCCACAAGTAGTGATTTCATCCCCCGTTGCCGGGTGGACTAAAAGAATCTCCATTATGCCAGTGGCTACGATCCACATTCACACTTCCCAGGTGTGCGGCCAAGAGATCACTACGAAGCCTTTACAAAGGGATTCCCGACGAGCGTGGGCCCACTGAGGTTTCACCCCTAACAGCATACAAGAGGCTCCAACCCCGCTGCAGTGGCCCCCTCTTGAGCCTTGCGGTTCATATGGTAGTCCAGCTGACACCTATTCCCCGCACCATCCAACACACCCATACTACGCCGGGTATACACCTAATTAATTGGCCAAGCTGCCCCATCTCAGCATGTGGTTGCACTGTAAAGCCGGGTTACATGCTCCATGAACCGGTCCTTAGGATCCAGGCAAGTACTAAACACAAACACAAGTCTCGTGCACCCAGCACACAACCAAAACATCCAACTTGCCTTGATCCCTAACTCTACATAACTCACAATGTCTCATTCAAGAGTATGGTAATATAAACTGATGATCTCATTTCCCAAATATCCCATTCTAAGCATGGCTAAGCAAATGCATGTAAATAAATGACATGACAAAATAAATCCCAACCCAAGCTACAAGGAAACAAGGTAATGCAATTCTAGGGAAACTTTCCTAGCATGGGTTTCATATTTCATTTGACAATGCAAATAATTCTATCTACACATCCTAGCATAGGATCAAAGTGGTCAAGGACACTTGCCTCCTTCTTGCTGCTCTTGAAATAGGTAGTCCTGATCTTGGAAAGAAATAACTTGCTCTTGAACAGGTTCTACTTCATACCATCACACATAGCAAAAGAAAAACAACAATCATAAGACATAGCTCACACTTCTACTTCATACAAACCACACATTCATATTTATAAAAGTTCTTTACCATTATATGTGTTGTGGTTACTTTATGTGTGTTAAGTTGTGGCTTGCATGCACTTTTAACCATGTATATATGATTCCTACTTTTGTGTCCACATTTATACTTGCATACAATGTGCCTTCACAATTTCTATCAACCCTAAACTGAATTCTTTGTATTTTAGAAACTCCATTTATCATTTACTAGTTGCTATATTTTCAGATTTATATTCCTATGCATAATTGTGTATTTTATTATTAACTTAGCAATACACATCACCTAAACAGATTAGGTTCTGGTCCTAAATAATTTAAAATCATATTTTGACCATGGCTTATGATGTATACTATTTCATAATTATTTTCCCTATTTTTCTTTAACTATTCTTTACTTAAAAATGTGTCCCTATACTAATAAATGTGAATAATAGATAAAACTGATTTATTTTAGCCCAAAAATATATTTTTATCTCACTCCAAAGTTTTCTAAGTACTGAGAAAGTTTTTAATTAATTTTGACAATTATGTTTGTCCCCCCTTTTTAATTTTTAAACACTAGTTACCTATTCAATGTTTTAAATGAAATACTAAACAGGGCTAAAATAATGAATTCACCCCATTACAGGGTCTATAATATTATTTTCATAATTTCCAGGGGTCTAACTACACTTATCAGAGGTGTTTTTCTTAATTTCTATTAAGTCCAGGGGCTAAAACTGATTTTTAAATGAATTTAGATGATTTTCTGAAGTTCTAGGGGCTAGATCTGAAGTTTCCGGGGCTAGCTCTCAATTCCAGAGAACCCCAGGGGGTAGCACGTAAGAACTCCAGTCTTTATAACGCAGGGTCGACGTGGACCGTCCGATTTTAAACCGACGGCTGAGATTATAAGATCGAACCGGTACGCGGGGTTTTAATGTCTACCGTGCGATTTAAAATAAACGGCGCACATGCGGCCACGTCGCTCTGATCGAACGCGGGCGGCGCTGCCGGCGGCGCACGGCGGCGGGAAGCGGCGATCTCGCCGGAAAGTTTCGGATCTTCGAGAATTCTGCCTAGAACTGTGATCTTATGGCCTAGATCGGTAGAGGGGAGGTCAGAGATCTCACCTCGGGGGTTTTCTCGAGCTCGGGGGTCCTGGAAAGTGATCGGCGGCGAGGTCCGAGGCAAAACCACGGCGAAGCTCGTCGGCGCTGGGTTTACACCGTAAGTCTTCGGGTTTTCTGCACCTGCAAAGTTCCCCGGAGGCGGTGGATCAAGACCAGCGAGTTAGATCAGAGTTTCCGAGCTTAGATCGGCCAGAATTCACCGGCGAAGTCTCGGTGCTCACCGGAGTGAAAATCGGCGATCGCGTGAGGAAAACTGATCGGAGCTGGGGTTTTTATAGCCGGGGGAGGGCGGTGGTTCTGTTGTGATCGAGTTGGAGTCCTCTGGGTCCAGAATTCGGCTGCGACGGGATGGTTTCCAGATCGGTTGCGATCGCGCGCGCGGGAGAGAGTCCGGGGTCGCGGGGTTAGGGATGACATGTGGGTCCCACCCGTCAGCGAGGGGCAGCGCGGCGCGCGGGGGCGGGCTGGCGCGGGGGTTGCTGGGCCGGCTAGCGGTTTCGGCCCACTGGCCAGTTTTTTTCCCGATTTCCTTTTTCTTTTTCCATTTCTTTTCTGTTTTGGGTATAATTTGAATTCCAGTTTGAATTTGAATTTTTGCAAAACATGCAACACGTCCAAAAATTTTTAAATTCCCCTCTGAACAAGGTTTTGGGTTTTGAATCAAAATTTGGGGTGTTACAGCTCTACCCCCCTTAAAAGAAATCTCGTCCTCGAGATTGGTGTTTCTAAGAAAACAATTCCGGAAATTGTGCCTTGAGCTCATCTTCCCGTTCCCAGGTAGCTTCCTCTTCTGAGTGATGCTTCCACTGCACCTTGCACATCTGGATTCTTTTATTTCTGGTGAGGCGTTCCATTGTCTCCAAAATTTTGCATGGTTGCTCGGCATAAGACAAATCTTCAGCTACATCCACTTCATTCATGGGTAACACCTCCTCAGGCGTCCTCAGACATTTCTTGAGTTGTGACACATGAAATACATCGTGTACATCCGATAGATGAACCGGTAACTCTAGTTGGTACGCCACTTCGCCTTTTCTTTCCAAAACTTGAAAGGGTCCGATGTATCGAGGTGACAACTTCCCTTTCACCTTGAACCGACGAAGTCCTCTGATAGGGGACACCTTGAGATAAACATAGTCTCCCACTTTGAAAACGAGTTCTCTTCTTCGTACATCAGCATAACTCTTCTGGCGTGTTTGTGCTATCCTCAAGTTGTTGCAAATCTCCCTCACCTTCGCCTCGGCTTCTTGTAGCACTTCTGGACCAAACACTTTGCTTTCTCCTGTTTGGTTCCAAAATAGGGGAGTTCTGCACTTCCTTCCATACAAAGCTTCAAACGGTGACATCTTCATACTAGCTTGATAGCTGTTGTTATAGGAAAACTCCGCATACGGTAAGTTCTTGTCCCACCTCCTATTGTTTTTGAGTGCACATGCCCTTAACATATCTTCAAGGATCTGATTGGTTCTCTCCGTCTGCCCGTCAGTTTGGGGATGATAGGCAGAACTGAAGTTCAGATGGGTTCCCATGGTTTCATGCAACTTCTGCCAAAACCTCGAGGTGAACTGTGTCCCTCGGTCCGACACTATCTTCTTTGGCACTCCATGGTAACACACAATCCTTGACATGTACAATTCTGCCAATTTGGATCCGCTGTAGCTTTCTTTCACAGGAATGAAATGAGCTACTTTGGTTAGCCTATCAATGATGACCCATATTGAATCATACCCGGATTGGGTCCTAGGCAATCCCACGACAAAATCCATGCTGATTTCTTCCCATTTCCATTCAGGCACTTTGAGTGGTTGCAATAATCCCGCGGGTCGTTGATGTTCAGCTTTCACCAACTGACATGTGTCACATAGGGCAACATGTTCCGCGACATCTCGCTTCATGCCATACCACCAATACCTGCTCTTGAGGTCCTGGTACATCTTCGTACTCCCAGGATGAATGGAATAGTCAGAATCGTGAGCCTCCGTCAAAATTAATTCACGGATCTCTTTTACTTCTGGCACACAGATCCTTTTCCCGTGCCACACCGTTCCCTGTTCATCCTCTCTAAAACCAGGAGCTTTATTTTCCTTAATGAGTTGTCTGATCTCTTGTATCTTCTCATCATTCTTTTGGCCCTCGCGTATGTCTTGCTCGAGTGTGGAGTCCACTTCCATGGCGATGGCTTCACCACTATTTACTAGACATAGATTGAGCCTTATAACCTCATCCTTCAATTCTGCAGGCATGTCCTTCAAACTCAACTTATTGACCTGCACTTTCCGACTCAAAGCATCGGCCACGACGTTTGCTTTCCCAGGATGATAGTTGATGCCCACATCAAAGTCATTGATTAGCTCTAACCATCTCCTTTGTCTGAGGTTGAGATCTGGCTGTGTGAATATATACTTCAAACTCTTATGATCTGTATATATCTCTGTTCTCTTCCCCATCAAATAGTGCCGCCAAATTTTCAACGCGTGTACCACTGCGGCTAGTTCTAGGTCGTGTGTAGGATAGTTCTTCTCGTGCTTCCGAAGCTGCCGGGATGCATAAGCCACGACATGCCCTTCTTGCATGAGAACACATCCCAACCCATTTCCAGAGGCATCGCAGTACACTGTGAAATTCTTCTGTATATCTGGCATAACCAACATTGGGGCTGTTGTCAATCTCTTCTTTAGCTCTTGAAAGCTCGTCTCGCACTGTGGCGTCCAGGTGAATGTGATTCCCTTTTCCAACAGTTTGGTGAGAGGTCTCGAGATCTTGGAGAATCCCTCAATAAACCGTCGATAGTATCCAGCCAATCCCAAAAAGCTTCGAACTTCCCCGACATTTTCAGGGGTCTTCCACTTCTGGATGTCCTCGATTTTGGCGGGATCTACGGAGATTCCTCCCTCCGAGATTATATGTCCTAAAAAGGGAACTCTCTTCAGCCAAAACTCACACTTGCTCAACTTGGCATATAGTTGGTGTTCTCTCAGCCTCTGTAACACCAACCTTAGATGTTTCTCATGTTCTTCTTCATTTTTGGAGAAGACGAGAATATCATCTATGAAAACCACCACAAATTTGTCCAGATATTCCATGAATACCTTGTTCATGAGGTACATGAAATATGCCGGGGCATTGGTTAGCCCGAAAGGCATGACAGTGTATTCATACAGTCCGTACCGAGATACGAAAGCTGTCTTGGGAATATCAGATTGCCTTATCTTGAGTTGGTGGTACCCCGACCTGAGATCAATTTTTGAGAACACACAAGCTCCCCTCAACTGATCAAACAAGTCTTCAATGCGGGGTAATGGGTACTTGTTCTTGATGGTTACCTCATTCAAGTCACGGTAATCCACGCATAACCTTTGGGTTCCGTCTTTCTTAGGCACAAATATCACCGGAGCTCCCCATGGTGAGGAACTACGGCGAATATACCCCTTCTCCGTCAATTCTCTCAAATGATCCTTGAGCTCTTCTAGCTGCTTGGAGTCCATTCTATAAGGTCTCTTGTATATCGGGGCTGTTCCCGGTACTAGCTCAATCGCGAATTCCACATCACGGTCGGGAGGCATACCTGGCAATTCCTCCGGAAAAACATCTGGATATTCCCTGATAGTCCTGATTTCCTCAACTTTCACCTCCACTTGATTTAATTTAATGTCCCTCCTAGGCTCGTGTATCGTTATGAACTTTACTCTTGTGCCATTGGGGTGAGTTAGTTCCACCGTTCTGGTCGAACAATGGATGATTCCTTTATGTTTGGTCAACCAATCCATACCCAAAATAATATCTATCCCTTGTGAATCTATCACTATGAGGTTAGCAGTAAATACTACCCCATTAATGTCTAGGCTCACTTTGGGACACACTTGTCTTGTCCTTATTTCTCCACCTGGAGAGTTTACGGCTAGCATATGGTTCATTTGTGTGGTTGATAGGTCATGCTTCTTAACAAACCCTTGAGCAATGAACGAGTGGGTAGCACCAGAATCAAACAGCAGAGTTGCAAGGTGTAAATTGGCAGGAAACTTACCAACTACCACGTCGGGTGCCTCTTATGCTTCCTCCATAGTGACGTGGTTCACCTGTCCTCTCACTACATTCTGCTGTTGTGGCGGCGCAGGCTTCTTCTTTGGGCATTTATGGGCATAGTGCCCCACTTCACCACAGCTAAAACATTGCACCCCAACCTTAGGCGCTTGGCCTTTGTTGTCTTGGGGTTGGTTCGGGGGTCCTTGCACTGCTGGTCGAGGTGGATATGCGGGGCGAGGCTGCTGCACAAACTGACGTTGCGGCTGTGCTGGTACTGCGGGAGGTCTGTAGTTTGGGTTGTACCCTCTTGGTGCTGAATAGGGTACCGCAGCACGGCTCGTCTGCCCCGTAGGTTGCTGCATCATACGTGGGCGGGTGTTGCTCCCTGAGGCCTGATGTGACCACCCCGCCTTCCTCTTATTCTCATTTTCTAGGGCCTTTAGCTTCCTTTCCACCACAAACGCTCTGTCCACCATCTTTTGAAAACTTTCATACTCGTTGGAGGACATGGCACACTGCATCTCTGCGGTAAGTCCTTCCACGAAACAATCTTGTTTCTGCTCATCCGTCTCTATGTCTCGTGGAGCATAACGGGACAGTTGAGTAAATTTAGTGAGGTATTCCCTCACAGTCATGTTTCCCTGCTGCAGTCCCAGAAATTCCTTCCTCTTGTTTTTGAGTTCACCTCTTGGGATGTAATGGTTGCGGAAGCTACGCTTGAACTCTTCCCAAGTGATGTTCTCAGGGTCATGATGGGCAGCCACGTAGGCGGTCCACCAATCAGCAGCAGGTCCATTCAATTGATGAGAGGCAAACAGCACCCTCTCATACCCTTGGCATTGTATTATCCTCATCTTACTTTCAATGGTCTTCAGCCAATCGTCTGCCTCCAGAGGTTCAGCCGCACTTGCAAACTTTGGAGGTTGAGTTCCTAGAAACTCACTCAACCTTGGTTGGCGTGGTGCCGCTTGTGGAGGTGGAACTTGATGCAAGTTGGCCACCACTTGAGTCAAGTTCTGGATAAGCTGATTTTGATTCTCCAGCATTTGGTGGAGAGGATCAACTTCTTCACGGCGACCACCCCTGTCCTGGCCTCCAGAAAGATGAGGGTTGCATGCCTCATCATTGTTGTTGGCGGGGTTGGCAGCACGTCCTTTTCCTCTTCCGGCCATCTGGCAGAATCAACACATGTTAATTTGATACCATTTAGTATCATCTTACTACTTTCATTTGTTGGTACTTTAAGGTGTTGAGGCTTTGTTAAAACTTTACGAGGGTTTATATCTCACACCAAATAAATGCACTATTATTTCATGTGGGTTCACACACCAAAGCAAAACAATCCGAAGACGAGGCTGTGGACAATTGCTCATGGCTTCCACAACTCACGTCACACACCAAGCATTATCACACCATTAACTACGTAACGACTCGACTACTCGACCTCTTGCTAGCTAAGGGAAAGACTCTACACTACTCGTCCTCTTGAGCTGGCTCCTCGGGATCTTCCTCCTCATTTCGGCTACCTTCTGACTCTGCTTTGGGTGGGGAGGCTGCTGGTGGAGAAGTGCGACGACGCCTGATTGCTCGGCGATCCGGGGAGTCAGGGGTCCATGGATCACTCACGGTGACACACAGTTCATTCCCATCCCCTCTTTCTCTCGCCTTTAAGCAAGCTCGCAGCAACGCCTCCGTTTCCTTCAAGGTGTCTCGGACATCCTGAAGCTCTTGTTGACACTCCTGCAGTCGAGTGCTGAGCATAGCAGCATCCTCCAAGCACAAGTCCATGTGCTCATGGGAAGTCCCTTGCTGCACCGGTGGGTACTTGTACTCCGTGGTACCACTCTCACGTTGGAGGACATACATGTACTCAGTTTTGTCCAAGTGGCGACGATAGATGTGACTCTGGCAGGTGATGGCCTCCCAGGTGACATCTCTCTCCGCGTCAACTTGTGTTGCTCGACAAGCTGGAGAGTGGTGAATCTTAAGCAGCTGATTCTCGTGTATAATCCTCATCTCCGAACTCCATTCTTCCCTCTTCTCACGGATGGTCCTGGTGGAGTTATAGTGGATGATGAGCTTGCCCGTATTGCCGGCGGCTTCGAGCATACGTCGAAGACGGCGCAACAAATCTCCTACTACCAATCCGTAGGAAAGGTACGTCACTGGACGACTCTCCTCTCTTTCGGCAAGGGCTACTACGGGAACTCTCCCTCCTGTGGACTTACGAGCGGTGCGAATCATGCGAACCATCTAAAACAAAAGAATTTGAAATTAGGTTAGATAAATTCTCAAACAAAAATCTTATTTTGAATGAAAGTTGGGGTAAGATGAAGAAAATGACTCCTTTAATAACACTTTTCCACCCACACCTTGGAAAATAGTTTCTAAGAAAATAGGGCCCTTAACTACGTCCATTTCTACCTAGGTCCACGTTCCTACGGGCAACCTTGGCTCTGATACCACCTCTGTCACACCCGGTTTTTCCGAAGAACAACCAAGTGAATATCACATGTATGACAGGATCATTTTCTCATACATGTGATGAAAAATAGTGAAGCATCATTTATTACAAGCCAGGTGTCGAATATAAATAAGTCTTACATCGCAAATGTCTCAATGGACACTAATGCTTCATCACAAGTAAATAAACTAGCAGCGGAATATTATTCTTTTAGGGCTCCATCACAGCCGTTGCCCGGGGGTCTTCATGAACCTAAAAACCTTCCTCGGGTCCAAAATCTTGGTCATTATACACCACCTCATTATCTTGACCTGAGCAGCAATATAAACCAACAAATATGCAAGGTTGAGTACCAATGGTACTCAGCAAGTGTGGGAAAATTATATCATGCATGGCTAGAACAAGGAGAGGTTGAACTCATGGTTAAAGCACTACGCAATTAATACCTATCACCTTAGCTTATTAAGCACCTACATTACTACACAGGTGAAATGGTCCAAATCTCCCATCCCATCATCATAACCAAATAACCATAACATCATTTCCAATGTTAAGCTCCCCGCTTAACATCCAAAACCATCATTCCTCTAATCATGAATAAGTCCAGGCCGCTCTTAACCGTGAGCACGGCTGTCAAGACAGTTTTGACTCTGCAGAGTTTGTACCACTGTACCCACAAGTAGTGATTTCATCCCCCGTTGCCGGGTGGACTAAAAGAACCTCCATTATGCCAGTGGCTACGATCCACATTCACACTTCCCAGGTGTGCGGCCAAGAGATCACTACGAAGCCTTTACAAAGGGATTCCCGACGAGCGTGGGCCCACTGAGGTTTCACCCCTAACAGCATACAAGAGGCTCCAACCCCGCTGCAGTGGCCCCCTCTTGAGCCTTGCGGTTCATATGGTAGTCCAGCTGACACCTATTCCCCGCACCATCCAACACACCCATACTACGCCGGGGATACACCTAATTAATTGGCCAAGCTGCCCCATCTCAGCATGTGGTTGGCACTGTAAAGCCGGGTTACATGCTCCATGAACCGGTCCTTAGGATCCAGGCAAGTACTAAACACAAACCCAAGTCTCGTGCACCCAGCACACAACCAAAACATCCAACTTGCCTTGATCCCTACCTCTACATAACTCACAATGTCTCATTCAAGAGTATGGTAATATAAACTGATGATCTCATTTCCCAAATATCCCATTCTAAGCATGGCTAAGCAAATGCATGTAAATAAATGACATGACAAAATAAATCCCAACCCAAGCTACAAGGAAACAAGGTAATGCAATTCTAGGGAAACTTTCCTAGCATGGGTTTCATATTTCATTTGACAATGCAAATAATTCTATCTACACATCCTAGCATAGATTCAAAGTGGTCAAGGACACTTGCCTCCTTCTTGCTGCTCTTGAAATAGGTAGTCCTGATCTTGGAAAGAAATAACTTGCTCTTGAACAGGTTCTACTTCATACCATCACACATAGCAAAAGAAAAACAACAATCATAAGACATAGCTCACAGTTCTACTTCATACAAACCACACATTCATATTTATAAAAGTTCATTACCATTATATGTGTTGTGGTTACTTTATGTGTGTTAAGTTGTGGCTTGCATGCACTTTTAACCATGTATATATGATTCCTACTTTTGTGTCCACATTTATACTTGCATACAATGTGCCTTCACAATTTCTATCAACCCTAAACTGAATTCTTTGTATTTTAGAAACTCCATTTATCATTTACTAGTTGCTATATTTTCAGATTTATATTCCTATGCATAATTGTGTATTTTATTATTAACTTAGCAATACACATCACCTAAACAGATTAGGTTCTGGTCCTAAATAATTTAAAATCATATTTTGACCATGGCTTATGATGTATACTATTTCATAATTATTTTCCCTATTTTTCTTTAACTATTCTTTACTTAAAAATGTGTCCCTATACTAATAAATGTGAATAATAGATAAAACTGATTTATTTTAGCCCAAAAATATATTTTTATCTCACTCCAAAGTTTTCTAAGTACTGAGAAAGTTTTTAATTAATTTTGACAATTATGTTTGTCCCCCTTTTTAATTTTTAAACACTAGTTACCTATTCAATGTTTTAAATTAAATACTAAACAGGGCTAAAATAATGAATTCACCCCATTACAGGGTCTATAATATTATTTTCATAATTTCCAGGGGTCTAACTACACTTATCAGAGGTGTTTTTCTTAATTTCTATTAAGTCCAGGGGCTAAAACTGATTTTTAAATGAATTTAGATGATTTTCTGAAGTTCCAGGGGCTAGATCTGAAGTTTCCGGGGCTAGCTCTCAATTCCAGAGAACCCCAGGGGGTAGCACGTAAGAACTCCAGTCTTTATAACGCGGGGTCGACGTGGACCGTCCGATTTTAAACCGACGGCTGAGATTATAAGATCGAACCGGTACGCGGGGTTTTAATGTCTACCGTGCGATTTAAAATAAACGGCGCACATGCGGCCACGTCGCTCTGATCGAACGCGGGCGGCGCTGCCGGCGGCGCACGGCGGCGGGAAGCGGCGATCTCGCCGGAAAGTTTCGGATCTTCGAGAATTCTGCCTAGAACTGTGATCTTATGGCCTAGATCGGTAGAGGGGAGGTCAGAGATCTCACCTCGGGGGTTTTCTCGAGCTCGGGGGTCTTGGAAAGTGATCGGCGGCGAGGTCCGAGGCAAAACCACGGCGAAGCTCGTCGGCGCTGGGTTTACACCGTAAGTCTTCGGGTTTTCTGCACCTGCAAAGTTCCCCGGAGGCGGTGGATCAAGACCAGCGAGTTAGATCAGAGTTTCCGAGCTTAGATCGGCCAGAATTCACCGGCGAAGTCTCGGTGCTCACCGGAGTGAAAATCGGCGACCGCGTGAGGAAAACTGATCGGAGCTGGGGTTTTTATAGCCGGGGGAGGGCGGTGGTTCTGTTGTGATCGAGTTGGAGTCCTCTGGGTCCAGAATTCAGCTGCGACGGGACGGTTTCCAGATCGGTTGCGATCGCGCGCGCGGGAGAGAGTCCGGGGTCGCGGGGTTAGGGATGACATGTGGATCCCACCCGTCAGCGAGGGGCAGCGCGGCGCGCGCGGGGGCGGGCTGGCGCGGGGGTTGCTGGGCCGGCTGGCGGTTTCGGCCCACTGGCCAGTTTTTTTCCCGATTTCCTTTTTCTTTTTCCATTTCTTTTCTGTTTTGGGTATAATTTGAATTCCAGTTTGAATTTGAATTTTTGCAAAACATGCAACACGTCCAAAAATTTTTAAATTCCCCTCTGAACAAGGTATTGGGTTTTGAATCAAAATTTGGGGTGTTACAACGCGTGGCGCAAGCGGAGCTCGCCTCTGAGGGAGAGGGAGGTCCTGCCTGCCAGAGACGTGGCGCACTGGGAGCTTGTCTCTGCGGAAAAGGGAGGCTAGGCCCCCACTGGACACATGGAGCCTCCGGAGCTCATCCATGCGGAAGGACGAGATCATTAAGCAATTTTTTCCCTGGGCACGAGTACCCGGTACTGAGGAAATCGACATGATTTCTTCCACGCTGCTACTGCAACCAAACCTATTGAAGATAAGTCATTAATATCCAAAAACAAATCAAATAGGACTCTTATTATCAAATCCAATCGGAGTAGGACCCTTCTTTTTCTGGTTATAAATAGAACCCGAAACACCCCTTGGACGTAACACCTTCCCAAGCCGACAACTTAGAGGCCCTAGCTCTCATCTTGCCGAGTTAAACCCCTTCATTAGAGTTCAGCCACCTTTGAGACCGCCAACGAGCCCCGACATGCTCGCCGTCGCCTGAAGAGAGCCGACGATCTGTCTTGCAAGGAGGAAGGCCCTGACACCAAGGAGAAGTGAGGTAGGTCTTCGTTACCACCTTACGACATCATCGCGGTTTTCTTCGTATCTGTTTTTCTTTGAACAGAAGCTTTTTCATGAGGACAGAACACGTGTTGATCGGTTTGATCTAGATCTTGAGACAAGATCAGCACCACGTCCACACTTGATCCTTACACCCTTGTTCATCGTAAAACCCCATGGGAAGCCATTAAAACATGCAAGAACATGACATGACCCCATCGGTCTTGTCGAGCCAGGATCTTGCTGAGGGGTGCTGCGTTGCACAGCACCGAATAACACACATCAAAGATACAAAGCGGAAGCAAAGTTTTATTACATAAACAGGTTTAAGAACATTTTTACAACAAAACAGGTTCAGTCTACACTCACGGGCGTAGAATACGCATCAAGTTCACGTTCAGCCCGTGAACGTGTCCTTGCTAGCACGCACGCACACTAACACGGCGGCGTGCACGACTCCCACTCGACGGGGTTCCCCTCCTGGGGTTCCGTCTCCTCCTCGGGAGTCCCTTCCTCATAGAACCCTGCAAAAGCTTCAAACACAAGCAGTGAGCCATGAAGGCTCAGCAAGACTGACCCGTCTCTCCTATACATGGAACTTCTACATGATGGATGATAGGTTACATGAGGTAAAATAAGTTGCAAAGGACTCGCATAATTAGTGGAACCTTACTTTCAAGTTTTAGCAACAGGTTGTGGAGACTTTACGCTAAGGCACATGAGAGGGCCGCAATCAAACAAGAAATGCATTTCTCTCATTTACTTTGCCCAAAGTGGAAAAGAACTTTAGTTAGCTCTAAACTACAACAACTCATTAACAATCAAGGTCCATCTTTCAATCAGCAACATTTTAACATGTAACTAGCCTATTCATTCTATGTCACGGTACAGTGAACAAGTGGTACTCACTGACCGCGTGGGACGGCGATTATAATCGATTTACACCTGCAGGGTTACCCGAATAACCCGTCATGTACGCCTATACTCGATGTTGCCTACAGCAATCATCACGGACGCTGTACGCAACCACCTTTCACCCGTTAGCCAAACGTTGAACCGGTCCAATCGTCCCGAGCAAGAGGTCTCTGCACGCGGATCTCAGTGCCGCCAGCCGATTTACACCTCGAGCTCTCAACCTACCCTCTGAACGACCAGCTATGCCTCAACATCCAGCTACCCAAGTTACATCGGTTTCCCGGTTCCCATATAGTCGGTAGGTCTTCGGTACTGTTCTAGCTTGTTCAACAGGCCCGCACACGGCTCGGTCCTCAATCGACACAAGCGGAGCTATAGCACCCAGGCCCCAAAGTCCTTCTGCCCTTACTCTCCGCCCGGTCTCATTTTCTTGCCATGTGTTTCATGTTCTATCTCTACCCGAGTCGAGTGCCTCTAGCCTATCCTCGCGAGTAGTTCCAACTACTCGACTTGTACCGAATCCTACACTATCTTATCATTGCAGTAGCTAACGGGGTTTTCAATCCTAATCCCAACCCATGGTTTTCTTGGCTATGCATTTGGGTTTTCAAACAAGACTCTAATGCAAGAATTAATTGTACTCAAAGTAAGTTCTCAAAACAATAAAAGTTTGTAAAGAGGTTAATGCAAACCGGAGCTCACCTGCTTTGTAGGGTAGTAGTATATAATAGAAGTTAGTGATCTTCAATCCCTTGATCTTTCTGAACTTGCTCAACTGATCCACACGTCAAGGGATGGCTCCGTCGAAGTCCTTCATCGTGAACCCTAGCGACATGTATATGCATGGTATTTTATAATGTAATTTAAAGACTTAAGGATTAAAACTTCTTAAGAACAGAGGCTTTGCAGAGATCCTAGAATGAAGTTGTTGCCTCTGTTGTGCAAAGAATTCAAAGAAACTAAATCTACCTTAGATGTTGCATTACATCTCTAGCTAAGTGTCTAAGGACATATAGAATGAGCTCTAATGATTTGGACATAACTAAAGATTCTGATCTCCAGTGACTTTTAAATTTTTACAGGAAGTCATATATTACACAGGGACTTAGCTTGCTAAATTGCAGCTAAAGTGAAAGGACATTGTGTCTCCCACAATTTCCACACTAACCCCCATGTTGTTCTTCACATCTAATAGAAAGGAGGACAAGGACAGGAAGACTCAAGGCTCAATTTGAGCTGAAAATTTGCATGTGAATTCCTGGTCACATGAAAGGCTTTGGACCAAAAATGAACACTTTTCCTTGAGTGTTTTATTCAGAACAATTCTCTAGGCAATTAAGCACAAAGAAATTAATTCTGAATTAACTCACATGTTCATGCCCAACTTAGTGAACTACAATCTCAATTATACTTCATAGAGTCTGAATGAATTTTCCTAGGGTTTTTGGGAGCTAAGAATTGCCCAGAATTGAATTTCCAAGTTATGGAAATTCTCTGAAATGTTTCTGCATCCATTTGAACACAGCAACTTAAAATCTGAACTTTTCCTGATCAAATCAACTCTAAATGAGCTGAAACGTTTACAGGAGTCTAGTAACACCATTAAGAATATCCTGGCAAAATTTGAGGATATTTGGATAAACCAAACTCCCTCTAAAATTCTTTTGCTGAAAAGCTTTAAAGAATTTTCCAGAACTAACTAAAGGCTTTCATACAAATTGGGTTGCATATTTGGATAGAGTTTGTCAACCTGAATCTAACCCAATTTGAATCACTAAATTTGGAGGTTTGTACACAAAGATATGAGCTTTACATGAATTGGGGGAAAATCTGAAAATGAGCTCTGTTCTATTTTCAAATTTTCAGAGACATAAGGAATTAACACCACATTTGACCAAGCAAATGAGGTCCAATGCCTCTGAATTTTTTACTGGAGTTCAAGTATTTTTGGAGGAACCTTCTGCCCAAATTTGGGAATTTTCCAACACAGAGAACTCCTGGAATAAATCCCACAATTTTTTTCTTTATATGAATTAATGAGCCAAATCCAGGGATTTTCATAAAATTTGGGCTGCATCCCTGGACAGTACTCTTAGAGAGGAATCCAACAAAATTTGTTGCACAATTTTTGGACATCCTTACACAAAGTTATGGCTCTTCAAAGGTTGAACTGAAAACTAGAAATCCAAAAATGTTTAAACGCTGACTGTGGGTCCCACCCGTCAGCCATTTTCTTCAACCTCACGCCAGAGGCCTTGAGCGGCGGCGTCCTCCGGTGAGATTCACCAGAACCCAGTTTTCAGTCACCTCCCGACCTCAAGTTCGCTGCCCCCCCCCATAACTTTCGGTACTGAACTCAGTTAAAGGGTCGCCGGCAGCCAAGACTCACCAGAAACTAGCCCGCACCGGTCACAGAGATGGTTAAGACTCCGGCGTGGTCGGGTTCTGACATTTCTCCACCAAATGATCATCTCTCAGGCTCTATAGCATCAGGGAAACTGGTAGAAGCTAGACATGGGCTCTAACACAGGTGAAACGGCCGGGAACCTAGGGTTCCACGGAAACCCGAGGTGTTCTTCCATGGTGGCCAGAAAAACCACAAGAACTCAGTCGTTTCTGGATCATTTAGCCCGATTCTTGGTCGAGGGGCAGTGCTAGTATGTGAGGAATATGTTTGCAAGCTTGCTCGGGCAGTAGTTACCCGAGCAACTCGAATTCCGGTGTAGACCGAGTTCTACCCGGATACACTACGTTTCGGGAAAACTGGAAATTCTCCTCACTCGGTTGATGAATCGTTATACGGCTTGCAGATACACGAGCTAGGGGAGATGACACACCTTTCTTGTGTGGAGGGGGAGTGGTGAAAAGGTCTGTAGCTCGGTGTCCACGGTGAGCCAATCGGGGTTCCGCCATGAGCTTCGATTCTTGGCGCCAAACCTCAAGTCACGCCGAATAGCAGCTCCCAACTCCGAGGTGCGACGGTGAACAACTTGTGCACGCCCTTGCACTCCTTTTCTGTGTTGGAAGCTTGAGCGGCTGAGGCGCAGTGGTGGCTGGCGATCAGGAGACCGACAGCGGCCGAGGCGGTGGTCGTGGGGTGAACTGCTGAAGCGAGAACGGAAGAAGGAAACGAATTGCCTTCGGTGCACCGGCTGTGGAGTCGATTAGACCGAGCAACGAGCGGCAAGCAGGAGCTGGCGCTGGAGAAAGTCAGCAACGCCGCGCGCCGGCGCGCTGTCGGGCACGCACTCGACCGAGGGAAAAACAGAAGCGGTGCCCGTTGTTGAGAGGCCGACAGATGGGGCCCACCTCTCCCCAATTTTTCCTTCACTGTACTTTAAGATTCCCACATAAACATTGTCCAAATCTCACCAATTTTTGAGGAGAGGCCAAACATAATGTGAGGAATTTGAATATGAAATCTGATCTCAAAATTGAGCACATCTGGGTCAGTTTCAAAATTCAAATTTGAATTTGAATGTGCTCACAAATATTCCTCCGAATAAATGATAGATGAGCTCCAGAATTCTCCAAACTTGGAACAGAAACTCTTGAACACTTGAGGACTGCATTGGTGAATCCACTCGAATGCATTTAGACAATCTGATCATGAATCCTTTTAAATGATTCAAATTTGTGTTTAAATCTCCCTCATCTTTCTATTTACAAAAGATGTGCACATGAACGAGATTGGTGGAGTGAATTTCTTTCCTCATGTCAACTTGTGTTAAGCATGGGCTAAAGAAGATTTTTAACTCCCTCACATGACCATTTTGGGGTTCATTATTTTATGTGACACATGATCAAGAAATTTCTATGCATTAACTTCGTTTTATAAGTTGAAATCAAACCCTCCCAAAATATCTCCACAGTTTGCAAATGAGGAAATGAAATTATGTGGAGTTAAAAACTGAACTGCCTTTGGATAATTGGGCACAATTCATCCAAGTTCAATTATGTATTTGAATTCATTGTACATTTAGGTTTATTTGGAAAAATGGGTAGCAAATGTCTTCAAAAATTCCTGAAACATTGCCTACCCCCTAATTTGGACCTAAAGAATTCAAATATGAAACCTGATCTTTTGTTTGGCTGCTGCAAATGAGGTTTTGATCACAACAGTTTGCACTCCTATGGTTGCCCTCATTTGAAATTTGAGTTTAAAAATCTGGATCCAATATCCCCTTGCACATGAGAGCTTACACATGGGTTTTGAAATAACTTTGTCCCCCAACACTCAATTAATCCTAGTCTAGAGTGGTGGGACACTCATGTGTGTCATCATATGTGGAAAAATTTAAACAAGTCCAAATTTTCATACATATGAAACCAACTTTGTGCAAACAAGAGTTTCTTCGTATTCATATTTTGGGACCTTTACATTCCCCCCCCCCTAAAAGAATCTCGTCCCGAGATTATAAGGTAAAAATGAGAGGATGATGGAAAACTTATAGTATGCGTGACATCAAACTCGGGATAATTGGCGCGAAGAAATCCCTCGCTCTCCCACATCGCTTCCACCTTGGAGTAACAACTCCATAAAACTTTATAGAACCACAACGTATGGTCGCATGTGGTTCGGTCCTTTATGTCGATGATTTGAACCAGTCCCTCCCGATATGTGAGATCTGGTTTCAGTTCGTCGATATTCCCCAGCTGAGTGGTGGTTAAACACTTGAGACACTTCCTCAGGTGGGAATTATAGAAGATGTCGTACACACCGTTGAATATTGTTGGTAATTCCAGCCGATATGCAACGGAGCCACATCTTCTCAAAACCTGAAATGGACCGATGAATTGGGGTGAATAGAAACTCTGACAAGTGAAACCCATCCAAAAATTTACTTCCTAAATTCTAGGTTACGGGGTACGACAATTTTGTCCTTCAATCTCAGGACGTCGTCTCCGGCTTTCCAGAATCATTTCAACTCCCCACTGTCTATACGTCTCCGCAAATGCGACATGCCCTTGTCATGTTTCTGAGCAGCCGCAATCTCTTCACGGATGGTGGGGATCAAAGCTAAGTTGTAGAGATCCCCATGTGGAATCACATGCAGTGGTGGTTCGCTCTCTTCCAATGGTATGATGGTCAGATTATTGACATGTGACTTGCGACTCAGCGCATCCGCCACTACGTTTGCCTTGCCCGGGTGATAATGGATCTCTATTTCGTAATCCTTTATCAATTCTAACCATCTTCGCTGCCTCATGTTCAGCTCCTTCTGAGTGAATATGTACTTGAGGCTTTTGTGGTCGGTATATAAATGTATGAGGTTACCGAGTAGGTAGTGCCTCCACATTTTGAGTGCGAGTACCAAGGCAGCGAGCTCCAAGTCGTGAGTTGGATAATTCTGCTCATGGTTTCTAATCTACCGTGACCCATACGCGACCACTCTCCGGTCTTGCATCAGCACACATCCGAGCCCAATGCGGGATGCATCGCAGTACACATCGAAAGGTTTTGTTGTGTCTGGCTGCGCCTAAACTGGTGCTGATGTCAGGTGCTTGACTAAAGCCTTGAATGCTGCTTCACATGCTGGACTCCAAACATATTTGGTAGCCTTCTTCAGAAGCTCCGTCATAGACTTGGCAATCTTCGAGAAGTTCGGAATGAACCTCCGATAATATCCCGCGAGTCTGAGGAAACTTCGTACCTCGTGAATAAACCTCGGGGACTTTCAATACAGCACTGGTGCCATCTTACTCGGGTCTACAGTGATTCCTTCGCTGAGATGATATGCCCGAGAAAAAGTACTTAAGATATCTAGAATTCGCACTTGCTGAATTTCTCGTATAGCTTGTGATCCCGCAGCCTTTGCAAGACTATACACAGGTGCGTCTCGTGTTCTTCCTCCAACTTGGAATAAACCAGTAGGTCGTCGATGAAGGCCACAACAAACTTTTCCAGCTCCAGCATGAATAACGAGTTCATCAAGTACATGAACTGAGCTGGAGCGTTGGTGAGACCAAGGAACATGACAAGGTACTCATGAAGCATGTACCCCGTCGAAATGCTGTCTTTGAAATATCCCCAGCCCGTATCTCAATCTGATGGTACCTTGATCTTAAGTCCATCTCGGAAAAGATCTTTGCTTTGACTAACTGATCAAACAATATGTCGATGTGTGGTAACGGGTACTTGTTCTTGATTGTCACAGTGTTAAGCAGACGAACACCACACAAAGTTGTAGTGTTCTGTGCTTCTCCTTTGCAAATAATGCTGAATACCCCAAGGTGACGACTCAGTCGTATAAAACATTTGCTCATGGGGTTTTTTTAGCGGTGTCTTCCACTCTGCCCATTCATTGGGTGCCACTCGTACGGCCTTCGCAAACTCGGTGGTGTTCCCGGCGCAAGATCCATCTTGAACTCTACGTCCCGTTCGGGTGGTATGCCCGGTAAACAATTGGGAAACACCTCCTGAAATTTATGTACCACCGGACTGTCCTCTATCTTAACAGCTTCCGAGTGGTTCAATATTGCAATCTGTTACCGACTGGCGCCCAGAACTAATGTATGAAGACCGTGCCGTGGGGAGTTTGAGCTCAACGGTTTGAAAACTGATGTTGTGAACCGCTTTGTGGTAATTCAACCACGACATCCCCAAAATAATGTCGATCTTCAGACCCCAAGAATAAGGAGGTTCATGGGTTATAGTCTAACCGGTAAACAAAGAGGTGCTCGGAAAACAACATCACTTGTTGTAATGCTGCCCCGGCGAAGATACGAGGTATTTTCTCTTTGTAAAAGTGGTTTCGAGCTGATGTTGAGCCACAAAAGATTGACTAACAAAGCTAGGTGTGGCACCAAAGTCCAAGAGAATTAATACCGGTAGCCGATTCGGAGAAAACATCTCTGCTAACACGGCTTCTCCTTCTGGAACATCATCACTCACTGTGTAGTGAATGTTGCCCCTTGTCTGCCCTCTTTTCTGCAGATATAGGTACGGGTCTGATCATTGAAAGTATGATGACCTGCAACCTTGAATTCCCTCCATACAATACCTAGCATAATGGCACATCCGACCACAAGTAGAGCACGGATGTCTCTCCGTCTCTTCTCTAACTTGTGGTTGGAGCTAGATACATATAGCTGCAGTGATGAAGTACAAACCACCGTCTGATGCTGCTGCTCTGGAGGTGGTGCAAGTTGTGGTACTTGACCAGCAATCGACCTCTAAGGAGTTAATCGTACAGGGGCCTCGATTTCACTGAATGGCGTTCGGAACATTAACCGGTATTTTTGGGGCACATAACTTGTACTAGCCTGCACGATATCACTCATTTTCCTCCTCTGTACAGAACAGACCTTGATGCATTAAATCTAGATTTTGATCCAGTTAGAAGCATTTTCATAACTCAAGTTGTATACATAAGTTAAAGTTAAATTCAATATCTTTCCAACGAGTATTCACATGCCTCTATATCACTTCGGGATCGAAAGTTATGATTTTTCAAAATTGACATAATTCCTGGATAAAATTTGCCAGCATCTCCTTTGTATGTGGCTGGTTTTATCACAGTTGTATATGCAAATACAATAGGAATCTGAACAAACTTTGAACTACAACAATGTTTCCTATCTCATAGCCTTTCTAACGGTGTATCATATGACCCTTAGGGATTTTTTCTACAGAAAGTTATAAGTGTTATACAGAAACATCCAGGAAGATTTGCATCTGTCCTGTTTTCTGAACAGTTTGCATTCAACTGGACATTCAACAAATTTGGCATGTGATTATGCTCTGGAGTTCTACAAAGAAGCTGTAGAGAACTTAAAAATCTTTCCAGAACTGTATCATACACCTCCATTGGGTCAATCTTCTCAGAGTTACGCTCTATCAAAGTCCAGCAAAAATTTCTGCCAGAACAGAGCACTCTGTTTTTGAGAAACATAGAAACCAATGAATTCTTCCCTTTGAAACTTAGTTCAAATGAAGAGTTCAGTAACTAATATGTGTTTTCCAACTTCTATTTTTAGTTTAAAGTTAGTCATGAATATTTTCTTCATAGGAAAGAAGGTAAAAAGTGTAGTACGGTGGTGATGCACCGTAAGACATACGACGGTACTACGTTGCCTCACAAAAGAAAAATCTATACCGGACTTAGCCGGCTTCATTAGTTCAGTGGCACTAAACGTCACTCGCACACGGATGCCACACGTCTACCGTTTTGTGGTTAAACTACCTGCAGATAACTCACACAATCGTCAGACTCGGCTGCACACCGAGCCCGGTATCCAAACAGTTCGTACACCCAGCCGTCATCACTCGCCTGGATGTTCTCAAGCCGAACACGCCTTGAGCTACGTGTTCACGTTACTGACCACGTGACGGGGTCTCCCAAATTGAACCACGCACGCCAGGGACATGTAAAAGTCCCAAAAATGCAAAGTCAGTAAAGTGAATGTTGATTCCCATTTGTGTTGGAATGCATGAAAATGGGACTTACAAAATATTTTGTATACGTGATGATGCACATGGATGTCCAACCAAACGAGCTCTTACATTCATTTGAAGGTGTTTAGCCAAGGTTGGATTAAACACCATGTGTAAAGTTCTCACATGTAAGGGGGAGTTTAAATTCAGATTTTGAACTCAATTGTTCCCCTCAAGTTGCTGCCAAAAATTTGGAGCATACAGGTATCCTCACATCGTTGAATTCGAGGAAATTCATGGTGGCCACATCCTGATTTCACGGTGGGCTAAAAAGGAGTCAAATATGACCATTTCCAAATGTGAGCTGAATTCAAAGTTGAAAGTGAACTTCACACTGAATTCGGTTTATTCAAACTTCAGTCCACGTTTAAACCCCCGAAATATCAGATTGAGGGGATTTACATGAATGAAGACCTTTTGGAAAATTTTGGAGGATAAGAAGAGGAGTAAAGGGGGTAGACCCCACATATGTCATTGGGCCGCTTTAACTTGCTCCCGAAGACTTCCTCTGTTTGGTGTCAAACACCACCGGAGCCTCCTCAGAGCGCCACCGAGGGCAGCCACCTCCAGCTTCTTGCATCGAGCTGGCGACCTGCTCGTGGCTTCAATACCCCACGGTGCGATCCTCTCACTCAACAACTGAGCTGCAAGCGGAGGCCACCTCCTCGCTGTTTCCGTCGCGCTGGCGACCAGCTCGTGGTATTGAGTACCTCCCGACGTGATCTTTTGCTCACAAAAACAGCAACCCTGGGCATTATTTTCCCCTCGCACACGAACTGAACCGAGAGCTCCGAATTTAAAGTTTTGAACCTAACGGAAGGTTAACTCCCGGTAATCAAATTCAGTTTGTGGGAATAGCTGCGAATTTTGAGTTTAAAGTTGGGGAGCCACTGAGTCGGGGGGAGACTGCTTGTGGGACCCACCTGTCATTGGCACAGAGTCAACAAATGAGCTCCTGTTCTGTGTGCGCTTGACACCGAGAAGCATGCATCTCCACCGAGCTGCTTGTTTTCCTGCTGCCTCCGAGTCAGTTTAATCTGATGCCTCAGCTGCTCGGTAAATATCAAGGAACAAACGAAGTTCATTTTCCCTGCTCGCTACTCCACAGAACAGCGCTCGTACGCGCGCGCTCGAAGGAAAATGGCGCCGCCTCCTCTCTGCTTGCATCCCCGATCACCATCTGAGTACTGTGGCGCCCAGCTGTGTCGACTAGGAGCTGCGCCGGCGACTCCTCAACATTTTCCACCGCTCCTCAGCTCGTCCCCGGCCTCCCTCGCCGTGCCCGAGCTGTTCTTCACCGGCAAAAACAGAGTCGACATCGCACCTCGCTGCTCCACGTCTTCCGGCGGTTCCAGCGCCTCTCCTGCACGTCCAACACCTCCCTAAGGTGCGCCAAGGTGTGTAGATCAAGCTACCGCAGTCCCCTTGCCCTTCCCCGTCGCCGGCTCGCCGGAATTTAGGTTTTGGCACCGGTACACGTGAAGAACCGATCAAAACCAAAACTGTAAATTCGTCCAACGTGGTTGATCATCGGTTCTACAATTCGAGCCACAGAAACTAGTGACCCTAGCGCCCTCACACGCCAAATACCGCAGCAAACCGTCCACCACAGGCCCCGGGCGATGAGAGATAACCGGCGGCGGCAAAAACGGGTCGGTCCTCCGGTGAACCCCATTTTCTGGCCATTTGCTGCAAGGTTTGGTATGCGTTCCATGTTCTCCGATCACTGGTGATGCTTTAGGGCAAGGTAGCTCGCCAGGAGAAGCCTCGGACACGCCAGAACGCGTTGATGCCGAGCTCCCGAGCCGCCCCGCCAGTACCGGCCTGTTTTCGGCCGTTTTCATGCGCGGAACCTTGCCCGGCAGCTGCGCCATGTTCCCAGGAGCATGTAGGGCGAAACCGGAGCTAATTTGGTGGAGAAATGAGGGAGAACGAGCCACGCCACGATTTGTGCTGGTGTGCACGCCCGTTCTCTTGCGGGAGGTTGAAGAAAGACCTGACGAGTGGGCCCCACCTGTTAAGTCTCTGTGTACATTCCCAACAGAAACTTATTCAGGTTTGAAAAATCCATAACTTTGTGTAGGAAACTCCAAAAAGGGTGAGACCAATTTTGTTGGAATACTCATGAGGATTACTTCACAGAGGAAAAATTGATTGCTATGAAAATGCCCAGAAATTTCTGTAGAATTGTCTTTATTAAATGTTTTAGGGATTTATTACAGGAGCAATTCTTTATGAAATATTCCAAATTTTGGGCAGATAGTCCTTTTCATAGTCACTGATCTCCAGTAAAAATTTGGTCTTAATTATAGTTCATTTGCTAGGTCAAATTATCTTCCAAAGTTCAGCATTTATTTGAAAATTCAAATTTAAACAGAAACTTTTCAGAACTCCTGTCCAACTTCAAAAATTCATATCTCTCTGTTGGTAGCTCCAAAAATGGTGAAACAAATTTTGTTAGAATCATGGAGACATACCCTAATCAGTCCTTCTACTTTTAGCTATGACAAAGCTCCTGATTTGGGCTCAAAATTCATAGAAGACTTGTGCTTGTGGGAATTTTGGAGACCACAACGTGCAATGACATTTCTCCAAATTTTGCTCAGATCATTCTTAGAGGGTCTAGTCTTCACTGTAAAAATCCCAAAGCCAATTAAGGATCCTAAATAGCAGTAGCTATGAATAGAAGTTTACTTCTTATAAGTCTTAAATACCTATACGTATATTTTATTACATTTCATAATAGTAACCGAAGTTGAGGATACGCCGGAGCCTTTGGACGTCCTGCCATCTGAAGTTGACTTCCCATCTAACTCGCAACAAGGCAAGCCCCGGTTTGCAATTAAGTACATTTTATAAAGTTTTTCATTTGTATCACTTATGTCTAGGTTGAAATTTATGCATTAGAGTTAGGGTGATTGAAACTCCACTTGCATAACCTTTAAATCCTATGGAGGGTTGGGTAGTTTACAAAATCGACGAGTAGAGAATGCCATGCTAATGTTTAGGATCTCGGTAGAAGTGGAGTGGTTGGAAGCTACTCGCAAGATAGTATTTATCACACGGAAGGAGAAGAGGTAGAAAATGGCTTGAGTTATGAAAAATGAGACCCATCAGGGGGGATAGGATGCAGTGAGCAGAGGTCTCACGTGCTTAGCCCTGTTGGTGTCGGTTGAGGACCATCCGTGTGCGGCCCTACTGGACAAGTATCAAACAGTACCGGATGCATAGTTGCATATGGGAACCAGGAAACCGATGTAATTGGTTAACCTGGGTGCCGAGCCTTACCCAACCGTAAATAGGAGTGGGTTGAGGGTAGCAAGGTGTAAATCTGCCGGTGGGCACTGTCACGCTCCACGCGGGGACCTCCTGAATGTTACGGATGGACCAGTTCGGCATTTGGGTTGCCTTTGAAAGGTTGTTGCATACAACAGAGTAAGAAGGGGTGTGGAATCACGCTTCTGAAAGTTGGTGTATGCAACGTGTTATCTGGGTGTGTCTTGATTGCAATCACCGTCCCTCACAGTTATTTGAGTACCCGCTTGTTCACTGCACTGTGACGTAGTAAGAAGTGAAATAAGCCAACTGAATATGCTGTATTGAACTATTAATGTCTTGAAACCTTGTATGCTGTAGTTATAGAGCTAATTAAGTTTATATTCCACTTTGGGCATCACCACATCGGAGGAAAGCGTTTCTGGTTTGATTGTGGACTTCGGATGTGAGGGCTGCCTAAGGCTCATTAAACTGTTGCTATAAAACTGAAAGTAAGGATCAACATGTAGGTGTGTCTTTATTGCAAAGTCCTTTTCCTATCTTACACATCCTTGCATGTAGAGTTCCATGCCTAGGGTTGACGGTTAAGACATGCTGATCCTTCGTTCTCACGGTTGCAATATTTGTGCTGTGTGCAGGTGAGAGTTATGAGGAAGGTTCCGAGGACGAGGAGATGCCCCCGTCGGGGTACACGGCCGAGCTGGAGCCCTGAACGCCGCCTTGATCTCCGGTTACTTGCTGCTAGTGTGTAGCATCCCCGGGCTGGACGGCTGCACTTTTGCATATTAGGATGAGAGGCCACCTATGTATAATACTTCCACTGTTAATTAGGTTTTGTAAAAGACTTCCGCTGTTTTATATTAAATAAAAGTTTGTATGTTGTTCTTAATTCTTTTCGTGTGTGCTGTTGGGTGCCGCATCGCACGGCACCACCCTCTACGATCCTGGAGTGGGCGAACCACGGGGTGGTCCTCACAGACGTGGTATCAGAGCCGCATTGGGAATAGCACGCTCAAAAAGAGCCTATTTTGAAAATCTAGAAGTAGTCGAGTGAGGATTAGTCATTAAGCCCACATAAGGTCTATGATAGTAGTAGTTACTAAGGTGGAAAAGCTAACTTATGTGTTATACATTCTATAACGACGCTCCGACGTCAGGTAAGAGGTAAGGTACGCCACCGCAGACAGATCAATTGCGGTGACTCGCCATACGAGCAATAGTATGGAAAGATATACCGTGGCTTGGCACAGTAGTGAATATGAGTCTATGAACCTTTCCATGGTTCTGAGAGCATATGAAAACGCTGATCTCCAGCGTGCTTTAGGCAAAAGTGAGAATACCCCATCGTGTGGTAAGCAACACGATAGTACGCAACTCTTGAAGGGCCATATGCAGCGCTCGCCATCGGCGTGCCTCAACGGTCATGAGGCAGTAGGTGGTATCCGTTTGGTTGATAAAATTCCCAACCGTGACGACCCGTTCGCGCTCTACTCAGGTTCCCCGTTGTGTGGTGTGAAAACACGACCATGTACCTTGTGACGTGGCTTGACTCAAGGACGATCCGTATGGCAATGATACGGACCGTATGTTTTTACTATGATATGGAACTGCCTGAAATGTCAAAACCTTTGTGTGCACCATTATTGTGTGTTGTTCTGCAGGTACATTAACCACGTTAGCGCATGACGTGTAGAAACCGTTTGTGAGTGACGTCATTAGTTCCACCATTTGACACGTATATGCCGGAATACCGGTTTAGGATTTTTCTTTGGTGAGGAAACGTAGTACCGAGACTGCATAAAAGTTTATTTTCAAAGAAAAGAGTCAAAATGAAGTTGAGGATTCCATTTAGGGGTTACTGAACCCCCATATTGAACTAAGAGTCAATTGGTAGTATAGGTTCAATCTCAAGGACTTAGGAACAACCTCCCCTGTTTCCGGCAGAAATTTTGCTGAATTTAACAGGGCATAACATAGGATTGGTTGAACCAATGGAGGTGTGTGATAGCATTCTGGAAAGTTATTGAAGTTCTCTACAATTTTTCTGTAGAGCTCCAGAACAGAATCTCCCTTCAATTGGATGAAAATCTCAGAGGAGTATGTACTGTCTAGAAACAGGACAGACCAAAATTCTCTCTGGAGTTTTCTGTATTTCGACCACAACTTTCTGTAGAAAAATTCCTAATGGTCAGGTAAGACACCTTTGGAAAGGGCATGAGATATTCTACAACTTTGTAATTCAAAGTTTTGCCAAAACTGGAGCAGGATTAATTGGAATTGCGGATTGAAACTAGGTACCTCCGGGGAGGTGCTGTCAAAATCCTGCCAGAAATTCTGTTAAATTTGAACCATCATATATTTTGATCCAGGAATGAAAATAGATCATATAAATACATTTTATGAGAGCTTTGGAAGTTCTTTACAATTTTTCAGTTCAACCCCAGGACAGAATCCTCCTGTAAAGAGGTGAAATTCGCAGTACAAGTGAAACTGTCCAGAGTATCAAAGTCTGTGCATAGTTTCTATACTGAATTGGATCTTGCTTATGACTTCCTGTATAAGAATTATAAAAGGTGAAATCTTACGATTCTATAAATCTTGTCAATTGTGCTTCAACTTTGTAAGTATGAGTTTGGTCCATATACATTTATAACTATATGGAAAGGTTGACCAACGTGAGCACTTACAGGGGAGGTGCTGCTGAAATTCCTCCAGAATTTCTGTCAACTTTAGAAGCTCATAGTTTTTGATCTAGAACTTAGATGAAGGCAAATAAATACCCGTTGGAAAGATATGGAAGTCTTCTCCAACTTCTCTGTTCACTGCCACAACAGTTCAACATTGCATTAGGATTTAAACCATCGAATAGAAGATGGTTCAGTTTCTGTACCTTGCTGTTGTTGGACCATAACTTCAGGTATACCTTGTTATCAATGGCTGTGTGATATAGCTCTGGAAAGCTATGGTTATGCATTACCTTCTCATAAGAAGATTATGGATTAATTTTTCAATTTCCTACATTGTAACTTAAGGGGGGAGGAGTGCGTCCATGCAAACCATAGCATTGATAACCCATGGGCTATACATCGAAGTATGACATTACCAAGAGGCAAGAGGAAATTACATTTTTATGTAATCAAAGTTGAAGTACAAGATCCATCATCATCGAGAAAGATGTAGTTTTAGCGTCTTCACCACGTACACACAAATGCTCGCCAGAATCACAAGCCTTGAGAGAACAAGACTAGGAGCTAGAACTAGTAGCTGGTGTTTCACGCTAAACGGGTATTGTGAAGCCTCACGAGAAAAGAGAAAGTGAAGTCAATGTAAGAATAGAGATTTCCTAGGTTAAGTTATTATGGAGTATTTCTCAACGATCGTGTCAAACATTTGACATATTTTCCTTAAACTTGGTCACCACATGAAAGTGGCATGCCTTGTTTACCACCTTTCTTGACCTGACCAAGTTATCTGTACTTGGCAAAGTTTGAGATGCTTCTTAAACATGTTTGAATTATCGTACTAATTCTTGCTCAGACTATAAAAAGATGATGCACCATACATATTGAAAAGCATTGAGAATCGTGCAACCTATTGTGCGCAATGCCTTGTATGCACCATACATATGCACCATTTTGCATCATACATATGCACCATTTTGCATCATACATATGCACCATTTGCACCATACCATATGCATATGCATTGAACCATATAACATGTGAAATACCAAAGTACTGAGCAAGATCGTGTACCTTTCTTCAAACTATTAAGCGGTGTCTAATGACCTTGTATTATTGATCAAGCTGTTGGTTCTACCTCATTGGACAACACCAGGGAAACCAGTTACTCAACATCCCTTGTACCTAAGAAAGTTTTGAACTTTCATCTATGATTTGTTTAGCTCTGAGTGCCAGAATTGTTGGAACTAAACTAATTTCTCCTCGCGGGGTTACCCAATTGATTGCTCAACCTCGAGAAAATCCTTGAACACAATCTAAATTCTTGAGAGATCATATGGTGCCTTTGACACCCTTGTGGTCACCATAGCTAGTTGACCTTTGCTATGTTGGTAACATAAGTGAAATTGACTTGTGGCTGCTCTTATGTTCAAGCAAAGCAATAGGTTTTGACTAAAGGGTTGAGATGCTAATTTGAGGTGAGATTTCCGATTCATTGTTTAATCTCACCAAACATCTCGATTAATGTTTGGGGAAGTACTACACTAAACTTATAAGGACTCAGATAATCTAGATAAGTTTTCGTTATCTATGTCAAGATTAGGACAGTAGAGGTTCCAGCCAATCGACCCGGTCGATATGGGTCTACAGAGTTTTATGACTCACCATACCGTCAAAGAGAGCACTATTGAAAAGCACAAAGGTCAGGATATCTGTCGGTTTATTATCGTCATATCACCGATAATGTTCCCTACTTTCTTCTTCTCGTTGGAATCTCAGGATGATATTCTTTTAAGGAGGGAGGAATGTAAAAGTCCCAAAAATGCAAAGTCAATAAAGTGAATGTTGATTCCCATTTGTGTTGGAATGCATGAAAATGGGACTTACAAAAAAATTTGTATACGTGATGATGCACATGGGTGTCCAACCAAATGAGCTCTTACATTCATTTGAAGGTGTTTAGCCAAGGTTGGATTAAACACCATGTGTAAAGTTCTCACATGCAAGGGGGAGTTTAAATTCAGATTTTGAACTCAATTGTTCCCCTCAAGTTGCTGCCAAAAATTTGGAGCATACAGGTATCCTCACATTGTTGAATTCAAGGAAATTCATGGTGGCCACATCCTGATTTCACGGTGGGCTAAAAAGGAGTCAAATATGACCATTTCCAAATGTGAGCTGAATTCAAAGTTGAAAGTGAACTTCACACTGAATTCGGTTTATTCAAACTTCAGTCCACGTTTAAACCCCCAAAATATCAGATTGAGGGGATTTACATGAATGAAGACCTTTTGGAAAATTTTGGAGGATAAGAAGAGGAGTAAAGGGGGTAGACCCCACATATGTCATTGGGCCGCTTTAACTTGCCCCCGAAGACTTCCTCTGTTCGGTGTCAAACACCACCGGAGCCTCCTCAGAGCACCACCGAGGGCAGCCACCGCCAGCTTCTTGCATCGAGCTGGCGACCTGCTCGTGGATTCAACACCCCACGGTGTGATCCTCTCACTCACCAACTGAGCTGCAAGCGGAGGCCACCTCCTCGCTGTTTCCGTCGCGCTGGCGACCAGCTCGTGGTATTGAGTACCTCCCGACGTGATCTTTTGCTCACAAAAACAGCAACCCTGGGCGTTATTTTCCCCTCGCACACGAACTGAACCGAGAGCTCCGAATTTAAAGTTTTGAACCTAACGGAAGGTTAACTCCCGGTAATCAAATTCAGTTTGTGGGAATAGCTGCGAATTTTGAGTTTGAAGTTGGGGAGCCACTGAGTCGGGGGGAGACTGCTTGCGGGACCCACCTGTCATTGGCATAGAGTCAACAAATGAGCTCCTGTTCTGTGTGCGCTTGACACCGAGAAGCATGCATCTCCACCGAGCTGCTTGTGTGCCTGCTGCCTCCAAGTTGGTTCAATCCGTGGCCTCAGCTGCTCGGTAAATATCAGGGAACAAACGAAGTTCATCTTCCCTGCTCGCTACTCCACAGAACAGCGCTCGTACGCGCGAGCTCGAAGAAAAATGGCGCCGCCTCCTCTCTGCTCTCATCCCCGATCACCATCTGAGGACTGTGGCGCCCAGCTGAGTCGACTAGGAGCTGCGCCGGTGACTCCACAACATGTTCCACCGCTCATCAGCTCGTCCCCGGCCTCCCCTCGCCGTGCTCGAGCTGTTCTTCACCGGCAAAAACAGAGTCGACGTCGCACCTCGCTGCTCCACGTCTTCCGGCCGTTCCAGCGCCTCTCCTGCACGTCCAACACCTCCCTAAGGTGCGCCAAGGTGTGTAGATCAAGCTACCGCAGTCCCCTTGCCCTTCCCCGTCACCTGCTCGCAGGAATTTTGGTTTTGGCGCCGGTACACGTGAAGAACCGATCAAAACCAAAACTGTAAATTCGTCCAACGTGGTTGATCATCGGTTCTACAATTCGAGCCACAGAAACTAGTGACCCTAGCGCCCTCCAATGCCAAATACCACAGCAAACCGTCCACCACAGGCCCCGGGCGACGAGAAATCGCCGGCAGCGGCAAAAACTGGTCGGTCCTCCGGTGAACCCCATTTTCCGGCCATTTGCTGCAAGGTTTGGCATGCGTTCCATGTTCCCTGATCACTGGTGATGCTTTAGGGCTAGGTAGCTCGCCAGGAGAAGCCTCGGACATGCCAGAACGCGTTGATGCCGAGCTCCCGAGCCGCCCCGCCAGTACCGGCCTGTTTTCGGCCGTTTTCATGCGCGGAACCTTGCCCGGCAGCTGCGCCATGTTCCCAGGAGCATGTAGGGCGAAACCGGAGCTAATTTGGTGGACAAATGAGGGAGAACGAGCCACGCCATGATCTGTGCTGGTGTGCACGCGCGTTCTCTGGCGCGAGGTTGAAGAAAGACCTGACGAGTGGGCCCCCCCTGTAAAGTCTCTGTGTACATTCCCAACAGAAACTTATTCAGGTTTGAAAAATCCATAACTTTGTGTAGAAAACTCCAAAAAGGGTGAGACCAATTTTGTTGGAATCCTCGTGAGGAGTAATTCACAGAAGAACAAATTGATTGCTATGAAAATGCCCAGAAATTTATGTAGAATTGTTTTTATTAAATCCTTTAGGGATTTATTACAGGAGCAATTCTTTATGAAATATTCCCAAATTTGGGCAGATAGTCCTTTTCATAGTCACCGATCTCCTGTACAAATTTGGGCTTCATTGGAGTTCATTTGGTAGGTCAAATTGTCTTCCAAAGTTCAGCATTTATTTGAAAATTCAAATTTAAACAGAAACTTTTCAGAACTCCTGTCCAACTTCAAAAATTCATATCTCTGTTGGTAGCTCCAAAAATGGTGAAACAAAATTTGTTAGAACCATGGAGACTTACCCTAATCAGTCCTTCTACTTTTATCTATGACAAAGCTCCTGATTTGGGCTCAAAATTCAGAGAAGCCTTGTGCTTGTGGGAATTTTGGAGACCACAATGTGCAATGACATTTCTCCGAATTTTGCTCAGATCATCCTTAGAGGGTCTAGTCTTCACTATAAAAATCCCAAAGCCAATTAAGGATCCTAAATAGCAGTAGCTATGAATAGAAGTTTACTTCTTATAAGTCTTAAATACTTATACGTATATTTTGTTACATTTCATAATAGTAACCGAAGTTGAGGATACGCCGGAGCCTTTGGACGTCCTGCCACCTGAAGTTGACTTCCCATCTAACTCGCAACCAGGCAAGCCCCGGTTTGCACTTAAGTACATTTTATAAAGTTTTTCATTTGTATCACTTATGTCTAGGTTGAAATGTATGCATTAGAGTTAGGGTGATTGAAATCCCACTTGCATAACCTTTAAATCCAATGGAGGGTTGGGTAGTTTACAAAATCGACGAGTAGAGAATGCCATGCTAATGTTTAGGATCTCGGTAGAAGTCGAGTGGTTGGAAGCTAATCGCGAGATAGTATTTATCACACGGAAGGAGAAGAGGTAGAAAATGGCTTGAGTTATGAAAAGGAGACCCAACAGGGGGGACAGGATGCAGTGAGCAGAGGTCTCACGTGCTTAGCCCTGTTGGTGTCGGTTGAGTACCATCCGTGTGCGGTCGTGCTGGACAAGTATCGAACAGTACCGGATGCATATTGGCATATGGGAACCAGGAAACCGATGTAATTGGTTAACCTGGCTGCCGAGGCTTACCCAACCGTAAATAGGAGTGGGTTGAGGGTAGCAAGATGTAAATCTTCCGGTGGGCACAGTCACGCTCCACGCGGGGACCTCCTGCCCGTTACGGATGGACCGGTTCGGCATTTGGGTTGCCTTTGAAAGGTTGTTGCATACAACAGAGTAGGAAGGGGTGTGCAATCACGCTTCTGAATGTGGGTGTATGCAATGTGTTATCCGGGTGTGTCTTGATTGCAATCAACGTCCCTCGTGGTTATTTGAGTACCCGCTTGTTCACTGCACTGTGACGTAGTAAGAAGTGAATAAGCCAACTGCATATGCTGTATTGAACTATTAATGTCTATAAACCTTGTATGATGTAGTTATAGAGCTAATTAAGTTTATATTCCACTTTGGGCATCACCACATTGGAGGAAAGCGTTTCTTGTTTGATTGTGGACTTCCGATGTGAGGGCTGCCTAAGGCTCATTAAACTGTTGCTATAAAACTAAAAGTAAGGATCAACATGTAGGCGTGTCTTTATTGCAAAGTCCTTTTCCTATCTTACACATCCTTGCATGTAGAGTTCCATGCCTAGGGTTGACGGTTAAGACTTGCTGAGCCTTCGTGCTCATGGTTGCAATATTTGAGCTGTGTGCAGGTGAGAGTTATGAGGAAGGTTCCGAGGACAAGGCGATGCCCCCGTCGGGGTACACGGCCGAGCTGGAGCCCTGCACGCCGCCGTGATCTCCGGTTACATGCTGCTAGTGTGTAGCGTCCCCGGGCTGGACGGCTGCACTTTTGCATAGTTAGGATGAGAGGCCATCTATGTATAATACTTCCGCTGTTAATTAGGTTTTGTAAAAGACTTCCGCTGTTTTATATTAAATAAAAGTTTGTATGTTGTTCTTAATTCTATTCGTGTGTGTTGTTGGGTGCCGCATTGCACGGCACCACCCTCTGCGATCCCGGAGTGGGCGAACCACGGTGTGGTCCTCACAGGACAGACATTGCTCGAATACCCCAAATGACATGAAGAGTCGTAGAGGATACTAAAGCTGGTCGGGTTACCTGCCATCCGTCGGGCTCCACCCTTCAGCTTGTGTGCACTGGTGGACAGCGCTTACGTGCACCCCCAAGACATAGAGTGTCCCGAGATGAACGATTTTCTGACATAAACAAATAGGTTAGTATGCCACTTTCTGTACACTAATAACATCCTTATATGGGCCACTAACTCGTTCCTCACTGGATTTTTGAAAAATATGACCTTTGTAGTGCGTTAAACCTCAAGCGAGCTCTGATACCAACGCTGACACGACCCCATCGGTCTTGTCGAGCCAGGATCACGCTGAGGGGTGCCGTGTTGCACAGCACCAAATAACACACATCAAAGGTACAAAGTGGAAGCAAAGTTTTATTACATAAACAGGTTTAAGAACATTTTTACAACAAAATAGGTTCAGTCTACACTCACGGGCGTAGACTATGCATCAAGTTCACGTTCAGCCCATGAACGTGTCCTTGCTAGCACGCACGCACACTAACACGCGGCGTGCACGACTCCCACTCGACGGGGTTCCCTTCCTGGGGTTCCGTCTCCTCCTCGGGAGTCCCTTCCTCATAGAACCCTGCAAAAACTTCAAACACAAGCAGTGAGCACGAAGGCTCAGCAAGACTGACCCGTCGGTCCTATACATGGAACTTCTACATGATGGATGATAGGTTACATGAGGTAAAACAAGTTGCAAAGGACTCGCCTAATTAGTGGAACCTTACTTTCAAGTTTTAGCAACAGGTTGTGGAAACTTTACGCTAAGGCACATGAGAGAGCCGCAATCAAACAAGAAACACATTTCTCTCATGTACTTTGCCCAAAGTGGAAAAGAACTTTAGTTAGCTCTAAACTACAACAACTCATTAACAATCAAGGTCCATCTTTCAATCAGCAACATTTTAACATGTAACTAGCCTATTCTTTCTACGTCACGGTACAGTGAACAAGTGGTACTCACTGACCGCGATTGTAATCGATTTACACCTGCAGGGTTACACGAATAACCCGTCACGTACGCCTGTACTCGATGTTGCCTACAGCAATCATTACGGACGCCGTACGCAACGACCTTTCACCCGTTAGCCAAATGTTGAACCGGTCCAATCGTCCCGAGCAAGAGGTCTCTGCACGCGCATCTTAGTGCCGCCAGCCGATTTACACCTTGAGCTCTCAACCTACCCTCTGAATGACCAGCTATGCCTCGACATCCAGCTACCCGAGTTACATCGGTTTCCCGGTTCCCATATAGCCGGTAGGTCTTCGGTACTGTTCTAGCTTGTTCAACAGGCCCGCACACGGCTCGGTCCTCATTCGACACAAGTGGAGCTATAGCACCCAGGCCCCAAAGTCCTGCTGCCCTTACTCTCCGCTCGGTCTCATTTTCTTGCCATGTGTTTTATGTGCTATCTCTACCCGAGTCGAGTGCCTCTAGCCTATCCTCGCGAGTAGTTCCAACTACTCGACTTGTACCGAATCCTACACTATCTTAGCATTGCAGTAGCTAACGGGGTTTTCAATCCTAATCCCAACCCATGGTTTTCTTAGCTATGCATTTGGGTTTTCAAACAAGACTCTAATGCAAGAATTAATGGTACTCAAAGTAAGTTCTCAAAACTATAAAAGTTTGTAAAGAAGTTAATGCAAACCGGAGCTTGCCTGCTTTGTAGGGTAGTAGTATATAATAGAAGTTAGTGATCTTCAATCCCTTGATCTTTCTGAACTTGCTCAACTGATCCACACGTCAAGGGATAGCTCCGTCAAAGTCCTTCATCGTGAACCCTAGCGACATGTATATGCACGGTATTTTATAATGTAATTTAAAGACTTGGATTAAAACTTCTTAAGAACAGAGGCTTTGCAGAGATCCTAGAATGAAATTGTTGCCTCTGTTGTGCAAAGAATTCAAAGAAACTAAATCTACCTTAGATGTTGCATTACATCTCTAGCTATGTGTCTAAGGACATATAGAATGAGCTCTAATGATTTGGACATAACTAAAGATCCTGATCTCCAATGACTTCGAAATTTTTACAGAAAGTCATATATTACACAGGGACTTAGCTTGCTAAATTGCAGCTAAAGTGAAAGGACATTGTGTCTCCCACAATTTCCACACTAACCCCCATGTTGTTCTTCACATCCAATAGAAAGGAGGACAAGGACAGGAAGACTCAAGGCTCAATTTGAGCTGAAAATTTGCATGTGAATTCCTGGTCACATGAAAGTGCTCTGGACCAAAAATGAACACTTTCCTTGACTGTTTTATTCAGAACAATTCCCTAAGCAATTATGCACAAAGAAACTAATTCTGAATTAACTCACATGTTCATGCCCAACTTAGTGAACTACAATCTCAATTATAGTTCATAGTCTTCATGAATTTTCCTAGGGTTTTTGGGAGCTAAGAATTGCCCAATTGAATTTCCAAGTTTTGGAAATTCTCTGAAATGTTTCTGCATTCATTTGAACACAGCAACTTAAAATCTGAACATTTCCTGATCAAATCAACTCTAAATGAGCTGGAACTTTTACAGGAGTCTAGTAACACCCTAAAGAATATCCTGGCGAAATTTGAGGATTTTTGGATAAACCAAACTCCCTCTAAAATTCTTTTGCTGAAAAACTTTAAAGAATTTTCCAGAACTAACTAAAGGCTTTCATACAAATTGGTTTGCATCACTAAATTTGGAGGTTTCTACACAAAGATAAGAGCTTTACATGAATTGGGGAAAATCTGAAAATGAGCTCTGTTCTATTTTCCAATTTTCAGAGACATAAGGAATTAACACAACATTTGACCAAGCAAATGAGGTCCAATGCCTCTGAAATTTTTACTGGAGTTCAAGTATTTCTGGAGGAACCTTATGCCAAAATTTGGGAATTTTCCAACACATATAACTCCTGGAATAAATCCCACAATATTTTCCTTGTATGAATCAATGAGCCAAATCCAGGGATTTTAATAACAATTGGGCCGCACCCCTGGACAGTACTCTTAGAGAGGAATCCAACAAAATTTGTTTCACAATTTTTGGATATTCCTACACAATGTTATGGCTCTTCAAAGGTTGAACTGAAAACTGGAAATCCAAAAATGTTTAAACGCTGACTGTGGGTCCCGCCCGTCAGCCGTTTTCTTCAACCTCACGCCAGAGGCCCGAGCGGCGGCGTCCTCCGGTGAGGTTCACCGGAACCCAGTTTTCAGTCACCTCCCGACCTCAAGTTCGCCGCCCCCCATAACTTTTGGTGCTGAACTCAGTTAAAGGGTCGCCGGCGGCCAAGATTCACCGGAAACTAGCCCGCACTGGTCACAGAGACGGTTAAGACTCCGGCGAGGTCGGGTTCTGACGTTTCTCCACCAAATGATCATCTCTAAGGCTCTAGAGCATCAGGGAAACAGGTAGAAGCTAGACATGGGCTCTAACACCGGTAAAACGGCCGGCAACCTAGGGTTCCACGGAGACCCGAGGTGTTCTTCCATGGTGGCCCGAAAAACCGCAAGAACTCGGTCGTTTCTGGATCATTTAGCCCGATTCTTGGTCGAGGAGGAGCGCTAGGATGTGAGGAATATGTTTGCAAGCTTTCTCGGGCAGTAGTTACCCGAGCAACTCGAATTCTGGGGTAGACCGAGTTCTACCAGGATACACTACGTTTCGGGAAAACTGGAAATTCTCCTCACTCGGTTGATGAATCGTTATACGGCTTGCAGCTACACGAGCTAGGGGGGATGACACATCTTTCTTGTGTGAAGGGAGTGCGGTGAAAAGGTCTGTAGCTCGGTGTCCATGGTGAGCTGATCGGGGTTCCGCCGTGAGCTTCGATTCTTGGCGCCAAACCTCAAGTCAGGACAAATAGCAGCTCCCAACTCCGAGGTGCGACGGTGAAAAACTTGTGCACGCCCTTGCACGGCTTTTCTGTGTTGGAAGCTTGAACGGGTGAGGCGCGGTGGTGGCTGGCGATCGGGAGACCGATAGCGGCCGAGGCGGTGGTCGTGGGGCGAACTGCTGAAGCGAGAACGGAAAAAGGAAAGGAATTGCCTTCGGTGCACCGGCTGTGGAGTCGATTAGACCGAGCAACGAGCAGCAAGCAGGAGCTGGCGCTGGAGAAAGTCGGCAACGCCGGGCGCCGGCGCACTGTCGGGCGCGCGCTCGACTGAGGGAAAAATAGAGGCGGTGCCCGTTGTTGAGAGGCTGACAGATGGGGTCCACCTCTCCCCAATTTTTCCTTCACTGTGCTTTAAGATTCCCACATAAACATTGTCCAAATCTCACCAATTTTGGAGGAGAGGCCAAACATAATGTGAGGAATTTGAATATGAAATCTGATCTCAAAATTGAGCACATCTGGGTCAGTTTCCAAATTCAAATTTGAATTTGAATGTGCTCACATATATTCCTCCGAATAAATGGTAGATGAGCTCCAAAATTCTCTAAACTTTGAACTGAAACTCTTGAACACTTGAGGAATGCATTGGTGAATCCACTCGAATGCATTTAGACAATCTGATCATGAATCCTTTTAAATGATTCAAATTTGTGTTTAAATCTCCCTCATCTTCTATTCACAAAAGATGTGCACATGAATGAGATTGGTGGAGTGAATTTCTTTCCTCATGTCAACTTGTGTTAAGCATGGGCTAAAGAAGATTTTTAACTCCCTCACATGACCATTTTGGGGTTCATTATTTCATGTGACACATGATCAAGAAAATTCTATGCCTTAACTTTGTTTTATAAGTTGAAATCAAACCATCCCAAAATATCTCCACAGTTTGCAAATGAGGAAATTGTGAGACCTATGTGTGCTGAATACATTGGCTTTGATGATAAAAGTTTTGAATACTACCAAAACATCTTTTTAACAAGGTCCGACTCTAGGTCCGAGCTCCTGCAAGGTCCGACGATAGGTCCGACTTGTTTTGGGTAGCTCCGGCAAGGTCCGACGTAAGGTCTGACTTGCTTTGTCTAGGTCTGACTTATTTTGGCTAGGTCCGACTTGTTTTTGCAAGCTCTGGTGCTAGGTCCGACTAGCTTTTGTAAGTTCCGTGCTAGGTCCGACTAAGCTTTAGTAAGCTCCGGCGCTGGGTCTGACTAGGTTTGGTAAGCTCCGGTTCAAGGTCCGGTTAGCTTTGGTAAGGTTCGGAGCTTGATTGCAATGGTTCTGCTTTTAACTTGCAATGTTTTGAACTTTCTTTACTCTTATGGAGAGTTTGCTTAGTATTATTTTACTAAGTTTTTGGTGTGTTTTTGTGGTTATAGCTGATATCATTTTGCTATGGTTTACGACACGCTTATGTGAGTTTCTCACGTAAGATGTTGTAGTTTCGGAACTAACGAGAGTCAAGTCGAGGACTTGTGCTCGGAAGTATTGGTTGTTTATTCATGTGCAGGTGTTGCTTGAGTTCAAGACATGGCTGGTGATGGGATCCATTGAACTAATCCTAGGGAAAAGATGAGGTTCAACAACCAAGTTCGGGAAGAATTGTGGTTGAGTTGATCGGGAGGTTGCGCAGTATGTTTGAATCAAGAACAATGCATATGAAGGTATCTTGGACGTCGTTGGAAGATGTTTGCACGTGTGCAAGGAGTGCATGGACGTGTCTGCATGGTTCCAAGGCGTGATGAAGAGATGTGGACATAAAGAATTGGTCGGAAAGGTCCAACCTACTAGGTTATGGACTCAGGCTGCGGCTGAGTCGTGTTTGACTCAAATATAGAAAGTTTTGAGTTGGTTATGATAGGATTTCGTGTGGGTCACGAATTTGAGTTATTTTAGGAATATGGGATACGTTCCTAAGGTGTTTGGAAGTCTTAAGATTGCTTCTATCTGCGTATAGAAGAGTCCTAAGCAGTATTGGAAAGTTACAGTTTGAATCCAAGTAGGAGTAGGAGTCCTAGTTTTAGTTGAGTTGGCCTTCGGGCTGGTTATATAAGCAAGGGAGGCCAGAGATCGTGGGGCACGACTTTGCGGCTGTTCCTCTTGTGTTTTGATAAATAAAATTCATATTCTAAAGGAACTTTGGTGCCTTGTTCGTTCGACTTGTTTCAGACAAGTTTTTCTCATCGAGTTTCTGTTTAGCACTACCTTGCTTCGGTGGTTTTATCATAACTCGAGTTTTACAAATCCAATTGATGTGATTCTTTTTGAATTGTCTTCACAACCTGATTATCTATTATCTGTGAAAATTTCACGTTCATTGAATTTGTTTCCTACACGAGTTTCTTTGCAGTATTCCAGAACTGTTTTTCTAGCGTAGTTCAGATTGACCTTTGTTCGATCTTTCGATCGTAACTTGAGTTTCTCTCAACGGATTTTCATGATTCTTGTTGTGACGTCTTCGTGACTTGATTCTATACAATCTATACTAGTTTTGTCACAGTTGAACACGTTTATATTAGTCGCACACACGGTTTCTTTAACAGATCGGTTTTTTGCAAAGGGGTATTTTGTTGCTTCTGCTGAAAAGTTTTTATCTACCATTCACCCCCCTCTGGTAGCTTTACACGTGTACTTCGATACTACAATTGGTATAAGAGCGAGGTTGCTCTAATATTTGTGATTTACACGTGTTTTGACTAATCATCATGGAAAAATACTCCGCCAAACCTTGTGTGTTTAGTGGTATTGATTTTCAGGTTTGGAAGGCACGCATGGAAGCTTTCATCCAGGCGCAATGCTTTGCAATATGGGAAAAGGTGTACAAGCCTTACGATGTGACTTCAAATGATCAAGTCACGGCTACAAACATGAGAGATGTCGACAACAACAACAAGGCTCGGAACTTGATCATACAAGGACTAACTCAGAGCGACTTCGACCGTGTTGCACACCTCCGATCGGTGTACGATGTGTGAAGAGCACTTTGTGACTACCACGAAGGATCCAACACGATCAAGGAGGTAAGACAGGATATGTTCAAGAAAGAAAACATGCGCTTTGAGATGCAACCCGGTGAGTCCATTGATGACCTCTTTGCTCGCTTTAATAAAATTCTCAGCAACTTGTGTAACATCAATGTTAATTTTTCAGATGCTGAAAATGCTAGGGAATTACTAAGTGCATTAGACATGTCAATTTGGGAGATGAAAGTAACATCCATACGTGAATCCACTATCATGAGTACTCTTACATTAGATGTGCTTTATTATAAGCTAAAAACTCATAAAATTGGCATTATATCACGTAAGAACCCAAATAAGACTATTGCATTTGTCTCACAACGTGATATGCCTAGCTCCGGCAAATCATCTAGCAATACACTTGCTTTGCTGTCTTCACTAACCCTGGAACAGATTGAGGAGTTTCCAGAGGAGGTGCTAGTACTTCTTTCTACTAGAAGAAGAGGAAGCTCCGGACCTCAACGATGCTTTGTATGTGGTAAGACAGGACACTTTCGTACAGATTGCCCTAACCTTTCAGGTCCTTCTAACCGTGATGAAAAGCAGAATAAAGTCAAGTCCTCTTTTGGTAACACCAACAAGAAAAAGAAGGGTTTTACAGGACACAAACTGATAAAAAGTTTCATCACCGCACTTCAAGAACTTGGCTCGAGTGATGTAGACATTGGAAGTGATGAAGATGAAGATGATCTGGCAAACTTGTGCTTCATGGCGGGCAAATCAAAATCGAGTATGGAGGATGCAGAACACAACAGTGACAACGAAGAGGTATATCCTACTTGCAAAGAAATGTGTGATGCTATTTCTCGTGCCACTATTATTGTTAAGGAAAAGGACAAAAAGCTTAGGGACAATGCTGTTAAAATTGAGTCACTAGAATCTGAAATTAATCGTTTAAAATCATTGATTCCTAGTGATGATTCTTGTTCCTCATGTGATTTAATATATGAACAATTGTCCTATCTAAGAAGTGCACACACCTCCACACTTGATAAATTTGAACTTGAAATCAAAAAGAACAAAAAGTTTACTGCACTTAATGATAAAAACTTAAATGATGCTTGTTGTTCTACATTTGATTTGCATTGTTCTACTTGCGATGATCTTGATAAGAAACTACAAGATGCTATGAAAGAAATTTCTATATTGAACAATGCTTTACGTTCTCATGAAGTTAAATGTTGTTCCAATTGCAAATTAAAAGGAAAAACTTCATTTGAAAATTGCCTTGATCTATCAAATAAACTTGATAACATGCATAGGACATTAGATCAGTTTTTAATGGAAATAAGAACCTAAACTTGCTGCTGAATTCTTCCAAGTTTTGCAATGATAAAAATGGTTTAGGTTTTGATTCACATGCTCATGCTAAGGAACATCCACCTAAAATTGTAAAATCATTAGGAAGTGGTTTGATTCAAACAGTTCCTAAACAAAAAAGTGGTTTTTAAATCTGCAGGAGTGTTGTCACATTCGGGTTCAAATAAGCATACTGCATGCTCATCTAGACATGAACACAAAGTTAAATTTCATTGTACCTATTGTGTTAGAGATGGTCATGTCATAGATTTTTGTTATAAACTCGCTAAACAACATAAAAAGGAAAGAATGCAAGCTAGATCTTATAACTCTCATGCAAAATTTGCTGCACATACTAAACCGAATGTCAGGAACATGCAACCTGCTGTTATGAATCAGAAATATTCAAAGTTTACCTCCGGAGCTTCAGTTTTTGCCTCTGGAGCATCAGTTTTTTCCTCCGGACCTTCTGTTTTTGCCTCCGGTGCTACTGATTTTCGTGCTACACAATTAACACCTCATAGGTCAGTAGTTAAGAACAAAAAATATCAAACTTTGACTCATAAACCTGCTGTTTTATCTCAGCTTTCGCATGTTATTCCTGCTGGACATCGTGTGACTCAGTACTGGATTCCTAAATGCCTTTTAACTAACCCCAGTATTAAGTCATCGACGTATTGTGCTTCTATGTAGGTTACACGCTTGAGGAAGGAGAACGTTTGGACTGTGGATTCAGGTTGCTCACGCCACATGTCCGGTAACAAAGAATGGTTCTTCTCTCTCTTTCTCTCTTGTGTCACGTGTAGAGAATGTTACTTTTGCCGATAATTCTTCAACTCCTATAATTGCTAAGGGTTCGGTTAGAGTAAATGATCACTACACTTTGAAGGATGTGGCACTTGTCAAAAATTTGAAATACAACTTGCTTTCTATTTCACAATTGCTAGATGAAAATCTGGAAATTATTTTTAATAAAAACTGCTGCAAAGTTGTATGTTCAAATAGTGAGCTTATTTTTAACATGTCTCGGTTTGGAAGAGTTTTTAAAGCTGATTTTGATATGTCTTCCTCTAAGCATAGATGTATAGTTGCAAATGATTCCAAAGATTTATATTTTTGGCATCGTAGACTAGGTCACGTAGGTTTTGATCATCTCACGCGTGTTAGTGCTCTTGATCGCATATGTGGGCTGCCTAAGCTTAAAGGGGACAAAGAAATTGTGTGCTCTTCTTGTAGACATGCTAAGATGGTTGCAGGTTCACATGCTCCTCTCACAATGACCATGACAACTGAACCGGGGTCAACTTTTACACCTTGACACCGTAGGACCTTCACGTGTTCAATCCTTCAGAGGAAATGGTATGTTCTTGTGATTGTTGATGACTATTCTAGATACTCTTGGGTTTACTTTATGGCTAAGAATGAAGCTTTTAGTCACTTTAGAACTTTATTTCTTAGATTATCAATTGATCACCCAGGATCTTTAAGAACAATTAGAAGTGCTAATGGAACCAAATTGAAAAATCAATCGTTTGATCACATTTTTGCTGAAGATGCAATATATCATCAATTTTCTTCACCATATGTACCTCAACAAAACGGTGTTGTAGAGAGAAAGAACATAACCTTAGTTGAGATGGCTAGTACTATGCTTGATGAATATCGAACTCCTAGGAAATTTTGGGCTGATGCAATTGCAACCGCTTGTTATGTCTGAAATTGTGTTTTCTTGCGTGCTAAGCTAGGTAAAACACCATATGAGCTCAGGTTTGGACATAGGACTAGTGTCACACACTTTAGGGTCTTCGGTTGCAAATGCTTTTTAAGAAACATGGTAATCTTGATAAATTTGAAGCTAGATCTGTTGATGGCATGTTTCTTGGTTATCCATCTCATACTAGAGGCTACCGTGTGCTTTTACTTGATACTAACAAAATTTTGGATACTTATGAGGTTTCTTTTGATGAAGCTAGCCCAGGTACTAGTTCAAATATTTCAGGTCCGGATCCATATCTGCAGGGGGAGAGTATTTTTGTTAAAGAAGAGGAAGAAGTGGTGCTGCTGCCCGAAAATTCAGCAGCTAATGACATTGTTCCAGCTCCTGATCCTGATTCACAGCCAGCACCGACGACCACCATTGCTGGTCTAGATCCTCCTCACATCACAAGCTCATCTATTTGTGACGAACATGAAGAAGAAGAAGCTTGTGAAGTGTCCACTCCCCTCCGGATTCTAAAAAGTCATTCTCCACAACAAATTATTGGAAGCTTGCATGAACGAGTTACAAGATCCAGGTTTTTCGACCCCAATTCTCATGCTCATTCTGCTTTTGTTTCTTCTTTTGAACCCAAAGATATATCACACGCACTCACTAATGAATCTTGGACTATTGCCATGCAAGAAGAGTACGAAAATTTTGAAAGAAATAATGTTTGGAAACTTGTACCTCGACCTCAAGGTCACACTTTAATTGGAACTAAATGGGTGTTTAAAAATAAACAAAGTGAGGATGGGGTTGTGGTTAGGAATAAGGCTAGGTTGGTTGCTCAAGGTTTCACACAAGTTGAAGGTCTAGATTTTGATGAAACTTTTGCTCCTGTTGCTAGATTAGAAGCCATAAGAATTTTGTTAGATTTTGCTGCATCTAAAGGTTTTAACCTATATCAAATGGATGTTAAAAGTGCTTTTCTTAATGGCTACATAGATGAGGAGGTTTATGTCAAACAACCACCTGGTTTTGAAAATCCAAATTTTCCTAATCATGTTTACAAACTGTCCAAAGCCTTGTACAGTCCCAAACAAGCCCCTAGAGCATGGTATGATAGGTTAAAACATTCTTACTTGAAAAGGGGTTTACCATGGGCAAGGTTGATAAAACTCTTTTTATGCTTAAGCATGGCAATGACTGATTATTCATTCAAGTGTATGTGGATGATATTATCTTTGGTTGTGCTTCTCATGATCTTGTGTCCAAGTTTTCAGCTATGATGAGTTCAGAATTTGAGATGAGTATGATGGGAGAACTCACGTACTTTTTGGGGCTGCAAATCAAGCAAACCAAGGAGGGTACCTTTGTGCATCAAACAAAGTATACAAAAGATCTCCTAAGGCGCTTCAATATGGACAAAAGCAAGCCTCTTTGGACACCAATGGGAACAGCAACAACAGTTGAACTTGATGAAGATTGTGATCCCGTTGATCAAAAATAATATAGAAGCATGATCGGATCACTTTTGTATCTCACGGCATCAAGACCGGACATACAATTAGGCGTATGTCTTTGTGCACGGTTTCAAGCCTCCCCACGTGCTTCACATCGTCAGGCTGTCAAAAGGATTCTCAGGTACTTACATGGAACTCAAGAATTTGGCATTTTTCTTCCTTCTTCCTCAACCGTTACATTGAAAGCTTTTTCCGATGCTGATTTTGGGGGTTGTAGGATTGATAGGAAAAGTACTTCTGGTGCTTGTCATTTTCTTGGTAATTCACTTGTTGCCTGGTAGTCTAGAAAACAAAGTTCAGTTGCACAATCCACAGCCGAATCTGAATATGTAGCTGCTGCTAGTGGTTGCTCACAAATTCTTTGGATTGTTCAAACACTTAAGTACTATGGGGTTGATCTAGATAGTGTTCCACTGTTTTGTGATAACACTAGTGCCGTTTGCATTGCTAAAAACCCCGTGCAACATTCGAGAACTAAGCACATTGACATTAGGTATCACTTTCTCCGTGATAATGTCGAAAAAGGAACATTGTGCTTCACCATGTAGATACCGAACAACAATTGGCTGACATTTTTACAAAACCTTTGGATTTCACTCGTTTTTGTTACATTAGTAGTGAAATAGGGGTTATGCATCCTCATGGCTTAAATTGAAGGAGAATTTTGAAACTTGGGAAGTCTATGTGTGAATCTGAAACTAAAATATTATGAGCATAGTATTTCATGCATATATGACTTTGTGATTCCTTTTTCATGCTGAAAGTTCTTACTACATTACTCGTGTTATACATTTTGTAGTTTTTACCATGTCTAGTAATTGGAATAATTACTTACACTAAATCTGGTCATGGTCGAACTTTCTTGCTGTTTTGAACTTGTTTCATGCTCACAAGTGCTTTTAATCATAAAGAATTAATTAAGTAATCAACTCACATGTTGAGTTTTTATGTTCAAATAAAAAATGAGAAAAGATCAAGAGAATATGCATGCATCGCACTTCTTCTTTTGAGATGGTTTATCATTGCACTTAGATATGAACTTGAAAGGAGTTGTGTATGACTAAAACCATGTCCTTAAGCTTCTGACTGTCAAATGACATAGACTTGGTTTGGTTGGTTAGAATAAGGCTGATGCTGCATATAATCTCTTGCAAATGTCATAAGATCAAAATTTGTGCTTTATATGTTAAATAAATGCAGCAACAAGTGTCATGCTTTCAGATCTTGAAATAGTTAAGTTTGTGAGATCATGACTTGCTTAAATTGAAAATTACACTTGATCTCTAGCATGGCTTACACTACTTTATGTATCTCATTGATGTGTTAGTGTAAGTTACTTGATAGTATGATTTGGATGAGCCTTGTTTTACATGTATATGTTATAATGTGTTCATAACAAATTAAAATTTCTCTTTTGTACCTTGCTGAATGCATTGTCAAAGGGGGAGAAATTGATGACACGAGTTCACAAGTGTTTTGGCACGATTCTTCTCAGGGAGAGAATTTTCGGTATTTATCTTTTTCTTCTCATTTTATTTCTGATTTACAATGGGAGAGAAATTGTTTTCAAAACTTTTCATGTGAATAAGCCAATGTTCGGATTTTAAGTGGTGTTGCCAATGCATTCATCAAGGGGGAGATTGTGAGACCTATGTGTGCTGAATACATTGGCTTTGACGATAAAAGTTTTGAATACTACCAAAATACCTTTTTAACAAGGTCCGACTCTAGGTCCGAGCTCCTGCAAGGTCCGATGATATGTCCGACTTGTTTTGGGTAGCTCCGGCAAGGTCCGACGTAAGGTCCGACTTGCTTTGTCTAGGTGTGACTTATTTTGGCTAGGTCCGACTTGTTTTTGCTAGCTCCGGTGCTAGGTTCGACTAACTTTGGTATGTTCCGTGCTAGTTTCGGAACTAACGAGAGTCAAGTCGAGGACTTGTGCTCGGAAGTATTGGTTGTTTATTCATGTGCAGGTGTTGCTTGAGTTCAAGACATGGCTGGTGACAGGATCCATTGAACTAATCTTAGGGAAAAGATGAGGTTCAACAACCAAGTTCGGGAAGAATTGTGGTTGAGTTGATCGGGAGGTTGCGCAGTATGTTTGAATCAAGAACAATGCATATGAAGGTATCTTGGACGTCGTTGGAAGATGTTTGCACGTGTGCAAGGAGTGCATGGACGTGGCTGCATGGTTCCAATGCGTGATGAAGAGATGTGGACATAAAGAATTGGTCGGAAAGGTCCAACCGACTAGGTTATGGACTCAGGCTGCGGCTGAGTCGTGTTTGACTCAAATATAGAAAGTTTTGAGTTGGTTATGATAGGATTTCGTGTGGGTCACGAATTTGAGTTATTTTAGGAATGTGGGATACGTTCCTAAGGTGTTTGGAAGTCTTAAGATTGCTTCTATCTGCGTATAGAAGAGTCCTAAGCAGTATTGGAAAGTTACAGTTTGAATCTAAGTAGGAGCAGGAGTCCTAGTTTGAGTTGAGTTGGCCTTCGGGCTGGTTATATAAGCAAGGGAGGCCAGAGCTCGTGGGGCACAACTTTGGGGCTGTTCCTATTGTGTTTTGATAAATAAAATTCGTATTCTAAAGGAACTTTTTTGCCTTCTTCGTCCGACTTGTTTCATACAAGTTTTTCTCGTCGAGTTTCTGTTCAGCACTACCTTGCTTCGGTGGTTTTATCATAACTCGAGTTTTACATATCCAATTGATGTGATTCTTTTTGGGTTGTCTTCACAACTTGATTATCTATTATATGTGAAAATTTCACAGCCATTGAATTTGTGGTTTCTGATATACACGAGTTTCTTTGCAGTATTCTATAACTGTTTTTCCCGCGTAGGACAGATTGACCTTTGTTCGATCATTCGATCGTAACTTGAGTTTCTCTCAACGGATTTTCATGATTCGTGTTGTGACGTATTTGTGACTTAATTCTCTACAATCTATACTAGTTTTGTCACAGTTTAATACGTTTATATTAGTCGCACACACGGTTTCTTTAACAGATCAGTTTTCTGCTGAGGGGTGTTTTGTTGCTTCCGCTGAAAAGTTTTTATCTACCATTCACCCCCTCCTGTGGTAGCTTTACACGTGTACTTCGATCCTACAGAAATGAAATTATGTGGAGTTAAAAAACTGAACTGCCTTTGGATAATTGGGCACAATTCACCCAAGTTCAATTATGTATTTGAATTCATTGTACATTTCGGTTTATTTGGAAAAATGGGTAGCAAATATCTTCAAATATTCCTGAAACATTGCCTACCCCCTACTTTGGACCTAAAGAATTCAAATATGAAACCTGATCATTTGTTTGGCTGCTGCAAATGAGGTTTGATCACAACAGTTTGCACTCCTATTGTTGCCCTCATTTGAAATTTGAGTTTAAAAATCTTGATCCCATATCCCCTTGCACATGAGAGCTTACACATGGGTTTTAAAATAACTTTGTCCCCCAACACTCAATTAATCCTAGTATAGAGTGGTGGGATACTCATGTGTGTCATCATATGTGGAAAAATTTAAACAAGTCCAAATTTTCATACATATGAATCCAACTTTATGCAAACAAGAGTTTCTTCGTATTAATATTTTGGGACCTTTACAGAACACGTACAAACTGAATTAATGAAACTGCACCATAGGATCAGCATGCACCTACACCATTGCATCTTAAGTAAAGTTTATGCTTGATGATTGATTGTTGTGAATCTTGTATGTGCGTGATCGTGAGTAGAAGGACAAGCTCAGGAAGCTACCTACAAAGTACTACAGCACCAAGATTTTGAAACGCCTGAGCAACAAAAACCACCGGAACAAGGCAAGTGCCCCTTGACCATATTGATCCCATGTTTTAGAAACTTTTTTGTTTGCGAAGACATGTATGCTTAAGTCAACTTGATCGGAAACCCTTTTATAGGAGTTTACTAGTTTTGTTAACCACCCTTGTCACCGGGAATGTTGATGAGTCTGGTATGGTCATTTTTGCTTTTTGCTTCACTTAGCATATGGGTTATGGGAAGAGAGATAGTATGTGTCTAGCTACTGCACTCATATGAATAATGATAATGAGAACTTGATGAGCATAGAATTGGGGGAGATCTAGACATGCTTGGTTCGTGGATGTGGTAGAATGAGATGGTGGTTTACTTGCCGTAGATCTAAGGACCGGTTCATGCGAGCACATGCCAGGAAAACAGTGCCACCACAAGCCCAAGTATGGGCGCGGCTTAGCTGACTAATTATGTAAGTTGCTAGACTGTTATGGACTGTGGAAGGCGCGGGGAATGGGAGTCGACAGAGGACTGCCCTGAGAACTGCATGGCACAAGAGGGGGCCCGTAGGTGGGAGAATGGTGATTCGAGCCTGCTGGTGAAACCTTAGTGAGTCCATACATCTAGTAGCCCCTTTGTAAAGGCTATTTTGTGATCTCTTGGCCATACACCGACGGTTGTGTACTGGCATAATGGAGGTTCTGCAGTCGCCGACGGGTGACGAAATCACAAACTTGTGGGTAAAGTGGTGCTGTGGCGGACCGGAATCCGCTCATCCAGGATCGCAGATGGTGGTGCCGCACGATGCGACACCCGACAGCACCCATTATAAGAACAACATTGTATTACATAGAAAACCAACTGAAATGTACAAAGTAGTACAATACTTCAGTTACAAACTAGTGTTTATACTACAACAGTGGAAGCTAAGTTTGTACGACTCACACCCATCTAACTAGCCAAAAGTCGGTTGCCCAGCCCCAGGGCAACCCACACTAGCTGCAGTCCTCCAGCTCAGCGCGGCGTGTACAGCTCTCACTCAGCCGTGGTCCCTGACGGAGGGTAGCCCTCGCCGGTGGATTCGTACCCGAGTCCGTGGGATACTCTTCACCTGAAAAACACTTAAGAAGCAACCATGAGCATGATGGCTCAACAAGACTTAACCGACTCATCTAGACATGAAACTCTACATGTAGTGTACAACGAACATGGGAAGGTAAAATTTCAGCAAACGAACACGCCTACAAGTTCATCCTTAGTTCATCTTTTAGCCACAAGTTAACAGTTCATGAATCTGAAATTTAGTAAGCAACATTTGGTGGCACACAAGTAGCAATACAATTATATCATAACAGCAGAATTGAATCATCACATTTCATATATTAACCTACGTCACGATTCAGTGACCAAGTGGTACTCTTCACCGTGAGGGACGGCGAATCAACTTGATGTACACCTGCAGGGATACCCAAAGAGCACGTCACGTACGCCCACCCGTGGAGCTGCACGGCATCTCAAATCTTGATTAGGGCATAACTTCCCCTAGGATTCTTCGAATTACGTGAGACCAACTCCATTAGAACCATCTCAAACTCTAGTTTCCATAAAGTAATGGTTTGATCAATAAAAATCCCTGGAAATCCATAGAAGCTCTAGTAATTACCAATTAGACTTTTTTTTGTGCAGAGCTCAAATGAGCTTAGGTTCAAATGAAATTTGGTCAAGTCTCTGTTTAGGACATTACCAAGCCACCATACAAATTTCAGAGCCAAAGGTGATATCTAGATAGAGTTATGGTCTTTACATACTAAATTTAACACATTGCATTTAAATTGACATATCGTCACATTGCTTACGTGTAGTCGCTCACTCGATGTCGTACAAGACAACCTTTCACCCAACAGCCCAAACATCGAACCGGTCGCACCGAAATGAGCAGGAGGTTCCCTACACGGAGCATCTAGAGGGATCACGCTGAGGGGTGCTGCATTGCACAGCACCGGATAACACACTTCAAAGGTACAAAGCGGAAGCAAAGTTTTATTACATAAAAAGGTTTATGAAAATTTTTACAACAAAATATGTTCAGTCTACACTCGCGGGCGTAGACTACGCATCAAGTTCACGTTCAGCCCGTGAACGTGTCCTTGCTAATACTCACACACACTAACACGGTGGCGTGCACGACTCCCACTCAACGGGGTTCCCCTCCTGGGGTTCCGTCTCCTCCTCGGGAGTCCCTTCTTGATAGAACCCTGCAAAAGCTTCAAACACAAGCGGTGAGCACGAAGGCTCAGCAAGACTGACCCGTCTCTCCTAAACATGAAACTTCTACATGAGGGGTGATAGGTACATGAGGTAAAATAAGTTGCGAGGACTCGCCTAATTAGTGGAACCTTACTTTCAAGTTTTAGCAGCAGGTTGTGGAGAACCTTATGCTAAGGCACATGAGAGAGCCGCAATCAAACAAGAAACACATTTCTCTCATGTACTTTGCCCAAAGTTGAAAGGAACTTTAATTAGCTCTAAACTACAGAAAATCAATAACATTCAAAGTCCATCTTTCAATCAGCAACATTTTAACATGTAACTAGCCTGTTCTTTCTACTTCACAGTACAGTGAACAAGTGGTACTCACTGACCGCGAGGGACGGCGATTATAATCGATTTACACCTGCAGGGTTACCCGAATAACCCGTCATGTACGCCCGTACTCGATGTTGCCTACAGCAACCATCACCGACGCCGTACGCAACCACCTTTTGCCCGTTAGCCAAATATTGAACCGGTCCTATTGTCCCGAGCAAGAGGTCTCTGCACGCGCATCTCAGTGCCGCCAGCCGATTTACACCTCGAGCTGTCAACCTACCCTCTGAACGACAGGCAATGCCTCAATACCCAGCTACCCGAGTTACATCGGTTTCCCGGTTCCCATATAGCCGGTAGGTCTTCAGTACTGTTCTAGCTTGTTCAACAGGTCCGCACACGGCTCGGTCCTCAATCGACACAAGCGGAGCTATAGCACCCAGGCCCCAAAGTCCTGCTGCCCTTACTCTCCGCTCGGTCTCATTTTTCTTACCATGTGTATCATTTGCTATCTCTACCCGAGTTGAGTGCTTCTAGCCTATCCTCGCGAGTAGTTCCAACTACTCGACTTGTACCGAATCCTACACTATCTTAGCATTGCAGTAGCTAACGGGGTTTTCAATCCTAATCCCAACCCATGGCTTTCTTGTGTGGGGACCCCGTCGTCCCGATTACTCACGGGGACGGGACACCTCGCCCGGGAATCGCATTGGGTGGTGCCGTGCGTTGCGGCACCCAACAGCACACCGAATAAAGCATCATATTACATAAAACAAGCGGAAGCTTACAAAGTGTTGATTTTACAAATACTTCTCAAAATAAACTACAGCGGAAGACTATTACAACTCACGTCTCATACCTATGCTAAGCAACACAACACTGTCATAATAGCAGCGGCAGGGGTTACCCTGAGTTCATCACTCGGAGAGCTCCGAGCCTCCTCAGGTACCCGTACATCTCAGCGTACCGTTATTACCTGCAAAACAACTTGTGCAGTATCTGTGAGCACGAAGCTCAGCAAGACTGAACCGTCACCCTAGTCATGAAACTCTACATGATGAAAATAGAGGGCTGATTATAGAAGTTTGCACCAACGATGAACTTGAGCTAAAGGAGAGTCCTTACTTCAAGTTTTTGGTAACTTCTATAGCCCTCGCGCAACCTACATCGATACTCCACAATCAAACGAGAAACGCTTCATCTCGATGTCACTTGCCCGAGATGAAAGTAAATTTAGTGAGCTACCCTAGACTCATACTGACCTTGCGCCATCAACGTCGAGACTCTACAATCAAACAAGAAACGCTTTACCTCGACACTACTAGCCCAAGGTGGAAATAAATTTAGTGATGTGTTGATCATTTCCTCATCTCCAATATGAGGATTACTCACGAAGCATTATTAACTTTTCCCAGTTTATTACTACGTCACGACGCAGAGAACAAGTATGCTCACTACCGCGAGCGACGGTGATTGCAATCAAAAACACCCGGCTGACACGACACGTACGCCCGTACTCGATGTTGCACACAGCAACCGTCACTGCCGTCGTACGTGGCAACCTTTCACACGACACCCAAATGTCGAACCGGTCCCACCGACTGGGATTAAGTCTCTCTACGGCAAACCCTCGTAGAGCCGACTTCTCTATCCTTTCAGCATCGGCATCAGACGGTGAGGTATGCCTCGACACCCAGGTTAACATGTTACATCGGTTTCCTGGGTCCCATATAGCTAGTATGCATCCGGTACACAACTCAAACTTGCCCAACGGGCCGCACACGAGTACGGGCCTTAATCAACTCAGACATATACTAGGTTCACAGGACCACGTCCTTGACCCTTCCATCCGCTGCCCGGTCTCCATTCCCAACTATGAGGATAAATTCCCAACTCTTCCGATTGATCCCCCTTAACCCCGTTTCACGAGTAGGAATCTGCCCACTCTAGTTATGCCTCTTTTAACCCACTTTTGTTGACATCAGCAGTTATAATTAATTGGTAACATATCCTACGTTAAACTCCAGGGTTTTCTGGGTCATGCATTTGGAGTTTCATACCACCTAGACTTAATGCAATAAATAAAATGCTAGACGTATAAAGTGAATACAAATAGAAACTTGTAAGTTTTGATGCAAACCGGGGCTTGCCTTTGTTTTGCAGGTGACTTATATATATATGCAGTTAGTGGAGACCACTTGATTTGATCTCTTGCCTCCCTGTCACACCCGGTTTTTCCGAAGAACAACCGAGTGAATATCACATGTATGCCAGGATCATTTTCTCATACATGTGATGACAAATAGTGAAGCATCATTTATTACAAGCCAGGTGTCGAATATAAATAAGTCCTACTTCGCAAATGTCTCGATGGGCAATAATAAGTTCATCACAAGTAAATAAACTAGCAGCGGAAAATTATTCTTAAGGGCTCCATTACAGGCGTTGCCCGGGGTCTCCATGAACCTAGAAACCTTCTTCGGGTCCAAAGTCTTGGTCATTATACACCACCTCATTATCTTGACCTGAGCAGCAATATAAACCAACAAAATATGCAAGGTTGAGTACCAATGGTACTCAGCAAGTGTGGGAAAATTATATCATGCATGGCTAGAACAAGGGGAGGTTGAACTCATGGTTAAAGCACTATGCCATTAATACCTATTACCTTAGCTTATTAAGCACCTACATTACTACACAGGTGAAATGGTCCCAATCTCGCATCCCATCTCATAATCAAATAACCATATCATCATTTCCAATGTTAAGCTCCCCACTTAACATTCACAACATTCAAAACCATCACTCCTCTAATCATGAATAAGTCCAAGCCGCTCTTGACCGTGAGCACGGCTGTCATGACAGTTTTGACTCTGCAGAGTTTGTACCACTGTACCCACATGTAGTGATTTCATCCCCCGTTGCCGGGTGGACTAAAAGAACCTCCATTATGCCAGTGGCTACGAACCACATTCACACTTCCCAGGTGTGTAGCCAGGAGATCACTACGAAGCCTTTACAAAGGGATTCCCGACGAGCATGGGCCCACTGAGGTTTCAGCCCTAACAGCATACAAGAGGCTCCAACCCCGCTGCAGTGGCCCCCTCTTGAGCCTTGCGGTTCATATGGTAGTCCAGCTGACACCTACTCCCCGCACCATCCAACACACCCATACTACGCCGGGGATACACCTAATTAATTGGCCAAGCTGCCCCATCTCAGCATGTGGTTGGCACATTAAAGCCAGGTTACATGCTCCATGAACCGGTCCTTAGGATCCAGGCAAGTACTAAACACAAACCCGTGTCTCGTGCACCCAGCACACAACCAAAACATCCAACTTGCCTTGATCCCTACCTCTACATAACTCACAATATCTCATTCAAGAGTATGGTAAAATAAACTGATGATCTCATATCCCAAATATCCCATTCTAAGCATGGCTAAGCATATGCATCATAATAAATGACATGATAAAATAAATCCCAACCCAAGCTACAAGGAAACAAGGTAATGCAATTCTAGGGAAACTTCCTAACATGGGTTTCATATTTCAATCGACAATGCAAACAATTCTAGCTACACATCCTAGCATAGGATCAAAGTGGTCAAGGACACTTGCCTCCTTCTTGCTGCTCTTTAAATGGGTAGTCCTGGTCTTGGAAAGGAATAACTTGCTCTTGAGCAGGTTCTACATCATACCATCACACATAGCAAAAGAAAAACAACAATCCATAAGACATAGTTCACACTTCCACTTCATACAAACCACACATTCACATTTATGAAAGTCATTCACCATTATATGTGTTGTGGTTACTCTATGTGTGTTGATTTGTGTCTTGCATACACTTTTAATCATATGTATATAATTCCTACTTTTGTATTCACATTTATGCTTGCATACTATATATATGAGTTTCCAATTTAAATAAATTCCTTATATTCAATTACTACACCTTTTAGCTACCAAGTATGCATGAAAGGTATTTTCCTTCTCCATATGTGTCTTCATAATTTCTACCAACCCTAAACTGAATCCTTTGGATTTTAGAACTCCATTTATCATTTACTAGTTGCTATATTTTCTGATTTATTTCCTATGCCTAAATGTGAACTTTATTATGAAAATAACAAGACACATCATCTAAACAGAATAGGTTCTGATCTAAAATATTTACTAATATATTTTTGACCTTTTCCTCTGATGTAGACTATTTTACAATTATTTTCCCTATTTTCCAGAACTATTCTTTACTTAAAAATATGTCCCTAAATGTGAATAATAAATTAAACAGATTCATTTCAGCCCAAATATATTTTTATCTCACTCCAAAGTTTTCTAAATACTGAAAAAGTTTTTAATTTAATTTTGACAATATGTTTGTCCCACTTTTTAATTTTTAAACACTAGCCACATATTCAATTTCCTAAATTAAATCCTAAACAGGGCTAAAAAAGTAAACTCACCCCACAACAGGGTCTATAATATTATTTTCAGAATTTCTAGGGGTCTAGCTACACTTATCAGAGGTGTTTTTCCTAATTTTTATTAAGTCCAGGGCTAAAACTGCTTTTTAAATGAATTTACACGATTTTCTAGAGTTCCAGGGGCTAGATCAGAAGTTTCCGGGGCTAGCTCTTATTTCCCGAGAACCCCAGGGGGTAGCACGTAAGATTTCCAGTCTTTATAACGCGGGGCTGACGTGGACCGTCCGATTTTAAACCGACGGCTGAGATTATACCGTCGAACCGGTACGCGGGGGTTTTAACCCTACCGTGCGATTTAAAATAAACGGCGCACAAGCGGCCACGTCGCTCTGATCGAGCGCGGGCGGCGCTGCCGGCGGCGCACGGCGGCGGGAAGCGGCGATCTCGCCGGAGACTTTCGGGTTTTCGAGAATTCTTCCTAGAACTGTGATTTTATGGTATAGATCGGTGGAGGGGGGGTCGGGGATCTCACCTCGGGGGTTTTCTTGAGCTCGGAGGTACTGGAAGGTGATCGGCGACGAGGTCCGAGGCGAAACCACGGCAAAGCTCGTCGGCGCTGTGTTTACACCGCAAGTCACCGAGTTTTCTGCACCTGCAAGGTTCCCCGGAGGCGGTGGATCAAGACCAGCGAGTTAGATCGGAAATTCCGAGCTTAGATCGGCCAGAATTCACCGGAGAAGTCTCGGTTCTCACCGGAGTAAAAATCGGCGATCGTGGGGGAAAAACAGAACGAGGCCGGGGTTTTTATAGACGGGGGAGGGCGGCGGGGTGGTTTTATTTCATGTCCGCGTCGCCTACGAACAGAATTCAGCGGGGATACGCCGAAATCCCGATCGGTTTTGATTCGGGTGCGAGGGAGTCCGGCGCTGTCCCGAGGTAGACGAAGATCGAGTGGGTCCCGCCTGTCAGTGTGAGGAAGCAGCGCGCTCGGCTGCGGGCTGGCGCGGGCGCTGGCTGAGCCGGCTGGTGGGTTTCGGCCCACTGGCCGGTTTTTTTTCTGTTTTCTCTTTTTCTTTTTCTATTTTTTTTTCTGATTTGAGTTTAATTTGAATTCCAGTTTGAATTTGAACTTTTGCAAAACATGCAACACATCCAAAAATTTTTAAATTCCCCTCTTAACATGATTTAGGGTTTTGAATCAAAATTTTGGGGTGTTACAGCTCTACCCCCCTTAAAAGAAATCTCGTCCTTGAGATTGGTGTTTCTAAGAAAACAATTCCGGAAATTGTGCCTTGAGCTCATCTTCCCGCTCCCAGGTGGCTTCCTCTTCTGAGTGATGCTTCCACTACACCTTGCACATCCGGATTCTTTTATTTTTGGTGAGGCGTTCCATTGTCTCCAAAATCTTGTATGGTTGCTCGGCATAAGACAAATCCTCAGCTACGTTCACTTCATTCATGGGTAACATCTCTTCAAGCGTCCTCAGTCATTTCTTCAGTTGTGACACATGGAATACATCGTGCAGATCCGATAGACGAGCCGGTAATTCTAGTTGATACGCCACTTCGCCTTTCCTCTCCAAAAATTAAAAGGGTCCGATGTATCGAGGTGACAACTTCCCTTTCACCTTGAACCGACGAAGTCCTCTGATAGGGGACACCTTGAGATAGACATAGTCCCCCTCGTTGAAAACGAGCTCTCTTCTTCGTGCATCGGCATAACTCTTTTGGCGTGTCTGTGCTATCCTCAAGTTATTGCGAATTTCCCTTACCTTCGCCTCGGCTTCTTGTAGTACTTCTGGACCAAACACTTTACTTTCCCCCGTTTGGTTCCAAAATAGGGGAGTTCTGCACTTCCTCCCGTACAAGGCTTCAAACGGTGACATATTCATACTAGCTTGATAGCTGTTGTTATAGGAAAACTCCGCATACGGTAAGTTCTTGTCCCAACTCCGATTGTTTTTGAGTGCACATGCCCTTAGCATATCTTCAAGGATCTGATTGGTTCTTTCCGTCTGCCCATCAGTTTGGGGATGGTAGGCAGAACTAAAGTTCAGATGGGTTCCCATGGTTTCGTGCAACTTCTGCCAGAATCTTGAGGTGAACTGTGTCCCTCGATCCGACACAATCTTCTTTGGCACTCCATGGTAACACACGATCCTTGACATGTACAACTCTGCCAATTTGGATCCGCTGTAGCTTTCTTTCACGGGGATGAAATGAGCTACCTTGGTTAGCCTGTCAATGATGACCCATATCGAATCATATCCTGATTGGGTCCTAGGCAATCCCACGATGAAATCCATGCTGATTTCCTCCCATTTCCATTGAGGCACTTTGAGTGGTTGCAATAATCCCGCGGGTCGTTGATGTTCTGCTTTCACCAACTGACATGCGTCACATAGGGCAACATGTTCCGCGACATTTGGCTTCATGCCATACCACCAATACCTGCCCTTGAGGTCCTGGTACATCTTCGTACTCCCAGGATGAATGGAATAGTCGGAATCATGAGCCTCCTTCAAAATCAATTCACGGATCTCCTTTACTTCAGGCACACAGATCCTTTTCCCGTGCCACACCGTACCTTGTTCATCCTCTCTGAAACCTGGAGCTTTATTGTCCTTGATGAGTCGCCTAATTTCATGTATCTTCTCATCATTCTTTTGACCCTTGCGTATGTTCCGCTCTAGTGTGGAGTCCACTTCCATGGCGATGGCCTCACCACTATTTACTAGACATAGATTGAGCCTTATAACCTCGTCCTTCAATTCTGCAGGCATTTCCTTCAAGCTCAACTTATTGACCTGCAATTTTTGACTTAAAGCATCGGCCACTACGTTTGCTTTCCAAAGATGATAGTTGATGCCTACATCAAAGTCATTGATTAGCTCTAACCATCTCCTTTGTCTGAGGTTGAGATCTGGCTGTGTGAATATGTACTTCAAACTCTTATGATCCGTATATATCTCGGTCCTCTTCCCCATCAAATAGTGCCGCCAAATTTTCAACGCGTGTACCACTGCGGCTAGTTCTAGGTCATGTGTAGGATAGTTCTTCTCGTGCTTCCGAAGCTGCCGGGATGCATATGCCACGACATGCCCTTCTTGCATGAGAACACATCCCAACCCGTTTCCAGAGGCATCGCAGTACACCGTAAAGTTCTTCTGCATATCTGGCATAACGAGCACTGGGGCTGTTGTCAATCTTTCCTTTAACTCCTGAAAACTCGTCTCGCACTGCGGCGTCCATGTGAATGTGATTCCCTTCTCCAACAGTTTGGTGAGGGGTCTCGAGATCTTAGAGAATCCCTCAATAAACCGTCGATAGTATCCTGCCAATCCCAAAAAGCTCCGAACTTCTCCGACATTTTCAGGGGTCTTCCACTTCTGTATATCCTCTATTTTGGCAGGATCCACGGAGATTCCTCCCTCCGAGATTATATGTCCTAAGAAGGGAACTTTCTTCAGCCAAAACTCATACTTGCTCAACTTGGCATATAGTTGGTGTTCTCTCAGCCTCTGCAACACCAACCTTAGATGTTTCTCATGTTCTTCTTCATCTTTGGAGAAGACGAGAATGTGATCTATGAAAACCACCACAAATTTGTCTAGATATTCCATGAATACCTTGTTCATAAGATACATGAAGTATGCCGGGGCATTAGATAGCCCGAAAGGCATGACAGTGTATTCATACAGTCCGTACCGAGATACGAAAGCTGTCTTGGGAATATCAGATTGCCTTATCTTGAGTTGGTGGTATCCCGACCTAAGATCAATTTTCGAGAACACACAAGCGCCCCTCAACTGATCAAACAAGTCTTCAATGCGGGGTTGGCAGCACGACCATTTCCTCTTCCGGCCATCTAGCATGATCAACCAAATGTTAATTTAAAGTATTACGTATTATCTTACTACTTTCACTTGTTTGTACTTTGAAGTGTTGAGGCTTTGTTATACTTTTACGAAGGTTCATATCTCACACCAAATAAATGCACTATTATTTCATGTGGGTTCACACACCAAAGCAAAACAATCTGAAGACGAGGCTGTGGACAATTGCTCATGGCTTCCACAACTCACGTCACACACCAAGCATTAACACACCATTAACTTAACGTAACGACTCGACTATTCGACATCTTGCTAACTAAGGGAAGGACTCTACACTACTCGTTTTCTTGAGCTGGCTCCTCGGGATCTTCCTCATCATTTCGGCTGCCTTCTGACTCTGCTTTGGGTGGGGAGGCTGCTGGTGGAGAAGTGCGACGACGCCTGATCGCTCGACGATCTGGGGAGTCAGGAGTCCATGTATCATTCACGGTGACACACAGTTCATTCCCATCTCCTCTTTCCCTCACCCTCAAGCAGGCTCGCAGCAACGCTTCCGTTTCCTTCAGGGTGTCCCGGACATCCTGAAGCTCTTGTTGACACTCCTGCAGTCGAGTGCTGAGCATAGCAGCATCCTCCAAGCACAAGTCCATGTGCTCATGAGAAGTCCCTTGCTGCACCGGCGGGTACTTGTATTCCGTGGTACCACTCTCTCGCTGGAAGACATACATGTACTCTGTTTTGTCCAAGTGGCGACGATAGATGTGACTCTGGCAGGTGATGGCCTCCCAGGTGACATCTTTCTCCGCATCGACCTGTGTTGCTCTACAAGCTGGAGAGTGGTGAATCTTAAGCAGCTGATTTTCGTGTATTATCCTCATCTCTGAACTCCATTCTTTCCTATTCTCACGGATGGTCCTGGTGGAGTTATAGTGGATGATTAGCTTGCCCGTATTGCCGGCGGCTTCGAGCATACGCCGAAGACGGTGCAATAAGCCTCCTACTGCCAATCCATAGGAAAGGTACGTCACCGGACGGCTCTCCTCCATCTCGGCAAGGGCAACTACGGGAACTCTCCCTCCTGTGGACTTGCGAGCGGTGCGAATCATGCGAACCATCTAAAACAAAAAGAATTTAAAATTAGGTTAGATAAACTCTCAAACAAAAATCCTATTTTGAATGAAAATTGGGGTAAGATGAAGAAAGTGACTCATTAAAATAACACTTTTCAACACACACCTTGTAAAATAGTTTTTAAGAAAATAGGACCCTTAAATACATCCATTTCTACCTAGGTCCACGTTCCTACGGGCAACCTTGGCTCTGATACCACTTCTGTCACACCCGGTTTTTCCGAAGAACAACCGAGTGAATATCACATGTATGCCAGGATCAATTTCTCATACATGTGATGACAAATAGTGAAGCATCATTTATTACAAGCCAGGTGTCGAATATAAATAAGTCTTACATCACAAATGTCTCGATGGACAATAATAAGTTCATCACAAGTAAATAAACTAGCAGCGGAAAATTATTCTTGAGGGCCCCATTACAGGCGTTGCCCGGGGTCTCCATGAACCTAGAAACCTTCTTCGAGTCCAAAGTCTTGGTCATTATACACCACCTCATTATCTTGACCAGAGCAGCAATATAAACCAACAAAATATGCAAGGTTGAGTACCAATGGTACTCAGCAAGTGTGGGAAAATTATATCATGCATGGCTAGAACAAGGGGAGGTTGAACTCATGGTTAAAGCACTATGCCATTAATACCTATTACCTTAGCTTATTAAGCACCTACATTACTACACAGGTGAAATGGTCCCAATCTCCCATCCCATCATCATAATCAAATAACCATATCATCATTTCCAATGTTAAGCTCCCCGCTTAACATTCACAACATTCAAAACCATCACTCCTCTAATCATGAATAAGTCCAAGCCGCTCTTGACCGTGAGCACGGCTGTCATGACAGTTTTGACTCTGCGGAGTTTGTACCACTATACCCACATGTAGTGATTTCATCCCCCGTTGCCGGGTGGACTAAAAGAACCTCCATTATGCCAGTGGCTACGAACCACATTCACACTTCCCAGGTGTGTAGCCAGGAGATCACTACGAAGCCTTTACAAAGGGATTCCCGACGAGCGTGGGCCCACTGAGGTTTCACCCCTAACAGCATACAAGAGGCTCCAACCCCGCTGCAGTGGCCCCCTCTTGAGCCTTGCGGTTCATATGGTAGTCCAGCTGACACCTACTCCCCGCACCATCCAACACACCCATACTACGCCGGGGATACACCTAATTAATTGGCCAAGCTGCCCCATCTCAGCATGTGGTGGCACTGTAGAGCCAGGTTACATGCTCCATGAACCGGTCCTTAGGATCCAGGCAAGTTCTAAACACAAACCCGAGTCTCGTGCACCCAGCACACAACCAAAACATCCAACTTGCCTTGATCACTACCTCTACATAACTCACAATATCTCATTCAAGAGTATGGTAAAATAAACTGATGATCTCATATCCCAAATATCCCATTCTAAGCATGGCTAAGCATATACATAATAATAAATGACATGATAAAATAAATCCCAACCCAAGCTACAAGGAAACAAGGTAATGCAATTCTAGGGAAACTTCCTAACATGGGTTTCATATTTCAATTGACAATGCAAATAATTCTAGCTACACATCCTAGCATAGGATCAAAGTGGTCAAGGACACTTGCCTCCTTCTTGCTGCTCTTGAAATGGGTAGTCCTGGTCTTGGAAAGGAATAACTTGCTCTTGAGCAGGTTCTACATCATACCATCACACATAGCAAAAGAAAAACAACAATCCATAAGACATAGTTCACACTTCCACTTCATACAAACCACACATTCACATTTATGAAAGTCATTCACCATTATATGTGTTGTGGTTACTCTATGTGTGTTGATTTGTGTCTTACATACACTTTTAATCATATGTATATAATTCCTACTTTTGTATTCACATTTATGCTTGCATACTATATATATGAGTTTCCAATTTAAATAAATTCCTTATATTCAATTACTACACCTTTTAGCTACCAAGTATGCATGAAAGGTATTTTCCTTCTCCATATGTGTCTTCATAATTTCTACCAACCCTAAACTGAATCCTTTGGATTTTAGAACTCCATTTATCATTTACTAGTTGCTATATTTTCCGATTTATTTCCTATGCCTAAATGTGAACTTTATTATGAAAATAACAAGACACATCATCTAAACAGAATAGGTTCTGATCTAAAATATTTACTAATATATTTTTGACCTTTTCCTCTGATGTAGACTATTTTACAATTATTTTCCCTATTTTCCAGAACTATTCTTTACTTAAAAATATGTCCCTAAATGTGAATAATAAATTAAACAGATTCATTTCAGCCCAAATATATTTTTATCTCACTCCAAAGTTTTCTGAATACTGAAAAAGTTTTTAATTTAATTTTGACAATATGTTTGTCCCACTTTTTAATTTTTAAACACTAGCCACATATTCAATTTCCTAAATTAAATACTAAACAGGGCTAAAAAAGTAAACTCACCCCACAACAGGGTCTATAATATTATTTTCAGAATTTCTAGGGGTCTAGCTACACTTATCAGAGGTGTTTTTCCTAATTTTTATTAAGTCCAGGGCTAAAACTGCTTTTTAAATGAATTTACACGATTTTCTGGAGTTCCAGGGGCTAGATCAGAAGTTTCCGGGGCTAGCTCTTATTTCCCGAGAACCCCAGGGGGTAGCACGTAAGATTTCCAGTCTTTATAACGCGGGGCTGACGTGGACCGTCCGATTTTAAACCGATGGCTGAGATTATAACGTCGAACCGGTACGCGGGGGTTTAAACCCTACCGTGCGATTTAAAATAAACGACGCACAAGCGGCCACATCGCTCTGATCGAGCGCGGGCGGCGCTGCCGGCGGCGCACGACTGCGGGAAGCAGCGATCTCGCCGGAGACTTTTGGGTTTTTGAGAATTCTTCCTAGAACTGTGATTTTATGGTATAGATCGGTGGAGGGGAGGTCGGGGATCTCACCTCGGGGGTTTTCTTGAGCTCGGAGGTCCTGGAAGGTGATCGGCGACGAGGTCCGAGGCGAAACCACGGCGAAGCTCGTCGGCGCTGTGTTTACACCGCAAGTCACCGAGTTTTCTGCACCTGCAAGGTTCCCCGGAGGCGGTGGATCAAGACCAGCGAGTTAGATCGGAAATTCCGAGCTTAGATCGGCCAGAATTCGCCGGAGAAGTCTCGGTTCTCACCGGAGTAAAAATCGGCGATCGCGGGGGAAAAACAGAACGAGGCCGGGGTTTTTATAGACGGGGGAGGGCGGCGGGGTGGTTTAGATCATGTCCGCGTCGCCTACGAACAGAATTCAGCGGGGATACGCCGAAATCCCGATCGGTTTTGATTCGGGTGCGAGGGAGTCCGGCGCTGTCCCGAGGTAGACGAAGATCGGGTGGGTCCCGCCTGTTAGTGTGAGGAAGCAGCGCGCTCGGCTGTTGGCTGGCGCGGGCGCTGGCTGGGCCGGCTGGTGGGTTTCGGCCCACTGGCCGGTTTTTTTCTGTTTTCTCTTTTTCTTTTTCTATTTTTTTTCTGATTTGAGTTTAATTTGAATTCCAGTTTGAATTTGAACTTTTGCAAAACATGCAACACGTCCAAAAATTTTTAAATTCCCCTCTTAACATGATTTAGGGTTTTGAATCAAAATTTTGGGGTGTTACACTCCCTCCTTTGATCTCCACTCCAATGACTTGAAGTCCTTCACGTAGATGCTACACGTAATGCATATGCACAATTGTTTAATTATAAAGACTTTGCTACAAGTCCTAATAACAAGTTTTCAAAAACTGGAACTCTGTTTAAGAATTTAAAATGACACTGGTACTAAGGTTTTGGGTTTGGATCTAAGCACATGATTAGTGCTAAGTGGTTTCCCTCCTCTTCTATATTGATCACCTAAAGGGTTAAACAGAACAGGGGTGATCCAGGGCTCCAATGGAGCTGAGAATTTTCATGTGAGTTCCTTGTCACAAGAAAACCCTCCGGACCAAAAATTAGCACTTTGCATTGAGTGGTTTGTTCAGAATAATTTTCTAAGCAATTAAGCAAAGAAGAATTAATTCTGAGACACACCCATGTTCATGCCAAACTTAGTGAACTAAAATTTCAATTATAGTTCATAGGACTTGCATGAGTTTTCAAAGATTTTTGGAGCTAATAATCTCCCAGTAATGAATTTCTAAGTTCTGGAAATTTTCTGAAATTGATTCTGTACTCATTTGAATACAGCAACTTTGAATCTGAATTGCCCTGCGCAAATCAACTCCAATTGAGCTGACATTTTTACAGCAGTCCACTAACATCCTATAGAGTATTCTGGCAAAATTTGAGGATTTTTGGATTAACCAAACGCCCTCTAAAATTCTTTTGCTAAAAAGCTTTAAAGAATTTTACAGAATTAAATAAAAGGTTTCATACAAATTGGGTTCCATATTTGGATAGTACTCTATCAGAGGAATCCAACAAAATTTGTTTCACAATTTTTGGATTCTCCTACCCAAAGTTGTGGCTGTTTAAACTTTGAACTGAAATCTGAAATTCCCAAAATGTTCAAATACTGTCAGTGGGTCCAGGGGGGACAGGTGTCACTCGCCGAGGCAAGCCACACGGGGCTACTGGGTATTTCCCGTGCCGCCACACCAGATCCCCACGCCACAGTCGATCAGAGATTTGAAACACCGTCGCTGACAGGCGGGACCCGCCGGGTCGTCTTCTACCTCCGGCCCCCGCGCCCGCGCGCCGCCGGGCTCGCCGGAGTTCGACGGATTCCGGCCTCCCGGCCATCCCCCGAGCCCTCCCTCGCCGATAGGGCCTAATTTCACGTGCTGAACACGATGGAACCCTCTTCCCCGGCCGGCGATGGCTCTAACCTAGCTGGCCACGGCGCGGCGGCTCTGGACCGGTTCGGCAACGTCGCCCAGTCATCCTAGCCTGCCCAGACCTCGGTGGAACGGCGCTACAGCATCAGTGGACGCCAAGAAGGATCGTCCGGGTGGTGAAGCAGCCTGGAAATGGCCCTAACCTAGCTCTCATCGGGAGCCCGAACCGCCCCACCATAACCACCGTGGAAAAAGTGTGAAATATGTCGTGCACAATAGTTTTCAGGCATTGGTTGCAAAAGGGCAAATGATCGCCGGCTAGCCCAGCTCGTGTGTGCAAGATTTGACAAGCTACAGTGGAGTGGAGAGCGAGAATTTTGGCGGCGATTACCGGATGCTCTGTTTGAGGTCGACGGGACAAAATCTTCAAATTGGCCACCGATCCTCCACGGTTTGCTCCAGGCTTTGGAGGAGAGCAGCAGCACGATGGCGCGCTCCCGTGGTCGGGCTTGCTCGGATGTAACAACCCCTGTGGAAGGCTGCCCGCGTGCACCCGATTGTTGGCTGGCTGTGGTTCACCGCGGGTGAGGCGTTTAACGCTCGAAATACACCACGGATGGCTAGCTCTTGCGCTCAGAAGGTGCGGAACGATGGCACAACGTCGTTGTGCAGCTCGGGGAGGCGCTGTGGCGCGGTATAGCCGGCTCCCAATGACTTTCCAGAGGAGCGGCGAGCTCGGTTTTGTTTTCTGGAGAACGCGCGCGTGAGGAGGAGGAACACCCGTGGTCACCTTGTCTACGCGGGAAGAATCACGTGGAGAGGCGCCGCCGACTCCCCTGCTGCCAGCGGCACGGGCGAAGAGCAGGAGGTGGAGCCTTGGGCGAAGGGGGCGGCCGCTCGGTGTCGCCCCGGGGTTACACCTCGGTGGAGTGAGGAACAGAGAGAAAAACTTAAGTGTTAAGTCTATTCATCCCCATGACAGGTGGGCCCCACTAGTCAGTACCTCTTTTCCTCAAAATATCTCCAAAGTTTGACAATTATCCACCCCAAATTGTTTGAAAGTTCAGAACTGAGCTCATTTGAATAGTTTAGACAAATTCCATGCAAATTCAAATGTTTATTTGACTTCTTTGCAAATTTGACTCCATTTGGAAAAATGGGAAGCAAATCTTTTCAAAAATTAATGAAACTTTGCCTACCCACTAATTTGGATCTAAGGAATCCAAATATGCAATTTGATTCCTGTGTTAGCTGCTGCAAACAAGAGTTTGAACACAACAGTTTTCAATTTCCATTGTGTCTTCCCCTCACTTGAAGTTTGAATCTACATTTAGTTCATCACTGATTTTTAAACCCTTCCATTGCACTTGAGCTCTTCATTTCTGAGGTTTTAATCCACATGAGGTCCACCCATGCAATAGCCCTAAATTTGTTGAGAAGAATCTCACCTATGTTATCATATGTGGGAAAAAGTTTCAACTAAGCCCCTTTTTCATACACATGACTCCAACATTTGTGCAAACTCATGTTTCTTTGTATTCACATTTTTGGGACCTTTACATCTTGGCTATGCATTTGGGTTTCAATCAAGACTCTAATGCAAGAAGTCATTGGTGCTCAAAGAAAGTTCTCAAAACAGAAAAAAAAGTTGTAAAAAGGTTAATGCAAACCGGAGCTTGCCTTGCTGCTCTTAGTCGTAGGCTAGCTGCTCTTCCAGAGTAATGAAGTCTAAGACTTCAGGTTCCTCCTCGACCTTAGCGACTACATGAGATACAAGTTCATGTATTAATTTAAATGCATTTGAATTGACTTAAACTTGTGAAGTTTGTGAGTCTCACTATACAGACCCAATGACTCTGAAATTTTTACTGTGGTTTGTTTACAACCTAAACAGAGACTTGGACAAGTCTTAGTTGCAGCAAAGCTCATTTGAGCTCTCCACAAATAATTATGTACTTGACCTTACTTGGAGCTCTTATGGTGTTCTAGGGATTTTCATGGAGCAAGCTATGACTTTATGGAAACTCAGAGGGTTCTAATGGAGTTGGTCTCACTTAATTTGAAGGTTCCTAGCTAAAGATATGAGCTAAACAATTTCAGAGAATTTCTGAAAATGTTTATGGACATTTTCTATTTTCTCTGGAACAGTTTCATTAATCACACCATTAGGTGGAGCAACTGAGCTCAAATGAATCTGAAATTTTTATGGTAGTTCAGAGATATGTTGGTGAACATCCCAGCAAAATTTCAGAATTATCCTCCAAAGGATTCTCCAGTTAAATTTTAAACAGTTTAAATTTTGAAGAATTAATTCTGGAGAAATAAGGATTTTCCTGAAGTGAAACTTGATTTCCTGGAAAGTACTCAGAGAGCTGAATCCAACAAAATTTGGTTCACTCGATTTGGAGTTTCCTAGCCAAAGTTATGAGGATTTGAAGTTTGAATGAATCTGAAAATCGGGAAAATGTTTAAATCTGCCGGTGGGTCCACGGTACACGTGTCGGGCTCTGAACCGATGGCACACCGGGGTTCACGGGGTTTTTGCGTGCCAGCACAACGGATCCAAGCCGCAGACTGATCCCGGATTTAAAATCCGAGCCGCTGACACGTGGGCACCCGGCTTCGTCTTCCTCCCGACTCCCGCGTTCGGCCGCCGCGATGCCTCGCCGGAGAGCTCGCCGGCAGCCTCTGTGGTGCTCCAAACTTCATGATGCTGGCCGCCCCTGCCTAAGTCCACTCGGGGAATACAGTTCTGGGCTCAGTTCGTCATGAAAATGGCTGGCATACGGTCGGCGACGAGCGGCAGCTTCGGAAGAACTTCGGCGGTGTCGGCCGACCTCCCTAGCACCCCAACCGACCGAGCAAACGTCAACAAAGCATCAGTGGTCTCTCTGGAACCTCGGCATGGGCTCGAAGCAGCTCGGGGGAGGTCCGAATTAGGCTCCCACTGTGCGCCCGATGCTTCCCACAGGATCCGCCGTCAGCAAGCTTTGAAATACGCCGGGTACAGGGGTTCTCAGGCTAAGGTTTGTGAAGGCAACTTGTGGGCTACCAAGTCTAGTCTGTGTAGGAACGGATTGAGACTCTCTACACCTTCCTAGAGTGTGAATTTGATAGAACCGCACCCGAAGGTCGGTCTGTACCGAGAAAGGGGAAAACTGGAAATTCACCGCCGGCGTTCAAGCCCTCGGGCTGTGGCTCGGGGGTGGGCAGCACCGGTCCCTAACACGTCCAGGGACGCCTTGGTTCGGGCATGACAACCTCCCGGTTGGGCTGTCCATGGGAGCCCGAAGTGCGGCGGATGTAGGTCACTGAACGGAACTCTCGGTATAGCCGAGATCACCAGAGTTCAGCCGATTTCAAGCGATGGGGAAGGAGAAGGGAAGTCCCTAGTACCTTGTCGTAGCTTTGGAGGGAGCGGGGAGGCTGTGATCGTGACTCCCCGATCGGTTCCGAGCAGCGGAGGGCAGAGCGTCAGCGCCACGTTCAGTGAGAGGAAAAACAGCGAAGGGCTTCGGCCGAGGTGTGGAGTGCCTTAAGAAGGGCTCAGAACCGACCTGCGCCCGCGCGTGGCCAAGCTGCCGGTGGCGCGGCGGCCTCCCCTCGGTGGCGCCCTCGGAGAGAGCTCGGGGACCCGAGTACTAAAGTCGCAGTCGGTTGACTCTCTTCAGTGGCTGACATGTGGGTCCCACTACATTTTTAACCTCTGAACTTAACTCTATATTACTGTTGTAAACAGTAAGCCCTACAATGCCCATGGTGATTTGAATTATTCACCCCTGAGCCATTTGAATTGGTTAGAATTCAAATTAGGTTTAGTTTGACTAAGTTTCAGCACATATTCAGTTTGAAATTTAAATAAAGTTTGAATTTGCTACACTTAGCTCATGTCAAGATCAACTCAAAATGGAGTTAAAATTGTTTTGTGAGCTCACAAAAAGGTTCTGAGTAAGAATATGCCTCTCACTTTTGAATTCATGGGATAAAAACAGTTTGAATTTGAATTTGAGTTCAAACTACCCTCTTTCTAGCTATACCCAAAAGGACCTCAAAAAGGTTTTGACTTTGGGTGAAACATGGGATGGACATTCCTAGCAAGGTGTAGGAGTTTTCCAAATGTCCAGCCCCTATATGATGTATGTGGGAAATGCCACTTTTGCATTTTGTGAGTTTGTTCTCTAATGATCATGTTGATAATGGTTACATGCTCTTCAAATGTGTTCATCAACTTTCTTCAAATGAGGTGTGTGTGTGTGGTGATGAACACTTTGAATGTGTCATAAACTAAGGCCTTTACATTCCTCCCCCCTTAAATGAATCTCGTCCCGAGATTATAAGGTGAAAATGATAGGGAGGACGGTGGAAAAATTACCAGATATGCGACGTGAAAAAGTCAGGGTAGTTAGCGCGAAGAAATCCTTCGCTCTCCCATGTCACTTCGTCCATGGAGTGGTTACTCCATAGCACCTTGTAGAACCACAGCATACTGTTGCGTGTGGTTCGGGCCTTTTCATCAATAACTCGAAGCGGTTCCTCCCGATACGTGAGATCCGGTTGCAGTTCTTCAATATCCTCTAGCTGAACGGTAGTTGATAGCTTGAGACACTTCCTCAGCTGGGAAATGTGAAAGACTTTGTGCACACCGGAAAGTGCTTCTGGTAATTTCAGCTGGTATGCTACTGATCCACATCTTTCGGTAATCTGAAATGAACCGATGAATCGGGGTGCTAACTTTCCTCTCACCCCGAATCTGTTTACGCCGTTCATTGGAGATACACGTAAGTATACGTGATCCCCGACTTTGAATTGTAGTGGGCGTCTTCTCCGGTCCGCGTATTGTTTCTGTCGGGATTGTGCGGCTTTTAGGTTCGCTTGAATCAGTCGAACCTTTTCCTCTGCGTTGTTGACAAGATCAATCCCGAAGGTGACCCTTTCGCCAGACTCACACCAATTTAATGGTGTGCGGCATTTTCTCCCGTATAGCGCCTCGCAAGGCGCCATCTTGATGCTGGCTTGGTACCCATTGTTGTACGAGAACTCGGCTAACGGCAAGTGATCATCCCAATTCTTGCCATGGTTGATAGCGCAAGCTCGTAGCATATCATCTAGAATCTGATTTACCCGCTCGGTTTGCCCAGACGTCTGCGGGTGGTACGCTGAACTACGGATCAGCTTCGTTCCCAACGCAGTGTGTAGCCGCTCCCAAAAACGGGACACAAATAAAGTGCCCTGATCCGATATGATGGTACGGGGTACGCCGTACAAGCATAGGATCCGTGGGATATATAGCTCAGCGTACTTGGAGTTGTAGTTGGTGTTGACCGGGATGAAATGGGCAACTTCGGTGAGCCGGTCGACGATCACCCACACAGAATCATGTTTCTGAAAGGTGGTGGGTAAACCGACGATGAAGTCCATGCTCACATCCTCCCACTTCCAGGCAGGAACACCCAGTGGTTGTAGCAGTCCCGGTTTCTGCATATGATCTGCCTTCACCCTTCGACATGTATCACACTCGAACACGTACTTCGCGATCTCCCGCTTCATCCGTGTCCACCAAAACTTGCTTCTGAGTTCTTGATACATTTTTTTGCTGCCGGGGTGAATAGAAAACTTTGACAAGTGAGCCTTATCAAAGATTTTCTTCCATAATTCCGGGTTATGGGGTACGACGATCCGGTCCTTGAACCATAGGACGCCATCTCCGTATTTCCGGAAGCATTTCAACTCCCCACTGTCTATACATTTACGAAAACGTGACATACCCCTGTCATTTTTCTGGGCTGCCACTATCTCTTCACGGATGGTGGGGATTAAAGCTAAGTTGTAGAGAGCTCCATGTGGAATTACATGCAGTGGTGGTTCGCTCTCTTCCAACGGTGTGATGGTCAGGTTGTTGACGTGTGACTTGCGACTCAGCGCATCCGCCACTACGTTTGATTTGCTGGGGTGATAATGAATCTCTATTTCGTAATCCTTTATCAATTATAACCATCTTCGCTGCCTCATGTTCAGCTCCTTCTTAGTGAATATGTACTTGAGGCTCTTGTCATTGGTATATAAATGTACGAGGTTACCGAGTAGGTAGTGCCTCCACATTTTAAGTGCAAGTACCACGGCAGCGAGCTCAAAGTCGTGAGTTGGATAATTCTGCTCATGGTTTCTAAGCTGCCGTGACCCATACGCGACCACTCTTCGGTCTTGCATCAGCACATATCCGAGCCCAATGCCGGATGCATCGTAGTACACATCGAACGGTTTTGTTGTGTCTGGCTGCGCCAAAACTGGTGCTGATGTTAGGTGCTTGACTAAAGCCTAGAATGCTGCTTCACATTGTGGACTCCAAACATATTTGGTAGCCTTCTTCAGCAGCTCCGTCATAGGCTTGGCAATCTTCGAGAAGTTCAGAATGAACCTCCGATAATATCCCGCGAGTCCGAGGAAACTCCGTACCTCGTGAACGGTTCTCGGGGATTTCCAATTCAGCACTTGTGTGATCTTACTCGGGTCTACAGCGATACCCTCCGCTGACATGATATGCCCGAGAAAAGGCACTTGCGATATCCAGAATTCGCACTTGCTGAATTTCGCGTATAGCTTGTGATCCCGCAGCCGTTCCAAGACTATACGCAGATGCTTCTTGTGATCTTCCTCTGACTTGGAATATACCAGTATGTCATTGATGAAGACCACGACAAACTTGTCCAGCTCCGGCATGAATACCGAGTTCATCAAATACATGAAGTGAGATGGAGCGTTGGTGAGGCCGAAGGGGATGACCAGGTACTAATAAAGTCCGTACCTCGTTGGGAAAGCTGTCTTCGGAATGTCCTCAGCCCGTATTTTAATCTGGTGGTACCCAGATCTTAAATCCATCTTGGAAAAGATCTTTGCTTCGACCAACTGATCAAACAACATGTCGATCCGTGGCAACGGGTACTTGTTCTTGATGGTTACGGCGTTTAGTGGACGATAGTCCACGCAAAGCCGCAATGTCTCATCCTTCTTCTTCACAAATAATGCCGAACAGCCCCATGGCGAGGAGCTTGGCTTAATAAAACCCTTCTCCAGCAGGTCCATTAGCTAGGTCTTTAGTTCAGCCAACTCCTTGGGCGCCATCTTGTACAGCCTTCAGGATATTGGCATGGTTCCCGGTGCAAGTTCAATCTTGAACTCCACCTCTCTATCGGGCGGTATCCCCGGTAAATCATCCAGGAACACGTCAGGGAACTCTCGGACCACTGAAAAATAATCCAATCTGATAGTTGTGGATTGATAGACACTTGGAAGTTTTATTTCTGGATTGTCCAGAAATAAGGAGTGAGATCCGTGCACTTCTGAGTTCAAGTGCACGATTCGAAGGACGGTGTCTAAAACGGCGCCGTGGCTGGTTAACCACGACATCCCTAGGATGACATCGACCTTCTGTCCCTCTAAGATTATGAGAGACGTAGGGTACACTCTACCCGCTAAGCATAATGGTGCTTTGGAAACCATTACGCTTGCTGAAATCTTCCCACCCGGTGAACAAATCAAATATGGACTATTGGTGGGTAGTATTTGCAAGCTGTGTTTAGCAATGAAAGCTTGGCTAATAAAATTGTGTGTGGCGCCTGAATCAAACAACACTATAGTGGGATGCTGGTGGAGTTCGAACATACCTGCAAGGATTGGCTCACCCTCCGGCTCGTCCTCTATGGCAAGTTGGTGGACGGTGCCAGGCCTAGGGTTTGCCCGCCACGCATTAGTGGGGTTCCGTGGCTGATTCCTCCCCGGAAGTTGCGGTGTAACTCCGCCGCCTTGCCTTTCCGGACAACTGCTGGCGAAGTGTCCTGGCCGACCACATTTGTAGCATGTGGCCACTGCTTGTCCGGTGCTTGGAGGATGAAAGCCCGGAATGCGCTGCTGAGGTGCATACGCACGCAGCATCGCTCGCTGCTGCTGTTGTTGCTGCGGAGGTGCTACTGGCTGTGTCGGCCTGAACGCCGGTGGAGAGTAAGACCGACTGCGGAATGGCATCGACCTCTGTGGTGACTGCCAGCGTGGACCCGATGGTGGGCGATTCACCATCCGAAATTTCTGAGAAGGACCGCCTCCTTCTCCGTTGCTTTGCGGAGCGCTTTGCTTCCTCTTCGCCGCCGCCAACTCCTTGCCGGAGTACTACTGAACAATCGCAGCATCAATTATGTCATTGAGGCTGCGGCGATTGAACATCGCCAGTTTGTCCTTCAGGAGCGGATTAAGCCCCTGGTAGAAGTGATCCCGCCGCTTCTCATCAGTATCGGCGTGATACGACGTGTAAAGCGCGAGGTCGTTGGACGCCCTGGAGTCCAGTACGTTCCGGCTACCTTGCTGCAGGTGTAGAAACTCCTGCGTCTTCCTCTTCATGAGACCCGGCAGTATATGATAGGCCCTGAAGGCCGTCCGGAACTCTGCCAAGGTCATAACTCGGTCGGTGGGATGTGAAGTACAGTAGTTCGCCCACCATGCGCTCGCGGATTCCTGGAGCTGTTGGACCGTGAACTGAGTCTTGCGCTGCTCACTCACTTGGAGCAGCCCGAACTTCATCTCCATCATGCGGAGCCAGTTGTCCGCATCGATGGGTTCATCCGCCCTTGAGAATACCGGGGGATGAGTTGCTAGAAAGTCGGAGTAGGAGCTCTGTTGGCGCTCCTCACGATCTTGACGCCTCTTTGATTGATACGTATTGACAATGAGGGTCTGCAGCAACTCCGTATGCTGCTGATGAGAGCCCACCATTGCTGCTACAATATCCGCCAAAGTAACCATTGGCGGTGGTGGTTCGTACACCCGGCCGTCATCACTCGCCCGGATGTTCTCAAGCCAAACACGCCTTGAGCTACGTGTTCACGTTACTGACCATGTGACGGGGTCTCCCAAATTGCACCACGCACGCTAGAGACAGACGTTGCTCGAATACCCCAAACGACATGAAGAGTCGTAGAGGATGTTAAAGCCGGTAGGGTTACCTGCCACCCGTGGGGCTCCACCCTTCAGCTTGTGCGCACTGGTGGACAGCGCTTACGTGCACCCCCAAGACATAAACGTCCCGAGATGCACGATTTTCCAACATAATCAAATAGGTTAGTATGCCACTTTCTATACACTAATAACATCCTTATATGGGCTACTAACTCGTTCCTCACGGGATTTTTGAAAAAGATAACCTTTGTGGTGCGTTAAACCTCAAGCGAGCTCTGATACCAACGCTGACACAACCCCACGGTCTTGTCGAGCCAGGATCACGCTGAGGGGGTGCTGCGTTGCACAGCACCAGATAACACACTTCAAAGGTACAAAGAGGAAGCAAAGTTTTATTACATAAACAGGTTTATGAACATTTTTACAACAAAATATGTTCAGTCTATGTAAAAGTCCCAAGAATGTGTATGAATAAAAACCGAGGGTTGAGTTCATATGTGTGGCAAAGACATGAAAAACGGGACTCGCTAAAACTTTTCTTCATGCAAAGTAATACATGGATGACCATCCAAAATGAGGTTCACATTTTTTTATTTGAAAGTGTTGAACCAATAAGGAGTCAAATACCTCTTTGCATGCAAGTTTAAAAATCAGATTTGAAATTCAAAGTTCACACATGTGGTGGCCAAAAACTTTGAATAAACATGCAGCCATATAGTTGGTATTTATAAGGAAAAGTTTGATCACAAACTTTTCATTTGTAGGGTGGGCTCAAAAAGGAGTTAAAAAGAAGAATTTGCAAACTTCAACCAAATTCAAATTTGGCAAGCAAATTCAAACTGAATTGGAAGAATTCAAATTCTAGCCCACCTTTTTAAACTCAGAATTATGGGGATTAAGAGGATCAGCTTGAGAAGATATTTGGGAGAAGAATGTGGGGTGGGACCCATGTGGCAGTGAGCCGGAGATCTAAACTTACCCAAGAAGCAAAGGAACTTGTCTCTGCTCTGCTCGAAGCCACGATGGCTGCTCGGGCGCCACCGGGGAAACTCCATTGTGCCACCTCTTGCTGTGTTCCGCCAAGCAACAACGCCCAGAGGCGGTTTCAGCGGCTTGATCACCCCGCTGGCCGAAGCAAAGCCCATTCGTTTTCCCCTCCTCGCGAGCGACACTAAACACAGCCGTGTTCTTCTCGTCACTGCTCGGTCGATCGGGAAACCGAAGGCATGCACGTGCCCTCTCCTCCCCGAGCTGCTAGACAGCGCCCTGAGCCCAAACGTCACTCCCCTGACGCCTAAACCACCGAGTTTTGGCCCCTGTTCCCGTGATCAACGCCATCCGCCGCGACCTAGCTCAACGGTGGCAATCAGCCTCACGTGGACAGACCACTACGGTGGTTTTCGAGATCGGTCAAGCATGGCCACGGACGCGTGCCGGTTCGGTGCTGCTCTCAGCCGAAGTTCCAGCCGTGCCGTGAAGCATCGATGGCCAATTTCAAGATCTTGTCCCAACAGCTTCACAGCGAGCGTCTGGTACCACTTCTACAAATTCCCCATCTTCAATCCTTCTTAGGGTATCAAACTTGGCACATAGGCACTGGACTCACCGGCGATCAAAATTCCTTTAGCATTCATCGCATGAGAACGCCTCAGAGCGACGGATTTCGAGCTCTACTAGGGGTGTGCGCCGTGGACCCATTCGGTTGCACGATGAAAGCATATTTGCGGCCACTCCCGAGCTACTTTGAGGTTGTGCCGATCTTCCTAGAGCTAAGCTGGTGCTGTAGAGCTCATAGGTACAGGTGTTGGCGGGCTGGAGACCTCGGGCGACGGCGCCGAACCACAACAGTAGCCGCCGCACGCTGCCAAGCTAGTTACGGCCACCGGCAGCCCGAGCACAACTCACAGCCGTGTTCCTCGGTGCCCTAAACACCCTGGCGGCGAGTTCTAGGTCGGATGGTGGCCGGGAACGGCTGGCCGGCGAGCACCGACGTGCTCCGGCGAGGGGGAACGCGCGGGCGTGGGAAGGGGGCCGAAGGAAGAAGACGACGGGTGGGCCCCATCTGTCAGCAGCTCAGAATTTAGACCGTGATCGGGTGTGGCCAGGATCCCTGTACTGGCGCGCAAAACCCCGTGGTCCCGGTGTGGCTTCAATTCTAGTGGCTGGAATTTAAATAAGCGGGCCCAGTGGGATTTTCTGTAGGAAAACAATTCCAGTGAGGGCTCAAACTTTGAAAATTCATAGCTCCTGGTAGAAACCTCCAATTTGAGTGATTCCAATTGGGTTGGATTCATCTCTCCGATTTCTATCCAAATAGGAACTCATATTTGTATGAATATCAATATTATATTCTGGAGAATTATTTGAAGGTTTTCTGAAAAAGAATTATTGAGGGAGTTTGGTTTATCCAAAAATCCCCAATTTTTGCCAGAATATTCTTTAGCATATTGTTGACCTTCTAGCACGATTTCAGCTCATTTGAATATCATTTGTGTAGGAATTTGCCAAAAACAAACTGCTGTGTTCATAAGAGTCCAGAAATATTTTCAGAAAATGTTTCTCACTTCAAAAATTTATTCTGGGAAATACCTAGCTCCACAAATCATAGGAAAATTTAGGCAAGCTCTCTGAGACATACTTGAAATTGTAGTTCACTTAATTGGGCATGAAAATTCACATTACTTCAGAATTAATTCTTTTGAGTAGAATTTCTTAAAGAATTATTCTGGGAGAACTACTCAAGTAAAAGGGCTGAATTTTGGACCAGATTACTTTCATGTGATCAAGAACTCACCTGTAAATTATCAGCTCAAGTTGAGCCCTTGAACTCCCTGTTCGTATTCTCCATACTTATGTATTTGTGGGAATACATGATGGACTTTGTGAGAATTATGGAGGACACAATTTGACCCCACCTTAGCTGCAATTTGGCAAGCTAAATCCTTAGGTAGTATAGAAGCTGCTGTAAAACTTTTGAGTCCATTGGAGTTCTTGTTCTTCAGTCGCACTCAAATCTTTTCAGCTCATCTATTGTGTTCAATAGGGAAAATAGTTAGTGTATAGCTAAGATAGTAAGATCAAGTAGTCATTTCTGTTTCTTTGCACCACAGAGGCAACCCAAGCCATTCTTGTCTTTTCCACACAACATCTGTTCCTAAGAACTTCATTCTATAACTTCTTTCCATTACACTCTATAAAACATATGCATATGCATTTCAATAGGAACCACAACGAAGGGGATTCAAAGGAGTGATTCATTGAAGTGGATCAAGCTCCAGAGAATCAAGGGGTGGATCAGCAAGGATACTAACTTCTTATATATGACTACCCTGCAAAACAGGCAAGCTCGTTTGCATTTAACAGCTATTAAGTTTTTATTTTGTATTCACCTTCGGTTAGGATTTGAACTGTGCATTAGGTCTAGTGTTTGATACTCCTCTTGCATAGCCAAATGACCCATGGAGTTTTGGGTAGGTGTCTTTCACCGTGTAGAACTTCCATGCTTAAGTAAGGTTCGGTAGAAGTCAAGTGGTGAGATGCTACTCGCAGGTTCACGAACAATAGGGTCATACGGGATTGGTTCAAAAATGAATTAGCAAGTTAAAGTTGAGACCGGAAGGTTGTAGGGGAAGAAGGACATAGGGGCCTGGGTGCTATAGACCTGTCCGTGTCAGTCAAGGACCGATCCGTATGCGGCCCTGTTGAACAAGTTTGAGTTGTGTACCGGACTCATGCTGGCTATATGGGACCCAGTAAACCGATGTACCTCGGGAAGCTGTCGTTGGGACTTTTCAGGTCGCCTCAGGCGGACGGCCGGTGTGCAGTATGTGGGGAACATTCTCATGACATCTCACATCGGCAGGTGCACCATGAGAGTGGCTACTGTACGGGGCGACTTGATCGATTCAGCGGGGGTGAAAGGGGGGAAAGGCTGCCACGTACGACATCAGTGATGGTTGTTGTAGGCAACGTCGAGTACGAGCGTACGTGTCGTGTAGTCCGGGTGTTATTGTTTCGAATCACCATCGCTCGCGGAATGGACTGAGCATACTTGTTCTCACAGTCGTGACGTAGCAAAAACTTGCATGAGAAAGGAACTAATCACATTGGCTGGAAGTTTCATACTAGCTTTGTATTGGATCGTGATGAATAGGCTAGTGCTAACTCGATTCTTTTATGCCATGAGCAATTTACATCGGGGGAAAGCGTTTCTTGTTTGATTGTGGACTCCCGATGTGGCATGCCCAAGGTTACTTAAAATGCTGCAATTAATACCTGAAAGTAAGGATTCACTTTTAGGCGAGTTTAATTATGCTTATGCCATCCTATTTTAGGTTCATGTCACACCCGGTCTCTCTAAAGAACAACCGAGTGAATATCACATGTATGCCAGGATCATTCTCTCATACATGTGATGAAAAATAGTGAAGCATCATTTATTACAAGCCAGGTGTTGAATATAAATAAGTCTTACATAGCATACGTCTCGATGCACGATAATAAGTTCATGACATGTAAATAAAACAGCAGCGAAATATAAATCTTGTGGGCTCCGTCACAGGCGTTGCCCGGGGGACTCCATGAACCTAGAATCCTTCTTCGGGTCCGAAGTCTTGGTCATTGAACACCACATCACCCCCTTGACCTGAGCAGCAATTTAAACCAACAAATATGCAAGTTTGAGTACCGTTGGTACTCAGCAAGTGTAGGAAAGTTATGTCATGCATGGCTAGAGCAAGGAAAGGTTGAACTCATGGTTAAAGCACTACGCAATTAATACCTATCACCTTAGCTTAATTAAGCACCTACATTACTACACAGGTGAAATGGTCCCAATCCCTCAACCCATCACCAATATCAAGCAAGCATAGTCTCATTTCCAATGTTAAGCTTCCCGCTTAACATCCTCAACTTCCAAATTCATTATCCTTTAATCATGAATAAGTCCAAGCCGCTCTTGACCGTGAGCACGGCTGTCATGACAGTTTTGACTCTGCAGAGTTTGCACCACTGTACCCACATGTAGTGATTTCATCCCCCGTTGCCGGGTGGACTAAAAGAACCTCCATTATGCCAGTGGCCGCGAACCACATTCACACTTCCAAGGTGTGTAGCCAGGAGATCAGTACGAAGCCTTTACAAAGGGATTCCCGACGAGCGTGGGCCCACTGAGGTTTCACCCCTAATAGCATACAAGAGGCTCCAACCCCGCTGCAGTGGCCCCCTCTTGAGCCTTGCGGTTCATATTGTAGTCCAGCTGACACCTATTCCCCGCACCATCCAACACACCCATACTACGCCGGGGATACACCTAATTAATTGGACAAGCTGCCCCATCTCAGCATGTGGTTGGTACGGTAAAGCAAGGTTACATGCTCCATGAACCGGTCCTTAGGATCCAGGCAAGTACTAAACACAAACCCGACTCTCGTGCACCCAGCACCAACCAAATCATCCAACTTGCCTCGATCCCTACCTCTACATAACTCATAATGTCTCATTCAAGAGTAAGGTAAACAAGTTGATGATCTCATATCCCACTTATTCCATTCTAAGCATGGCTAAGCATAAGTAATATGAATGAATGACATAGTAAAACAAATCCCAACCCAAGCTACAAGGAAACAAGGTAATGGAATTCTAGGGAAACTTCCTAGCATGGGTTTCATATTTCAATTGACAATGCAAATAAATCTATCTACACATCCTAGTATAGGATCAAAGTGGTCAAGGACACTTGCCTTCTTCCTGCTGCTCTGGGAATGGAAAGTCTTGGTCTTGGAAGGGGAGAACTTGCTCTGGGGCAGGTTCTACTCATGCCAATACACATAGCAAAAGAAAACAACAATCCATAAGACATAGTTCACACTTTCACTTCATACAAACCACACATTCACACCTATGAAAGTCATTCACATTTCTAAGTGTTGTGGTTACTCTATATGTGTTGATTTTTGGCTTACATGCACTTTTAAACATGTGTATATGATTTCTAACTTTTGTATTCAGATTTCTGTTTGCACACTATATATGGATTTCCAATTTGAACAAACTCTTTATATTTAATTAACACACTTCTTAGCTACCAAGTTTGCATGAATGGTAATTTCCTACTCCTAATAGGTTTTCAGATCTTCTACCAAATCCTAAACTGAAGTTTTTGGATTTAGAGACTTCATTTATCATTTTCTAATTATGCATACCTATTTTCCTATATTTTTCAGATTTATTTTCTATGCCTAAAAGTGGGTTTTAATATTAAATAGTAGGGCATATCATCTAAACAGAATAGGTTCTGATCTAAAATATTAAATAATATATTTTTGAACTTCTCCTCTGATGTGAACTAATTTAAATTTATTTTACCCATTTTCAGAATTATTTCCTAAACTAAAAATGTGTCCCTATAACTAATAAATGTGAACAATCAATTAGACAGATTCATTTCAGCCTAAAAATCTATTTTTAACTCATTCTAAAGTTTTCCAAGTGCTAGGAGAGTTTAAATTTTGAATTTGTACATGTGGTTGCCTTACCTTTCAAATTTAAATCCTAGTCACATATTCAAATTTCTGAATTTAATATCATATAGGGTCAAAAAGGTAAATCCACACTACTGCAGGGTCTAATTTATTATCATAAATTTCCAGGGGTCTAACTACACATAACAGAGGGGTTTTCCTAATTTTTATTAAGTCCAGGGGCTAAAACTGATTTTTAAATGAATTTACACGATTTTCTGAAGTTCCAGGGGCTAGATCAGAAGTTTCCGGGGCTAGCTTGTGTTTTCCGAGATCCCCAGGGGGTAGCGCGTAAGAATCCCGGCCTTTATAACGCGGGGCTGATGTGGACCGTCCGATTTAAAATAGACGGCTCAGATTAGATCGCCGAACCGGTACGTGCGGGTTTTAATTCTACCGTGCGATTTAAAATAGACGGCCCTCAAGGGGCCACGTCGCCCTGGCCGGAGCCAGCCTGCGCGCGCGGCGGCGGGGGGTGGCGATCTCTCCGGCGCCGCCTCGGCTTTTGCCGCTACACGTTAGAACTCGCATCTTTTTGCATGGATCGGCTGCGGAGGGGTAGGGGACGCTCACCGAGGGGTTTTCCAACACTCGGAGGTCCTGGAAGTCGGTCGGCGGCGAGCTTCAACGGCGATGATCTTCGGTGCATGTCGGAACAGATGCTAGGGTGCAAAACTTGTCGCTTCCTTCACGTGCAGGGCTCCCTGGGGGCCGTGGAGCACGATCAGCGCGTTAGATCAGATAATCCGAGCAATGATCGAAAGAAAACGGGGATCAAATCTTTGGTTCTCACCGGAGAGAAGAACGGCCGATCGGGGGGAAAAACAGGCCGATTGTCGGCGTTTATATAGGCGAGGAAGGGCGGCGGTCTGTTGGGATCAAGTTGGAGATGTCCGGGACCAGAATTCGGGCTGGGGGCGCGGGTTTCCGGAGTTCGTTGCGATCGGGCGCAGGGAGGAAAAGTCCGGGTCGGTTAGGGCGCGGGAGGTAGGAGATGACACGCGGGCCCCGTGTGTCAGTGAGGGGAAGAGAGGGCGCGCGGTCGTCGGCTGGCGCGGGGGGGGGGGGGGGGGTGGATATAGTGGGCCGGCTGGCGGGATTCGGCCCACTGGCCGGTTGGGGTTTTTTCTTTTTCTTTTTCCTTTTCTTTTCTGTTCTGATTTGATTTGAATTCCAGTTTGAATTTGAATTTCTGCACCACATGCAATATGTCCAAAAAAATTTTAAATTCCCTCCTTTTGCAGATTTTTGGGTGTTACAGTTCATAACCACACATAGAGTTTCATGTTTAGCGTGACGGTTAAGTCTTGTTGAGCGTTATGCTCACGGATACTATCCGAGTTGTTTTGCAGGTATTTGACTTCGTGCTTAAGAGAAGGAATACCGATGAGACTCGGGAACCTCCGAGTGCTTACTCAAAGAGCATCCTCGCCGCTGCAGACTGTCTTCATCTTGCTAGTAAGAAACAGTCCACGGGCTGGACTGTTTCTTTGTTGGTAAGTTAGAGATTAGTCGTGAGAGTTATAGTCTTCCACTGTAGCTTACTTTGAGATAAGTATTTGTAAAACAATTTTGTACGCTTCCGCAAACTATTTATGTAATATGATGTGTTTCTTCGACCCGTGTGCTGTTGGGTGCCGCATATCACGGCACCACCCGACGAGGTCCTGTCCCTCACAGCGTGGTATCAGAGCTGTGACAAGTGGTGTCAGATCCCTGTCATAGTTGATACCAGGGTGGCTGTGTCAGCTGGTATCAGAGCTGCGTTGGGAATAGCACAGGGGTTGAGCATCATATTACGTTAAAAACTGAGAATACGGTGAGATAACTGTACTAGGCCCACATAAGGACTATTATTAGCATATGATGAAGGTGGCAAGCTAACTTATTTGTTATGTCAGAAAATCGTGCATCTCGGGACGTTTTATGTCTTGGGGGGTGCACGTATGCGCTGTCCACCAGTGCGCACAAGCTGAAGGGTGGAGCCTCACGGGTGGCAGGTAACCCGACTCGCTTTAGTATCCTCTGCGACTCTTCATGTCGTTTGGGGTATTCGAGCAACATCTGTCCCTGGCATGCGTGGTGCAATTTGGGAGACCCTGTCACGTGGTCAGTAACGTGAACACGTAGCTCAAGGCATGTTTGGCTTGAGAACACCTGGGTGAGTGATGACGGCCGGGTGTACGAACTGTATTGATACCGGGTTCGATGTGCAGCCAGACCTGATGATTGAGTGTGTTTTATGTAGGTACTAACCACGAAAACCTTAGTGCTGTAGAACACGTGTGCGAGTGACCATTTTAGTTCCACCTAAGGATGCGTATATGCCGGTGTAACCCGGTTAGGTTTTTTCTTTAGTGAGGCAACGTAGTACCGTTATACGTCTTACGGTGCATCGCCACCGTACTACACTTAATAGTATTCTTTCCTATGAAGAAATCATTTATGACTAACTTTTAAACTAAAAATGGATGTTGGAAAGCACATATTAGTTACTGAGATCTTCATTTGGACTAAGTCTCAAAGAAGAGAATGGCTAGGCTTCTTTTAATCAGAAGACAGAGTGCTCTGTTCTGGCAGAAATTGTTGCTGGACTTTGACAGAGCATAACTCTGTTTATATTGACTCAATGATGGTGAATGATACAGTTATGGAAAGGTTTTTCAGTACTCTACAACTTGTCTGCAGACCTCCAGAGCAGAATCGGACGCCAACTTGGTTGAATGTTCAGAGGAATGTAAACTGTTCAGAAAAAAGAGCATCTGCAAACCTCTCTGGATGTTTCTGTAAATTGGCCATAACATTCTGTAGAAAAATCTCTAGGGGTCAGATAATACACCGTTGGAAAGGTTATGAAACATGCAACGATTTTGTAGTTCATAGTTTGTTCAGAATTGTACTACATTTGTATGTAAAACTGTGATGAAAAGAGCCACATACAAAGGAAGAGCTAGCAAATTTTATCCAGAAATTCTGTCAACTTTGAACAATCATAACTCTTCTTCCAGAAATGATCTAGGGGCATATGAGTAGTTGTTGAAAAGATACGGAAGTTAACTTTAACTTTGGTATTCAACTTTAGTTATGAAAATGCTAGTAACTGGATCAAAATCTGGGTTAAGTTCAGAAAGGTTGGTTCTGCACAGAATACGGGACTGATTAGGTTGGCTTTAGGAAGATGTGTAAACATGGAATTTTGTTATGCTTCCATAAAGTTTTAGCATGCTCATGTTTTGCACACTTTCACATACTGCTGAGATGAAGTTTTGACCCCCCTCAAAATTTTTCTTTTGCAGTATGGTGCGTACTCATTCTCCGAGTAGGGCTGAAGGTTGTCGTCGAGACGGTGGTGACTCGACTCCACCACGGGCACCGCCATCAACGGTATGGGCGGATGTCATGGCCCAGATGGTCGAGTCAAGTCAAGAGAACACAAGACTACTCCAAGCCTTGGTACAACAGGGCTTACTCCAATATGCACCACAGGTCGTTCCACCTCGGAACGCCTATTTGGACTTCTTGGCGACTCAACCGCTAATTTTCACGGAAGCTAATGAACCCGTGGAAGCTGATCAGTGGCTTCGGGTTATGGAGTCCAAGTTTGGAGTGTTGGGTTCGATGAGTATCAGAAGACCTTATTTGCAGCTCAACAGCTCCATGGAGCCGCCGGAAATTGGTGGTTCTCTTATCTCGCCACCGTTCAGGAGGGCCATCAAGTGGAATGGACGGAACTTCGTGAAGCATTCCGTGCTCGTCACATTCCTATGGGTTTTATCAAGGCCCAGCAGCAAGAATTTAGGAACTTGAGGCAGGGGGACATGAGTGTCCTCGAGTATGTCAAAAGGTTCAACCTTTTGGCACAATATGCTCCTGCTTATGCGACGAGTGAAGCTGCAAGGTGTGACTACTTATTCTATGGCCTGAGTGCCATATTAAAAGATAAGTTGGCTTTGTTCAATCAAGACAGTTACACCGAGTTGATCAGTGCAGCTCTGCTGCAAGAACAAGCAACACTTGAGTGTCAAGCAGAGAAGAGGGACCGGGACGATGTGCAAGAAGACACACGAGTTGTTCCTCATAAGTACCGTGTGGTGTATCACACATCATCCGATGAAATATGGCAAGCACCAGCAAGATCAACTCCGTACAGATTTCCTGCTCAAGAATCTTGTCTTGAAGCAACACTATTGCCGCAGCAACGAATGACACCTGTTGCATCATTGCTGCAGCCAAGTACATCAACCTCTCAACCACAAGTCAACGAAAAACCAGGGAAACCCCCGTGTTCTTATTGCCACCGTTCTGGGCACTTTAGGCAAGAGTGCCTGGAGAAGTTGTTGAACAGTAGACAACCATCATCATCAGGTGGTATGCCCGCCACCTGCTCAAGTCAACATAACAGCATTACAATCCGGGAGTGTGCAACACCTTGCTATTGAGGATGTCCCTGAGGGAGCACCGGTGTTAGCAGGCATGTTCACTCTTAAAAACGTGCCCGTGCCGGTACTTTTTGATTCCAGTGCAACCCACAATTTTATCTGTAAAACATGCATGGACCAGCACCAATTATCCACCAATACTCCCACAACGAGTTATTTTTTCCGTTCACCGGGAGGAAATATCTCTGCAAATAAGATTGTGTCCCGAGCAGCCTTGTGTTTGGGCGGAAAAATATAACCAACATTGCTGATTATGTTGGATAGGCAGAAGATAGACATTATTTTGGAGATGTCATGGTTAAATTGTCACGGTGCCGTTCTCAATATCGGTAACCGGACTGTCCAGATTGACTCGCCGATTCACAGACAGCACACACTGTTTTTAGACAGCGAAGACCCAGATATGGTAGAGGCTTACCACATGGAAGCGCTTAAACTTGATGATATTCCGGTGGTACGTGATTATCCCGACGTATTTCCCGATGACTTACCGGGCATGCCGCCCGAACGGGACGTCGAGTTCAAGATTGAACTGGCGCCGGGAACGACGCCTATCTCATGAAGGCCCTACAAGATGGCACCTAACGATCTAGCAGAGTTGAAGGATCAACTAAATGAACTCATGAGCAAGGGTTTCTGTCGAAGTGTTTGGTCGACACTTCCCCCGGGCCTGCACTGGGCAGCCCGCGGAGGTTCTTTTCTCGGTGGGGCTAGTCCCTTGCGGAGAGCTTGCGCGGATGGACGAGTTAGTAAGAGCTTGACACGGGAGGTTTTACGTGGTTCAGGCCGCCGGAGCGTAAAACCCTACGTCCACGGCGAGCTGTGGAGCTCGCTGTATTGCTTGCTGCTCGGGACCGGAGTCCTGAGCTTGGGGGTGAGTTACAGCTTGGGTGTGAATGGCTAGCGTATGAGTTGCAGAGGTGCGAACCCTTGCTATTGTCGCCTACCCGAGTCTTTTATAGTCCAAGACTCGGGTGGCTTACAAGGCTGGCCCGGGACCCGACAGGTGGTCCCGGGGAGATTGTCTATGATCTACCGTATCTGCAGTTATGCCGGTAGTTGTCTCTGGCGAAGGCTTCCGAGTCTCCGTCTTGCCGCCCTGCCCATGCCGCATGCTAGTCGTAGTGGTTGATGACGGCGCAGGCGGCATGGGATGTCTTGTCGCGGTGTTTATTGGCTGGCAGGTTCTGACACCACGCGCCAGTCTGTGATGCGACTGGGCGCAACGGCACCTGACAGAGGCGTGCTCCACGTCTCCGCGTCTTGGGAAGACGCGGGCCTTGAATACCTTGTACGGGCAAGGTATGGGGCGTCTTTACGCCTTCCGCCTATCGCTCGGGGGCAGGCAGCGCCGTTCCGCTAGCCACGTGGCGGGCTCGGAGCCCTTCTCAGTGGAGAGGAGGGTCCGGCCCCACGGGGCACGTGGAGCCTTCGGACCTCTCCCCGCGGAGGGGGAGGTTCGGCTTCTGTTGGCCACGTGGCGGGTCCGGAGCTCCTCTCTGAGGAGAGGGAGGTCTGGCCCCGCCAGATACGTGGCACCTTCGAACCTTTCTCACGCGGAGGGGGAGGTCCGGCCTCTGTATGCCACGTGGCGGGCCCGGAGCTCTCCTCTGAGGAGAGGGAGGTCCGGCCCCGCCGGACGCGTGGCACCTTCGGAGCTCTCCCTGCGGAGAAGGGCGAGTTCCTTAGGCATTTTCCCCTGTGCGCGGGGGTACCCCATATCGCAGGTACCGACAGTGGCCCCCGGGCCCATCTCGGGGGAGATAGCGAGCCCGAGGTGGGACCTCCGTCTCTTCTGATCCGCGCACTTTCTCTAAGTCCCGCATTGACCGCTGCCGGAGCACGAACGGTCGCAGGATCGTGGGAGCGTGCGCCCACTTGATGGTTGCTTTTACTGCGGCCGTTCCCAAGACTGCCACTTCTGCATGTTGCGGCGCTTTCTTCGGGAACCGCCGAAGTGCCTTGCCGGCTTGTCTTCTTAGGAGACTGACTCCTTGACCCACCGTTTCAGTTGGGCAGCTTGGGTCCACCTGTCATCGGCGCTCGGTCCAGGAGCCGAAGCGGTTGCCGATGCGGTGTATTCGAAGAGTTCCGAATCGCCTGGAATTGCACCTGGGAAGGTTTTTAGAGGGGATCTTACCCGCATTGTGGCTTCCCTTCGCACCTCCCAGCATTTCTTCTCGGACTCTTGTGCTTTTCCCTCTTGCCCTTGAGACCTCCCTCGCCATGGCCTCCATCCCGCCACCAGAGAAGAAGCGCGCTCGATCTCCTCCAGCGGCGGCGTCTGTGCCAAGTCGGGAATCTGGGATGCCTGGCACTCCTTCCGGTGGCAACTTGAAGAGGCCCCGGGCTGATGCGTTGAGGGGAGCTTCTGGGGCGTCCCCTGCTCCGCCAGTTCAGGCGACTGCGGAGTGGCCGTCAGTGACGGCAGCGGGCTCTGAGAGTCCTACCCCAGATCGGAAGTCCGGGTTCAGAGCCCGCTGGAGTGTCCGCGCTTCCCAGCCATCCCCCACTAGCGGGGAGTCTGTGCTGTTGAGCTCGGAGCCCGGGACAACTGCTGCGGCCCCCAAGACAGCGTGAGCTTCTCCTGTTCCGGTGTGCCCGGACTATGCGGCGGCGTCATCTCTTCCTGCCGAGACGGCCGCCGCAGCCCCAAAGCCAGCGCAGGTCGACCCTGCACCAGGCGGCCCGGCCTTTATTCCAGCACCGCCTTCCCCAGCTCACCCCTCTCCACAGGTCAAGAAGCCAGAAGCTAAAGAGGGCCCAGCAGGTCCGGCTGCCAGAGCCCCGGCGCCAGCTTCTCCTGACCGGCGTCTCATCTTGGTTGCTGGTGCATTGTCTCCTCTTGAGGACGAGGTGATGGAGGAGGTCGGGGGAACTGCCCCGGCCTCTGTTGCTCCATTGCCCCTGGCAGATGCCTTCGCACTTGCCGAGACGAGCGTCCGGCAGGTCTTGGCTGCACTAGGTCGCGAACGGGAGGAGTATACAGTTGAACGGGATCGCCTCCTCACCTGGGGGAACCTTTTGCGGGAGCGGACCGCGAAGGTCAAGAGCGAGCTCGACTCCAGGCAGGAGTTGCTCGACTTCATGGAAGTGCTCCTCGACCGGCTGAAGCAGGCTGTCAACCGTATGGACGCCGAATCGCGGCGGATCAACAGGGAGGCCTTGGAGGCACACGCCCGGGCTGAGGAGAGCCTCTCGGCCGCTGAGGAGATACGGCAGCGGATGGAGCGCCATAAACTTGCCGTTGAGGAACGGGAGCGTTCCACGGCAGCCGAGGCGGAGAGGGTCGCCGCGCTGCTGGCGGCGGGCGAGGATGACCTTCGATCTCGGATCGAGGAGCTAGAGATTCTGAAGGCAGACCTCGACCTGAGGGAGGAACAGGTCTCCCGCGAACGCCGGGCGGTCTTGGAACGGGAGTTGGCCGCCGACTTCAAGGCTTCTGAGTTGGAGCGGCTCGCCAAGACTGTCCACCTTCAGGAGAGCTCCCTGGCGGCCAAGGAGAAGGAATTCTCCGAGAGAAACCTAGAGGCCCTGCAGGCAGCCCACCGTGAGGTGGAGGAGCTCTCGGCCTTGCGGTCCTCCGAGGCTCTTGCAGTCTCAAGCTTCGTTGATCGAGCGGGGTCCGCCCTGATCCCTCTTGGCTTCAGTCCGGTGAGGGCAGCGGCTCCTGCATTGAAGGTGGCGGAGGTGATCCCCGCGCTGGAGTCGATCGGCGCCAAGCTGGACAGGCTAGACTCGGTGGTCGCCAGCGAGCTTGAGGCCGAGGGACGCGGCCTAGCCTTAGAGGTCGCCTCACACGTGTTGGCATGCTTCAAGAGCCGCGACCCCTCTTTCTCGCTAGAACCAGCGAGAGAGGGCCCAGCCGCGGAGCGGGAGGAAGCTGCCAGGGCTGAAGTCGAGGATGTGGCCGCCCTTGTAGCCGCAAGGTTCCGGCGGGAGCCGGGAGGTCCTTAGGACTTGTTTCTCCCTTTTTATCGAGTCTGTAGTCCAGCTCATGGAGCCTCGCATAGTTTGACTCTTTTAGATTTTTGTGTCTGTGATGCCTTTTCTCTCCTTCTTGGCTTTGCCTGACTGAGTCCTTAGCTCCGCAAGGTACTCAGAGGCCTTCTCCAATCTCGGAGCTCTGCACAGACACCTTCCCCGGGTCCTAACCGTGTTAGGGGCCCCCGGGGGTCTCCGGATCTCGCCCTATGGGGAGCTCCAAATCTGCCTGCCACGTGGCGGGTCCGGAGCCCTTCCTTAGGAGGCGGGAGCTCCGGCCCTGCTGGACACGTAGGGCTTTCGGAGCCCTCCCACCGGGGGGGGGGGGGGAGTCCGGTTTCCGCCTGCCACATGGCGAGCCCGGAGCCCCCCTCGGGGGAGGCGAGAGCTCCGGGCCCACTGGACACGTGGGGCCTTCGGGTCTCGCCCCTGCTGAAGGGGCGGGACCCGGTTCTTCCAGTCCTAGGCCGGAGTAGTTGATAGCTCCTTTCCCCCCGCTTCATGCAGTCCCTGTTGCCGCAACCTGGAGGTCCTGCACACAGGCAGAGGAAACGTAATTCTCCTCGGGGGGTCCTCCCCTCCCGTCTCCTAGTCTTATTCGTCTTACGATCCTGATCCGTTATGCAGGGCTTGGGCAATTCTGTGCTCGAGGCGCCGGAGCTCCGGCTCCCTCTGAGGTCCGGGTACGATCGTCCGATCCCTAGTATCGGGCCGTGCGCTGGGGAAGCAGAGTGCACGTGCTTTGGGTTCATGACCAGGCAAAGCGGTTGTACTCCCCTGTACTTCCGGAGGGCAGGATGCACACGCTTTGGACTCATGGCCTGCTAAGCGCGATACGCACCCTGGACCCCCCATGCACAACGCAGGCCTTTCCTGGAGGTGACCAACCGGCACCGCAACACCTGACTGGGGGAGGCCCGAGAGACTCACTCGGCCATCGGCAGGTGCCTCAAGTGCAGCCGCCCTCGGTAGGATAGCGAATGCTGACTATGGATGAGCGCGGGAGAGGGGGAGCTAGATGTACGATGAACATACATAGATAGTGCGATCATAAAAATTAATGCATAATTTAAATGAGCGCATGAGAGAGAGCTAAGTAGAACAGGTTTCTGTGTTCATGCCCATAGGTGGAATTCTGGCTGTACATGGAGGCAATATTCCGCCTCGTCTACAAGGGAAGCAAGACTCTACGCGCTTAGGGTCGGAACCAGGCTAAACTGGACGTAGTCCTGTACCGTCCCTTGAGACTTAGCTGCCCCAAGCTCTGTTCCTAAATTCTATGGGATTCATTACAGAAGGGAATGACCCTGTTCTACTGATGCTCGGGGAGTAGGACTTACAGTGTTGCTCCATGCCAAGGATTTTGGGAACGGATCCCACATTCGGTTGAAAGGCATGTGTACCTGGGGCGGCAGCTTTCATGATTCGGGAGGGACCTTCCCTGCTGGGGGAGAGTTTATGGGTCCTTCTCGGGAAATAGCGTGCCGCGACACCAGGTTGCCCTTCTGCAGGTCCCTGATACGTTTGGTTCTTTGGCGGTAGTGCTTAGAGCATCAGCCGAGACCTTGCATTGTGGGGTGTTACCTGCAGCTGAGTCTCGTCGACGAGGTTGTTATCTTCACGCTGGATCAGGTCCTGCGCGGCTTCCCCTGGGGCCCCCGGGGAGTTCTCCCCTTCTGGCTAAGGCTTTCAAGGGGTAGGTGGATCCGGGCTCGTCATAGATGACCTAAGGCGTCTTCCCCTCATGGCAAGGCCTTCAAGGGGTTGACAGACCTTGGGCGGCCCCCGGGAGGTATGTCCGAGGCACGGAGGCGCGCTCTCAGGTGAGGCTGGCCCGACCTCGCACTATTGTGGCTGGTACTTGGGCTGCTGTGACTACTTGGGGCTTCTCCAAGGTTGACGCCGCAGCAGTGCAGGCTCCACTGACCCGGGACGGCAGCCGCAGCCGGCTACCGCCCTGGCCCGTCACCATCGGAGCTGGAGTCCTCACCGTTATGCACTGTCTTTATGACACGCTGAGGCTCCTGGAACCCCACCAGATGGGCGGCAGTGACTGGGGCATCGACCTTCTGCTTGCCATCCCTCTGAGGGTAGGGCGGTGCTTCAGCTCTCTGCTGTCTTCCTTTGCGGAAGCGCTCTGCGAGCCTTTGGATTTCCCAGCACTCGGCAGCTGTATGGTTGCCGGTGCCATGCACGGGGCATAGCCCGCCCTGATCACTAACTGGGGCCGGTGACTGCCGCTGCCTTTTGTCGGGGCGTGGCCCCCGTGCTCCACTAGTCGTCGCTGCTGCGGCGACGGGAGCCATGAACGATGACTTCATCCTGCCACTCCCCCGGTTCTTGGCCTTCTTGCCACCCCCATAGGCAGCAGCGCCGGACCCGGGCTGTCCTCCCGACTCGGAGGTCGGCAGAGAGTGCCAGTTCCGCCCTTCAGCTGCTCTGGCGCATTTGTCCGCCAGGCTGAAGAGCTCAGAGACGTCGCGGACCTCTCTGGTCGCGAGCTTCTCAAGCATTTTCTCGTCCCGGACACCCTGTCGGAACGCCACCACCACAGAAGCACTTTGAATATGCGGGATGGTGTTGCGTACCTGGGAGAACCGCTGGATGAAAGAGCGCAGCGACTCCCCAGGTTGTTGCTTGACGGCGTGGAGGTCAAGCTCCGTGCCAGGACGGGTGTAGGAGCTGCCGAAGTTGGCAATGAACTGCCGGCAGAGCTCTCCCCAGGAGGTTATGGACCCCTGAGGGAGATTCATGAGCCAAGACCGAGCTGGGCCGGTCAAGGCGACAGGGAAGTAGTTGGCCATGACAGCCTCATCCCCTCCTGCGGCAAGTACGGCGGTGGAGTAGATCTGGAGGAACTCCGCCGGGTTGACGCTACCGTCGTACTTCTCGGGCAGGTGCGGCCAAAACTTGCACGGCCACCTCGCGAAGCGAAGGTGAGGTGCAAGGGCCGCACATCCTGCCCCTGCTGCCGCAGGTATTGGCGCTGCGAACGCTTGGTTCGCACTTGGCACCGTGTACCCCGGTATGGGCAAGGCTGTACCATAGACCGGGGGCGCTGCTTGCGGCGCATATGGTTGTGGCATATGCTGCACGGCGTATGCCTGAGGCAGGGCTCGCGTGGCGAAGATCTGTCCTCCAGGTTGTGTCGAGGCCGACGTCATGCTGTCGCCAGCCTCATGGTTGCGACGCCTTTCTCGACGTCGCTCGAGGTACACCCGGGCATCCTGGCCCAAGTGGCACCGTTCCAGCTCCCTTCTCAGGTCCGTCGACGAGAGCTGGAGGAGCTGGAATCTGCCGTTTGCCCATCAACCGTGGGCGTGTGCGTCAGCGACACAGCTGGTTGACCGGTGCGTCGCCTTCGCCAAAACCGAGGGTTCGCGGCGGCGACGACGAGGCGGTTCACCTCGCGGACCCATTGTTGGGTCGCAGAATGGGGCGCATCCCCAGCAGGTGGGTTGCGCAGCAGTGCTCTTGCTGCAGCTAGCGCACCCCCATGGTGTACGCTCAGCACTGCAGAAGATCTCACACTGGTCAGAGCCTGCATGGCCGGAGTCGGCGTTGCCGGAGTCGGCTGCTGGCTACCAGCTTGTGCCGACACACTCCTTCCTGAGTGCATCGACATGTACTCCCCACTGGTCACGGTTCGCCGTGAACGCGGAGGGGAAGAGTTTGCCGCTGAGGGAAGCTTGGTCATCTTCATCGGCGGAAACTCGTCGCGCAAGGGGAAAACCCCCTTCCTTGCGCGCCAAATGTCGAAGTGTTCGGTCGACACTTCCCCCGGGCCTGCACTGGGCAGCCCGCGGAGGTTCTTTTTTCGGTGGGGCTAGTCCCTTGCGGAGAGCTTGCGCGGATGGACGAGTTAGTAAGAGCTTGACACGGGAGGTTTTACGTGGTTCAGGCCGCCGGAGCGTAAAACCTTACGTCCACGGCGAGCTATGGAGCTCGCTGTATTGCTTGCTGCTCGAGACCGGAGTCCTGAGCTTGGGGGTGAGTTACAGCTTGGGTGTGAATGGCTAGCGTATGAGTTGCAGAGGTGCGAACCCTTGCTATCGTCGCCTACCCGAGTCTTTTATAGTCCAAGACTCGGGTGGCTTACAAGGGGGGCCTAGAACCCGACAGGTGGTCCCGGTGAGATTGTCTATGATCTACCGTATCTGCAGTTATGCTAGTAGTTGTCTCTGGCGAAGGCTTCCGAGTCTCCGTCTTGCCGCTCTGCCCAAGCCGCATGCTAGTCGTAGTGGTTGATGACGGCGCAGGCGGCATGGGATGTCTTGTCGCGATGTTTATTGGCTGGCAGGTTCTGACACCGCATGCTAGTCTGTGATGCGACTGGACGCAACGGCACCTGACAGAGGCGTGCTCCGCGTCTCCGCGTATTGGGAAGACGCGGGCCTTGAATACCTTGTACGGGCAAGGTATGGGGCGTCTTTACGCCTGCTGCCTATCGCTCGGGGGCAGGCAGCGCCGTTCCGCTGGCCACGTGGCGATCTCGGAGCCCTTCTCAGTGGAGAGGAGGGTCCGGCCCCGCGGGGCACGCAGAGCCTTCGGACCTCTCCCCGCGGAGGGCAAGGTTCGGCTTCTGTCGGCCACGTGGCGGGTCCGGAGCTCCTCTCTGAGGGGAGGGAGGTCTGGCCCCGCCAGATACGTGGCACCTTCGGACCTCTCTCCCGCGGAGGGGGAGGTCCGGCCTCTGTATGCCACGTGGCGGGCCTGGAGCTCTCCTCTGAGGAGAGGGAGGTCCGGCCGCGCGGGACGCGTGGCGCCTTCGGAGCTCTCCCTGCGGAGAAGGGCGAGTTCCTTAGGCATTTTCCCCTGTGCGCGGGGGTACCTCATATCGCAGGTACCGACAGTTTCATACGATCAAGTTTTTCACCTTGGGGTTGCTCGGCGCTGTTCGTTAAGAAGAAGGACGAAACAGTGCGGCTATGTGTTGATTACCATCCTCTAAATGCTGTCACGATCAAGAACAAGTATCCCTTGCCCCGCATTGACATCCTGTTTGATCAACTTGTGGGTGCAAAGGTATTTTTGAAGATGGATCTTCGGTCGGGGTATCATCAAATCAAGATCCGACCGGAGGACATACAGAAGACAGCTTTCTCAACGAGATACGGACTCTATGAGTACCTCGTCATGTCATTTGGGTTAACCAACGCTCCGGCACACTTCATGTACTTGATGAATTCTGTGTTCATGCCGGAGTTAGACAAGTTCGTCGTGGTATTTATTGATGACATATTGGTTTAGTCCAAATCTGAAGATGAGCATGCTGAACATCTGCGTATCGGGCTACAACGGTTGAGGGAGCACCAATTATATGCCAAGTTCAGCAAGTGCGAAACTTGGATTGATCAAGTGCCTTTCCTTGGCCATATTATTTCAGCAGAAGGTATTGCCGTGGACCCCAGCAAGATTGAACAAGTGCTTGTAAAAGCCCAAGAAAAGGGACTTGCAAAAACTTTCATGCACCTCACAACACAACAGTTTTGTTGTGTGTAGATTGTGAAATATTGTGAAGAGCAAGTGGCCCCCATCAAAAGAATGATTAGAGGGGAAAGCCTTCACCTTCACAATGTAGGGTTTCTACACCTGAACATGAGAGGTTGAGCTCACCCCTAGGATTTGAAAAGTCTTGGGAAGGTTCAGTCCAAAGCTCATGCAAATTCAACACTTTTTGAGGCACTTTTGGGTTGTTTCAAAAAGAGGCCAATTTGAATGTAAATTCAAATTGCAGCAACTTTCATCACCCAAATTCAAAAGTTAGCTCCATATCTATACTCAGCACATTTTTCTGAGTGAACCCACCAATTTTCATCCCCATTGGAGCTCATCTTGTCAAGAGCTAAATTTGCAAGAATTCAAAACTGATTTTGAATTTCAGTTTGAATATGAAGCAAATTTAACCAAACAAAGTTTGAATTTGAGAATTCAAATTCAAACAAAGACTTGGGAGCTAAGTCTCCCATTAAATTGTGAGTAGCTGGTGGGATAATTAGCAAAAACAGAAAAGAAATATTAGGGAAAAAGAAGAAAGGGGAGGCCCACATGTCAGCTGCACACCCGGGTACACCGCGGGTTGCAGCAGCCGGGTCTCGACTTCGCGCGCAAGGAACCGGGCGAGGCGGCGAGCCACCGGGGCGTCGACGTGCCGCCCCCTGCGCCTGATGCTTCGTGCGGGTAACACCTCAGTGAAGAAAACCAAATACTCCACTCGCCTTCTCCCCGTTTTTCCCCCGAGAGCAGCCGCACCAGGCCATAAAAACGATCGCCGCCGTCCACTCTTCGCGCCCGCACGTAGAGCAGTACCTCTAGGACCTCACACAACCACTGGTGATCGTGACGGAGTGCGCGGGACGCTGCTGAACCTCACCGAGCTACCCAGCCGATCCCTCACCCTCTGTGTGTGGCGCACAGCACCAACCATCCTCAGAAATTTCAGTTTGTGCCGCCGCCGGGCCTCCTCGACGTTCCGGAGATACAGAGCCCATCACACCCCGGGTTACATAGCAAAAAGGTGCGCCTACTCTTTCTCTTCACGCTGCCGAAAGCCCCAGTCCATCCCTCCATGGGAGCCGCGGGAATTTGTGAAACACCGAGGACATGTCCATAGGTCAGGGGGGGTTGATCTTCCAAAATTCACGACCCAGGTGTGTTCTTTAGCCATTCTAGTCCTAGGATAGGCCACAGACCTCGGTGCGAGTCGCCGAGGCTGAAAAGAACTAGAATTTGTGGAGCCTCCACGGTGCTATTCAAGTTTTACTCTCTGCCGCCGGTTTTCAACCAAGGGCGCACGGTGACATGGGGTTTGGAGGAGTTTCCAAGCTCTTTGGCATACGGGACGTTCTTTGCCATGAGCCACTGATGCTCTAGGGCGAGAGAGACGGGAAAGTAAGCCAGCAGAGAGGATGGCCGATGTCGCCGGACTCGGTCCGAGGACGCCGTCCGTCGCCAGCCTTCTGTGGGCCGTTAGGGCTCACGATGACCTCGGAAACGGGTTTCCCGACCCTCAAAACCCCTAGGCGGCGAGAGCCAGGCCGGAAGATCGCTTAGGAAGGAGGGACCGAGGGGGGGAGGAAGAACACCGGCGAGAGAGGCGCGCGCGGGAAGAGGGAAGCGGGAGGTTGAAGACGAAGCGCCGACCCCACCTGTCAGCCACTCGGCGGTAGAGCTGAGATCTTCTGTGGCTGCCGATCTTTTGTGACTACACCAGGGGAAACCCAGTAACCCTGTGTGTTCTCGTTTCTCACTGGCTGCGATTTAAAGAGTGGGCCCGGGTTCTTTTCCAATAGTAAAACAATTCCAGTTTCCACTCAAACTTTAGAAATCCATAACTTCTGCTAGGAAGCTCCAAATTTAGGGATTCAAATTGGGTTGGAGTCATCTTGCCTAGCTCTGTCCAGATATACAACCCAATTTGTATGAAACCCATTAATTAATTCTGGAAAATTCTTTAAAGCTTTTCAGCAAAAGAATTTTAGAGGGAGTTTGGTTCATCCAAAAATCCCCAAATTTTGCCAGAATGTTCTTTAGGACATTAGTAAACCCCTGTAAAAGTTTCAGACCATTTGGAGTGGATTTGGTCAGAGCAATTCAAATTGGAAAGTGCTGTGTTTATTTGAATGCAGAAACATTTTCAGAGAATTTCCAAAACTTGGAAATTCAATTCTGGGCAAACCTTGACTCCAAAAATGCTAGGAAAATTCATGCAAACTCTATGAGCTAGAATAGAAATTGTAGTTCATTAAGTTGAGCATGAACAGGGGTATTACCTCAGAATTAATTCTTCCTTGCTGATTTGCCAAGAGAATTATTCTGGGCAAACCACTCCAGGAAAAGTGCTAATGTTTGGTCCAGAGAGTTTTCTTGTGACAAGGAACTCACACAAAAATTCTCAGCTCCATTGGAGCTCTAGATCACCCCTGTCCTGTTTACCCACTTAAGGGATTAAAATGGAAAAGGGGAAAACCACTTAGCATTTAACCATGTGATTAAGTCCAAGCCAAACCACCAACACCAGTTCATATTTAAATTCTTAAACAAAGTTCCAGGTGTTAGAGGCTGATTACTAGAACCAATAGTAGAAGTTTTACTCTAAAACTCACATTTGCATCTAAATTAACATATAGTATTTCATTAACGTGTAGCCGTTGAAGAAGAGACTCCGGAAGTGCTGGACTTCCTCCTTCCGGACGAAGAACTAACTCCTGACCAGCAGCAACAAGGCAAGCCCCGGTTTGCATTAACCCTTTTTAAAAGTTTTACTTTGTATACATGTGTCATATGAAGTATGTATGTGCATTAGGTATCGGATGAATGAAACCCCACTTGCATAACCAAAGTTTCCTAAAAGAGTGAGGGTAGTGTCAAGGACCTCGAGTAGACAGGCTATGCTTAATGAGTCATAGGACTTCGGTACAAGTCGAGTAGTTGGAATCTACTCGCGAGATAGGCTGGGGACACACGGGTTCGGTTGAGTGATGTGAGATCACTTTAGTAATGAAAAAGAGACTAGGCAGGGGCTAGGGCGCAGCAAGAGAGAGTCTTGTGTGCGCAGCCCTGTCCGTGTCGATTGAGGACCGATCCGTGTGCGGCCCTGCTGAACAAGTATTGAACGTACCGAAGGCATATCGGATATATGGGCCCCGATAAACCGATGTAGCCTAAACCTCCGGGCGTCGAGGCATAGCACACCGATTTATAGGTGTAGGTTGAGGGCAGCAAGGTGGAAATCTGCCAACGGGCATAGAGAGATGCTCCGTGTGGAGAACCTCCTGCTCGTTTCGGTGCGACCGGTTCGACGTTTGGGCTGTTGGGTGAAAGGTTGTCCCGTACGACATCGAGTGAGCGTGCTGTGCAGCTCCACGGGTGGGCGTACGTGACGTGCTCTTTGGGTTTTCCCTGCAGGTGTATATCGAGTCGATTCGCCGTCCCTCGCGGTGACGAGTACTGCTTGTTCACTGCGTCGTAACGTAGACTAATGGATGAAATATGGTGATTCAATGATGCTGATTGATATAATTGTATTGCTACATGTGTGCCACCAAATACTGCTTACTAAATTTCAGATTTCATGAACTGTTAACTTGTTGCTAAAAGATAAACTAAGGATGAACTTGTAGGCGTGTCGTTTTGCTGAAATGTTACTATCCTATGTCCATTGTACACCTCATGTAGAGTTTCATGCTTAGGTGAGTCGGTTAAGCCTTGCTGAGCCTTCGAGCTCACGGTTGCTGCTTAAGTGTTTTTCAGGTGAAGAGCCACCCACGGACTCGGAGTACGAGTCCACCGGCGAGGGTTACCCTCCGTCGGGGACCACGGCTGAGTGGGAGCCGTACACGCCGCGCTGAGCTGAGGAGTGCAGCTAGTGTGGGTTGCCCTAGGGCTGGGCAACCGACTTTTGCTAAATAGGCGGGCGTGAGTTGTATAGTGTAGTCTTCCGCTGTGTAATAGAACAATAATTGTAACTGAAGTTTGTACTTATTTGTACAGTTTCAGCTGTTTTTCCCATGTAATATATTGTGTTCTTATGACGTGTGCTGTCGGGTGTCGCATCGCGCGGCATCACCCTCTGCGATCCTGGATGAGCGGATTCCGGTCCGCCACAGCCTGGTATCAGAGCTGCAGTGGGGATAGCACAGTACTAAAGGACTGCATTATGGGAAAAACTTAGGTATACGGTGAGGATTCGGTAGTTGCCCAAGTAAGGACTATATTAGCTTAGTTACTTAAAGTGGCAAAGACTAACTTATGTGTTATAATTCTGAATTTCAATTATGTAACGACGCACCTACGCTCTGGTAAGTATGGTAAGGAACGCCACCGAAAGCGGTTCAATTTCGGTTAGCTCTCCCTGACGAGGAACGAGGTTCAGGGATTGATCTCACAGCTTGGTGTGAGACGTTAATATGAACCTTTTGGACTCTTCATGTCCCTGAGTTCATATGAAACGCTGATCCCTAGCGTGCATTAGGCAAGTAAGTGGAGACCCCATCGCGTGGTCAGTAACGCGAAAGTGTGTTCGTCTGGAAATAGCCCAGGAGGACATACGCAGCGCTTGCCATCGGCGTGCCCTGCAGGGCAGTAGGTGGTATCTGTTGGGTTGATAACATTCCCAACCGTGACGACCCGTTCATGACATACTCGGGTTCCCCGTCGTGTGGTGTTGAAACACGATCACGTGCCTTGAGACGTGACTTAGCTCAAGGACGGCCGTATGACAATGATACGGGCGTTTGTATTTACTTTCAAATATGGAACTGCCTGAAATGAATAACCATCGAGTGCACCATTATTGTGTGGTTTTCTGCAGGTACTAACCACGTATGTATCCGTGTAGAAAACGTGTGCGAGAGACCGTTTAGTGCCACACTTGAGACGTATATACCGGTATGAACCGGTTAGGATTTTCTTTTGTAAGGAACGTAGTACCGAGGCATTGTAGGCATATGCATGAGTATAATGATGACAAAGAATTAAAATCTATAGGTTCAACAGTTAGGACCCTGGTTGGGTATAAGAATGGGATGGTGATGAGTGTAGTTCCAAAAGAGACTGAAAAACAGAGTGCTCTGTTTTGGGCAGCATGTTTGCTGATCTTCAACAGGGCATAACTCACAGGTCTTTTAGCCCAGGGAGGTGTGCTATATAGCTCTGGAAAGGTATTCAAGTACTCTACAACTTTGTTGTAGACTTCCAGAGCTGAAACTCGCCTTAAGATGGCTGAAATCCCAGAGGAATGTAAACTGTCCAGAACCAGGGCAGAGTAAAACATCCTCTGAACTGATATGTTTTTCAAATATAACTCCCAGTAGAAAAATCTAAAATTGTCATATAATACACGCTTAGAAAGAGTAGAAGATGTGTGACATCTTTGCAATTCAAAGTTTCTGAAGTTTCAGCACAGAAATTAGGGAGAATTAGGGTTGAAGACAGCCACTTCCAAGGGAGGTGCTGTTAAAAATTCTTCCAGAAATTCTGCTGACTTTGAATTAGCATAACTTTTTAGCCAAATCTGATCTGGGGGCAAATGCATACTCGTTGGAAAGATACTAAAGTTAACTTTAACTTTGTTATTCAACTTGAGTCATGAAAATGCCCAGAACCAGATCAAAACTTGGAATAGGTAGCAACTGGTCATTCTGACGGAAGAATGACAGTTGAACTCATTGGAGAGGGTGTTGTACCCTAAGGGCGATACTAATGTCTCGTAGAGACCAAACCCAGTTATGGTGAGCTTCCAAAGAGGGGGTTCATCAAGTTGGATTAAACTAACTTGTGTTTGGTCTGGTAATGGTGTAGCTTGTGCAAAGTTATTACATTATCTACTTACGAGATATTTCGCACGTTTGGTTGTCATAATGTTTTTACGCCCAGTTCTATTGGACTGCATGCAAAATGTTGCGGAACTGATGGTTAATGTCGTATGGTTGCAGATGGTTCGTACTAGGACCACGCACGAGGTTGGTGGCTCTAGCCAAGGTGGAGGCGATGACTCCCAGCCACCGGCCTACGACAGCACCCCGCAGCAGCAGCCACCACCGCCGCCTCCGCTTACTCTAGCGGATGTGATAGCGGCATTGGTGGGAGGTCGTGAGGAGCAGACCGACCTGCTCCGCACGATCGTGCAGAATACGTCCCAGGCGGGAGGACGTCAAGAGCGAGGGCCTCGTGAGCCCCGCGAAGTGTCGTACTCGGATTTCATGAGTACGCACCCTCCAGTGTTCACCGAAGCTGAAGAACCACTGGAGGCGGACAACTGGCTGCGGACTATCGAGTCCAAGTTCGGGCTGCTCCAGTGTACGGAGCGGCAGAAGACGCTGTTCGCAGCACAGCAGCTCCACGGTGCTGCTGGTGCGTGGTGGGCGAATTATGTCGCCTCACGTCCGGCTGGTCATGCCGTGGAATGGCAAGAGTTCCGGGAGGCGTTCCGCGCCTATCACATTCCTCCCGGGATCATGAAGAGAAAGTTCCAAGAATTTTTGGAACTGAAGCAGGGCGGGAGGAGTGCCCACGACTACTCCCGTGCCTTCAACCATCTGGCGCAGTATGCGTCAGACTACATCTCCACGGAGGAGAAGAAGAGGGAGCACTTCTATCGGGGGTTACATCCCGAAATGAAGACCCACCTCGTACAATGGAACCGCGGCACATTCAACGATCTAGTCAATGCCGCCATCATGCAAGAGGACGCTCAGCGGGAGTTAGCAGCTGAGCAGAGGAAGCGTAGCGCTCCACCTAGCAGCGGTGGGAGTGGCGCTCCCCAGAAGTACCGTATGGTGTATCGGACACCATCCGGGCAGCAGTGGCAACCACCGGCGCGACCGCAACGGTTCGGGGGACGTCCCTTTCAAGCACCTCCGTTCCGTCCGCCGATGCCACCACCAAGACAGCAGCAGCAGCAGACGGTACCCCGGGCGTTTCCACCGCCACAACGCGCCCCAGGTTTTCGTCCACCGATCAGCGGGGGACCGCCCCGTTTCACCTGCTTCACGTGTGGCCAAGCGGGCCACTTTGCGAAGGACTGTCCCCAGGGGCAGCAGAGCAGCGGGCAAGCCCAACTCCAGGGCGGTGCTCGAGGCCGACCTCCGGTGAAGAAGGTTAGTCAGCGGACTGGAGGCGTCCGCAACCTCGACAATGAGGACGCCCCAGAGGGAGACAACGTGCTGGCGGGTACGTTTACTCTCAACCATCAAGCCATAGTCATATTATTTGATTCGGGTGCAACCCACAGCTTTATAAGTGCATCCTATGTGGCTAAACATCAATTGCAAGTCTTCCCAACCGACTGCACTTATATGATCTGCTCACCGGGAGGGAAGATTTCAGCTAATATGATGATTCCAAAGGCACCTTTGTGCTTAGGTGGGAAACTATATCCCACCACCTTGATAATCCTTATGGGACAAAAGATTGATGCAATCTTAGGGATGTCATGGCTGCAATACCATGGCGCTGTCCTAGAGACTCGGACACGGACGGTTCACTTAAATTCTCCATTTCACCGTCCGCATTCCATGGTGTTAGACACGCCAGTCCGGGAAGTTTTAGCAATTAATAATGCTGAAGTTCTCAAGTTAGAAGACATCCCCGTAGTCCGGGAGTATCCCGATGTGTTCCCGGATGATCTTCCGGGCATGCCACCTGAGCGGGATGTCGAGTTCAAGATTGAACTTGCACCCGGGACTACGCCCATATCACGGAGACCATACAAGATGGCTCCAAATGAGCTGGCGGAACTGAAAGAACAGCTCAATGATCTGTTGAGCAAGGGTTTCATTAGGCCGAGTTCCTCGCCTTGGGGATGCTCGGCGCTATTCGTGAAGAAAAAGGATGAGACCCTGAGGCTGTGTGTGGATTACCGGCCGCTCAACGCCGTCACAATCAAGAATAAGTACCCACTGCCCCGTATTGACATCTTGTTTGATCAACTTGTGGGGGCAAGTGTATTCTCAAAGATGGACCTTCGCTCTGGATATCACCAAATCAAGATCCGGGCGGAGGATATCCCGAAGACGGCGTTCTCGACGAGATACGGCTTATACGAATATCTCGTCATGTCCTTTGGTCTCACAAATGCTCCAGCCCATTTCATGTATCTCATGAACTCGGTGTTCATGCCGGAGCTGGACAAGTTCGTGGTAGTGTTCATCGACGACATCTTGGTTTACTCCAAGACCGAAGCTGAACATGCCGAACACTTGCGGATCGTTCTTCAACGATTGCGAGACCACAAACTCTATGCTAAGTTCAGCAAATGCGAATTTTGGATCAGCCAAGTGCCATTCTTGGGACATATCATCTCAGCTGAAGGCATTGCGGTTGACCCAAGTAAAATCGAGCAAGTGTTGAAATGGAAAGCTCCCACTTCAGTCCATGAAGTCAGAAGCTTCCTCGGGTTAGCGGGATACTATCGGAGATTCATCCCAAGTTTCTCAAAGCTCGCTAAGCCGATGACAGAGTTGCTGAAGAAAGGGACAAAATATGTTTGGAACACGGCGTGTGAAGGAGCGTTCCGAACACTGGTGAAGCATCTCACAACAGCCCCGGTATTAGCTCAGCCGGATACAACAAAGCCCTTCGACGTGTATTGTGACGCGTCCGGTATTGGACTCGGCTGCGTGTTGATGCAGGAAGGACGTGTGGTCGCTTATGGCTCACGCCAACTTCGGAACCATGAGCAGCACTACCCGACTCACGATCTTGAACTTGCTGCCGTGGTGTTGGCGCTGAAAATGTGGAGGCACTATCTCCTGGGGAACTTGGTGCATCTCTACACCGACCACAAGAGCTTGAAATACATTTTCACCCAGAAGGAGCTGAACATGAGGCAGAGGAGGTGGTTAGAACTGATCAAAGATTATGAGATTGAGATCCATTACCACCCCGGCAAGGCGAATGTGGTTGCCGACGCGCTGAGTCGGAAATCGCATGTCCATCACCTCACCATTACACCGGTGGAGGAGGAAGAGCCAAGTTTATACTTGGTTCCTTATGGATCGCTGTACAACCTTGCCCTCATCCCTACTATTAGGGAGGACATCATTGCAGCTCAGAAAACGGATAAAGGCATGGCACATCTCCGGAGACGGATAGACAATGGAGAGATTAAATGTTTCCGGAAAGATGATGAGGGGACGCTGTGGTTCAATGACCGCATAGTCGTACCCCGAGATATGAAGTTGAGGAAAAAGATCCTCGATGAAGCTCACTTGTCCAAATACTCCATTCATCCGGGCAGCAACAAAATGTACCAAGATTTGAAAAAGAAATTTTGGTGGACGCGGATGAAGCGGGAGGTAGCTAAGTACGTATCCGAGTGTGATACGTGTAGACGAGTGAAAGCTGATCACATGAAGAAATCAGGGCTGTTGCAACCCCTGAAGATCCCGGCATGGAAATGGGAAGATGTGAGCATGGATTTCATTGTGGGATTACCCCTAACAGCCAACAAGCATGATTCCATATGGGTAATCGTTGATCGGTTAACCAAGACGGCTCATTTCATTCCGGTGAATACACGTTACAATGCCGGCAAATATGCGGAGCTATACATAGCGAAGATTCTATGCCTATACGGGGTACCCAAGACCATTGTCTCAGATCGAGGTGCATTATTTGTATCTCGCTTTTGGGAGCAGCTACACGCTGCATTGGGTACTAAGTTAATCAGGAGCTCCGCCTATCACCCTCAGACCGATGGTCAGACAGAAAGGGTGAATCAAGTCCTGGAAGACATGTTGAGAGCATGTGCCATCCACCATGGTAGGAACTGGGATGATCACCTACCCTTGGCGGAATTCTCGTACAACAACGGTTATCAGGCGAGTATCAAAATGGCACCTTACGAAGCTCTCTATGGTCGTAAATGCCGCACCCCATTAAATTGGTGCGAGTCCGGTGAAAGGGTCACATTCGGGGTTGATGTGGTGAACGACGCCGAGGAGCGCGTTCGGATAATTCAAGCCAAATTTGAAGGCCGCTCAATCCCGACAGAAGAGCTACGCTGATAAGAGGCGTAGGCCGTTGCACTTTGACGTTGGGGAACACGTGTACCTCCGCGTGTCTCCAATGAAGGGCGTGCACCGATTTGGTGTGAAGGGAAAGCTCGCTCCCCGTTTCATTGGACCCTACGCTATCACCGAGAAGTGTGGACCAGCAGCGTATCGATTGGAGTTACCGGCATCTCTGACTGGTATCCATGATATTTTCCATGTTTCGCAACTGCGGAAATGCTTGAAGCATACAACTGCTGTTCCTACCGAAGACATCGGCGAGCTGAAACCGGATTTAACTTATGATGAATATCCGGTGGGAATTCTTGATGAGAAAGCCAGGACCACGCGTAGCAGAACGTTGTGGTTCTACAAAATACTCTGGAGTAACCACACCGCCGAAGAAGCGACGTGGGAGAGCGAGGAGTTCCTTCGCTCAAATTACCCGGAGTTCATGGCTTCTCAACACGGGTAAGTCCCTATTACATCGCTATCTCTTCTTTTATAATCTCGGGACGAGATTCTTTTAAGGGGGGAGGGATGTAAAAGCCCAAGAAAAGGGACTTGCAAAAACTTTCATGCACCTCACAACACAACAGTTTTGTTGTGTGTAGATTGTGAAATATTGTGAAGAGCAAGTGGCCCCCATCAAAAGAATGATTAGAGGGGAAAGCCTTCACCTTCACAATGTAGGGTTTCTACACCTGAACATGAGAGGTTGAGCTCACCCCTAGGATTTGAAAAGTCTTGGGAAGGTTCAGTCCAAAGCTCATGCAAATTCAACACTTTTTGAGGCACTTTTGGGTTGTTTCAAAAAGAGGCCAATTTGAATGTAAATTCAAATTGCAGCAACTTTCATCACCCAAATTCAAAAGTTAGCTCCATATCTATACTCAGCACATTTTTCTGAGTGAACCCACCAATTTTCATCCCCATTGGAGCTCATCTTGTCAAGAGCTAAATTTGCAAGAATTCAAAACTGATTTTGAATTTCAGTTTGAATATGAAGCAAATTTAACCAAACAAAGTTTGAATTTGAGAATTCAAATTCAAACAAAGACTTGGGAGCTAAGTCTCCCATTAAATTGTGAGTAGCTGGTGGGATAATTAGCAAAAACAGAAAAGAAATATTAGGGAAAAAGAAGAAAGGGGAGGCCCACATGTCAGCTGCACACCCGGGTACACCGCGGGTTGCAGCAGCCGGGTCTCGACTTCGCGCGCAAGGAACCGGGCGAGGCGGCGAGCCACCGGGGCGTCGACGTGCCGCCCCCTGCGCCTGATGCTTCGTGCGGGTAACACCTCAGTGAAGAAAACCAAATACTCCACTCGCCTTCTCCCCGTTTTTCCCCCGAGAGCAGCCGCACCAGGCCATAAAAACGATCGCCGCCGTCCACTCTTCGCGCCCGCACGTAGAGCAGTACCTCTAGGACCTCACACAACCACTGGTGATCGTGACGGAGTGCGCGGGACGCTGCTGAACCTCACCGAGCTACCCAGCCGATCCCTCACCCTCTGTGTGTGGCGCACAGCACCAACCATCCTCAGAAATTTCAGTTTGTGCCGCCGCCGGGCCTCCTCGACGTTCCGGAGATACAGAGCCCATCACACCCCGGGTTACATAGCAAAAAGGTGCGCCTACTCTTTCTCTTCACGCTGCCGAAAGCCCCAGTCCATCCCTCCATGGGAGCCGCGGGAATTTGTGAAACACCGAGGACATGTCCATAGGTCAGGGGGGGTTGATCTTCCAAAATTCACGACCCAGGTGTGTTCTTTAGCCATTCTAGTCCTAGGATAGGCCACAGACCTCGGTGCGAGTCTCCGAGGCTGAAAAGAACTAGAATTTGTGGAGCCTCCACGGTGCTATTCAAGTTTTACTCTCTGCCGCCGGTTTTCAACCAAGGGCGCACGGTGACATGGGGTTTGGAGGAGTTTCCAAGCTCTTTGGCATACGGGACGTTCTTTGCCATGAGCCACTGATGCTCTAGGGCGAGAGAGACGGGAAAGTAAGCCAGCAGAGAGGATGGCCGATGTCGCCGGACTCGGTCCGAGGACGCCGTCCGTCGCCAGCCTTCTGTGGGCCGTTAGGGCTCACGATGACCTCGGAAACGGGTTTCCCGACCCTCAAAACCCCTAGGCGGCGAGAGCCAGGCCGGAAGATCGCTTAGGAAGGAGGGACCGAGGGGGGGAGGAAGAACACCGGCGAGAGAGGCGCGCGCGGGAAGAGGGAAGCGGGAGGTTGAAGACGAAGCGCCGACCCCACCTGTCAGCCACTCGGCGGTAGAGCTGAGATCTTCTGTGGCTGCCGATCTTTTGTGACTACACCAGGGGAAACCCAGTAACCCTGTGTGTTCTCGTTTCTCACTGGCTGCGATTTAAAGAGTGGGCCCGGGTTCTTTTCCAATAGTAAAACAATTCCAGTTTCCACTCAAACTTTAGAAATCCATAACTTCTGCTAGGAAGCTCCAAATTTAGGGATTCAAATTGGGTTGGAGTCATCTTGCCTAGCTCTGTCCAGATATACAACCCAATTTGTATGAAACCCATTAATTAATTCTGGAAAATTCTTTAAAGCTTTTCAGCAAAAGAATTTTAGAGGGAGTTTGGTTCATCCAAAAATCCCCAAATTTTGCCAGAATGTTCTTTAGGACATTAGTAAACCCCTGTAAAAGTTTCAGACCATTTGGAGTCGATTTGGTCAGAGCAATTCAAATTGGAAAGTGCTGTGTTTATTTGAATGCAGAAACATTTTCAGAGAATTTCCAAAACTTGGAAATTCAATTCTGGGCAAACCTTGACTCCAAAAATGCTAGGAAAATTCATGCAAACTCTATGAGCTAGAATAGAAATTGTAGTTCATTAAGTTGAGCATGAACAGGGGTATTACCTCAGAATTAATTCTTCCTTGCTGATTTGCCAAGAGAATTATTCTGGGCAAACCACTCCAGGAAAAGTGCTAATGTTTGGTCCAGAGAGTTTTCTTGTGACAAGGAACTCACACAAAAATTCTCAGCTCCATTGGAGCTCTAGATCACCCCTGTCCTGTTTACCCACTTAAGGGATTAAAATGGAAAAGGGGAAAACCACTTAGCATTTAACCATGTGATTAAGTCCAAGCCAAACCACCAACACCAGTTCATATTTAAATTCTTAAACAAAGTTCCAGGTGTTAGAGGCTGATTACTAGAACCAATAGTAGAAGTTTTACTCTAAAACTCACATTTGCATCTAAATTAACATATAGTATTTCATTAACGTGTAGCCGTTGAAGAAGAGACTCCGGAAGTGCTGGACTTCCTCCTTCCGGACGAAGAACTAACTCCTGACCAGCAGCAACAAGGCAAGCCCCGGTTTGCATTAACCCTTTTTAAAAGTTTTACTTTGTATACATGTGTCATATGAAGTATGTATGTGCATTAGGTATCGGATGAATGAAACCCCACTTGCATAACCAAAGTTTCCTAAAAGAGTGAGGGTAGTGTCAAGGACCTCGAGTAGACAGGCTATGCTTAATGAGTCATAGGACTTCGGTACAAGTCGAGTAGTTGGAATCTACTCGCGAGATAGGCTGGGGACACACGGGTTCGGTTGAGTGATGTGAGATCACTTTAGTAATGAAAATGAGACTAGGCAGGGGCTAGGGCGCAGCAAGAGAGAGTCTTGTGTGCGCAGCCCTGTCCGTGTCGATTGAGGACCGATCCGTGTGCGGCCCTGCTGAACAAGTATTGAACGTACCGAAGGCATATCGGATATATGGGCCCCGATAAACCGATGTAGCCTAAACCTCCGGGCGTCGAGGCATAGCACACCGATTTATAGGTGTAGGTTGAGGGCAGCAAGGTGGAAATCTGCCAACGGGCATAGAGAGATGCTCCGTGTGGAGAACCTCCTGCTCGTTTCGGTGCGACCGGTTCGACGTTTGGGCTGTTGGGTGAAAGGTTGTCCCGTACGACATCGAGTGAGCGTGCTGTGCAGCTCCACGGGTGGGCGTACGTGACGTGCTCTTTGGGTTTTCCCTGCAGGTGTATATCGAGTCGATTCGCCGTCCCTCGCGGTGACGAGTACTGCTTGTTCACTGCGTCGTAACGTAGACTAATGGATGAAATATGGTGATTCAATGATGCTGATTGATATAATTGTATTGCTACATGTGTGCCACCAAATACTGCTTACTAAATTTCAGATTTCATGAACTGTTAACTTGTTGCTAAAAGATAAACTAAGGATGAACTTGTAGGCGTGTCGTTTTGCTGAAATGTTACTATCCTATGTCCATTGTACACCTCATGTAGAGTTTCATGCTTAGGTGAGTCGGTTAAGCCTTGCTGAGCCTTCGAGCTCACGGTTGCTGCTTAAGTGTTTTTCAGGTGAAGAGCCACCCACGGACTCGGAGTACGAGTCCACCGGCGAGGGTTACCCTCCGTCGGGGACCACGGCTGAGTGGGAGCCGTACACGCCGCGCTGAGCTGAGGAGTGCAGCTAGTGTGGGTTGCCCTAGGGCTGGGCAACCGACTTTTGCTAAATAGGCGGGCGTGAGTTGTATAGTGTAGTCTTCCGCTGTGTAATAGAACAATAATTGTAACTGAAGTTTGTACTTATTTGTACAGTTTCAGCTGTTTTTCCCATGTAATATATTGTGTTCTTATGACGTGTGCTGTCGGGTGTCGCATCGCGCGGCATCACCCTCTGCGATCCTGGATGAGCGGATTCCGGTCCGCCACAGTGCTGAGGTGGGAATCTCCCAAATCAATCCACGAGGTCCGAAGTTTCCTAGGTTTAGCGGGGTATTATCAGAGGTTTATTCCAAGCTTCTCAAAAATTGCTAAATCAATGACGGAGCTGCTGAAGAAGGGCACAAAATACATGTGGAATGCAGCATGTGAAGCCGCATTCAAAACTTTGGTGAAACATCTCACAACAGCTCCAGTTCTTGCTCAGCCAGACACGACGAAGCCATTTGATGTATACTGTGATGCATCCGGCATCGGTCTCGGCTGCGTTCTAATGCAAGAAGGGCGTGTAGTCGCCTATGGGTCTCATCAACTGCGAAACCACAAGCAGCATTATCAAACTCACGATCTCGAGCTTGCTGCCGTGGTGTTGGCATTAAAGATGTGGAGGCATTACCTGCTTGGTAATCTTGTTCACCCCTACACCGGCCATAAAAGCTTGAAGTATATCTTCACGCAGAAGGAGCTGAATATGAGACAACGGAGATGGTTGGAGCTCATAAAAGATTATGAAATTGAGATCCACTATCATACGGGAAAAGCAAACGTGGTTGCCGACGCGCTTAGTCGGAAAGCCCACGTTTACAACTTGGCGACTGCTGAGTTGGAAGATTAAGAACCAAGTCTCCGTGTCATTACGTATGGCACGCTTTATAATCTCGCACTCATTCCAACAATCTGTGAAGAGATTGTTGAGGCTCAAAGAAGATACAAAGGTATGTCTCACATACGGAGAAGACTAGACAACGGAGAAGTGAAATGTTTCCGGAAGGATGAGAACGGTACAATATGGTTCAATGACCGTATAGTGGTACCGCGCAATATGAAACTCTGGAAGAAGATCTTGGATGAAGCCCACCTGTCGAAGTTTTCCATTCATTCTGGAAGTAACAAGATGTACCAAGAGTTGAAACAGAAATTTTGGTGGACGAGGATGGAGAGGGAAATTGAGAAGTACGTATCCGAGTGTGATACGTGTAGACGGGTCAAGGCTGATCATATGCGGAAAGCCGGACCGCTACAACCTTTAAGGATACCAGCATGGAAGTGGGAGGATGTGAGTATGGATTTCATCATCAGATTACTGCTCACATCCAGGAAGCATGACTCGATATGTGTGATCGTCGACCGGTTGACGAAGTCAGCTCATTTCATACCGGTGAACACTCGTTATCGAGCAAGGCAATATGCGGAGCTATACATCTCCAGAATTATATGCTCACATGGTGTTTCGAAGACCATCATTTCAGATCGAGGTGCGCTGTTTGTTGCTCGTTTTTGGGAGCAGCTGCACACCTCGTAGGGCACCAAGCGGATTAGGAGCTCCGCATATCACCGTCAAACCGATGGACAAACCGAGAGGGTGAATCAAGTGCTGGAGGATATGTTGAGAGTGTGTGCCATCCACCACGGTAGGAATTGGGATGATCACCTGCCGCTGGCAGAGTTTTCATACAACAACGGTTATCAAGCGAGTCTTAAAATGGCACCGTATGAAGCTCTCTACGGCCAGAAGTGTCGCACACCGCTGAATTGGTGTGAGTCCGGTAAAAGAGTCCTGTTTGGGATTGATCTTGTCAATGAAGCCGAAGACCGAGTTCGGTTGATACAAGAAAACTTGAAGGCTGCGCAATCCCGACAGAAGAGCTACGCTGATCAACGGCGTAGGCCTTTGCATTTTAACATCGGGGAACACGTGTATCTTCGTGTATCTCCGATGAAGGGAATTCACCGGTTCGGTGTAAAGGGGAAACTCGCTCCCCGTTTTATTGGTCCTTTTGCTATCCCGGAGAAGTGCGGTCCCGTAGCCTACCGGCTGGAATTACCGGCAAGTTAAGCAGGTGTCCATGATGTATTTCATGTGTCACAGCTGCGGAAGTGCCTCAAATTCACCGCTGCTGTTCGCACCGAGTAAATCGACGAATTGAAACCGGACCTGACCTACACCGGGCGACCGGTTCAGATTTTGGATGAAAAGACCCGGGTAACCCGGAACCGGACGATCACATTTTTCAAGGTGCTGTGGAGTGATCACACCGCGGAAGAGGCGACATGGGAAAGTGAAGATTAACTCCGCACCAACTACCCGGAACTTTTAGCTTTGTACAGTTTGTAATTACCTCTCCCGTCTCGTTCTTCTTTTGTAATCTCGGGACGAGATTCTTTTAAGGGGAGGAATGTAAAAGTCCCAAGAATGTGTATGAATAAAAACCGAGGGTTGAGTTCATATGTGTGGCAAAGACATGAAAAATGGGACTTTCTAAAACTTTTCTTCATGCAAAGTAATACATGGATGACCATCCAAAATGAGGTTCATATTTTTTTATTTGAAAGTGTTGAACCAATAAGGAGTCAAATACCTCTTTTCATGCAAGTTTAAAAATCAGATTCGAAATTCAAAGTTCACACATGTGGTGTCCAAAAACTTTGAATAAACATGCAGCCATATAGTTGGAATTTATAAGGAAAAGTTTGATCACAAACTTTTCATTTGTAGGGTGGGCTCAAAAAGGAGATAAAAAGAAGAATTTGCAAACTTCAACCAAATTCAAATTTGGCAAGCAAATTCAAACTGAATTGGAAGAATTCGAATTCTAGCCCACCTTTTTAAACTCAGAATTATGGGGATTAAGAGGATCAGCTTGAGAAGATATTTGGGAGAAGAATATGGGGTGGGACCCACATGGCAGTGAGCTGGAGATCTAAACTTACCCAAGAAGCAAAGGAACTTGTCTCTGCTCGGCTCAAAGCCACGAGGGCTGCTCGGGCGCCACCGGGAAAACTCCACCGCGCCACCTCTTGCTGTGTTCCCCCAAGCACCGACGCCCAGAGGCAGTTTCAGCGGCTTGATCACACCCCCTGGCCGAAGCAAAGCCCATTCGTTTTCCCCTCCTCGCGAGCGACACTAAACAGAGCCGTGTTCTTCTCCTCACTGCTCGGTCGATCGGGAAACCAAAGGCATGCTCGTGCCCTCTCCTCCCCGAGCTGCTAGACAGCGCCCTGAGCCCAAACGCCACTCCCCCGATGCCTAAACCACCGAGTTTTGGCCTCTGTTCCCGTGATCAACGCCGTCCGCCGCGACCTAGCTCAACGGCGGCAATCAGCCTCACGTGGACAGACCACTACGGTGGTTTTCGAGATCAGTCAAGCACGGCCACGGATGCATGCTGGTTCTGTGCTGCTCTCAGCCAAAGTTCCAGCCGTGCCGTGAAGCATCGACGACCAATTTCAAGATCTTGTCCCGACAGCTTCACAGCAAGCGTCCGGTACCACTTCTACAAATTCCCCCTCTCCAATCCTTCTTAGGGTATCAAACTTGGCACATAGGCGCTGGACTCACCGGCGATCAAAATTCCTTTAGCATCCATCGCATGAGAACGCCTCAGAGCGACGGATTTTGAGCTCTACTAGGGGTGTGCGCCGCGGACCCATTCGGTTGCACGATGAAAGCATATTTGCGGCCACTCCCGAGCTACTTTGAGGTTGTGCCGATCTTCCTAGAGCTGCGCTGGTGCTGTAGAGCTCATCGGTACAGGTGTTGGCGGGCTGGAGACGTCGGGCGACGGTGCCGAACCACAACAGTAGCCACAACACGCCGTCAAGCTAGTTCCGGCCACCGGTAGCCCAAGCACAACCCATAGCCGTGTTCCTTAGTGCCCTAAACCCCCTGACGGCGAGTTCTAGTTCGGATGTTGGCCCGGAACGGTCGGCCGGCGAGCACCGACGTGCTCCGGCAAGGGGGAACGCGCGGGCGCAGGAAGGGGGCCGAAGGAAGAAGACGACGGGTGGGCCCCGTATGTCAGCAGCTCAGAATTTAAACCATGATCGGGTGTGGCCGGGATCCCATGTACTGGTACGCAAAACCCAGTGGTCCCAGTGTGGCTTCAATTCTTGTGGCTGGAATTTAAATAAGAGGGCTGTGACGCCCTCAATTCTGTGGAAAACCACGGAACCGAGAACTAATGCATATGTGTGCCCAGGATGTTCATCACACATACACATATGTTCCACAAACTGAATTCAGATTATATATTACCACGAATAACAGAGTTTATTACAATATTTCATGAGTCTTGGACTCATGCTCACAGCGGAAGTCTTATTTCTATGCAGCGGAAGTCTTTATTCTAATGCGGAAGCAATTTAACTAATGCGGATGCAAATCTAGGCAGCAAAGGCTCCATTTCTACTCCATTCCCACAGGCACGGTTGAGAACAGATCACACGCCTAATGCTCCATTTGGTCTTCATAGTAGTCTTCAACTGCTGCTGATGATGAAATAATAATGCAAGTTTGAGTACAATAATGTACTCAGCAAGTGCGGGAAAATATGATATGTAGCTCATAACAAGGTAGGTATAAAAGGCTCATTGCCGAAAGCAAAGTTATTTACCAAAACCATGATAAAACAGCAACTCATCTTTAAGTGAATGTAATCCCAACATGTATTAAAATACCAATCATACCTCCATTATGCTCATTACCTTCCATGTAACAATCAATCAACCTCATTCTCGCTCACGAATACCTCCTCGTATTCGCTACCATCTCATCTCATAAAACCACTTCGTCTCCCACCGAGACCAACCTTTGTTGCCATGACTCAACAGTCATGCAACCATCTTATCACTCGGACTCAACAGTCCCAAAACAAAACCATAACCAAACCATCCAAAACCATAACTAATAACCATCCCAATAACCATCCCAACTAATCATGGCAGTTGGTCAGGCGCTCGTGACCTTAAGCTCAGCTATCATGATAGTTTTAAGAACTCTGTAGAGTTTGCACCTCTTTACCCACAAGTTTGTGATTTCGTCATCCGTCGGCGACTGCAGAACCTCCATTATACCAGTACACAACTGTCGGTGTATGGCCAAGAGATCACAAAATAGCCTTTACAAAGGGGCTACTAGATGTATGGACTCACTAAGGTTTCACCGGCAGGCTAGAATCTCCAATTCTCCCACCCACGGGCCCCCTCTTGTGCCATGCAGTTACCAGGGCAGTCCTCACTCGACTCCCATTCCCCGCGCCTTCCACAGTCCATAACAAACAAGTAACTTACCTAATTACTCAGCTAAGCCGCACCCATACTTGGCCTTGTGGTGGCACTATTATCCTGGCATGTGCATGCATGAACCGGTCCTTAGATCTACGGAAAGTAAAACACCATCTCATGCTACCCCATTCACAAACCCAGTCTTGCCTAGATCTCCCTCCGATCCATGTCCATTAACAACATCAGTTTCTTATTGTCATTACGAGTGCAGTTAGCTAGACACATCTATCTCGCTTCCTAATCCCATGGACTCAGCGAAGCATAAAAGTAAAAACCATACCCAACTCATAAACTTCCCAGGCGATAAGGGTGGTTTAACCAAAACTAGTAAACTCCTATAAAAGGGTTTCCCATCATGTTTCACTCAGCACACACACCTTTTCGCAAAACAAAACAGTTTTTCTCAAAACATAGGATCAATATGGTCAAGGAGCACTTGCGTTGTTCTAGCGGTTCTGGTGGCTCTTGGATCTCAAAACCTTGTTGTTTCAGCTCGTCGTAGACAGCTCCCTGAGCTTGTCCTTCTATACAGGATCACGCACATACAAGATTCATAACAATCAATACCATGCACAAACTTTAAACTAGATGCGATGATGCGTATGCATGCTATCCTATAATGCAGTTTAGTTTTATTAGGTCGGTTTGCTCATGTTCTTGCATGGTTTTATGATGAACAGAGGTGTTTGGATCAGATGTGGACGTGACGATGACCTTGTCTTTTGATCAACCCGATCAACAAGTGATCTGTTCACGAGAAAGCTTCTGTTCGAAAGGAATCAAAGAACAGATGCAAAGAAAACACAACGATATCGCAATGTGGTATTGGAGACCTATGTTACGTTCTACTCGGTCTTTGGGGTCCTTCTCTGACCAGACAGATTGTTGGGCTTTCTCCCTGCGATCTTCCTTGACTAAACTCCGTCGATGGCTTTCTCGGCGAGTTGGGGCTAGGGCTCTAAGTCGTCGGCTTAGGAGTTGGAAAAGAAGTTCATGGTTTCGGCCAAAGGTTCTGGGTTCTATTTATAATCGGGAAGAGAAGAGTCCTAATCTGATTGGACTTCGAATAAGAGTTCTATTCAAATCGTCGTTAAATCTTAACATCTTATCTTTAGTTGATTTGGTACGGTAACATTGTGGAATTCAGGTCGGTTTCTTCTCCGTACCGGTATTTCTACGCGTACCGAATCCAAAAACCATTCCAGAACTCGTTACCTCCTTGGTGATGAGCTCCGGAAGCTCCACATGTACATCGGGCCTGGTCTCTCCTTTTCCGCATAGACGAGCTCCGGTGGTGCCGCGTGTCAAGCGAGTGAGACCTCCCTTCTCCTTTGGAGGTGAGCTCCGCGTGCTCCACGTATCCTGGTGGTCGGGACCTCCTCTCTTACTCGGAGGTAGCTCCGCACACGCCACGTGTCAGTGTCGGACCTTTCCTCTCTCTGGAGGTGGCTCCGGGTGTGCCACGTATCCATTCCGGACCTCCCTCTCTTCAGAGGTGAGCTCCGTGAATGCCACGCGTCAAGTAGCGCCGGACTTCCCTTTTTCCTTAGAGATGACCTCCGAGGTAAACACGTGTCCAACAGTGATGGACCTCCCGGAGATAAGCTCCGGTGGCGACATGTGTCCGATAGAACCGGACCTCTCGAAGGTGAGCTCCGAGATCGACACGTATCCCGCACTACTGGTCCTATGATTTCCGTGGTGACTAGCTCCGAAGGTGACATGTGTCCTGAGGAAATGCCTTTGCTTCTTCCACAGAGGCTAGCTCCGGGCAACATGTGTCCCACAGGGTCGGACCTCTCCCCCTTTGCGGAGATGAGCCCGATCCTGCCACGTAGCCAGTTTAGCGGCGTACCTCTCCCCACTTCGCAGGGATGAGCTCCGAACATGCCACGTGGCTAGCGGGCTGCGGTAAGTTGTCTTCGGTGCTCTCGGTGAACTGGATTCGGCTCTTATTGGCAACTTTTTTTGATATTTTTCTCTGTTCCTACTTCCTTTAAAATGTTTTCTCTTCATGAATATATGCAGATACCAGAAATGAGGGTGTCAGAAATCTACCCCCCTTAAATTGAATCTCGCCCTCGAGATTCGTTAGTAGAGAACAGATAAGGAAATTCTGCCTTGATGTCTTCTTCACGCTCCAATGTGGCTTCAGCATCGGTGTGATGGCTCCATTGTACCTTGCACCATCGGATCACTTTGTTCCTGGTGACCATTTCCTTTACATCCAAAATTCGGACAGGGTGTTCCATATAAGTCAAGTCTTCTTGAAGTTCAAGCTCCTCCATTGGTGCTTGCTCCTCCGGTACTCTCAAGCACTTCTTGAGCTGGGATACATGAACCACGTCATGTACGTCGGAGAGATATGTTGGGAGCTCTAGTTGATAGGCTACTTCTCCTCGCTTGTCTAAAATCTTGAATGGTCCGATATAGCGAGATGCTAGCTTGCCTTTGACGTTGAAACGTCGTTGGCCACGGATAGGCGATACCTTAAGGTATACGAAGTCTCCCACTTCGAAAGTCAACTACCTTCACCTATTGTATGCATAGCCTTTCTCTCGTGACTGAGCAGCCTTTAAGTTCTCCCCTATCGTTTGGACTTGCTTTTCAGCCTCTTGTAGCACTTCGGGTCCAAACACCTGGTTCTCTCCGGTCTCATTCCAGAACAGCGGTGTTCTACACCGTCTACCATATAATGCTTCGAAAGGTGACATCTTCAAGCTAGCTTGATAGCTGTAGTTATAGGAGAATTTGGCGTACGGTAAACTCCTATCCCAACTACGCCCACGTTTCAAGGCACAATCTCTCAACATGTCCTCCAAAATTTGGTTTATCCTTTCGGATTGCCCATCGGTTTGTGGGTGATAGGCGGAGCTAAAATCCAGTCGTGTACCCATAGCTTTCTGCAGCTTCCTCAAGAATCTAGAGGTAAACTGAGAACTTCGATCAGACACTATCTTTTTCGGGACTCCATGACGGCACACGATCTTCTCCATATACAACTCGGCTAATTGTGCAACGTTGTAATTGGCCCTTACAGGGAGAAAATGGGCGGTTTTCGTCAACCGGTCCACGATAATCCAGATGGAGTCATAACCCGACTGAGTACGTGGCAATCCGACGATGAAGTCCATGCTGATGTCTTCCCATTTCCACTCGGGTACCTTCAAAGGTTGCAACAATCCAGCGGGTCTTTGATGTTCGGCCTTCACCCGTTGGCATGTGTCGCATAGGGAAACATATTCGTCTATGTCCCTTTTCATACCATCCCACCAATAACAAGTTTTCAAGTCCTTGTACATTTTGGTACTTCCGGGATGTATGGAATAGGGTGAATCATGTGCCTCCTTCAATATCATGTCGCGGAGGTGCTTCACGTTAGGCACATAAATCCTTTTTCCTAGCCAAAGCGTACCCTTCTCATCTTCTTTGAAATCCTTCTTTATTCCTTGTCGGATCCTCTCCTTGATCTCCTTGATCTCCTCATCCGTTGCTTGGCCATCTCTTATCTCTTGCTCCAATGAAGAGTGGATCTCCATCGTTTCCATGTTGTTCAAGAATCCGAGGTGTAACCGTTCAAACTCCTTACGTAGTTCGGGTGGTAGCTCCCGAACCGTGAGTTGGTGACATGCTCCCTTCCGGCTCAATGCATCAGCTACTACATTGGCCTTCCCCGGGTGGTAGTTGATTCCAACATTATAATCCTTGATGAGTTCCAACTATCGACGTTGCTTCAAATTCAAGTCCGTTTGTGTAAACATGTGCTTGAGGCTTTTATGATCCGTATAGATCTCACATCGATGACCAAGGATATAATGTCTCCAAATCTTCAATGCATGCACTACTGCTGCTAGCTCCAAGTCATGTGTAGGATAGTTGAGCTCATGCTTCTTTAATTGTCATGAGGCATAGGCTACCACTTGTCCTTCTTGCATGAGCACACATCCGAGCCCCTGTCTGGATGCGTCACAATATAAGTCAAAGCTCTTGATTACGTCCGACAATACTAAAACCGGCGCTGTGGTTAGCCTTTTCTTGAGCTCCTCAAAACTTTCTTGGCATGCTGGTGTCCATCGAAAGGCTTTTCCCTTCGTTAGCAACTCCGTCATAGGCTTTGCTATCTTAGAGAAGTCCTTAATGAAGCGTCGGTAGTATCCATCCATCCCAAGAAAACTCCGAATATCCCTCATGTTTTGCGGTTGGTCCCACTTCAAAACATCTCTCACTTTTCAGGGATCAACTGATACCCCTTCTTTGGAGATAATGTGGCCTAGGAACAATATTTCCTTTAGCCAAAATTGACACTTGTTAAGCTTGGCATACAATCGATGCTCACGCATTTTCTGCAAGGTCAATTTCAAATGTTCTTCATGCTCCTCCTCACTTTTTGAATACACCATAATGTCATCGATGAAAACCACGACAAACTTATCCAAGTACTCCATGAAAACCTTGTTCATGAGGTACATGAAGTATGCGGGTGCATTTGTTAACCCAAAAGACATGACGGTATATTCATACGAACCATACCGTGTTCGAAAGGCAGTCTTGGGTATATCAGAGGGCTTAATCTTCAGCTGGAAATATCCCGACCGAAGATCAATCTTGGAGAACATTCGGGCTCCTTTCATTTGTTCGAACAGGTCCTCTATACGGGGCAGAGGGTATTTGTTCTTGATTGTCACCTCGTTGAGAGACCTATAGTCTACGCACATCCTTTGGGTTCCATCCTTCTTGTCTAAGAAGAGCACAGGAGCTCCCCACGGTGACGAGCTTGAACGTATAAAACCCTTCTCCAATTGCTCTTGAATTTGCTTCTTGAGTTCTACTAGCTCATTGACAGGCATCCTGTAGGTTCTCTTGGCTATGGGTGCGATTCCGGGTACAAAATCTATGGCAAACTCAATGTCCCGGTCAGGGGGCATACCTGGAAGCTCCTCTGGAAATACGTCCGAGAATTCTTGAACCACTGGAATTCTGTCAAATGTTGCTCCTTCAACATGGTTCAAGATTGCCTTTTCGGTTGTTTGTTGGGCTGACTCAAACTCGACACGAATACCGTGCTCATTTGTCAACTGCACGCTTCTTTCAGCACATTGGATTACCCCGTTGTGCTTGCTTAGCCAATCCATCCCGAGTATTATGTCAATCCCTTGGGAATCCAAGACAATAAGGTTGGCAAGGAAGTCTACTCATCTTATTTTAAGGTTTACTTTCGGACATACTATATTAGTCCTCATCTCTCCACCAGGAGAATTAACTAACATAGCACATTTTAGGTGTGATATGGGTAGATTATGCTTGGCAACAAACTCAGATGATATAAAGGAATGTGAGGCTCCAGAATCAAATAAGATGGTGGCTGGGTTGGAGTTGGCAAGGAACATACCAATTACGACGTCCTCAGCCTGTTGTGCTTCCTCAGCAGAGACATGGTTCACGTTGCCGCGAGCATAGTTCTGCTGTCCCCGGTTTCCTTGATTGTCCCCTGCGTTCGGTCGCGGGTTCTGTTTGGGCACGTTGCCTTGCTGTCCAGGGCCTCTCCTTGGGCACTGGTTCGTGAAGTGTCCTATTTCCCCGCATGCAAAGCATGCCCTGTTGCCTACGGCAGAAGGTACGTTGGGGCAGGGGTTTTGAACAGGAGCGCCAATGTTAGGTCGAGGCACAGGAGGCATGGGCACACGAGGTGCTGGTGCAACGGGTCGTTGCTGCGGTGGCTGACTAGGACGGTATGCAGGAGTGGTCAGTCCATACTGCGGTCCAGCTGGGGGCATGTCCCGAGATCGTACGTTGCTCCCTTGGGGCTGGTATGGCATCTTCCTCTTGCACTATCGCTCGATCTCTCGGATCTTGTTTTCAACCACTATAGCCTTGTCAACCAACTTCTAAAAGCTTGCGTAGTCATTGTTGAGGAGCTGAACCTGGATCTCATTGTTCAACCCTCTCATGAACAGGTATTGCTTCTTCTGGTCTGATTTGACATCTTCGGGGGCATACCGGGACAGTTGTGTGAACTTATTGAGGTACTCATTCACACTTCTCTGTCCTTGGCGGAGACCTTCGAACTCCTGTCTCTTGAGCATCATTACACCAGCAGGGATGTAATGATAGCGGAAACTTTCCTTGAACTCAGTCCATGTGATCGCCTCCGGGTTGACATGAGCGTTGCTTAGGGCATCCCACCAGCTAGCGGCGGCTCACGTAAGTTGGTGCGACGCAAAGAGAACCTTCTCTCGCTCATTTCATTGCACTATGGCAAGCTTCTTCTCCATGGATTTCAACCATTCGTCGGCCTCCATGGGGTCGTTAGCTTGAGCAAAGGTGCGTGGTCGAGTCCTCATGAACTCTCCCAGCCTGTTATGAGCCGGTGGTGGTGGTGGCGGTGGTGCCAGAACGGGGTTGTTGTTGTTGGCCTGCAACTGACCCAAAGTTTGGATCATGGTTTGCATAAGTTGATTCTGCATGGCCATCAACCGTTTCAGGTGGTTCTCGCCAGCTCCGGGGTTAACAGGAACTTCCTCGTGACCATCCTCTTGGTTGTCACGGACGTTCCTTCGGCCGGGTTTCCTCTAACCATCTGTGGGAGAGAACGAAATAGAATGGAAGGTTAGAAGGTTAGGTAGTTTTCTTCAAATATATGCATCAAGGTGGGTAGGACTATATATATTAGCCCATATGAGGATGTGAACAAGTGCCGAAACATCTCACACCTCCTTACGTGTGGATATGGACAACGTTTTGAGACGTCCCACAACTCACACTAAGCATACAAAAAATCATCACAAGGGCTCACACAACTCCTATTTAAGGATGGTTTCCTATGTCAAGGTAGTTTCAAGGCCAATCTAAGCATCCTAGGGTGCTTCCTTTGGTCAGCGTGGCTTAGCTACCAATCTGTGTATGATACCAATCTGTCATTGTATCTAGGTGTATAATCTACCCCTATCTATGGCTTTTGATACCAATCTGTGTTTCCTATTTAGGCGTGTAACCCACTGTCAACCGTGGCTCTGATACCAATCTGTGACGCCCTCCATTCTGTGGAAAACAACGGAACCGAGAACTAATGCATATGTGTGCCCAGGATGTTCATCACACATACACATATGTTCCACAAACTGAATTCATATTATATATTACCACGAATAACAGAGTTTATTACAATATTTCATGAGTCTTGGACTCATGCTCACAGAGGAAGTCTTATTTCTATGCAGCGGAAGTCTTTATTCTAATGTGGAAGCAATTTAACTAATGCCGAAGCAATTCTAGGCAGCAATGGCTCCATTTCTACTCCATTCCCACAGGCAAGGTTGAGAACAGATCACACGCCTAATGCTCCATTTGGTCTTCATAGTAGTCTTCTCTTGCTGCTGATGATGAAATAATAATGCAAGTTTGAGTACAATGATGTACTCAGCAAGTGCGGGAAAATATGATATGTAGCTCATAACAATGTAGGTATAAAAGGCTCATTGTAGAAAGCAAAGTTATTTACCAAAACCACGATAAAACAGCAACTCATCTTTAAGTGAATGTAATCCCAACATGTATTAAAATACCAATCATACCTACGTTACGCTCATTACCTTCCATGTCACAATCAATCAACCTCATTCTCGCTCACGAATACCTCCTCGTATTCACTACCATCTCATCTCATAAAACCACTTCGTCTCCCACCGAGACCAACCTTTGTTGCTATGACTCAACAGTCATGCAACCATCTTATCACCCGGACTCAACAGTCCCAAAACCAAACCATAACCAAACCATCGAAAACCATAACCAATAACCATCCCAATAACCATCCCATCTAATCATGGCAGTTGACCAGGCACTCGTGACCGTAAGCTCGGCTATCATGATAGTTTTAAGAACTCTGCAGAGTTTGCACCTCTTTACCCACAAGTTTGTGATTTCGTCACCCGTCGGCGACTGCAGAACCTCCATTATACCAGTACACAACCGTCGGTGTATGGCCAAGAGATCACAAAATAGCCTTTACAAAGGGCCTACTAGATGTATGAACTCACTAAGGTTTCACCGGCAGGCTAGAATCTCCAATTTTCCCACCTACAAGCCTCCTCTTGTGCCATGCAGTTCCCAGGGCAGTCCTCACTCGACTCCCATTCCCCGCGCCTTCCACAATCCATAACAAACTAGTAACTTACCTAATTACTCAGCTAAGCCACACCCATACTTGGCCTTGTGGTGGCACTGATATCCTGGCATGTGCATGCATGAACTGGTCCTTAGATTTACGGCAAGTAAACCACCATCTCATGCTACCTCATTCACAAACCAAGTCTTGCCTAGATCTCCATCCGATCCATGTCCATTAACAACATCAGTTTCTTATTGTCATTACGAGTGTAGTTAGCTAGACACATCTATCTCGCTTCCCAATCCCATGGACTCAGCGAAGCATAAAAGTAAAAACCATACCTGACTCATAAACTTCCCGGCGACAAGGGTGGTTTAACCAAAATTAGTAAACTCCTATAAAAGGGTTTCCCATCATGTTTGACTCAGCACACACACCTTTTCGCAAAACAAAACAGTTTTTCCCAAAATATAGTATCAATATGGTCAAGGAGCACTTGCCTTGTTCTTGCGGTTCTGGTGGCTCTTGGATCTCGAAACCTTGTTGTTGCAGCTCGTCGTAGACAGCTCGCTGAGCTTGTCCTTCTCTACAGGATCACTCACATACAAGATTCATAACCATCAATACCATGCACAAACTTTAAACTAGATGCGATGATGCGTATGCATGCTATCCTATAATGCAGTTTAGTTTTATTAGGTCGGTTTACTCGTGGTCCTGCATGGTTTTATGATGAACAGAGGTGTTCGGATCAGATGTGGACGTGATGATGACCTTGTCTTTAGATCAACCCGATCAACAAGTGATCTGTCCATGAGAAAGCTTTTGTTCGAAAGGAAACGAAGAACAAATGCAAATAAAACACAACGATATTGCAAGGTGGTATTGGAGACCTACTTTACGTTCTTCTCGGTCTTCGGGGTCCTTCTCTGATCAGACAGATCGTTGGGCTTTCTCCCGGTGATCTTCCTTGACTAAACTCCGTCGATGGCTTTCTCGGCGAGTTGGGGCTAGGGCTCTAAGTCGTCGCCTTAGGAGTTGGGAAAGAAGTTCATGGTTTCGTCCAAAGGTTCTGGGTTCTATTTGTAATCGGGAAGAGAAGAGTCCTAATCTGATTAGACTTCGAATAAGAGTTCTATTGAAATCGTTGTTAAATCTAAACATCTTATCTTTAGTTGATTTGGTACGGTAACATTGTGGAATTCGGGTCGGTTTCTTCTCCGTACCGGTATTTCTACGCGTACCGAATCAAAAACCATTCCAGAACTCGTTACGTCCTCAGTGATGAGCTCCGGAAGCTCCACGTGTCCATCGGGTCTGGTCTCTCCTTTTCCTCAGAGACGAGCTCCGGTGGTGCCGCGTGTCAAGCGAGTGAGACCTCCTCTCTCCTTTGGAGGTGATCTCCGCGTGCTCCACGTATCCTGGCGGTCGGGACCTCCTCTCTTACTCGGAGGTGGCTCCGCACACGCCACATGTCAGTGTCGGACCTTTCCTCTCTCCGGAAGTGGCTCCTGGTGCGCCACGTATCCATTCCGGACCTCCCTCTCTTCGGAGGTGAGCTCCGTGAATGCCACGCGTCAAGTAGCGCCGGACTTCCTTTTTTCCTCAGAGACGAGCTCCGAGGTAAACACGTGTCCAACAGTGACGGACCTCCCGGAGATAAGCTCCGGTGGCGACATGTGTCCGATAGAACCAGACCTCTCGGAGGTGAGCTCCGAGATCGACACGTATCCCGCGCGACTGGTCCTCTGATTTCCGTGGTGACCAGCTCCAAAGGTGACATGTGTCCTGTGGAAATGCCTTTTCTTCTTCCACAGAGGCTAGCTCCGGGCAACATGTGTCCCACAGGGTCGGACCTCTCCCCCTTTGCGGAGATGAGCCCCGATCCTGCCACGTAGCCAGTTTAGCGGCGGACCTCTCCCCACTTCGCAGGGATGAGCTCCGAACACGCCACGTGGCCAGCGGGCCGCGGTAAATTGTCTTCGGTGCTCTCGGTGAACTGGATTCGGCTCTTATTGGCTACTTTTTTTATATTTTTCTCTGTTCCTAGTTCCTTTAAAATGTTTTCTCTTCATGAATATATGCAGAGACCAGAAATATGGGTGTCACACGGGCCCAGTGGGATTTTCTGTAGGAAAACAATTCCAGTGAGGGCTCAAACTTTGGAAATTCATAGCTTCTGGTAGAAACCTCCAATTTGAGTGATTCCAATTGGGTTGGATTCATCTCTCCGAGTTCTATCCAAATATGAACTCATATTTATATGAATGTCGATATTATATTCTGGAGAATTCTTTGGAGGTTTTCTAAAAAAGAATTATTGAGGGAGTTTGTTTTATCCAAAAATCCCCAATTTTTGCCAGAATATTCTTTAGCATATTGTTGACCTTCTAGAAAGATTTCAGCTCATTTGAAGATTATTTGAGTAGGAATTTTCCAAAAACAAACTGATGTGGTCATAAGAGTCCATAAACATTTTCAGAAAATGTTTCTCACTTCAAAAATCTATTCTGGGAAATCCCTAGCTCCAAAAATTATAGGAAACTTTAGACAAGCTCTATGAGACATACTTGAAATTGTAGTTCACTTAATTGGGCATGAAAATGCACATTACTCCAGAATTAATTCTTTTGAGTAGAATTTCTTAAAGAATTATTCTGGGAGAACTACTCAAGTAAAACGGCTGAATTTTTTACCACATTACTTTCATGTGACCACGAACTCACCTGTAAATTATCAGCTCAAGTTGAGCCCTTGAACTCCCTGTTCTTATTCTCCATACTTATGTATATTTGGGAATACATGAAGGACTTTGTGAGAATTATGGAGAACACAATTTGACCCCACCTTAGCTGCCATTTTGCAAGCTAAATCCTTAGGTAGTATAGAAGCCGCTGTAAAACTTTTGAGGCCATTGGAGTTCTTGTTCTTCAGTTGCACTAAAATCTTTTCAGCTCATCTATTGTGTTCAATAGGGAAAATAGTTTGTGTAAAGCTAAGATAGTAAGATCAAGTAGTCATTTCTGTTTCTTTGCACCACAGAGGCAACCCAAGCCATTCTTGGCTTTTCCACACAACCTCTGTTCCTAAGAACTTCATTCTATAACTTCTTTCCATTACACTCTATAAAACATATGCATATGCATTTCAATAGGAACCACAATGAAGGGGATTCAAAGGAGTGATTCATTGAAGTGGATCAAGCTCCAGAGAATCAAGGGGTGGATCAGCAAGGATACTAACTGCTTATATACGACTACCCTGCAAAACAGGAAAGCTCTGGTTCGCATTTAACACCTATTAAGTTTATATTTTGTATTCACCTTCGGTTAAGATTTGAACTGTGCATTAGGTCTAGTGTTTGATACTCCACTTGCATAGCCAAATGACCCATAGAGTTTTTGGTAGGTGTCTTTCACCGTGTAGAACTGCCATGCTTAAGTAAGGTTCCGTAGAAGTCGAGTGGTGAGATGCTACTCGCAGGTTCAAGAACAATAGGGGCATACGGGATTGGTTCAAAAACGAATTAGCAAGTTAAAGTTGAGAACAGAAGGTTGTAGGTGCAGCAGGACATAGGGGCCTGGGTGCTATAGACCTGTCCGTGTCGGTCAAGGACCGATCCGTATGCCGCCCTGTTGAACAAGTTTGAGTTGTGTACCGGACTCATGCTGGCTATATGGGACCCAGTAAACCGATGTACCTCGGGAAGCTGTCGTTGGGACTTTTCGGGTCGCCTCAGGTAGACGGCCAGTGTGCAGTATGTGGGGAACATTTTCATGACATCTCACGTCGGCAGGTGCACCATGAGAGTGGCTACTGTACGGGGCAACTTGATCGATTCAGCGGGGGTGAAAGGGGGGAAAGGCTGCCACGTACGACGTCAGTGATGGTTGTTGTAGGCAACATCGAGTACGGGCGTACGTGTCGTGTAGTCCTGATGTTATTGATTCAAATCACCGTCGCTCGCGGAATGGACCGAGCATACTTGTTGTCACAGTTGTGACGTAGTAAAAACTTGCATGAGAAAGGAACTAATTACATTGGTTGGAAGTTTCATACTAGCTTTGTATTGGATCGTGATTAATAGGCTAGTGCTAACTCGATTCTTTTATGCCATGAGCAATTTATATCGGGGGAAAGCGTTTCTTGTTTAATTGTGGACTCCCGATGTGGCGTGCCCAAGGTTACTTAAAATGCTGCAATTAATACCTGAAAGTAAGGATTCAATTTTAGGCGAGTTTAATTATTCTTATGCGATCCTATTTTAGGTTCATAACCGCACATAGAGTTTTATGTTTAGGGTGATGGTTAAGTCTTGTTGAGCGTTATGCTCACGGATACTATACGAGTTGTTTTGCAGGTATTGGACTTCGTGCTTAAGAGAAGGGATGCCGATGAGACTCAGGAACCTCCGAGTGGTTACTCAAAGAGCATCCTCGCCGCTGCAGACTGTCTTCGTGTCGCTAGTAAGAAACAGTCCGCGGGCTGGACTGTTTCTTTGTTGCTAAGTTAGAGATGAGTCGTGAGAGTTATAGTCTTCCGCTGTAGCTTACTTTGAGATAAGTATTTGTAAAATACTTTTGTATGCTTCCGCAAACAATTTATGTAATATGATGTGTTTCTTCGACCCGTGTGCTGTTGGGTGCCGCATATCACGGCACCACCCGACGAGGTCCTGTCCCTCACGGCGTGGTATCAGAGCTGTGACAAGTGGTGTCAGAGCCCTGTCATAGTTGATACTAGGGCGGCTGTGTCAGTACACACTCGCGGGCATAGACTACGCATCAAGTTCACGTTCAGCCCGTGAACGTGTCCTTGCTAGCACCCACACACACTAACACGGCGGCGTGCACGACTCCCACTCGACGGGGTTCCCCTCCTCCTCGGGAGTCCCTTCCTCATAGAACCCTGCAAAAGCTTCAAACACAAGCAGTGAGCACGAAGGCTCAGCAAGACTGACCTGTCTCTCCTAAACATGAAACTTCTACATGAGGGGTGATAGGTACATGAGGTAAAATAAGTTGCAAAGACTCGTCTAATTAGTGGAACCTTACTTTCAAGTTTTAGCAGCAGGTTGTGGAGAACCTTACGCTAAGGCACATGAGAGAGCCGCAATCAAACAAGAATCGCATTTCTCTCATGTACTTTGCCTAAAGTTGAAAAGAACTTTAATTACCTCTTAACTACAGCAAATCATTAACAATCAAAGTCCATCTTTCAATCAGCAACATTTTAACATGTAACTAGCCTGTTCTTTCTACATCACGGTACAGTGAACAAGTGGTACTCATTGACTGCGAGGGACGGCGATTATAATCGATTTACACCTGCAGGGTTAACCAAATAACCCGTCACGTACGCCTGTACTCGATGTTGCCTACAGCAACCATCATGGACGCCGTACGCAACCACCTTTTGCCCATTAGCCAAATATTGAACCGGTCCTATCGTCCCGAGCAAGAGGTCTCTGCATGCGCATCTCAGTGCCGCCAGCCGATTTACACCTCGAGCTCTCAACCTACCCTCTGAATGACAGGCAATGCCTCAATACCCAGCTACCCGAGTTACATCGGTTTCCCGGTTCCCATATAGCCGGTGGGTCTTCGGTACTGTTCTAGCTTGTTCAACAGGCCCGCACACGGCTCGATCCTCAATCGACACAAGCGGAGATATAGCACCCAGGCCCCAAAGTCCTGCTGCCCTTACTCCCCGCTCGGTCTCATTTTTCTTGCCATGTGTATCATTTGGTATCTCTACCCGAGTCGAGTGCTTCTAGCTTATCCTCGCGAGTAGTTCCAACTACTCGACTTGTACCAAATCCTACACTATCTTAGCATTGCAGTGGCTAATGGGGTTTTCAATCCTAATCCCAACCCATAGCTTTCTTGGCTATGCATTTGGGTTTCGATCAAGACTCTAATGCAAGAAGTCATTGGTGCTCAAAGAAAGTTCTCAAAACAGAAAAAAAGTTGTAAAAAGGTTAATGCAAACCAGAGCTTGCCTTGCTGCTCTTGGTCGTAGGCTAGCTGGTCTTCCGGAGTAATGAAGTCTAAGACTTCAGGTTCCTCCTCGACCTTAGCGACTACATGAGATACAAGTACATGTATTAATTTAAATGCATTTGAATTGACTTAAACTTGTGAAGTTTGTAGGTCTCACTAGACAGACCCAATGACTCTGAAATTTTTACTGTGGTTTGGTTACAACCTAAACAGAGACTTGGCCAAGTCTTAGTTGCAGCAAAGCTCATTTGAGCTCTCCACAAATAATTATGTACTTGACCTTACTTGGAGCTCGTATGGTGTTCTAGGGATTTTCATGGAGCAAGCTATGACTTTCTGAAAACTAGATTTTCAGAGGGTTCTAATGGAGTTGGTATTACATAATTTGAAGGTTCCTAGCTAAACATATGAGCTAAACAATTTCAGAGAAATTCTGAAAATGTTTCTGGACATTTTCTATTTTCTCTGAACAGTTTCATTAATCACACCATTAGGTGGATCAACTGAGCTCAAATGAATCTGAAATTTTTATGGTAGTTCAGAGATATTTTGGTGAACATACCAGCAAAATTTCAGAATTTTCCTCCAAAGGATTCTCCAGTTAAAATTCTAAACAGTTTAAATTTTGAAGAATTAATTCTGGAGAAATAAGGATTTTCCTGAAGTGAAACTTGATTTGCTGGAAATTACTCAGAGAGATGAATCCAACAAAATTTGGTTCACTCAATTTGGAGTTTCCGAGCCAAAGTTATGAGGATTTGATGTTTGAATGAAATCTGAAAATCAAGGAAATGTTAAAAATCTGCCGGTGGGTCCACGGTACACGTGTCGGGCTCTGAAGCGATGGCACACCGGGATTCACGGGGTTTTTTAGCGCACACCGGATCCAAGCCGCAGACTGATCCTGGATTTAAAATCTGAGCCGCTGACACGTGGGCCACCCGGCTTCGTCTTCCTCCCGACTCCCGCGTTCGGCCGCCGCGATGCCTTGCCGGAGAGCTCGCCCTCTGTAGTGCTCCAAACTTCATGATGCTGGCCGCCCCTGCCTAAGTCCACTCGGGGAACACGGTTCTGGGCTCAGTTCGTCATAAAAATGGCCGGCACACGGTCGGCGACGAGCGGCAGCTTCGGAAGAACTTCGGCCGTGTTGGCCGACCTCCCTAGCACCCCAACCGACCGAGCAAACGTCCGGAAAGCATCAGTGGTCCCTCAGGAACCTCGGTATGGGCTTGAAGCAGCTCAGGGGAGGTCCAAAGTAGGCTCCCACTGTGCGCCCGATGCTTCCCGCAGGATCCGCTGTCGGCAAGCTTCAAAATACGCCGGGTACAGGGGTTCTCAGGCTAAGGGTTGTGAAGGCAACTTGTGCGCTACCAAGTCTAGTCTGTGTAGGAACGGATTGAGACTCTCTACACCTTCCTAAAGCGTGAATTTGACAGAACCGCACCCGAAGGTCGGTCTGTACCGAGAAAGGGGAAAACTGGAAATTCACCGCCGGCGTTCAAGCCCTCGGGCTGTGTCTCGGGGGTGAGCAGCACCTGTCCCTAACGCGTCCAGGGACACCTTAGTTCCAGCATGACAACCTCCCGGTTGGGCTGTACACGGGAGCCCAAAGTGAGGCGGATGTAGGTCACTGAACGGAACTCTCGGTATAGCCAAGATCACCCGAGTTCAGCCGATTTCTAGCGACGGGGAAGGAGAAGGGAAGTCCCTAGTACCTTGTCGTAGCTTTGGAGGGAGCGGGGAGGCTGTGATCGTGACTCCCCGATCGGTTCTGAGCAGCGGAGGGCAGAGCGTCAGTGCCATGTTCTTGTGAGAGGAAAAACAGCGAGGGGGCTTTGGCCGAGGCGTGGAGCGCCTTAAGAAGGGTTCAGAACCGACATGCGCCCGCGCATGGCCAAGCTGCTGGTGGCGCGGCGGCCTCCCCTCGGTGTCGCCCTTGGAGGGACCTCGGGGACCCGAGTACTGAAGTCTCAGTCGGTTGACTCTCTTCAGTGGCTGACATGTGGGTCCCACTCCATTTTTAACCTCTGAACTTAACTCTATATTACTGTTGTAAACAGTAAGCCCTACAATGCCCATGGTGATTTGAATTATTCACCCCTGAGCCATTTGAATTGGTTAGAATTCAAATTAGGTTTAGTTTTACTAAGTTTCAGCACATATTCAGTTTGAAATTCAAATAAAGTTTGAATCTTCTACACTTAGCTCATGTCAAGATCAACTCCAAATGGAGTGAAAATTGGTATGTGAGCTCACAAAATGGTGCTGAGTAAGAATATGCCTCCCACTTTTGAATTCATGTGATAAAAACAGTTTGAATTTGAATTTGAGTTCAAACTACCCTCTTTCTAGCTATACCCAAAAGGACCTAAAAAATGTTTTGAATTTGGGTGAAACTTGGCATGGATATTCCTAGCAAGGTGTAGGAGTTTTCCAAATGTCCAGCCCCTATATGATGTATGTGGGAAATGCCACTTTGCATTTTTTGAGTTTGTTCTCTAATGATCATGTAGATAATGGTTACTTTCTCTTCAAATGTGTTCATCAACTTTCTTCAAATGAGGTGTGTGTGTGTGGTGATGAACACTTTGAATGTGTCAAAAACTAAGGCCTTTACAATTGGACTCAATTGTCCGCAGCCAGTTGTTGGCCTTCAGGGGTTCTGCTGCTTCTGTGAACACCGGAGGGTGCGTACTCATGAAATCCGAGTACGTCACAACATGGGGCTCACGAGGCCCCCTCTCTTGACGCCCCCCCCCCCCCCCCCGCCTGGAACGTATTCTGTACGATCGTGCGGAGCAGGTCGGTCTGCTCCTCACAAGCAACCACCAGTGCCGCAATCACATCCGCTAGTGCAAGCGGAGGCGGCGGTGGTGGTTGTTGCTGCGGGGTGCTGTTGTAGGCAGGTGGCTGGGAGTCATCACCCCCTTGCTGGCTAGAGCCACCAATCTCATGCGTGGTCCGAGTGCGAACCATCTGCAACCATACGATAATAAACATCAGTCCCGCAACATATTTCATGCAGTCCAATAAAATAGGCGTAAAACATAATGACAATAAAACATGTGATACATCTCGTATACAGATAATGTAATAACTTTGCACAAGCTACACCATTACCAGACCAAATACACAAAAGTTAAATCCAATTTGATGGACTTCCTCTTTGAAAGTTCATCTCAACTAGGTTTGGTCACTACGAGACATTAAAATCACTTTGTCATCACGTATACTACCCTTTTATCTTCAATACGACACAAACATGGTCTCTAGCAAAAGAAGCTTGAGCAGGACATAAACTCAAATCTTTCACTAGTTGAAGATAACCGCTAATGAGTATGTTCTACCCCATTGGAAGTACTTAAACCCCCTAGGGTACAACAATCTCTCAATTGAATTCAACTGTCATCCCCCTGCCCGAATGACCAGTTCCTACATATTCCAGATTTGGATCTAGTTCTGGGCATTTTCATGACTCCAGATGAATACGAAATTCAAAGTTAACTTCAGTATCTTTCCGATGAGTATTTATTTGCCCTCAGATCAGCTTTGGTTAAAAAGTTATGGTAATTCAAAGTCAACAGAATTTCTGGAAGAATTTTAACAGCACCTCCTTTGGAAGTTGCTGTTTTCAACTCTGGTTTCCACTGAGTTCTGTGCTGAAATTTCAGAAACTTTGAATTACAAAGATGTAACACATCTCCTACCCTTTGCAAGAATATATCATATGATAATTTTAGATTTTCCTACAGAAAGTTACGCTTGCAAAACCGAACAGCCAAGAGAGTGGTTTAAATCTGTCCTGGTTCTGGACAGTTTACTTTCTTCTAAAGCTAGTTGCTGTTTTACCATGTTTTGTGAAATAAACTTTGCTTTATGCAATGAGCCTTTTTATACCTACCTTGCGGTAAGCTACGTATCGTATTTTCCCGCACTTGCTGAGTACATCATGTACTCAAACTTGCATTACTACTTCATAATCAGCAACAGGAGAGGAGTACTATGAAGACTACGTGGAGAATTAGGCGTATGATCTATCCTCAACCTTGCCTGTGGAGTAGAGATGGGGCCGCTGCTGCTGCTTAGTTTGCTTCCGCTATAGTTTAGAAGACTTCTGCTGCTAGAATAAGACTTTCGCTGCTAAGATATGTCTTCCGCTGCTAGAATGAGTCTAAGACTCATGAAACATTGTAATAAAACCTATTTACTCGTGGTATTATTCTGAAATTCAGTTTCTGGATTATATGTGTATGTGTGATGAACATCCTGGGCACACATACGCATCAGTCTTAGTTCCAAGAGGTTCTCTCTCAGAACAGGGGCGTCACAGATTGGTATCAGAGCCACGGTTGATCGTAGGTCACACGCCTAGATAGTCACAGATTGGTATAGATACCACGGTTGACTGTAGGTCACAGGTCTAGAAAAGATCACAGATTGGTACAACTCACAGATTGGTATCAAGCTACCACGGTTGACTGTAGGTCACAAACCTAGCATGATCACTGATTGGTAGCTGAACCACGGTTGACCGTAGGACGCAAGCCTAGTCGCAGATTAGTATTAGGAGCCATGCTGAACATAGGATGCAAGCCTAGGTAGAATGCATAGATTGGCATTAGAACCCCATTGACCATAGGATAAAGTCACAGATTGGTAGTCACAGATTGGTCACAGATTGGTATCACCCCAAACCACATAGGACCCCCATTGAGTAAGCCTTGAATAGGAGTTGTGTGCTGAAATTTTGTGATGATTGTTGTGCTTGAGTTCTTATTGTGAGTTGTGGGACGTTTCAGCGTTGTCCATATCCACATATAGTAGAGAGATGTGAGATGCTTCAGCACTTGATCACATTCTCATATAGGATGACATATAGTCCATCCACCTTGATGCATATAGTTGGGAGGGATCACTCTAAACTCCTAACCTCTATTCTATCCAACTCTCTCTCTCACAAATGGTGAGAGGAAATGCCGGCCGTCAAGGGAGGAACGTCCCTGGCAACCAAGAGGATGACCACGTAGATGTTCCTGAGAATGACAACCCCGGAGCTTGTGCAAACAACCTGGAACGGTTGATGGACATGCAGAACCAGCTTATGCAAACTATGATCCAAACTTTGGTTCAGCTGCAAGCAAACAACAATAACCCCGTTCCTGCACCACCGCCACCACTGCCGTCTCATAACCGATTGGGAGAGTTCATGAGAACTCGACTACCCACTTTTGCACAAGCTAATGATCCCATGGAGGCCGATGACTGGTTGAAGTCAATGGAGAAGAAGCTTGTCATAGTTCAGTGCAATGACCGGGAGAAGGTTCTCTTTGCATCGCACCAACTTATGGGAGCTGCCGCTGATTGGTGGGATGCTCTATGCAACGCTCATGTCGACCATGAGACTATTATTTGGACTGAGTTCAAGGAGAGTTTCCGCTCTCATTACATCCCTGCTGGAGTAATGATGCTCAAAAGGCAAGAGTTTGAGGGTCTCCGCCAAGGCAAGAAGAGCGTGAATGAGTACCTTAACAAGTTCACGCAACTTTCAAGGTATGCCCCCGAGGATGTCAACTCGGACCAACGGAAGCAGTACTTGTTCATGAGAGGGTTGAACAATGAGATCTAGGTTCAGCTCCACAACAATGACTATACGAGCTTCCAGAAGCTAGTTGACAAAGCCATAGTGGTTGAGAGAAAGATCCGAGAGATCGAGCAAGAGGGCAAAAGAAAGATGCCATACCAGCCACAAGGGAGTAATATACGCCCCCGGTACATGCCCCCAGCTGCACCACAGTATGGATCGTCCGCTCCTACTTTTCGCCCTAATCAACCACCACAGCAACGTCCTGCCAAGCAATCACCTCGTGTGCCTTTGCCTCCTGCGCCCTGACCCAACATGGGCGCTCCTGTTAAAAAACCCCGCCCCAACGTACCTGCTGTCATGGGCAACAAGGCATGCTTTGCATGCGGGGAGATGGGACACTTTGCGAGTCAGTGCCCGAAGTGAGGTCCTAGACAACCAAGCAACGTGCCCAAGCAGAACCCGCGGCCGAACGGAGGAGCCAACCAAGGAAACTGTGGACAGCAGAATGACGCTCGCGGCAACATGAACCATGTCTCTGCTGAGGAAGCGCAACAGGCTGAGGACTTTGTGATTGGTATGTCCCTTGCCAACTCCAACCCAGCCACCATTTTATTTGATTCCGGAGCATCACATTCATTCATATCATCCAAGTATGTTTCTGAGTATAATCTACCCATATCACACTTGAAATATACTATGTTGGTTAATTCTCCCGGTGGAGAAATGAGGACTAATATAGTATGCCCGAAAGTAAACCTTAAAATAAGGGGGGTAGACTTCTTTGCCAACCTCATTGTCCTGGATTCCCAAGGGCTTGACATAATACTCGGAATGGATTGGCTAAGCAAGCACAATGGAGTAATCCAGTGTGCTAAGAGGAGCGTGCAGTTGACAAACAAGCATGGAACCCGTATCGAGTTCGAGTCAGCCCAGCCAACAACCGAGAACGCCACATTGAACCACGTCGAAGGAGCAACATTGGATAGCATTCCGGTGGTTCAAGAATTCTCGGACGTGTTCCCGGAAGAACTCCCAGGTATGCCCCCTGACCGGGACATCGAGTTTTCCATTGACTTGGTACCCATAACTGCACCTATAGCAAAGAGACCATATAGGATGCCCGTTAACGAACTAGTGGAACTCAAGAAGCAAATCCAGGAGCAGTTAGAGAAGGGATTTATACCCCCAAGCTCGTCACCGTGGGGAGCCCCCGTGCTCTTCGTAGACAAGATGGATGGAACCCAAAGGATGTGCGTGGACTATAGGTCTCTCAATGAGGTGACGATCAAGAACAAATACCCTCTGCCCCGTATAGAGGACCTGTTCGACCAGATGAAGGGAGCCCGAGGTTTCTCCAAGATTGATCTTTGGTCGGGATACTTCCAGCTGAAGATTAAGCCCTCCGACATACCCAAGACTGTCTTTCGAATACGGTATGGTTCGTATGAATATATCATTATGTCTTTTGGGTTAACGAATGCACCTGCATATTTCATGTACCTCATGAACAAGGTTTTCATGGAGTACTTGGACAAGTTCATCGTGGTTTTCATTGACGACATCATGGTGTATTCGAAAAGCGAGGAGGAACATGAATAACACTTGAGATTGACATTACAGAAGCTGCGAGAGCATCAATTGTATGCCAAGCTCAGCAAATGTGAATTTTGGCTTAAGGATATATCGTTCCTAGGACACAGCATCTCCGAGGAAGGAGTATCGGTTGATCCCGGAAAAGTGGGAGATGTTCTGAAGTGGAACCAACCGCAAAATGTGAGGGATATTCGGATTTTTCTTGGGATGGATGGATACTACCGACGTTTCATCAAGGACTTCTCCAAAATAGCAAAGCCTATGACGGAGGTGCTAATGAAAGGAAAAGCCTTCCAATGGACACCAGCTTGCCAAGAAAGCTTTGAGGAGCTCAAGAAAAGGCTAACCACAGCACCGGTTCTAGTATTACCGGACGTAAGCAAGAGCTTTGACATATATTGTGACGCATCCAGACAAGGGCTTGGATGTGTGCTCATGCAAGAGGGACAAATGGTAGCCTATGCGTCAAGACAACTAAAGAAACACGAGCTCAATTACCCCACACATGACATGGAGCTCGCAGCCGTGGTGCATGCATTGAAGATTTGGAGACATTATATCCTTGGCCACCGATGTGAGATCTATACGAATCATAAAAGCCTCAAGTACATATTCACACAGACGGATTTGAATTTGAGGCAACGTCGATGGGTGGAACTCATCAAGAATTATGATGTTGGAATCAACTATCACCCCGGGAAGGCCAATGTAGTAGCTGATTCATTGAGCCGAAAGGGAGCATGTCACCAACTCACGGTTCGGGAGCTACCGCCTGAGCTGCGCAAGGAGTTCAAACGGTTACATCTCGGTTTCTTGAATGAGATGGAAGTAATGGAACTCCACTCTTTGTTGGAACAAGAGATAAGAGATGGCCAAGCATCGGATGAAGAAATCAAGGAGATCAAGGAAAGAAACCGACAAGGCATAGAAAAGGACTTCAAGGAAGATGAGAAAGGTACGCTTTGGCTAGGAAAAAGGGTTTGTGTGCCTAACGTGAAGCGCATCCGCGACACAATATTAAAGGAGGCACATGACTCACCTTATTCCATACATCCCGGAAGTACCAAGATGTACAAGGACCTGAAAACTTGTTATTGGTGGGATGGTATGAAAAGGGGCATAGCTGAGTATGTTTCCCTATGCGACACATGCCAACGGGTGAAGGCCGAACATCAAAGACCCGCTGGACTGTTGCAACCCTTAAAGGTACCCGAGTGGAAGTGGGAAGACATCAGTATGGATTTCATCGTCGGATTGCCACGTACTCGGTCAGGTTACGACTCAATCTGGGTTATTGTGGACCGATTGACGAAAACCGCTCATTTCCTTCCTGTTAAAACTACGTACCGCGTGGCAGATCTAGCCGAGCTATACATGGAGCAAATCGTGTGCCGTCACGGAGTCCCGCAGAGGATAGTTTCAGACCGGGGTACCCAATTTACCTCTAGTTTCTGGAAGAAGCTGCATGAAGCTATGGGTACACGATTGGATTTTAGCTCCGCCTACCACCCGCAGACTGATGGTCACACCGAGAGGACAAACCAAATTTTGGAGTACATGTTGAGAGCTTGCGCCTTGAAACATGGGCATAGTTGGGATAGGAGTTTGCCGTATGCCGAATTCTTCTATAACAACAGCTATCAAGCAAGCTTGAAGATGTCACCTTTCGAAGCATTGTATGGTTGACGGTATAGAATGCCGTTGTTTTGGAAAGAGACCGGAGAACACCAAGTGTCTGGACCCGAAGTGCTACAAGAGGCTGAGAAGCAAGTCCAAACCATACAGGAGAACTTGAAGGCTGCTCAGTCACGACAGAAAGCCTATGCGGACAATAGGCGAAGGAAGTTGACTTTTGAAGTAGGAGACTTCGTATACCTTAAGGTATCGCCTATACGAGGCCAATGACGTTTCAATGTCAAAAGCAAGTTGGCACCACGCTACATCGGGCCATTTCAGATTTTGGACAAGCGAGGAGAAGTAGCCTATCAACTAGAGCTACCAATGCACCTTTCCGACGTGCATGACGTGTTTTATGTATCCCAGCTGAAGAAGTGCTTGAGAGTGCCAGAAGAACAAGTACCGATGGATGAACTTGAACTTCAAAAGGATCTGACCTATGTAGAGCACCCAGTACGAATTTTGGACGTGAAGGAGAGGGTCACGAGGAACAAAGTGATCCGTTGGTGCAAGGTACAATGGAGCCATCACACAGAAGCTGAAGCCACATGGGAGCATGAAGAAGACATCAAGACAGAATTCCCTCATCTATTCTCCTTTATCGAATCTCGAGGGCGAGATTCAATTTAAGGGGGGTAGATTTGTGACACCCTCAATTTCAAATTCATGTATGCATACATAATTCATGTAGAGAAAACATTTTAAACGAATTGGAAACAGAGAAAGAATAAAAAAGATATCCAAAAAGAGTCAAAACCAATCCACAGAGAGCGCCGAAGACAACTCCCGCGTCCGTAGTCCACGTGGCGCCTTCGGAGCTCATCCCCACAAAAGGGGGAGAGGTCCGCCGCTAACTGGCTACGTGGCAGGCTCGGAGCTTGCCTCGGAAACAGGGGTGAGGTCCGACAATGTGGGACACGTGTTGCCCCTGGAGCTAGCCTCTGCGGAGGAGCGAGGCCAGCCCCGCAAGACACGTGTCGCCTTCGGAGCTAGTCACTACGGAAAAGAGAGGACCAGCCGCGCGGGACACATGTCGCTCTCGGAGCACACCTCCGAGAGGTCCGACACCGCGGGACACGTGTAGCCTTCGGAACTCACTTCCGGGATTTCTGACACTACCAGACACATGTCACCTCCATAGCTCACCTCTTGGAGATCCGACGCTGACAGACACGTGTCGAACTCGGAGCTCGCCTCCGAGAAGAAAGGAAGTCTGGCGGTACTAGACACGTGGCATTGTCGGAGCCCACCTCCAAAGAGAGGGGAGGTCCGGCTCTGACATGTGGCACTCTCGGAGCTCACCTCCGAAGAGAGGGGAGGTCCGGCAATGACACGTGGCATACACGAAACTCGCCTCGGTTGAGAGGGGAGGTCCTGACCCACCAGACACGTGGCACACACGGAGCTCGCCTCTGGAGAGAGGGAGGTCCCGTCCACCAGACACGTGGCGCACACGGAGCTCGCCTCTGGAGAGAGGGAGGTCCCGCCCGCCAGGATGCGTGGCACACACGGAGCTCGCCTCTGAGGAAGAGGGAGGTCTCGCCCGCCTGACACGCGGCACAACCAGAGCTCGCCCTTGAGGAAAAGGGAAGCCCAGGCCCCGCTGGACACGTGGAGTCTCAGGAGCTTATCCCTGCGGAAGGACGCAATTCTGAAGCGGTTTTCCATGTATGTGAGTACCCGTTACTGAGGAATCCGACACGAACTCTTCTACGTTGAATTCTGCAACCAAATTGATTAGAGATAAGTTGTTAAGATCTAATCACAAATCAAATAGGACTCTTATTTGAAATCCAATCGGAGGAGGAGGACTCTTCTTTTCCTGGTTATAAATAGAACCTGAAAACCCCCCTTGGTCGTAACATCTTTTCTAAGCCGACAACTTAGAAGCCCTAGCCCCCAAACTCGCGTAGCTTAAACCCTTTCAATGGAGTTGACCACCGGAGAGACCGCCGACGAGTCCAGACACGATTGCCGCCGCCGGAAGAGAGCCCCGACGATCTGTTTTTGCTAGGAGGGAGAACCCGAAGGAAGCAAGGCAGGTTTCCAATACCACCTTACGACATCATCGCGTTTTCTTTGCATCTGTTCTTTGATCCCTTAGAACAGAAGCTTTTTTGTGGACAGATCACGTGTTGATCGATTTGATCTAGATCTTGAGTCAAGATCATCGCCACGTCCACATTTGATTTTTACACCTCTGTTCATCGTAAAACCCCATGCAAAGCTATTTAAACATGCAAGAAAACGTACAAACTAAACTGCACCATAGTATTAGCATGCATGTGCACCATTGCATCTTGAGTAAAGTTTGTGCATGGTGATTGATTGCTATATATCTTGTGTATGTGTGATCCTGAGTAGAAGGACAAGCTCAGGGAGCTACCTACGAAGGACTACAGCACCAGAACATCGAGATACAAGAGCAACAAGAGCCACAGGAACAAGGCAAGTGCCCCTTGACCATATTGATCCCATGTTTTTGAAACTATTTTGTTTGCGAAAACGTGTGTGTGTTTGAGTCAACATGATGGGAAACCCTTTCATAGGAGTTTACTAGTTTTGTTAACCACCCTTGTCACCGGGACAGTTGATGAGTCGGGTATGGCCATTTTTGCTTTTTGCTTCGCTAATCTACGGGTTATGGGAAGCGATAGAAGATGTGTAGCTACTACACTCATGAGAATAATGATAATGAGAACTTGATGATAATGAACATGAATCGGAGGGAGATCTAGGCAAGCTTGGTTTGTGGATGAGGTAGAATGAGATGGTGGTTTACTTGCCGTAGATCTAAGGACCGGTTCATGCCAGCCATGCCAGGAAAACAGTGCCACCACAAGGTCAAATATGGGTGTGTCTTAGCTGACTAATTAGATAAGTTGCTAGATTGTTATGGACCGTGGAAGCCGCGGGGAATGGGAGTCGAGTGAGGACTGCCCTGGGAACTGCACGGCACAAGAGGGGGCCCCTAGGTGGGAGAATTGGAGATTCTAGCCTGCTGGTGAAACCTTAGTGGGTCCATATATCTAGTAGCCTCTTTGTAAAGGCTATTTTGTGATATCTTGGCCATACACCGACGGATGTGTACTGGTATAATGGAGGTTCTACAGTCGCCGATGGGTGACGAAATCACGAACTTGTGGGTAAAGTGGTGCCACCTCTGCAGAGTGTAAATCTATCATGATAGCTGAGCTTACGGTCACAAGCGCCTGGACAACTCACATGATTAGATGGGATGGTTATTGGGATGGTTGTTGGGATGGTTTTTGGTTTTGTTATTGGTTTGGTCTTTGGATTTGGTTTTCGGGACTGTTGAGTCCGGATAATGAGATTGGTTGCATGACTGTTGAGTCATGGCAATGAGATTTGATCTCGGTACGAGACAAATTGAGTATGAGATGAGATGGTAGTGAATACAAGATGGTATTCATGAGCATGTGAAAAGTTGAGCAAGATAGATGTCTGTTTGAGTCATGAAAAGTGGTGAATCATGATGGTGGTATGCTGATGTTTAAATACATGTTGGGATTACATTCACTTAAAGCTAGTTGCTGTTTTACCATGTTTTGTGAAATAAACTTTGCTTTCTGCAATGAGCCTTTTTATACCTACCTTGCTGTAAGCTACATATCATATTTTTCCGCACTTGCTGAGTACATCATGTACTCAAACTTGCATTATTACTTCATCATCAGCAACAGGAGAGGAGTACTATGAAGACTACGTGGAGAATTAGGCGTATGATCTATACTCAACCTTGCATGTGGAGTAGAGATGGAGCCGCTGCTGCTGCTTAGTTTGCTTCCGCTATAGTTTAGAAGACTTCCGCTGCTAGAATAAGACTTCCGCTGCTAGAATGAGTCTAAGACTCATGAAACATTGTAATAAAACCTTATTTACTCGTGGTATTATTCTGAAATTCAGTTTGTGGATTATATGTGTATGTGTGATGAACATCCTGGGAACACATACGCATCAGTCTCAGTTCCGAGAGGTTCTCTCTCAGAACAGGGGCGTCACAACGCATCAGCTACTACATTGGCCTTTCTGGGGTGATACTTAATTCCAACATCATAATCCTTGATGAGTTCCAACCATCGACGTTGCCTCAAATTCAGATCCGTTTGCGTAAATATATACTTGAGGCTTTTGTGATCCGTATAGATCTCACATCGGTGGCCAAGGATATAATGCCTCCAAATCTTCAAGTCATGTACCACGGCTGCAAGTTCCAAGTCATGTGTCGGGTAATTCAGTTTGTGTTTCTTTAGTTGTCTCGACGCATAGGCTACCACTTGTCCTTCTTGCATGAGCACACATCCAAGCCCTTGTCTTGATGCGTCACAATATATGTCGAAGCTTTTGCTCACATCTGGCAATACCAAAACCGGCGCTGTGGTTAGTCTTTTCTTGAGCTCCTCAAAGCTTTCTTGGCACACTGGTGTCCACTGAAATGCTTTTTCCTTCATTAGCAATTCAGTCATAGGCTTCGCTATTTTGGAGAAATCCTTGATGAACCATCAGTAGTACCCAGCCATCCCAATGAAACTCCGAATATCACTCACATTCTGCGGTTGGTTCCACTTCAGAACATCTCCCACTTTTCCGGGATCAACCGATACTCCTCTCTCGGAGATGATGTGGGGTAGGAACGATATCTCCTTTAGCCAAAATTGACACTTGCTGAACTTGGCATACAATTGATGCTCTCGCAGTTTCTGCAATGTCAATCTCAAATGTTCTTCATGCTCTTTTTTGCTTTTTGAATACACCATGATATCGTCGATGAAAACCACGACGAACTTGTCCATGTACTCCATGAATACCTTATTCATGAGGTACATAAAATATGAGGGTGCATTCGTTAACCCAAAAGTCATAACGGTATATTCATACGAACCATACCGTGTTCGAAATGCAGTCTTGGGTAGGTCGGAGGGCTTAATCTTCAGCTGGAAGTATCCCGACCGAAGATCAATCTTGGAGAAAATTCGGGCACCTTTCATTTGGTCGAACAGGTCCTCTATATGGGGCAGCGGGTATTTATTCTTGATCGTCACCTCATTGAGAGACCTATAATCCACACACATCCTTTGGGTCCCATCCTTCTTGTCTACAAAGAGCACGAGGGCTCCCCACGGTGAGGAGCTTGGGCGTATAAAACCCTTTTCTAGCTGCTCCTGAATTTGCTTCTTAAGTTCCACTAGTTCATTAGCGGGCATCCTATATAGCCTTTTCGCTATAGTGCAGTTCCGGGTGCTAAGTCAATGGCAAATTCAGTGTCCCGGTCAGGTGGCATAACAGGAAGTTCTTCCGGGAACACATCTGAAAATTATTGAACCACCGGAATGCTTTCTGATGTTTCTTCTTCGACGTGGTTCAACGCTGCCTTCTCGGTTGCCGGTTGGGCTGACTCGAACTCAATACGAGTACCGTGCTCATTTGTCAACTGCACGCTCCCACTACAGGAAAAACGATCATTGACGATGGCCAAATTTATTGACGACAGGGCCATTGCCTTTAATTATTGACGACGGCTTTATCCAGCCGTCGTCAATAACTTAGTTATTGACGACGGCTAGACGAGCACCGTCGTCAATAAATTATTGACGACGGTGGCCGTTGTCTTTTACTTAATTCAGGCCCACCCGAGGAGTTATTGACGACGGTGACCTAGCACCGTCGTTAACAAGATCCTTATAGACGACGGTTTCCTAGCACCGTCGTCAATAATGGGACATATAACCCGTACGCGAGCCGGGAGGCGGCCAGTGCCGCCTCCCGACTCGATCGCGCCGGCCGTCCCCGTCACCGCCGCCCATCCCCGCCGCCACCGCCGCCCGTCTCCGGCCCGAGGTAAGTCCCCCTCCCCCTCCGGCCTCTCCCCCACTTTCCTCGTACCCCGGCCGACCGGTCTCGCCGTCCTCCCCCCGTCCGGCTCCTCCCCTCAGACTGAAAGTGGGGCGGTCTGCGGGCAGCCCGCACGCCGCCACACTGCCCACTAAATTTTCTGGCAGGATTAGCGGGCACCGCTAATAAAGTTTTTGCTACCCGCTCCAGTTTAGTGGGACTAGCGGCAATTTGTTTACAGTGTTGCAGGCGTCACAGGCTACCGCAACGCCAGTACATTTTTTTACAATGAAAAGTAATGCCTTGATTAGGGGTGTAAGGACAACAGTTCAGAAATAGTTATTGATAGTTTTGTCATTTCGCCAACTATTAAAAATCAGCCGAAGAGAGGAGCGGACTGTGGAAGTGCGCATAAACTGTATGTCCTGATGTGAGACCTTGCGCACGTCTTCTCCTCCCGACATGCCTGAAACTTCTCTGATCCTCTAGCATAATTAGATTTGAATCAAAAAACCTGCTGCTCAATACGGCAACACGCTCGAATTGAACAGTGAGAGATGCAGCGGACCTGCACGTCGAGGCTGCGCTACTACTGTCAGCGGCGTCGCAGGCGCTCGTGGCCACCTTGGCCTTGTGCGTTTCATCTCAAGGTGTTAGCTCTTCTCACTAGCGCGTGTTCCGCTGTTATCGAATGATAGGGGATGGGGAGGTGTCGGGTACTTCTCATGGGGGAGGCGGCCTTCCAGCGTTTGGGGAGCAATCCGCCCCGACGTCAACTGTGGTAGGATTTCGCCTCGATGAAGCCGTGTTGCGGCCGTTTGTGCGCTTGAGCGGCGTGGTTGCAGTGTCCAGCGGGCCGAGTGATGAAGCCCACTTCGCACCGCTATAAATATGTGGGTTGTCGCCATGCCCGCTAATATGTTTATAGTGGGGCGGGCCGAGTGGGCTGGTGGACAAGCCCGCACCACTTACAGATTTGTGTTAGCTATCATAGTAGCCTCCCCCGTCCCCCTCCGGCCTGGCCCCTCCCCCCGCTCCCCGCCCTGTAGTGTTCTTGTTTTGGGCAACAATCTTGGTGTTATTTGTGTTAGCTAGCATAGTAGCCTCATGTGTAAATCTTTGACGCCCTCAATTCTGTGGAAAACCACGGAACCGAGAACTGATGCATATGTGTGCCCAGGATGTTCATCACACATACACATATGTTCCACAAACTGAATTCAGAATATATATAACCACGAATAACAGAGTTTATTACAATGTTTCATGAGTCTTGGACCCATGCTCACAGCGGAAGTCTTATTTTTATGCAGCGGAAGTCTTCTAACTAATGCGGGAGCAATTCTAGGCAGCAGTGGCTCCATCTCTACTCCGTCCCCACAGGCAAGGTTGAGATCAGATTACACGCCTAATGCTTCACTTGGTCTTCATAGTAATCTTCTCCTGTTGCTGATGATGAAATAATAATGCAAGGTTGAGTATAATGATGTACTCAGCAAGTGCGTGAAAATATGATATGTAACTCATAACAAGGTAGGTATAAAAAGGCTCATTGCAGAAAGCAAAGTTATTTATCAAAACCCTGATAAAACAGCAACTCATCTTTAAGTGAATGTAATTCCAACATGTATTAAAGTACCAATCATACCTCCATTATGTTCATTACCTTCCATGTCACAACCAGACATCAATCAACCTCATTCTTGCTCACGAATACCTCCTCGTATTCGCTACCATTTCATGAATACCATCTCGTATTCGCTACCATTTCATCTCATAAACAACTTCATCTCCCACCGAGACCAACCTTGTTGCCATGACTCAACAGTCATGCAACCATCTTATCACCCAGACTCAACAGTCCCGAAAACCGAACCATAACCAATAACCATATCCAATCACCATCCCAACTAATCATGGAAGTTGGCCAGGCGCTCGTGACCGTAAGCTCGGCTATCATGATAGTTTTAGACTCTGCATAGTTTGACCTCTTTACCCACAAGTTTGTGATTTCGTCACCCGTCGGCGACTGCAGAACCTCCATTATACAAGTACATAACCGTTGGTGTATGGCCAAGAGATCACAAAATAGCCATTACAAAGGGGCTACTAGATGTATGGACTCACTAAGGTTTCACCGGCAGGCTACAATCTCCAATTCTCCCACCCACGGGCCCCCTCTTGTGCCATGCAGTTCCCAAGGCAGTCCTCACTCGACTCCCGTTCCCCGCGCCTTCCACGGTCCATAACAATCTAGCAACTTACCTAATTAGTCTGTTAATCCGCACCCATAATTGGCCTTGTGGTGGCACTGTTATCCTGGCATGTGCTCGCATGAACAGGTCCTTAGATCTACGGCAAGTAACCACCATCTCAGGCTACCTCATTCACAAACCCGGCTTGCCTAGATCTCCCTCCTATCCATGTTTATTAACAGCATCAGTTTCTCATTATCGTTACGAGTGCAGTTAGCTAGACACACCTATCTCGCTTCCCAATCCCATGGACTCAACGAAGCATAAAAGTAAAAACCATAGCCGACTCATAAACATCCCTGGCGACAAGGGTGGTTTAACCAAAGGTAGTAAACTCCTACAAAAGGGTTTCCCATCATGTTTTACTCAGCACACACACCTTTTTGCAAAACATAACAGTTTTTCCCAAAACATAGGATCAATAAGGTCAAGGGGCACTTGCCTTGTTCTTGTGATTCCAGTTGCTCTTGGATCTCGAAACCTTGTTGTTGCAGCTCATCGTAGACAGCTCCCTGAGCTTGTCCTTCTATACAGGATCACGCACATACAAGATCCACAACAATCAATATCATGCACAAACTTTAATTAGATGCGATGATGCATATGCATGCTATCCTATAATCAGTTTTATTAGATCGGTTTGTACGTGTTCTTGCATGGCTTGCATGGATTTTATGATCAACAGAGGTGTTCGGATCAAATGTGGACGTGGCGATGAACTTGTCTTTAGATCAACCCGATCAACAAGTGATCTGTCCATGAGAAAGCTTCTGTTCGAAAGGAATCGAAGAACAGATGCAAAGAAACACGATGATGTCGTAAGGTGACATTGGAGACCTACCTTACGTTCTTCGTGGTCTCGGGGTCCTTCTCTTAGCAAGACAGATCATTGGGCTCCCTTCCGGCGATCTTCCTTGACTGAACTCTGGCGATGGTTTTACTCGGCGAGTTGGGGCTAGGGCTCGAAGTCGTCGGCTCAGGAGTTGGAAAAGAAGTTCGTGGTTTTTGGCCAAGGGTTCTGGGTTCTATTTATAATCGGGAGAAGAATAGTCCTAATCTGATTGTATTTTGAATAAGAGTCCTATTCAAATTATCGTTGAATCTTAACAACTTATCTTTGGTTGATTTGGTGCGGTAACATTGTGGAATTCAGGTCGGTTTCTCCTCCGTACCGATATTTCTACGTGTACAGAATCCAAAAACCACTCCAGAACTTGTTACCTCCGCGGTGATGAGCTCCGGAAGCTCCACGTGTCCACCGGGGCCTGGTCTCCTCCTTTCCGCAGAGACGAGCTCCGGTTGTGCCGCGTGTCAAGCGAGCGAGACCACCCTTCTCCTTCGGAGGTGAGCTCCGCTGCGCCACGTATCCTGGCGGTCGGGACCTCCTCAATTATTCGGAGGTGGCTCCGTGCACGCCACGTGTCAGTGCCAGACCTTTCCTCTCTTCGGAGGTGGCTTCGGGTGTGCCACGTGTCCTAACAGCGCCAGACTCCCTTTCTGCTCATAGACGAGCTCCGAAGTTGACACGTGTCCAACAGTGATGGACCTCCCGGAGATAAGCTCCGGTGGTGCACGTGTCCAATAGGACCGGATCTCTCGGAGGTGAGCTCCAATGTCGACACGTATCCCGCGCGTCTGGTCCTCTGATTTCCGCGGTGACTAGCTCCGAGGGTGACACGTGTCCTGCGGAACTGCCTTCGCTTCTCTCCAGAGGCTAGCTCCGGGGGCAACACGTGTCTCACAGGATCGGACCTCTCCCCCTTTGCGGAGTGAGCCATGAGCCTGCCACGTAGCCATTTTAGCGGCGGACCTCTCCCCACTTCACTGGGATGAGCTCCGAACACGCCACGTGGTCAGCGCGCCGCGGGAGTTGTCTTCGGCGCTCTTGGTGAACTGGATTTTGCTCTTTTTGGCTATCTTTTTGCTTCTTTCTTCGCTCCCACTTCTTTTAAAATGTTTTCTATATATGAAGCATGAATACATGCAGAAACCAAAACTGAGGGTGTCACAAAATCTTAGTCAGAGTAGATTACACTTTTAGGCAGTATATAATTTTGACCAATATCAACATGTAATCTAGAGAGGAAAGCATCCACCTGTTGTTGGATTTTCTTAACACATGTGCGCGTAACCGGTCCTTCATAAGCTTGTTTGTGTGTGTTTCATGCTAGGATGTCCTCATCATCCTCCTGAAAAGGAGTCACCCTGGACTCTTCTAATGCAAAGAAAGGATTAATCCATATGTACTTGGAAGGTTAATTTGATGTTCGATTCCTCTCTTCGGTGGCAGCCCTGATGGTACTCCTCAAGAAACACATCTTCACATTCCTGTAATACATAGAAAATGGCACTTGTAAAAACATAGAGTAATTTATTAGTGGAAATAAAATCGTTCTTATACAAGAGTACAAATGAAAGGCATTGGGTTCACTCAGTTCTTTTAAATCCCCTTTTGTATCTATTATTACTAAACCCTCTTTACCCTTTGCGTCGGTTTGCTGCTGTTGTGGGGTTTAATTTGGCCTTAGAGAGACTCCCTCAATATGTCTGTGGATCATTGGCAAGTGGTTCTTACTTTCACACTGTTTTCCTTTTAAATCATCCTTCAACAATTTCCTCTGATGTCAAAATAAGTAAAGTGAGACGCTCCCTATTGCACATGAAGATAAGCTTGTTGGAACGACACAAATATGAACATCACGATCATATAACCATGGTCTTCCCAACAAAAGTTGGCGTGCATGCATAGCAACCATGTAACACTCCACGTGATCTTTATACTTCTCAATAGAGAAAGGAACGGTCACGATGTTGGTTACACGTACTTCCCCATAATCATTAATCCATTACATTTTGTATGGGTTAGGATGAAGCCCCTGTTTGACCTCCAGTTTCTCCAATTCCTGACTTTCAATATTATTGCATCTGCCATTATCAACAACAATTTTGCATAGCTTGTCCTTTATCCTGCCTTCGTTGTGAAAAAGATTACACCGTTGCGCAGTCTCTTCTTTTACAGCAGTAACACGAAGAACTCAACGAGAAATGGAGCAATTATTATCACCTTCATCGGATTTGACCACATTCTCATCATTTCCAATCTCCTCATCAAAGTATGGTGCATCTTCTAGTCCACTTTCAGATTTCCATTCACCTTGCTAATTCACAATCATTGTACTCCGACTAGGAAAATTGGCAACAACATGTCAACGACCTTCACACTTGCAATAATGCCTCTACTATGTTAAGAGGATGCAGCTGCCAACGCAACAGACGGGGCTATCCACTTGTAGCACGACGGTGTTGCTCTTGCTGAATTGTAGGTGAAGAGACAATAGGAACTAATTACTGCACAGCACCAATGAATGGAGAACGCTTAGATGCACCATCTTGAGACCTACCCCCGCAAAAGAGGTACTAGATTGCTGCCGGTTCTAAGAAAGTGAGATAGATTGACCATCATAGGATCGATTACGTCCTTCTTGCTGAATTTTTCTCTCAATGCACATAGCATGATCCAGAAGACTTTGTGATCATGATATGAAAACATCTCACCAATCAAAAAATTCATTATTGAGACCATGCAAAAATATTGTCATCAACTGATTTGGAGCCTTGTCTCAATTGCCGCGCCACACCCCGAGCCGCGCCATGCTGTGCCGCCCGGCCCCGCCCCAAGCCCTGCCCTGCCGCGCCGCCCGACCTTAGTTGATGAATTGTTTAGTTAGTATTGTAATTGATTATTGTTTAAATAATACTTTGATTGATTGTGTGATTAGTTACTATATGTAAATAAATGGGTTTCGGCATTGTCTGGCCTGACACGACCCATTTAGTGTCTGTCACGGCCCATTTATTGGTAATGTATTAGTCAAAACAGGCACGGAGACGGCAAGCTCCCGCGCGTGGACGGCGGGCCCCGATGGTGCGCTTTCATATTTGACCCACTTACGACGGGGCATAACGTACGACGGCTAACCCTGAATTTGCTTCTTAAGTTCCACTAGTTCATTAGCGGGCATCCTATATGGCCTTTCCGCTATAGGTGCAGTTCCAGGTACTAAATCAATGGCAAATTCAATGTCCCGGTCAGGTGGCATACCAGGAAGTTCTTCCGGGAACACATCTGAAAATTCTTGAACCACCGGAATGCTTTCCAATGTTGCTTCTTCGAAGTGGTTCAATGCTACCTTCTCGGTTGCTGGTTGGGCTGACTCGAACTCAATACGAGTACTGTGATCATTTGTCAACCACGCTCCTCTCAGCACATTGAATTACTCCGTTGTGCTTGCTTAACCAATCCATTCCAAGTATTATATCAATCCCTTAGGAATCCAAGACAATAAGGTTGGCAAGAAAGTCTACCCCCCTTATTTTAAGGTTGACTTTCGGACATACTATATTAGTCCTCATCTCTCCACCGGGAGAATTAACTAAGATAGTGTGTTTCATGTGTGATATGGGTGGATTATACTTGGCAACATACTTGGATGATATGAATGAATGCGATGCTCCGGAATCAAATAAAACAGTGCCTGGGTTGGAGTTGGCAAGGAACATACCAATCACGACGTCCTCAGCTTGTTGCGCTTCCTCAGCCGAGACATGATTCACGTTGCCACGAGCGTAGTTCTGCTGCTCACGGTTACCTTGCGTAGCTCCTCCATTTGGCCGTGGGTTCTGTTTTGGTGCGTTGGTCGGCTGTCCAAGGCCTTTCTTCGGGCATTGACCTGCAAAGTGTCCCGCCTCTCCGCATAAAAAGCATGCTTTGTTGCCCAAGACGGCAGGAACGTTGGGACGAGGCTGGTTTTGAGCATAGGCGCCCATGTTGGGACGGGGCGCAGGAGACAAAGGCATACGAGGTGCTTGCATAACAGGACGTTGCTGCGGTGGTTCATTAGGGCGAGGTGGGTTTGCAGGGTGGAAAGTAGAAGTGGACGAGCCATACTTTGGTGCAGCTGGGGGCATGAAACGGGTACGTACATTGCTCCCTTGTGGCTGGTATGGCATCTTCCTTTTGCCCTCTTGCTCGATCTCATGGATCTTGCTCTCAACCAATATAGCTTTGTCAACGAGCTTCTGGAAGTTTGCTTAATCATTGTTGAGCAGTTGTACTTGGAGCTCATTGTTCAATCCTCTCATGAACAAGTATTGCTTCCTTTGATCCATGTTGACGTCTTCGGGGGCATACCTTGACAGCTACGTGAACTTGTTGAGGTACTCATTCACGCTCTTCTTTCCTTGGCGGAGACCTTCGAACGCTTGCCTTTTAAGCATCATGACTCCAGAAGGGAAGTAATGAGAGCGGAAACTCTCCTTAAATTCCGCCCAAGTGATAGTCTCCTGGTTGACATGAGCATTGCAAAGAGCGTCCCACTAATCAGCGGATGCTCCCATAAGTTGGTGCGATGCAAAGAGAACTTTCTCCGATCATTGCACTGAACAATAGAAAGCTTCTTTTCCATGGACTTCAGCCAATCATCAGCCTCCATGGGGTCATTAGCTTGTGTAAAAGTAGGCGGTCGAGTCCTCATGAACTCTCCCAATCTCTTGTGAGCCGGTGGTGGGGGTGGTGGGGGTGCAAGAACGGGGTTAGGATTGTTAAGGTTGTTGGCTTGCAGCTGTCCCAACGTTTGTATCATAGTTTGCATGAGCTGGTTCTGCATATCCATCAACCGTTCAAGCTTGTTTGCATCAGCCTCGGGGTTGGCATTTTCAGGAACTTCAACGTTGCCATCCTCTTGTGGTTCATGGTTACCACGTACGTTCCTCCTTTGACAGCTGGCATTTTCCCTCACCATCTGGGAGAGATAGTTGAGTAGAATAGAAGATAAAAGTTTAGATTGATCCCCCCAACTATATGCATCAAGGTGTATGAACTAAATATCTTTATTAATTTCAGCCTATATGAGGACGTGAACACATGCCGAAGCATCTCACCTCCCTCCACTATGTGTGGATGTGGATATTCGCCGAAGTGACCCACAACTCACACCAGCACACAAACACAAGCAATCATCACAAAAGTTCAACACACCACTCCTATTCACGCTACTACGATTTAATTGTTCCTGTTACAGCTTATTCTATGGGAATTCTAAACTTAATCATGTAAACCGGTGCTGTTCTCGTCGTGTGACGAAGGTGGTCCATACATGGGCGCACGCCATGGTGAGTCGGTAGTCCATGTAGGGTTAGATGGCGCTGGTGCTCCTAGTCACCGGCATCTTATAATAAGACATGAGAAACTTTAGAGAAGCAAGAAATAACTCCAAAACTTCAGAAGTTATAGGGCAAGAAAGCAAAGGTCTTGCTGTCCAAAAGAAGAGAAGAAGAGGGGCTGAAAATAGCATTTTGCGGTGGCTGAATTGACAAGTAAAATGCAGCAGCAAGCAATTTTCGAAAATAGCAGTTTAGAGGGGTGTGCCTATGTGTTTTAGAGTGTCCATTCTACCTAGGCTTGCATCCTACGGTCAACGTGGCTCTGATACCAATCTGTGACACCCGGTTCCGAAAACAGAACCAAGTTAATGCATATGTGTGCCCTAGATGTTCATCACACATACACATGTAATCCACAAACTGAATTTAGAATATAACCACAAATAAATAATGTTTAAGTATTTTATTACATCGACTCATTGTCTCACTCATGAATCTCTAACTTATTCTTGCAGCGGAAGTCTCTAAAAAACAGCGGAAATAACTAAATAGCAGCAGGCTCCATCTTCAACTCCACAGGCATGTTGACGGTAGTTCGCACGCCTAGTACTCCACATGGTCCTCGATGTACTCTTCTCCTGTTGCTGATGTTTATGTGGTAATGCAAGGGTGAGTACATGTCGTACTCAGCAAGTGCGGGAAAAATATGACATGTACCTTACAACAAGGTATGGAATAAAAAGGCTAATTGCAGCAAGCAAATTTTATTTCACAAACATGATAAAAACAGCAACTATTTCTAAGTGATATTTATCCCAATATAACCAAGTAAAACAGCAACATTCTTCCATCATGATTCACCATTTATCGAGTCTCAACCAACCATTAATCTTTCTCAAGTTCATCTCATGCTCATAAATATTCATATCCGTCTCATATTCATATAACCAAACCAAACTCAATGTCATGACTCAAAACAGTCCCAAAACAAATCCTAATGACCATACCATAACCATACCAAACATCCATCCCATGTTTTCTCTCTAATCATGTGAGTTGGCCAGGTGCTTGTGACCTGAAGCACGGCTATCATGATAGTTTTACACTCTACAGATGTGGCACCACTTTACCCACAAGTTTGTGATTTTGTCACCCGTCGGTGACTGCAGAACCTCCATTATATCAGTACACAACCGTCGATGTATGGCCAAGAAATCACAAAATAGCCTTTACAAAGGGGCTACTAGATGTATGGACTCACTGAGGTTTTACCGGCAGGCTCCAATCACCATTCTCCCACCACGGGCCCCCTCTTGTGCCATGCAGTTCCCAGTCAGTCGCTCTCGACTCCCATTCCCCACGCCATCACGGTCCATAACAAGCTAGCAACACACCTAATTAGTCAGCTAAGCCGCACCCATATTTGTCCATGTGGTGGCACTGTTTTCCTGGCATGTGCTGGCATGAACCGGTCCTTAGATATATAGCAAGTAAACCACCATCTCATTCAGCAACATCCAGGAACCAATCATGCCTAGATCTCCCTGATTCCATGCTCATTAATATCATCAAGTTCTCATCATCATTATTCATATGAGTGCAGTAGCTAACCACGTTTTCATTCAGCCTCCCGTATCCCGTAAATTAAGTGAAGCAAAAAGGAAAAACGACCATACCCGACTCATCAACTTTCCCGGCGAAAAGGATGGTTAACAAAACTAGTAAACTCCTATAAAAGGGTGTCCTATCAAGTTTCCTCAAGCATACGAGTTTTCACAAACAAAACAGTTTCAAAACATGGGATCAATATGGTCAAGGGACACTTGCCTTGCTCCCGTGGCTCTTGTTGCTCAAGTTTCTCGAAGTCTTGGCGCTGTAGTTCTTCGTAGATGGCTTCCTGAGCTTGTCTTTCTACTCACGACCATGCACATACGAAAATTTACAGCAATCAAACATCATGCACAACTCTACTCAAGATGCAATGGTGTAGATGAATGCAAATCCTATGGTGCTGTTTTATTAAACCAGTTTGTACGTGTTCTTGCATGTTTTAATGGGCTTTAATGGGGTTTTATGATGAACAAGTGTGGACGTGGTGATGATCTTGACTCAAGATCTAGATCAATTCCACCATCAAAAACCGATCAAAACACGATCTGTCCACACGTAAAGGTTTCTGCTCGAAGGGAGACGAAGAAAACGGATGCGTAGAAACAGCGACGACGTCGTAACATGGGTAACGAAGACCTACCTTACTTCACTTATGATCGTCGGCTTTTTTCCGGCGACGGCGAGGCGTGACGGGGCTCGTCGGCGGGCTCACCGACGACTGAACTCCGGTGAGGGGGGGGTGCAACTCAGCGAGTTGGGGGCTAGGACCTCCAAGTCGCCGACTTGGGAGTGGAAAATAAGGAAAGGCGTTACGGCCAAGGGGGTTTGGGTTCTATTTATAGGGGGGGCGGAGATTCCTACTCCAATTGGAGCTCAAATAAGAGTCCTATTCAATTTGTTTTGGATCTTAACAAACTTATCTTTTCAGTTATGTGTGGCAGCCTTGGGGATTTTATCCCCCCAAATGTGGGGAAATTGTGTCGGTATCCTCAGTACCGGGTACCCCCGTGCACAGAAGGAAAAACCCGCCTAAGGACCTCGCCCCCTCTGCAGGGGTGAGCTCTGGAGGCGCCACGCGTCCAGCGGGAGCCGGTCCTCCCTTCTCCTCAGAGGCGAGCTCCGGGCCTGCCACGCGGCCAGCAGAGTCGAGCCTTGCTCCCTCCGCAGGGGTGAGCTCTGAGGGCACCACATGTTCGGCGGGGTCGGGCCTCCCTTCTCCTCAGAGGAGAACCCCGGGCCTGCCACGTGTCCAGCAGTGCCAAACCTCCCTTCTCCTCAGAGGCGAGCTCCGAGGGCGCCACGTGTCCAGCGGAGCCGGGCCTCCCTTCTCCTCAGAGGCGAGCTCCGAGGGAGCCACGTGTCCAGCGGAGCAAGGCCTCCGTTCTCCTCAGAGGCGAGCTCCGAGGGCGCCATGTGTCCAGCAGAGCTGGGCCTCCCTTCTCCTCAGAGGCGAGCTCCGAGGATGCCACGTGTCCCGCGGGGCCGGACCTCATCCCTTCCGCAGGGGTGAGCTCCGAAGGCGCCACATGTCCCGCGGTGCCGGACCTCATTCCTTCCGCACGGGCGAGCTCCGAAGGCGCCACGTGTCCCGCGGGGCCGGACCTCATCCCTTCTGCAGGGGTGAGCTCCGAAGGCGCCACGTGTCCCACGGTGCCAGACCTCATCCCTTCCGCAGGGGTGAGCTCCAAAGGCGCCATGTGTCCAGCGCCCCCGGGGAAGTGTCGACAGCGCACTTCGATAAATTGGAATTGGCTCATTTCAGCTATCTTTTTCCCATTCCCCACCATTTTTATGATTCTTTCTCCATTTCTACTTCTTTTATAATGTTTCTCTATGAAAAATGTATGCAATGCAAGGAAATGAATTTGAGGGTGTTACAGTAGGTCAGATCCTCTTGAAGCTCGAGCTCATCCATCGGTACTTGTTCTTCCTGTACTCTTAAGCACTTCTTTAGTTGGGACACGTGAAACACGTCGTGCACGTCGGAGAGGTGCGTGGCAGCTCTAGTTGATAGGCTACCTCTCCTCGCTTGCCCAAAATCTTGAAAAGCCCGATATAGCGAGGTGCTAACTTGCCCTTGACGTTGAACCGTCGTTGGCCTCGGATAGGCGATACCTTAAGATACACGAAGTCTCCTACTTTGAAGGTCAATTTTCTTTGCCTATTGTCCGCATAACCTTTTTGTCGTGACTGAGCAGCCTTCAAATTTTCTCGTATCGTTTGGACTTGCTTCTCGGCGTCTTGCCGCACTTCGGGTCCAAACACTTGGCTCTCTCAGGTCTCATTACAGAACAGCGGTGTTCTACACCTTCTACCATAACATGCTTCGAAAGGTGACATCTTCAAGCTGGCTTGGTAGCTGTTGTTGTATGAGAATTCAGCATATGGCTGGCTCCTATCCCAACTACGCCCATGTTTCAAGGCGCAAGCTCTCAACATGTCTTCCAAGATTTGATTTGTCCTCTCAGTTTGCCCGTCGGTTTGCGGGTGATAAGCGGAGCTGAAATTCAGTCATGTACCCATGGCTTCATGCAGCTTCTTCCAGAACCTAGAGGTAAATTGAGAACCCCGATCTGAAACTATCCTCTTCGGAACTCCATGGAGGCACACAATTTGCTCCATATACAGCTCGGCTAGTTATGCAACGCTGTACTTGGTTTTAACAGGAAGGAAATGGGCTGATTTTGTCAATCGGTCCATGATAACCCAAATAGATTCGTAACCCGATTGATTACATGACAATCCGATGTGGAAATCCATGCTGATGTCTTCCCACTTCCACTCGGGTACTTTCAATGGCTGCAACAGTCCAGCGGGTCTTTGATGTTCGGCCTTCACCTGTTGGCACGTGTGGCATAAGGCAACATATTCAGCGATGTCCCTTTTCATACCATCCAACCAATAGAAAGTTTTCAGGTCCTTGTACATCTTTGTAAAAGACGGGATGTATGGAATAAGGTGAGTCATGTGCCTCCTTTAATATCCTATCGCGGATGTGCTTCACGTTAGGCACACAAATCCTTTTCCCTAACCAAAGCGTGCCTTTCTCGTCTTCCTTGAAATCCTTTTCTATGCCTTGTCGGATTCTTTCCTTGATTTCCTTGATTTCATCATACGTTACTTGGCCATCTCGTATCTCTTGTTCCAGCAAAGAGTTGAGTTATATCACTTCCATCTCGTTCAAGGACCCGAGATGTAACCGTTCGAACTCCTTGCGCAGCTCGGGTGGCAGCTCCCGAACTGTGAGTTGGTGACATGCTCCCTTTCGGCTCAACACATCAGCTACTACATTGGCCTTTCTAGGGTGATAGTTGATTCCAACATCATAATCCTTGATGAGTTCCAACCATCGATGTTGCCTCATTCTGATCTGTTTGCGTGAATATATACTTGAGGCTTTTGTGATCCATATAGATCTCACATCAGTGGCCAAGGATATAACGCCTCCAAATCTTCAAGGCATGTACCACGGCTGCAAGTTCCAAGTCATGTGTGGGGTAATTCAGCTCATGTTTCTTTAGTTGTCTCGATGCATAGGCTACCACTTGTCCTCCTTGCATGAGCACACATCAAAGCCCTTGTCTTGATGCGTCACAATATATGTCGAAGCTTTTGCTCACATCTGGCAAAACCAAAACCGGCGCTGTGGTTAGTCTTTTCTTGAGCTCCTCAAAGCTTTCTTGGCACACTGGTGTCCACTGAAATGATTTTCCCTTCATCAGCAATTCAGTCATAGGCTTCGCTATTTTGGAGAAATCCTTGATGAACAGGCGGTAGTATCAAGCCATTCCAAGGAAACTCTGAATATTTCTCACATTCTGCGGTTGGTTCCACTTCAACACATCTCCCACTTTTCTGGAATCAACCGATACTCCTCCCTCGGAGATGATGTGGCCTAGAAACGATATCTCCTTTAGCCAAAATTGACACTTGCTGAACTTGGCATACAATTGATGCTGTCACAGTTTCTGCAATGTCAATCTCATGTGTTCTTCATGTTCTTCCTCGCTTTTTGAATACACCATGATATCGTCGATGAAAACCACGACGAACTTGTCCAAGTACTCCATGAAGACCTTATTCATGAGGTACATAAAGTATGCGAGTGCATTTGTTAACCCAAAAGACATAACGGTATATTCATACAAACCATACCGTGTTCGAATTGCAGTCTTGGGTATGTCGGAGGGCTTAATCTTCAGCTGGAAGTATCCCGACCAAAGATCAATCTTGGAGAAAATTCGAGCACCTTTCATTTGGTCGAACAGGTCCTCTATATGGGGCAGCGGGTATTTATTCTTGATCTTCACCTCATTGAGAGACCTATAATCCATACACATCCTTTGGGTCCAATCCTTCTTGTCTACGAAGAGCACGGAGGCTCCCCACGGTGACGAGCTTGGGCGTATAAAACCCTTTTCTAGCTTATCCTGAATTTGCTTCTTAAGCTCCACTAGTTCATTAGAGGGCATCCTATAGGGCCTCTTCGCTATAGGTGCAGTTCCGGGTACTAAATTAATAGTAAATTCAATGTCCCGGTCAGGTGGCATACCTGGAAATTCTTTCAGAAACACATCTGAATATTCTTGAACCACCGGAATGCTTTCGAATGTTGCTTCTTCGATGTGGTTCAGCATTGCCTTCTCGGATGCAGGTTGGGCTGACTCGAACTCAATACGAGTATCGTGCCCACTCATCAACTGCACAATCCTCTGAGCACATTGAATCATTTTGTGTGCTTGCTTAACCAATCCATTCCAAGTATTATGTCAATCCCTTGGGAATCCAAGACAATAAGGTTGGCAAGAAAGTCTACCCCCCTTATTTTAAGCCTTACTTTTGGACATACTATATTTGTAGGAGCTAGAATTCAGATTTCAGAGAAAAGATTTCCCAACTATATGCATCAAGGTATATGAACTATGCAACTCCTTTACTAATTTCATCCTATATGAGGATGTGAACAAGTGTCGAAGCATCCCACATCTCTCTACTATGTGTGGATGTGGACATTCGCCAAAGTGTCCCACAACTCACACCCGAACATGCAAACATAAGCACTCATCATAAAAATTTCAGCACACCACTCTTATTCAAGCTACTACGATCTAAACGTTCTTATTACAGCTTTATTCAATGGAAACCTAAACTTAATGGTGAGAACCGGTGCTGTTCTCGCCGTGTGATGGGGGTTGTCCATATATGGGCGCATGCCATGGTGAGTCAGCAGTCCATGTAGGGATAGATGACGCTGGTGCTCCATTTCCTCCCGCATTGGCACGAGTCTCCTCTTGTTTTTCCAACAAGTACAGCTTCTTTCGGAGGTAAGGGATATCTTATTGTGCGCTTGCATAGCGGTTTCCGAACTCCACGAGCAACCTCTGAGACTTGTCAGCAGCATGTGTGTAGGAAAGAGCTCATCCATGGGGTTCAATGATCTCCATTGTACCACTCTTCCGATACGGGTGCAGCTCAAAAGTATTGTTCTCAAGCAGCTCACGGAAGGCGTAGCACAGTCCGGTGAGTGCATCCCATGCAGCATCATCGATAGCTTCTTCCCTTGTAGCTCTCCATGTCGGTGTGAAGTGCCGGGTGACGACCCTACCGTTAGATAGGATGGTTACTTCAGCCTTCCACTCTTCATGTCCGAGACGAGGGACTTTCTTGAGAAGATATTCCGGGTATAAGCTGCAGCAATCCAGAAATTCTTTGAGCTCCCTAGATATGTGTCCTCCTTCCATTCTGTCGGACCAAAATTCTTGAACTGAATGGTTGGCCCATTCATCACATTCATTATTGGTCCCAGCAAGGGGTGGCTCCTCCTCGGGTTCATCTTCTCCCGTCATAGTTTCATGAGGCTCCACGGTGTGTAAGCCCATGTGAAACTCCTCCTGAGGTAAGTACCAATGCCGTTCTTGTGGATCATCCTCCATATCGTCTTCGAATGGTTCCACCTCTTCCGGATCCTCTTCCTCATGCATAGATCTATTGACTTCCTCTTCATCATGAGGTTCCGTCTTCACCTCCTCCCAATATAGTCCATCGGACACCTCAATGGGGTTAAGTGCACTCCCACGTGGTGGTGGACGAGTTCTTATGCGTGCTGTGCTCCTGATCACCGACATCTATAATTAAGACATGAGAAACTTTAGAGAAGGAAGAAATAACTCCAAAACTTCAGAAGCTATGGAGAAAGAAAGCAAAGCTGTTGCTGTCCAAAAGAAGAGAAAAGGAGAGGCTGAAAATAGCACTTTGCGGTGGCTGAATTGACAAGTAAAGTGCAGCAGCAAGCAATTTTCGAAAATAGCAGTTTAAACGGGTGTGCCTATGTGTTTTAGAGTGTCCATTCTACCTAGGCTTGTGTCCTACGGTCAACGTGGCTCTGGTACCAATCTGTGACACCCGGTTCCGAAAACAGAACCAAGTTAATGCATATGTGTGCCCAGGATGTTCATCACACATACACACGTAATCCACAAATTGAATTCAGAATATAACCACGAATAAATAGTGTTTAACTACTTTATTACATCGAATCATTGTCTCACTCATGAATCTCTAACTTATTCTTGCAGCGGAAGTCTCTAAATGACAGCGGAAATAGTTAAATAGCAGCAGGCTCCATCTTCAACTCCACAGGCATGTTGACGGTAGTTCGCACGCCTAGTACTCCACATGATCCTCGAAGTACTCTTCTCCTGTTGCTGATGTCTATGTGATAATGCAAGGGTGAGTACATGACGTACTCAGCAAGTGCAGGAGAAGTATGACATGTAGCTTACAACAAGGTAGGAAATAAGAGGCTCATTGCAGCATGCAAATTTTATTTCACAAACATGATAAAAACAGCGACTATTTCTAAGTGAGTTAAATCCCAATATAACCAAGTAAAACAGCAACATTCCTTCACCGTAATTCACAATTTATCATGTCTCAACCAACCATTTAACCTTTCTCAAGTTTATCTCATACTCATAAACATTCATAACCATCTCATATTCATATAACCGAAGCCAAACTCATTTTCATGACTTAAAACAGTCCCAAAACCAATCCCAATGACCATATCATAACCATACCGAATAACCATCCCAAGTTTTCCCTCTAATCATGGAAGTTGGCCAGGTGTTTGTGACCGGAAGCACGGCTATCATGATAGTTTTACACTCTGCAGAGGTGGCACCACTTTACCCATAAGTTCTTGATTTCTTCACCTGTCGGCGACTGCAGAACCTCCATTATACCAGTACAAAACCGTCGGTGTATGGCCAAGAGATTACAAAATAGCCTTTACAAAGGGGCTACTAGATGTATGGACTCACTAAGGTTTCACCGGCAGGCTCGAATCACCATTTTCCCACCTACGGGCCCCCTCTTGTGCCATGCAGTTCCCAGGGCAGTCCTCCTCAACTCCCATTCCCGCGCCATCCACGGTCCATAACAAGCTAGCAACACTCCTAGTTAATCCTCTAAGCCGCACCCATACTTGGCCTTGTGGTGGCACTGTTCTCCTGGCATGTTCTCGCATGAACCGGTCCTTAGATCTACGGCAAGTACCGCCATCTCATCCAGCAACATTCACGAACCAAGCTTGCCTAGATCTCCCCGATTCCACGCCCATTAACACCATCAAGATCTCATCATCATTATTCATATGAGTTCAGTAGCTAGACATGTTTTATTTTAGCTTCCCGTATCACGGAATTAAGTGAAGCAAAAAGGAAAAATGACCATACCCGACTCATCAACTTTCCCGGCGACAAGGATGGTTAACAAAACTAGTAAACTCCTATAAAAGGGTGTCCCATCAAGTTGACTCAAGCATACGAGTTTTCGCAAACAAAACAGTTTCAAAACATGGGATCAATATGGTCAAGGGGCACTTGCCTTGCTACCGTGGTTCTTGTTGTTTGAGCATCTCGAAGCCTTGGTGCTGTAGATCTTCGTAGATGGCCTGTTGAACTTGTTCTTCTACTCACGATCACGCACATACAAAATTTACAGCAATCAATCATCATGCACAAACTTTACTCAAGATGCAATGGGGTAGATGAATGCAAATCCTATGGTGCTGTTTTATTAATCCAGTTTGTACATGTTCTCGCATGTTTTAATGGGCTTTCATGGGGTTTTATGATGAAAAAGAGTGTAGAGATCAAGTGTGAACGTGGTTATAATCTTGACTAAAGATCTAGATCAATTCCACCGTCAAAAATCGATCAAAACGCGATCTGTCCACACGAAAAAGTTTCTGTTTGAAGGGGGTGAAGAAAACGGATGCGTAGAAACAGCGGCGACGTCGTAAGATGGGTAATGGGGACCTACCTCACTTCCTTTTGGTGCCAGGGCCTTCCTCCTACCAATGGCAGCAGTGGGGAATTTTTCTATTGAAAATTTTGGTAGGACATAACATCGGGCTTCTTCTCCGGCGACGGCGGGGCTCGACGGGGCTCGACGGCGGCCAATTTCCGGCAAGGGGGGGGGGGGACTTGGCGACTTGGCAGCAAGGAAGGGGGCTTGGCAGAAGGGGGAGGACATCCAAAATAGAGAGGGGTCGGCCAAGTGGGTGGGGGTTATATTTATAAGGGGAAAAGAGGAGTCCTACTCCAATTGGATCTCAAATAAGAGTAGTACTCAATTTTGGATCTCAACAAACTTATCTTTTCAGTTAGGTGCGGCAGCCTTGGGGATTTTATCCCCCCAAATGTGGGTAAAATTCCCCTTTTGTGGAATTAGGGAATTTGGAAATTTTGGGGGAAATTTGGGGATGGCTTATTTCAGCTATCTTTTTCCCATTCCTCACCATTTCTATGTCACTTGCTCCATTTCTACATTCCCCTCTCCATTTCTATGTCCCATTCTCCATTTCTACATTCCCCTCTCCATTTCTATGTCCCAGTCTCCATTTCTACATTCCCCTCTCCATTTCTATGTCCCATTCTCCATTTGTACATTGCCCTTCTCCATTTCTATGCCCCATTCTTCATTTCTATATTCCCTTCTCCATTTCTGTGGTTTTTCCTCCATTTCTATGGTTCCTTCCTCCATTTCTATGGTTATTTCTCCATTTCTGTGGTTCCTTCCTCCATTTCTATGGTTCTTTCTCCATTTCTATGGTTCTTTTCTCCATTTCTATGGTTCTTTCTCCATTTCTATAGTTCTTTCTCCATTCCTATAGTTCTTTCTCCATTTCTACATCTTTGATAATGTTTCTCTACATGAAAAATGTATGCAATGCATGGAAAAGAATTTGAGGGTGTTACATGCAACATGTGAAGCCGCATTCAAAACTTTGGTGAAACATCTCACAACAGCTCCAGTTCTTGCTCAGCCGGACACGATGAAGCCATTTGATGTATACTGTGATGCATCCGGTATTGGTCTCGGCTGTGCTTTGATGCAAGAAGGGCGTGTAGTCGCCCATGGGTCTCGTCAACTGCAAAACCACGAGCAGCATTATCCAACTCACGATCTCGAGCTTGCTGCAGTGGTTTTGGCGTTAAAGATGTGGAGGCATTATCTACTTGGTAATCTTGTACACCTCTACACCGACCATAAAAGCTTGAAGTATATCTTCACGGAGAAGGAGATGAATATGAGACAACAAAGATGGTTGGAGCTCATAAAAGATTATGAAATTGAGAACCACTACCATCCGGGAAAAGCAAACGTGGTTGCCGACACGCTTAGTCGGAATGCCCATGTTCATAACATGGCGATTGCTGAGTTGGAAGATGAAAACCAAGTCTCCGTGTCATTCCGTATGGCGCGCTTTATAATCTCGCCCTCATATCAACAATCCGTGAAGAGATTGTTGAGGCTCAAAGAAGAGACAGAGGTATCTCTCACATACGGAGAAGACTAGACGACGGAGAAGTGAAATGTTTCCGGAAGGATGAGAACCGTACAATATGGTTTAACGACCGTATAGTGGTACCGCGCAATATGAAATTCCATAAGAATATCTTGGATGAAGCCCACCTGTCAAAGTTTTCCATTCATCCCGGAAGTAACAAGATGTACTAAGATTTGAAACAGAAGTTTTGGTGGATGAGGATGAAGAGGGAAATTGCAAAATGCATATCCGAATGTGATACGTGTAGACGGGTCAAGGCTGATCATATGCGGAAAGCCGTACTGCTACAACCTCTGAAGATACCGGCATGGAAATGGGAGGATGTGAGTATGAATTTAATCATCAGATTACCGCTCACATCCCGGAAGCATGACTCAATATGGGTGATCGTCGACCGGTTGACAAAATCAGCTCATTTCATACCGGTGAACACTCATTATCGAGCAAGGAAATATGCGGAGTTATACATCTCAAGAATTATATGTTCACATGGTGCTCCAAAGACCATCGTTTCAGATCGAGGTGCGCTGTTTGTCGCTCGTTTTTTGGGAGCAGCTGCACGCCTCGTTGGGCACCAAGCTGATTAGAAGCTCTGCATATCACCCTCAGACCGATGGACAAACTGAGAGGGTGAACCAAGTGCTTGAGGACATGTTGAGAGCGTGTGCCATCCACCACGGTAGGAATTGGGATGATCACCTACCATTGGCGGAGTTTTCATACAACAACGGGTATCAAGCGAGTATTATAGTGGCGCCGTATGAAGCTCTCTATGGCCGGAAATGTCGCACACCGCTGAATTGGTGTGAGTCTGGCGAAAGGGTTCTGTTTGGGGTTGATCTTGTGAACAAAGCCGAAGACCGAGTTCGGTTGATACAAGAAAATTTGAAGGCTGCACAATCCCAACGGAAGAGCTACGCTGATCAAAGGCGTAGGCCATTGCATTTTGACGTCGGAGAGCACGTTTATCTTCGGGTATCTCCGATGAAGGGAATTCACCGGTTCAGTGTAAAGGGGAAACTCGCTCCCCGTTTTATAGGTCCTTTTGCTATCACGGAGAAGTGCGGACCCGTAGCCTACCGGCTGGAACTACCGGCAAGTCTAGTGGGTGTTCATGATGTATTTCATGTGTCACAGCTATGGAAGTGCCTCAAATTTACCGCTGCTGTCCGCACTGAGGAAATCGACGAGTTGAAACAGGACCTTACCTATACCGAGCGACCAGTTCAAATTTTGGATGAAAAGACCCGGGTAACCCGGAACCGGACGACCAGATTTTTCAAGGTGCTGTGGAGTAATCATACCGCGAAAGATGCGACGTGGGAAAATAAAGATTATCTCCGCACCAATTATCCGGAACTTTTACTTTGTACAGTTTGTAATTACCTCTCCTGTCTCGTTCTTCTTTTGTAATCTCGGGACGAGATTATTTTAAGGGGGGAGGAATGTAAAAGTCCCAAAAAAATGTATATGAATAAAAACCGAGGTTTGAGTTCATAGGTGTGGCAAATACATGAAAAATGGGACTTGCTAAAACTTTTCTTCATGCAAAGTGATACATGGATAATCATCCAAAAAGTAGGCTCACATCTTTATTTGAAGGTGTTGAACCAATAAGGATTTAAATACCTCTTTGCATGTAAGTTTAAAAATCAGATTTTAAATTCAATGTTCACTCAAATAATGGCCAGGAACTTTGCATAAACATGAAGCCATATAGTTGGAAATTGTGGAAAAAGTTTGATGACAAACTTTTCAATTTTAGGGTGGGCTCCAAAAGGAATTAAATTGGAAGCAATTTCAACTTCCAAACAAATTCAAATTTGCTATTCAAATTCAAACTGAAATTGGCAAATTCAAATTCTAGCCCACCTTTCAAACTCAGAATTGTGGAATTTGGGAAGATCAATATGAGAAGATATTTTTGGGAGGAAAATGTGGGGTGGGACCCACATGTCATTGAGCTGAAAGTGGAGACTTGCACCCTAAGCATAGCTCTGTTCAACCCAACCGAGCAGTTTTCTCACCTTGGCGCTTTAAGGGCCTAAGTTTTTGGCACATATTCAAAGTCTTCATCACCACACACACACTTCATTTGAAGAAACTTGATGAATATATTTGAAGAGCAAGTAAACACCATCAACATGCTCATTAAAGAATAAATTCACAAAATGCAAAAGTGGCATTTCCCACATGCAACATCTAGGGGTTGAGCTTGTGAAAACCTCCAACACCTTGCTAGGAATTCTCATGCCAAATTTCACCCAAATTCAACCATTTTGAAGTCTTTTTGGGTATAACTAGAAAGAGGGTGGTTTGAACTCAAATTCAAATTCAAACTATTTCCATCCCATGAATTCAAAAGTGGGAGGCATATTCTTACTCAGCACATTTTTGTGACCTCACACACCAATTTTCACTCCATTTGGAGTTGATCTTGACATGAGCTAAGTTTAGCAAATTCAAACTTTATTTGAATTTCAAACTGCATATATGCTGAAAATATATTCAAACAAACCCCAATTTGAATTCTGTCCAATTCAAATGACCAAAGGGTAGATAATTCAAATGACCAAGGTTAATTCGGTCTCTACTGTTTAGAGCAGGGAAAATTCAATTTCAGAGGTTAAAACCTGGGTGGGACCCACATGTCAGCCTCACCAGTGTATTAACCGACTGAAGGCGCTGCAGCTCGGGTCTTGCGCGTGACCGCGCGAGCCCCATGGCGAATTTCCACCGCTGCCACCTCCTGGTCACGGATCAGCGCCCCAAACCGACGTCCTCAGCTATATATCTTCGAGCTGCCGCCGGCAGTGAACCATTTTCTGTAAGGGCCTCAGTTTTTGACACATGTTTAAAGTGTTCATCACCACACCACACACATCATTTGAAGAAAGTTGATGAACACAAATGAAGAGCAAGTAACCACCATCAACATGCTAGGGATGTCCATGCCAAGTTTCACCCAAATTCAAAACCTTTTTGAGGTCATTTTGGGTATAGCTAGAAAGAGGGCAGTTTGAAACCATATTCAAATTCAAACTGTTTTTATCCCATGAATTCAAAAGTGGGGGGCATATTCTTATTCATCACATTTTTGTGAGCTCACACACCAATTTCCACTCCATTTGGAGTTGATCTTGACATGAGCGAAGTGGGGCAAATTCAAACTTTATTTGAATTTCAAACTGAACATGTGCTGAAATTCATTCAAACCAAACCCAATTTGAATTCTAATCAATTCAAATGGCTCATGGGTGAATAATTTGAATCACCATGGGTATTTTGGGGCTCACTGTTTACAACTAGGAGTGAATTTCAGAGGTTAAAACCCCGGGTGGGACCCACATGTCAGCCACTGAGGCAGAAGAAACCGACTGAGAGCTCAGCTCGGGTACTCGCGCGCGCTGCAGCGACCGCCACGGCGAAGAGACGGCAAGGACAGCAGCTGCTTGCCGCCCTCGGCCGGTGAACCGCCTCGCAGGGTCCCTATCTGCGCGCCCGAGCAGTCGCAGGGGGTCTTCACCGCTGCCTCGTCGCATTTCCACCCAGAAAGCCGAAGCTCCTCGCCGCCCGAGTGAACTGTCGGTTCCTCATCACCCGGCCGATCCAGTGCCCTCCCGGCGATCTGAGACCAGCACCAGGTGCGCCAAGCCATCTGCAACACGCTCGCATCGGTTCCAGACCCTGCGCAGCCTTCCCCGAGCTCCACCACGGCGATCCTTTCTCTGCCTGTTCAGCTCGAGCCGCCGCTGCGGGAACCATCCTTCCGGCCACCACAGTCCACCGTTCAACGAGCTGTGAACAGCAAATAGGTTCGTCTCCAACCCCTCTTTCATTCCCGCAAGCTCCGGCGGCGTGACAAACGCTGCTTAGGCCGGAATTTCATGTTTTCGCGACGGTGTGCAAAAATGAGGTATGTACCGATCAGAGAAATTCGTAAGCCACACTGCATCACTCATCCTCTCATGGAGAGGATCACTTCTAGTAGCCCGTACGAGTCCATAGGAGCAGGAACCACGAAAAACCGTGGAGGGAAACCGCTGTTCTTCGAGTTTTAGTAGAAATCCCGATTTCCGGCCTAGGTCGCACGGTGACAGCCCAACACAGCCTTTTCCCGAGCTCCATGGAGCTCATGTCGACCTTTCCTATGGTACACTGATGCCCGACCGGTTGCTCGAGTAGTTGAGGTGCAAGGGAAGTCAGCCGACACGGCCGAAGTCTTTCTGAGGCGGCGGCTCATCGCCGACCATGTACTGGCCATTGTCATGACGAGTTGACCCCAGAATCCTGTTCCCTAAGTGAAAGTAGGCAGGGGCGGCCAAGATCGTGAAGTTTGGAGCTCCACAGAAGCTGCCGGCGAGCTCTCCGGCGAGGTCCCCCGGCGGTAGAGCGCGGGCGGCGAGAGATTGACGAAGGGGGTGGACCCCAACTGTCAGCGGGAGATATTTTGAATCGGGATCGGGCTGTGGCCGGGATCGGGTGTGCTGACACGCAAAAACCCTGTGGGCCTCAGTGTGCTGTCGGCTCCGCGCTTAACACGTGTCCCCGCGGGCCCCGGCAGATTTAAACTATTCCCCCGATTTTCAGATTCCATTCAAACTTCAAATCCTCATAACTTTGGCTAGGAAGCTCCAAATCGAGTGAACCAAATTTTGTTGGATTCAGCTCTTTGAGCACTTTCCAGCAAATCAAGTTTCACTTCATGAAACCCCTTATTTCTCCGAAATTAGTTCCTCAAAATTTAAACTGTTTGCAATTTTAACTGGAGAATCCTTTGGAGGAAAATCCTGAAATTTTGCTGGAATGTTCACCAAAATATGCCTGAACTACCATAAAAATATCAGATCCATTAGAGCTCATTTGATCCACCTAATGGTGTGATTAGTGAAACTGTTCCAGAGAAAATAGAAAATGTCCAGAAACATTTTCAGAATTTTCTCTGAAATTGTTTAGCTCATATCTTTAGCTAGGAACCTTCAAATTAAGTGAGACCAGCTCCATTAGAACCCTCTGAAAATCTAGTTTTCAAAAAGTCATAGTTTGTTTCATGAAAATCCTTAGAACACCCTAAAAGCCTTCCATTAAGGTCAAGTACATAATTATTTGTGGAGGGCTCAAATGAGCTTTGCTGCAACTAAAACTTGACCAAATCTCTATTTAGGTTGTAACCAAGCCCCAGTAAAAGTTTCACAGTCATTGGGTCTGTCTAGTAAGGGTTATAGACTTCACAAATTCAAATTCAATCAAATGCATTTAAATTAATACATATACTTGTATATCATGTAGTCGCTAAGGTCACGGAGGAACCCGAAGTGCTAGACTTTGTTACTCCAGAGGAGCAGCTAGCCTACGACCAAGAGCAGCAAGGCAAGCTCCGGTTTGCATTAACCTTTTTACAAATTTTTATTGTTTTGAGCACTTACTTGAGTACCATTAATACTTGCATTAGAGTCTTGTTTGGAAACCCAATTGCATAGCCAAGAAAACCATGGGTTGGGTTTAGGGATTGCAAACCCCGTTAGCTACTGCAATGCTAAGATAGTGTAGGGTTCGGTAAAAGTTGAGTAGTTGGAACTACTCGCGAGCATAGGCTAGAGGCACTCGACTCGGGTAGAGATAGCACATGGCAAGAAAAATGAGACCGAGCGGAGAGTAAGGGCAGCAGGACTTTGGGGCCTGTGTGCTATAGCTCCGCTTGTGTCGATTGAGGACCGAGCCGTGTGCGGGCCTGTTGAAAAAGCTAGAACAGTACCAAAGACCTACCGGCTATATGAGAACTGGGAAACCGATGTAACTCGGGTAGCTGGGTATTGAGGCATTGCCTGTCGTTCAGAGGGTAGGTTGAGAGCTCGAGGTGTAAATCGGCTGGCGGCACTGAGATGCGCGTGCAGAGACCTCTTGCTCAGGAAGATTGGACCGGTTCAATATTAGGCTGACGGGTGAAAGGTGGTTGCGTACGGCGTCCGTGATGGTTGTTGTAGGCAACATCGAGTACGGGCGCACGTGACGGGTTATTCGGGTAACCCTGCAGGTGTAAATCGATTATAATCGCTGTCCCTCGCGGTCAGTGAGTACCACGTGTTCACTGTACCGTGACGTAGAAAGAACAGGCTAGTTGCATGTTAAAATGTTGCTGATTGAAAGATGGACTTGATTGCCAATGATTTGCTGTAGTTTAGAGCTAACTAAAGTTCTTTTCAACTTTGGGAAAAGTACATGAGAGAAATGCGTTTCTTGTTTGATTGCGGCTCTCTCATGTGCCTTAGCGTAAGGTTCTCCACAACCTGCTGCTAAAACTTGAAAGTAAGGTTATACTAATTAGGCGAGTCCTTGCAAATGATTTTTACCTCATGTAACCCATCACCCCTCATGTAGAAGTTCCATGTTTAGGAGAGACGGGTCAGACTTGCTGAGCCTTCGTGCTCACTGCTTGTGTTTGAAGCTTTTGCAGGGTTCTATGAGGAAGGGACTCCCGAAGAGGAGACGGAACCCCAGGAGGGTAACCCCGTCCAGTGGGAGTCGTGCACGCCGCAGAGTTAGTGTGCTTGTGTGCTAGCAAGGACACGTTCAAGGGCTGAACGTGGACTTGATGCGTAGTCTACACCCGTGAGTGTAGACTGGACTTATTTTGATGTAAACATATTCATAAAAGACATTATGTAATATAAACTTCGCTTCCGCTTTGTGCCTTTGACGTGTGTTATCCGGTGCTGTGCAACGCAGCACCCCTCAGCGTGATCCTGGCTCGACAAGACCGTGGGGTCATGTCAGCGTTGGTATCAGAGCTCGCTTGAGGTTTAACGCACTACAAAGGTCATCTTTTCAAAAATCCAGTGAGGAACGAGTTAGTAGCCCGTATAAGGATGTTATTATCATATGGAAAGTGGCATACTAACTTATTTGTCTATGCCGGAAAAATCATGCATCTCGGGACGTTTATGTCTTGGGGGGTGCACGTAAGCGCTGTCCACCAGTGCGAACAAGCTGAAGGCTGGAGCCCCACGGGTGGCAGGTAACCCGACCCGCTTTAGTATCCTCTACGACTCTTCATTTTGTTTGGGGTATTCGAGCAACGTCTGTCCCTGGCGTGCGTGGTGCAACTTGGGAGACCCCGGCATGTGGTCTAAAACGTGAACACGTAACTCAAGGCGTGTTTGGCTTGAGAACATCCGGGCGAGTGATGACGGCCGGGTGTACGAACTGTATGGATTCCGGGCTCGGTGTACAGCTGAGTCTGACGATTGCTTGAGTTTCTGCAGGTAGTCTAACCACGAAACGGTATACTTTTAGTATCCGTGTGCGAGTGACGTTTAGTGCCACTGAATTAACGAAGCCGGCTAAGTCCGGTATAAGTTTTTCTTTGTGAGGACATAGCACCGACATGCTCTGGTGACGCATCGACGTCACACCCAACTAAATGAACAACTTCATTGTAAAAACTTGGAGGTTTTGATCCAAAGCACTAAAACTTGATGTAACTCTTTCCCTTAATCAGGATATTCAAAGTTAACAAGTTTTCAACTTATAGGTTGTTAAGGACAGAGCACTCTGTTTTCAGCTAAATTAAGGCTGAAGTTAGTCAGAGGTTAGAGATTTAGTTATTTCGAGGTTGGGGTCATAGGATACATTTCTGGAAAGCTTTGGAAGAGCTTTACAACTTTTCTGTTGAGGTCCAGAGGTGTTTCATCCCTTAACCAATCGAAAAATGCAGTAGAGTTGAAACTGTCCAAAAAACAGGGCAGAGCAAACACTCTCTGTAAACTCTCTGTAAATTGAATATAACTTCCTGCATAAAAATCAAAAAATAGAAAATGAGGTAGTTCTGGAAATCTTATGAGATGGGTTACAACTTTGTAACAGAAGGTTGTGTCAGATTGGGAGCAGAAGTAACTGGAATTCTTGGATCAAATCAGTGCCTAAAGCAGGGAGGTGCTGTCCAATTTTCTCCAGAAATTCTGTTTACTTTAACATCTAATAACTTTCGAACCAGGACAGATCTTAGGCCAACCAAATACTTTCTGGAAAGCTATTGAAGTTATCTTTAACTTTGATGTTGAGCTCCAGAATTGGTTTTGCCTTTAACATGGCCTAAATCAGGTTGAAATGGAAACTGGTCAGGGCTGTCATGGGAACAGCAGATCAGCAGTCAAATTTGTTTAAAATTTGAACTATGTTTCCAAGTTTTATGGGTTCAATGACATGTCTTATGTTATAACTCAGTGGTTTACTGTTTAAATAAATATTTGACATTTCTCAAATATATTTTTACAGATGACAGCAGATAAACAGTTGGAGAACGGGTGGGTGGTGTCCCACTGTTCTCACCATAGCGGCTACCCGGAAGCATTGTGGCAAATGCTCCAATATTTCGGGTACAACCAGATGCCGCAGTACTTCGCCAAGGAAGAAGGCGAAGAGGGGAACAAGACGTGGACAATCCATGTTGAGGTCCCTGCAGGACCTACGCCACCCGATTGGGTGCCGTTCACCATCACGGTGAGATGAAGACAACCGGAAGGGATGTGGCAAGTGGCAGCCCGTGACACCATGTCACGTTTCTGTCAACTACACGTGCAGGCTATGGAGGGAACTCCATACGTGCTCGTTCCGGTGGAGGGACGGGCTCAGCATGTGTGGGAAGAGAGGTACCTTGAGGCAACGGACCCGAGTTGCCCAAGGTACAACCCCGCGGAGGCAAATCTCAGCCTCCAGATGAGGGCAGGAAACACCGTGATGGACAGCCAAGCTGTTCATACGGAGCATATCGCCACAAAGCTCAAAGAGAGCACGAGCCGTGGAGACCATTTCGAGAGTGCTCACAGCGCACTCCGCAATGTGCTCCTTCCGACGATCAAGCCACTGAATGAACAGCACAATCAGTTGCATCGTCTGAAGAAGGCAAAGAAGAAGAGCCGTGTCGACATCGCGGCGTTACAGGAACTGGTACAGAATCTGACCCAGCAGAACGAGGACCTTGCTCAAGAGCGAGACGATGCTATTGAGGAAGGCCAAGGCTGGGAAGAGGACTGCAACCAGGCTATGGACGAGGTGCATGCTTTGCAGGACCTCGTACCTCCGGTATTGGACATACCGGTGGTCTTGGGTCTTCCAGCAATGGGAGAACCCGGGATGGGAGAAGAGGTGGTAGATCCAGAGCCACCAGCAGCTGTACCGGAGGAGGACGACCCACAGGAGGTCGAGTTCTACTCCGAGTAGGGGGTTACAGTTGCCATGTAGGGCAGCTAGGGTAGTGTAGCCCAAATTTTATAATCGGTGACATGTCGTGTAGACAGTAGCGTATGTATAGGTAGTGACGACATGAGCACAACTTCTCGGAGACCCGAGAATAATGTATCTTGTATAAAGTTTATGCTTTATCAATATATGTGAATGTTGTGCAAATTAATCATGTGTCACTTCAATACCTACTGTTACATATGGAATTTTAAGTAAGACATGTGCTAATCGCTGCTATTTTGAATTTCAGAATGATGCGTACTCGTGCCAACCCTGACGTTGGGGGTACTAGCCAAGGGGGAGAGACCTCCCAACAGCCTCCCGAGGACTCCTCGGGACAGCAGCAGCAACAGAAGCAACAGCAACAGCAAACACCGCCACCGCCACTGCCAACGGTTACATTGGCTGACATCGTCGCGGCAATGGAGGGTTCACATCAGCAGCACACGGAGTTGCTGCAGACTCTCATCGCTAATACGTCTCGCCCAGAGAGACGTCAAGATCGTGAGGAGCGTCAACAGAGCTCCTACTCTGACTTCCTGGCTACTCATCCCCCGGTATTCTCAAGGGCGGATGAACCTCTTGACCCGTACAACTGGCTCCGCGCAATAGAGATGAAGTTCGGGCTGCTCCAGATAAGTGAGCAGCGCAAGACTCAGTTCGCGGTCCAGCAGCTCCAAGGATCCGCGAGCGCGTGGTGGGCAAACTTCTGTGCTTCACAGCCCACCGATCGAGTTATGACCTGGACGGAGTTCCGGACGGCCTTCAGGGCCTATCACATACCGCCAGGTCTAATGAAGAGGAAGACACAGGAATTCTTACACCTGCAGCAAGGGAGCCGGAACGTGCTGGAATACTCCAGGGCGTTCAACGATCTCGCGCTCTACGCGTCGTATCACGCAGATACTGACGAGAAGCGGCGGGACCACTTTTACCAGGGGCTTAACCTGCTCCTGAAGGACAAGTTGGCAATGTTCAATCGCGGCAGCCTCAACGACATCATTGATGCTGTGATTGTTCAGGAGGACTCCGGCAAGGAGTTAGCGGCGGCGGAGAGAAAGCGAAGCGCGCCGCAGAGCAGCGGAGAAGGAGGCAGTCCTTCTCAGATGTTTCGGATAATGAATCGCCCACCATCAAGTCCACGCTGGCAGCCACCACAGCGGTCGATGCCGTTCCGCAGTCGGCCGTACTCTTCACCGGCATTCAGGCCGGCACTGCCAGTACCACCTCCGCAACAACAGCAGCATCGGGCGATGCCGCATGGGTATGCACCTCAGAAGCGCATGCCGGGCTTTCGTCCCCCGAGCACTACACCAGCAGCGGCCACATGTTACAAGTGTGGTCGTCCAGGACACTTCGCGAGCAGTTGCCCGGAGAGGCAAGGCGGCGGAGTGGCACCGCAGTTTCTGGGGAGGAATCAACCCCGGAACCCTACTAATGCACGGCGGGCAAACCCTAGGCCCGGCAACGTCCACCCGCTTTCCATAGAGGACGTGCCGGAGGGTGAGCCAATCCTTGCGGGTATGTTCCAACTCCACCAGCATCCCGCTATAGTACTGTTTGATTCAGGCGCCACGCATAATTTTATTAGCCAAGCTTTCATTGCTAAACACAGCTTGCCAATACTACCCACCGATAGTCCATATTTAATTTGTTCACCGGGTGGGAAGATTTCAGCAAGCGTAATGGTTTCCAACGCACCATTATGCTTAGCGGGTAGAGTGTACCCCACGTCTCTCATTATCTTAGAGGGACAGAAGGTCGATCTCATCCTAGGGATGTCATGGTTAACCTGCCACGGTGCTGTTTTAGACACCGTCCTTCGAGTCGTGCACTTAAACTCAGAAGTGCACGGGTCTCACTCATTATTTCTGGACAATCCAGAAATAAAACTTCCGAGTGTCTATCCAGCTACAACCATCAGATTGGAAGATATTCCAGTGGTCCGAGAGTTCCCTGATGTGTTCCCGGATGATTTACCGGGAATGCCGCCCGATAGAGAGGTGGAGTCCAAGATTGAACTTGCACCGGGAACCATGCCAATATCCTGAAGGCCGTACAAGATGGTGCCCAAGGAGTTGGCTGAACTGAAGACTCAGCTCACGGACCTCCTAGAAAAGGGTTTTATTAGGCCGAGCTCCTCGCCATGGGGCTGTTCGGCATTATTTGTAAAGAAGAAGGATGAGACGTTGCGGCTTTGCGTGGACTATCGTCCATTAAATGCCGTAACCATCAAAAACAAGTACCCGTTGCCACGGATCGACATGTTGTTTGATCAGTTGATCGAAGCTAAGATCTTTTCCAAGATGGACTTAAGATCCGGGTACCATCAGATTAAGATAAGGGCGGAGGACATTCCAAAGACAGCTTTCTCAACGAGGTACGGACTTTATGAGTACCTGGTCATGTCCTTTGGCCTCACCAATGCTCCAGCTCACATCATGTACTTGATGAACTCGGTATTCATGCCGGAGCTGGACAAGTTTGTCGTGGTCTTCATCGACGACATCCTGGTATATTCCAAGTCGGAGGAAGATCACAAGAAGAATCTGATTATAGTCTTGCAACGGCTGCGGGATCACAAGTTATACGCGAAATTCAGCAAATGCGAGTTTTGGATATCGCAAGTGCCTTTTCTCAGGCATATCATCTCAGCGGAGGGTATCGCTGTGGACCCGAGCAAGATCACTCAAGTGCTGAATTGGAAATCCTCAAGAACTGTTCATGAGGTACGGAGTTTCCTCGGACTCGCGGGATATTATCGGAGGTTCATTCCGAACTTCTCGAAGATTGCCAAGTCTATGACGGAGCTGCTGAAGAAGGCTACCAAATATGTTTGGAAACAAAACCATTCGATGTGTACTGCGATGCATCCGGCATTGGGCTCGGATGTGTGATGATGCAAGACAGAAGGTTGGTCACGTATGGGTCACGGCAGCTTAGAAACCATGAGAAAAATTATCCAACTCACGATTTGGAGATCGCTGCCGTGGTACTTGCATTGAAAATGTGGAGGCACTACCTACTCGGTAACCTCGTACATTTATATACCGACCACAAAAGCCTCAAGTACATATTCACTCAGAAGGAGCTGAACATGAGGCAGCGGATATGGTTAGAATTGATAAAGGATTACGAAATAGAGATCCATTATCATCTGGGCAAGGCAAACGTAGTGGCAGATGCGCTGAGCCGCAAGTCACACGTCAACAATCTGACCATCACACCGTTGGAAGAGAGCGAACCACCACTACATGTGATTCCACACGGAGCTCTCTACAACCTAGTTTTGATCCCCACCATCCGGGAAGAGATAGCGGCAGCCCAGAAGAATGACAAGGGCACGTCACATTTGCGGAGACGTGTAGACAGTGGGGAGCTGAAATGTTTCCGGAAGGACGGAGACGGCGTCTTATGGTTCAAGGACCGGATCGTCGTACCCCGTAACCCGGAATTACGGAAGAAGATCTTTGATGAGGCTCACTTGTCAAAGTTTTCTATTCACCTCGGCAGCAACAAAATGTATCAAGAACTCAGAAGCAAGTTTTGGTGGACACGGATGAAGCGGGAAGTAGCAAAGTACGTGTCCGAGTGTGATACATGCCGAAGGGTGAAAGCAGACCATATGCGGAAACCGGGACTGCTGCAACCACTGGGCATTCCTGCATGGAAGTGGGAGGACGTGAGCATGGACTTCATCGTTGGTTTACCCACCACCTTGCAGAAACATGATTCTGTGTGGGTGATCGTCGACCGGCTCACCAAAGTTGCCCATTTCATCCCGGTCAACACCAACTACAACGCCAAGAAGTACGCTGAACTATACATCTCACGGATCCTATGCTTGTATGGCGTACCCCGTACCATCATATCGGATCGGGGCACTTTATTTGTGTCCTGTTTTTGGGAGCAGCTGCACGCTGCCTTAGGGACGAAGCTGATCCGTAGTTCAGCATACCACCCGCAGACGGATGGGCGAACCGAGCGGGTAAATCAGATCTTAGAAGACATGCTACGAGCTTCGCTATCAACCACGGCGAGAATTGGGATGATCACTTGCCGTTAGCTGAGTTCTCGTACAACAATGGGTACCAAGCCAGCATCAAGATGGCGCCCTACGAGGCGCTATACGGAAGAAAATGCCGCACACCACTGAATTGGTGTGAGTCTGGCGAAAGGGTTACCTTCGGGATTGACCTTGTCAACAACGCGGAAGAAAAGGTTCGGCTGATTCAAGCGAACCTAAAAACCGCCCAGTCCCATCAGAAACAGTATGCGGACTGGAGAAGACGCCCATTGCAGTTTGAAGTCGGGGATCACGTATATCTGCGTGTGTCTCCAATGAACGGCGTAAACAGATTTGGGGTGAGAGGAAAGTTGGCACCCCGATTCATCGGTCCATTCCAGATTACCGAAAGATGTGGATCAGTAGCATACCGGCTGAGAATACCAGAAGCACTTTCCGGTGTGCACGACGTCTTTCACATTTCCCAGCTGAGGAAGTGTCTCAGGCTATCAACTACCGTTCAGCTGGAGAACATTGAAGCACTGCAACCAGATCTCACCTATCGGGAGGAACCGGTTCAGATTATTGATGAGAAGGCCCGAACCACACGCAACCGTACATTGTGGTTATACAAGGTTCTATGGAGTAATCACTCCGTGGACGAAGCGACATGGGAGAGCAAGGATTTCTTCGCGCTAACTACCCCGACTTTTTCACGTCGTATATCCGGTAATTTTCCACCGTCCACTCTCTCATTTTCACCTTATAATCTCGGGACGAGATTCTTTTAAGGGTGGAGGAATGTAAGGGCCTCAGTTTTTGACACATGTTTAAAGTGTTCATCACCACACCACACACCTCATTTGAATCATGTTGATGAACACAAATGAAGAGCAAGTAACCACCATCAACATGCTCATTAGAGAACCAACTCACATATTGCAAAAGTGGTATTTCCCACATGTGATATAGAGGGGCTGGGCATATGAAAACTCCTACACATTGCTAGGGATGTCCATGCCAAGTTTCACCCAAATTGAACACCTTTTTGAGGTCATTTTGGGTATAGCTAGAAAGAGGGCAGTTTGAAACCATATTCAAATTCAAACTGTTTTTATCCCATGAATTCAAAAGTGGGAGGCATATTCTTATTCAGCACATTTTTGTGAGCTCACACACCAATTTCCACTCCATTTGGAGTTGATTTTGACATGAGCTAAGTGGGGCAAATTCAAACTTTATTTGAATTTCAAACTGAACATGTGCTGAAATTCATTCAAACCAAACCCAATTTGAATTCTAATCAATTCAAATGGCTCATGGGTGAATAATTTGAATCACCATGGGTATTTTGGGGCTCACTGTTTACAACAGTGATTAGGAGTGAATTTCAGAGGTTAAAACCCCAGGTGGGACCCACATGTCAGCCACTGAGGCAGAAGAAACCGACTGAGAGCTCAGCTCGGGTACTCGCGCGCGCTGCAGCGACCGCCACGGCGAAGAGACGGCAAGGACTGCAGCTGCTTGCCGCCCTCGGCCGGTGAACCGCCTCGCAGAGTCCCTATCTGCGCGCCCGAGCAGTCGCAGGGGGTCTTCACCGCTGCCTCGTCGCATTTCCACCCAGAAAGCCGAAGCTCCTCGCCGCCCGAGTGAACTGTCGGTTCCTCATCGCCCGGCCGATCCAGTGCCCTCCCGGCATCTGAGACCAGCACCGGGTGCGCCAAGCCATCTGCAACACCCTCGCATCGGTTCCAGACCCTGCGCAGCCTTCCCCGAGCTCCACCGTGGCGATCCTTTCTCTGCCGGTTCAGCTCGAGCCGCCGCTGCGGGAACCATCCTTCCGGCCACCACAGCCCACCGTTCACCGAGCTGTGAACAACAAAGAGGTTCGTCTCCAACCCCTCTTTCATTCCCGCAAGCTCTGGCGGCGTGACAAATGCTGCTTAGGCTGGAATTTCATGTTTTCGCGACGGTGTGCAAAAATGAGGTCTGTACCGATCAGAGAAATTTGTAAGCCACACTGCATCACTCATCCTCTCATGGAGAGGATCACTTCTCGTAGCCCGTACGAGTCCATAGGAGCAGGAACCACGAAGAACCGTGGAGGGAAACCGCTGTTCTTCGAGTTTTAGTAGAAATCCCGATTTCCGGCCTAGGTCGCACGGTGACAGCCCAACACAGCCTTTCCCGAGCTCCGTGTTGCTCATGTCGAACTTTCCTATTGTCCACTGATGCCCGACTGGTTGCTCGAGTAGTTGAGGTGCTAGGGATGTTAGCCGACACGGCCAAAGTCTTTCCGAGGCGGCGGCTCGTCGCCGACCATGTACCGGCCTTTGTCATGACGAGCTGACCCCAGAATCCTGTTCCCCGAGTGAAAGTAGGCAGGGGCGACCAAGATCGTGAAGTTTGGAGCTCCACAGAAGCTGCCGGCGAGCTCTCCGGCGAGGTCCCCCGGCGGCAGAGCGCGGGCGGCGAGAGGTTGACGAAGGGGGTGGACCCCAGCTGTCAGCGGGAGATATTTTGAATCGGGATCGGGCTGTGGCCAGGATCGGGTGTGCTGGCGCGCAAAAACCCTGTGGGCCTCAGTGTGCTGTCGGCTCCGCGCTTAACACGTGTCCCCGCGGGCCCCGGCAGATTTAAACTTTTCCCCTGATTTTCAGATTCCATTCAAACTTCAAATCCTCATAACTTTGGCTAGGAAGCTCCAAATCGAGTGAACCAAATTTTGTTGGATTCCGCTCTTTGAGCACTTTCCAGCAAATCAAGTTTCACTTCATGACAACCCTTATTTCTCCAGAATTAATTCCTCAAATCTTAAACTGTTTGGAATTTTAACTGGAGAATCCTTTAGTGGAAAATCCTGAAATTTCGCTGGAATGTTCACCAAAATATCCCCGAACTACCAAAAAAGTTTCAGATCCATTTGAGCTCATTTGTTACACCTAATGGTGTGATTAGTGAAACTGTTCCAGAGAAAATAGAAAATGTCCAGAAACATTTTCAGAATTTTCTATGAAATTGTTTAGCTCATATCTTCAGCTAGGAACCTTCAAATTAAGTGAGACCAACTCCATTAGAACCCTCTTAAAGTCTAGTTGTCAGAAAGTCATAGTTTGTTTCATGAAAATCCTTAGAACATCCTAAAAGCCTTCCATTAAGGTCAAGTACATAATTAATTGTGGAGGGCTAAAATGAGCTTTGCTGCAACTAAAACTTGACGAAATCTCTGTTTAGATTGTAACCAAGCCCAAGTAAAAGTTTCACAGTCATTGGGTCCGTCTAGTAAGGGTTATAGACTTCACAAATTTAAATTCAATCAAATGCATTTAAATTAATACGTATACATGTATATCATGTAGTCGCTAAGTTCAAGGAGGAACCCGAAGTCCTAGACTTCGTTACTCCGGAGGAGCAGCTAGCCTACGACCAAGAGCAGCAAGGCAAGCTCCGGTTTGCATTAACCTTTTTACAAATTTTTATTGTTTTGAGCACTTACTTGAGTACCATTAATACTTGCATTAGAGTCTTGTTTGGAAACCCAATTGCATTGCCAAGAAAACCATGGGTTGGGTTTAGGATTGCAAACCCCGTTAGCTACTGCAATGCTAAGATAGTGTAGGGTTCGGTACAAGTCGAGTAGTTGGAACTACTCGCGAGCATAGGCTAGAGGCACTCGACTCGGGTAGAGATAGCACATGATACACATGGCAAGAAAAATGAGACCGAGCGGAGAGTAAGGGCAGCAGGACTTTGGGGCCTGTGTGCTATAGCTCCGCTTGTGTCGATTGAGGACCGAGCCGTGTGCAGGCCTGTTGAACAATCTAGAACAGTACCGAAGACCTACCGGCTATATGGGAACCGGGAAACCGATGTAACTCGGGTAGCTGGGTATTGAGGCATTGCCCGTCGTTCATAGGTTAGGTTGAGAGCTCGAGGTGTAAATCGGCTGGCGGCACTGAGATGCGCGTGCAGAGACCTCTTGCTCAGGACAATGGGTCCGGTTCAATATTTTGCTGACGGGTGAAAGGTGGTTGCGTACGACGTCCGTGATGGTTCTTGTAGGCAACATCGAGTACGGGCGTACATGACGGGTTATTCGGGTAACCCTGCAGGTGTAAATCGATTATAATCGCCGTCCCTCGCGGTCAGTGAGTACCACTTGTTCACTGTACCGTGACGTAGAAAGAACAGGCTAGTTGCATGTTAAAATGTTGCTGATTGAAAGATGGACTTGATTGCTAATGATTTGCTGTAGTTTAGAGCTAACTAAAGTTCTTTTCAACTTTGAGCAAAGTACATGAGAGAAATGCGTTTCTTGTTTGATTGCGGCTCTCTCATGTGCCTTAGAGTAAGGTTCTCCACAACCTGCTGCTAAAACTTGAAAGTAAGGTTCTATCTATTAGGCGAGTCCTCGCAAATGATTTTTACCTCATGTAACCCATCACCCCTCATGTAGAAGTTCCATGTTTAGGAGAGACGGGTCAGACTTGCTGAGCCTTCGTGCTCACTGCTTGTGTTTGAAGATTTTGCAGGGTTCTATGAGGAAGGGACTCCCGAAGAGGAGACGGAACCCCAGGAGGGGAACCCCGTCGAGTGGGAGTCGTGCACGCCACAGAGTTAGTGTGCGTGTGTGCTAGCAAGGACACGTTCAAGGGCTGAACGTGGACTTGATGCGTAGTCTACGCCCGTGAGTGTAGACTGGACTTATTTTGATGTAAACATGTTCATAAACCACTTTATGGAATATAAACTTCGCTTCCGCTTTGTGCCTTTGACGTGTATTATCCGGTGCGGTGCAACGCAACACCCCTCAGCGTGATCCTGGCTCGACAAGACCGTGGGGTCGTGTCATTTTCCCACTGTCACCTCGCCATCGACCGGCCAGCACAGTTCCTTCCACCGTGAGCTGAGGCCACAAACAGCACCGCCGGTCCTTGCTCGACGTGTTACAGCCCTCAGCTGCTCGTGATCAGCTTTGGTGGAGCTTGTCCGAGCCAATCTTCCATTGCTCTGTCAACCCGAGTGCTCCTCCGACTCGACGCCGTCGCCCGAGCAGTGCAAAGCTTCTCCAGCGCGACAAACGTGTCTCTGAGGTTAGTATCAAGGTTTAGTAACTCTCTCTGATCCCCCTAGGCTCCTCTTAGCGCCGGTTAGCCGGAATTTCCACTTTTCCCGAGGATCACCGTATAAAACACCGAGGACCAAAACTCAAAATTCATCGTGATCACTTGATCACGGGTAAACCGGGTCGGGTTGAAGCTAGAGTAGCACCTCACGGTCACTTCAGCCAAATCCTAGCGGTGATGATCGACCCAGTGAGCAGAGCACCAGAATTTGGCCATCGCCGGTGAAAACGGCTCGGGTCGCCGGTGAGGCCTACTTTCCCATCGATCTCCGGCCAAGAGGAGGGAAGGATTAGCTTCCTCGTGCCCCAGTGGTGCTTTGCGATCCATTGGCTGATCATGTTCACTGCCGAGACAAGCTAGCACCGTCGGACCCGAGCTCCTCTTTCGTCTCCACCGTCGCCGACTAGGTTTCCGGCGATGTCGAGGTCCGAGAAGGTGCCCGGCATGTGCGCCGTGCTCCAAGGATCACATAGGAAGAAACTGCGTCGAAAATTAGGCAGTAGCAGCCGAGAACGAACTGCGCCACCGTCGCTGGACGTCGCGCGCTCGGGCGCTGGCGGGAGGTAGACGAAGGCACTGTGTATGGGACCCACGTGCAGTGTTTTAAACATTTCCCGATTTTCAGTTTTAGTTCAAACTTTAAACCCACACAACTTTGGCTAGGTAGCTCCAAATCGGGTGAACCAAATTTTGTTGGATTCAGTTCTCTGAGTAATTTCCAGCAAATCAAGTTTCACCCTATGAAAATCTTTATTTCTCCAGAATTAATTCTTCAAAGTTTAAAGTATTTAGAATTTTAACTGGAGAACCCTTTGGAGGAAATTTCTGAAATTTTGCTAGGATGTTCACCAAAATATCCCTGAGCTACCATAAAATTTTCAGATCCATATGAGCTAATTTGATCCACCTAATGGTGTGATTAATGAAATTATTTAGCTCATATCTTCAGCTAGGAACCTTCAAATTAAGTGAGACCAACTCCATTAGAACCCTCTCAGAATCTAGTTTTTAGAAAATCATGGGTTGCTCCATGAAAATCCCTAGAACACCCTAGGAGCTCCAATTAAGGTCAAGTACATAATTATTTGTGGAGAGCTCAAATGAGCTTTGCTGCAAATGAAACTTGGCCAAGTCTCTGTTTATGTTGTAACCAAACCACGGTAAAAATTTCAGAGTCATTGGGTCTGTCTAATAAGACTTACAGTCTTTACAAGTTTAAATTCAATTCAAATGCATTTAAATTGATACATATACATGTTATCTCATGTAGTCGCTAAGGTCGAGGAGGAATCCGAAGTCTTAGACTTCGTCACTACGGAAGAGCAGGTAGCCTACGACCAAGAGCAGCAAGGCAAGCTCCGGTTTGCATTAACCCGTTTATTTTTACAATTTTTTACTGTTTTGAGAACTTACTTTGAGCACCCACTTATTTCTTGCATTAGAGTCTGGTTTGAAACCCAATTGCATAGCCAAGAAAACCATGGGTTGGGATTGTGGCGGACCGGAATCCGCTCATCCAGGATCGCAGAGTGTGGTGCCGTACGATGCGACCCCCGACAGCACACATCATAAGGATACAATGTATTACATAGAAAACCAACTGAAACTGTACAAACTGGTACAATACTCAGTTACAAACTAGTGGTTATATTACACAGCGGAAGTTTAATTTGTACAATTCACGCCCGCCTATCTAGCAAAAGTCGGTTTCCCAGCCCTCGGGCAACCCACACTAGCTGCACTCCTCAGCTCAGCGCGGTGTGTACGGCAAACACTCATCCGTAGTCCCCGACGGAGGGTAACCCTCGCCGGTGGACTCATAACCCGAGTCCGTGGGTGGCTCCTCACCTGAAAAACACTTAAGCAGCAACCATGAGCACGATGGCTCAACAAGACTTAACCGACTCACCTAGGCATCAAACTCTACATGTAGCGTACAATGAACATGGGACAGTAAGATTGCGGCAAACGGACACGCCTACAAGTTCATCCTTAGTTCATCTTTTAGCCACAAGTTAACAGTTCATGAATATGAAACTTAGTGAGCAATATTTGGTGGCACACATGTAACAATACAATTATATCATAACAGCAATATTGAATCATCACATTTCATACATTAGCCTACGTCACGACTCAGTGAACAAGCGGTACTCATCACCAAGGGGGACGGTGAATTGACTCGATATACACCTGCAGGGAGACCCAAAGAGCACGTCATGTACGCCCACCCGTGGAGCTGCACAACACGCTCACTCGATGTCGTATGGGACAACCTTTCACCCAACAGCCCAAACGTCGAACCGGTCGCACCGAAACGAGCAGGAGGTTCCCTACACGGAGCATCTCGCTATGCCCGTTAGAAGATTTCCACCTTGCTGCCTTCAGCCTACACCTATAAATCGATGCGTTATGCCTCGACGCCCGGAGGTACAGGTTACATCGGTTTATTGGGGCCCATATATCCGATATGCCTTCGGTACGTTCAATACATGTTCAGCAGGGCCGCACACGGATCGGTCCTCAATCGACACGGACAGGGATGCGCACACACGGCTTCCTCTTGCTGCGCCCTAGCCCCTGCCTAGTCTCATTTTCATTACTAAACTGATCTTACATCACTCAAACCAATCCCGTGTGTCCCAAGCCTAAACTCGCGAGTAGATTCGAACTACTCGACTTGTACCGAAGTCCTATGAATCATTAAGCATAGGCTGTCTACTCGAGGTCTTAGACACTACCCTCATTCTTATAGGCAAATTCTGGTTATGCAAGTGGGGTTCCATCCATCCTACACCTAATGCATATTCATACTTCACACTAGACATGTAAAGAAAGCAAAACTTCATAAAAAGGTTAATGCAAACTGGGGCATGCCTTGTTACTGCTGGTCAGTGGTTAGGTCTTCGTCCGGAAGAAGGAAGTCGAGCACTTCCGGAGTCTCCTCGCCTTCAGCGACTATACGTTAACGAGACACTACATGTCAATTCAAAAGCATTGTGTAAACTTGAATAAGTAATTACTATAACTCTAGCTAACCCTCCCCTTTGGCTCTGAGATTTTTAGGGTCGCTTGGTATGGTCCTAACCGGAGTCTTGACCAAGTTTCATTTGAAACAAAGTTCATTTGAGCCTTGCACAAATAAAAACATATTTGGTCAATATTAGAGCTTCTAAGGAATTCCAGGGGTTTTCGTGGCTCCAACCATTACTTTCTAGAAACTAGAATTTGTGATGGTTCTAATGGAATTGGTTTCATTTCATTTGAAGAATTCTAGAGGAAGTTATTCCCTAAACAAGATTTGAGAATATCTGAAAAATGTTTCTGTACATTTTTCTATTTTCTCAGGGAAGTTCACTTAATCACACTATTAGGGGAACAAATTAACTTGGATGAGTCTGACAATTTTACTGTGACTCAGGGATTTTCCCATGAAATTATCAGCCAAATTTCAGAATTTTTCATAAAGTAATTCTCCAGATAAAATTCCTAACAGTTTGAAATTTAGGGATTTAATTCTGAAAAACTATTAACTTTCATGAGCTGAAATTTATATTTCTGTAAAGTACTCAAAATTCTGAGTTCAGAAAATTTTGGTTTACTGGATTTGGAGCTTCCTAGCAAAAGTTATGTGCATTTGAAGTTTGTACTAAAACTGGAAATTCCCGAAATGTTTAAACTCTGCGGGTGGGGCCCACTCTTTAAACCGGCCGACTGAGGACGTGGCCACACCGCAGACCACGGGGTTTTACCCACGCTGCCGCACTGAATCCCGGCCGCAAATGGATCCCCGCGCGAGAACTGAGGCTGACCGGTGGACCCGGCCCCCCTTTGTCTACCTCGCGCCATCCCGCGACTCCCGCGGCAGTGCTTCGCCGGAGTTCTCGCCGCCGGCTGTTTCACTGCACGACCTTTGACGGGTCTCACTTCCTGGGCCCAACTTGGCTCAGAGAACACGCTGGTGCTCCCACCGAAGCTTGGCGATGGCTGGAACCACGCCCGCGACGGTGACAGCGGCTCTCTCTACTCCGGCGATATCGTCCGAGCTACTCAGGGCCTTATTTTCTGAATGGTTTGCTCCTACAGCTCCGCGGTGGCATGCTGAGCATGAAACTGAGCTCGGTTGGCCATGGAAACGGCCAGAGCTATGTACTCGCTGTCGACCTAGGCCCGATATCGGCTGTGACCGGAAAAAACTCGATAAATAGAGTCTATACTCCACAGTTCTTCGTACTTTTTGATCCTAGAGGGTCGTGGCAGGGTGTAGATCATGCTTGTAGCTTGGTAAACTTGGTGATTAGCCAATACCTGCGCAGTTTTTGGATTTGGGGTGGCTCGGCTTTAAGAACACAGAAACATCCCCGGGGAAATTCTCCCACGACAGTGTATGAAACAACGAACGGTTTTGAACTAGAAGGACCAGCACCTTAGGGCGGTTGTTTCTTGTGTTGATATCGTCGGGCACAAGGGAGCATGTGTTGCCCAGGTGCCGGCGACCAGAGGGCGGCGGTGAAAACG